>OV884011.1:162197733-163548229 GCA_930367205.1 Acanthosoma haemorrhoidale | reverse complement strand
TAATAGCGATGACCTCAAATCGCACTTGGTGAGTTTTTTGGTGATAAGGACCAGATGTTCTATGAGCGCGGGATAATGAAGTTACCAGAAAGATGGCAAAAGGTCATCGAACAGAATGGAAGATATTTGACTGATTAAAGTTCATTTTTTATGTATAGAAAAAAATGAGTTTTATTTCACACTAAAAAACCGAAATTACTTTCTTCCTAACTTCAATATTATTTTCCACTTAGTACTAAATATATTTTTAGAATAAGTTACTGGACTCAAAATTAATTGATTGTTGTTTTCTCCTTTCAGGTAAGAACGGACTAAATGGAATTCCAAAGGTCAAGTAAGCAAATTCCAAACAATTTAATGCTCCATTAAATCGAATAGGTAACGTTTATATTTAATATTGTTTTTGTTTTTTTAAATTTGTGATATAACGAATTAAAATATCTGTTTTATTAAAATATCTGGGAGATTGGCTTAGTCTAATGAAAAAAAACTTTTTAGGTCATCTAGTTTAATTATAATTATTATTAATTAACAGTAGACACCAACCACCTCACACTAGGACCTGATGCAGACCAACATATTAGGAAACGATGTCCGATTCATGGCTTACAATGCGTTTTCCTTACATATTTATTGAGAATTACATTCCATGTTATTTTTTTACAATTTTGCCACAGTGTTTTCAATACTGTATTGTGATTTGGAATCTCCTGCATTGCTGGATCTCAGAAGCTATGTCTCAGGTTTTTGGGCTAAGGACAAATTCTTGAATTTTGCTGAGTTTTTTTTTGTTAAAATACGACAATTTTATATTTATACGAGTTTTCCTTTTTGATACGTTCTGATAGATACGTTCTCTCTTTGGCAGAGCTATAAAGGACTTAAGGGATACAAATCATTCATGATAATGTGTACAGAATGGTTGAAAGGTTTAGATATGGTAATATGGAGAGGGTTTAATAGATTTACTCACTCGGAACTTTCCTACCCCCAGGCATTTCTTCCTACATCCCTTATTCTGATTCAGCCTAACAAGTGTACTGCCATCAGTATTGATTAAGATTTAATTAAGGTCTTATCCGGTGTAAATGTCAAGAGCCATGTCACTGTGAAGATTGCTAACAAGCCGGACAGAACCACTCGATGAATATTTAAGACAGGTAAGTTATATCGCCCCCCCCCCCAGACAACCTCAAAGGACATTATTATCCCCATATAACTCCCGGTAATCCCGGGTATCCTGACGGATCCTGGATATCCTGATGGATATTACCTTAGGGCTGACGTGACCCCGCCCTAATTCGGGTATAAACCGGATAATCCTGGCACAATTTGTCCGGGACGGCCCTATACAATATGCATGACCTGGCGAGGTTTCCCTGTCATAACACCATCATTTTTCACAAGTTAAAAAGATGTCCCCTTAGCCGCTGAATTATTTATGGTCGATGGAAAAAGACTCCTAGTGGAGGACGGAGGGTGGCCGAACCGCCGTTTAGGGAAGACAAATCCTAGGGGGCTTTGTCGAGCTAAAGTTATCTCGGATGTCGGACCTTCATTCTCTTCTTAGCATTTCATAATTGTAATAGTTTGAGACCTTCTCAAAACACTAAATACATTTAAATCAATTATTAAATAGATCTAATAAGATAAAAAGACATGTTAAATATCTTAATTAGACCCATTTGGGCATGTGGACATATTTATGAGACAATTGTCATCAAAAATTAAACCTAGTGACAATAAAAATACTTCGATCAAATCTCAAAAACTCAGAAGTCCGAAATGCCACCCTAAAAACGAATTCCATAATATGTGTGTCCCGATTCTGTACAGACAAAGCCGTCTTCACATAATTGGAAATGTGTGGCTTTTATTCTATGCCCCCCAAAATGTAATTAATTTATTCGCGTCAGAACTTCAAACAAAAAGTCATTATGATTGTGTTTGTTGTTGGTTTTAAAGACGTAAAACTTTGGTATAAGAGGTCTGGAAGAATCGCCAACCGAGATCCCGGCGGCACACCAGGTCCACATATAAGGCAGAGTTTTCTTATTTCTCTTACTTTTTTGTAAAAAAAAAACTGTTTCTTCTATCGCTTTGGTAAATGAACCAATGTGCGTCGAGGTTGTCACTTTGTACATAAAATGCAATGATGTCATCACTTGAAAGCTATACTGGAAGGACTGATCGGTTTGTTTGTTTAAATTTACGATGCAAATTCTAAAAATTAGTAAACATATCACTTCTTCTTCTACAATCTCTCCTATAAGCATCGACCACTGTCTGCATACGAGTTGTCCATTACACTGATCGCCACAGAGAAAATGTTGAGTGTGTCAGCGAGAGATATCAATTGTCGACGGACAGGGACGACTTTAGTAATATTTTCCCGTCGAATGAGAAGAGAGTAAAAGGGATGGAGGTATTTCACGGAGTCTGGTTACGGAGTTGTCGCAGCGCACACTCGATCCCTGCAGATGAATGATGGACTCCTTCTGTTCTGGGTTCTCTATTTCACACTAGGCTGGAGTCTCCCTGATCACTTGTGCTTCTGGCCATCCCTCAAAGCCCGATGTGCCTAGATGGCGGTTTTGTAGTGGTTACCTTACTCAATACCGAAAGCCTTTTAACTTCGACAGAATATGCAACATCACACATCGACCGAGTAATCTATTTTTTAGTTCATAAGGAGTAAAGATACTGAACAGTGGAATGTGCTGTTGTACGAAATAATAGTTGTCAATGTCATGATAAGCCCTCGGTGACCTTCCTACTAGACAGGTTGGGCAGAGGTGCCGCCTCCTCTCTGGGTGCTTTGTTCTCGCTATTGTGTACAGTCGGATCCTTAACATGCATAGTTGTGTCGATATTATACGTTTCCAAGTCATGAAAAAACAAAAAAATGAAAAACACCATATTTAGCAGATCATCGTTCAGCTAAAAAAATCTCTCCCTACAACGACGGCAAAAAAAACGAACTAGCCGCCATATCCACTTCATTTATCATGTCATGACCCTCAGCAATGAAAACATAATTTGATTGTTTCATAAATGAGCAAAATGTAAGCGAAACTTGGTTAGGAAAATTTCAAAATGGGGAAATTTTAACTTCAATTGAGCAAAATATTCCGATCAAAAAGGTGCTCATAAAACGCTATTTCATGACTTTATAGTTTAAAGTCCCTGTAGATGCTCAATAAATGTTTATTTCGGTCCCAGACTCCAATTTTCAAAATCTGACTGAAGTTTGACAACGTATGAGCGTAAGTAATCAAGAAGACCTAATATTTATAAATTTCTGAAAACAATATAACATTATCCTCAAGAGTAACACACCCAAAAAGAGGTACTTGGGTTTTGATATTTGTATTGTGTGAAAATTAGTATTTTAAAAAAAAAAATTGTTATGTACCCTAAACCTTTCTATGGTGTATGGACAATTTATTTTAATACTTTATTAGAATATGAAACATTTTTTAACACTAGGTTTCGTCAACTTATGATGTAATATGTATCATAAAACATATTTTCGGAGATAGTTCATGCTTTTTTTTTTGGGAGGGGGGAACTAATTTGGAAACAATATAAATGACGTGTATTTTTGGGAATTGGGACCCCACTGATATCTTGTTTTGGTTATTTTGCCACCTTTGACCTTTCCTGTAATGTTTCTATCTATATTTATGTTTACTTTGACCGTCTTAGTGATCCTTGCCACCTGATAATATTTCAGTTCAATATATTTAATATTTGATGCGAATGAAAATGCGGTTGTGTTTCTTCAATCTAAGGGTGTATTGCACAGTGAAAAAATGTGTTCTAATGGCCATCAAATAAAACTTTATCTAGGCGAAAAGGATAGATGTAAGGCTGCAAAGAAACCTTTGGATTGAGAAAAGGAACATTTTTGGAAAACAGTAATTTGCCATTTAATAAGTTTGTTATTTCGCTATACTGCTGTACAAAAGAATATACATCTAATAAATTTTGTTAAGAGGAACTAGGATTAGCAAGAACCAAGGTACAAGAAGAAGTTTGATTCGACTCATATTTGTGTGAATTTTTATGGCGCAACAGAAATAGCGGTAATAATTTGTACAATGAATTAATAAATGACATCGCAAATTTTTGGCCATCAGAATAAATATGTTCAAACACTAAAACATCTTTTACTAAACCCTTTTATTTACAGATAATTTACTAGAGAAATGATTAAAAATAATGAAGGGTTCCTATACCCAAAAATACCCTAAATGACAATAAACAGTTATAGCTCAAATTGTAATAAATAACATAGGTTAGGTTTATTCTTCCTCAGTCAATGAGACAACTACCCCTGGCAATAAAGACCTTGATCAAAAACCAAGTGATGTAAAATCGATATTTTTTTTTTTCTGCTAGGGCCACCCTCCGGAGAAGATAAGATGGCGGTTAACGCTGTCATAAGACCATTTTTCAAATTTTAAACAGGCCCTTGATATATGCCCTGAATAATGCATGGAGCACCGCGGCAGAGCTGGCGGGATTTGTTCTGTTTTATTGCGGGTGTAAACAGCACAAGCGCTGGTTGGGGGTGGTTCGGATATCTTCTCCTTCTTCTACATCTGCCGCTCCCGGAGGTGTTCCGTCGTACTGTTTTAGGGATTTTCTCCACTCCCCGGGAGGAATACACCATGAGCTGACGGATCTTCCTCGCGAATGAATAAGTCTGTTTGAGATGCTGCCGTGATACCAAGTCATAAATCATAATCACCAGGGACATCATGATGTTAGCCTGTAGGCCTCAAATTTTGTCGCAGTCATCAAAGAATCAATGATCTAATTATAAAAACAGATCTGTTTTGATGCTATGCTAGAACACATCAGGTGTCGTTTCAAACAGGATTTGTTAATCATATCCTTATTATTGATTGATGTTGGTTTTATGTACTATATATTAAACCGATATGTAAAGTAAACGATATGTACTATACATTATATATTACAATATTTGTACCTAATCAAGGGCAACAGTAGAATATTTGGGACACGCAGATGTCTTGAATCGGAGGAGTAACGAAGTAAAGCTGAGTCAAAACATATGCTACGCCATTGATACCAAAATTACACTTACTTGGCCAGAATCCACTGGGTAAGATGGGATCCGTCTGTATACTGCAAAACAAGACTGTTTTGTTAAGCCATTTTGTATTTTGCTGACAATTTCGCCGTCATAACGGTCTTCTAATCGCTAACAAATTGAAAAATATCCTTCCCCTAACAGTAAAAAACAACTTGAATGATAATATTATATGATTTCATTCACACCATATTTACAATTTTCACTGACTCGCTCATTCATACAGTTTTTACAAACAGCCCAGAGACCTCTCAAGTCCACATGGTTGTCACCTTGCAAGCGAAAGAGTAAGCGGAGTCTTGGGAAGTTCCCCACGCTTCTCCGTCAGCCGCGTCACTGGATAACAGCCAGCGGAGGCTGACCAAGAACACGAGAGCCACAGACGCTAAGGACATTATTGGAGAAACTGGCCATTTCCAGGACTACCACTGTCACGTATTTATAGCAGGTCACGAGGCCACTGCCGTTTTAGTCTCCAAGGAGCATTGTAGGGATAAGTGGTGCAGTGCAATGACTGTGATACGGGATTAGGGTTTTTGGATAGGTTACTATGGAATTATATGAACTTGGAAGGAATGAGTTCGAGATTGTAAGGTATATTCAGATCATTATGAAGGGTTTTGTTGCTGACGTAATAAGGGACATTTACTATTGTTCTCAGGACTTTTGATTTATACGCTTGTTGTTCGACGTTTTTGTTGCCCCCCATAGCTCTATTCCGTTTGTCCAGATTGGCTTGAGTATAATTTTGTAAATTAGCAATTTATTTTCTATTTAGAGATGGGATGTCCTTTAAAGTAGTCTGTACGGTTGTCCAAAGCGTCTGTTTAGTTCTTGTCTTTTAAGCCGTGTGTGGTTTCCAGGTCAACCGTTTGTCGAGATGGAAGTCTAACCATAACTGTCTCGGATACAGGAAGAGGAATGGAATTTAACTAGTGGACAGGACTTTTCCCTAACAATAAAAATCAAATACTAAACATTTAGTTTGTTGTATAGGCATAAATTGGAATCTGTGCATGAGCCGCAAGAGTTATCTGCCATTCCGAGCAGGACTACCGAATGGCAAAGTTCCCCCGCACTCTGTTGCTTCACTGAATTAATCGGTGACTAACGCCCTGTCTTCGCTGCATACCAATGTTTGGACTCTCCGGACTTTCACGATTGCACCAATCCTTTACGAGACCTACCTGTATGCAGTTTCGTAAGCTATCTTCAGAATCAGTCATAGGACAGCTTAATTAATATTTATAGGTGTAATTTATAGGCAAAATTAATTTACTTGGTTCATATCCCAATAGAATCAATTCTAGTTCTAAGGTATATTTGATGAAGACATGGCGAATATGAAAACGGCCTGGGTAATAGCCTCCAGAAATGAAAACTTGTCCATTCATGAATGCATAAAATTCATATCATGATACGAATCATTACAAATAATTGGAGTTTGGGATACGCCCTCCGTTGTGGGTAGGATGGGCACTGGACTAAAGAATGATAGTTCCTTAATGCCATAAACGCGAAGAAGACACGATAAAACGTAAAAATTTAAACACAACATCGCACATGATTCGTTTGCAAGTAATTGGCTGCGGTTCAAGTGCAACTTGTTGATCCTTCGCAATAACTACTGCGGACATGCGAGGAATTTACTGTAGAGAAGTATGTTCTGGGTCTGACAAGTGAGCATTGACAAGTCTGTCTGTCTGTCTGTGACTGAATGGGTGTTTGTCTTTGACTAATGACGATCGGTTCGACCCCCTTATTACGAAATCATTACAGAATTCAATATAGATTCTACAAATGAATATATTTACAATAGGTCAATATATTTCCTTTGGATTGGCTACAATTCCTGAGTGTTACACATTGTGATCTGCATTGTACAAAAGTATAATGATGCACATTACACATCAATTTATTGAACATTTTTAAAAGTGATGGGGCTCACCCCATTTATGCATTGCACACCTCAGTTGTGCCTTTTATTGGGCATATTTCTTTGATGTTCATATCCTCTAGTTACAAAATTAATATATGTTTACAAACGAATCTATTTACAATTGATTAATTATATTTCCTGTAGTTTGGCTACATTTTATACAAATTCTGTTTTCTACTAATAGTGATCTGCATTGTACAAAAGTACAATGATGTACATTATACATTAATGGACTGAATTTATTAAAAGTAATAAGGGCTCACTTTATTTATCATAGACATAAAACTAAGTATAAAAACTTAAACTAAATCTTAACCTTATTTTCCCCGACAGTCTGTTGCCATCGATGGAGGAAGGGTGGAATAACTTCTCCTGGCTAAGTTGTGTATGTCTTGGATAGAAAATATATGAACGGGAATCTATTTATTAGGATTTGAATTACTGATTTGGACGCATTGCAGGCATCATCGCAAAAAATGCTACTTGAATCCATCAGCCTGGATGACAAGTCGCAATGTAAATTGTAATAAATATTACATCTAAATAGAAATCGGATGTTCCTAGATTGTTTTCAAGCAATAAAATTTAGTTCACGATCGATGTAAATCAAATTAATCTTGACTATAATGAAATGGCACCGGTCACCTTTGAACTAACTATCTCTCCAGTGATCAACAGAAGTATACCTAAATGATTACTACGAATACTCAATAATTACAGCCGGCTGAGATGCGTTCTCTATTATAACCATAAGTATAATAAATTGCGCTTAAGGATCCGACACAATGGAACCAATCACAAGTACTGTGATGCGTGACTGATCCCGGCCGGATTGTAACGGGCAATGACAAAAGGGGGCCCGCGTGCCTCGGCATCTCGCTGGGGGGGCTTCGCTACCTTGGCCCCGTATATTCTTAATGTTTGAGGGGGATCACTTCGGTTTTTTTTTAATTTGTTTGTTTTCTTCGGGATATGTTCCTTTGGGGACTGTCCTCGGGTGAAAGTCGTCTTTGTACTTACTTTCTTTCGGAGTCGAAACTGTCCTTGTTAACGAGCAAGGGTCGTTATATTTTCTGTGTAAATATTTCGTTGTTTTGTCTTTTTCATATCATGAATAAAAAGTTTATCTGTTATACGTATCCAAGTGAGAGGGGATACATATAACCAAATCTGTTGTACGGTCCCCCACTGTATACTCACTTGACTGACTCACTTGACTAAAAGTCTCCAACAATTCCAGAATGGGACCATGCGAAAAGTGATCAGACATACCTCGAGAGGTTAAAGAACGCTGACCTGCACCCGTCGCTTGGTGTGCCATCGGTGGGTGAGTTTATCCACCGGAGACACATCAAGTTTTTTGACTCGCAAAGCCAGTATTTAACACTATGACCCCACCACCCTTCCCGCATCGATGGCAACAGACTATCGGGGAAAATTAGGTTAAGATTTAGTTTAAGTTTTTTTTGTTAGATGTAAGTTAGTTTTAAGTCTATGATAAATAAGGTGAGCCCTGTCACTTTTAATAAATTCAGTCCATTAATGTATAATGCACATCATTACACTTTTGTACAATGCAGATCACTATTAAGGGGAAACAGAATTTGTATAAAATGTAGTCAAGCTACAGGAAATATAATGAAGAACTTGTAAATATATTCGTTTGGTAGAATCTATATTTTGCAACATATATTAATTTTGCAACAAGGGGATATGAAACAACAAAATGAAGTGTTATATGTACTATAGCTTGCCTACAATTTTTAAAAATCCAACGAACATGATAAATTGACTATATATATTTAATGGTTATGGGTCTCACTTTATAGATCATAATAACTTAAAAAATAAAACTTAAATCTAAACAAACAAAAACTAATTTTTCCCCACAGTCTGTTGCCATCGACGCTAGTTTAGTAGGTAGGGTCATAGTTTCGTGTGAGAGGTATGTCTGACCATTATTCTCATGATACCATTCTGAAATTGCTGGAGAATTTTTGCTGTATTGACAGTCAAGTGAGTATATAGTGGGGCACCGTACAGCAGAGCTGGCCGGAGGACACATTTATAGATCATCAGTTTGAGACGAAGCGACAAGTTTGGTGAAGTTAGCAAGTGGCAAAGCCGGTAAGTCTTGTGTCATAATTACTAGAACGAGATTCGGCTGCCAAATAAAAAAAATATTAAAATTATCAACACTATATCAAAGCCTTTATTTTTGTCTGATGAAACTTCACCTTAAAAGAGAAAAATATTCATTTATTCATTGCCCTTTGCGAATAGTTAAAAACCACTACATTAGAAATGAAAGCCTCGGATGAAGATTAAATTTCATTACACACTTTCGAAATGGACAAAAGTCACCAAAACCTGCCATATTTTGCGACCAAACCATCAAGCCAATACAATTTATATATTGTTGCAAATAATTCAGCAGAAACCACTTACATTTTTTACCTAGAACTTTTCCTTCAACCCTGTGGATCGTAGTAGCATCATTTTTTTTTTTGTAAAAGCTTTACTAAATATTTTTTTTTGAGTGTTTGTGGATTTATGAAGTTTACTGAAGAGCTACAATTATCATCATTGCATCGATACTCCTCGATGCCCATTTCGGAAGCTTCCTCCTCGAGGTTGCAGTTGAAACATGGCTGGTTAATCCTATTCTTGAGATAAGCCACTTGTGGTAATATCCAGGTGTCACATTGTGCCACACAGGAATGGCATGTGAGTCGCGAAGGGCTCCCGTTTAGCGTGGGACGAGGTCGACCGCAAGTCGATCCACGAACAAACACTGCGGTCTCGTCACTTCCTGTGGCTAAATCGATAGGAGGCCCGGGTCTCCTCTGTCCCTGTCATCGGCGAGGTCTTAATTCCGGAGATTTTAACGACTTTTATAGTTTTAATGAACGTGCCTGTTTTAAGTTCTGCGAACTTTCGGGTGATCCCAATTCGATAGTCCCCTAGTTACTTTGCATGCGGAAGGCTGAATATAAAATTATTATTAGCTGTCGAAGCTACAGCTAGACCGACCACGACTACTAGATACCACCAGAGCCATCACGGGCACTGGCTAAGGTCTTTTTCTCTAGGAGGAGGAATTAATCTTAAAGCTGACCGTCAAAGACAAAACAAAATTCCGAAGTTTTTACGGTTTTCCTCAAAAAAATATTTCAAATTGTAATTAAATTTCGACTTAAAAGAGGTCAGCCCCAGCGAGATAAGATCATTAAAACAGCTGGTCCCAAGATCAGTAGCGTCGCAATCCTATTATTGATAAAAGTTTTTATTTTTTTCCCCCATATTTACCTACTGTTGTGCCAACTTCTTCACCACGAATAAATAGAAGTTGCCCTCTTCTCGGACCAGAAAAACTGTGCACTGTCGTTGCACAAGATATGGAGTCAGATAGCACAATAATTGTCACCAAGCAATCGTCCAGGTCATAGACTATTCAAATCTCCGCTTCCCCCCCCCCCCGACTCAAATCGTATTCATCATGAATTGTATTTTTGTGATATTATATTGCTACCTTTGAAATTATTTTCGAGAGATCTTTATTTCGTCCTTAAGTACGATGAAAAAGTCTGTAATTAAGACTTTAATAGCTAATCAACATACCCAATTTAGTGGAATGTAATTTTAAAAGGTACTTGTTTCTCTTGGCTCGGGAGTTTCATCAATTATTTTTAAAGAGGTGAAGCTATTTCAAGTTTTTCCCTGCATCGGTATCATTTGAGGAGATGCTTAGGATGGCCACTTGGAGGTGTCCGGCCCGATTGCCAAGCCGAAGTCCTCTCCCCGCTAATACTATCTCATCCCATCATCGGGCCTGTTACGGCGTGAAGATGAGGCAGCCCGCTCGGACGGCGATGAAGATCAGAAATGAAAGCTTCCTGAGCCATGCGATATCCGAACCAAGATAAAAATAAATGACTTAAAGAGAAAAAAAAAAAGCAAACAAACACAGGAGGCTGTAGGAAATGGACAGACTATCTTTACACAGAGCTAGGATTGTGTGAGCCACTATCTGGACCCTGGCCCAGCATAAACAAGACCCGGTAGAGTCAGCAGTAATTGAATCGCCGCCCTTCAAGCACACACTGAGAACAATCCCAAGCCGATAACAGTGACCCCACACACCTCCGTATAACCTTTCGTCCGCTAGCAGATTTATAGAAAACTTTACCCCCTATTGGCTCCATTGTGTGAGCCTTACTCCCGGGGGATAAGTGAAGTCCGGGGTAGCAGTATTGCTCGGACCCCGAAGTCCGTACTCATTATTGACCTTAGGACTAGTAGAAAGCAATATTGAAAACTTCTTTATTGCGATAAGATTGCAATCTGCCATATTGGACAATAAGTAATTGTGATAAATCTTAGCCCAGAGACCACATGGTTTGTCACCTCCCTCGCATGCGAAAGAGGAAGCGGAATCTTGGGAAGTCCCCCACGCTCCTCCGGCGTCAGCGGATACAAGCCAGTGGGTCTGAACAACAGCGCGAGAGCCATAGACACTTAGGACTTGATAATTTCAGGGACTTTCACTGTCAAGTATTCATAGCAGGCCACGAGGCCACTGCCGTTTTAGTCTCCGAGGAGGATTATAGGGATGATTGGCGGAGTGTAATGACTGTACTAGTGATAATGATAATTTCATGAACTTGGCTATTGTTCTCTGTTGAGTGGAATTTTTATTGAAGGGAGGATACGCTTGATGTTCGACTTCTTGGCTGACCAAGAACGTGAGAGCCTCAGACGCTCAGGACATGATTCGAGAAACTGGCCATTGCCAGGACTCCCACTGTCACGTATTTAGTCCGAGCCGCTTCAGTCTCCGAGGACGATTATAGAGATGAGGGGCGCAGTGTAATGACATTGCTAGGGGTAGCAGTATTAAAATAAAATATATTTCCTGAGTCAGCCATTTTATTCAGGAAAAAAAATCAGTCATAGAGAAAACGTTGAAGATTATACAACCAAAATTGCATAACAAGAATTGAAAAAAAGAAATAACTTAACATTTCATAAAAAGTTTTTCGCTGCCCTCTCAAACTTAAAGTATCTTTTCCTAGTCGGGTTCGCTACCTTTTTATTCTGGTAGCTACTCATTTATCCTAATGAGGCTTAGTTAACCTCGACCAGACCCCCGAAGAGAAGATTCCGCCCGGGGGGGGGGGGAGTCTCCAACGGATGCTAATAATTATCACTGACCATTTGAAAACGGGTACGGTCAAGAAAATTTGAGTACGATTATTATTTGGGTAATGACAATGCAGGAGATCTTTTTAAAGAAAATCCTTTCTTTCATTTTGGCCTTCATAAGTAAAATATGATTCCTACTACCCTCTATGAGAGGGTATAATTCAGTGAAGCCTCTGCAAAGAAAATGCAAAGAAGCGGGTTTCATCAATGTCGTGCTAAGGATTTTAACACGAGTGATTTTATTCCATAGCCTAAGGTGGATTCAAGTGAGCCTTCTGTAATATAACCATCAGTTTAAATAAACTTTAACTCCTAATCGATCCTTTAACTTAATTGTCGATTTTTCGAGGTCAGAGAACGAACCCAGGTAGATCGTATCAATTTCCTAGAAACAAAGCCGACGATTGCCAGAACTTCGCTCGACCAAAACGTTTCGCGCAGTGGCAATACAATGTCTAATTTATACGAGTCATTAGTATAAACAACCCATTAGAGAAACACAGTTAGAGTCGCCTCAGTCGAGCGATGTTTTAGAAAACCCGGGTTTTGTTACTGAATAAGCCAGAAATAAAGAAAGAAAAAAAACAGAGAAAAGAATGCCGTGCATTAGTTTTGTACAGTCTGGTCATGAAGCTACCGGGTGCCCCACTAAATTGTAACAGGGCTCTTTAAGTATTCCAAGCAACATTTCGTCCCTAATGAATATTTATTATTCCTCTCTGAGTAAAAGTTCTCAAACTGATTTTAACTGAGCTTTGCAAATAATGAAAATAAATTATTCCTAAACTGTAAAGATTTTTATCCGATACTTGCATGGGTATCAATACACTGACCTATATGATTAATACCAGTATCCGAATACACAAAACTGTAAGTATATAAAGGATGTATTATTTCTAACCTCACTACATATATCCTACCTCACTTACCCTCAAACGCCACGCTGCAACGCTCCACTTGAATAATTAGAATATTCGAATTACAGGGATACAAAATTTATACTTTTCTCAAAAAATACTCAATTGATTTTTTATTGTACCAATTGGAATCTAACCCAATGTAACTTGCCTTATATATATTTACGTTGTGGTCAAATGGAACGGTTTCATTTATATGAAATTGAAATCAATTTCTAATATTTAAAAATGTTTTACTGTAAAATGATTAATCATTATGGATAAATTGATAGAAAGATAGGAGAGCTATTATATATATTTAAAGTGGTAAAATTACAATCTGCCTTATTAGGCAATAAGTAACTGAGATAAATGTTCTCATTCATACCATATTTACAATTTTCATTCACTCGCTCATTCATACAGTATTTACAAACAGCCAGGAGACCTCCCAAGTCCAGATGTTTGTCACCTCCCTCGCATGCGAAAGAGGAAGTCTTGGGAAGTCCCCCACGCTCCTACGTTAGCCGCGTCGCCGGATACGAGCCAGTGGAGGCTGACGAAGAGCACGAGAGCCACATACGCTCAGGACGGAGCAAACATTAAAGCTTAATTGTTATTATTGTGCATCGGTGGCTTCTAAAGATGAGGAAGTCCAAGACCTCAGTCAAAAGCTCCAGGAAGGAAGCGCCCTTTGAATAATGAGAATATCCTTTCACACCAAGGTCCAAATGAGTCAGTACGTGACTCAAAACACCTCCACTGCTTAATCCCATATCTTCTATAGCACTCCCCTTTGCCAGAAGAAAAGGACGGGTTGTAAACTGTCCTTCGAAGACACATCAATACCTCTTAATATTAATTCTAATTATACACTACATGTCTGGGGGGAGGGGGTCGAACATATAACAGTACTTAGTAAAATACACCAAATGTTTCCATTTAGGAGCGTAGTTTGCGTGTACTGTTCAATAAATGAAAGTAATGGAATCAAATTCCTAAACGCATCATAGAGGACGCTTCTTTATCTCCTAAAGAAAGTACCCACACGGTTTGCTTCATCTTCGGCTAAGTTCCATTTCAAATCATCTTGAACTCAATTAATGTTAAATAGATGTGAATATCCAGGTGTCGCTATAATTTTGGCGAGGATAAGATAAATAGTTGTAGTTTGTTTTAACTGTTGTTCAATTATGGACACACTTATGCCTTTATAGACTTATTGAAGAATTTTACTGTTTATTCAAAGATAACGGCGTTTCGGTATATCACCTATGTCTGCAGCAGGTCCTTGTGAGAAGAAACTTTGAGGTCCTGAGCAGAACTCGTGGCGAAAAACTAACTCTACGCCCATTTTTAGATATCCAAACTGTTTTCTAGTCGTTGAGTAATATTTTAAAAATTCTCTTAATCACAAACTGGACTCCTTACTTGTCGGTATTAACAAGAAGCTGTACCACTGGTATGTACTAGGTCGTACGACGTTTCCGTGAAGCTATTCAGCGCTTCACCGGTGACTACACGTAGGTACTAATGCCCACAGAGCGGCGAGGGCAGACCCCAGGGACGTGGGCACACGTAGAGGCTGCACCTCATCTAAATGACTGGCAGCTTCCGAGCCACTCCATTCATAACAGATTTAGCTCTAATAAATAATACTGCCGCGTTTCAGAATCTGTCAACGCTCACGTAGCCCCGCGTGTTACTACAACGCTAACGTGCCTCTTTTGACAGATCCCACCTCACTCAAAGGACGTAGAGAAAAACAAACTCCACGATCGGCGTTCATTATTCACAGAATGTCCTTATTTCTATTATTGTCCACTGTACGATTCAACGCCATTAACTCACAAGAACAAACTACACAGTGTGTACTCATCTGGTGAACTCCGGTATGAGGCTCTCGCGCCTTTTGACTGAGGTCTTGGACTTCCTCATCTTAAGAAGCCACCGATGTACAATAATAAGAATTAAGTTTTATTATTAGCTCTGTCCTGAGCGTATGTAACTCTAGCGCTCTTGGTCAGCCTCCACAGGCTCGTATCACGCGGCTGACGGAGGAGCGTGAGGGACTTCCCAAGACTTCCTCTTTCGATGGCGTGGGAGGTGACAACCATCTTGACTTGGGAGGTCTCCTGGCTGTTTGTAAATACTGTATGAATGAGCGAGTGAATGAAAATTGTAAATATGGTATGAATGAGAACATTTATCACAGTTACTTATTGCCTAATAAGGCAGATTGTAATTTTATCACAATAAAGAAAAGTTAATAATAAAATTTTCCAAATTATTATTTCCTTTCGACCTTTAGTTGCCAATTTCCTTGGACATCCTAAAGCCGTTGATTTCTTGTTCGTCTATTGTCGAAGGTCAGAGCTACATGCGTTTAATTGTGACTTGATTAAATTCGAGATTACCATATCCATCTCCAAGTACTTAAGCAATTATCTGGGGTTCGAATCCCCCCCCCATACAGACAATTTTAAACGCTCTAAAAGGTTTTTTTTAATAGTTTTTTTTCAATCGGTCCATTAAAATCCATTTGAGTCAGCCTTTTAAAACAGAAGCTATTCTAAGGTCAATAAATGTTAGTACTCATCGGGGCCATTAATTTGTTTATTGCGAGTGATTTTTTTTTTTCTCCTGAACGAACCGCATTTATATAAGGAGCAGTCATGCAATTTCGCTCTTAAGCAAACTCGTAAAAACTCATTCTCTTACATTAACATTTGCCTATCATGCCATTCCTAAGAAATTCGGCTCAAGTAAATATGTTCTGGCAAACCCTCTACCGCTCTCAAGCTTTTATCCAATCCTCCACCTAAGAGGGTAACCTACTGTTTAATTAGCCTTGAACTCTGTACTCTGGAGCATATACCATAGACTATCCCTATTGATCAGTTCTCTCTTGTCAAAGCATTCTTAGCTTCCATCAGAAAGACCCCAAAGCAGGAAAACATTACCCCGAGATATCTAAACTCATCCAAAACAAATCCACTCATTTCTTTTTAATAAAAGGGGTAATTTAATTGAAACTTGAGCGAAACTTTAAATAAAAAAAAAGTGTTGAAAAAAAAATTAATAGCCACCATTGGTCATTTTTATTCTTTATTGTGATAAAATTACAATCTGCCTTATTAGGCAATAAGTAATTCAGATAAATGTTCTCATTC
This sequence comes from Acanthosoma haemorrhoidale, assembly GCA_930367205.1. Lineage (NCBI taxonomy): Eukaryota > Metazoa > Arthropoda > Insecta > Hemiptera > Acanthosomatidae > Acanthosoma > Acanthosoma haemorrhoidale. The sequence continues at coordinate 163,531,894 of OV884011.1, read as the reverse complement.
ATACCATATTTACAATTTTCATTCCCTCGCTCATTCATACAGTATTTATAAACAGCTCAGAGGCCTAATCAACATGGTTGTCTCCTCTCTCGCATGCGAGAGAAGAGGCGGAGTCTTGGGAAGTCCCCCACGCTCCTTCACCGGCCACGTCACCGGATACGAGCCAGCGGAGGCTGACCAAGAGAGCGAGAGCCGCATACGCTCAGGACATGATTGGAGAAACTGGTCATTGCCAGGGCAGGTCAATTATGGCACACAAATCAATAGACGATAAACTTTTTAACTATGATCTTTACAACTATTGTTATAAAACACCTAAAAAAAATTAGTTAAAATAACCAAATCTAATGCAAATAAATAGTTCTTTAATTTAAGAATATTAAGTAAACCCTGTCCTGCTTACATCTTCTTTCAATTTCCTATTCACCTACCTGCAAATAACAAAGTACTAATTTGTTTTTTAAAAAACATGGTTTTACTCCATGGTTAGTGTTTCCATGACCATTTGGCATAAATGTGGTTGAATTTTGTTTATGCAGCGTTCAATTTCCTCTTTTAATGCACGGGTGGAAGTGGCCTTGTTGGCATACACCTTTGACTTCCAACAACCCCATAAAAAGAAATCTAAAGGTGTTAAATCACACGATCTAGGGGGCAAATTCTGATCACTGAAACAAGAGAGTACACGACCTGGAAATGTCTCATGCAGTATTTGAATTGTTTCATGGCCTGTATGGCATGAGGCACCATCTTGTTGAAACCACATATTGGCCACATCAATATCATCCAATTTCGGCACAAAGAATTGTGTTAAGGATTTTCAACAACACTCTCACGCACTGCTTCGATATTGACATTTGAACGGCTTGTTTTTGGACGACCAGTGTGTTTAGTATCTCCAACTGACCCAGTCTCCCTAAATTTTTCAATTAATCTCTTCACAGTTGACGAAGTCAAAACACTATTCCGACCATATTTTGCATGATATTTTCAAACTGCAGCCGCCAAACTTTCATTATTTTTGAGATAATGTTCAACAATAAAAAGACGCGTTGTTTTATCGTGTAACGCTCAATTTTTACTAACCCTAAACTGTCAGCTGTTGAATTGTTTTTTTTAGGGTTTTTTTTTTTTAGGTTTGTTTTAGCACTTTACTGCACAAATGGTGGCAAATTCAAATCTTGCGTTAATTCTGGGACACCCTGTATATATTACCATAAATGGATACCAGTGGGGATTTAAGTTATGTCCAGATAAAAATGGTGTGTAAATTAACTAATTTCTAATTTCAAGACTAATTAGTTATGCTTAATCGTTTCATGATAAAAAGCTTTTCCTGTTATTATCACCTGATTTCATCAAAAATGTTACGTCCTGCGTCATTTCATTTCATCCTTCCAAAGAACCAACAAGGAATTCGTTTCTTCACTTTCATTCCTTCATTGCAATATTTTCTAGTTATTCTTCTCTATTAATGAACATTTTACATACCAACTTGTTTCAGCATTATCACTTACCCAACACACTGTCTAGATGTTTTGTTTTTTTTTGGTTACTTTCATTTGGTTTTTTCGTAGATGTCATCCTCAGCCATAATGTAAACAGAGGTCGAGGTAGTGACCCCATTGCGGGAGTTGCTCTATGTAGCCGGTATCGACCGCGGTGGACCTTGAACCCTGGGTGTACCTGAGCGGCAGGAGGGCGATGGAGTGGGGGGAGCCGGCCGGCGGTGGGGGTAGGCCCAGAGGCCATTTTGGCAGTGGGGAGGGGGCGTGTCCTCCGTCACGTGACCAGTATATGGGCGGCGCTCCGACCGAAGCCGACTGTGTCCGAGTCGTACCGATCGCTCGGCAGTGAGGGGTGGGTTTTTTCACTCGGAGTAGCGGTGCTATGACGTGATGTTACCCTATCAGACGGTTCCGATGGACTATACGGGCGCTCTGGGGCGGCCGGCCAACACCGCCGCAGCAGCGGCAGCAGCCGCCTTCACACACTCCTGGTTTGTACCAGCGGAACTCTGTGTACCCTTCAAACACAATTCAGGCCTACTTGAGCCAGGGCATGTCCATTTTTTTTTTACTTTTTTTTACATTTAATTTTAAATATTTATATCTGTAACCATTATAACAAATGTTTGCTTAACGGGAATTATTGTATCAGTGCTTTTTTTTAACCAGGGACCTCCTTATCCCAAATTCGAAGCACTGTCACTATTTTTCCTCCTAAGCAATTAATCGTTGAAATTCGTACAAGTGATCTTCCATACCACAACTAATATACTAATAAAACCATATCAAAAGTGTTTAAACTAATTATTCTTCAATTTTTGCATCAAACATACAACAAAATCACATAAATAACTAAATACAATGTCTATCATTATCACTAAGCTGGAAGTTGCTATACAAAAATAAGTGATTTAATGAAGAATGCCCAGTTTTTATTGATCTCTCACATTGTGCATGCTTATTTATGTTGTTTTTTGTGTCTTTTTGGTGTTTTTTTTTTGCATGATGTTTATTATTCATTGGAACTGTTTATTTTTTTTTTTTTTATTAAGTGTCGTTTTTAACTAAGCGTAATCAAGTTTTAAATGAAAATAACGAGTATTTGAATTAATTCCATTTATTGTTCTGTGTTCACTTTATGGTAACCATAAGACAGTAGACATCGATTTTCTAAAATTTTCCCAACTTGAGGATTCACCCCTTCTCGCCCACCGTTGAAATCATTATTTTACCTGTTCATATTTTTACGATAAATGTATGATAATGCTAGACTAATTGATGCAATGTTTCGAAAATTAGTATTATAAGTGCTCATCGAAACTATCTTAAATACTATAGGTTTCAAATTTCCCCTGGAAAGTAATAATTTTTTTTTAATTTCACTTGGATTTGTCATTATATTTTGACTGGGAGTGGTCAAACAAACAGAAAATAGTATTTTGATAATGTGCATTAGGAATTAATGTTATTAGTAAACTAATATTTTACTTATTATTTTTATTATGTAGTTCTCTTAATTTTTTTTTTCTGTTTTAAACTTAAATATTACTGCCCGGTATATTTAAAATAATTTATGAACCGTTTAGTAATTATTTTATTTGTTCACTTTTTCACAAAAATAAAAGTGCACTAAAGGTCTATAATAATAATTACCTTGCCGCTTGTACCATTGAATAAGTTTGATTTATTTGAAAATTTTGTCAGCCTCATAAAGGCGATCAATTTCAATAAATAGAATGGTTTTTGTATTTTTATAATGAGTCATGATTTTTTTTTTTATAAAAAAGTGTGTTTTGTATTATATTTTTTTTTTGTTGGAATCTACTTATCTTTCTACAGCACTCATTCATTTTAGTCACTATAACAAAAATGTGCATACATTTAATACATATATATGTATAAACAACAACATTCAAAAATGGACAAGCAAGCCATGATCCGCTAAAAACATACAATATTCTCAAAATAACATTCCTCCATTAGAAAATTTTACCTCTCTACGATTAAAATAAATTTGTAATATGCTATTTTATCTGTTCATACATTGCAATATTTTATTTCAATGGACATCTTTAGATGGTTAAACATCCTTTGTTGCTTTTTTTTTTTTTTGACATATATTTGGTTAGATGAGTGTACCCTGGAAAAGATATTCAATAACTGTTTTGTGTTATAAAATTGTAAGGGCTCATTTAATTAGTGTGAAGCTTTCAGGATCAAATCTCTGGTCTGATATGAATTTTGTCAAGACCCCCAAGCTATACAATAGTGTGCAGTCGGGCAATACCCTTGGTTATTAGCAGCAAGTAAGGCTACTTGTTAAATAGCTTATTCCCAAACGAGCGAAAATTTGACATCCAATTGTTTAGCTAACAATTTTTATGACAATTAACTCGAGTCAAAGGCCACGGTTCGATGGCTTTACAAGAAATTATCATGTTTTTGACAAATAGTTTTCGGTGAGATGGAAAGGTGTAGATGAGTGTTTGTGGTATTCCTGTAGCCAGCTAGCTGTGACGGGAGGATTAGCGGCAAAAAGTGTTGTTCAGGCGACCGTAACGCGACATCATTTCGGTCTTAGTGTGTGCATCACCCCTCCTCTATATACCCCACTGTAATCTTTTAGGAAACCACCTTTTTTTTCGGAAAAGGAAAAAAATGAGCATTGCTAGTAATCGATAAGAACATACTCCATTATGTTATAAAAAGTAAGAACGTCTTTTTCATTTCTTGAAATAAAAATAAAATATTAATGATACATGAATGACCAGATGCAGAAAGGTGGATATTACCAAAACTTAAGGTTTCTTGTATATTTCAAATTAACTTAAGAAAATGGGTACAGCATTTTTGCCATTATAATTGTATATCGTAATTGGTCAAGGGATTTTTGGAAAGAAATTTCGAAAGAAGAATCGCTCAGTTTTAACTAGAAATTTTAAGCTTTAACGTCTACCCTAGAGAAAACCTGTCATGTTTAAAATCAAAGTCATCATAGATTTTGTAGAGTATTGCTTTAAAATCTAGTTAAATGAAATCCACAGTAGAACGTTCTTATTACTTCCTGCATACTTGTTTTAAAGTTATGCAGTAAATGGTATGGATATCCCGGGTTTAAAAAAACAGGGTCAATGAGTGTGGAGCACTTCCAAAAACTGACTGCAGCTTTGTATTTAGGTTTTTGAATCCGGAAAATCAAAATGAGGGTTCCTCGCTGAATTTCGTCCAAGGGGCTTGGGATAGTTTACAAAGGCATATTTCTAAATAGAAGCGGTTACCTCTCGATACGTCGGTCCTTATTAGTCCTGGCCAATCAAACGATGACCATCGGCTATTGGTTAATATCCGAAGACCCTAAGAGCCCTAGAGCCAATAACTAAGAGACTTGGCCCTGAGGAGGAAACAGTTAGCGGGCCGGCAGCCAATAAGGGGAGTTCTGCTGACACCGGCTATAGCCCCAATCAGCCCCCAATCACCGCCCCTACCTTCTGTCCACTTTATGCTACCTTTAGTACCTTAGGGACGGGCGGGGGGGGTAGAGTAACGTAATCGATGGTCTAATCGATACCTTGTTAGCCACCTAAGTCAGTTTTTGAGCGTTTTCGCAGCAAGTAATTCTTAAAAAAAATATTCCAAACTTTGCCCGCTATGTCATTTAAATTTTGAAAATAATGAATTGTTTCTCCTCATAATAACCTGGATTTATATCCAAGAACTCTTCTTATTTTAATTGTGAAGTAGTGTTAAGTATAGGCAAGCAGGGTTTTGCCCCCAAAAAGTCTATTGTTTGAGATGGTCTTATGATGTTGTGAAATGGAGAAAAACTAACGAATACACAATTTGTCCAATTAGAACGATACGGCCACAATAGTGTCCAAAAAAAACAGCAGATCCATGAATTGGAATAATTTTTCTTGACGAGTCGATTTGCGAGCTATCATGAAATGTATGAGCATGGTGTTTAGTGCGTTGGCACTAGGCTCAATAGTTTTTCACTTACTTTGAAACACCTCAAATCAAATAGTTTCGTCAGTCTTGCTGTATCTATGTGCTTTTTGATATGGTTCTAAAACCAAACGAATGCTTTTCAAAACGGATTTTAGCATACTTCTCAGCGTTGCCTTTATCTGCATATAACTGCCTTAATCCTTCTTCCTCGACCGTCAGTTTCGACTCTTCATAACCATACTAGGATATGTTTATGATCTTCTTAGTATAAACGTGCCAGGAGTTTCTCCTCTCCTGTTTCTAGACTTGGCCAGATAAGTTGGAGGGCATACTCCCCGTTATCTCAGAGCCCGTTACATTTCTGCTGTATTCTAATCATGGTTTTTTTTCCAATATATCCAGCAACAATACATAAAACATATACGCCATATAAAAGTTACAGTTATTAGCCCTTAAGGGCAGGGGATGATACAGACAGGCAGAAGCTACGTGCTGCTACCTGTTAGAGAGACATCGATCGGTCACCGAATACATAAATATGTGCGGCGAGGAGGGTCACGGCTCAAGTCTACGTGCTACGCGCGGATCCCACGTAGCCACCACAGACGTCATTAAAACACTACTGCCCTCTCTTCACGGCACATACTCCTCTTTACCGTCTGTCTGTCTGTCTGCCTTAAGTTAAGTCCTGAATGAGCGCCATATTGAGATTTGGTGTAGTACTCACTGATCATTATTACCGACAACTATACGATAGATTTGGAATTAGGAACACTATTAAAATAATAAGGGTATATTCAATGTTTCTGAAATAATTATTCTTATACTGTTTGCATGTTATGCATGAGCTCATCAACATATCTAACCATTAAATATTCCGATTTTAACTTCCGAAGTCTTCTGTATGATTGGCCGTAACCCTTCTTCGAAAGGCTACCCAGTACGACTTCTTAAGGATGGAGTTCTGGTGTGGCTTAGTAAACCTTTCAGTTTCTTTATAACTAATCTAGATCGTTCCTATGCTGTCCATGACTCAGCTGATCTGTCACTTTTTTTTTTTTGTTTTTTTATGGGTGTCCCAGAATTAACGCAAGATTTGATTTAAATAGAAAACACAGTTTTTAGAATTTTTGTTGTTCTTTTTTTATTGCATTATAAAGTAAATAGGATAGGGTTATTTATGGAATAACACATCGGGCAAATGGCCTCCACGACTTTGCTGGCACATACGCACTCTTTTGTCGAAATTTTACATGACCATTTGTCATAAATGTGGTTGAATTTCGTTGATGCAGCGTTGAATTTCCTCTTTTATTGCACGGGTGGATGTGGGCTTGTTTACATACACCTTTGACTTCAAATAACCCCCTAAAAATAAATCTAAAGGTGTTAAATCACACAATCTAGGGGGCCAATTCTGATCACCGAAACGAGAGTCTCTGGACCTGGAAATGTCTCATGCAGTATTTGAATTTTTTCATGGGCTGTATGGCATGTGGCACCATCTTGTTCAAACCACATATTGGCCACATCAATATCATCCAATTTTGGCACAAACTGTGTTTACGACGCCGAATTGATGTTCCTGGATTTTCGACAACACTCTCACACTTCGATATTGACATTTGAACGGCTTGTTTTTGGACGACCAGTGTGTTTAGTGTCTCCAACTGACCCAGTCTCCCTAAATTTTTCAATCAATCTCTTCACAGTTGATGAAGTCAAAACACAATTCCGACCATATTTTGTATAACGCTTTATTTTTACCAACCCAAAACTGTCAGCTGTCAAATTGGTTTTTTTTTAGGGTTGCCAGCACTTTACTGCACAAATGGCACCAAATTCAAATCTTGCGTTAATTCTGGGACACCCTTATGAGACGTGACATGTGTCTCAACAGTGGTTTTTGAATCATTTTTATCATAATTTTGACCCAAATACTGTTAACTTCTCACATAAACAGCAATCCGGGTGACATGGAAAATAGAGATAATTAGCTACCTACCTTGCATCGTATAGGTTTCTCCGATTCCGAAACAATGTGGAAATCAGTTGCAACTTGGTAATTTATATTTAACTTAGTCAAACGGGCGCTACTTTTTTGCTCTTTCTGTTTCCTCGCAAGCTTCTTGTTAATCAGTATATTACAAGTTTTAAAATTTCAGATTGGTTCAATATTTTTATTGACTGCTACTGTAGAATAGTCGGGCTGAAGAAAATCCTATTATGTCAGATAGCTATACTGGGTTGGAATATTTGAAATGTCAGTTCCTAGCCTATGAGTCAAATGATATGAAAATACAATTTTTTCATATTATAATTTGTATTCAATAACCTTCCGTCACCTTCCAAGGCAAAACTAGGTTTCTTATTCCCCTGTTTGACTTTGGATCAATGAATTCGAAAAATGAAAAATTTTGGAATATTTTCTTTTTTTTAAATGCATCAAACGCTCTGAAAAAAAAAAGATAAAATGATAGCCAGTTGGCCACAAGTCGGGTGAATATGTTTTTTTTTTTTTTTTTTTTTTTTCTTCAAAACCTTAAACAAACAATACAATGTACAAAAATGAAAAATAACAAAATATTTGGATTACATATTTCTCCTCTTTCTGCATTTACATGCATTTGGCGGAGTGCATAAATATAATAAAAAAAATTTATTGTTCTATTTATTCTATTTGTCACCGTAGATGTTTTTAGAGGTTACTAATTATTAATTAGGCGATTGGTCAGATCACGTTTCCGTAAGGTGTATGCCACGTGTTCGTATTAAAAGAAGTATGGCTGACGTTTAAGTGTTTTAAAAGTTCTCAACTTCTCTGATGTGGATTGACCTCTACTTCTTCCACGAGATTCATTCTCGAGACCTGTATTGCCGGATTGAAACCGGTATATAGTTCTTTCGTTCACTGTACCATCACCAAAAGACATGAGGCTTCGGAGGCGTTATGACCAAGTTGAAATAATGCATATAAGAACTCGTAATGTCTTCCCTTCCAACCCAATAGATAAGACACTTCGTTTGCAAGATTTTTACGACATTTTCTGCATTATTTTCTGTGAACGAATTTCTTCTAATTATTTATGTATTTAGTTCGTTATTTTTTTTTTCTCTTATCTAAACAGTGAAGGAAGCTACCTGTGTATTCTAATGAAGCTAAGTGTATCAACGGGACCCGGCCTGACAAGCTGAAACAATGAAGGTGATTGGCCGATTGTCTCAGTGAACAATAACCAACCCGACCAATAGCCTTTCACCTGCTCCTCGACATTGTCTCCTAATCACCGCCATTAAGGGGTCTTGGAGTCTTCTTCCTAAGGGGCCAAGAAGACCGGTAGTCTCTATATTGTCTTTGTGTGCTTCGTCTCTCTGTCTGTCTCTCTCTCTCTCTCTGGCGTCTGGAGCCATTGGAATAGGCTGTTCTTTCTGCCTCGTTTCAGGCAATCTTAGGAACCCTGAAAAAATAAATTTACTTAATCGTTTAGAAAAATAAATAATGAAATCATATGCCTGTTTACGCTGAGATATTCGTAAAGAATTTAATACTTTTTTACTTAATTTTACTATTTTCTGATAGAAAAATTTAACTGTTTTTTTTTACCAACGAGTATTCGTTAAAAAAAAAAAAACGAAAATAAAATAATAACGAAATAAAATTAACTTGATGTAATTACTCCTTTGTTTCTGAAATCGCCATTTTTGTCATTTTTAAGTGGTAACTCAAATTCAGGTTGGTTCTACGGCACAAAATGAACTTAACAAAACAGTATAATAATAAAATATAGTAAACGATGAATTTAGGCCCAATCAAAATACATTTTATTAAAAGTAAATAAATAAAATTATACGCAATCGTTGTGCAGTTAGTTAAGAATTAAGAAATAACAATATTTGAATACCTAATTATAAATAAATTTAATATTTTCGAATAGAAAAATTTAAACTGTTTTTTGTTTTTTACCGAGTATTAGTTTAAGAAACAAACGAAAATTAAATAAAAAGGAAATAAAATTAACTTGATGTAATTACTCCTTTGTTTCTGAAATCGTCATTTCTGTCATTATTAAATGGCAACAATAATTTAAAACTCAATAAGGAGTAAAAAGAATGTTGAGTGAAGATAGGAAGACGAGTTTATATTCACGTAGGTATGGGCCAGTAGAGAAGTGTTGAAAGACTATCGCTGGTCGGCGGAACGGAAAGGTCCGCAACAAAGTCATTCTGGAGGCCAAGTTCCAAGTTCCAAGTTCCAAGAGGAACGGTCTCGTACAGACGTTACTTCAACACTGACTCGGAGTACAACTTCTGGCCCAAAAGCCTTGTTCCCTAACCCACGCTGCGTTTACGCAGCAGTCCAATTTCACCTTCCAATATGTATGTTCTATGATATTAAAAATGAATGAATCAATCTGGAATATTATGTATACATATGAACATATTTCACAACTTCTCCAAGTATACTGATCAACCTGATAGTTAAAAAGCAATAACTGGAAGCATTAAACAAACTAATCTTGTAAAAAGTAGTCTGTATAAAATATGAATTTCCCCAGCCATAGCTCAATATATGTTTCAAATATAAAGTTATAATTTTTCCCACCGGTCACGGATAAGTTAAAAACGGTATTCAACATTATTATATTCTTTATTGTGCTAAAATTACAAACTGCCTTTAGTAAAATTACAATATTAGGCAATAAGTAATTGAGATAAATGTTCTCATTCATACAATATTTACAATTTATCATTCACTCGCTCATTCATACAATATTTACAAAAAGCCTAGAGGCCTCTCAAATCCACATGTTTGTCACCTCCCTTGTAAAAACGGTATTAAAAAACATGTTTTGAAAGCGAACAAAATAAATTGTGTTTTAAATTATTTTTTGTTAGTATTTAGTATTGACTAAAAAAATTTATTTATAGCATTTTTAATCGAACTAGATGATCTTCATTCCAGATTTTGGGCAAATCAAACAATTGTTTTTTTCCTCAATTTCGTTAAGTTTAATTAAGTCCTTAACAAAATGATAGGTCGTTTTCATTGCAAAAGAACAATGAGAGTCTTGTAACCAGTAAGCACTGTGATACAGACATCAGAGAAAAATAGTATTTGATCAAAACTGCCAAATATATCTGTCACGATAGTTTAATGATTAAATTTCGGTCCATTTGATTGTTCTACGAAAATTATAATTTATATAATTGATTTGAAATCGTACAGGTTTATTGAACACAACACTTTATGATAAGGTTTATATGTTTTTTCTTAAGACAAAACGTAGAAGATTAACAAGAAAAAAATAATGAGAAAAATGTTGAGTGCTTGAACTTCCAATCTCTGCCAAACTGTTAGGAATTATCTTATAGAGTATTTAATATTAAAATTTGTGAATTTTTCTCTTAGATAAGACACTGTATTGACGTTTTTCCTTCACGTTTATAAATATATTCAATAAATCTAAGTGCAGTTCATAATTGATGTTTCGACCCTTTACCCAAGCTTAAACGCCCTAGGAAGTCCCGTAAGGGGTATCTCTAAATGTCCATCCGGCTTCAAGAGGTGGAAGGTAAAGGGAGAAATCCGTGTTTATATTCAGGAGCAATGAGGGGTACTTGAGGGGCTGGTAATAGCTGCCGGGCCCTTTGCATGTGACCCTCCAAGGGATGGCTTCCAAGTGTACTTAGTCACTCTCTAGGGCAGTTGTCGCCTTAGAGATAACTGTTTTTTATTAATTATTTCATAGCTCGTTAACTAATTCTTTGAAGGTGTTGTAGTTTGTCTCATAGCAGTATTTATTATTCAAAGGCTTCATCTATTGCCTTAGAAGAAACCAAATATTGTAAAGAGTATCCCAGAATTAACGCAAGGTTTGAATTTGCCGCCATTTGTGCAGTCAAGTGCTGGCAACCCTAAAAAAAAAAATTTGACAGCTGACAGTTTAGGGTTAGTAAAAATGAAGAGTTAAACGATAGAATAACGTGTCTTTATTGTTGAACATTATCTCAAAAATAATGAAAGTTTGGCGGCAGCAGTTCAAAAATTTCATACAAAATATGGTGGGAATAGTGTTTTGACTTCATCAACTGTGAAGAGATTAATTGAAAAATTTAGGGAGTCTGGATCAGTTGGAGACACTAAACACACTGGTCGTCCAAAAACAAGCCGTTCAAATGTCAATATCGAAGCAGTGCGTGAGAGTGTTGTTGAAAATACATAACACAGTTCTTAGTGCCGAAATGGGATGATATTGATGTGGCCAATATGTGGTTTCAACAAGATTGTTCCACTGCCATACAGGCCATGAAACAATTCAAATACTGTGTGAGACATTTCCAGGTCGTGTGCTCTCTCGTTTCGGTGATCAGAATTGGCCCCCTAGATCGTGTGATTTGAAACCTTTAGATTTCTTTTTATGTGGTTATTTGAAGTCAAAGGTGTATGCCAACAAGCCCACATCCACCCATACATTAAAAGAGGAAATTCAACGCTGCGTCAATGAAATTCAACTACATTTATGCCAAATGATCATGGAAAATTTCGACAAAAGAGTGCGTATGTGCCAGCAAATTCGTGGAGGCCATTTTCCCGATGTGTTATTCCACAAATAACCCTATCCTATCTATTTCATAATTCAATAAAAAAAAAAAATAAATAACAACAAAAATACTCAAAACTGTGTTTTCTATTTAAATCAAATCTTGCGTTAATTCTGGGACACCCTTTATTAGCTAATTACCAATCCTATTTCTAATCTATTCACTTCCATCTCGGTCCAAATAGTGGACATCTTGGCGGAGTGGTTTCTTCGTTTGGGTTCTACAACAAACATAGCTAGGGTCCTGAAATGATTCGTGATGTTAACGGACCGCAGCAGATTGGTGGGGTATCATCCCGAGAAAGATACCAGAGGGTATAAAACTTTCTCAAAGTCGTAGCTAAACAAGACGGCAATCCGAATCTCCCCCCACCACCACCACCACTCGGGAATCAGATTAAGTCAGCCTCTATGCTCCCTAATAAGAGCTCACCGCACTGTAATTTAGTGGTTCATTGTAATTGTAGCAGCAGAGAGGCGAGGGCATATTGTGTTCATCTTGTCCAATTTGCAAATAGATTAGTTCAAATGCTCAACTTTGTTTCGGAGAGATTCTACGGGGTTGGTTCTGCCGCGTAGAGGAATGTGTAATCTCCCGTCTAAACTTCATTTCTAAGAATACATAATCTTTATGTAGCATAAAAGCAGCACTTTAGAACTTGATGTGGAGATATTACAATAAAAACAATTTCCTTGTTCTTGGCTTTCCCAAGTTTACTCGTTCAAGTCAAGGTTCCGAGTTCAATTCCTAGACACGTGCCTATGAACACCGTAGCCGAAAGTCCACAGATGGCCACATTATGCTAAATATAAATCAATTTTGTATATAGATAAACTTATGTTGACAACAAAGATCATTAAAAAAAATCTTTGCTAAAGAGAAGGAATACAACGCAACTCCATACGGGTTGGTGATCCAGTCGCCGTCATGAAATTAGACGCTTGGGATGAAGGGGCTACTTGGCGTGGTATTGTCACATACGGGGCGCTAGTCTCCCTACTAATTTTTTTAATGCTTAATGATTGACATTATCGAATTATCATCATAATTATCGTGACAGTAACTGACTTCTTTGTCAATCCACATCTTTATATGCATTTTCAAATAATATACAATTACCCGCAGTCTTTCTGATTTCTGATGTGTTCTTTCCTCATAATAAAGTAGATCCATCACTTGGACTAATTGCCAACATTGTAAACTAAATAGATTGCTTCATTATTCGCACAGTGTTTCCCTTCTTTATACCAATATTCTCGTGGATTCCTCTTGGTTTTTTCTTTCTGTAGGCTTACAAGGTATTGTACCTTGTAGAATTCACTAGAATTGAGTAAACTTTGGCCAAATCTTACTTGGGCCAATTTTCCGGCAGTGTTGCTAAACATCAACAATAACAATGTACCTTATCCTAAAATAGACTCCTCCACTTATTGTTTTTGAGGGTAGACCGAGCAAATATTTACCCCCGGACGACCGCTCACGTAGGTGAAGACCCGGCAGGGTGGGGGCGGCTAGAGGGGGGGGGCTGCTCGATAGCCCCGGTCCCGGGGGAGCCCCGCCAATTTGTGCCAATTTGCCGTCCCCAGCGCCCCCCGGTCCAGACAAGTGCCAGCTAATTCTGTTTTCTCACCCGCCTCTCAAAGAAGAGCCTTCCCTCAAAGGCAGGACTCCTCCGCACTCCTTGCTGTCTCGGATTACATATGGTGGATTTGTCAGTACTCCTGTCTATCGTTACTCCACCGCAGCGAACCTTCCCCCCCCCCCCACCCCACCACCAACCACCCCTTCCTGGCAAATTGCCCTTATTTTTCTATTTCGAATTAGTCAAATGGAGCGTGTGCCCCTAACCAGCTATTTGGCCGGGCCTATAGTTACGCAGCTTCCGTCGCTGATTCCCGTATTGTTTAGTTCACGCACAAGTCTTCGCGATTATAGGCCTTCCCTTCCTCCGATCTGCATCAAACTGCTCGTCCCATCAATCAGCTAACTAGTCTTCAACGTTACAAATGGTCCGGAAAATGTACAGCTTTGTAAAACCTACTGAAGCAGTTGATTCTTTTAAGGCTGAAACGTCGAGCCGAGTAACGAGAGCTGTTCGCTTCTAATGAACTTCCTCTACGGGACATTCCCGAGACTTTTAGCGCGAAACCCGGCCCAGGTCGGATTCCCGACTTCTCCTATAAGGACTTAATCTGAAGGGAATGGGTCAGGTCGGAACTCAAGCATCCTCAGTACATACTACGATCATTAATTGTATTCATTTATTACATGTAATGGACAAATCTATCAAATCTATCACGAGGGACATTATCATCCGTTCACAGATTCTAATTGTTATAAACCAAAATATATCAAAATTATGGGGTTTCCATGGATTGGCAAAACGAAAATTCAAAATCACAATTAAATACTCATTCGATCTTTCAAAACGGTTCTTATACCCATTTCATTTGTACGAAGCTTCTGGGTACGAATACTTTTTTTTTTGATAAAATGGCGCGGTGTTTCCACACAAAGGCGTACGGGTGACTAATAATTAATTTCCTTATTATTTAATAATTGACATTATCGAAGTAAAGACATCAGGTGGATAGAAGAGAAGTAGTGCACAGAGCGGCAACAGGGCCTGCCATGTATTGCGGGTTTGAAGCTTCTAATTTCGTGACGGCAACAATAGGTCACTGGGATCACCCTCACTATTTTTATTTCACTGTTTTACTTTTTCACATTGACAAAAAAATGACGGGTTCTCACGATGTTTATGTCCGATATTTTAGTATTGCAAATTGAATTCAAGACTTCAAGACAAAAACATAAGTAGGTAGATAATATTAACGATGACGTTTTCGCACCACATATTTTAAACTTGACAACATATTTTAAACAATGGGAAAATGACTCACCGTCGGGACTTCCTCATTAGTCCTAGATACTTCCTTCAGGCGAAATCTCCGACGAGAAATTTATTCTTCTAATTAGCACAGCACCACGTTCTTGATGACTCACTGGAGAAATACCATGGTAGTTTTCCTGGTTCACCTCGATATGTGTACTCCAGGGCCCGCTCTTAGTCAGGTTCCCCTGGGCAGGATAATATTGATTTATCGCCGAGGGCTCGGTAAACAGAGGTCAGTGATGAGGGGTGGCAATCAGAGATGGCCCGCCTCAGGCGAGGATCTGACCCCAGATGCGGCTCACATCAAAGCTAATACTGATAAGGAGCCAATCCTCCACTTGGAGAATCAATCTCTGGGGAATTCCGCGAGGATATGAATGATACGCAGAAAGAGTGTGAGGGAACTCTTTGCCGAATACAGAACATTACCAATGGAGGACTCACAGTGTTGAATTCACAATCACACAAAATATATTGGCTCAGAGATCGAACCAGAAGGTACAATGACAGATTCCGAAAGAACACTCGTCCAGAAAATGTAAGACCGAGATGAAAGTTATTCCGTTTCTCAAATCGAAATTTTCAGGCTATTTAAGATTTATTGTTTTACACAGTCAATGACATATACGTAAAAGTTCAACGATATTCTGAAAAATAAATTTTTGAAAGGATATTTTGAGGAGAATATATATTGCGTGTTTGAACAGTGAACCGGTCTGGTTCAACAAACAAAAGTTTTAAGTTTTTTTTATAATATCCAGTCACATACAACTGTATCAGAATACATAAAACTGTGAGGCGATAAATAGAGTATGTATCTTTTCTAAGGATACATATATCCTACCTCACTTATCCGCAAACGTCACGCTGTTACGCTCCAGTTGACTAATTTGAATATTTGAATTGTAGGTATGCCAACTAGTGACCGATTTGATTCCTCTATCAAATCCTTAGCGTATTGCAGTGGCGTAAAGTTGTACCAAATTATACCTTAATCAAATAATTGTCTTTTGTCCCAATTGGAAATTCAACCCAAAGGAACTTATCTTAATACAAATTAAAGTGGTCATCAAAATGAAAAGGATTCATGTATATCGAATAGAAATGTATGTTCAATTTATTTTATTACTAAGGTGTGAGAATGTTTTAGTGTGCAACGATTAACCCCGAAAATACTTTTGTACATTGATAGCTCCAATGACTTCAGCGTCTTCTGCCAAGCAAGTGCGTTTGCTCCGTGCTCAAGTCCAAAGTCCTCAGCAGAGCAGAGCTGCTTTCGCTTCGTCCTTTGACTGTCTACATTTCGAACTCCTTTCCATTAGTCCTCGTGATTCTCCTTTGTGGTCTTCACTGTTTCCGAGAACCCTAATTCACACCAAGGTGCCAATAAGTCAATACGTGATTCAAAACATTCTCTACGAATCGTTTCAACTGCCGAATTCTTTATGGGACTATCTTTTGCCAGAAGAAGGTTTGTAAGGTTCAAGTCCATCCCTTACATGACACTCCGCAACAGATGGGGCACCATTGCCTTCCGTCCGGAAATCGGCCCATGCCCACAAACAGAAGTTTATTGCATGCCGGCTTCCAGTCGTTTATGTCCAATTTTTACAATCTCTGTCCCTTAACATTACTCCATCCCACATGTTGGGAGTCGAACAGTCTGAGTTCTTGAAGTGACACTCTTGTGAGCTCAGCGAGTGTTACACTCCGACTCTTCCCCCTTCCGGTGCCTAGACAAAGGACTCCCTAAATCGCCCTCCCGACAGACGATTGCTCCCCGAAGATCTCCAGGAGTGATGAAGCTATTAGAGACAGAAGAAGTGAGTAGTAAAGAGGCGTGGGAGTAGAATGTGGCCTAGGAGCGTGCCGACTCGCTCCGTGAAATCGAGCCTCCCCAGGTGGTCTACCTTTACTGCCACTCAGCTTGTGCTCGGCTAACTGCTGTTGTCCTCTCTTCATAAAGGGCTGCGAGGGTACTGGGCACATTAGCTCCCTTTATGGGAAAATGGTACTTCCTTATCGAGCAATGAACCTTCGTCTTCAAGTCTTCAAATTACGTAATAAATGATTTATCTTTCAAATTTTAATAAAATTATACTAAAACAGAATAGGACTTAGACTGACCGTTCTCCATATAAACCACCAACAAGAAAACAATACATCCATTTTTGGCTTTAAATATCAATAACTCTAAAACAATGCATACTGGTCATTAGTATATGCGATATTTAAGAAACGTTGTTGAGAGTCACCAAAAAGCACCAATTAATGTTATTTCTGAAAAGTGGGTCATTTCAATAAGAAATTTAATAAAGATGTTAAAAGGCCTCCCAATATTGAGTGAACAATACGAAATGCGAATAGTGACTACGATATAGCAGGAACATCATTTCGTTTGCGACATTTCAAATTATTACTAAGAAGAACGAAATGAAGGTGAACTTTTAAAATTGATCCCTTCAGAGATCTGAAGACAGAAAATAAAGCAAATAATATCAGACATGGGTTTCCCGCCTTCATTTCATCTTAAAAGAAGTGAAAATTCAATTTTTGAGTAAGTATAAGTTCAAAAATCAAATGTTTTGACACCCCCAGGCCTGGTCATTCATAACAGCTTCCTGGGGTCGGGGGTTGGGTAAAGCCGAAAACAAACACCCGAATAACATACGGGATCAAATGCTCTGTACAGTACCTTCAATCCTATCACCCCTCGATGTAGATGTTAAGGACTCCAGACAGGACACATATCCCCCCCAGGGACTCCCCCTGATGCTGATGGAACTGATCCTTGATGGACGTCCGGGCAATAAGCAGGCGCCCTAAATAAGACATGAAGTCCTCCTGCGGGCTCTCCTACCTGCGGAGCCTGGGGTCAATTTTATAGTCCTGTGTGCCGCCGCCGGCTGTAACCGTGGGGGCGGTGGTCACGTACGCGAGTCGTAAACTCCGCCTCCGGCCCAACTTGGCCTCTCCCTCTCCCGTCGAAAATTACTTACAAGTCGAACTTCTCGGCTCCTCTATCTTGTGCCTTCTCGATCTACGTGGGCTACCAGTGGTGTCGGCTACTCAATAGTAAACAAAATAAGTTGAACAAAACACCCCCTTGAAACTAATTTCATCCTAAGGGAAATTCATTACTTAATAAAAAGCCAATTCTTCAAAATTTGGAGTGACATACTTTAAATTGCTTAAAAAACTATAATGATAAAATTTTGGAAAAGTAATCCTTATATTATATAAGATTTTCTGATTCGCTATTGGCGTATAATGAAGCAAAGAGTAAAGGTGTAAACCTGCAAGTAAATAATCATTAACAGGCTTAAGACCCCAGTTATATAAACAAAGCCTTATATAGATTAGATACCTTGTAGCGTTTAAGTTCTTGAAGTGCTTTATACAGAGATGAACACAAGCAGAATTCGATCCGGTTGTAGAATTTTCGATGAACTTTTGTGATTTTCGTAGTACGAGCGTCCAACATGCGTGAATCCTATGCATTTGTGCGGAGTAGACCCCAATTGATATCTCCACTTTCAAATCGTGTTTATTGAACATGAAAACATGTCGTATATTAACATTGTTAATCGTATTAAAAACTTGTAATCGCTAACACTTTCCATACAATTACTTTTCGAATCAAATTATTGCAATTAAAGAACATGAATGTCAGGTTTTTACACCCGCTTTTTCAAAAAAAAATTTAGTCCTTATTTACGATAGGTTTTAGGCATTCAATTATGGGACGGCTCAAACAGCTAATATGTTTGTACCAAGGGCGGAAAAGCGGACGACAGATGGATATGGGTGTCATAACCGATGATAATACACGACCGGAACCCCTCGGGAAATAGAAAATATCCCAAAAAGAAAAAAAAAAAAGAGGAATATGGCCAACGACCGGCCATAAAAAGAACCATATCGTGAGCCGAGGAGCGAGCAGGTGATGAAGTGGCCAGCCGTGGCCTTGTAATAAAATGTTAGTGATAAGGATGAAAGAGAACTGACCGCTTCAGATGGGACAAATCGACAAATCCCTTTTATGTGGCATGTCCGTCCCTGTCTCCCTCTCTCTCTCTCTCTCGTAGCACTGAGCACATATGTGTACGATTTATCGATATTGTCTGCACAATCGATAGTGTCTGACTTGTCGAGACTGGTGTCATAATGGGGGAATCGACTTTTATTCCTGGCGCAAATCTATGTTTTCCATATGTTCTGTTTTCCATATTCAATATTAGGAACAAAAACACTGTCTGCTCATCTATATACCAACCGGCCTCAATCATTTATTATCAATAAAGATGTTAGATCATATTAGATGGTATAATTTAGGTTTAAAAAAACAACATTACGCCTAACTTCGGGGGGAAACCCACCACGAATCGAGTTGTCTATTCTGGGGGGACATCTTTTTTTCAGTTTTTGTTAGTAATGTCTAATAATATTATTTTATTTATTGGCTGCATTCAGATCTCTGAAGGAATCAAGTCTAAGTACACCTTCATTTCGTTCTTCTTAGTAATCATTTGAAATGTCACAAACGAAATAATGTTCCTGCTATATCGTAGTCATAACTCGCATTTCGTATTGGTCACTCGATATTGGCAGGGTAAGAAGATACCTTTTAACTTCTTTATTAAATTTCTTATATGAAATGACCGACTTTTCAGAAATAAAATTTATTAGTGCCCTTTAGTGACTTATATATCGAGAACGGTGTTTAAATATCGCATACACTAATTACCAGTCAGTATGCATTGTTTTAGAGGTATTGATATTTAAAGCCAAAAATGGACGGATTTTTGTTGTTTTTTTCTGTATGTTCTTGTTTTTTGGTGGTTTATCAGGAGAACGCTCGGTCTAAGACCTATTCTGTTTGGAATTTAGTAAAATTGTATTCAGATTTTAAAGATAAATTATTTAGTATGTAATTTGAAGACTTGAAGACGAAGGAGCCTTGCAACAGACACCTAGAACAACAATGGTGAGTTCCATATATGTCTTCCTGATGGATAAGTAATAGGAAATTGAACATCAATTAACGAAATAATTGTGATACTCGCAGGGGTTTCTAACCAATATTTAAACAGGTTTCCCCAATCTCTGACAGTTTCCAATCACTAGTCGTTTGTCGTTGTAATTTAACTTTAATGGACTAAAGTAGGTTGCAGTACTTTGACCCTCCCCCCAAAGAGCTTCTCATTAAGTTATGAGTATATATTTTCTTCCTATATAATAATGCATTGTACAGCTCAGCTGACGATTTCTTCTGTTTTTTTGTTTACAGCATCCTCGAGCTTAGGAAGGAGAAATCGCGGGACGCTGCCCGTTCGCGGCGAGGCAAAGAGAACTACGAATTCTACGAGCTGGCCAAGATGCTCCCACTTCCGGCTGCCATCACCTCCCAGTTGGACAAGGCCTCCATCATAAGGCTCACCATCTCCTACCTCAAGCTGAGGGACTTCTCCGGCCACGGGGATCCGCCCTGGTCCAGGGACAAACCTCCCTTCTCGAAATCCGTCAACGGTAAGTGACCACTTCAAAAAAAAAAACAATTTTTCAAAAATTAAAGTTTTGACTAACAAGTTCGTATCTAGCACGACGAACATGAAAGGTTATATGTTCGCGGACTATCCGACATGCGGACAATTGACTAACTTATGTTTGTAAACTATTAACATAAACACAACCCCATACTGTTATAGACTCAAGTTATCAAATAGGATGGTTAAAATAAACCTTGTTATTTGCTTCACTATCCTGTCCTTGCTATAGCCACCGTCATGAAATTAGACGCTTGGGATGAAGGGGCTACTTGGTGCGGTGTTGCCTAATCACTAATTTCCTTATTGCTTAATGACTGACATTGTCGAAGTAAAGACATCAGATGGATAGAAGAGAAGTAGTGCACAGAGCGGCAACAGGACTTGCGGGTTCTAACGCTTCTGATTTCGTGACGGCAACTTATGGCGTCAGTGCGAGTCCAGTCAGTTCTCGCCTTTTGAGAACCATAAAAATATCTCGATCAATGCATTGTCAATTGTCTGATGTAAGAGCCACGTTTTCGACGCCGGGCGTTGCCACTACTACGCTTATTTGCAAACGTCTAAATTACCTTAGAAATTATGATTTCACGGGATCACTCCAAGTGTGAAATGTCAGAGCGGTCAATGCTAATAGATCCGCGGATATCTTTTGTGCCGAGTTACGCCTGTTGCACGTTGCACGATCCAGTAATAAGAGTATATTAACAATTATTCTGCCCGAACAACATGGGCCCGGTTTAAAATACACCCTGCCCGGAGTTTGGCTCACCTTGCTTCTCTCGCTCTCTCTCCCTCTCTCTTTCTCTCTCTCTATATAAATAAATCTATCTCTATAGCTTGAAAGTCGACCGGTTCCTTACAACTATTTCATGATTATCAAGAATTTTTCGCTCTTTCTATATATACAAAACATAGACTGCAATAGTGTACATACAAAAGTAATGTTCACGTTATTATTTATCCTGCATCCGGTCCAGAGGACCAAATGATAAACTGTAGGACTCTTAAAGGTTCAAATAGCCTTACTACTTTAGCACAAGTTTTCCGCTCGTAAAGTCAAAGAGTATATCCAACTTCCAAGAAACTTCGAAAGATAAAGAAAGGTTCAAGTCCCGGTCCTGTAATTATATTTGTTCTTTGGCTGTCAATTACTGATAATTATACTGATAACCTTTATCGCGACGAAAAGTGTTAATAATAATATTTCTTCTGTTTTAAACTAGTCAGTTTAATTATTAGCATTCCCGTTTTATTTTTAATTATATCAAGATTTATTTACTTACTATAATTCTTTTGAACTACTTTTTATATTATATTGCA
This sequence comes from Acanthosoma haemorrhoidale, assembly GCA_930367205.1. NCBI lineage: Eukaryota > Metazoa > Arthropoda > Insecta > Hemiptera > Acanthosomatidae > Acanthosoma > Acanthosoma haemorrhoidale. The sequence goes on along the minus strand of OV884011.1, from coordinate 163,510,070 downwards.
TTGTACTGATTGTATTTTAACCAAAACCTAAAACGCGTACTTCATATTTCTTTTTTAGTAGATCATTAAAATATCAGACCGATAGGTGGTCTTTTTTTACGACCATTATTGTGACATTACATAACATTAACATGTTAAATAATTTCGTCACGCCTAACTTTGTCGTCCATTTTCAAATACGATAAAAACATAAACGATACCGGAACCTTCAAGTTGTAACAAAATTCATATTGTCGGCTGAGATAGTTACTGGTGAGAATGGAAATGCGATAGCGCCGATTTAGTATTCTAGGCATGCATGGGGCATGCAGGAATAGATAACAAAGAATTTATTTTTTTATGTACTTGAATGATACATAACTTTCATCGAACCTTAAGGACACGTAGAGAAAGTTAAACATTTCAAGTAAAGTTTGCATTAAATTTAGTCAAACGCATTAAATTAGTAGGAATTAGACTTCAGAACCTTCGTATGGAACACTGAACAGTTACAAACATGACAAATGTGAGAGGACACATAAGAACGAAAGAGAGTTTATGTTAATGGGGAATGTTGTTACGAACCCATCTGTTAGAAAGGTGACCACATCAAGAAGAGGTGCCAATAAAAAAAAAAAATAATAAAAAAAAAATAGAAGAATATTGTTACAAAAGGTTCCATTATGATCGCTTTTGACATGGGCTATTCTTTCCACAGCGACTGTGGTGGGGAGGAGAGAGAGCATTGTCATCAACATTATACCATGTTTAAAACGGAGTAAAAGTCAAGCCTCGATGTAACACAATAACAGCTTGTTCAATGTTTATTTTCTAAAAATAATAATGTTCGTCACAAGAAAGCAAAAGTTAAGCGGGAAAAAATAAATTAAGTGCAATGTGCTTCTACCTTAAGTAATTGACCCACAGATCAATAGTCTCCCCCCCCCCCCCACGCTCTTTACAAGATTTATTTAAAGCGTGTCCCAGAATTAACGCGATTTGAATTTGCCACTTGAATGCAGTAAAGTGCTGGCGACCCTAAAAAAAAACAGTGTGACAGCTGACAGTATAGGGTTAGTAAAAATGGAGAGTTACACGATAGAACAACGTGTCTTTAATATTGAACATTATCTCAAAAATTATGAAAGTTTGGCACTCGAAAAATTTCATACAAAATATGGTGGGAATAGTGTTTTGACTTCATCAACTGTGAAGAGATTAATTGAAAACTTTAGGGAGCCTGGGTCAGTTGGAGACACTAAACACACTGGTCGTCCTAAAACAAGCCGTTCAAATGTCAATATCGAAGCAGTGAACAAGATGGTGCCACATGCCATACAGCCCATGAAACAATTCAAATACTGCATGAGACATTTCCAGGTCGTGTACTCTCTCGTTTTGGTGATCAGAATTGGCCCCCTAGATTGTGTGATTTAACACCTTTAGATTTCTTTTTATGGGGTTATTTGAAGTCAAAGGTGTATGTCAACAAGCTCACATCCACCCGTGCATTAAAATAGGAAATTCAACGCTCCACCAATGAAATTCCACCACATTTATGCCAAATGGTCATGGAAAATTATGACAAAAGAGTGCGTATGTGCCAGCAAAGTCGTGGAGGCCATTTGCCCGACGTGTTATTCCATAAATAACCCTATCCTATTTACTTTATAATTCAATAAAAAAATACTAAAAACTGTATTTTCTATTTCAATCAAATCTTGCGTTAATTCTGGGACACCCTATATATTATAACTTAATCCGTATGAAAGAGGGAGATTTGTTTATATAATGTTGTGATTTAGAGAATATTTACCCCTGTTAATATATGAATGCGTACGATACACAACGATCTATAGCCCCCTGATGAGAGGTTCGGCCAAAATCGTACAGTGGGAGATCGGTCCCGATCATTCCCTGCTTGAGAATTTGTCCGTTATTATTATGTCCCTCGTCGTAGCTGTATCCACTACAGTCTACTAAACAATAATATCAGACTACAATCTACTAAACAATAATATCAGACTACAGTCTACTAAACAATAATATCAGACTACAGTCTACTAAACAATAATATCAGACTACAATCTACTAAACAATAATATCAGACTTTGAGAACTGACTGGATCGCCAATACAGGGAATATTCTCTATGATAATTCTTTCCAATGGCGTTCTTCTGACTTTGGATGATACTGTGATGCCCCCGTACGAAGCCGTACCTAAAAGAAACCGAACTAAGCGATTCGTTTACCTTTTATAAGAAAAACCTTTAATCTTCTTCAAAGTACTCTGCATTGGAGTCAATACACTTGTCCAATATTTTATTCCACTGTGCGAAACATTTTTCAAATTCCTCTTTTGTAGTCGTGCCATTTTTCAACTGTTAAAATTGTTCACTTTAAACTACTTTACCGATTTCTGTACTAAACTCCAAGAGCCACTTAAGAGTTCTCTACAACTTCTTCGATGGTCCGTCGACCATCTTGATTTTGCAATTTTTTCTCGTCAAAGGACGTGCAGAACGAGGATGATCATTAATTGACATTTCTCCACTTTTAAAACAGGAAAATCACTCCAACAGTGGGTTCTTTGTAAGTTTTCCCGAGCAGGAAGCAAAACATCACGCCAGAGCGCTGTTCAGTCTTCTCTTGTGACGGCACTTGGCTCAGTGACTGAAAAGTTGCTTTATACGGTCGTACCGCATAAAGCATCAGTTTTTGGATAATCCCTCTTACCACCGCGCCAAGTAGCCCCTTCATCCCAAGCGTCTAATTTCATGAAGGCGACTAAAGTACCAGATCCATCAGATATTAGACATAAATTCGACATCGGGTTTACTTATCGTATTCCCACCAAAGTTGTCTTAAATCTAAGCTAAATTTGTATTGCGTGAGACTTTCTTGAAATTTTAAATTGATGGTTCCGTGGACCCTATGCCTATTCAGCTAGGGCGATTTTTCAACCGTTGAAATGACACGAAGAGACTGAAGAAGCTCGAGAGGAGCTTGAAGCTCTTAGAGTCTTGGAACTTGATTATTCAATGATTCGGCTAGTTAGTATGCCGTGTGCTCTGTCGTAAAGGAGACGGCCAATCACGTCCGTTTTTTATTCTCTCCAACCCGCGATGAATTATTAAAAACGAAGAGGACTTTTTCGGTAGTCGCTGACTAAGGACACATAACTATGTTCTCACCTGTCACCTGTTTTATTTCAGGATATTTCGTCACTATCGAAAAATTTCTTTATCTTTAGCAATATGAAGCGTCGAAAATAGATACCTAGACCCTCAGGGTCAGTAAAACCCTATTTTCTCGATCTCGTGGGAAATTTAATTTATGATTTTTCCCTTTACTTAAGGCACATTAAGGACCCGAAAATATAATATACAATTGAAGCCAATTTTCTGCAAATAAAACTTTTTATTATTTGTTGTCGAAAGGAGATTACCATTGACGGGGATGGTTTAAATCATGCAATTATGTTTCATATAGACAGCATTTAAATTCAGCTTAATTTACATACTAATACACGTTTGTTTATACATATATTCGACACTATACAACTTAATGGAAAATTAAAGAAAATGAAAAGAAGAGTAAAAGAACTGAAATGTTTTCTGTAAAAAAAAAAGGTATTTTCCTTTTTATTGTTTATAGCCCTTCATTTTAGTCTCCGAGGAATATAACAGGGATGAGTGGTGGAGTGCAATGACTGCTAGGGGACTAGGGTGACAACTATGTGGACTTGGTAGGTCTCTGGGCTGTTTGTAAATACTGTCTGAATGAGCGAGTGAATGATAAATTGTAAATATGGTATGAATGAGAACATTTATCACAATTACTTATTCCCTAATAAGGCAGATTGTAATTTTAGCACAATAAAAAATACCAAAAAAAAAACTAATATGCTACTCAACTAGTTTAAAACAAAAAAAAACATTAAAGCTCTTGGTTGTGAATCCTTCATTGAATTGCAGATAAATATTAGGAATGAATACAAGTAGAAAACCTAACGTCTAAAACAACTAAAAAATTTCCATGGTAACGGAAAAATATTTTGTGCGACAAAAGCTTCGTTACTCAACTGTTTAGTGGTTTGGTTTATGGGATCTCTTCTTAGAAATTAAGAAACTCTCGCTTAGTGTCAATCTTCTTTCACTACCTGAGTCCATTATTCTGTTTGAAAGGATAAGAGTACATAATAAAAATAAATCTTAACTTCATTGGTCATGTAAGTGAGTATCCCCTCTGTACATGCTAGAGATTAGTAATTTGCTAACACACACAGGAATGACCGAGCGCTGCCTCCTGCGGTAATCCACAAAAGAATTAAAAAATCCCCTTATTTCTCCTCTCCTCTGGGCGACAGTTGACAGATATTGGACGACAAAGGAGCGGCAATTAGAAGAAAATACTCAATAGAATTAGAAGCGTAATCTGAGTAAATACAATTTGCGGCTTGGATTTGGAGGGGGTGGGTCGAGGGTAGATTAGGCGGGTTGCTTTGCATTGCTAACCCTTCTGCGTATGCATATATAGCCTGCTTGGTTAGAACCGCTCCGAGACCAATTACCAAAGGATTGCAGGGTCGAGGCCCTCTCTTTGTCTCTCTTATCGCTTATCTTATCTTGTCTTTTCGGACCCGCTGATTTATGCGCTGCGGTCCTCGCCAGGGTCACGTTACAAGGACGGGGTTCAAGAAATATATATGTACATTCGTTAATATACAAACTTTTTCGTCACAATATTCATCAACTGAATTTGGTAACCCCTTGTTATCAAATTAATATATGTTACAAAACATAGATTCTACAATTGTTTCATTATATTTCCTGTAGCTTGGCTACATTTTATACAAATTCTGTTTTCTACTAATAGTCATGTGCACTGTACAAAAGTCTAATGACATTATACATTAATGGACTGTATTTATTAAAAGTGATGGGGCTCACCTTATTTATCATAGACAGTCTGTTGCAATCGATGCGGGCAGGGTGGTGGGGTCACAGTGTTAAACACTGGGTTTGTGAGGTGCTGCAACGAGTTAAAAAACTTGATGTGTCTCCGGTGGATGATCTCACCCACCGACGGGTGAGTGCAACGGGTGCAGGTCGGCGTTCTTTAATCTCTCGAGAGAAGTATGGTGGACCACTTTTCTCATGATCCCATTCTGGAATTGTTGGACACCAACTGATTGAGGGGATACCTGTAATGTAAATGTAAATACTTCATGATCATTGAAAATATCCTTAACAACAAATTAAAATCTAAAATCAATCCAATATCATTCATTTTTGCAAATATCTCCCTTCATTATATCTTAAGCAAAATATATATATATAATGCTAATTGGTCACCTACAGTAGGACAACGGGTCCCATCTTACCCGAGGCAGCGCAAAGAGTACTGAACATACCAATTATTATACTGTGATATATTTCATTACTCATTATTTTTTTTTATTTCAAAACCCCTTTATTCAACAACATTTTTACAATTTATGATCAAAATTCAATGAGCAATATTTACAATGTTCTCCTCGTGCTGCATGCGCAGATGCATTGGAAGGAGGTAATATTTACAAAAACAATTTTTCTATTTGAAGTTAAAATTACAATACAATGTGTACAGGACTAGGTGATGGGACTCACCTTCAGGTTACAAAGAGGGAAAAAAATCTATTCTCATTATTTTTTTTCTTTATTTATTTATTTATTTGTGACATTTCAGATCAATTTTTACGATCAGTTTAAACGAGTATAAATTTGATTCTAATAAGCTATCAATGTCTAAGCCCAGACTGAAAATCTGCCTAATGTACACAACTAACAAGAACGGCGCACACAAGCCAGCAGCTGACCTAAAGAGGTTAGTGGCCACTAAATACACGAGGGGCCGAGGCCTCCAATTACCCGACCTGATTCGCAGGCCGAAATGACTAAGGGCTCCCGGTAATCAGGTTTCGGTGATGGACTGAGCCCTTCATCAGCATAGGGCCAGGTCTAATCTGATCCGCCATTGTCTGCGTCTCTTCAATCAGTCTTTTATCATCGCCACTGACCACCGTCTGCACCCTGACGTAATGGGTTCCTGTGAGGAATTCGTCACGGGAGGAACCAGGATTTCAGATTAGAGGAAAGAACGATAGACAAATTACGAAAAAATATCTGGCAAATAATCAAGTGCTCTCTCGCAATGAATTGAAACAAATATGTAAAATATACTGTTGCTGTCTGTATACCGATATTGTTAAAATATTAAACTAACATTTCAAAATGGATCTCTCTGTGTAATGTATAATAAACTAAATTTCAATTGTAATTACTAAACAATTTAATTTTGCAAAATTGATCTACTAATGAGCTATGCTTTTCAAGTAACAACTAAGTTTCCCTCGCAAGGGTGAACAGGTCCTTTCCGTTGGCAAAAATCCAGCTGGGGAGTCAAATTCAATTGATTAAAATAAATTTTAGAAGCTAAAAAAAAAATATTTTAAAAGGTCGATACTACTTGTTGTCCGGGAAGAATCATATAGTTCGCCTGGTTAACAAATTCATTGCTAATGCGCATGTAACTATTTTCTAGGACGATTCCCTTCTTCCCGTAGAGAATCCTTTGAAAATTTAGACATCCCGCATGTTGAGGGAACTATGCATACATAATTGTTTATGTATTATCCATTAATTTTTTTAATATTGTCCAATCGCACAGTTAAATTATTAACAATAAAAATGTTTACAAAGTATGCTGTAAGTAAGGGATCAATATACTACTTTTGGATTACACCTGTCTAACTCGAAAAACTTCGAGCTATCCGAGTTCGGATGCATGTATATCTTCTCTACAATTCGAAATGGGCAAAAAAATCGAAGCCGATTCTCCTTAAATCCGTCACATTATACGTTCTATGACTAAAAGTTTGATTAAGACTAGTGAGAGCCGCCCTCTTATGATGAACGATTCTACAGGATGACCAGATTTATCGACCGAAAGAGGAGGACCGGCCACACGCGAAGTCAAAGTCGATGGGGAGTCAATGTTCATCATCTACCTGTTAATTGTGTAATAAAAGGTAATTCTATGTCTGCATGTGTTGGGTTTCGTTCAGTAGTACTTAACTTTTGTGCAACATGCACTCTAATGACTGATGAAGAAACATGCTTATGTTCAGTAATTAAAAGACTTTTGATTTCGACGCTTCTACTGCGAATCATGAGGTGTTTTTTACCCTTAACCTGTACACTTTATTACAACCCCTTCTTCCTTCAGCCGAGGCTCCTCCTCGGCGACAGCCCTCCCTGACGGCTGAGAGTGACCGGAGGAAATAGCTGGGGGTGACAAGGGTCCGGCTGATCCATCACTAGGCGCACACTCCTGCCACTCACCAGCTAATGTCGTTTGTACCCTTCGAGTCAGTCAAGCGGGGTAGGGGCAATTATTGGCTTATGTCACAGTTTAGTTATGGATGATAAATTTATGTACAGTGAGTGTCATCTGCGAGTTCGTTCGGATTACATTTTACCCACAGCTGGGAATACGCCGCTAAGCCGTTTACCATAATTTCCTCCCGTTGATATAATTTAGTCGAAGCTGATTTAATGGGAGAGAGAGGGCTCGTTACTAGGCTGATGCGGGCCTCAAGTTAAAATATGGCCAAGAGTTTAAAATTTCGGTTCTTTAATAGCTTAATTTAATAGCACTATTAAAATTTGAGGAAATTTATTGTTCTTGCTTCTTTGAAACTTCTTTATTGTGTCAAAATGATTAGCATATTTACAATTTTCATTCATACAGCATTTACAAATAGCCCAGAGACCTCCCAAATCCACATGGTAGTCACCTCTCTCGCATGCGAAAGAGGAAGCGGAGACATGGGATGTCCCCCACGCTCCTCCTTCAGCCGCGTCGCCGGATACGAGCCAGTGAAGGCTGACGAAGAGCGCGAGAGTCACTTACGCTCAGGGCAGAACTAAACTTAATTCTTATTATTGTACATCGGTGGCTTCTAAAGATGAGGATTTTAGTACAAGACCTCAGTCAAAAGACACGTCTCTGGGTGTCTGTGAAGGAAGTGCCTTTTGCTTCGTCCTCAGATCCTTATATCTCATACTCTGGGACCGATTCTCTACCACTTGAGAAGAAGGCTTATTTCATTATGACCCTTTGAATTATGAGAATATCCTTTCACACCAAGGTCCAAATGAGTCAGTACGCGACTCAAAACAGCTCCACTGCTTAATCCCATATCTTCTATAGCACTCCCCTTTGCCAGAAGAAAATGACGGGTGGTAGATTGTCACTCGAAGACACATCTATACCTCTTACAAAGCGTCACGAATGGAGAAACTGGCCATTGCCAGGATTCCTGCTGTCACGTATTTATAGCAGGTCACGAGGCCACTGCCACTTTAGTCTCCGAGGAGGATTATAGGAATGAGTGGCGCAGTGTAATGACTGTGCAAGTGGATTAGGTTGGTTGCAATTTCATGAACTTGGAAGGGATGAGTTCAAGAATATAGGGTATGTGAAGATCGTTATGAAGGATTTTGTTTCTGACGTAATAAGAAAAAAAAAAGAAGAAACAATGGCCAGGAACTCAAACTTCAGATTTTTGTAACGAGTGTTTAACGTAAATATTAAAGAATTATTTTGAGTGATGGCAGGCATTGATTTAGGAGTAGTTCCTGTCTTCTCCTTTCGCAGAACTTCAGGACTTCAGGACTTCAGGACTTCAGGACTTCAGGACAGAGCGACAGTTCACAGGGAACGGTTAGAGACTAGATAAATTTCTTTTAAACAAACTTCGTTCGGACACTTTGACATCTTGAAATCAAGAGCTCCTTATTAAACTTACAAAATCACACTCTTCTCACTAAATTAAAACTTGCTTTCGCTCACGACTGCGTATGAACATCATTGAGAAACTTGGGTTAAAAAAATGGTTACAAAAAGATTTATTCCCACAATCATTTTTGTCACTGTCGTTCATTTTGTGTCTTCAGATCCCCACTTGGAAGTTATTTCACCCTGAGCACTCCTTCGTATCCCACTTTGGCAGAGCAAGACTTCCGAATTGACGCGGTAACGACAGAGGGCGGAATGCGATGCCCGGACGACCCGTTACGTCGTGAAGAAAGGACACGCACGTGTCCCCAGGACAAAGTAAATGTTGACGTGCCGTGGAGGATACCCCGTGTCCTCTTTTTGTCCTGCTAGCCATCCCCTCCCCCATATCTCATTTTGTAATAAAACATCCCTTTCCACCTTATCGGACATGGTTTAACGTCTCTTTAATTACAAAATGTCCTGGCTCGAGTCTTTTGAGGCGGTCGAGAGGATCGGTTTGTCGCGCTTTCCTGTCGTCCTGTCTGGCACGAGCCCTTCTGTACCCACCGTGCCCTTAAGCCTTTGTGTACCCTTCACTGCTGACAGCGATTTCAGAACATCTTCTGATAATGATGGCCTTTCTAGTCCCTTCTTGGACAGATATAGAAAATCAAAGAAACTCCTGCTCGTTTGAAAATGGTCCTTGTTCAATACTGAGCACATAAAGGGCCGGGCTACCACTATGTAGAGTGAGACTATAAGAGCAACTTTGAAAACATTGTTCCCGTTTTTTACTAAAATTAAATCCTGACGTTAGTAAATGCCCCTTATTACGTCAGCAACAAAACCCTTCATAATGATCTTAATATACCCATATCATCTACTCATCCCTTCCATGTTCATAAAATTCTATAGTAACCTATCCTAATTCCCTAGCACAGTCATTGCACTGTACCACTCATCCCTATAATCCTCCTCGGAGACTAAAACGGCAGTGGCCTCGTGACCTGCTATAAATACGTGACAGTGGAAGTCCTGGCAATGGTCAGTTTCTCCAATCATGTCCTGAGCGTCTGTGGCTCTCGCGCTCTTGGTCATCCTCCACTTCAGGTCAGTTCTTCGCACGAGAGAGAGGGAGGTGACAACCATGTGGACTTGGGGGGCCTCTGGGCTGTTTGTATATATAGTATGAATGAACGAGTGAATGAAAATTGTAAATTGGTATGAATGAGATCATTTATCATAATTACTTATAGCCCAATCAGGTAGATTGTAATTTTATCATATTAAAGTTGTTGTTTATCAGTATATTCAAAATTGTATTTATTGGTTTTAAAGAAGATATTCCGACCGAAACGGTTTAGGAAATAGAACGAAGTATTATTTGATCACATATAACGAGTAGGTTTTCCCCTCGGAATAACTTGCAATACTACGATTTAGATCTACTTCTTCTTAAATCCCTGTTTGGACTTTCCAAGGGCACTGAAACACAATCACTACTCAACACTAACGGACCACGAGGGTTGAGGGTTGTTTCGGCTGTATATGATTAAAGTATAATTTACTGTTTGATTCAGAAAACGGGATCTGTCTAAAAAAACAAAACAGAGATTTCACCGGACGTTAAAAATTGATGAAAAATACTCGGGTACTGGCCTAGCCCTGTGACACCACCGTCCCATAATCCTAACAAATGATCGCGGATCACGCCTTGATCCTCCCGCCTTCGGAACAAATCTAATCGGTAACCGAACCCGGGGTCGGTTCTACTAATGGACCGTTATGGATGATAATACTTCGTGACCCTCCGCAGAAATATGACGTAAGCTAAAGTGGCTTAGAGTCCCGTCCAATATCTAAGTTAACGAGCTTTTTTGTCCGGCCGAGTCACTGGCCAGCCCTGTACTGTCTTGTCGTCGTCCCGTAGTGAAAATAAAAATTCAAAACTATTTTATCCCAGTAACAATCAACTATAATTTATATTATCTTGTAAAGGGCTTACTTACAATCTAAAGAAACTACACGAAGTATTGATTTTGAGAGAAATATATAATTTAATTTCTTAATCCAGCTCGGACAATGAAAAAGCGTTTTAAACCAAAAATATATATATCACTATTTTAATAACGGTAATTAAAATAATAGAGAGTATAAAAAGTAATATAGTAATAAAAATAATAGCAAATATTAAGTTGTAAAAAAACAAGTTTAGCAACTTAACAAAACAGTAGTGATTTGAGTTGCTAATTGCGCAAATTTTGTACATTTTTAGCCTCAGTTTATGCTTCAAGCACCAAACCATCACTCCTACTGCTGATAAAATATAATATCTGCTGCGAAGTATATAATATAATATAGCAAGCAATATATTTAATATAATATTCATCTATATATATTTTATATATATATACAAATTCAGTCAGTAAAAATAGTTTTTAAATAGTAAATAGGTACAGGGAAATTTCATTTTGTCTGTCAATATGTCAGCATGCTTCGTCAATCAATACTGTCAATAAGTCGCCCCAGCTTCCAGCCAGTGTAAAATAAAACTAAATTTTTTCTATTCAAAAAATAAACTCTAATCGGTCAAATATCTTCCATTCTATTCGATGACCTTTTGCCATCTTTCTGGTAACTTCATGATCCTGCGCTCATAGAACTTATGGTCCTTATCAGTAAAAAACTCAACCAAGTGCGATTTGAGGTCATCGTCATTACTGAAATTTTTACCATTTAAGAAGTTTTCTAAACTTCGAAATAAATGACGATCTGATTGTGCAAGATCGGGGCTGTATAGGGGATGCCATATCACTTCCCAACCAAGCTCCAATAGTTTCATACGTGCTGCTAAAGATGTGTGAGGCCTCGCATTGTCGTGGCGGAACCCAAATATCGAGCTTCTTAACAAGTCCAAGACGTCTTGTATGATTCTCAATTGTTGTGTGTGATAAATTTAACTGTTTTGCAATCTCTCGCACAGTTATATGACGATTCGATTCAATTATGGCTTTCATTTTGTCATCATCAACTTCAGAAGGTCGACCAGAACTTTGGTCATCTTTCAGTGATAAATCTCCAGAACGAAATTTCGTAAACCAATTCTGACAGGTGCGTTCTGTTATCAAACAATCAACACCATAAACTTCACTCTTTGGTGAGCCTCAGCCGCTTTCTTGCCTTTACGAAAATAAAAAAGTAAAATGAGTCGAAAATGCTTATTATGTTAAAAGTGACCGTAAACTGACAGTTGTAAAGAAAATTATGTGGAGTTTCTTTCTATAGCAACCTAAAGGTATCGACAAGCAAATCTCAAATGAAAAAAAATTGTAACATTGACAAAAGAATAACGAAACAAACCGGAATCACTTTCTTAGCAACCCAATAATAGTTTAAAAGCTAAAATAAAGTGTTCTTGGTCAAATCTCCTTGTCTCTTGGTCAAAAAATACTGTAATGTGTAATATTATTATATATAATATATATTATTACATATATAGATAGAAATGAAAGCTATATATCATAGCCAGTGAGTGAATGGTCGCTAACGAATAGAAATTTCCGTACTAATACAGAGCGACAAGTCCTCCTGTTGGTGCTTTCTAATTTCTCTTTTGTGCGACTTCCCATTATATGTCAGCTCTTATCTAAGCCAATTGGAGAAACTTTTGATAATATTGACGTCTATTCTTGCAGCCTTTGTAGCTGGCTATAATCAAAATTGCACTCGAGATAAAAATTAAAAAGAAATACCCCTCGGAGAAAACCGGAACAGTTCATGGTATGGTCACCGAAAGTACGAAGGAGTAAAAACCGCGAACATATAAAAGAATGTTTAGAATACAAGCAACCATTCACGCCAGTGCGACGTTATTTTGGTTCAAGGTCACATGCCAGCTGGTGGAGTGTAGAGTGAGCATGACAAAAGCTAGTCGAGGTGTGAGTCACCTGTGTTGTAGCCATCTTGTCGGTGTAATTAAACCTATTTAGTGATACACATCGAGACCTTATCCCCGAGGTGTTGTTTTCCGTTGTATTAACGTTATTATAGAACTTGAAGGTGGTGTCAAGTGGTCGTGTGCTGAGCCGCATCAACGAGAAGTAAGAGGAACATTGTTGGCAGAGGTGATAGACCGATGTAAGTTCTTTCTCTATCTCCCCGGTGTGCATTCCAACTCTAGTCCGGCAATTTATATTATACAGTCCATTTGTATAGTCTAAATACCCTGGTGTTGGTGTTTTGGCGGGGTGTACAATTAGTCTTTATGAAATATTAAATATATTAGTACAATATACTAATACAGAAGGCCATTTTATTAACATTCTTACACAAAAAGAAATTCGGTATTTGAGTCAGTGGTCGAAACTAGGATAGAAAGAATGGGGCTTATATGAAAACCTTAGTATCACATCCATTATCATTAACGGTATGAATTCTTAATGTTTGTTCATAGGGCTTAAAACTAACGGGTTATTGAAGCCATAACGTCATCGACAATTGGAAAAATAATGCTAAAATCGATTTAAACATCTAATCTTCGAACTCATTACGCACAGCATTTATCCTGAGCTCAGGAAAAGATAGAACAGGCGAGATAAAAGATAATGAGGACGAGACAGAGCTAAATAACTCGCCGCTATCACTCAGCCCTTAAGTAGTCCCTAAAGTCCCCTTAAAACTCCCTTTTGCTCCTAATTGAGAAAACAATTGTGAAGCTATGAGTGGGGGGTGGCAGGGAAGGGTTGAAGGGGTGGGGAGGGGGCTCGGTGTAAGTTAAGTCTCAGTAATTTGAATATTATCGCCTCCACGGACCGGCAATAACCATCAATACAGGGAGAGAGCAAACGGCCTAACTCTTCCTCCCTATCTCCCTCAGGAATCGCTCTGGCTGTCCGTTCTTATTATATGTATACCTTGTCCTGGCTGTCCTGATACCAACTTCCTCCCTCAGGAGAGAGAGAGAGAGAGATAATAGTAGCCGAGCAGAAATATGGCACTTGTTCCAGGGTCCCCATTAAGTGATGATTTAAACCTCGGGATAATTTTGTATTCCTGTTTAATCTGTAAGTAATAGCGTGGGAATTAGCAATATGTTATGCGATGGGAACGATAACATGTGAATAAATTGCAACGACCTATACTTGGGTACCAATGTGAAATTTTTGTGATGAATGAAATCATCCAGAGTCAAAGTGGTTGACCGTAAAGGGATGTGAAGTATTTATCAAGTGTATTTAAGGACAACGTTAGGGACAAAATAGCTAGTGACAATAGTTGACTAAAACCAGAAACAAAACAAAACGGAAGTGGAGTGTGGACAACTGGTGAATTGATGTTATAGATGCAATGGTAAATAACGCCAATATAACCATTAAATTAAACAAAGTCTCCTAGTTAGTTATAAAATATTATTTCATTTGGCATCGATTTTTAGGTTCAACAATAAAATTCGTCGCACGTATAATGCTCTAAACTTCATAGGCCCATATGAGTCCAAGGGTTCTTAAAGACCCTTTAGCTTGTCCTCTAAAAATATATAGGACACTCCACAGTCGAGTGCCCAATACGAAATGCGAATTGTGACTACGATATAGTAGAAAGATCATTCCGTTTGTGACATTTCAAATTATTACTCAGAAAAACGATGTATGTACCCGGCCCGTTTAGAAATAACCGTTAAAAGTATTTGATTTTTTAATTAAATTAAAAAAAGTATTAAAATAGTGTGGTAGTCCCCAGTTACTATCAGTTGAGGGTTTCTCAATATTCATTGTAAACACCTCTAATTGTTTTTAATTCTATACAAAAGAGACTAGAGTTGTTTACTCTGAAGAACGTACAAGCAGACAGACTCGAGTTGGGAATAAATAAGACTTTGTAAGCAGCAGAGAACAACACCATCGGAAGAGGTTGCGGTTTTAGAGGCGGGCCTGTGAGTATCTCCCTCAATCTCCTTGATGAGCAATATAAACCTAAGGTACTAAAAACCTTTCTGGTCTCTGCCCTTGCTGGCCCTTTCCAATCCCAGTAACTGCAGCCTTGCCCTTCCTACTAGTGACATGTCTCTGTCATTTACAGGCTCATAGTATTTGTATCATAGGCTCCTCGATTAGGGAATTAGGGAATAAAAACAAAACAAGTACAGAGCATCATCCTCTTGGGACCGACCCCCCCCCCCAGTCGGGATAAGAACTGATAAAGGGATAAAAAATATTGAAACTTCTTTATTGTGCTAAAATTACAATTACCTTATTAGGCATATTCCGAGACTGATATAAAGGGATATAAAGAATAAAAAAGGATAAGACCTTTTTTTCTTTTTATAAAACATCTCATTTCTTTTACTCTTTCTTTCATTTCCTTTAATTTCCCATTAAATTTATCGAACATATGTATAAAAAACGTATTTCTAATGAGTAAAAAAAAAAAAAGTCATAAAACAGAGAAGTTTGGAACCGAATTTATTTTTTTGCACTGTTAAATCTGCCTTGTTAGGCGTATTGAAGATATTTTCTTCTGGCTTCTAGGCTATTTGAACAGTCTGCATATGCCATGCTCAATTGCCACGTAACAGCAGTCCTAAGGAACGACTTCTCCTCAATGAAAATTATTACAGTTCCCAACTGTTCCGAGTTACACCTAAATTATACCCTTCCAAACTAACACCTTCATACACATTTATTCACAACTGCGTACAGAAAATAAATGATGACACCAGTGAATGAGATGATGAGTGAATAATAGTAGCAAAAAGGAATGAATGACATGCGGTGAACATTCATCGGTGCCTCCCCACACGAAGGATGTCAGCTTATTTATTAATAAATTATTAAATCCTTGCTCCAGTCCCTCCGGAGTCGTCGTGTTAGGTATTCTCGTGTTCCAATTATGTGAGGTAATTCGGATGTTAATATAGTTTAAATATTTTATATCCCTTTATTATATTTATAGTTTAAATATTTTATATCCCTTTATTATATTTATAGTTTAAATATTTTATATCCCTTTATTATATTTATAGTTTAAATATTTTATACCCCTTTATTAGTTCTTATCCCGACTGGGGGGATTGGAGAAAATATTTAAAAAAACCTTTGAGAGCGTTTAAAATTGTCTGAATGGGGGGGGGGGATTCGAAGCCCAGATAATTTCTTGGCTAAGTACTTGAAGATGGATATGGTAATCTCGAATTTAATCAAGTCACAATTAAACCCACTGACCTTCGACAATAGACGGCCAAGAAACCGACGGCTTCAGGATGTCCAAGGAAATTCGCAACTAAAGATCGAAAGGAAAGAGTAATTTGGAAAATCGCAATTTTTTTTTAATTTTATTATTAAGTTTTCTTTATTGTGATAAAATTACAATCTGCCTTATTAGGCAATAAATAATTGTGATAAATGTTCTCATTCACGCCATATTTACAATCTGCATTCACTCGCTCATTCATACAGTATTTACAAACAGGCCAGATACCTCCCAAGTCCGCATGGTTGTCACCCTAATCCTCCGAGACTGAAATAAAGGGCTATAAACAATAAAAAGGATAAGACCTTTTTTTCTTTATATAAAACATCTCATTTCTTTTACTCTTCTTTTCATTTTATTTAATTTTCCATTAAATTGTATTTATCGAACATATGTATAAAAAAAAAGTATTTCCAACGAGAAAAAAAAAAAATTGTCATAAAGCAGATAAGTTTGGAACCGAATTCATTTTTTGGCACTGTTAAATTTAAATTGTGAAATTTCAGATCAAATGGATTATAAACCGGTTTGAAAGAAACGCCTATTTGCGCATGACAGTTTCATATTTTTTTCCGGCAATATGAAGTGCGTTTACAACGTAAAAAGACAATTTTTTTTTTTTAGAGAGCGACTTGTACCAACGAACCCCCTTTTAAATACTTGTCATGATATATACGAGTACTTGTTAGTCATGAAAACAGTACACCCTTGGACAAGACAAGAAACAAATGAGGCAATAAGAGAAGGGAAATCGGCGCTCATATGTCTATAAAAGTGATTGCGAAAGCACCTGATCTGGGGGGGGGATACGGTTCTTCGGGGGACGGGCATATTTGTTCTACAGGAGTCGAGACAATAAAAGAGTAGAGAGAACAAAAGAAGAAGAAGAAAGAGAGAGAGCGAGAGAGAGAGATAGAGAGAGAGGAAAAAAAAGACAAATGAGTATGTTTTATTGGGAAAGAGGGGGGAAATAATTGACTAAGTTAGGAGGTGGGAGGTGGCACGTCCCGAAGAGGAGAGAGGGAGTACAAATGGAATAACAGGACGGCTGGGGGAGCAATTTATGTCAATAGGGTTCGCGTAGCGTTCCGCAGTCAGTCGTCAACTGTCTTACAGCAGGAGAGGCGATAGTGCACGGCTCGATAGCTGGCTCGTAAATAATGCCTTATTGCCACGTCAATGGCAACAGCTTCATGATGAACAAATAAGGGATCGATATCAAAATAAAAGTGGCTTAAGTTGATTCGAAAAAGTTTTACATAAAAATATCGACTATGAACTAAAATGTATCTATCTGACAATGTCAGAAACACGATCTAACTAACATACTTGTGAATTCCACACGTACATGCCTTCATCATAGTGTGGACTACCTACGTCAAAACTCTTCATAACGATATACCTTACATTCTTGAACTATCCCTTCCAAATTCATGAAATTTCATAGTAACTTATCCAACCACCCTAATCCCGTAGCACAGTGAACACACTGCACCACTCATCCCTATAATCTTCCTCGGAGACTGAAACGGCAGTTGCCTCGTGACCTGCTATAAATAGGTGACAGTGGGAGTCCTGGCAATAGCTAGTTTCTCCAATCATGTCCTGAGCGTACGTGGCTCTCGCGCTTTTCTTCAGCCTCCACTGGCTCGTATCCGATGACGTGGCTGACGGAGGAGCATGGGGGACTTCCCAAGACTCCACTTCCTCTTTCGCATACGAGGGAGGTGACCCCGTGTAGATTTGGGAGGTCTCTGGGCTGTTTGTATATATGGTATGAATGAGAATATCTATCACAATTACTTATTGCCTAATAAGGCAGATTGTAATTTTCAATGAAATGGGAGAGTATAATTTACTGCTGTTTATCGATTGCTGTTATGTGGCAATATATCATGGCATATGGAGACTGTTCAAATAGCCTAGAAGCTAGAAAAACAGACTAGAACAGCCAGTGGCTTAATACCGACCTTAATATTGGTGCAATAAATCTAGATTGTATTGTTTTAAGTATCTATTTAACCAAATGAACAAATTAGTACATTCGAACTATTGTGTTAAATATCTTTTGCAAATGCCGAGTAGATTGACTGACTTCACAACCCTAAGACAGACTGAAAGACGAACGCCCAGTATCCGTCGGGAAGTAGAACCTCTCCCATCAGACCTGTGTTTTTGTTAATCAAGCGTAACAGGCAATGTGTCGAAATTAATCTTGTGGACTAATGCCATATAATCGTGCGGTTATGCTCCATAATATTAGAGCAGAGATAAGCACCATAGGGCTAATACGGTTACAGTCGTAAATTGAGGACAGACAGAAAGAAATCCAAATATCACAGATGAGAGAGAGAGAGAGAGAGAGAGAGAGAGAGAGAGGGAGAGAAGGCGTGAAATGGGGGGAGGGGGCAGTATGTACTAATATCGAGGTTGGGGGTGGGACTATGGGACTAATACCCCGGCTATGACCTTACGCAGGCGGGTAATGTTTATAAAAGAGGGTAATATTTGCACCCCAGCACCCTCCGGGTCCGGACCGGACGGTTCCAGGGTAATGAAAACTCTTCGCCTGTGTTTACCTCGACGTCAATCCCCAGTCAAGGGTATTTGCAGTCACTGCCCGCCAGAGCCCTACCCTTTATGGCCGCTGTACATATATACGTATATATATATTGTGATTAGCTTTAATGTCCATCTTAGGGAAGGAAGGGCATAGTTGGTGGAGAAAGTTCGAGAAATTAACAGAAGATATAGATAGACGTTACTTTTCAAAAGACCAAAATTGCATTTAGCTCAATGACAAAGCATTACAGGATGTAGGGTTCTCACCCCCCCCCTTTGATATCTTTAAATATTAAGGCTTATAATGCCGAAATTCACTCTAGTTTTGTTTTTTTTCTAATTATCATACCTTTCCACTGAACAACAGATCCCAAAGCATTTAATTTTCTAATGATGAACTATGATGAACACTCACTGACATTTTAGAAAAAAATGTGTTCCAAGGTTTCCCATAAGAAAACAAGAATCTCTTGGAAGTAGATACACGGACGCCCGTATTTGGTTTTAAATTGCCATTTTAGGAATTATCAGAAGCTATGATGAAACAATGATTTTACAAGAATAATCATCGATAATCATGATCGACCAGAACGAAAGTTTTTAAACCAATTCCAACACGTGCGTTCTGTTAAACAATCAACACCATATACTTCACATATCTCTTTGTGAGCCTCAGCCGCTTTCTTGCCTTTATAAAAATAAAAAAGTAAAATGTGTCGAAAATGCTTATTTTTGCACTCCACGTTAAAACTGAGCGTAAACTGACAGTTGACAACAAAATTATACGGAATTTCTTTCTAAAGCAACGATATCTACTCGTGCAAACAGTAATTACTTTCTTACATCAGAAATCCATCGACAAATTTGGGTCTTATTTTAAAACTGGTGGACTGTACATTTAAATTTAATCTAAAAATCCATTTTTTCGGATTTTACTTGACGGATCGTTGAGTAGATAGCTGGATATTATCTACTGTAGATCGTGGGATAAATAGTTATATTTCTAGAAGGTTAGAGGAGAAGGAAGAATAATATCCAAAAGAATAGGAAGAAGAAGAAGGAGGCTCAGGTGGAACAGAAGCTAAATAGCAGGATGATGTACGACCTGGAGGGGAGAGACAGAGGACCTTAAGTTATATGTGGGATGACGTGGTAATATTCGGAGGGTGCCGCTAGCCTGAAATATGTGTCTACTGTACCAAGCAACATGTGACCAATCCCGTCAGTATTAGTGTCCCTCGGGCCGGAGAGGAGCATTAATTTTCGGGAGGGGGTGGACGGACAAGACCATGCTCAGTCATAGCACACATAGTTCCCCGAAGTGAGGGGCTCTACTTTCGAAAAGGTTCGATCTATTACAGTTGAAAAATCAATCACTCGATCTAAGATTTTAAAGGGATGTCCTAATCTATCCAACCACCCTAATCCCCTAGCACAGTCATTGCACTGAACACTCAGCCCTATAATCCTCCTCGGAGACTAAAACGGCAGAGGCCTCGTGATCTGCTATAAATGGGAGTCCTGGCAATGGCCAGTTTCTCCAATCCTGTCCTGAGCATATGTGGCTCTCGCGCTATTCGTCAGCCTCCACTGGCTCGTATCCGGTGACGCGTCGGACGGAGGGGCGTGGGGGACGTCCCAAGACTCCGCTTCCTCTTTCACATGCGAGAGAGGTGACAACTTTGGATTTGGGAGGTCACTGGGCCGTTTGTAAATACTGTATGAATGAGCGAGTGAATGCAAATTTTAAATAAGGTATGAATGAGAACATTTATCACAATTACTTATTGCCTAATGAGGCAGATTATAATTTAAGCACAATAAAGAAGTTTTCTTACCTAAAAAAAGGTATGTCCTATAAAAATTATTATTGGCCAAATATAAATAAGGGGAGCTTTGAGAAAAAAAAAAGTTAAGCCTGTTTCGATAACGTTTAAGTGCCTTAAGTTCTCATATCTTCCCCATTGTTGAGGGTGATGATCGTTAGAAGACCTGCTAATAGAAATCATTAGTATTTGTCCAACTTCCCCTTGTATCATTTTGTCCAACAATGGTTGAAATTAAACTATTCACTAAACTAAGCTTATTGATAAAACTTTGCAGGGATAGTTACTTAGATTAACCTAGGACTTAATTTTAATGAGCGAAACGTTTAAAAAAAAAACTCGTCTATAAGGGAAAAATAAAAAGCTTTTTAACCAGGTACAGTCGAAGAGGACGAGGGTCGAATTCTTATTGGCTGTGACTTGGATGAGGTCCAGCGGGATTGGTGTCATTGTACAATGTACGCAGATTCTCTTGGCCAGTATCCTAAGAACAATCAAGCAAAAGGAATATGAGTTTAATTTCCAATTTAGACGGTACCCTTTTCATATAATAATGAGCAGGACTTGGGTAAGATGGGACAGCTAATATTTGCTTTACATTTAACCCATGTAACAAAATATAAACATCGTTTTAGAAAATGTTTACAAATGAATGTTTAGTTTTAAAGATAAATGTGTATATTTATAATACAGATTAAAGTTAAAATATAAATTTATAAAAAAATTTATTGGTTTCAGGTGGAGTAACTAGTACAACTGCGAATATAGCTCACGAGATATTCGAACACCACCAAGGGACACATATTTTGCAGGTAATTTCACTGTTTTTTTTTTCATTATTACAATACCCTAAAACTCTCAGGAGGCCTTGAAACCTAATTTCGTAGGGTACCAAAGATATTAAATGCCAATTTATTTTTAAAAAATAAATAAATTATTTAGGATTTCAAGAAGAAAACGGCGCGAATGCCAGACCCTCACGACCTATAAGCATTGTGTACCCAACATCGAGTTATCATGAGTGAACGAGTTATCTACAGGGTGGCATACTTTTCTAATCGGAGAGACCTAGTATTCAGTAAAACAAAAATAGCTTACTTAATTTATTGGTCATTCTTTACATTTCAACTCGTTTACTGTGAATAAGACATGAAAGTGTTCACCCATGTGTGTGCATTTCTTGTTAGACTTTTAGGGATGTGAAATTCCTTCCATACTCCCTACTCCATAAAAAAAAAAAAATGACAGAACATCATTAATTAATTATTTTTTCGATAGTTACAAAATACATATTTTCCTATCATATTGGGTAATAAATTATAGACCTCAGTGTCTCATGAATAATATGTAAATAGATAGATCGAAAAAAAAAAAAATTTATTCTGCTTAATAAATCTTGGATAAATAATTCCGTGGCTAATATGTCACAAAAAGAAAAAATAACGAATAAAAAATTGAATTAAGGCTAGACCTCAAATAGCATGCAAAAAAGAGTCTTTTTCACAGTTAAATGAGTCAAAATAAACAAAAAATAAATAAATATTAATGGTTAATCTTTTACAAGGGTGCAGCAGTTACGGGTTTATAATAACAGTGGACTTAAATGATAATGATCGCGTATAAACGAAATGAATGCATTATGTTGAAATATCAGAATGTCATTAAATTCATACTCACTAAGGTTTTATCATGTTTTGTTTTTATAACGAATTTGTCAACTAAAGTGTTATTAAATCCAAAAAAAAAAAAATAGAATTTTATTCCAAAAATGGTTTTTAAGCGGTCATTCAAGATAGATTGCTCGCTTTATGCGGAGTATGGGCGTAATGTCATTATTATTGAAATTCGATTTTCCCAGTAGTCGTCTTGAACCTGTAAGGATGTTCATTTTGTATGGGGAAATTGAAAGATGGGCGGTGATCCACAACCCTGCTTAGTTAGATGAGTGTGAGATGTAGTGATGATTAACCTTATCACGTTAAGACTTGATGCAGACATAGATAGTAGTTCGAAACTTCTCTTATTGATAAATTGTATCAAACTATAACATCTTTCTTCCATTGAACCCTTGACATACATAAATGCGCGTCGACGCGATACATATCCCGAAGATAGTGGGTGTTATTTTATTTTTTTTTCGCTATGACCAATACATATCTATTTCAGATTTTTTTATCTGCGACATTATAATGCAAAATATGCTCTAACTTCATTATTTGTTAGTGGATACCAGTCCTTGTTCATTTTTGTATTCTGTTCCAATTCCATTTGTGATGCATATCTATACGTTTCTCTGACTATCATTTAAAAAAATAATTACATAAAACTTGTTTGAATACACCCAGAAGTGTTGCATTTGTACCCAATCTTCGTAGAACAGACCAGTTCATCACTGCAGTTTTTCTTTTCAATTACATCCATTCTCTGGTGCATCAGATTCGTCACTGCTTGAAATAGATCTTGCACATTTTGTCTAATAGAATAGCTTCACTTGAATACTCAACAGTATAAACACTCAATCTCACTATCATTAGAGTAATCTAATACACTTCCATATAATACATCCAACTTAGACATGTTGGGAGCACTATTTATAATTTTTATTAATTTCAAATATGTACTACAGCGTCAGTACTGTACTGATTACCGCTTTCATCGTGCGTCGTTTACTGGTTTAGCCAATGCGATTTAGTTTATCGGTACTGTTGAGAGGGGGAAAACATCTTAAACAAAACAGGATCAAGGCAGGACTGCTGTATTTAAAGAACCTAATAGTATACTGCGCGGATTTTGCCGAAGAAAGTTTTTACCGCCTCGGAGACACAATTCTACAATCACACATCAAATGAATGACGTCTCCCAGACGTCATTGTACGTCAAGAGGTTAACCTAAACCGATAATCTCATAAACAATGCTGGAATGAAAGATAATTTACTCGGCACGTCATAAGATAAGATCCTGGTGCCTCTCTCCCTATAGAGGATAGAAGCTGGATAAGAGAAGGTGTGCAAAGTAATATAATATATGTGAAAGAGCTAAGAGATTTCCTCAGGGTCCCTCCAGGCCGGTCCCAGGAGAGTTATATTCAATATCCATAGCCTACCGGAAGCTGGCTACATCCCAGGCCCCCGTCACCTGGGACAGGAAGGGAGGTAGATTATCCTGGTTGGAAATGATAGAGATACAAAGAGGCCGCGAAATATGCCCGGGGTGGGCGTGGCCTCCTTTTCGCCACGCCTCCGATCGTTACCTCCTCCACGCCGAGGCTGCACAGGTGCGCTATTAACGCCCTCCTCTCACTCTACCGCCATAATCACCATCTCTCTCCCTTCTCTTATATACATCTCTTACTTTGTCAAATATATCGCTTTTGTAATAACTTTCAAACTAGAGCAATAACGAATTCAACTTCTTATAATTTTTTATGTAGATCGAAAAGTGTCCCACAGACTAACCCTGCACTACATAAAAACGTTCTAGGGCCTTGTTGGAAATAGGGACCCCACTGATATCTTGTTTTGGTTATTTTGGCACTTTATGTTTGCTTTGACCCGTCTTAGTGAACCTTGCTACCTGATAATATTTCAGTTTAGTTTTGTCATCCTGAAGGGAAAAATGTCGTTATTTTATTTAGTTGCTCAAGTAGATACGAAGGAAAAGTCTGTTTTGTTTCTTCAATCTAAGGGGTATTGCATAGTGAAAAAATGTGTTCTAATGGCCATCAAATCAAACTTTGTCTAGGCGAAAACGATAGATGTAAGGCTGCAAAGAAACCTTTGGATTGAGAAAAGGAACATTTTTGGAAAACAGTAATTTGCCATTTAATAAATTTGTTGTTAATAAATTAGTAACAGATACTATTACAGTTTGGAAAAATATGTTTCGAGATGTTTGCGCAGATCATTTATTAAAAAATTTCAGAAAGCTGGGAGGGCTGAGATAGACGAATCGCGAGTTTTTCGTAGATCCCACCACAGGTAGTCATACAAAACGAATTGAATCGTTATGGGCACAAGCAAAGGAAAGAAACAAAAAAAAGAACACGGTACAAGAAGAAGTTTGATAGACTCATATCTGCGTGAATTTTTATTGCGCAACAGAAATAGCGCTAATAATTTGTTCAATCAATTACATTGTAAATTTTTGGCGATCAGAATAAATATGTTCAAACATTTAAACATCTTTTACTAAACACTTTCCCCGAACCTTTCATTTACAGATAATAGACTAGGGAAATGATTAGAAACAATCAGGGGTCCCTGTTCGCAAAAATACCCAAATTCTACCTTATACGTTACACGAGAGGTGTAACGTTCCATTTACAAAACAAAAAACAAAACTCTAGTTGTTTTTTTTTGTATTCATAAACTGGCGTGTGTGCAATTTTTTGTACGAGTGACTTCTTGCAGATAGTTGATTTTTTACTCGCTAGCTTATTCCAAGACAAAAATAGAGCCCAATAAAAAATTCAAATAGAAGGTTTTGACTGTGATTTGTGATCTCGTGATTTTGTTTGCAAATTGAAAACATTCTCTTGTAGGAGTTCCCTTCTCGACCCACCTTCTACCTCAAATGAGAGTGTTTGCTCCACTCATCATACACCGGCATAGTTTCCAAAAATATCAATCTAGTTGTATTTTGTGTACGGCTATTTAAAAAATATACTTTTTTTTTGGAAGATATCTTTTTTATACTTCATTTTGTGATAAAAATATAAATATGCACAATGTTGTGTGTAATGTTTATGGCCACAGTCCTAACTGATGAGAACTTAAACCACAGGACGCATTCTTTATTTAATTTTGTAGTATAATAAGCATTGGTCTATTAATACCAATAATATATGGGCATTCTAATGCTATTAGTCGTATAGGTTTGTGTATCCTTGCCCTCCGTTCCGAGTGAGACATCTCAAAGATTAGTCACATGTGAGAAATCCTTTGTGAAAGGCCCGCGTATATAATTGGCGCTGTACGGAAGGGTCACGGTATTGTTGATGTTGATGCTAGTTGTCGTTTAGATCAATGTCGAAAAATAAATCTTCCTCCAGCCCTAAATGGGTAGTGTCAACCAAAAACAGTAAAGGGATTGGAAGAGAAGTTCAGAATCTGAAATATCTACTTGGAAAGGTAGGAAGATGGTTCATGGAAAAATCGATTTCCATAAAAAAATTTTATCATTAGTCAATAAATTAACAAACTCTCTGTGTTTTCGCCCGGAGTTTATTTTATCAAAATAAAAGCGTTTTCAGCGGCTGCACCGCCATTTTCAAAATTAACTTATAATTAAATTGATAGAATAGAAAATTAAAAGTTTATCCCTCCTACTACTAAGAAGGTAAGTTACTCCAGGACTAACAGATGGATTTAATTATAAGGAGTGGGAGTCCTGGCAATGGCCAGTTCCTCTAATCATGTCCTGAGCGTCTGTGGCTCTCTCGCTCTTGGTCAGCCTCCACTGGCTCGTATCCGGTGACGCGGATGACGGATGACCGTGGGGGACTTCCCAAGACTGCTTCCTCTTTTGTATGCGAGGGGGGTGACCAACATATGCATTTGGGAGGCCTCTGGGCTGTCTGTAAATATTGTATGAATGAGCGAGTGAATGTTGAATTGTAAATATGGTATGAATGAGAGCATTTATCTTAATTACTTATTGCCTAATAAGGTAGATTGTAATTTTAGCACAATAAAGACGTTTTTTTTTTAGTAATAACCCGCCGAAAACGCTTGTACCTTTTAAAAATAAATTGTGTGTAGATCAGAGATTTGGTAATATGAATTCCATCATTAGAAAATTTTTAAGTTCATATAAAAGTTACTTTACTGTAGTAAATTTTTCATAAACTTAATTATTACTTCTCTCAACACCCACATCAATTTCCTAACCGTGTCCATTCAAGATTCAGTTACAAATATATATATATATATATTCTCCTTATAATACATGATTATACATTATTATACATTATTACAATTATACATGACTGGATTCAGGATTTTTGTGTTATATTGCAAAATTTGTTTTCCTGGCGTTTGTAAACCATTTATCAGTCCGTTTCATGACCTTAGGAAGCTTATTTCCTAATTTTATTTTGCACTAATTTGTACTTTTTGAGTTAAATTGTACGAATCAGGTTTTTATTTCACAATCGATCCAATTTTATATAATTTAATCATTTTTTTTTTATTAGTATTAAAGCAAAAAAAGAAAAAAAATCAACTAAATTAAATTTCTATTTAGAAATGACATTATTATGTTTATACTAATTTCATTTGATTTAACTTGCAATTCACCATATACTACATCCAATTTAACATTTATTAAATCACACCTTTCCGCCCTAACAAATCCTCTCAAAAAAGGTTGGAATCCGGAAACCTCCACTTAAATTCACAGATTGAAATTCTTAAAAATGTTCTAGAAGGCCTAAGAAAAAGGAAGAATTTTAAACGCAAAATTCGTCTCCGTGATTGAAAAAACCCCCGACTACATTCGCTTAAAACAATTTAATGATTGCATTAACTGCGAAAAAAAGATTAACGATGACACCATTGAGAAGGTCTCCTTCTGTAACCGCCTGTTACAAAACTTGCCCGATAAGTTCGGTAGATGTTGTACGTTCCTTTTTCAATGCTAAAAAATATGTTATGTGACGGACGCTACAATTTTGTGGGAAAAAAAATTGTAAAAGTTTTAAATGTTAAATGGTTAAAATTGACTGAGATTCAAAAAAGGTCTTTCAGGTTGTTTTTTTTTTATTCCACAATTGATCCAATTTCTTAAAAATTTAATTTTTTGTTTATTAGTATTAAAGCAAAAAATATTATCTAATAAGCTTTCAATGAATTAATAATATAAATTAAACAGAAATGTTTTTTATATTTTAGGTGTCATGTACACAATTTTACACATTTTGGGTTTGATATGCCATGTATATATACCAGAAAAATGTGGTCTCTATACATGGCATATGGTATAATAAAATTGTCCATTGCTATTTTAAAATTTATAATTTTTATGTTTTTCAGTCCTTGGATGGCTTCGCTTTCGCCCTTGGGGTAGACGGAAGGTTCTTGTACATATCTGAAACAGTCTCCATCTACCTTGGTCTTTCACAGGTAAGGGCGGTGATACATAACCCATACAAATATATTCCAGCGCCCCTCTTATATAAAAACAGATTAAATTTGTACAGGTTTTCGGATTTTTTTTTTCTTTCCAGCTTAAGAATAGTTCTTTTTTATCATTTTTTTTTTCTTTAAAGCTTCCACCGGAGGGAAAATGAAAAGGACTTTCACTATTATAATTCTCAGGGGGAGGTCCATTTCCTTGTTACTTCTTACCGCGCCACCGTTCCAGTTAAAAAATGTACCTTTATACTTCGGCCCTACCCGGACGGAATCCCTGATGAGATGGCGGGCGCGAAGGAGGCGGAGGAGGAAAAGATAATTCTGTTATGACATTTCTCCGGGACGCCCTTTGAGAGGGCCGCGGGCCCACCGAATACCAAGTGGCACTGGAAACGTGTGAACAGTCACCTACAGCCGGAGGACACTCTTGTGGTTAAATATTAACCATCCATGTCTTCGGCTCCTTATCGCCGCCGTGTCCGGAGGGCGTTTGTCTGATGTCTGGCGTACGGGCTTTTGATCAAAAAGTAACGAGGATTTTATAATCACTGTTTTTTTTTCGATTTCAATGGAGTAGTGCATCATGAGTTCCTGTCAGAAGGTCGTACAGTCAATAAAGTATACTACTATGAAGTAATGCGCCGTTTACGTGAAGCAATCCGACGAAAACCACGGGAATTGCGGCAAAACAATTCGTGGAAATCGCATCATATAATCAGATAACGCTCCCGCTCACACCTCACTGATTGTCCGTAATTTTTTAGCAAAACACATCACTGTTGTGTTACCCAGCCACCGTATTCGCTATATGTTGCCCAAGTTGGAAAAAACCTTGAAAGGAAGACGTTTTCACACCAAGATGAGCTAAGAGCTATATCGAAAAGTGTTTCGAAGATTGGAAAAGGCACCGGTACGAGTGTATTATTATATATGAGGGGGATTACTTTGAAGGGGACGAAATTTCTTTCGATGAATAAATAAAAACTTTTGAAGATAAACAAAAATTCTAGTTACTTTTCGATATAACCTCGTATACAAAATCGGTGGTAACAATCATACCAAAATGACATATCCAACGATATATATTATCAATATTAACTAGCCAGAGGTCAGCAATTAAGTTAACAATAAAAAATTGAATATTAAAAAGTAATTTATAACATAAACCATTAAAATTAAAAACGATAGGGAAGGATTACGATGGCATAAAATGAAAGAAGTTGGAGGACATGTGAGTCATATCTCCCTGTACTGAAATAAAAAAATGAAGTGATTTAGTAGTCTGGTCGTATTTTTCTTTTAATTTTCATTGACTAAATCTTTTTTTACATCGATTATGAACTGAATAACTTATAAAGTGGTGAGATGGTTAATCTTGGATGTTAGTTTCCCAAACGCTTAAGTTCCTTAATTAAACTTGAAGCAGAGAAAAGCTCATCTATCATCGTCTTCCCGAAGGCGGTCGCATGTCGCATCAGGCGCGTGTCCTTTTCGAAGAAACCGTTTTGGAAAAAATACAGCGAAATTTCTTAAGAAACACTTTTGGCCTGTGTCCAACCGAATGCCCTCGATGCCGTGAGCAATGACACGGTTAGCTGGCACACTTTTATTGCTAATAAATGCTCCGGCCTCTTCTGCACATTGAAACAGAGCCAACTATTCAAAACGAAATCCATAAATCAACAAACAGAATGGTCACAAGAAGAATGCTACCTACTTTCTACAGGACCAAGTAAGCGGAGATATGTTGCACGACAACAAACTACAACAACAGTTTTCTTAAACAACAAAAGACACCTATAAAAAAGGATTAGGATCCACTTAATTATGATGTATTTGGAGTTTTTCCCTCAGGACTCCAGTCAAAGAGGTTCCTCTTGAAGGCCACGTTACCAAGTATCTGGTCGAAAGTGGTCGTGACTCCAGATATGCCCAGAAAATGTCATCATTTACTTCGTTAGTGATTCCAGTCAATGAAAATTTCATTTAGCAATTTGGAGCGACAATACAGACAGTCAGTTAGTGATGCGTTCCAACACTCATAAGTTGATCCACCGAGGCTGATAAGAAATATACCCTATTAGCAAACTTGCAATCAATCATTTGAGATAACCTCTTTGTAATTTTTTTCGTTCTACGTTCAACATTGATCCTAGAAAACGATTTCCATACCTCATTCCTTGTCACATTATTGCGTTCCGTAGCTCTGCCATTAGATATAGATGGCATATTATGTATACAATACAGTATAAAAAAAAATAACCTACAAACGTTTAAAGTGTAATTAAAAATATCATTCTTTTGTGAATCTCTTTATTAAACTTCGTAAGTTAATAGATGCCCAAAAAGAGTCTGTGAAAAAATGTCATTCATAAAATGCTTTAGTCCTTATGAGAAAAATACTCTCAAAATAAATTTATCATGCGCTGGAAAAGCTTATCATCAAATTTGATTCTAAAAAAATTTTTTATCAGCAATTAATGAGGAGGTGGCCAACGTAGTTGGTAGATGGTGCTGAGGTCTATCAATGTCCGAGCTCAGTAATCCCACAATCTTTAATTCAGCTTTCTAGACTGGATTCGCTGTTCACTTACAGTACAACTTCGATTATTCGATTATTCGGAGTTATATAGAAATTAGGGGAGAGTAATGCCGGATGAAGACAAAATACTTTTTTATAGCCAAAATTTGATGTAAATAAACAAAAATCACCAATTATCAACTCATTAATATATTTGTATTTTCCAAAAGTACATATGCATTAGTTTTTGTTTTTTTCTCTCAGATTTGATTTTTCTAACTTCTGTCTTATGTAAAGTTATAATTTTTCCATATTCAGAATACCGATATTCAAAATAGTTGATAAGGTATGCAATATACAATATCAGGGACGTCATCAGTAATTAATATACAAAAAACATCCGCGTGACAACATATCAGAGATAGCTTCTGCAGGTGTGCATTTGTGTCAAACAAACATAATATAGGTTTACACAGCAACGTTTTTAAGACCACATTAACGTATCTTATGTACAAAATGAAAACGTCTCGGGGAAAAACCACATGAAAAGATTTTGTACGTTCTTATCAGTGTCACCAGTCACGTAGCTGACTGACTCTCGGGCCTGCTGACTTGAGAAATTACAAAGGGATGCCCACTCCGGCTCGGAATTGTTGTAAGATGGAGAAGAGAGAGAGGAAAGGAGAAACTGGATAAATGAGTAATGTAAAAAGAAGCCCTAGAGTTGAAGAGAAGAGGGAAGGTAGTACTGATGTATGAGGGTGTCCTGATCCCACATTCAGGACCTGCTCAGTATTCAGGCAGCACTGTTTCCTGTCTGGCATCCCAACATCCTCTGTCAAGATATACTCTCTTCCCATATACCTTCACACCGTCCACCCAGCAGGTAGCAGGGCACCGTCCAAGTATGATGGCTTAGAGAGCCGCTGACGCTCCCGTTAATGTCTTCAGGTGGGCCTCAGAGTCAGTCACAAAGCGATGACTAGACTTACAAATACACACATTCTAGCGTCTCATTAGTCCGAAGAAGTCCTCTTTGACTCTTTGAGCCATTCTTGGATGTACGTACTATATTTTCTGTTCATCAAAGCTTTTGATGAGTATACAATTATTATTTGGAAACAACAAGCAATGAATAATTTGCTGAAAAAGTGGTAAGATAACGAGAAACGCCATACTCGACCTTCTTCAAAAACTTTTAAGTTCTTCTTCGTTTGCAACTCAATGCTAAAATTGACACGTTAATGTCATGGTGTTCTGACCATTTTTCTACGCCAAGTGGGCTCGGTGGTGATCTGCTAAGTCAAGTAGCAGGCCAACTTCCCTTATAATACATCGGGGTTGAGTCCTACTGATGGTGCAACTCACGCCGGTTCATAAGGTGTTTTTTTTTTAAACATTACTCGAATTGAAAATCGATTGCATCATTAAAAAAAAAAAAAACTTTGAAACCAAACCATTCCCTTCGCGAAAAGAAATTAGGGTTGATAAGCATTCGATGACGCAAACCAAACAGGGGCGTTCGTAAGTCGTTTCCTCCGACTCTTTCAGTCAGTGGCAGGTTCCGGAGTTCCCGGGTCGACACACGAAGGGCTTCCCGACCGAACAGCCCTATAAGACTAAAGGGCCAGTTATAGGGACCCCGGAGCGGTTTTACAGTTGTAATGCTCACCTCTTTACCAGCGGGGGTGGCTATTGATTGGGGGCGGGGCCCCGCTTGGGATGTGCGGCACGGAGGCGGCTACGTGAGGAGACTGTGGGGCCCTCGGTCGGCGACCCGTAATGCCGCCCCCTTGGTCCCCATTACCATACGGCCGGGCATCTCCTCAGCGGCTTATTGAATAGTGTCAGGTCCTAGAGGGGGCATGAATGACCGCCTTCCAGTCAGTGTCAGTCAGCTGACCGTGGTCGGCCGATGGAGTCTCATCCATTTCTTCTCACAGATACGTCACAGAAAATAAAAAATAGTGATGAACAAAATTTTATACATCAAGTCATTTATTCTATCAAACTACAACTTAAAAACAAAATAAATATGCCAGTGAGCTTGGAATTCACAAAAATAGTTATTTTAAATTATGGAAAATGTAATTGTAAATAGCATTTTTTCTTACTGGAAATTGGACAGTTTTCCTCACTGGAATCTTCTTGTCGATTTGCAGTAAAACCTCCAGCTCCATTGGAATCAGTAGAGCGTGTTATGCTTGACTGCCCAGAGTATACAACACAGAGAATAAAACTCGGGAGTTCGTTCCCCTTATTTGCATGGCCTCCAGCATCGTTTACTAGTGCACTCAGCTTACTTGGCATTCACCGAGTTTCCCAAGGTTTTGAGCTCTTTATTTTTTGTTGGCCTAGGATATCCTATTTGGAACAGAGGCAAAAGTATGACAGTTCAGGAGAAGAGGTACAGGCTAGGTAGTTTGCGTGGTCTTGGAATGACCACGAGTTCACCGGATTCCAAAGGTGAGCTATGGTTCCAGCAAAGCAACAAGCGCCAGTGCAGAGAGAGAGCAGTGTTCACTTCAACTGTCTGAAAAAAGTCAGAACTTCTGCCTTATATAGGCAAGTCATTACTGCCTACAGCGAATGGGAGAGCTTTATATTTTGGCCAATCAGGGGCTACTATGACACTGCTCCTAGTGAGATCCATGTCTGGATCGTGCACTAGTCTCATCTCTCTATACTGAAGCCGAAGATTTATTGTTAAAATATGGAAAAGTGGGCGGGTGTTTTCTGGTCCGAGAAGAGGGGAACTTCTATATATTCGTAGTGAAGAAGTTGGCACAACATATATAATTACCAACAAAAGTACCGTTTTCGTCTAAAAGGCACTTTTTGTTTTTATCTGAACGAACTAAAGACTCCGGATTATATATACAAAAAAAAAACAAAAAAACGGGGAGGAAGTGTTGATGAACAACGCGTGATTGGTTTTGGTATGTGTCGAATCGAATAGGGTTGGTGCGACCAGTTACAGGTAGTTAATGCCCGTTTGGGGCAGCGGCAGCGCCAATGAGCCATGGAGTGGCCACCCTGGGAACCGGTCCCCGGAATTGAAGGATTTCAGGGGGTAATAGATACTTGTTCACGTTAAACTTCCGAAGCTGGACACTTCCTGTTGACTAATAGGGCCGAATTATAACATGGCAAAAGAAATAGTGTAAAAGATATTTAAAAGATTGCATAAACTAAAATCATAAATGGAACGTATTAAAAATAGAAAACAAGAAAAAAACACTGTATTAAATTATTAGAAACCTTGAAATAAAAAACTACCAAATAAAGAAACAATAGTACGAAATAAGTAAGGTTCCAAAAACACCATTTGCCCATAAACAGTAAAAAAAAATAAAAACTCATCTAACAATAAAATAATGTACACGACAGCGTTTTTGAACCAAATGTTTTAATAGTTTAACCATCAATACAATATACTGCGATTAGTTATAACTTACAGCTAGTTAGCTTAGATTAAAGAAAAAAGAAAACAAGTTCATTCCCAGACAAGTTTCACTTCCCCTCCCTAGTCCGGAGCAGCGGACGTGTTTATTCTTCAAATGGCATAATAAACCAATCACCAGGGCCGGATATCGAGTTGCGATAATGACATTCGATCTATCGATTTGACATTGTAGCCTAGGAGAAGTGGAGGATGTTGCGAAAGAAACAACTGTCCGTAGTTGTAACTGCAAACGACTGCCTACACATTGGCCAACTTCAATAACGCAGTGAAGCAACACATTCGCAACATGGTGTTGGTACTGCACACAACCTCATCACACCATTAATCAAGTCTCCACTGGTTCTTGCTCCCATATTCGCTTCCCAAAGCGATAGGCACGTTGGCACATGTCCATTTTGGAATGTATGCAGTCTGCATTTTAATTTCCGAGCAAATAGCGCATTAAGAAAAAACACTACTTTTTTTTTTAAGTATCTCAAAAACGAGAAAACGAACTTCTGGAAAAAATACCCTATCACTTAATTTTTCACAGCATTCCATAAATAAACAACAATCTCCCATATTCTTTAATGCGAAATTCAATCACAAACCCGGAATTATTTACTAAAAAATGTTTACAGTGTTAGTATCTCGTAACGCATCCTCTTGCGTTGACTGGATGACACATGTCCTCTTCAGGAATGTTCTCCCATTCTTCCAATAATGTGTTTTTGAAGTTCCAAGTGTTCTCGGTGCACGATTCCGAGCTCTTCAGCATATCCCACACGTGTTCTATCTGATTAAGGTACGGCACTTCTTCCAGGAAGGGTCAGAAGATCAATGCCTACTTCCTGGAAGTAGTCCACAATAGCATTGTCTTGGAGATGAAAGAAATTTTCACCAATTGATGGTCCAAATGGCACATTAAACCTTTATGGATTTCAAAGTTGTGCCAGATGACACCGTTACGGAACCACCTCCAAACGCTATTCTTTAAGGGATGTTGGAGGCAGCAAACCACTCTCCAGGAAGTTTTAGCACCCTTAACTGGAGAATGTAGGGCAAACCTTTGACTCGTTACTGAACAAAACCACCCTCCAGTCAGCGATTGTCCAATCTGCATACTGCCGTGAAAATTCAAGTGTGGCTACTCGATGGTGTCCGGTGAGAAGTGGGCCAGTGGCAGGGTGAGATTCTTTTCTCGGAGGCCTTGTCTTATTGTTCAGTCTGAAATCACCACGTTTCTGGTCGAATGTTGTTCATTTCGAAGTTGAAGACTTGTGTGGAATCTCTGTCTTAAGGTCGTCTCTTGCTCAAGTAGCCCTTGGCCAATCGTCGACTGGTTTATTCCGAAATGTATCGTCACTTGGCTTTGGGACAAGCCATCGCCCAAGATTGTTAGTACTTTCTCTAATTGCGATTTCTTCAGGCCTGTCCATATTAAAGATCCAGAAAACTCCAACTCAGAAATAACTTACATAAAGCAATGGAAAAATGAGGAAAAAAAAAGGAATCTCTTAATCACAATCACTCAATTACAGGAAGGGAAGCGTTAAATGATTATATCTAATTTCGACTCCATAACTAATACCGGTGCTGGTTAGAGCAATTCTATTTAATTGTAATGAATATGCAAACACAAAATGGACCGCTAATTTTGTCCGGGAGTTTATATGACGAGTGACATTACTTATCATTCTCTCCTTCCTCAACAAAAAACCTACCAGTGAGCCACCGCCAAGTTGTGATAATACTTTGGAAAATTACTTGGATAATAAAACTGACAAAATTAAATTTGTACTTTTCTCTTACACAGGTCAAGTCAGTTTGTAACGTAATCAGTGACAGGCTGGATAGGTTAAATATCAATGTGAACGCCTGGAAGATGGACTGCGTAATCTTCTCTCTCCAAAAGGAGAAAAATCCTGGCCAAAATCATTTAGTATAGGAGGGTAAGAGAACTCACCAGCTTTCTCAATGCACTATCTGGGTATAGAAATGGAAAGGCATCTCTATTTCTCTACTAATTTTTGTAATTAAATAGAAAAAGTAGGACACAGGTCTTACCGGCTTTACCACTTGCTAACTTTACCCAACTTGTCGCTGCGTCTCAAACTGTTGATAAATAAATGTGTCCTCCGGCCAGCTCTGCTGTACGGTGCCCCGCTATATACTCACTTGACTGACAATACAGCCAAATGTCTCCAACATTTCTAGAATGGGATCATCAAAAGTGATCAGACATACCTCTCTCGAGAGGTTAAAGAACGCCTCAGAAGAAAGACATCACAAACCCAGTGTTTAACACTATGGCCTAACCACACTTCCCGTATCGATGGCAACAGACTGTCGGGGAAAATTAGGTTAAGATTTAGTGAGCCCTATCACTCTTAATAAATTCAGTCCATTAATGTATGATGTGCATCATAATACTTTTGTACAATGCAGATCACTATTAGTAAGAAATTTGTATAAAATCTAGCCAAGCTACAGGTAATACAATAAAGCAATTGTAAATAGATTCTTTTGTAGAATCTATATTTTGTAACAAAGGAATATGAAATAAAAAAAAAAATGTACTTTCCATAATTATCATGATATTTTTGAAATACTTTCGAATTGACAATTATAAAACAAGAAAAGTATCAATACAGGTTTGATACTGGATAACTGATACAATATCACCAACCTAAAGGACATTTACTGATACCATAAACAGCACCAATATTTATAATCCTTCCTACAACTGGTACTCCAACAGCCTTTCTACGAGGAAGAGAAAGCAGCGTTTCAGGAACAAGGGTGTAAAAGTTGAACATCACATTGCAAAATTATTATGATCTAATAAAAAATAAATAACGATACAATACCGAGATATCATAGATTAGTTTTTAACGCTCCATCACATGAAGGTTCTCAGTTCAAATTTTTAAGAGAACAGAAAATTTATTTCAATTTTATCAAAAATATTCGATACTCAAGTTTTACTATATATGGACAACTGCGAAATGTGAAAGACTTTTATTCGCTATTTCTGACAAAAAATTGCAATAACATGTGAGCTGAGTACATTTCAATAAAACTTATTTGTTCTGGAACTACAGATATAACGAACGAACAGAGCAATAAGATTTTACCCTACAAAATACAGATTCGCTATTAGATTCACAAAATAATAATTTAACAATAAAAACTTTA
The DNA here is from genome assembly GCA_930367205.1 of Acanthosoma haemorrhoidale. Taxonomy (NCBI): domain Eukaryota; kingdom Metazoa; phylum Arthropoda; class Insecta; order Hemiptera; family Acanthosomatidae; genus Acanthosoma; species Acanthosoma haemorrhoidale. Next base: position 163,473,330 of record OV884011.1, on the reverse strand, counting down.
GAAAATCAAATAATCTAAATTTATCTCACAGGTTATTTTCTGTGAGGAGCCATTTTGATTGCAACTTTTTGATTCCATCTTGCTTTGTTTGGATATCTATCTTCATATCTCCTGGGGAAATGATTTAAGAAATTTAATGTCTCTCAACTTCTTCATTTTTTCGGTGACTGTAAGTCCCTTTTCATATCCCCCCTCCACTTTATATTATTAATGAGAATACTCCATTGATGCTCTTAGCAACGCTCAGGGAGTGAATAGCAATGTCAACCTGTTCTGAGCACTTGTGGCATATGTTCTACTTGTATAAACGATGTTTATTTGTTTATATTTTCGATAGAGCTATGGGGGACACCAAAAAAGTCGTACATCAAGCGTATCCAATCCTTGCAATCAAAAGTCCTCAGAACAATAGTTCATGACCCTTATTACGTCAGCAACAAAACCCCTCATAACCATCTTAATATACCTTACGTTCTTGAACTCAACCCTTCCAAGTTCATGAAATTCCATAGTAACCTATCCAACCACCCTAATCCCCTAGCACAGTTATTACACTGCACCACTCATCTCTATAATCCTCCTCGGAGACTAAAACGGCAGTGGCCTCGTGACCTGCTATAAATGCGTGACAGTGGGAGTCCTGGCAATGGCCAGTTTCTCCAATCATGCCCTGAGCGTCTGTGGCTCTCGCGCTCTTCGTTAGCCTCGCATGGCTCTTATCCAGTGACGTGGGGGACTTCCCAAGACTCCTCTTCCCCTTTCGCATGCGAGGGAGGTGACAACCATGTGGATTTGGGAGGTCTAGGTGTGTAAATACTTTATGAATCAGCGAGTGAATGAAAATTTTAAATATTGTATGAATGAGAAAAATTTGTCGCAACTACTTATTCCCTAATAAGACAGATTGTAAGTTTATCACAATAAAGAAGTTTCAAAATTAATGACGATCTTCTTTAATAGTAAATCTACAATTTAGTAGAATGATCTAATCGCTTTGTGTTACGGGTGACTAGAAGTGTTTGTTCATGGAACCTAATCCAAGGTTTTCATCAAAAAGTTATTAATGAGGGCAAAGTTTCGAGTAATACTACTGTTTATTTATCAATGAACTCATAGGTTTTGTGTTATGCTCAAACGGTCTATATTACATAATCGATTTCCCTTTTGTGGTTAATTAATTAATAGATTTACAGAAAATATGGAATTACATCTTCACGCGAAGTTGAAACTACAACAACAAGGAAAGCGTGCGTGGTTTTGTATTGTTGTTGTTTCACCGATTTCACATGACTTGACAGTTGTCAATAAGATTTAAGATACTTGCTTTGTAGAGACGGTATACTGTAGAAGGGTGAATTCCTGCCGAAAATTCTGTGGAACTGACGGAATTCTGTTGTAATTGGAGGTGCGGTAATCCCCAAGGTGTAGCCTGGGTGTATTTCATTATACAGCCGAGTGAGAGGCCGGCTTTATTAGTGCTCTGGCCTTTTCAATTAGGCCCAGGACGTGACCATTTTAGCAAAGGAAGGGAAGCTCCTGTCTTAGCCGATCTAGGATCATAATCCCACGGGGGAACCTTTTTTTTATAACTAGGGGTCATTTTCTGGGTTATATCGGATCAAGGGTCAAAAACTAACAACCTAAGCTAGATAGGAATTTTTTTTCGGAGGGGGGTCCACGCCCAGTGGTTTTACTTTAGGAAAAGTACAGACGATTCGCCTCTATGAACCCTCTCTAATTTAACAATATAAGGGATAATAATATTTCATCATCATAATAATAGGGGGACCGGAAAGTAATGTCGTTTTTTTTTTACATTAAATTCAATCAGATAAATTTTTAACAAGGATTCGTTTTTGATCAATGATGTAATCATCCTCGTTATCAGCAACCTTTTGTCATCTAGTATGAACATTTGTAATGCCGAATCGATCAAAAAAAAAAAAAAAAAAAGGCATTTTGGACATCACCCGAATTTTCAAATTTTTAGCGATCGGAATTAATGGAAATCCGATGGCGCATTATCGGGCGAGTATGATGGGTGAGGCTGGAGATGAAAAATGGGTCCTCAATGATAATACAAAAATCTGCGAAGTGCAGCTAAGCCAGGTTTACACTCCAAAAAGGCGCTTTTGTGTGTTTGGTGGAGTACTCGCGGGGTCGTTTATTGCTGATACCTGGTAAAACTGTGAATGCTGATCTTTACAGTGAACAATTGCATCGAGTAAATCAATCTTTAATTGAAAACTGCCCAGCGATTGTCAATAAAAAAAAGCGTTATTCTGCGACTTGATAATGAAAGACGCCTACTTTTTCTGCAAGAACCCTGGAAAAAATTAATGAATTGGGGTGGGAGGTATTTCCTCAGCCACCAGACTCGCCCGATATCGGATTTCCATTTATTCCGATTTCAAAATTCGGATTTTGACACAAAAACCAATTGATTTTGATCGATCAGGCATTGGAAATTGGCACACTTGATGGCAAAAGGTTGCTGATAACGAGGGTGATTACATCATTGATCAAAAACAAAAACTTGTCAAAAATTTATTTGTTTGAATTTAATGGGGAAAAAATGACATTACTTTCCAGTCCCCTAATATTTATACTTTAGACGGCATTGAAAGTAACAAAGTAAAATTCTTTTGGAAGAGGCACAACAATTGTCAAATCTTCACGATTACTTCAGTGGTCAAATATAACTTTACAACAATAGCAAATAAATCGATCGACTCAATTAAGGTCTTGTATATACCCTTATATATATCAAATAGAGTCTTCTCGTCCCTTAAAATGATTTTAGCTTTTTAACTAAAAAATAAAATTTTTTAATATTTATATAAAGAAACTTAATATTTCATCAAACCATTCATACAAGTCCCTAGTTAAAATGCAAATGATTATGCTACCTTTGCACAGTCAATATACTGCGACTATGTCATTGAGCAGGTAAGACTTAATATAAATTCGTTCCTATATAGACAAAGATGGCGTTCTTTTGTAATTGAACTGGGCAGTTTGGACAAAGAATATATTTGTTGGTTCTTTTGCTTGTTTTACTCTTACATAATTGATCGATAGATATTGGTAATATGCTACTTTAGTACATTTTAAGATATATCAACCGTGGTCTCATTCATTGTAGACATGACTATATACGAATTGTATAAATAGAACAATTGTACATAAATTTGTAGGCAGTAGTCGATCAGACCTAACCTATAAGATAATGTTAGAGGAATCAATGCCTTCTGTATCCATGGATAATATTCAGTTGGCAGTGGACTTCATTCAGCAGCTGTTCGGATTTGAAAATTGTTTATAAGATAATGTTCATTCGATGGTCACCTCCAATATAAAATATGACGATATATGTATGGCTGTGGACAGTATTTGGCAAGAGTCCGGATCTAACGGTGAACAGTTTCCTGTGAGTTCGGCCATTGTCCAGTGGTACCTATATCTATGCGCGGCGGGTTCCTAGTGTTCGCTTCTCGACTCGCTAATAAGCCAGCCACTCTTATACCTTATTGTTCTCCCTGGCGCCTTTCCAGTAGTCCTCCGTACAGGAATGTACAACCGGAAAAATCTACTCTCTCTTCTTCTACTCCGAACAATATATCCGGAGAGTTCGGCGAGGCCTGTCGATATCCCAATACTTCGGCGGGTGGAGGATGGCTATTGGTATTCCAGAGCCATCCGGACCACAAGGGTTGCTAAGGGACGCCCCCCCCCGTCCCCCCGCCGTATTAACCGTGATTTATCCAGGCAACAGGGAGCAAACCTCACCCTTGTCAACCAAATTTCACCACTCAACATATTCCCGACATTTTACATGGAATATGTACATAGAAAATAGTCTTAAATTTAAATTTTAAGGTTACGGTTCCATTCCCTACACACAGTTATGAAATCGACTAATAAACTTTTCTAAGTAGCTAAAATATTAAAACAATCTTTGAAACCGCCTCAGAAATTCATTACATACCGACTCAAATGTTTATTATCTAACAACAGAGCTTTAAAACATAATCATTGCATACAAAAGACTGTCAAGGCGCCTGTCTGAAAGTATAACCCTATTTGGATTCGCCTGTTATACTTCAATAGCATAATAGCCGCCAGTTATGAGTTCCAACTTCACGCTTAGTTCTGGGATTATTTTTTTATTTATTTTTTTTTCGTATCAGAACCAATATTAGTCTCTATGTACGCATATGATAAATGATCTGAATATACGCTGAACTACAAACAGATCATCAGCCTCCCCATACATATGCATACAGGCCTATGTGTGTATGCCATTTCTGTCAGCCATATATTGCAGATCCCATCACCGGACCGTGGTGGACGTGGGCAGAACTCAGAGGATGGCGGAGAGAGAGGCAGGTGGTGGGGACGTGACCAATGGCAACTGCAACGCGCTATCTCACCATCTCCATACGCGTATGGATTGTTGTATTGGACGAATCTAGATAATATATATTATAAATCCGATAAATACTGGGTAATTTCGACAGAATTCTTGTAGTTTTGTTGAGGGGAAAATCTTACTCGATGAAGAGAGGATATGAAAATTACAATAACCTCAATAAAAAAATAATTGTCAGCACTAATTAGTTCGATTTTCTGATCAATAATCTTTCGCCTGTTGAAATGTGCGTACCAACGAAATAACCCCTCGTTCAATGAAGATCCCTGAAAACATAAGTACTTATTGGAATAGCTTTGCGTCTTATTATTTCAGGCTTCGTATTAATGTGTGAAATGTCAGATTCGTTGTATTAGTAACAGGACCCCTGACGTGGAATGCCCAGACAATATCAGCAACACGTACCAAACTCCTGCATTTATGTTAACATCTGTTCTGTCGCCATAGCGACCGTTTGTTGTCATGACAGCCGCCATTTTGTCCGGACGCTTCCTTGTTTTTGTCGTGAGATCCGAATAGGCCATTGTCTGACTGTTTACCTTGAAATAAGACCAAAAGTAACAAACAGAAAGAGAAAAAAAAACAGAAATCCCTCCATTAGATATTCTAAGGTCAGTGGCTACGTATGTTTTATACAACAATTGTGATTTGAATATTAAGTTATCATGTTAAGATTCCAGATGGCGGCGGGGTGTGAGAAGGGGTAGACGCCACAGGCTCAAGGCGACATTACTAGTCCTCTGTATTCTGCCTGTGCGATGTATGAGGCAGAAAGGGACAGACAGTTTAATCTAGATGTCAACGTTGGGTCTTCTCGCCCAGTCGATAAATATCCCTATCTGCTTTGTAGTCTCGAACAATCTTTACCTCTTTGTTTTTTCCTATTTACTTATATTTCCGTCCTGTGTTATTTTTACGGCCTTATTATAAAGGAGAAATGTAAATGGTGTTTTTTTTTTTTTGTTCAACGTGTAAATACTACAACTGTATGAGCTGGTTTCCTTTTGAAAGCATCTTGGGATGTAAACGTCATTAAAAACTTCTTTTTTTTCTAGAAGGGAAGTTCTCACACGTACTCAAAAAGCTTTTCGGAAACTTTAAAATTTGTATACAGCATGAATAAGAATTTCTGTATTAGCAAGTAAATTTACTTAATCATATATCTTGGAGATAGTTTACTACAAATTCATGTCTTTTGGGGACGGATTAACGGAACGGCTTTGGAGCAACCAGTTACAGCTCCGTCCAATCAGACAAGTTGTATGGGCAAAGAGCATAAGAGAAAATACCATTGATTCCTGAAGAACTGTTACGTAACGACATTAATAGAAAGACATCGGCAATTTCCTACCTTTGGCTTTCTCCACACGTACTTAAGATTGCTTTAATCCTCCATCAGAAGAAGAAAGAGAGGGAGAGAGAGAAAAATCGTCAATAATTTTATAATTTCGATAGTTCGTTCGGTGGACTTTCACAGTCGGATTGGAAAAAAAAAGTACAGTTTTCAATAGTAAAAAGTTGATTTTTCAAAAAAAAAATTTGGACAAAATAGAGCTACAATAAACTCTACGACTACCCGCACCTTCTGATTGTCATAGTGATAAGCTACTTGCTTGGAAAGGTTCAAAAATGTCACATAAACAGTGAAATTCCCACCAGAACATCGTCTTCAGCAAACAGACAAGACGAAACGACAAACTCTTAAGTACATTGAGTTAAAGGAATCTCACTGTCTGCAAACTAAGAAAACATCCGTAATTAATTAACGTTTTTATTTTAATAATTCAGACTTGAATATATCGGTAGAATATACTATAATGAATATAATATGTAGAGGGTCTTTCATTAAGCGCTTCCTATTCTTTAAATTTAAATAAAACAAAGTGTGTGTGAGATATCATCGAATTTTTTTATTAGTTTGAAAGGCCTATCGATGCCATTATGCATGGAACATAACATCTTGCAAATGTCTTGCAATTGGCTTGTTCATTGTCAATTGTGACTTATTCGCATAGACCTGCGACTTAAGAAAACCCCACAAGAAAAAGTCAAACGAGGTCAAATCGCATGATCTCGGTGGCCAGTTCACATCACCTCCACGTGAGATGACCACACGGGGTTGTCTATGGTCGTTTACCTTCAGCTCCTGGGTCAGTTGAATTTTGTACGGGGGCAGGCCCAAGTCACGACGCAAAATGCGCCTGTGGTCTGCGAAAGACCGAGTTCTTGTGAGCCACGCGAAATCGATTGCCTCGGATTCTCCTGCACACTCTCACGGACAGAGGCAATGTTTTCGGCAGATCTTGCGTTTTGTCAACGTACGGGTGTTGGTTGATTGTTTACTGAACCAGTGGACTCAAATTTATCCACCACACTGCAAATAGTCTTCTCGGTAGGACGGTTATGGCGGCCGCGGAACGTTGCCCGAACAGAACACCCATATTGATAAAACAACTTTATCATTTGCACGTGTTGTTGAACGCTATATCTATCCATGGTGATTTGGCAAAACAGACTGAATAAATGACAGCCAATTTGACAGCAGCTTCAACAACATGGTCGCTATCCACTGTCAAAGTTCGGAAGTCCCTATTGGAAGACGCTTTATTGCAGTAGCGTAAAGATGAATCCCCTGTCACACAATAGTGTTCAGGATGGAAGCAGCCAGCAACTCTTATGGAAGCAACTGGTTGAACTCTTAAAATAGTTTTGTAGATTTCTAGTGATATATCAGTGATGATAGGAAAATATATTTTGATTCACAATTGCTGTTTTATATTATATATATATATATATATATATATATCCGATAGACATTTATGTATTATTACTTATGTTACAGGTGGAGATGACGGGTTCGTCGCTGTTCGACTACGTACACCACCAGGATCACAGCGAAGTGGCGGAACAGCTCGGCCTCGGACTCAGCGGTTCGGGCCAGGGTGGCCTGGGTTCGCCTCAGGGCTCCGAAGAGGGGACAACCTCGTCACCAGGTAACTGACATTCAGTGAAAATATTTTAGCGGAATAATATCATTCCAATCGAAAAAAAAAATTGTTTTGGCCAAATATATCGTCCTGTGTGTCTCAAAACATTCCGGCCTACAGGTCCCTGTCATAACATAAGCAAACAGAAATGCAAAAATGCAAGATTTCTATACTGTTTTCTTTAATAAATCAACAGTTAATCAATATATATCGCATTTATAGCAGGTCGCGAGGCCACTGTCGCTTTAGTCTCCGAGGAGGATTATAGGGATGAGTGGTGCAGTGCAATGACTGTACTAGGGGATTAGGGTGGTTGGATAGGTTACTATGGAATTTCATGAACTTGGAAGGGATGAGTTCATGTAAGGTATATTAAGATCGTTATGAAGGGTATTGGTTGCTGACGTAATAAGGGGCATTTAGTATTCTTTTCAAAACTTTTGATTGAAAGGATTGGATGCGCTCGATGTTCGACTTTTTTGCTGTCCACTATAGCTCTATTTCGTATGTCCAGATTGGCTTAAGTATAACTTTACAGATTAGTAATTTGTTTTCTATTGATAGATGGGATGTCCTTTAAAGTAGCCTGTACAGTTGTCCAAAGCGTCTGTATAGTTCTTGTCTTTTTAGCCTCCCGTGTGGGTTCCATGTCAGCCTTTTGTCGTGATGGAAGCCTGAATACCGTACTGTCTCGGATACAGGGAGAGGAATGGACTTTAATTGGACAGGACTTGAATCAATATACCAAGAAAAATCTTTAAGTGATGTGACTATCCGCTCAAACGCGCCAATTTAAAACTCTGTAAAAATTTAAAACCTGAAAAACTACATGACTTTGAACTTCTCTGAGATAACTGAACAGCGATACATAACAAGAATCAATTAAAATTATGAGATTACCCACAAACAGATGAAACTGACCCCGAGAAAACAAAATCATTAGCAGTTTTATCCATGAAGAATCGTAAATTTTTAAGGCACCCTTTCCAGACTTATGCCCGAAATTGAAGTTATCCAAGACCGAAATTTGTTACGGCATTCCTTGCCAAAAACACTTCATATCGGGCATTCTTTTTTATGTTTTTTACCTGAGGGTATAACCCGAAATTTCGAGACACCGCAAAATGCGGGGTCAATCACCACGGTGACTTAACGACTCATTCCCGACTGAAAGACTACACACACAAGACTCCTGCTGGCCATAGACCGAGACGGGCGGGAAGGGGCACGCTTCGGCTATCACTGATTTCACAGAACAGAAAAAAGTACATCCAACGGACAGAGGAGACCTTTCGAGTAGTTTCTTATTCTAGGCTAGAGATCATGGTTCTTTTATTATATCTTCTAAAAGGAGATAAGTTACAAAAAGAAAAAGAAATAAAACAACAACAAGATAAACAATTATGAAAAAAAGAAATGTTTAAGAATTTGCCGTCCACCTCACCTAGTGGTCACCGAAGAAAAATTCGATTCCCTGCTTCTCTATATTTGATTATCATTATTATTATTATAATATATTTAAACTTTAGATTTGGTAGTCGATACCTTTAGGTTGCTATAGAAAGAAATTCCGTGTAATTTTCTTTACTACATTCAGTTTTAACATGGAGTGCAAAAATAAGCGTTTTCGACACATTTTACTTTTTTATTTTCATAAAGGCAAGAAAGTGGCTGAGGCTCACAAAGAGATATGTGAAGTTTATGGCGTTGATTGCTTAACAGAACGCACGTGTCAGAATCGGTTTAAAAAATTTCGTTCTGGAGATTTTTTACTGAAAGATGACCAACGTTCTGGTCGACCTTCTGAAGTTGATGATGACAAAATGAAACTCATAATTGAATCGAATCGTCATATAACTGTAAGAGAGATAACAGTTGAATGTATCACACACAACAATCGAAAATCATATAAGACGTCTTGGACTTGTTAAGAAGCTCGATATTTGGGTTCCGCCACGACAATGCGAGGCCTCACACATCTTTAGCAACACGTACGAAACTATTGGAGTTTTAACTAGCTACATTTATTGTCGTGACGCACAAAACGTAATGTACTTCAACGTTTGTAAGATCTGTTTTCTCGATAAGATGGTTTGTTGTTGTAAGCATTTAATATTCTAATATATTATTTTAAAAACAGACCTCCGGTGGACTCCCGCTACTGTTCCCAGATCACCTGCACCTCACCGTGGTCTCCCAACTCCATATTTTCTTATGCAACCTCCTAGAAAAAGGTTCCACTCATCCCAAACAATTTCTATTTTATTTTTTCCTTAAAATTTCAAAAAATCAAAGCAAAATGTAATTTACTTCAACATTTTTTCGACATAAGATTGTCGGTAATTGTCGATCGAATTGATTCAAAGTCTTGATAGGAAAAGTCACTTTTAAGGGTCTACTCACAAATTCTGTATGTTTAACATACATACAAGCCCTTTCACACAAAATGCATACAAGAGATTTTACGTTTTTCGAACGGGATTTGAGGGTAGAAATCTATAAATGACTTTTTTTTCAGCCCTTTGAAAAAGGGCCCACAACCAGCATTACATCCTAGAATATAATAGTCGATTCGGTAGTGAGTGCTATCTGAGGAACGAGAGCGTCCCGAGTTATCCCGAAAGAGGAGTTCAAGAATGTAGGGTATACTAAGATCATTATGAAGGGTATTGTTCTCAGGACTTTTGATTGAAAGGATTGGATACTGTTGATGTTCGACTTTTTTTTGCTATCCCCCATAGCTCTATTCCGTATGTCCAGAATAGACAAAAGAAAGTGCCAAGTTTGGAATTATGAAGAGGAATTCGATTCGGGTGATGTAAATGTTGATAAAAGAGAGTATAGAATATAACCCATTACTCGGTTATGCCCACTCATAGAGTATGCTCAGGGTAATGATTAGCCGGCGTTATAATTGATTCGGTAATGCTGGCTATCAGAGGAGGCGGCGACCTGTGAAGAGCCAGTAGACAATAGAGAGCGAGAGAGAGAGAGAGAGAGAGAGGGAGAGAGAGAGAGAGAGAGAGAGAGAGAGAGAGAGAGAGAGAGAGAGAGAGAGAGAGAGAGAGAGAGAGAGAGAGAGAGAGTGAGTGAGAGAGCGAAGGTGACCAGAAAGAGAAGAGGTAAATTAGACAAAAGAGAGGGCCAGTTTTTGCCGGCGGTGTCAGCCAATGAACCGTGATTCCTCACACCGCAGCCGCCCCAATTACCAGACGGTGTTGTCTCATCCTCAGTCTCAAACCTCTCCTCAAGTCTTCTGACAGAAGAAAACAGATATTTCTTCAACAACATACTAGTAGAACTAGTAGTCATTATAACATAGAGTTTCCAAATTTTAAACAATTAAAACAAATATTGCGTCAATTGTGATAAATATATTTACAAGTGCTCTCATTTCGCCTGCTTAGAAGCAAACAGGCCGAAAAAAATCTTGCGGTTCCAGGCGAACTCCAAAGGCCAAATGTTCAATTCTGCCTCTTGTGATTTGATCGACAATTTTTTTTTTTTTCTTACTCATTTAACTATAACTTTCTCATATCAATGCTCTCGTAAGAAAAATACTAGTGCATTCAAGCATTGAACAGATTGAATTTGAGCTCTGCCTCCCTTGTACGGTCAAAAAAGAAGCCTTTCTCAACAACTTTTCGCGTGCGTAAATCATTTTTGGCGATTTCGGAGTTGCGGAATGACTATTGTCCTAAGTAGGGGCCACGATCGATACAGCGGTCAGCGTGGGTTCGAATGGATTGAAAAATGTTGTTACGACTCAATTTAGCAATAGAAAAACTAAGTTTAGATTTATAGTGAATTAAATCGTAGTTCCTCCTAGGTACACAAGTACCACTGTTAAGAAAAATAGTGGTGCAAGTCAAGGGGTGCCCTTCAAAAATAGTGAAACAGATGAATATATTGGTAATGGGGGTAGGTTAGCTTCATTAGAAACAATGAGAGAGAACAAATACAAGGAAACTAGTTTTTTTTCTCGACACAAATGTGAAAGTGTACTTTACTCAAAATGCTTCAACGCTCAATATATTTCTCAACCCCACAATTATTAATGTATTGTGGGAAAAAATAAAGGCGTACAACGTTCAGGATAAGAATTGAGAGAACTTAAAGAACCTGTATATTTGAAATTATTTTAGTATCGGATTTTTAGAACAAATATATATTTTTTTTTTTAGTTAGTTAAATTCCTTTATTGGGCAATAATTACAATGTGCCTTTTATAAGGCAATAAGTAATTAAGATATATGCTCTCATTCATACAATATTTACAGTTCATCATTCACTCGCTCATTCATACAATATTTACAGACAGCCCAGAGACCCCCCAAATCCACCGCGAAGAAAAGGCGGAGTCTTGGGAAGTCCCCCACGCTCCTCCGTCAGCCGCGTCACCGGATTAAATATATTTTTTAAAGCTAAGATTTGAGAGAGCTTAAAAAGTCAAAAGTGGCTAAGTTTATGGAATATTTGATGTAGCTTTGATTGAATATACCTTTACAAAATCAAACCGATCGAAGCCATTGTCGCGGAGCATACAGGCAGAAGCCTCTGACGGAAGTCTGTCTCAAAGTATACCCTACTGACAAAAGATAAGACTAATCAGATTGAGAAGTGGATGACCCCGTGATCCACAAACTGATATCTCCCCCGATGCGTTCGAATGCCGACCCCCCTCACGCTGTGGGGTGACTCAACCAGGGAATGGAAAAGGTCCCTAGGGGCCGAAACTCAGCTTATGGCCTGACGCTTAGAGACACGCTCAGCATTCTTGTAGGGGGAGTTTTTTTTACTGTCGTGAAACACCTATTGGGCAATTTCGACTAATTAATTATTTAAAAAATAAACCATGATTCCTTAAGAATTTTTGCTAGTAATATCTCAAATTCTCTATTTTGTAAGGTACAATTGCATTTTGAACAATAGATGGACATAATTTTTGTTTTAAATGTACTGTGTCATGGAATGTTACATAATCTGTTCCAGTTTCGACAGTGATGACGCTCAACTCGACCTCAACGTACAAAGGCATGGACAGGACATTCTGCATCAGAATGAAGTCAACCCTCACGAAAAGGGGATGCCATTTTAAGTCTTCCGGATACAGGGTAAGTGTATCTTTTTTTTTTAAAGAATACAGTCAAATATATTTCCATTGTTAATTCTCTAGTTTAATATATACCAACACGCTATTCATCCTTGGTAATAATTACTGTTTTTTCATTTTGTTCTAAATTACAATTGTTAGCGAATGCCATTCACTACTACGCATTCATGTTTTAATATTATTATCCTGTAGGGCGTCATATATGTAGATAGTTACATTATTGTATATAAGCTGGCCACAAAGGTCTAATATATGATGTGTGCATTTTTGTCATAATTTATCAGCATAGTATCCGAGACAGTACGGTACTTAGGCTTCTATCTCGACAAACGGCTGACCTGGAACCCACATACGAGGCTAAAAAGACACGAACTAAACAGACGCTTGTGAAAACTGTACATACTACCTTGAAGGTCATCCCATCTCTCAATAGAAAATAAATTACTAATCTACAAAGTTATACTAAAGCCAATCAACATCAAATGTATCCAATCCTTCCAATCAAAATCCTGACATATAGTTAATGCCCCCATCTCACAGACATCCATATAATCCCCCTCGCAGACTAAAGCGGCAGTGGCCTCGTGACCTGCTCTTGGTCAGCCTCCACTGGCTCGTGTCCGGTGACGCGATTGACGGAGGAGCGTGGGGGACTTCCCAAGACTCTGTTTCCTCTTTTGCATGCGAGGTAGGTGACAGCCATGTGGACTTAAGAGGTCTCTGGGCTTTTCATTTGTACAATTTTGTTCTTCTTAGGGGACGATGTCACAGAATGCATTGTTTTTTCATTTTATTTTAAGAATTAAAAAAAAAACTGATGACCACGAACAAGCTGACAAGTTAGATATCGAGAAAAATTCTATTCTACCTTATACTACTCGGAGCACAAGAACCTAAATAGCAAGCGTCATATTTCAAATAATTATTACTTTCAGAGGACACAGATCAAACGAAAAATAAATTGACCAATAATAGCTAGCTGGTTGACAATAGAGAATGGGAGAATAGCACAAAGAGCTGGACTGACAGCTGATAGTCTTAGCGCCCGCCCCTCTCTTGAGATTAAATATGTTATCTTCAACCCTTCTTTTAATTGACTATATCACCCCTGAGATGGGGCTCAATTCCAGATTTAGGGGATTTCCTCTTCTTGCGGAGGGGGGGGGGATTGGGCTCCAATACTTCTGTGGTCTTAACTTAGCACCCCTTCTGTTCTCCAAATGAACTCAAGTTCATCACTGTGATGGAGCGATGGTTGTGGTAATCATCGGGTCATATAACTATATAAAGTATATTGCAGAAGGTAGAAGACAAGAAAGTGATTCCGGTTTGCACCAGTAGATAGCGTTATGTTTGTTTCGTTATTCTTTTGTTAATGCTAGAATTTTTTTCTCTTGAGATTTGTTAGTCGATACCTTTAGGTTGCTATAGAAACAAATTTCGTGTAATTTTCTTTACAACTGTCAGTTTACGGTCAGTTTTAACATGGAGTGCAAAAATAAGCATTTTCGACACATTTAACTTTTCTGTTTTGATAAAGGCAAGAAAGCGGCTGAGGCTCACAAAGAGATATGTGAAGTTTATGGTGTTGATTGTTTAACAGAACGCACGTGTGAGAATTAGTTTAAAAAATTTCGTTCTGGAGATTTTCCACTGAAAGATGACCAACGTTCTGGTCGACCTTCTGAAGTTAATGATGACAAAATGTGAAAGCCATAATTGAATCGAATCCTCATACAACTGTGCGAGAGATTGCAAAGCAGTTAAATGTATCACACACAACAATTCGAAATCATATAAGACGTCTTGGACTTGTTAAGAAGCTCGATATTTCAATACGTCTATATACATCGGATTTTAATTTATTCCGATCGCTACATTTTCTAACTGGCAAATATTTCAAAATTTGGATGATGTCCAAAATGCCATCTCCAGATATTTTGCTCAAAAACTATTGATTTTGATCGATCAGGCATTGAAAATTTGCACACTAGATAGGAAAATGTTGCTGACAACGAAACGAGGGTGATCAAAACATTATTGATCAAAAACAAAAACTTGTTAAAAATTTATCTGTTGGAATTTAATGTAAAAATAAAGACATTACTTTCCGTTCCCCCATATATATAAAGTTTTCGGGTTATTACAGTTCAGCCTTTGAGAAATTGGGGATACAACCATCCTATAGGTCCAGCAGGTTCTCCCGAAAACTGGCAAAGATAAGACCAACCAGGTCCAATTCGGGAATACAAATCCCGGGGAGTCCTATAAAACAATTAGGACTTGTGGATCCTATGGGCGACGCATATTAAGCGGGCCTTTGTTTGTGCCTGCGGTGGATTTAAATAACTAATTCCTTCTCAGCGGGCAAACCGCAAACAGGGTCCTGGGAAACTGAGGAGCAGGGAGGGAGTGAGACTCGACAGTTTTACGATCTGAGCGGAAAAAAGTCATTAGATGAAGAAAAAATAAATTGTTTTTCTTCAGAAAAAGTAATTTTTCGCACAGGCACTCGTTTCGACTAACTAAACTTCTAACTCCATACCCGATCATAGATCGAATCGAGAAAAAAAATGAAAAACCAGCCTGTACAAAGCATCATAAGTCAGATAAGACAAACCTAGTAAAGGATGTCCCAGAATTAACGCAAGATTGGAATTCGCCACCATTTGTGCAGTAAAGTGGTGGCTAAACCCTAAAAAAAAAAACAATTTGACAGCTGACAGGGTTAGTAAAAATGGAGCGTTACACGATAGAACGTGTCTTTATTGTTGAACATTATCTCAAAAATAATGAAAGTTTGGCGGCCGTAGTTCAAAAATTTCATACAAAATATGGTCGGAATAGTGTTTTGACTTAATCAACTGTGAAGTGATTAATTGAAAAAATAAGGGAGACTGGATCAGTTGGATACACTTAATACACTGGTCGTCCAAAAACAAGCCGTTCAAATGTCAATATCGAAGCGGTGCGTGAGTGTGTTGTTGAAAATACATAACACAGTTCTTAGTGCCGAAATTGGATGATATTGATGCGGCCAATATGTGGTTTCAGCAAGATGGTGCCACATGCCATACAGCCCATGAAACAATTCAAATACTCCATGAGACATTTCCAGGTCGTGTACTCTCTCGTTTCGGTGATCATAATTTGCCCCCTAGATCGTGTGATTTAACATCTTTAGATTTTTTTTTATGGGGTTATTTGAAGTTAAAGGTGTATGTCAACAAGCCCACATCCACCCGTGCATTAAAGAGGAAATTCAACCACATTTATGCCAAATGGTCATGGAAAATTTCGACAAATGAGCCAGCAAAGTCGTGGAGGCCATCAATGAAAATAATTTTAAAAAATACGAAACGAACTTATTCACAGTTGATGAATCAATGACCTGAAAACAAAGATAATATCGTAAGATAAGAAAATTAACAATAATGTATTCATAAACAAACACTAATAATTTCAATTTGGTTAAAAATTAAAATACAATTAATTAATACTAGGTTTGCTCTTAGTATTGTAGCTAACCAACCGTGAGTTTAACTTAAAAATCAGGATACTGTCCTATCAAGGTGGTTGGATCTTCATTTGATGCTCTACAGTGTTTATTAAAAAAGTATTTTTTTCTGAAGTGGCTTAGTTAATGAGTTATTCAAGGAAAACTGTCACAGAATGAGTTGTTTTGTTTTAACGCTTTTGAATTTCGATCAATTGAATACTTTGTGATCCATGACATGATCAGAGTAAACTTTTCTATAAGATCCAAAAATTTTGTGGCCGAAGATATCCTTACCTCTCTGCCATTTCAATACTTCATGTTTTATTTTATGTTACTCGATAGACTATCATAACGAAAAATTTCTATGTTACAGGTAGTGCTCCTTCTGTGCCGACTGAGGCCACAGTACCAGTTCTCGCATTCTCGGAAGTCTTCACCACCTCTTCTCGGGATGGTAGCCCTGGCAATCGCCCTGCCTCCTCCATCTGTCCACGAGATCAGGCTCGAGTCAGACATGTTCGTCACAAGGCTCAACTTTGACTTATCGATAGCACACTGCGAGCCAAGGTATGTATAAGTACATAAAAATGTTATATATAATACCACCATAAACACCATGAACCATGGATAGGGACCGGAATGGCTAATCCCATTTGAGTTTAGGTCCACCATAGAATAGACTCTGTATTTAATGCATAAATCAAGCAGGACAATGGCTGAGCCCTTGAGTTATAATATACTCTTGAATATTCAGTTATCCGTAAAAACAGAATACCTGACTCACTTTTAAGAGAAACAATTTTATTACTAAAAATTATAATATATCCTATAAACCACAAAAACTTAAATCCTAAAAGAGAAATCAAACTCCCCTAACATTGCACCCAAGATGAACTTCTAATTTAGGCAGGAGAGTTATTATCCAAAAACAACATTTAATTTTTAGAAAAATTTCATAACAATAACTGTCCGTATTGGGATTTTAAGCATCTTCATAGAACCAAGTAAATACCTAAACTCTCTTGAAATAAGATTGGTTTTAAAACATATTATACAAGATTTGAAATCATAATTGTATTGTTTTAATTTTTCAGTCATAACAGTTCGGTATACACACTTCTTATATTGTTTTCCATTCATATTCAGTTAATAGATAAAATGTTAATGTATGTTTTATAAGTCATAACATTACCGAGTTAGATTAATTTAACTATAAAAACATGTATAATTATAAATTGTATAATTATAATAACATTAAAATACTTAATATATGCAATAGCTAATTTTTCTTTACTTTTTTTTTTTTTAACAGGGTATCAGAATTACTCGATTACACAGCAGACGAGATCACTGGAATGAACATGTACACCCTTTGCCATGGAGAAGATGCCCACAGGCTGAGGAAAAGCCACATTGACCGTAAGCATTCCTTATAAACAAACTGATTTAAATAACATATTTATAAGTGTTATTTAATTACATTAATATAAATTGAAAAAAAAATATTCCTAATAAACGTGTTTTTTTTTTATTATTATATAGTAATCAACAAAGGCCAAGTTTTGACGCATTACTACAGAGTGATGAATAAGAACGGGGGCTACACCTGGGTGCAAACTTGTGCTACTGTCATCTGCAATTCAAAAAATGCTGAAGAACAGAATATAATATGTGTGAACTATGTCGTAAGGTAAAAAAGAAAACTTATCACTCATTAAATTAATTATTACAAAAACTTTAAAAGGGTAAAGCTTATACTTTATTTGATTTTTTAGTGGCCGAGAATATAAAAACTTAATCATGGACTGCTGCCAGTTGGAAGACCATGTAGTATCGAGGGGAGTCAAAAGGGAAGATACGAGTGGAAATGACCCCGAAAACGGTTCTCCGGGCTCAGACACTGGTGGTTAGTATATCACAAAAAAGTCATATTAGATCTCTTGGGTAAGATGATACCCCTCAGTCTCCAGGAGACAGGGGTCCAAACCACGAATGCATAACACTAATCATCCCTTGTATATCCCAAAAGTGGAGTGCAGGTGTTGGGCCAAATAAAGGCAATATTTCTCCTTTATAAATTTTGAACATTTCTAAAATAAACATTAAGAAATAAAATTTGTTTTTGAAATAGGGTTTCACACTCTTAAAGTACTCCCACCAAGGGAAGGGATAGGGTGTGCTATCCTATTGGGAACCACACACAACAAAATTCACTATCTTTTTAGGGATTTGAACCCATGTGGTGATCCTTCACATCATGATGTAACTAACATAACCACTACACTATTTGTCATAGATATAAATAAATGAGAGTCATATATATATATATATATTATGTTGAATTCCAATTTTATTTTATGATTTCGAAAATTGTGAAGATGATTCAGGATTCTTGTTATTATTATTATTAAGCATCTGATATTTTATAGACTTCTTCATTTTATAGTCAAAATATTGCATTTGTATTTGGAACAGAGATACAAATGATATACTTTAAATCATTATTTATACTAAACAAGAAAAAGACAAAGTAATTGGAACAATACAAAAAATTAGAAATAAACAAATCATATTTTTCAGGATTTATTTTTCATGTTAAACTGTATTTCAGTTTATCTTCAGATGTCTCTGACAATTCACTATTTTTATACATCTAATAGTAGATCATGCAGCCTTTTGAATGAATTCAAATGTTACAAAACCGAAAAAATATAAAATGGCACTCAAAATAAATTTAATTGATTTTAAAATAAACATTGCCTACTCATAAATATTTATAGGTCAATACTAAATTAATTAAATATACTTTCCTATACTAATACATAACTTTCTTATAAGATTTCACTTAACAAACACTGGAGAAACTTGAACACTTATTTTTAATTGATTTCTATAAGGGTGAAGTTAATAAAATCACCCTCAACATCGATCAGAGCTAAGTATTTATTTGAATAAAATAAATAATCTCTTTGATATGAAAGAAAACCCGCTTTTAAAATTTCAGTACTACTGTATAGGATATTGCGCCATACCATCAGAAATTTATAAATTCTCATCAATATAAATGTTTATTTTGTATTGTTCTAAAGAAATTTCCATTGGAAGATATTATAAAATAGATAGGGATCACAAAAAAAAAAAAAGAGAGAAGTCAAAATATATTAGAGGGACCGGAAAGTAATGTCGTTTTTTTTTTACATTAAATTCAAACAGATAATTTTTTAGCAAGTTTTTGTTTTTGATCAATGATGTAATCACCCTCGTTATTCAAAATTTGGATGATGTCCAAAATGCCATCCCCAGATATTTTGCTCAAAACCCAATTGATTTTTATCGATTTGGCATTGAAAATTTGCACACTAGATGGCAAAAGGTTGCTGATAACGACGGTGATTACATCATTGATTAAAAACAAAAAGTTGTTAAAACATTTTTTTTTTTACTTTAATGTAAAAAAAAAGCATTACTTTCCGGTCCCCCTATAACTTATATTTAGTTTAAAGTAGATAACTGATCAATCATTACTTTATAACAGCAAACCATAGAAGTGTATAATTGAATCACTTCCTCCTAAGGTTCAAGGAAAGGGTACAGTGGTACCAACATATTTAACATTGGTATTTAATTTATTATATCACAATTAAAATTTTTTATTTTTATTTTCAATTGAATTTGTTTGACTTATTCTAATCTGAATAAAAAGGCTTTAAGATAAACTAATGAAGTTCAAAATGAAGAGTAAAGATGACTTATAATAATTATATGACCAAAACTACATTTTAGTCAATATAATAACAAGCAAATTACTATTTGCTGAAAACCGTGGGGCATTAACATGTATAGTGAAAGTATGAGGTGACTTATGGTCCCGGTTGACAAGGGGCTCACAGATCCTATCTTGTGGACTTCATGAAAGTTAATGGACCTTTGGGCCCTGTCTATTCGGAAGAGGAAATTGTGAAAGGGTGATAGGCCATCTCCAATTGTGACCACCCTCCCCCTCCCCTGCCTAAGGAATCCAATTTTCACATCAGTCTCCCTCAATTGCTTAACAAGACCATATATCACATAGGCACTCTGTTTTCACCGCTTTGTTGACAACATTGTTTGTTTTTTCAATGAAATATAACTTGATTTTATTTATTTTAATTTAGTACATTATTTAATAAACGACTTTTCAAAAGTCCTATCTTGATAAATGGGGCTGAAGCAGAGGTAATTTTAAAACAGGTGACAAAATATTGTAATATTTAATTATACTAATAATTTAATCTTATAAATTATTCAGTAGGAAAAAATACCCAGTGAAATTCTAAGACAGTAAAGACTAAAACTGTTGTTGAGGATTTGAACAGCTGTTGACTAAATAAATAAAACAAAAAAATATTAAAAACAGCTGTTTTAATCATTTTTTTAAAATAAACTGATCACATGCCTAAACTATCATTAATCACATTTCTATGTACAAATAAATTTTTAGAGCAAGTTGATTTTTCATCATCATTTTTTTTTATCATTCAGCTAGTTGATCCAATCATTAGATAGATCTCAAACAAGTCACTCCCAGAGTTAACCTATACTGCAGAATGAGTAAACTTTAAAAAGGAATAACTGAACATAATAATTATATAAATATAAAATATATAAGCTGCCCAATAATAAATTAATCTATCCTTTATTTCAGAAGGCAGGAGTACGGGAGGAGCTCATCATCCGGAGCGTCACATGACAGGGCCAGATCTGGAAGAAGATGGAACAGAAGGCCCCGGTGATCAAAGAGGAAGGGGAATCATGGACCACACAACACAGTTGCACGATCATTCCCAGGTATACATATAAAACTAATATATTTCATTCTATTCTTGTTGTCATTTGCTGTTTTTAAAATTAAAACAATATAAATACAAATTAATAGGAAAATTAAAAAATCAAAACTAGTTTCGATTTATAGTCAAAACTCCTTAAAAGAATTTATTTTTAGCTAAATAGAGTGGGGAACACAAGTGTTCAAAGGATTTTTTTTAATAAATGAGACATAACAAACTTTATGCAATATTAATGAAATAAATGCACATGATATAATAAATTTTAAAAGATTATTTATATTAAAATGAACTAATAAATAGCAAAGGAGAACAGACCTAAAATATAAAATTATGACCCATTATATTGTCAATGATATTAAACTGATCCATACTTTATAAATAATATCAAAACTCCGTTCTATCTAAGAGTTCTACGTCACCACAGTTGGCAATGAAGTATTTATTATGAACACTGCTAAGATAACTCTCACAACTTTGTTTTTGTTTCATAAAGCAAATTCACTAATATTTATTCAAATGCATACTCATTGTTATTCACAAGGCGGTAGAGACACTGTCCAGAAACTTAAGAGAGTTTAGAATCAAACCTGTGTCTCAAAGGTCAGATGGATTAATCACTAGTTAGCTGATGATTAATTCATTTTATATTAAATTAACTTTTTTGCAAACTAATATAACTTAAAATAATAATAATACTTAAAATTGTATTATTAGATATAAGTTAACTAAAATAAAACAAACATTTAACATTATTTTGGTATTTCTTTTTTAGATTAATAACGTGCTGTCCAGGCCGATAAAAAAGGTAGTAAATGAAAGGAGAGGAGTAAAACGAAAAGTTGGTGAAGAGGAAAGCAGCTGTTGCAGTTCAGATGAAGAAGAAAGAGTGGGTGTGAGGAAACGGTACCCGGTTTTGAGCCCTGCAAGTTCTTCATGTCAGTCGTCAGCAATTGCATCTAGTCCTAAACCTCCACCTGAGGACAGCGACGGGGGAGGAACATCAGTGAAAGATCTTGAACAGGCCATGTCAAAACATCTACCTGCGATGGACAAGTCGTCGACACCAGCCCATCAACCGACTGACTTCAGTACGGACACTCTCCTCAAGGCCCAGCAGCAGAGGAGCACAATACAGTGGATCGGCACACACCACCACCTGAGCCACCTTGGAGGACAGCAGACAGGGAGTCTTCCTGCATCTACGCTGTTGAGGCAACTGTACGCAGCCAATAGGGAAAGTGTCATCCGAGCCAATGTACAAGCAGGGAGATCCGGACCGGGATATTACTCAGACATGAACCATACGGGACCGCTTCCGACTCCTCCCGGGAGTGACGGTAGCTACAGTGATCAGTTTGTCCTCCACAACCAGAAGAATGATTTCACAGGATTGTACTCAGGAGGTGGCTACACAGTAGACTACCATTCTGCAATGACCCCTCCTTCCTCAGTGTCCCCTAGAGACAAGCACCAGCAGCAGATTCACTCTGGTTTCGAGAGCCCTGTCTACAGCGAAGTCCTCAGGCACCAGTACCTAGGAGGAGAAACTCCTGCCCAACCACTGCCCTTGAAGCCTCAGCCGTACCCTATGCACCCTGGTGCACTGGACTATGCAACAACCTCCCTCGACCAGCAGTTCTACCATCACTCCGCCCCAGCTACAGGTTTCCACCTCTACCACCCGTCCAACAAGACTTCGGCTAGCCCTGGTGTATATACTGACCCCTTAAAGAACACCTCCAACTGGTACTCAACACCTTCGTAGTCCATTATGAAAATGGGTTTTCGTTGAAAAAGACTTTCAAGTGAGGTTATATATAGCCCTTATGTATATTTATTGTACAAATTATTAAACTTGTTTATATATAATTATTTTATTTGCTTTATTTTTCAATTCCCTTATCACAATGATTTGGGATTCGATGAAATATTTGTAGATAGTAACTATTAAGGACTGTAACTAAAACTGTGAATATAAATATTACATTCGCGCAATTTTATAATTTAAAATTCGGTCTCAACGGTATGATGTGTGATGCTTCTATGCATTTTGAGTTGTCATAAAATTATCAAGAGCTATTTATCTGTTGTGTTGTTGCAAACTGTGTTCATGGGGGATAATATATAAATATAAATATATATATATATATATATATATATATATAGAACGTGGTAACTATAAATTAAGGGACTTAGAATATGTAAATTGTACAATTGATTAAAATTTATGTAAATAGCGAAAACTGTATGTAAAATGCCATGTGTGTGAGCTACCACATGCATAGCTGTAATTCAAGCAGTATTATTAAATTTATAATTAAAAAATAATGCATGCAAATAACGTAACATGTAGCATTCTAATTTTAGGTTAAAAAAACAAGAAACATATCTCCAGTTCTACAATATATTTTTTATTTTTTAAAATGATCTCAAAAACTTCATATATATTTCTGCTACAGCCTAATTTAATAATGGAGGCAAGTAATTCTTACAATTCTCATTTGAAATAATGTAATATTTTTTTATGTTAAGAGATATCTTTCTCAACACAAGACGGAGATATGTATCGAAGCCTTGTCATTTTTCTTTATATTATTTTTTAAATAAAATCAAGTTGTTTAACATATCAGGAGAATATAAATCTGATTATGTATAAATGATTATGTTGTTATGTAATGTTATAGTTTGTTAGTTTTTTAAGTTTTATTTGTCCGTAAGAATAATACATTGAAGTGTTACGAGTGATTGGGCAGAAAAATTGACTGCTACAGAGCTTACGGAGATAAATAGTATTGTGGCAAAGCCAAAGTTCAATTGATTTATTGTTGTTTCTTAAGTTAGCTAATTAGATGTCTTTTAAATTAGTGCAATCAATTTTTTTTTGTTTCTTTGTTTGTTTTTTTTTAAACAGTTGTAATAAAATTTAATATTTGAAGTTTGACAATATTATTGAATAACAAAGCGGTTCTTCAAGAACTTTATTTTCGCTCAAACTATTTCTTATGTGCAATACCTTTCGTTTTAAAAACAGTGTATTTTGTAGATTATTTGTTCATATCAAATATAACTGTTATTTCATTGAATTAGTTTATACATATATTTATATTATTTGACTTAGATACCCTTAAAGTTCCTCCTAACTCATTACTTATTTAAGATCTGATTATGCCTGATGGATAAAGGCACATTATAGATAGTAAAGTAAAAAGTATTTTGAAGGTTTCAAAAAAATTTAATTTTGGAAGTGTGTATTAGTAATAATTATAGAAATAATTACTGTAATGATGTAGTGAGTGGCAACAAGTGCTTTATGTACTGCTATTAACATTTCAAGAAGATGTTCATAATTTTCATGTTAAAGCTTGAACATGAGACTTACAAAGAAAAGAAAATACAGATAGGCATTATTGTGAAAGGTAAGGACGTGTGATTTTGATTAAAAAAAAAAAATCAACGTAAATGATGAAGGGAATAATGCCAATAGTATTTATGTGAAAGAGGTTGAGTGAAAACAGCGCTATTCCAATTCCGATCGTTATAACAATTAGTCAGAGAAAATAAAAAAAATTGGTCGACATATTTCAAATTATTAAATAAAACTTAGTATCCATCTCAATTTGAAATTGAGTAATTAAATACATACTACGGTGTTTTAATCTGATTATGCAAGAGTTATAAAATTTAAGATATGATAAGAGCAAAGAAATGTGTGTGTATCTTTTTACTTTGTCTGGGTTGTTTCATTGGAGTTTTGACAGCTATTATTGGTTTGTTTTGAATTCAAGGAAATTAATTTATTTGTAACAGAGGTTTGGAAACACCTCAATTCCTCCATGTAACACCTTCACCCACCATTTGAGGGTTCATATGGTTTATTTTATTAGTTAAATAATAGTTTTCTGTTTGAAGTTGGATG
Source organism: Acanthosoma haemorrhoidale (assembly GCA_930367205.1). NCBI lineage: Eukaryota > Metazoa > Arthropoda > Insecta > Hemiptera > Acanthosomatidae > Acanthosoma > Acanthosoma haemorrhoidale. The sequence goes on along the minus strand of OV884011.1, from coordinate 163,448,557 downwards.
TAATTGTGAGGGGCACTGAGCTATAAATTTAATGCGGATTTGTAATATCTGGAGGCTACTGCTTCCAAAATGATTTTTCTATAAGGTAATGCACAAACTTCAATGGCTAACGGTCAAGTACCCCAAAAATAATAGACAAGTATTATTTCATTTACAAGGGAGAAACTCACTCAACTCATGTCAAGACTGTGCGCAATGTACGGTGGCTGAGTTACAGCAAAGGAGAAGAGGAAGTCCTGAACTAACAATAATGGTAAAGACAACTCTGCAGAAGAACATGACTTCATCAATAAAGGTGATTTTTTTTATATTTTGTTCCAGCATGTACTTAATTATAGTTGTACAAGGTTTTTGGTTTTATTAATAAATTATTAAAAGAGCATAATATTGACCAAAATAAAACTGGGTCGTAAACTGTTCAATATCCAAACAGTCACATACACCGAATACACAGCCACAATGACTTAAATGAAAATAGTGACATAAACCATAACACAACGTACACTTTTTAGTATAACAATAAATATCCTATAACACATAGTTCAGAAAATGAAAGATTATAATCAACCACAATAAAACAATACAGTACAACAATACAATATAAAGTTAACATTAAAAGTAAAATTATTATTTATTATTAGCATTGACCAACTTGATTTCTGTCCCTAAATGAATTATTTTCCAAAAGTAAATTGCATGTTTGATCAATGGAAGGAAGTTGGATATTGAAATTGAATTAAGATATAACATAATTGAATTTGCAATTAGACAAGTAATTAATTTAGATAAAATAAAATAAAGTCAAGTGTTGTTTATGATTACATTCGACTTAAAAACTAAATATTAGAGGGACCGGAAAGTAATGTCGTTTTTTTTACATTAAATTCAAACAGATAATTTTTTAACAAGTTTTTGTTTTTGATTAATGATGTAATCACCCTCGTTATCAGCAACCTTTTACCATCTAGTGTACAAATTTTCAATGCCTGATCAATCAAAATCAATTTGTTTTTGAGCAAAGTATCTGGAGATGGCATTTTGGACATCATCCAAATTTTGAAATTTTTTGCCACTTAGAAAATGTAGCGATCGGATAGATGGAAATCTGTTATTGGGCGAGTATGGTGGTTGAGGCGATATCTCCCACCCCAATTCATTAATGTTTTCAGGGTTCTCGCGGAAAAAATAGGCGCAGTGGGGTCTTGTATTATTATGTTGTAGAATAACGCCTTTTTATTTATTTTTTTCAATTAAAGATTGATTTACTCTATCCAACTGTTCGCTGTAAAGATCTGCATTCACAGTTTGTCCAGGTATCAGCGATGAACGACTCCGCGAATACTCCACCAAACACACAAAAGCCCCTTTTTGGAGAGTAAACCTGGCTTAGTACTTCGTGCCGATTCATGCGGAGAGAGATTTTTGGACTATTATAGAGGACCCATTTTTCATCTCCATACTCACCCGATATTGCGCCATCGGATTTCCATTAATTCCGATCGCTAAAAATTTGGATGATGTCCAAAATGCCATCTCCAGACAAAAAATAAAAATAAATATTTTAATATTGAATTTGTTAACTTTAAAATAAGAAAAGTTAATAATATCTCAGACATCTGGCATTGGAAAATAAGAAAGTTACAAAATCAAGAAGGCGGCGGAAAGGTATAAGAACGACGAGACCGCAGTAAACAGCTCTACTTGGTATACTTGTTTATTCCATGTTATATCCATTATATAATTTTGATAAAATAACAAAACCTGTATATAATGTAGCGACGCTAAAGGAAATACAAAAATGAATTCGCCTGAGGATCTATAATTGTATATAATTATTTGTGAATTTAAAGGGACTAGGAAAAGAAAAAAAAATAACCTTTCCGGGAGATGAAGGCTCCCGACATCCATAAAAAGATTGAGATCCCCACCATCACAGAAGCCTTAAGAAGACGACACATCAAGTTCTTCGACTCCATGAGGCACTGCCAGATTCCTCTCTTCCATGACCTCCAAATCCCACTGCTACCACCTAGATGGCCACTCAGTAGGCCTGGGAAGACAAGATGGTGGACATTACGACCCTTGTCCAATCAACAAGCCCCTGATGGGTATTCCACTGAACAATACCCAACCCTGAACGAGTCAGAACTACATGCCTAGACAGACTCTAAGCTCATCCTTCAGTGGACTCTCACCACTGTACCAAGATATCTTCACCTCAGCCGAGGTACCACACTCCTCAATTCCTTCACCCAACCTTAAAATAGGTCCCCAGTAAAAGAATCCCTGTCACTCCTATAAATTCCATGTTATTTTATTTTTCTCACATTCCTCTTTTCAAATTTTGAGCTTTGAAAAAAAAATTGCTTTTCGATATGTGCACTGCCTTTCTCCTGGTTCCTTTTCTAGTAGCGCCTTAACTGACCATGGTGATGTCTTAGATCTCGGCTCCTGTTAGTACATTACTGATTCCTTAGCTTACTGGCTGTAAATTGGTGATAAAAGATTTTTTTAGATGTGGTGAAACTTTCCTACCTGACTGAGGGAAGGCACATTGTTCCAGTGAAAGGGCTGGTGAGCTCTGATAGAACTAAAGAATAAGACATTTTAAGGTGAGGTTAAACATTCCAAACTAAGACAGTAGCGACTGCTAACTACATAAGATGAATCACCCTCTACTCTATTGTAAATATATTACCAAACCAGAATTCATATCAGAGTAAATGTTGTAAACAATAAATGGCTTAGCTGTAGATGAGTTCAGAGGCAGCCAGAGTTCCTAGTATCCAGTCCTATTCCTGGAGGGTCTTGATCCTGTTCTGGTCTTGAACCTTCAAGCCTAATCCAGGCCTGCAATACGATTGGCTGCTTTTGGATATATATACCCCCTAGTTTTAGCGGACAATTCATTCAAGCCAGGGCTCCCCTCTGGACTGGTACTTGCAGCTACACCGATGTTCTAAGATTTGGCCTTCTCATTTATGAAAACCTGTACACTTCTATCCTAGCCTTGCAATGTTTGAGCCGGGCGTTGTCAGACCCCACACCTTCCTAGTGGATTCTCTGTCTTTGTCTTGTTACAATTAAAATCTCCTTGGAAGAGGTCCCTTCCATGCGGATGACAGTCTCTAGGGCCCTACATTGTACCTTACCTAGTAGCGTCTCCAGTCCCCAGCGATCCAGTCTGCCTCTCTCCGGTTCACAATCGCATTTGGGATCCAGGCAGTTTTCGCCTACTCTTAGATACCAAGTGTGAATTCGTGGTCATTCCAAGACCACATAAACTACCAACCCTGTATCTCTTCTCCTGAACATAGTGCACTGTCAGGGCACATACCTATCAAATATGGAGTCAGGTAGCTCAATAGCAAGATCCGTCATCAAGCAATCGTCCCAGTCATAGCCTATTAAACTCTCACGCCGTCACCATGGCTACTAAGGTATATAGGTCACCATCGTGACAACCTGACAAAGACAATAAGTCCACTTCACTCCCAGATCTCAACCCTATTAGTATAACCACCACCAGGAACAAGGGCGACCTATGCCTCTCCATTGAGGTCGGAATTGTCCTGAGGGTTCTCTGCCACACTGTGAATAAACCACAAATTAGTGTGGTCGTACACCAGATGAACCTAAAGGTGATGGAGTTCTTTGATATTGTGTCCTTAATTACAATAGATAACAAGAAACTCCAGCTAGCTAAAAGCAAAACTGAAGAAACGAATCCTAGAATGAACAACTCAAAAGAAGGCTACAAACAGTTACAGCTGATGGTCATGGATATAAAGGCCGTAGCATTGGATAAATCTTTAGCTCCTCACTCCCAGTCGATTTTGTTCTCAAACAGGAAGGTCTGGGCGATTAATATATCTTTTATTGCTAAATTTTATTTTACATTTATGAATATTGTTATCCATTATTAAATGCAGTCCAATGGTACTAACATTTTATAATTTTTAAGTTTCCTCCCCAGAATTTAAGCATGCGAGGTACAGGTTTTTTATAACATTTAATGTTTTGGAATCCCCCCAAAAAATTGATATTACAAATCACCCAAATGTACCTAATTTGCCCATTTCTATATACAATTGAACTCCGTTATTCAAAATAAAAATAGAATTTGTTGTACTTGGTTCTGTTATATGCATAACCCGCCACAAAAAAGAATACATGTAAAATGGTAAAATTTAGTAAATGGAAATATGAATTCACGGTATGAGGATGAGTAGAGGTTGGGTCTTTGTCAGAGGCTAAATTATAATTGGATTACCATTAGACAGTGGAGCAGTTCATACATAATGCAGTTTTACTTTATGTTGGATTTAATTAATATGATAAGATAAAATTATTATGTATGATTAGTCAGGATAAAGTCTGATTAAACAGAAATTCTTGGTAATGGCTATGTGCTGAATATAATTAAAATCGAGTTCGTGTCACCCATGACCTATGACATAGATAAGAACAAACTAGTATAAAGGAGGAATGATAGTAGTAATGACGAAGCAGGAAACAGTAAGGATAAAAGGGGAGAGGGGAATTAGAGGAGGTTATTCTTGTAAGAGCTCCAGAGGAAGGAGGCCATGATGAAGCTTATGATTTCAAACAATATTCTTCATATCCAAAGACATTAGTTATTATATTGGATTCGTTATAATTTGTATACACTATACACATGAAGTTAAACTTAACTAACACTCTATAATAAACACATATACACAAGACAACTACAAACAACGCATCTTAACGCTATCTTCTCCAGTGTCCCCCCAAGCCTTTCCTGAGGCAAAAGAAAGAACATTGGCTCTCTCACTTGCCTTGATTTACCCTTTCCTTAGTTATTTGGCACGCACTATAATGAGGATATTGCAGGTATGACGTTCCATCAAATTATTATTTAATGTACTGCCTTGTACTCCTTTGGAACAACAATGAAGAAGGACATTACTGAGCCCCTTTTCTGGTTAGGTGTCCTATTATGTGCTTCTTTAAATTATTAGAATATACCGTTTTGTAAATGCAATGAGGGCACTGATGAGGTTTTTCTTTGGTATGTTTTGCTACGATATGATTCGTCAAATTAATAGCTGTTACTGCTTCATAGTTGCAATGAGGGCATTGATGAGGTTTTTCTCTGGCATGTTTTGCTCTGATATGATTCTTCAAAGTAAATTCTCTTCCTGCTTTGTAACTACACTGAGGACATTGATAAGGCTTTTCTTTGGTATGCTTTGCTCTGATATGATTCTTCAAATAAATAGATTGTACTGCTTCATAGCTGCAATGAGGGCATTGATGAGGTTTTTCTCCGGTATGTTGTCCTATGATATGATTCTTCAAATTAGAAGCTTTAACTGCTTCGTAGTTGCAATAAGGACATTGATGAGGTTTTTCTCCCGTATGTTTTGCTCTGATATGATTATTCACAGAATGAGCTACTGTAGCTTTGTAGCTGCAATAAGGACAGTGATAAGGCTTTTCTCCGGTATGGCGTGCTTTGATATGAATATTCAATGAATGAGCTACTACAGCTTTGTAGCTGCAACTAGGACAGTGATGAGGCTTTTCTGTGGTATGTTTTGCTATGATATGATTCTTCAAATTAATAGCTTGTACAGCTTTGTAGCTGCAATGAGGGCACTGATGAGGTTTTTCTCCGGTATGACGTGCTTGGATATGATTCTTCAACTGAATAGCTTGTACAGCTTCATAGCTGCAATGAGGGCATTTATGAGGTTTTTCTCTGGTATGATGTGCTTTGATATGATTCTTCAAATTATTAGCTTTCACTGCTTTGTGCTTTTTTTCAGTAGGGCATGCCATTACATTATTCTTCATAGTAACATCATATACTGCATCTGAAGAAGCTGAAAAAAAAATAATAATAAGCACAACAGGTAAATAAATAATTACTATTGAATTTAAAAGAATAATTTTAACTTTTATCTAATTTTGTTTTCCTTCAGAGAGTACCACGAATAGTCACAAAAGACCTGCATTTGAGCATAAAGAAAAACATTACGATGTAGTCACAATTTCGAGATGTCACCAAAATCGGGCCAGAGTAAACCATATACTGATGTTTTTGGTCTTCACCATAAAGAAATCTTGTAATAAATAAAAGAATAAGTTATCAATTGATCTATATACTTTATTTCCTCCAGGAAGAAAAAAATATGAGTGAATATTTTGTTAACAGATGCTAGAATTAGCTTTTCTAGAATAAAGGAATTGAGTCTGTCTGCCAATAGCCCCATACTATAGCCTCCTAACAACAGTTCTCGCTCGTCTCAAGAAGATATATAAAGCCAGATGCACTAACTCAGAAAATAATGTATGAACTATTAAACATAAACGCTTCCTCTTACTCTTAAGCTTATTCAAGTCATACCTCAAAAGCTGTTTAGTGTACTCACTATTGTCCACGATTAGTTCTTCTTCTTCTTTAATATAGACTGGTTCTCCTGCAAACAAGAAAAAGGGAACAATGAAACATCAAGCTAAAAAAGCAACAACAAAAATATGAGTAAATATTTTGCCAACAGATGCTAGAAATAGCTTCTCTAGATTAAAGGAATTGAGTCTGTCTGCCAATAGCCCCGTACTATAGCCTCCTAACAACAGTTCTCGCTCGTCTAAAGAACTCAGAAAATATTGTATGAACTATTAAACATAAACGCTTCCTCTTACTCTTAAGCTTATTCAAGTCATACCTCAAAAGCTGTTTAGTGTACTCACTATTGTCCACGATTAGTTCTTCTTCTTCCTTAATATAGACTGGCTCTCCTGCAAACAAGAAAAAGGAAACAATGAAACATCAAGCTAAAAAAGCAACAACAAAAATATGAGTAAATATTTTTTAGCTATATATGAGTTAATACTCAAGACGATACAGAATAAAATGATTGCCACTAATACTGGGCTAGAGTAAACCATATTACTGATGTTTTTTGTATTCACCATAAAAAAATCTTGTAATAAATAAATGAATAAATTATCAGTTGATCTATATACTTTATTTCGTCCAGGGAGAAAAAAATATGAGTAAATATTTTGCCAACAGATGCTAGAAATAGCTTTTCTAGAATAAAGGAGTTGAGTCTGTCTGCCAATAGCCCCATACTATAGCCTCCTAACAACAGTTCTCGCTCGTCTCAAGAAGATATATAAAGCCAGATGCACTAACTCAGAAAATAATGTATGAACTATTAAACATAAACGCTTCCTCTTACTCTTAAGCTTATTCAAGTCATACCTCAAAAGCTGTTTAGTGTACTCACTATTGTCCACGATTAGTTCTTCTTCTTCTTTAATATAGACTGGCTCTCCTGCAAACAAGAAAAAGGAAACAATGAAACATCAAGCTAAAAAAGCAACAACAAAAATATGAGTAAATATTTTTTAGCTATATATGAGTTAATACTCAAGACGATACAGAATAAAATGATTGCCACTAATACTGGGCTAGAGTAAACCATATTACTGATGTTTTTTGTATTCACCATAAAAAAATCTTGTAATAAATAAATGAATAAATTATCAGTTGATCTATATACTTTATTTCGTCCAGGGAGAAAAAAATATGAGTAAATATTTTGCCAACAGATGCTAGAAATAGCTTTTCTAGAATAAAGGAGTTGAGTCTGTCTGCCAATAGCCCCATACTATAGCCTCCTAACAACAGTTCTCGCTCGTCTCAAGAAAATATATAAAGCCAGATGAACTAACTCAGAAAATAATGTATGAACTATTAAACATAAACGCTTCCTCTTACTCTTAAGCTTATTCAAGTCATACCTCAGCTGTTTAGTGTACTCACTATTGTCCACGATTATTTCTTCTTCTTCTTTAAAATAGACTGGCTCACCTGCAAACAAGAAAAATGAAACATCAAGCTAAAAAAACAACAACAAACATACTGGCCATAAAGCTTACACACACACCATATAATACTCATATACTACAAATAATACCTGCTTACTCTTCTGCTCAGCAGTCCTGCGAGAAACAGGGCTTTAAAGCTCATGACGATACAGAATAAATTGATTGCCACCAAAAACTGGGCCAGAGTAAACCATATTACTGATGTTTTTTGTATTCACCACAAAAAAAATCTTGTAATAAATAAATGAATAAATTATCAATTGATCTATATACTTTATTTCCTCCAGGGAGAAAAAAATATGAGTAAATATTTTGCCAACAGATGCTAGAAATAGCTTCTCTATCATTACTGGCTCCTATTTTCAATTCAAAACTTGACCAATCCATAACAATGACCGTATGCGTGGTACCCAAAATGGATACTACATGGTCGAAATGGTTACTAAAATGGGCATTTGAAAAAACTTCTAAAACACACACATAGGAATAAAATGGAATTCAGTCGATTAGGTTTGCTGAAAGGATAATGTTACTAGGTCTATAGCATTTCGAACATTGTAAACAAACAGAGAAACTGTGTATGGAACAAAAACATAAACATGAACCAAGACAGTTCTTGACATGTTGGAGACAACAAGGTCTACAATTTGATGGTTTTAACACCTCCTAGAACCCGTCAAGCCTACTGGAGGAAAAGCTTCATGATAGTGAGACTTAAACAGCCAATTCGAGATGAGAGTAAACCCTTCCATTTCCCGTCTAATGCCTGAACGTCAAAACGGGTGGGAATTAAATGAAAATACAAATATTCTATTTTCTTAATTAAACAAATAGACGGAGGACGATTTGGGTCCAAGTTAGATGCACTAAATATAGTATAATAATAAGGTTTAATTCAGATAACTAAGTGGTAATATTTGAGCGGGTGAAGACAAAGAAAAGTAAATTACTGCACTCCCTCATACTTATTGTTGTCAGATATGATTAGGTGATACGTGTATATTGATAACATTGATGAATGATGTGTTCCTTTACTTTTTGCGGTCAACAATAAGTATGATGTAGTGATTTAACAAAACAGACACCTAATACAATGTTCTTTCCAAACAAAACTTACAGTCGAATTCTTCTTTAATTTCTTGCTTTATGGCCGTAAAAGATTCCATTGCATCTGCAAAAATAAACAATCAAAATCATTGTTAATCTTTTATAATTAAAGATACTATATTGAAACAGGTCTACACAATTCAATCTATTTTCATTACAATCTGATTAACGGCCGATTCAAAATTGAGTACTTATTGCTAATATGAATGTTTAATATATTGTTGTGATATTTTGATGTGGTGATTTTTGATGGTGCTTTTGATATAAACTCAAAATTAGCGGGCATAAATGAACGGTATATGACCCGCGGATCACGATTCATGAATGTTTAAACACTATTCGTTGCGTTGTATCTACCATTAATATTTATAATATAAATATTTTAATTTATTAACTTCAAAACAAGAAAAGTAATAATATCCAAAACAACTGGCATTGGACAACCAGTTAAAAGATCAAGAAGGCAGTGGAAAGGTACGGGGATAGAATACCAGTAAGCTTGCTCATTCATCTTGGACCCGGCAGGAAATAGAGGAAGCAATACACTATACAATATACACCATAGAGACCCAACGAGGTATGCATTGAGGAGCAAAGAAGACCACGCATCGAAGAATATCGAATTGTGTTAGTTATAAGGTACAATTTAAACTTTAATTTTAACAGAATTATTTTATACGTACGTAGTTTAAATGTATATTCAATCTTTAAATATATTTGTATGAGAGAGAGAGAGAGAGAGAGAGAGTTGTAAATAAGGGTGACTTACTGTTATGGGGCAGTATTGGTTAAACGATTTCCTTCGGAGTTTTCTTTGCAGAAACTCTTGATATCTTCATTTAGGTCTGAAGACCTCGTAACAGTTTCCAATTTCAATGTTATATTTTATAGACTCTGTTCATTGCTTCATTACCCAGTATTGTACAGTTATTTGCTAAACTGTATATAAGACAATGACATGTGGGATGAAGGATCGAGTTTGTAATTGACAGAGCATTATTTATTTCACAAAAAAATGAACTGAGCAGTGGTAATAAGTTCTGTTGCTAAGAAACAAAATAATCCTCTATTACTGTGGCTAGAGACTCAGTTTATTATGCAGTATTGTACAGTAATTTGCTCTACTGTATATAAGTTTAATTGGGGAACGGTCTAAAAAAGTCAATAAAATAAAAACTGAGAGAAAGAAACTAAATTACAGACATGACACGTCTCGGTGGATGCAAGGGAAGTACTTTAATGAGACAAAAAGCCTAATTAGGCAGCTGGAAAGGTGACCTTTGACATAAGACAATGACATGTGGGATTAAGGATCGAGTTTGTAATTGACAGAGCATTATTTATTTCACAAAAAAATGAACTGAGCAGTGGTAATAAGTTCTGTTGCTAAGAAACAAAATAATCCTCTATTACTGTGGATAGAGACTCAGTTTATTATGCAGTATTGTACAGTAATTTGCTCTACTGTATATAAGTTTAATTGGGGAACGGTCTAAAAAAGTCAATAAAATAAAAACTGAGAGAAAGAAACTAAATTACAGACATGACACGTCTCGGTGGATGCAAGGGAAGTACTTTAATGAGACAAAAAGCCTAATTAGGCAGCTGGAAAGGTGACCTTTGACATAAGACAATGACATGTGGGATTAAGGATCGAGTTTGTAATTGACAGAGCATTATTTATTTCACAAAAAAATGAACTGAGCAGTGGTAATAAGTTCTGTTGCTAAGAAACAAAATAATCCTCTATTACTGTGGATAGAGACTCTGTTCATTGCTTCATTATCCAGTATTGTACAGTAATTTGCTCTACTGTATATAAGTTTAATTGGGGAACGGTCTAAAAAAGTCAATAAAATAAAAACTGAGAGAAAGAAACTAAATTACAGACATGACACGTCTCGGTGGATGCAAGGGAAGTACTTTAATGAGACAAAAAGCCTAATTAGGCAGCTGGAAAGGTGACCTTTGACATAAGACAATGACATGTGGGATTAAGGATCGAGTTTGTAATTGACAGAGCATTATTTATTTCACAAAAAAATGAACTGAGCAGTGGTAATAAGTTCTGTTGCTAAGAAACAAAATAATCCTCTATTACTGTGGATAGAGACTCTGTTCATTGCTTCATTATCCAGTATTGTACAGTAATTTGCTCTACTGTATATAAGTTTAATTGGGGAACGGTCTAAAAAAGTCAATAAAATAAAAACTGAGAGAAAGAAACTAAATTACAGACATGACACGTCTCGGTGGATGCAAGGGAAGTACTTTAATGAGACAAAAAGCCTAATTAGGCAGCTGGAAAGGTGACCTTTGACATAAGACAATGACATGTGGGATTAAGGATCGAGTTTGTAATTGACAGAGCATTATTTATTTCACAAAAAAATGAACTGAGCAGTGGTAATAAGTTCTGTTGCTAAGAAACAAAATAATCCTCTATTACTGTGGATAGAGACTCTGTTCATTGCTTCATTATCCAGTATTGTACAGTAATTTGCTCTACTGTATATAAGTTTAATTGGGGAACGGTCTAAAAAAGTCAATAAAATAAAAACTGAGAGAAAGAAACTAAATTACAGACATGACACGTCTCGGTGGATGCAAGGGAAGTACTTTAATGAGACAAAAAGCCTAATTAGGCAGCTGGAAAGGTGACCTTTGACATAAGACAATGACATGTGGGATTAAGGATCGAGTTTGTAATTGACAGAGCATTATTTATTTCACAAAAAAATGAACTGAGCAGTGGTAATAAGTTCTGTTGCTAAGAAACAAAATAATCCTCTATTACTGTGGATAGAGACTCTGTTCATTGCTTCATTATCCAGTATTGTACAGTAATTTGCTCTACTGTATATAAGTTTAATTGGGGAACGGTCTAAAAAAGTCAATAAAATAAAAACTGAGAGAAAGAAACTAAATTACAGACATGACACGTCTCGGTGGATGCAAGGGAAGTACTTTAATGAGACAAAAAGCCTAATTAGGCAGCTGGAAAGGTGACCTTTGACATAAGACAATGACATGTGGGATTAAGGATCGAGTTTGTAATTGACAGAGCATTATTTATTTCACAAAAAAATGAACTGAGCAGTGGTAATAAGTTCTGTTGCTAAGAAACAAAATAATCCTCTATTACTGTGGCTAGAGACTCAGTTTATTATGCAGTATTGTACAGTAATTTGCTCTACTGTATATAAGTTTAATTGGGGAACGGTCTAAAAAAGTCAATAAAATAAAAACTGAGAGAAAGAAACTAAATTACAGACATGACACGTCTCGGTGGATGCAAGGGAAGTACTTTAATGAGACAAAAAGCCTAATTAGGCAGCTGGAAAGGTGACCTTTGACATAAGACAATGACATGTGGGATTAAGGATCGAGTTTGTAATTGACAGAGCATTATTTATTTCACAAAAAAATGAACTGAGCAGTGGTAATAAGTTCTGTTGCTAAGAAACAAAATAATCCTCTATTACTGTGGCTAGAGACTCAGTTTATTATGCAGTATTGTACAGTAATTTGCTCTACTGTATATAAGTTTAATTGGGGAACGGTCTAAAAAAGTCAATAAAATAAAAACTGAGAGAAAGAAACTAAATTACAGACATGACACGTCTCGGTGGATGCAAGGGAAGTACTTTAATGAGACAAAAAGCCTAATTAGGCAGCTGGAAAGGTGACCTTTGACATAAGACAATGACATGTGGGATTAAGGATCGAGTTTGTAATTGACAGAGCATTATTTATTTCACAAAAAAATGAACTGAGCAGTGGTAATAAGTTCTGTTGCTAAGAAACAAAATAATCCTCTATTACTGTGGATAGAGACTCTGTTCATTGCTTCATTATCCAGTATTGTACAGTAATTTGCTCTACTGTATATAAGTTTAATTGGGGAACGGTCTAAAAAAGTCAATAAAATAAAAACTGAGAGAAAGAAACTAAATTACAGACATGACACGTCTCGGTGGATGCAAGGGAAGTACTTTAATGAGACAAAAAGCCTAATTAGGCAGCTGGAAAGGTGACCTTTGACATAAGACAATGACATGTGGGATTAAGGATCGAGTTTGTAATTGACAGAGCATTATTTATTTCACAAAAAAATGAACTGAGCAGTGGTAATAAGTTCTGTTGCTAAGAAACAAAATAATCCTCTATTACTGTGGCTAGAGACTCAGTTTATTATGCAGTATTGTACAGTAATTTGCTCTACTGTATATAAGTTTAATTGGGGAACGGTCTAAAAAAGTCAATAAAATAAAAACTGAGAGAAAGAAACTAAATTACAGACATGACACGTCTCGGTGGATGCAAGGGAAGTACTTTAATGAGACAAAAAGCCTAATTAGGCAGCTGGAAAGGTGACCTTTGACATAAGACAATGACATGTGGGATTAAGGATCGAGTTTGTAATTGACAGAGCATTATTTATTTCACAAAAAAATGAACTGAGCAGTGGTAATAAGTTCTGTTGCTAAGAAACAAAATAATCCTCTATTACTGTGGATAGAGACTCTGTTCATTGCTTCATTATCCAGTATTGTACAGTAATTTGCTCTACTGTATATAAGTTTAATTGGGGAACGGTCTAAAAAAGTCAATAAAATAAAAACTGAGAGAAAGAAACTAAATTACAGACATGACACGTCTCGGTGGATGCAAGGGAAGTACTTTAATGAGACAAAAAGCCTAATTAGGCAGCTGGAAAGGTGACCTTTGACATAAGACAATGACATGTGGGATTAAGGATCGAGTTTGTAATTGACAGAGCATTATTTATTTCACAAAAAAATGAACTGAGCAGTGGTAATAAGTTCTGTTGCTAAGAAACAAAATAATCCTCTATTACTGTGGATAGAGACTCTGTTCATTGCTTCATTATCCAGTATTGTACAGTAATTTGCTCTACTGTATATAAGTTTAATTGGGGAACGGTCTAAAAAAGTCAATAAAATAAAAACTGAGAGAAAGAAACTAAATTACAGACATGACACGTCTCGGTGGATGCAAGGGAAGTACTTTAATGAGACAAAAAGCCTAATTAGGCAGCTGGAAAGGTGACCTTTGACATAAGACAATGACATGTGGGATTAAGGATCGAGTTTGTAATTGACAGAGCATTATTTATTTCACAAAAAAATGAACTGAGCAGTGGTAATAAGTTCTGTTGCTAAGAAACAAAATAATCCTCTATTACTGTGGATAGAGACTCTGTTCATTGCTTCATTATCCAGTATTGTACAGTAATTTGCTCTACTGTATATAAGTTTAATTGGGGAACGGTCTAAAAAAGTCAATAAAATAAAAACTGAGAGAAAGAAACTAAATTACAGACATGACACGTCTCGGTGGATGCAAGGGAAGTACTTTAATGAGACAAAAAGCCTAATTAGGCAGCTGGAAAGGTGACCTTTGACATAAGACAATGACATGTGGGATTAAGGATCGAGTTTGTAATTGACAGAGCATTATTTATTTCACAAAAAAATGAACTGAGCAGTGGTAATAAGTTCTGTTGCTAAGAAACAAAATAATCCTCTATTACTGTGGCTAGAGACTCAGTTTATTATGCAGTATTGTACAGTAATTTGCTCTACTGTATATAAGTTTAATTGGGGAACGGTCTAAAAAAGTCAATAAAATAAAAACTGAGAGAAAGAAACTAAATTACAGACATGACACGTCTTGGTGGATGCAAGGGAAGTACTTTAATGAGACAAAAAGCCTAATTAGGCAGCTGGAAAGGTGACCTTTGACATAAGACAATGACATGTGGGATTAAGGATCGAGTTTGTAATTGACAGAGCATTATTTATTTCACAAAAAAATGAACTGAGCAGTGGTAATAAGTTCTGTTGCTAAGAAACAAAATAATCCTCTATTACTGTGGCTAGAGACTCAGTTTATTATGCAGTATTGTACAGTAATTTGCTCTACTGTATATAAGTTTAATTGGGGAACGGTCTAAAAAAGTCAATAAAATAAAAACTGAGAGAAAGAAACTAAATTACAGACATGACACGTCTCGGTGGATGCAAGGGAAGTACTTTAATGAGACAAAAAGCCTAATTAGGCAGCTGGAAAGGTGACCTTTGACATAAGACAATGACATGTGGGATTAAGGATCGAGTTTGTAATTGACAGAGCATTATTTATTTCACAAAAAAATGAACTGAGCAGTGGTAATAAGTTCTGTTGCTAAGAAACAAAATAATCCTCTATTACTGTGGATAGAGACTCTGTTCATTGCTTCATTATCCAGTATTGTACAGTAATTTGCTCTACTGTATATAAGTTTAATTGGGGAACGGTCTAAAAAAGTCAATAAAATAAAAACTGAGAGAAAGAAACTAAATTACAGACATGACACGTCTTGGTGGATGCAAGGGAAGTACTTTAATGAGACAAAAAGCCTAATTAGGCAGCTGGAAAGGTGACCTTTGACATAAGACAATGACATGTGGGATTAAGGATCGAGTTTGTAATTGACAGAGCATTATTTATTTCACAAAAAAATGAACTGAGCAGTGGTAATAAGTTCTGTTGCTAAGAAACAAAATAATCCTCTATTACTGTGGATAGAGACTCTGTTCATTGCTTCATTATCCAGTATTGTACAGTAATTTGCTCTACTGTATATAAGTTTAATTGGGGAACGGTCTAAAAAAGTCAATAAAATAAAAACTGAGAGAAAGAAACTAAATTACAGACATGACACGTCTTGGTGGATGCAAGGGAAGTACTTTAATGAGACAAAAAGCCTAATTAGGCAGCTGGAAAGGTGACCTTTGACATTGTACAATGACATGTGGGATTAAGGATCGAGTTTGTAATTGACAGAGTATTATTTATTTTACAAAAAAATGAACTGAGCCGTGGTAATAAGTTCTGTTGCTAAGAAACAAAATAATCCTCTATTACTGTGGCACAGAAGTGTTTGAAATTTTAAGAACAATCAATAAGTTATGAAAAGCCCTAGCTAAAATAGTTGAGTTAAATGCATAGTGGTTATATTACCTGCAGTATCCATGGTAAATAGAATAAATATTCCCAGATCAATGTAATGTTACCCGAATCAACTACAACAAACAACACCGGCTGAACAATTCTGATTTGATTTGTCGATCGCAAATGAAGTTCAATCCAAAGAGGCGTCATGGTGCCTTTGAGGAGCTTTTGGGTAAGTTCTGGTGGTACAAATAGCCACCTTTTATTTTATAGCAAATGCATGTAGATGTTTAAAACAGTACACTATATCCAAATAGATCGTTTTAGCATACATAGATGTTTACCAGTACACTATATCCAAATAGATCGTTCTAGCATACATAGATGTTTACCAGTACACTATATCCAAATAGATCGTTCTAGCATACGTAGATGTTTACCAGTACACTATATCCAAATAGATCGTTCTAGCATACATGGGTGTTTACCAGTACACTATATCCAAATAGATCGTTCTAGCATACATGGGTGTTTACCAGTACACTATATCCAAATAGATCGTTCTAGCATAGATAGATGTTTACCAGTACACTATATCCAAATAGATCGTTCTAGCATACATAGATGTTTACCAGTACACTATATCCAAATAGATCGTTCTAGCATACATAGATGTTTACCAGTACACTATATCCAAATAGATCGTTCTAGCATACATAGATGTTTACCAGTACACTATATCCAAATAGATCGTTCTAGCATACATGGGTGTTTACCAGTACACTATATCCAAATAGATCGTTCTAGCATACATAGATGTTTACCAGTACACTATATCCAAATAGATCGTTCTAGCATACATAGATGTTTACCAGTACACTATATCCAAATAGATCGTTCTAGCATACATGGGTGGATGAGTCAACCTATTGCATTTGTTGTCCGATATCATTAGGTGAAATAATTCTCTACGACAGTTCATAAGTCCTCTTTCCTGTAGAACAATTTCATTCTACATTTGTAAAATATTTTACTTATACTAACTCTTTACAATCAAAAAGGTGAGCCCCATCAACTTTATTAGAGCCAGTTCAGTCCAGTCACGTATAATGTCTATCATTATACTTGTTTATTCCATTATATAATTTTTATAAAATAACAAAATCTGTATATAATGTAGTGACGCTAAAAGAAAAACAAAAATAAATTTGCCTGAGGATCTATAATTGTATATAATTATCTGTGAATTTAAAGGGGCTAGGAGGAAAAAGCAAAAAAAAATCCTTTCCGAGAAATCAAGGCTCCCGACATCCATAAAAAGATTGAGATCCCCATCATTACAGAAGCCTTAAGAAGACGACACATCAAGTTCTTTGACTCCAAGAGGCACTGCCAGAATCCTCTCTTCCATGACCTCCAACCCCCACTCCTACCACCTAGATGGCAACTCAGTAGGCCTGGGAAGACAAGATGGTGGACATTACGACCCTTGTCCAATCAACAAGCCCCTGATGGGTATTCCACCGAACTCTACCCAGCCCTGAAAGAGTCAGGACTACATGCCTAGACAGACTCTAAGCTCATCCTTCAGTAAACTCTCACCACTGTACTGAGATATCTACACCTCAGCCGAGGTCTACCTCACTCCTCAATTCCTTCACCCAACATTCAAATAGGTCCCTAGTAAAAGGACCCCTTTCACTTCTATACACTCCATTTATTTGTCTCCCATTCCTCTTTTCAAACTTCGAGCTTTGAAAAAAAAATTGCTTTTCGATAAGTGCACTGCCTTTCTCCCGGGTCCTTTTCTTGTAGCGCGTTAACTGACCATGGTGACACCTCAGATCTCGGCTCCTGTTAGCACACTACTGATTGCTTAGCTTACTGGCTGTAAATTGGTAATAAAAGATTTTATTAGATGTGGTGAGACTTTCCTACCTGACTGAGGGAAGGCACATTGTTCCAGTGAAAGGGCTGGTGAGCTCTGATAGAACTAAAGAATAAGACATTTTAAGGTGAGGTTAAACATTCCAAAATAAGACAGTAGCGACTGCTAACTACATAAGATGAATCACCCTCTACTCTATTGTAAATAATATTACCAAACCAGAATTCATATCAGAGTAAATGTTGTAAACAATAAATGGCTTAGCTGTAGATGAGTTCAGAGGCAGCCAGAGTTCCTAGTATCCAGCCGTATTCCTGGAGGGGCTGGGTCCTTCGAGCCTCATCCAGGCCTGCAATGCGATTGGCTGCTTTGGGCTATATATACCCCCTAGTTTTAGCGGACAATTTATAAGGGTGTGAGTCAAGCTGTCGCTGTGTCAACATATGTGTCAACATTCGTTCGATCCAGCCACCATCTTTCTCCATACAACGCTGGACCTGTATAGCGTCGTAGGTGACGCCTGTTTGAGGTAACTTTTGTTATTTGTTTACTGTACAGTGATTAGTGGTGCATGGGGACGGCACCCCATTAAAATATTGTGCTGTTTTTGGACTTGTTTTCGGAAGAATGGAGATGGAAGTGGACGCTTCCAGGAAGCGAGTGGATTCCCAGACAGCCACGGACAGTGAAGACGAGGGCTTTGAATACCCGAAAATCACCGCTAAGGTCCAGCGACCGACAAAAGCTAAAAATCCGACTAAGATCGGTAATCAATTTCAGCCCGGACCCCGTGCTACAGTGACTAAAAAGCCACCACCAGTTATTGTGGCAGGAGAGACTACAACCAGTCTAACCCAGATACTCAAAAGCGCCAATATCACAAAATTCGCCCTCAGGAAGACGAAAGAGGGCGTAACGATATACCCAGAACAGGAGGAAGAAAGAAAGAAAATCCTAGACCTGATGCAAGCTGGTGGTAAGGAGTACCACACCTTCGCCCAGAGAGGCAGTATAAAAAACAAAAAATTCTTGATCCTTGGATTGGATGTTGAAGAGGACATCCAAGAAATAAAAAGGACGGTACTTGAAACAATACCGGAAGTCGTAGATGTAAGACGCCTTAGAAAAAGCGATCCAACAGCAAGGAAAGAAGACATTTCGCCAGTGCTTGTGACTGCCCCAGCAAGCGTAACCCTAAACGGCATGAAGAAGATACGTGCCATTAATCACGTCATAGTGAGTATAGTCACTTTTAAGGAACAAAGAGGCCCCCCGCAATGCCACCGCTATCAGAAATTTGGCCATACCAAGAACCACTGCGGTAAGAAACTAAAGTGTGTCAGATGTGTGGGACCTCATGAGGTGGCGCAATGTGTCCAAGAAACGAGGAAGCCCCGCTCAAGTGCTCGAACTGCGGTGAGGCTCATCTGGCGTCGCACAGAGGCTACGTGAAAAGAAAGGAGCTTCTCGCCAGGGATAGACCTGCAAGCAAACTGCAGCCACAGCAGAAGAGACGACGGCAGGACGAGCCAATGATGAGGCCGGCTCCACCGCCATCTACAAATGCTTGGCAAAACCCACTTTACAAGCTGTTCCAGAACAGTAATGAAGACCGAGATGCCCCCTCCACGTCGAGAGCTGGTCAGGGAAACCGAGCACCAGGGCACGACGGGATACAAACAGTGCTGCTCAAACAAATGCCGAGGAGAGGGATAGTACAACTAGCAAACTTATACAACTCTTGTATAAGATTGCGGTACTTTCCTGACACATGGAAACAAGCCATCTTGTTCTCATTACTAAAGCCAGCAAAGAGTGGAGATCACCCAGCCCACTACCACCCGATCAGTCTGCTACCACAGATGGGGAAAATCTTTGAGAAAATTCTTTTGAATTATCTCAAAGATTACTGCTCGGAAAATGACATCATTCCGCCAGAGCAGACTGGATTCCAATTCAGTATGAGCGCAGAGCACCCCCTTCTGAAGGTGCAGTCAGAAGTTAGCCATAACATGAATAGAAACATAGCCACGGCTATGATTTCCCTTGATTGCACCCAAGCATTCGACTCGGTGTCTCACGGGAAACTGTGTCAAATGCTCTGCGACCGGGAATGCCCGGAGCAACTCTATTCAAATCTGGCTAGCTTCCTGAACAACAGATCGTTGCGGGTGTGGGTGGGTGATAGCTTCTCCGAAGCTGTGCCACTGACCTGTGGAGTACCCCAAGGAGCCGTCTTATCCCCTGTACTATTCAACGTATACACGTCTGAGATTGTCGGAGCCCGGTACAAAAATACCACAGTTACTGCTTTCGCAGATGACATAGCGGTGTACAGTAGCAGCGTGAGTGCGATGGTAGCTCTAAGACAGGCTGAAGCAGCCTGTAACCAGATCAGTGAGAGATTGGGGAGACTCAATATCTCTGTAAACGTGGGTAAGACTGACTGTGTAATTTTCTCTTTTCAAAAGGGAAAAAGCCCGCTCCCTACTAGTTACATAGTAGGAACGGAGAAAAATTCACCAGCCAACGACCTAGTATATCTGGGAATTAAAATGGACAGACACCTCCATTTTAGTAACCATTTTGCGAAGAATTTGAAGCATACACGCATGAAGTCTTACCGGCTTACGCACTTATTGACTTCTATCACTGCGTCTCAAGCTACTGATTAAGTAAAATGTAGTAAATGGAATATGAATTCACGGTATGAGGATGAGTAGAGGTAGGGTCTTTGCCAGGGGCTAAATTATAATTGGGTTATCATTAGACAGTGGAGCAGTTCATACATAATGCAGTTTTACTTTATGTTGGATTTAATTAATATGATAAGATAAAATTATTATGTATGATTAGTCAGGATAAAGTCTGATTAAACAGAAATTCTTGGTAATGGCTATGTGCTGAATATAATTAAAATCGAGTTTGTGTCACCCATGACCTATGACATAGATAAGAACAAACTAGAATAAAGGAGGAATGATAGTAGTAATGATGAAGCAGGAAACAGTAAGGATAAAAGGGGAGAGGGGAATTAGAGGAGGTTATTCTTGTAAGAGCTCCAGAGGAAGGAGGCCATGATGAAGCTTATGATTTCAAACAATATTCTCCATATCCAAAGACATTAGTCATTATATTGGATGCATTATAATTTGTATACACTATACACATGAAGTTAAACTTAACTAACACTCTATAATAAACACATATACACAACACAACTACAAACAACGCTGCTTAACGCTATCTTCTCCAATGTCCCCCCAAGCCTTTCCTGAGGCAAAAGAAAGAATATTGGTTAGTAGTACATATAGGCGGGTTGAGTAAGAGTAAGATGGAGATGACCTTGGAGGGTGTCGTATCACGTTATCTCGTGACCTTGAGGTGATTGACCGTCCTCTGCCGGGCAGGGGGGTGACCTTGACAGGAGAGGGGGGTGTAATTTCGGGGAATCGGTGTGTCATTGGGAGGTGATAAGAGTTTATAAGTGTGCCAGGAGCCGCTAGATGGTAGATTTGGCAACGTCGCATGGGTAGTGATGTAGCCGTACTATGTCCTGGTGACGTACAGCTGGGGCTCGCCCTGTGATAAGACGTGGCCCATTCATAGTTCCCCGAGCCCCCTGTGACGTAGTCCTTGTGACGCACAGCTGGGGGCGAGTCCCCCTGTGACGTACAGTGTCCACGTGATGAGATATAAGGTGCGGCCCATTCATAGTTCCGCCCAAGCCGCGGGATTTTCATGGGTCAGGGTATTTCTTGGGATCGGCTGTGTGTCCTTGTGACGTACAGAGGGAGCTGTCTCGTTGGGGAGGTGATAAGAGTTGATGAGTGTGTCTTTAATGACCCTGAGCTTTACGCAATATATATTCATGCATAATGCCGTCGTTTGCATTCAGAATGAAATTAGTCACACAAGAACAACGTTTTTCCACTATCAACTTTTCTCCAGTTAAAGTTGATTTAGAAGGGAGACATAGTGCACTATTACCAAACACCATTCGAGCATCAATTTGCGGACCTATCGGTTGTGGATATACTAATATTATTATTGCTCTTTTATTAAATCCAAATGGTTTAAAATTTAAAATTTTTTATCTTTTTGGAAAAACATTACATCAACCTAAATACCAGTATTTAAAGAGTGTCATAAATCTTGTTCCTGAAATAGGATTATATGAATTTGAAGATGCAAATAAATGGCCTCAGGAAGTTGAATCCAATTCGGTGTGTATATACGATGACGTCACTATGGAGAATCAAGATGTAATTAAACAATACTTTAGTTATGGTCGTCATATGAACCTCGATTGTTTTTATTTAACACAAAGTTATGTTTGTATCCCAAGACACCTTATCAGATGTAACATTAACTTTTTAATAGTATTTCCTCTAGATGAATTAAATTTGAAACATATTTACGAGGAGCATGTGAGCACTCCTGATTCAAGTTTCACACTTTTTAAAGAGATCTGTTCATTATGTTGGAAAGAGCCTTTTAATTACCTTGTAATTGACAAGAGTAGGGATCTGAATAATGGACGTTTTCGAAAAGGAATCGATACATTCATTGTGGATATATAAAGAGCAGTCGTGGTAGTGATTGTCATTAACAATCATGGACCCAAAAGTCACTCGTGAGATTATAAAAACTAGTGAGATTTTGAAAAACAAATTTCGGTCATTCAAGCGTACTGTCAACTGAGATGTTGAAAAAGGTCGACAAGAATTTTTTACTCCCGTGCTCCATCCACTAGAAGACATTAAACAATCAGTAAAATTGTCCCAGACCACCCCCGCAGTGACACCAAGAAAAGTAAAAAGGAGAGATACTAATGTTGAGGACGAATCACCTGATAAAAGCGGGGTAGAGTCTACTAGTATTTACAGGAAATCAACATTATTGCCAAAAACAATGTCTCACTACAAAAGAGCTACAACAGTTTCATCTGATGATACAAAAACTAGTACTATGCAAACGCCATTATCTCACTTAGCGGATCCCGCTCATGAAGTAGAAGTAGAAGAGGGTAAATATGAAATAGATGAATCGCTATCTGAAAAAGTTAAAGAATATGCTCAAACTCCAAAGGGAGAAGCAGAATTTAAAGAGTACCTCGCCACATTTGGAAATCTACAGAGAGAATACTTGGATAAGATGTTGAAAGGTGATAAGACACATGACTCTCGTTACGGCATCAGAGTGATGCCTTGTGGGGGATTAGCCATTGGTGACTCGACTGATGTTCAGCTTTTCGCAAACAGTTATGATATGTCTATTAACGATGTGGTTTATGAAGGAACACCGGGATTGCTGGAGCTACTCTACTTAAAAAATCCTAAAGATTACACAGAGTACGACTTGGAAAATTATAATAATATTTTACTCTCAACCAATGCTCACAAAAAAGGCTATAGTGAGGAACAGGGAGTATTCGGAAACAGGTCTGAGAGATATAGAAATATCATATCGAAGTTATTTCCACCTCAAACTTTAAAACCTCGCCCCCCTTCCTCCACATCATCATCAGCTTCGAGCAGACTAACTTCACTCCGTTCTCACCCTTACAAACGGGGATCTGGTCTTATGAGAACCAATAAACCTCTGTACGATTATTGGAACGACCCAAACGAACTAGTCGATCGTGTTAGACTGTTAATTTCTTCAAGTTATGCAGGGCATGATGGTCATCAAAACGAAATAGAATCGCTAATTGAAGAGCTGCGAGAAGAAAATATAGTATATTAATGTACATATTTTTATAATGAGTTTCAGTACGTAGGTGAGTCTGAGAAGGAATCTGATGCGCTCACACGCGGACATCTTAACAAAATACTCAAAGAGAAGTTATAGATGGATTCAAACATAAAAAGGACTGTTGTAAATGAATTACATAAGCCAGCACGCAAAAAATATCCCAGGCGAAAGACGGTTTTGAAAGGAATAAATGACTTGTGGCAGATAGATCTAGTAGAGATGATACCTTATTCTCGAGAAAATAAAGGCCACAAATATTTATTGACAGTTATCGACTGTTTTACCAAATATGCTTGGGCCATGCCTCTAAAGCTGAAATCAGCGGACAATGTGACTAAAGCAATGGAGAGTGTGTTTCGTTCGAGTAGACAAACTCCGAAAAATATTCAAAGCGATCAGGGAAAGGAATTTTACAATTCCAAGTTTAAATCTTTAATGAAACAATACTCTGTTAATCATTATTCCACTTTTTCTAATATGAAAGCTTCCATTGTAGAAAGGTTTAATAGAACATTAAAAGGAAAAATGTGGAAAGCCTTCAGCATACAAATTTTTAGATATCCTACCTCAAATTTTACAAGAGTATAATTCATCATTTCATAGGACTATAGGTATGAGTCCAATTGATGCTCACCATAAAAAAGTAGAGACATATTTGAAAAATGATGTCTATTCTTCATTGACTATAAGTAAAGTAGTACGAAAGCAGAAATTTGAAGAAGATGATTTTGTCAGAATATCTAAACTAAAATCCATATTTTCAAAAGGATATGTTTTAAATTGGTCAAGTGAAATTTTTAAGATAGTCAAGATTCAAAAGACATACCTTTTCACTTACTTACTGAAAGATCTGAAAGGACAACCGATTAGTGGTGCATTCTATGAAGAAGAGCTGCAAACAGTTAAATATCCAAATATATACCTTGTAGAGAGGGTTTTAAAAAGAAAAGGAAATAAATTGTATGTAAAGTGGTTGGGATTAGAAGAACGTAGCTGGATTGACAGGAAGGATATTGCATAATGTTGTGAAAGAAACAAAACACTTACTCTTATAATAGACATTTATTATATTTTACAAAAACTGTATACATTATATGTATTGTTACTCTACATTAAAAAAATAAATCTAGTACTTACAAATTGTTGTTCTTTTTAACCTATGCTTATTCTAAGCAATTAATAATAATACTACAATTAGACATTAAATTGATTTAAAATCCTTTTTTTTTTTTCAGTTACAATACAAATTAAATTGAAAGGTTGTTTTTTATTCATCAAGGCTATAGCGGCCATAAGGGAGTGTTTGCACTCCATCGCTTAATGTACGCCTTTTGTCATCAAATGAGCACAATGACTTTTTATTTATTAGTGAAGTTTGAACGTTGTGTTTTTTAGATTGAATTATATAAAACGAAGAATACACACATTTACTTTCTTTAAGTGTGTTTAAGTAATCGTTAAAAGTAAAATCGTCAACAGCTGATTTTTTCATTCCCTTTGACTTTTTAACCGTTATATCTTTGTTTGTTATGTAAGAATACATTTTAGGTCTCAACCCGACAGATTCCACTATAGGATCTCTAAAGGTTTCATCTTTCAACAGACCAACTACTTTTTTGTTTTTTGCAGAATGACAGAAATGAGAAGTAGGAAAATTGCTTGTATCAAAATATTTTTGTAACTCTCCGGATATATCAGAATACATATCTTCCGCCCTAATATTGTATAAAAATGAATCGGTGTCTGTATAGCATAAGGTAACATTTTCTATACCACATTTTTTCAAGAAAACATTATAGTGGTAATGATACATCAAAACTTTGCTCAATTATAGCACGGAGAATCCTACATACAACGGTTTATCAAAAATAATAGTCTTTTCCCAACTGGACTGCTGTTACATTATCTGCAAATATAATCCTACCTTTAAAATTTGGTTTGTTTACTTGACGAAATAATGATTTTTCATTGGTTACTATTTTTAAATCGATTCTGTTTCGCACGTTCTCCATATATTTACCAAAGCAATTGTTATTCATCAATTTGTAAAAATCTGACTCGAATGTATTTTTTGCAGATGCCCTCATCTTTGAATTAATTTCTATGCATGGTGCCAACCAATTCTTTTGTTTAAACTTTAATACTCTGTGAATTTTTGAAATTTTTACCCCCAGTTGTAAAGCTTGTTTTAAATTCACATAATGTGCTATATAACGTGTTTTGGGTAGCAAAGTCGTTAATAGTTTAACAGTTTTTGCATTAGGTGGATTATTTTTTTCAGGTAAAAAAGGTAGTTGAGAATGATTATCATGAATTTCTACGGGGTACTCAATATCAACATCTAGCATATAACCTGTTTCTGAATTGTTTTCCAGATCTAATACATTTACTTTTTCATCGGTCCACTCAAATTCGGCATATGGGAGGGGAAGGTTCATGGCATAACCATAAAGATTGTTAACATCTACATATAATAAATAATTACTGGGTTTAGTAGAATCGTACTCACTTAAATATTTATTGTTAGCTTAGGCATAGCGGGAAACGACTTGACAAATATCTCCCCTTATTCCCTTTTCAAAAAACTGTACCATATCAATATCTTTTATTACATCTAATTTTATTTGAATATATTTCAACATTGCATTCCACGATAGCTGAGGTAAAGTAAAAAACCAAGATGGATCCAATTGATAAATTTGTTGACAGAGAAGGCGGAAGGTTTCAAAAACTTCGCACAACAGAATTACATCGGTTTTTACATATAATTCTACATAATCTTTTAATGTTTTGATTTTAAACGTTTCCCACACACTTTTTGCATGCTCATAGTCTACATCGCTAATGGATTTTTTTGATAATTCATTAAAAAATGATTTTTAGAAGGTAGTTGAGTTTCATTTAGACATTCAAACGAATTAAAATAATTGTATGGAAATACGCCTTTCCTTGTAAGTAATTTCATTTTGTTTTCATCATTAATAATACTGGCCATATTTGGAAATATTTCATTAATTGATTTGGGTTGATTTTGTAAATTGATCACTAATGTATCCAAACTCGATGATAGAAATTTAAACGAATCAACAAATCGTATTTTTGTTCTACATCCTTTAAATTTTATAGTGAAATTTATATAATTTTCAGAATTACTAGGAATCACGCAAACATTTTCACAGCGGCCCAAGAAAGGGATTATAAAATGAGAATTATAGCCTTGTAAGTTGTGCATAAAAACAGGTATAAAATCAGGCTTTCTTGCTCTTAAATTACATGCGCTATGTGCTGGTCCGATAAATTTTCCTGTCAAGTGACAGTGATGACGCAGGCGATGAAGTTCGTCTAAGGGGTATTGACATAATATGCAGCCTTTAGCAGAATAAAAAATTTTATTTTCCCCTTCGCTCATATCTTCCATCGGAAGAGGATTAGCGTATATTTTATCCGCTTCAACAGCTATAGATTCAAGTTTTTCTAAAAACGCTAGCATACAGTTTTCCCCCGTATAAACAAACGGTTTCAAATCAAACATGTCAGACTTGACCAGAAGTGAAACAGAAAAGGCACGATGCTCATGAACAGCTTTGTTCCAAGATGTTGACGGATGAGGAACAGGCCCCGAAATTGGTATTAAAAGAGATTCAATGTCTGCATAAACTACAATTGGGATAGGTTGTGTATATTCCACATGTTTAAATTCAATTTTATCTTCTTTCGGAAAAACAGATCGAATTGGTTTATGATTACGACAAAATAATTCATGTTCACGCTTTCGCTCATCACCATTTTTCCCATACTTGTTTACATACGTCTTTGGAAATACGGACAGACATCTACGACAGATACTATATGCACATTTGTGCAAAGATATTTGAGAACTTACTAATCGTGAAAGATTTGTGATCAAGCAATAGTGAAAATTTTCCCCATTTTGTGTAAATAATAAATCAAACATTTTATCATAATTTTCCTTTTTACTAATTCTAATCGGATACACATTATTTTTCTCGTCTAAGCCATAAACATTTATTGACAGATTATTTAAATTTTCAAATCGTTTGATATCCTTAATTGGTGTCGGGAACGATATAGAATCAAAGGAATATGGAGTTTGAATATTTTTGGATGCATTAAAGTCATTTGATCTAATATTATCACTAAGTATAGCTAAACGGAAGCAATTATTAGTATTATTTCTTACATTTATAACACAACGTTTGTCCCGTATTTTTTTAGGTAATTCAATATATTGATATCCTCCAAAAGGTTTATATTTAGTTAAATGTAAGCAGATATAGTTTGCAGAGGTATACATCCAACCGGAACCTTTTTTTTCAAACTCATCCTGTTCCTCTAAACTTTTTTCAAAAATTGTTTCAATGTAATTTTCGAGGTTTATAGAAACATCTATCGTACTAACTTTCGATTTAAAATTAAAATCTGTTCTTTCACTAATAGTATTTTCATTTTTCTTAATGTATGTGCAATCTAACATTATATTTATTTTAAAAGTTTTCCATTCGTCAACATAAGTATTTAGTAAATTTACTAAAACTTCTTTTTTATTGTTTAAAAATTCGTGGGCTAATAATTTTTTATCATCGTTAGGAATGTAAATATCTTAAACCGACTTTCTTAACGAAGCTCTAATTATACCGTTTTCTTGTGCAATCGCCTTCTCACGCATCTGCCTGTCAAACATACTATATTTTCTTTTTTTTATTGGAAATCACCATTGTGCTCGCGTTAGGTGTATCATTCATACTAACCCCACTAGCAGCTTTACAAGTTAATTTATGACGTTCAAAATTAAACTTTCTATTAATTTCTTTGCCACAGCCTTGACAATAGAAAAACAACCATTTACATCTGTGTCTTTTATTTGCTATTAATAATCCACATTGATCACATAAATAATTATTTACGTTGCTTTTACTATTCATTTTTACTCCTTAACACTAAAAAATATACAAAGCCAAAACCAAAATAATAAAAATATAAAAAAATAGCCTCCTAAATAAAATGAATCAACTATTCGAATTTAATGTCATATGCATTTTTCTTTTTTCCGAGGTATTGAAATTTCAGCTCTCCTAAAAACGAGAATAATCACTTAGCTAATTAAAAAAAAAATTCTATATTTATTATATATTTAAATATACTATACCTCTATAGCTTGCTAATTCCTCTTCAGTGAACGCATATATATCGTTTTGGTAGGAAGGTTCGCACTTTTCCTTCTTCATCATCTTCTATTATGGCCTCAATAGATGGGCCATATTCTGTCTCCTTTTTGCTCAGTTTTATTACCTTGTATGTCCGTCCAATAGTCAATTCACCAATGTTTTTATATACAGGATTAATTTCATTCAATTTTTTAAGGAGAGACATCTAAAAATCATATTATTTGCTTAGCTATTTATTGATGCAAGAGAATAATGATATAACAATTCAAAGACTAACTTACTTACAATGGCTGCAAGGAGAACTGAAGCAGCTACGAACAATACACTTATATGGTAATAAGTAATACGTCACCAAACGAGGAATGAGCGCTCGTCTAATGAAAGCACCCATATATAAGACTAGATAGAGATGAGTAAGGTAAAAACAGGGGGGTAAATGGGTAGGGTAATGGAAAGACTAGAGAGGGAGACAGGTGCGGGGGTCTCCTTTACTCTTAGCGGAGGAATCAAGCAATAGTGCCCTACTCACTGCTTGTGAACTCCCAGTCTGACCTATCCCTACCAACGCCTACTGTCACCTCCACGTGGTACCCCCTGGGGAGTCCGATGGACTCGCGGACGACAGAGGCGGGATCTCCCCATGAAATCCAGGTGGAGATCTCCTTAACACCCAAGCCAAGTGTAGAGGAGCTCGAGCTGTGGCTGAATGGCAGGGGGTGTATAAAAATGCACTGTCTTTAATCGACCCCCTTGGGGCACCAGGCGCACCCCATTGTATTAAATGCCCTCTGCAGGGAGAGGGGGCAGTACCTGCAGAGTAACTTCCCCCGCTCTCGTGGGAACAGAATATGAGCAACAAGAATAATAATGAAGACATGGAGGAGCTGGTCAGCATGATCAGCGGAGAGGACTCAGCCCAGGGGCCTTCAATGGACCTTGGCGCTGAGGTAGTGGACGACGAAGCCTCTATGAGCTCGCTTGCGACGCTTGTAGAGGAGGTAAGCGAATTGGTAATGGAGCAAGAGAGCTTGGCGCCTGGTAGGGACGCTGCATCCAAGGATGTAGGCGAGACCTCAAGCACAAGTTCTCTGGAGCCCAGAGGAAGAAGTGGAGGAGGGCAATGTTGGCTGGAGGGCCACCTGAGGATCCGGCCGGACTTCCAGGACCTTCGGGGTCCGGGAATACGGCAGGGTCTGGGTGCGCTCCAGAGAAAAGGATCAGGTCCTCACCTGGTACCTCTGCGCCTATGGCAAAGAGGCATAGGGGTGGGGATGCTAGCATTGCATCCTACGCGATTGCTGCCGGAGGAAGCAGGGTGGCGATTATCCCTAGTGGATATCCGTCCACTCAGCTGACGAAGGAGCATTGTGAGGAAATGAAGGGACAGCTGATGAAATTTGTCGATCAGCTGGAAGAAGAGAAAGGGACACAGGCTGAATTCAGCGGAATTTACCCACATGTGGGAGCCTGTGTCATAATCTGCGACAACCAGGAGACCAAGGACTGGTTGTCGATTATAGTACCCAATTTTAACATGAGTGGGGATCTGGAGCTCCGCGTAGGAAAGGTGGAGGAGCTTCATAAAACCGTGAAGGTAGGAACCTTCATTACAGGAGAAATACCTCTGGAAGGACATTTCATGAAGAGGATCAGGACCCAAAACTCTAGGGTACCTGATATCGGATTATGGAGACTCCTGGGCACCAAGGTGGAGAAGCATGGCTTCTTTGCGATCCTGTCTGCCCCAGAGAATAGCATGGAATACCTTGAGAAGCGGAAGCTTAAGCTGAACTATGGGTTCACTAAGGTCGCTCTCAGGGTATTGGATAAGAAGAAGCCGCAAAAAGTAGTACAGGAGAGGAAGGCGGCTGATAAGGTGGAGGAGGCAAGGAGCGATCCCGAGGTGGAGGAGTCGAAGGGGATCGCTACGACGAATTTGCCAACTCCAAAGGATGGCCCCAAGGCGATGAATATGGCGGCTGCGGGGGGTGGCCCCGTGGCGGGGGCTCGGGGGCGCGCTGGGTCTGGGCCCTCTGTGGTGGGGGGGCCTGGGTTTGGCGCTGTCTCCCGGCGTCCGCCTCGGGGTGGCCCTCCGGGGGCCGGCGGGCACTGATCATGGTGGTGAGGCTGCTGCAAATTAATCTGCACCACTGTATTGCAGCATGTGGTGTTCTGCAGCAGTATGTGAGAGGTAAGGATATTGATATTATT
This sequence comes from Acanthosoma haemorrhoidale, assembly GCA_930367205.1. NCBI lineage: Eukaryota > Metazoa > Arthropoda > Insecta > Hemiptera > Acanthosomatidae > Acanthosoma > Acanthosoma haemorrhoidale. The sequence goes on along the minus strand of OV884011.1, from coordinate 163,417,561 downwards.
CTAATACAAGAACCTTACCTGTATAAGGGCAGGATGGGGGGGCTGGCGATGCGTGGGTATGAGATTATTTCTGTACCCGCGCGTGCCAGAGCCTGTATCCTGCATAAGAGCAGTCTTAAAATGCTGCCTCTATGGCAATATTGTTCTAGAGACTTAGCAGCAGCTCAAATGGCCCTCAACGAGGGAAATCAAGGTGGGAGGTTGACGATTGCATCGGTCTACCTCCCATATGAAGAAGGAGTCCCGACCGAGGCACTTAGTAAGCTAACGGAAGGGACTGGCTTAAGGGGCGAGCTTATAGCATCGCTTGACGCGAACGCTCACCATCAGCTCTGGGGGAGCAAGAACAACAACCAGAGAGGTGAGTGTTTAGTAGAGTACATAACTAGTAATGACCTAGACATTCTAAACAGAGGCAATATTGCCACTTTTAACAATAGAATCAGATCTGAGGACATTGACATAACCCTTAGCACACGCACTATAGGCCTAAGGGTTAAAGGCTGGCATGTCTCTGAAGAAGAGTCATGCTCAGATCATAGATACATTAGATTTGATCTAAGTGGTAACATCACGTCCGAAGCCGTGTATAGGAATCCCAAACTCACAAACTGGGAAACCTACTATACACAGCTTGAGGAGGAGGTCAAATGCTGTCCTAGAGTGGTGAGTAGCAACTGGCATTTGGAACATTTAAACTCAACATTGACTGAGCCAATAATTAAGTCATACACTGGTAATAACACTGTATGTAATGTTAGATCCAACAGGAACTGTCCCTGGTGGAACAATGAACTTGGCAAGTTAAGAGCTCTTACACGTAAACTCTTTAACGCGGCCAAAAGATCAGGCAGATGGGACACTTATAAACGTGCACTCACTGATTATAACAAAGAAGTCAGAAAGGCTAAAAGAAAGGCGTGGAAGAAATTTTGTAGCGAAATAAACGATACAACTTCCATGTTTAGAGTAAATAGGATCTTATCCAAGCAGTCTGACAGGGGAGCATTGGGCTCCGTCAGGGTGGGAGGGGGCTATTCGGATTCTGAGGAGGGAACCCTCGGTGCCCTGGCGCGCGCGCATTTTCCTGGCTGCGGACTGATGGATACGATTAATAATGACCCTACCAACTGTGAACACACTAGTTGCAAGGGTAACTGGGCAGAAGCAAATAAAATTATCAATTCTGCAAGGGTGGAGTGGGCAATTAATTCTTTTGCTCCCTTCAAATCACCTGGTATTGATGGGATATTCCCAGCCTTGCTACAAAAAGGCCTACCAGTAATTAGGCCCCTTATACTTACCTTGTTAAGGGGAAGCTTGGCACTGAGCTATATTCCAGTAAGCTGGAGGATGGCAAAAGTGTGTTACATACCAAAACCTGGGAAAGAGTCCTATGACGAACCCAAGTCTTACAGACCAATATGTCTGACTTCATTTTTAATGAAGACCTTGGAAAAGGTCATAGACAGACATATTAGGGATGGAATACTGGTAGAACGACCGCTCCATAGCGCCCAATTCGCATACCAGGCAGGAAAATCCTGTGAAATTGCTCTCCACCACCTGGTTTCCAGGATTGAGAGATCCCTAGATCATAAAGAAATAATGGTAGGCATCTTTGTTGATATAGAAGGTGCCTTTGATCGCACACCCTATAACACTATGGCATTGGCCTTAGAAAGAAAGGGGATTAGTTCCTTAACCTCTAGCTGGATAAACACCATGCTAGAGAATAGGATTCTACAATCACAATTGGGACAAACCAAACTGTGGATAAAGCCAGTGGGAGGATGTCCACAGGGAGGGGTGTTATCTCCATTACTGTGGTGTTTGGTCGTTGACTCATTGTTAACAAACCTAAACTCTGCAGGGTTCTACGCACAGGGATATGCTGATGACATTGCTGTGCTCATAGGGGGCAAGTTCTCAGAAACCATTTCTGAGTTGCTTTCCGCATCGATGGATCTTTTGAGGGATTGGTGTGAAAAGAATGGTTTAGGAATCAATCCCCAGAAGATAAATCTCTGTATCTTCACTAACAAAAGAAATGCTATAGTTAGACCACCCTATATAGGGGGGACACAGGTAAGCTTTTGTAGTGAGGTAAAGCATCTAGGGGTTACTCTGGATAGTAAATTGGACTGGTCTAAACACATCAGGAATACTACTACGAAGGCACTTCGATGCCTTTATGCATGTAAAAGGGCTGTGGGTAGGACCTGGGGACTACAACCCAGAATGTTACTCTGGCTATATACCGCAGCAGTGAGACCAATGGTGCTCTATGCCTCTATGATGTGGTGGCACAGAGGTAGCATTAGTAAAAATAGAACTTTGCTTGGCAAACTACAGAGGCTTCCATGTCTCATGATTAGTGGTGCCATGAGTACAACTCCTACTGCTGCAATGGAAGTCTTATTGAACTTGAATCCACTGCACATAGAAGTAGAAGCGCAAGCCTTGAACGTGGCTTACAGACTTGCGAAATCAGGAACAAGATCCAAAGTCATGACTCACATGGGGCATGGGAACTTGTTCAGAAGAATTGATGAGGACGAGGTGCTGTCAATGCACTCTGACCTACAAGTTAAGAAACACACAGACGTCTTATACTGTGCGGTAAACACAAAGACCAAACCACATAAACTGTGTAATGGGATTAATTGTTATACAGACGGCTCACTAACAGAAAACGGATCAGGGGCCGGCATATGGAGGAAAGATAAACCAGAATCTGGGATTTCTATTCCTTTAGGTAGACACACCTCGGTCTTTCAGGCCGAAGTGATGGCGATCAATGTCTGCACCCAAACCTTAATTGGGGAGGGTGTAAGAAACAGACTGATCACAATTTTCACGGATAGCCAGGCAGCCATTGGCGCCCTGAGAAGCTATACGACCAGATCTTATTTGGTTGAGGAGTGTAAAAACAACCTAAACACACTCTCGCTAGCCAATAAGGTTAGAATCGACTGGGTGCCAGGACACACAGGCATCACAGGCAATGAAAAGGCAGATGGCCTTGCAAGGGTGGGCTCAGAAGAGACACCTCTTGCACCTGAACCCATATGTGGTATCAGCCTCAGCTACGCAAAAAGGCGTATAAAATTAGCTTTAGAGGACAGGGCAAGACTCTCTTGGAGAGAAACTAAGAAACAGGAACACTCGAAACTGTTTCTTGATGGACCCTGTAAGAAAAGAAGCTCAGTACTTCTATCAATGGACAGGTGGACACTCAAAAGTGTGACAGGACTCTATACAGGTCACTGTCGGTTAAACAAGCACCTCTTTAATTTGGGGATAGTGGAATCACCAATCTGCAGATTCTGCAAGAAAGAGGGAGAAACGTCACGTCATATAATATGTGACTGTGATAACCTAGCTAGAAGGCGATACCTTCACTTTGGTAGTGATCGCATTGTAGACCCCAAACTATGTGAACTGATCGATCCACTCAGTATCCTCAGATTTGCAAAGGCCGTGGGCCTGTCACATATATAGGACAGGGATATGGACGGCGCACAATAGGTCTCACTGAGGCCGCGGTGCACAAATGCCGGAACAAAAAAAAAAAAAAAAAAAAAAAAGGTAAAAACCACAGGGTGGGTTTTTTTTTTACTATGCTGCAAGAACCAGAGTGCTGGCCAGTGATTAAAGTCTTCTGAGAGGCCATGTGGGCTAAGATTACTTAGAACACCCTTGATTAGATAGTGCAGTCAGCAGGGCTAAAAAGGCCGATGTAATATCTTTCCGAAAAGTTAAAACATTAACTAGACTAATTTCATTCTGAATGCAAAGGACGGTATTATGCTTCAGTATATATATATATATATATAAGTCTGATCTTCATATTCTTAGTACAGTATGATTCGTAAAGCTCACAAAGGAACAGGTCTAGTAAACAGTTTTATAAACAAGTTGCCTATTGAATTACATCTTCCGGGCTATCAGTATTGTGATCCTGGTACGGATCTAGAAAAGCGACTAACTAAGGGTGACGTTGGAATAAATCAGCTTGATAAAGCCTGTAAAGATCACGATATAGCTTATAGCAAATATAAAGATATGGATAGTCGTAAGGAAGCGGACAAAATCTTAGCTGATAATGCTTGGAAACGAGTTAAAGCTTCAGATTCGTCATGGGGAGAAAAAGCCGCGGCTTGGTTAGTTACAAATGCTATGAAAGCGAAAACAAAAATTGGATCAGGTTTAAAAAAGAAAAAGAAAAAGATTAGTTTCATCGACTTAGTTAAATCTTCAAAGATAGATGATGTATCATCTATTCTGAAAGCTTCGAAAGTGGCATATAAGAAGGCTAAAATGCATCTACGTGGTAAGACGAAACCTTGTCCGCCCAGAGTTCTACTGATGCCAAAGGAAGGAGGCTTTCTCCAATTTCTTGTACCGTTGATGGCAGGACTTTCCACTGTAGGCTCTTTGACTGGAGGAGCCGCAAGTTTAGTGAAATCGATCAATGAGGCTAAAGAAGCCAAGCTAAAATTGGATGAGCAAAAGAGGCATAATTTAGCTATAGAAGGTCAGAAAGTCGGTAGCGGACTTTATTTGAAACCCTATAAGAAAGGTTATGGTCTGTTTATAAACCGACAAAAAAGGCCGAGAAAAATATGACTGCCGAATAAACCGTTGACTGATCTCGAATTAAATTATATAGCTAAAGTTTTGAATATTGAAAATTTTCGTGGAGTATTTATGATTGATAGTCTCCCTAAATATCCAAAAAAGCATGAGAAAGCTATTGTAAATTTGCATACAAGTTCAGAACCTGGTTCTCATTGGGTTTTTTATATGAAAAAAGATAATCTTGTGAAATACTTTGATTCGTTTGGAAATTTGAAACCACCACCACAGCTACTTGATTACTTTAAAGGTTTACAAATAACTTACAACAGACGTAGTTATCAGAAGTGGAATACTCCGATTTGCGGACATCTCTGCTTAAAGTATTTAGCCGACGTTTCTCATAAATTTTGATCATTCATAATCATGAGCTACACAGTAGCGCTTACAGGGTTCGATTCTACCGTTCTTCATGCGAACTTTTTACCTCCGCTAGAATTAGGATCAAGTTATACCGTTGGCTTATTATCTTTTGACACATATAATACTATTCCTAATGTAAGGAAGGATGTTAACGATAAGTTTTAAGCCCAGTTAAGCTGGGTTTGTACTGCGGGGAAATCACAGTACTTTAAAGATGGAACTTAGAACAACTAAACCGGTTTACTTCAACTTTCCCGATAAGCCACATTCCATTGGCCCACTATTGGGTTTTAATAGTCCAAATCGTGTGATACATCCAGTGAACCGCTATACTGAATCAGATGAATTGTAAAAATCCTTTTCGTAAACACTATTTCGATACATTGTAACATCGCATCAGGGTCTTACGTAAACGGGGAGCCAGATCATCAATTCTTTCCGACTGTCGAACAAAGATATAAAATAGTAGAAACCCCGAGTCCTGTCATTTACTTTCCTACTAACGTGAGGACTGTTGAAAATATTACCATTCGCTTAGTCGATCAGAACGGCGAGTTTATTGACTTTAGGGGAGAAACTGTTACATTGAGAATACATTTGAAGAAGAATGGGGATTGATTTTACCAGAGAGAGTTGTGTGCGAGTTGAAGCCCGTTATAAAAGGAGATGTAATACTCAGTTAAGAATTAGTAAACCAATATCGACGAGACCGTTAACAACTGTCAACGCTAACTTTTTAAAACAGTGTGGTTATCGGTTAAAAATAAGAAAAAAAAATGAATAACATGCTAAATATTACATCAGACGTAAAATTTGAAGAATCTCTTACACAATTTCAATATCATTCACATCAAGCGTATGCGGGGAACACCCTTAACAAGTCTGATGAAATCAGAATACCGATCCATCAACAAGATGTTTATATGATTCCTTCATTAAGTTTTGTTTATCTGAAAGGACGAATTTCAAAAAAGGATGGTACTCCTGGAACCGCTTCAAAATTGACTAATAACGCTTTTGCGTTTTTTTTTTTATGAGATCAGATATGAATTGAATGGTATTGAAGTTGATAGAGTGAGAAACCTAGGAATAACTACAACGCTTAAAGGCCATGCGTCATTTTCACCTAATCAAGTCAAAGGTCTAGAAAATGCAGGATGGGTAATCCCAGGTGTAGACAAAACTCTTTCAATAGATAAAAACGGTTTTTTTAGTGTGTGTCTGCCACTGGATATTCTCTTAGGGATATGTGAGGACTATCGAAAAATTTTAATTAATCTTAAGCAAGAACTCGTTTTGATCAGATCGAGTACTGACTTGAACTGCGTAAAGGGTGACGATGGTGTTCTAATAAAATTAGATAAAGTGATTTGGAGAATGCCTCATGTTCGTGTTTCTGATCAAGAACGGCTGAGGTTGTTAAAAATGTAGATAAAAACAAGGTCATCTCTATTACGTTCAGATCATGGGATCTTTACGAATATCCTAATTTACCTGCATCACAGCAAGAAAACTGTACTGTAAAAACATCGACAAATTTAGAAAAGCCACGCTATGTTATTATAGCATTCCAGACCCATCGACTGAGAAACGCTAGCAAAGATAACAGTCAGTTTGATAGTTGCAAATTGAAAATTTTGAAACTCTATCTGAATAGCGAGCAATATCCCTATGATGATTTGAATATAGATTTCGAGCTAGGAAAAGTGGCTCTCCTCTACGAAATGTATAAAGAATTTCAAACGAGTTATTATGGCAATAGACATTCTCAACCTCTGCTGTCACGATGTGATTTTGAGATCATAGCACCTATAGCCGTTATAGATTGTTCTAAGCAATCTGATGCGATAAAGAGTACGACTATTGATATTCGCGTTCAACTAGAGGCGAGTGAGAACTTTCCTGCTAATACCAAGGCATACTGTCTCATTCTTCATGTTAAAATAGTAGAATATGAGGTGGGCACAGGTCTGGTTCGTAAAATTTATTAAAAAAACCTGCGTGTACATAGTTTAAGCGCTGAGTCTTTATCATAACGCTGAGCGTAGACCTTTTGATATGATATAAATGAGGCTCCTCGCTTAGAGATAAGCAATCCCCTTCCGTGATTCATTCATGCACGTTCAGTTAGTAGCTTAGACACTTAAATCTTTTTATTTAAAACTTTGTTGTAGTGTAAATTAATAAAGTCATTTTTAAAAAGTTCAATAGCTTCGCACTTGCTTTAATTATATATAACCATTCAGTCGGCTGTAATAATCTCACTTCACCGTAGGAGCGTAAACGACAAGATGCGTTCGGCGGTCATTGATTTTCAGGGCTATCGCACGGCTTCTAACTCATTAATTGTTAAAGAACTATCTATCATCTCAATCAGCCATGGTTCATCATATTGGTTTTTTCAACCACCTCAAGATGTTGAAGAAGTGAGTCAGTCGAAAACAAATCTTTGGGTAAAAAAACATGTTCATGGATTGGAATGGGACTATGGCGATGTACAATATGAAGATATGAAGTATTTATTAATATGTGTTACAGAAGACTATGATATATTATGGGCAAAAGGAATGGAAAAGTGCAAATTTATAGAAGAACTCATTGATAAATCAGTCTATGATCTGCATGATTTCAGTTGTCCAAACTTGAAACAATTAGATAATGACCAGATGACTTGTCATTTCCATTTAAACACTTCCTTTGTTTGTTTATTAAATCAAGCTCATCGTCTGGCTACATGTGTTGGAAAAAATTCTGAAGCTGTAGATTTGAAAAAAGAAGAGATAAGAAGGCAAACATTTAAAAACATTGGCTCACCTCATCATCTGCTTTCATATGCTGGATTTATTCGAGGAGTCAAGGATAGAGTTAAGTGCGTATACTGTGGACTGCTATTTGACAGAAAATCATTAGTCAACCCTCTCAGCTACCATAAAAAAAATAGTCCTCAGTGTTTGTGGTTTGAGGAGGAGGGGAGTTTATAAATACCTCCTAGTAAAAAAACCTGCATTAGTATGATGGATAGAATGGAGTCTGTGATACGTCGTTTGGGAGAGGAAGGTATCGAAACTTTAACTATTGAAGAATTGAGAGTTTTACCTCGATCATTACTTTTGTACCTTTTCGACTACACATTAGACTACATCTGGGACAACTTACCTGAGGAATGGCGAGAGGATGAGGAATTTATCCAGAAACGAAGACTCTCATGCCTCAATGAATATATTAATTATTAATTGTAATATTATATCTATAATTTATTCATGTTTTATTTCAAATAAACCATAGAAATTTTAAAAAAATAATTTTTATTTACCTTTATTCTCCTTTTTACTTAGGGAAAAGTTAAAAAAAAAAAACGTATAGACATAACAATTATTTATTGAATATAGTTCAAATTACAATTTATGTGGCTATTATTACATATTTTCTCGAGTTCATTTAAATTATTAAAAGGGTATTAGTATTAATATTAAAGTCCATTGATGTAGATTCCACAGGTTCTTCACCTTCTTCATGTTTCTTATAGAGTTCAGCCATCTTGGTTATCAAGTCCAGTGAGTCGTTGATTTTCTTAACTTCTCTATAAAGCTTTGTCACATCATTTTTGTTGAAACATGCCGAAGGTGTATTCAGCTGAAGGGTCGATGGACTCTGGTTAAACATTGCGAAACAAAGAATTACCTGTTCAATTTTCATGATCCTGTTCCTCCCTCTCTTGGAAAATATGCAATTTACATTTTTACATCCTAGTCGGTCTTCGACCTCCACTTTCTTGGGCCTGCTTTGCAAAAGAGACAACATCCTTGGAACTTGGTCAACGATGAATTTCCATTCTTCTGTATCCATATACACTGTAGTTTTCTTGTTGATGACAGCGACAGTGGGCACAAAATCACAAAGACCGACTCGGATTAGTTTACTACAAGTGATGTGGTAATCAGTCACTAGTTCCAATCGTCGTGGACCCTCCATCTTGCTAGGCTTCAACGAGACTAAAAGATTTAACAGAGAGGTGGGGATAGATGAAGTTTTTCTATTTTTTTTTACTAGTTGATTTATCTCGTTTTTTTTTATTTCATATAAAACTATTTGGGCTTTTAAATGTGCAAGTTCTTGAATAAAACGTGTAAACCTCTTACGCATGTTAGCTGTTTTCATGTTCTTTTTTATTATCAACTTCATCTATTATTAATAATGGTAGCTTCTCTAGTTGTTCCAAGTACTCGATAAACGGACAATATTTAGCCCATTTCTTGTGATCTACAAAAGGGTCATCATGTACCAACCATTCGTGTAATATTACTCCACAAAAAGGACACCTTGTTAAGTCTGATTTTTTCAAATAATAAAATCCTGCTGATGCAAGCTTGACGGCACTCACCGGTGAAGACCATCCAACAAATGTAGACAGACGACTATTCTCATACCTCAGGCTCCAACCTGTTCGCTTACACATCTTGAACTAATTGAAAGAACAGACGCCCTGAGATTAAAGACACATTTTCCCCCCACCCACATTAATACCATACAACAACTGACCCATGAAAAATCGCGGCTTGGGCGGAACTATGAATGGGACACACCTTATCACAGGGCGAGCCCCCCGCTGTGAGTCACAAGGACTACGTCACAGGGGGCTCGGGGAACTATGAATGGACCACGTCTTATCACAGGGCGCGCCCCAGCTGTGCGTCACCAGGACATAGTACGTCACAGTGACTCACCCCCCATGCGACGTTGCCAGAACTACCATGCGACGTTGCCAGAACTACCATGCGACGTTGTCAGATCTACCATCTAGCGGCTCCTGGCACACTTATAAACTCTTATCACCTCCCAATGACACACCAATTCCCCGAAATTACACCCCCCTCTCCTGTCAAGGTCACCCCCCTGCCCGGCAGAGGACGGCCAATCACCTCAAGGTCACGAGATAACGTGATACGACACCCTTCAAGGTCATCTCCATCTTACTCTTACTCAACCCGCCTATATGTACTACTTTGGTTCTCTCACTTGCCTTGATTTACCCTTTCCTTAGTTATTTGGCACGCACTATAATGAGGATATTGCAGGTATGATGTTCCATCAAATGATTATTTAATGTACCGCCTCGCACTCCTTTGGAACAACAATGAAGAAGGTTATTACTGAGCCCCTTTTCTGGTTTGGTGTTCTATTATGTGCTTCTTTAAATTATTAGAATATACCGTTTTGTAACTGCAATGAGGGCATTTATGAGGTTTTTCTCCGGCATGTTTTACTCTGATATGATTCTTCAAAGTAAATTCTCTTCCTGCTTTTTAACTACGCTGAGGACATTAATAAGGCTTTTCTTTGGTATGTTTTGCTATGATATGATTCTTCAACTGAATAGCTTGTACAGCTTCATAGCTGCAATGAGGGCACTGATGAGGTTTTTCTTTGGTATGTTTTACTCTGATATGATTCTTTAGCGTAAATTCTCTTCCTGCTTTATAACTACACTGAGGACATTAATAAGGCTTTTCTTCGATATGTTTTGTTTTGATATGATTCTTCAAAGAATGAGCTACTACAGCTTTGTAGCAGCAATAAGGACAGTGATGAGGCTTTTCTTTGGTATGTTTTGCTATGATATGATTCTTCAACTGAATAGCTTGTACAGCTTCATAGCTGCAATGAGGGCACTGATGAGGTTTTTCTTTGGTATGTTTTGCTCTGATATGATTCATCAAATTAATAGCTTGTACTGCTTCATAGTTGCAATGAGGGCATTGATGAGGTTTTTCTCCGGCATGTTTTGCTCTGATATGATTCTTCAAAGTATAAACTTTTCCTGCTTTGTAACTACACTGAGGACATTGATAAGGCTTTTCTTTGGTATGCTTTGCTCTGATATGATACTTCAAATAAATAGCTTGTACAGTTTCATAGCTGCAATGAGGGCATTGATGAGGTTTTTCTCCGGTATGTTGTCCTATGATATGATTCTTCAAATTAAAAGCTTTTACTGCTTCATAGTTGCAATAAGGACATTGATGAGGTTTTTCTCCAGTATGTTTTGCTCTGATATGATTATTCACAGAATGAGCTACTGTAGCTTTGTAGCTGCAATAAGGACAGTGATGAGGCTTTTCTCCGGTATGACGTGCTTTGATATGAATATTCAATGAATGAGCTACTACAGCTTTGTAGCTGCAACTAGGACAGTGATGAGGCTTTTCTGTGGTATGTTTTGCTATGATATGATTCTTCAAATTAATAGCTTGGACAGCTTCGTAGCTGCAATGAGGACACTGATGAGGTTTTTCTCCGGTATGACGTGCTTTGATATGATTCTTCAACTGAATAGCTTGTACAGCTCCATAGCTGCAATGAGGGCATTGATGAGGTTTTTCTCCGGTATGATGTGCTTTGATATGATTCTTTAAATGATTAGCTTTCACTGCTTTGTAGCTGCAATGAGGAGATTGATGATGTTTTTTTTCAGTAAGGCAGGCCATTACATCATTCTTCATAGTAACATCATATACTGAATCTGAAGAAGCTGAAACAAAATAAATAGAAAAAAATAATAAGCACAACAGGTAAATAAAGAATTATTATTAAATTTAAAAGAATAATTTTAACTTTTATCTAATTTTGTTTTCATTCAGAGAGTACCACGAATAGTCACAAAAGACCTGCATTTGAGCTTAAAGAAAAACATTACGATGTAGTCCCAATTTCGAGATGTCACCAAAATTGGGCCAGAGTAAACCATATTACTGATGTTTTGTGTATTCACCATAAAGAAATCTTGTAATAAATAAATGAATAAGTTATCAATTGATCTATATACTTTATTTCCTCCAGGGAGACAAAAATATGAGTAAATATTTTGCCAACAGATGCTAGAAATAGCTTTTCTAGAATAAAGGAATTGCGTCTGTCTGCCAATAGCCCCGTACTATAGCCTCCTAACAACAGTTCTCGCTCGTCTCAAGAAGATATATAAAGCCAGATGCACTAACTCAGAAAATAATGTATGAACTATTAAACATGAACGCTTCCTCTTATTTTTAAGCTTATTCAAGTCATACCTCAAAAGCTGTTAAGTGTACTCACCATTGTCCACGATTAGTTCTTCTTCTTCTTTAAAATAGACTGGCTCACCTGCAAACAAGAAAAAGGAAACAATGAAACATCAAGCTAAAAAAACAACAACAAACATACTGGCCATAAAGCTTAAACACACACTATATAATACTCATATACTACAAATAATACCTACTTACTCATCGGCTCTGCAGTCCTGCGAGAAACAGGCCTTTAAAACTCAAGACGATACAGAATAAAATGATTGCCACCAATACTAGGCCAGAGTAAACCATATTACTGATGTTTTTTGTATTCACCATATAAAATCTTGAAATAAATAAATGAATAAATTATCAATTGATCTATATACTTTGATTGAGCTATATCAATTACTCTATAGCCTCCTAACAACAGTTCTCGCTCATCTCAAGAAGATATATTGCTGTGATATTTATATGTTGTGAGTTTGTGATGTTGCCTTTGATATAAATTCGAAATTGCGGGCATAAAAGGGCGGTAAACGACCTGTGGATCATGGCTATGGAGGGATGAACATTATTTATTGGCGTTATATCTAATCATAATAGTTATCATATAAATAATATCAAGAATTAAATATAAATATTTTAATATTGGATTTGTTAACTTTAAAGTAAGAAAAGTTAATAATATCTGAGACAACTGGCATTGAAATATAAGAAAGTTAAAAAAATCAAGAAGGCAACAGAGGAGTATAAAAACGACAAGAGAGCCGTAAACGCCATCTTTCATTTGAATAGCTCATGAGACAAGGTGAGCCTTGTTATCTTTGATCATCCCATGAGACAAGCAGATGAAAGAAGAGCAGAATGATAGAAGAGAAGATAGCAATGGATGTTTACTGATCGCGTGGCACAACATCAACAACGAACAAAGAAACCAGATGAAGCAAACAGAAAAGGACGCATAAAATAGTAAATCTGACCAGTCCCGAGTAATATTAAGGTAAATTTAAAGTTTAGTTTTAACATTGTAATTTTATCACAGATGTGCTTATATCTATATAAATTCATAAATCGATTTGTAATTAAACAATTTCCCTTTTGCCAGAATTTTTTTTTATATTAACAGAACCTAAAAAACCTCAGATTAAATTAAAATAAACAATATAGATAAAACGCCCTCTTTCATTTGAATAGCTCATGAGACAAGGTGAGCCTTGTTATCTTTGATCATCCCATGAGACAAGCAGATGGAAGAACAGTAGATTGAAGAAGAGAAGAATGATAGAAGAGATCATAGCAATGGATGTTTACTGATCGCATGGCACAACACCAACAACAAACAAAGAAACCAGACGAAGCAAACAGAAAAGGACGCACAAAATAGTAAATCTGGCCAGTCGCGAGTAATATTAAGGTAAATTTAAAGTTTAGTTTTAACATTGTAATTTTATCACATATGTGCTTATATGTATATAAATTCATGAATCAATTTGTAATTAAACAGTTTTCCTTTTGCCAGAATTCTTTTTTATATTAACAGAACCTAAAATACCTCAGATTAAATTAAAATAAACAATATAGATGAAAAACATAACATTTGGCGCCCGTGAAAGAAACGTGTTAATGAGGAAATCTGGCTAAAGGATTCTTTAGATAAGTGTGTCACGAAAATTGTTGTTTCATTTTGATATAAAGGTTAGAGTCTAAACTTTAAAAATTGTATTTGTGGTTAAGAGTCATATTGTTAAAGTTCAGTCATGGAAATCATAAATGAATCAAGCCGGGAGGAGAGTAAAATAGAAAAGATGTTGAAATTAATATTTGAATATAATAAACGCAGTTTTGACAAAGATTTTGAAAAATTATCTCATAAAATCAATAAATTGGCGGAGGAAAGTAATGAAAAATTTGACAATAAATTCGAGATCATTGAACAAAAGTTAAAAAATTCTTTCAAAGACTTAAATGTAAAACTGGAATTTTCTCACATACGTGCTTATATGTATATAAATTCATGGATCGATTTGTAATTAAACAATTTTCCTTTTGCCAGAATTTTTTTTTATATTAACAGAACCTAAAAAACCTCAGATTAAATTAAAATAAACAATAAAGATAAAAAATATAAAGCAAGATGCACTAACTCAGTAAATAATGTATGAACTATTAAACATGAACGCTTCCTCTTACTCTTAAGCTTATTCAAGTCATACCTCAAAGGCTGTTTAGTGTACTCACTATTGTCCACGATTAGTTGTTCTTCTTCTTTAATATAGACTGGCTCTCCAGCTAACAAGAAAAAGGAAACAATGAAACATCAAGCTAAAAAAGCAACAACAAAAATATGAGTAAATATTTTGCCAACAGATGCTAGAAATAGCTTCTCTAGAATAAAGGAATTGAGTCTGTCTGCCAATAGCCCCGTACTATAGCCTCCTAACAACAGTTCTCGCTCGTCTCAAGAACTCAGAAAGTATTATATGAACTATTAAACATGAACGCTTCCTCTTACTCTTAAGCTTATTCAAGTCATACCTCAAAAGCTGTTTAGTGTACTCACCATTGTCCAAGATTAGTTCTTCTTCTTCTTTAAAATTGACTGGCTCACCTGCAAACAAGAAAAAGGAAACAATGAAACATCAAGCTAAAAAAACAACAACAAACATACTGGCCATAAAGCTTACACACACACTATATAATACTCATATACTACAAATAATACCTACTTACTCTTCTGCTCAGCAGTCCTGCGAGAAACAGGCCTTTAAAACTCAAGACGATACAGAATAAAATGATTGCCACCAAAACTGTTTTTTTTTTTTGTTTTTTTGTGGCCTTTATTTTATTATTACTGCCTCCAATTTTTAATTCAAAACTTGACCAATGCATAACAATGACCGTATGCGTGGTACCCAAAATGGTTACTACATGGTCGAAATGGTTACTAAAATGGGCATTTGAAAAAACTTCCAAAACATTCCATCACATAGGAAAAATGGAATTCAGTCGATTAGGTTTCCTGAAAGGATAATGTTACTAGGTCTATAGCATTTCGAACATTGTAAACAAACAGAGAAACTGCGTATGGAACAAAAACCAAGACAGTTCTTGACATGTTGGAGACAATGAGGTCTACAATTTGATGGTTTTAACACCTCCTAGAACCCGTTAAGCCTACTGGAGGAAACGCTTCATGATAGTGAGACTTAAACAGCCAATTCGAGATGAGAGTAAACCCTTCCATTTCCCCTCTAATGCCTGAACGCCAAAACGGGTGGGAATTAAATGAAAATACAAATATTCTATTTTCTTAATTCAACAAATAGACGGAGGACGATTTGGGTCCAAGTTAGATGCACTAAATATAGTATAATAATAAGGTTTAATTCAGATAACTAAGTGGTATTATTTGAGCGGGTGAAGACAAAGAAAAGTAAATTACTGCACTCCCTCATACTTATCGTTGTCAGATATGATTAGGTGATACATGTATATTGATAACATTGATGAATGATGTGTTCCTTTACTTTTCGCGGTCAACAATAAGTATGATGTAGTGATTTAACAAAACAGACACCTAATACAATGTTCTTTCCAAACAAAACTTACAGTCGAATTCTTCTTTAATTTCTTGCTTTATGGCCGTAAAAGATTCCATTGCATCTGCAAAAATAAACAATCAAAATCATTGTTAATCTTTTATAATTAAAGATACTATATTGAAACAGGTCTACACAATTCAATCTATTTTCATTACAATCTGATTAACGACCGATTCAAAATTGAGTACTTATTGCTAATATGAATGTTTAATATATATTGTTCTGAGTTTTGATGTTGCTTTTGATATAAACTCAAAATTAGCGAGCGTAGAAGAACATATAAACGATCCGTGGTTCATGGCTATGAAAGGATGAATGTTTTTGTTGCCGTTATATTGACTATTAATATTTATCATATGAATATTTTAATATTGGATTTATTAACTTCTAAACAAGAAAAATTAATAACATCCAAAACAACTGGCATTGGACAACCAGTTAAAAGATAAAAAGGCAGTGGAAAGGTACGAAAGAGAGAGAGAATCCCGAGCCTCATTCACTTTGACCCGGCACGAGAAAGAGGGAAGACGTACCAGGACCACGCTCAGCACCAGGTAGCCACCCACGCTCGACACAAAGACGACGATGAAGACTAAGAAGCACCACGTATAGAACACAACTAGGTAAAACTGGCTAGTAAATATTATAGCAAGGTACATTGTAACTTTATATTTTTTAACACTGTAAATTTATAACATACGTTCAACTCATGTATCAATTTGTTAATAAACAATTTTCCTTTTGCCATAAGTTTTCTTTTTATATTAACAGAACCTCAGATAAAAGTTAAATATAAAATATATAAAAGATAAAAAACATAATAATATATTATATTTATAATATGAATTACAAATGGTTGTAACAAGCAAATGTCAATAACAAATAAAAAAGAGCCTCAAGTACACTCTTCCCTTCTCAGGAATAATCATTTAAGAGAAGTGAGCGAGAGAGATAAGAGATAGAAAACTTTATTCACAATTCAACTTGTTACTAAATTGTTATTACATGTTCCCGTATCCTTCCCATGTGATAACCAACTGACCCTTACTGACCAGTCGCTGCGGACAGCTACCAAAAGAATCTTACTATTCCTTAAAACTCTACATCGCCTGTATCATGACGACGGCTCCGATACACCCCCTGTCACTCTCTCCTCCACCTTCCCATTTCCAATATTTCCTCCATAAACTTAAGCATAAACATTATTTACAAATTAAGTAGAAATGTTTAAAAGTTAAAAAAGACTATTTAAAATATTAAAATTAAATTAAGATAATCTTTAAGGTAATAAAGAGGTATTTATTTATAAAGGTACTTAGATTGTAGAATCCCTACTCTAAATGCAACAGACGTTTTAGTTCTTTTACGAAGTTATCTATTGAGATAATTTTAGTTTGCAATCTTTCAAATTAGTCGATATTCGGAAGCTATTGTTTTATTAAAGTAACCTTGAGTTTATAAGGAAGTCCAGTGTGCCAAACAGTGTTGAAAGTCTTTTCAAGGCCTAACAAAAGCATTTTGATGTTGTTGTGTCAACCTCTTTATTACAAAAAAATTAGAAGTTCCCCTCTTCTCAGCCCAGAAAATATCCATCTATGTTTCCATATTTTAATAATAAAAACCTTAAAGCATCATTTAACACAGGGGAAACTGGTGTACGAGCCACACGTGGTGGAACTCCCCACCACCAATGGCCTGCCTTTATAAGCAGCCCGATTTGGGCCATTCGCCCCGGTGCCTCCTTCCCTGAGGAAGCCACCGGAACACATCATGCAACTGATACGGCAACCCAACAACATTAAAAACAGATGGTTTCAGACGAAAAACAAAGACCTAAGGCCTGTGCTCAACGCCCTAACTCAGATAACGTCTCTGATGATTCAATGGAAGACCACTATGTGGGGTGACCGTCTATGTAGTCTACACAGCGACTATAAAGCATTCTGGCGGCTGGTTAAGACATCAATCACAAAGAAAAACACGGTGAGACTGGCAAACAACGGACAGTTCCTTTCAGTTCCAGAGCAGGCCGACATACTCGCTGACCACTTGAGAGGGGATAGAGTCAGTGAGCCAATCACAGCACCCGACCGGCGGACCCCCACCCAAACTTCCATATATACCTCCTACCACCAGGTTTCGGCAATCATTCGTCGCACCAGAGGCAACAGGGCAACAGGAGATGACAACGTCCAGAACATCCTTCCGAAACAGCTACCACGGAAGGGGATATCTCACATAGTGAACGATCCCCAAGGGTCGGTGCTGGGACCCCTACTCTTCAACATATACACCGCGCATATAGTAGGAGCTTCATACCACAACTGTGAGGTAGCGGCATATGCGGACGACATAGGGGTCTACAGCACCAGCATCAACCAAACGAAAGCTCTAAAGGCTGCAGAGGGCGCTAGCCAATTAATCGCCGACAGGCTGCGGGCTATCCACCTTCAAGTGAACCCAGCCAAGACTCAGGGGATCATCTTCTCTTTCCAGCATGGGAAAAAGAAGCGTCCACCCAGCTTTACCATAGACGGGACTCAATGTAAATTAGCCAACAGCATCTGCTACCTAGGCATCAACCTAGGCAGGCAGATGACATTCGGCACCCACTTGCCAAAGAAATTAAAACGAGTCCGCAGAACTTACTACTCTCTCCAGCATCTCATCACCAGCCAGGCCATATCCCTTCGACTGAAACTCCTCATATACATGAGTGTCCTGAGGCCAGCTCTACTGTTTGGGACACCACTCTTTAGATTCCTACATGCCAGCACCATAACTAGCCTCCAGAGCTTCCAGAACAACATCCTGCGAACGGCACTGTGGCATACCCCTTTTCGTGAAATGAAGGCTTCCGACATGCACGAAAAGTTCGAGCTCGCCACCATCACCGAAGCCATCAGACGACGTCACATCAAGTTCTTCAACTCGATGAAGCACAGTCTAAACCCTCTCTTCCGAGACAAGACACCATCACCGCTACCGGCACAATGGCAACTCACAAGATCGAGTAAAGCAGAAGAAATGGTTGACATCACAGCGCTTGGCCCACGCTTGGCTTAACGGTGTAGTGGTGTTCTCTGAATCAAAATTGTTCATCAATTATTATATTTTGTTGTTTGATCTGTTTGTGTTTCAGCGTTATTCTTTCGACAATATATTCAGCAGACTTATAGGCCTATAATTTTGAACTACTTTTGATGGAGGGAGTGCTGTTTTTCAGGGGACAGATTTTCAGGGAATATTTTGTGAAGGTTTTATGAATTTGCCATATATTATAGTCTCCTGGTCAGGAAACTTTTAAAGTAGTGATCCAAATTATATTTTTCTAGCAATTGGTACAGTATCTTATAAAATTACTAAATTTATAGAAAAGTACCTTTGATTCTACGCTTAAGTTGGTATTTTTTCCTGAGACTATTTTTTATTTTTATCGGAGCTTTTAAGTGAAAATGGTAAGTTATGATAACAGTAAGGGTTGGTGGAATTTTAAAGAATAGTCGCTGCCATTGAATGATTAATTAGATGTTTTAATCCGATCAGACATGGATGGTTCGATATTTATTGTAGAGGTGTTTAGAGACCAATGCAATTTTTGTGTTGGAAGAGCTGGGAATTCTTAGTCGCTTTTGTAGCTTGGCTTTGTCTTACTCAGCTGAACTTCTAGGTTTTTTCCGAATTAATTGCATTGAAAGGAGTTTGAAAAACGTTCTTTCAGTCCAACTGCAGAATTTGAGCATGAAGCTGTTTACTTATCATCATGAGCACAGAATTACTCATCTAGTTTTGGCCCATGATATAGTATAGTTGTTGTTTTATCATAATGAACACACACAGAATTACTCTCTAGTTTTGGCCCGTGATATAGTATAGTTGTTGTATCATAATGAACACACACAGAATTACTCTCTAGTTTTGGCCCGTGATATAATATAGTTGTTGTTGTATCATGATGAACACACACAGAATTACTCTCTAGTTTTGGCCCGTGATATAGTATAGTTGTTGTTTTATCATAATGAACACACACAGAATTACTCTCTAGTTTTGGCCCGTGCTATAGTATAGTTGTTGTTTTATCATAATGAACACACACAGAATTACTCTCTAGTTTTGGCCCGTGATATAGTATAGTTGTTGTTTTATGAGGAGAACACAGAATTATTCTCTCTCTAGTTTGGGATCAGCCTGTGATATATGTGTCTGAGTCAAGTGATGAAATAAAAAGTCTGTAAGTTATTTGTTGTTGGCCTGGAAGCGGAACAGAAGAGAAGTTGCACCAGGAAGAAGAGTTAATTTCGATTAAAAAAGAAGACCATTGAAGAAAAAAAAGATAGACAAGTATAATTAATATAAGTGTCTTTTTGTTTATTTGTAATTAAATATAATCTTTTGCCATAATTATTTTGTTTAAAAGAACCTTAAACAGCAGTTAATCACTAATAAAATAAATTGAAAGTTAAAAATAAAATTACATTATCTTTTAAAAGAACGTAAATATTTTAATAATATCACTGTGTTATGGTTTTATTTGGGGTATACCTTTGGTTTTACTTCATACTTCAGGATATTGACAAGAGATTTAATGTCAGTTCAATTTTTAAATAGTGAAAATTCATTGGTGAAGTAAATAACAATTCCAGTTTTACTGAACTTGTACTTTTTTACTTCTGGCAATTTTTGTTCTAGTTTAGTAATTTTAACCTTTAGTTGTATATATAAGGGTAACTTACTATTATAGGGCAATATTGGTTAAAAAACGATTTCTTTCGGAGATTTTCTTTGCAGAAACTCTTAACATCTTCATTTAGGTCTCAAGACCGCGTAACTGTTTCCAATATCAATGTTATATTTCATAGTCTCTGTTCATTGCTTCATTATGCAGTATTGTACAGTAATTTGCTCTACTGTATTTAAGTTTAGTTGGGGAACGCTCCAAAAAAGTCACTAAAATAAAAACTGAGAGAAAGAAACTAAATTACAGACATGACGCGTCTCGGTGGATGCAATGGAAGTACATTAATGAGACAAAAAACAAGATTAGGCAGCTGGAAAGGTGACCTTTGACATAGTACAATGACATGTGGGATTAAGGATCGTGTTAGAACTTGACAGAGCATTATTTATTTCACGAAAAAATGAACTGAGCAGTGGTAATAAGTTCTGTTGCTAAGAAACAAAATAATCCTCAATTACTGTGGCACAGAAGTGTTTGAAATTTTAAGAACAATCAATAAGTTATGAAAAGCCATAGCTAAAATAGTTGAGTTAAATGCATAGAGGTGATATTACCTGCAGTATCCATGGTAAATAGAATAAATATTCCCAGATCAATGTAATGTTATCCGAATCGACTACAACAAACAACACCGGTTGAACAATTCCGATTTGATTTGTCGATCGCAAATGAAGTTCAATCCAAAGAGGCGTCATGGTGCCTTTGAGGAGCTTTTGGGTAAGTTCTGGTGGTACAAATAGCCACCTTTTATTTTACAGCTAATGCACGTAGATGTTTACCAGTACACTATATCCAAATAGATCGTTTTAGCATACATAGATGTTTACCAGTACACTATATCCAAATAGATCGTTCTAGCATACATAGATGGACGAGCCAACCTATTGCATTTGTTATCTGATATCATTAGGTGAAATAATTCTCTACGACAGTTCATAAGTCCTCTTTCCTGTAGAATAGTTTCATTTACATTTGTAAAATATTTTACTTTTACTAACCCTTTCCAATCAAAAAGCTGAGCCCCATCGCCTTTATTAGAGCCAGTTCAGTCCAGTCACGTGTAATGTGTATCATTATACTTGTTTATTCCATTATATAATTTTTATAAAATAACAAAAGCGGTATATAATGTAGCGACGCTAAAGGAAATTCAAAAATAAATTCACCTGAGGATCTATAATTGTATATAATTATCTGTGAATTTAAAGGGGGGGGGAAACCCCAAGAGTCAACCCAACCCTGAAAGAGTCAGAACTACATGCCTAGACAGACTCAAGGCTCATCCTTCAGTGGACTTTCACCGCTGTACCGAGATATCTACCACACTCCTTAATTCCATCACCCAACCTTAAAATAGGTCCCTAGTAAAAGGATCCCTGTCACTCCTAAAAATTCCATGTTATTTTATTTTTCTCACATTCATATTTTCAAATTTTGAGAGCTT
Organism: Acanthosoma haemorrhoidale; assembly: GCA_930367205.1. Lineage (NCBI taxonomy): Eukaryota > Metazoa > Arthropoda > Insecta > Hemiptera > Acanthosomatidae > Acanthosoma > Acanthosoma haemorrhoidale. Next base: position 163,395,724 of record OV884011.1, on the reverse strand, counting down.
TGAAAATAAAATTGCTTTTCGATATATGCACTGCCTTCTTCGGACCCCTGGGTCCTTTTCTTGTAGCTCCTTAACCTGACCATGGTGATGCCTCAGATCTCGGCTCCTGTTAGTACACTACTGATTGCTTAGCTTACTGGCTGTAAATTGGTAATAAAAGATTTTATTAGATGTGGTGAGACTTTCCTACCTGACTGAGGGAAGGCACATTGTTCCAGTGAAAGGGCTGGTGAGCTCTGATAGAACTAAACAATAAGACAGTTTAAGGAGAGGTTAGACAAATAATACTGTAGCGACTGCTAACTACTCAAGATAAATCAGCCCTATTCCTGGAGGGTCTGGATCCTTTGAGCCTAACCCAGGCCTGCAATGCGATTGGCTGCTTTGGGCCATATATACCCCCCAGTTTTAGCGGACAATTTATTCAAGCTACGGCTCACCTCTGGACTGGTACTTGCAGCTACACTGATTTTTCCAGATTTGGCTTTCACATTTATGAAAATGTGTACACTTCTATCCTAGCCTTGCAATGTTTTAGTCGGGCGTTGTCAGACCCCACACCTTCCTAGTGGGATTCTCTACCATTGTCTTGTTAAAACTAGCACATTGGAAGAGGTCCCTTCTATGCAGACGATGGACTCTGGGGCCCTACAAACTTTACCTAGTAGCGTCTCCAGTCTGCCTCTCTCCAGTTCACAATCGCTTTTGGGATCCGGACGGTTTTCGCCTACCCACAAATACCAAGTGTGAATTCGTGGTCATTCCAAGACCACATAAACTACCTATAATACCTACCCTGTACCTCTTCTTCTGAACATAGTATACTGTTGGGGCACATACCTATCAGATATGGAGTCGGGTAGCTCAATATTAAGACCTGTCATCAAGCAATCGTCCCAGTCATAGCCTATTCAACTCTCACACCGCCACCATGGCTACTAAGGTATCTAGGTCACCACCATGACAACCTGACAAAGACAATAAGTCCACTTCACTCCCAGATCTCAACCCTATTAGTATAATCACCACCAGGAACAAGGGCGACCTATGCCTCTCCATTGAGGCCGGAATTGTCCTGAGGGTTCTCTGCCTTGATCCTGCGAAGGCTGAAGAAATTAGGAATGAGCAAATGGTGCACACTGTGAATAAACCACAAATTAGTGTGGTCCTACACCAGATGAACCTAAAGGTGACGGATCTATTTGATATTGTATCCTTAATTACAATAGAGAACAAGAAACACCAGCTAGCTAAAAGCAAAACTGAATGAACGAATCCTAGAATGAACAACTCAAAAGAAGGCTACAAACAGTTACAGCTGATGGTCATGGATATAAAGGCCATCTGGGCGATTAATATCTTTTATTGCTAGAATTTTTTTGCATTTATAAATATTGTTATCCATTATTAAATGCAGTCCATGGTACTAACATTTTCAAATTGCAAAGTTCCTCACCAGAATTTGAGCATGTGAGGTACTGGTTTTTTATAACATTTAATGTTTTGGAACCCCCCCCAAAAAATTGATATTACAAATCACCCCAATGTACATAGTTTGCCCATTTCTATATACAATTGAACTCCGTTATTCAAAATAAAAATTAAATTTGTTGTACTTGGTTCTGATATATTCATAACCCGCCGCATAAAAGAATAGATGTAAAATTTAGTAAATGGAAATATGAATGCATGGTATGAGGATGAGTAGAGGTAGGGTCTTTGTCAGGGGCTAAATTATAATTGGATTACCATTAGACAGTGGAGCAGTTCATACATAATGCAGTTTTACTTTATGTTGGATTTAATTAATATGATAAGATAAAATTATTATGTATGATTAGTCAGGATAAAGTCTGATTAAACAGAAATTCTTGGTAATGGCTATGTGCTGAATATAATTAAAATCGAGTTTGTGTCACCCATGACCTATGACATAGATAAGAACAAACTAGTATAAAGGAGGAATGATAGTAGTAATGATGAAGCAGGAAACAGTAAGGATAAAAGGGGAGAGGGGAATTAGAGGAAGTTATTCTTGAAAGAGCTCCAGAGGAAGGAGGCCATGATGAAGCTTATGATTTAAAACAATATTCTTCATATCCAAAGACATTAGTTATTATATTGGATTCGTTATAATTTGTATACACTATACACATGAAGTTAAACTTAACTAACACTCTATAATAAACACATATACACAACACAACTACAAACAACACTTCTTAATGCTATCTTATCCAGTGTCCCCCCAAGCCTTTCCTGAGGCAAAAGAAAGAACATTGGTTTCCTTAGTTATTTGGCACGCACTATAATGAGGATATTGCAGGTATGATGTTCCATCAAATGATTATTTAATGTACTGCCTCGTACTCCTTTGGAACAACAATGAAGAAGGACATTACTGAGCCCTTTTTCTGGTTTGGTGTCCTATTATGTGCTTCTTTAAATTATTAGAATATACCGTTTTGTAACTGCAATGAGGGCATTGATGAGGCTTTTCTTTGGTATGTTGTGCCATGATATGTTTCCTCAAAGATATAGCCTGTATGGCCTTGTAGCTGCAATGAGGACATTGATGAGGCTTTTCTTTGGTATGTTGCCCCATGATATGAACCTTCAAAGTAAATTCTCTTCCTGCTTTGAAACTACACTGTGGACAATGATAAGGCTTTTCTGCGGTATGTTTTGCTCTGATATGATTCTTCAGATGTATAGCTTGTACTGCTTCGTAGTTGCAATGAGGGCATTGATGAGGTTTTGCTCCGGTATGTTGTCCTATGATATGATTCTTCAATGATTTCGCTTGTACTGCCTTGTAGCTGCAATAAGGACATTGATGAGGCCTTTCTCCAGTATGTTGAGCCATGATATGATTCTTCATAGTTTTATTGTGTAGTGCCTTATAGTCACAATGAGGACATCGCAGATGCTTTTCTCCGGAATGTTGTGCCATGATATGATCCTTTAAAGACTGAGCTACCACTGTTTTGTAGCTGCAATAAGGACATTGATGAGTCTTTTCTCCGGTATGATGTGCTTTGATATGATTTTTCAAAGAATGTGCTACTACTCCTCTGTAGTTGCAATGAGGGCATTGATGAGGCTTTTCTCCTGTATGCTGTGCCATGATATGAATCTTTAAAGTATTAGCCCTTGCTGCTTTGTAATTACATTGAGGACACTGATGAGGCTTTACTCCTGTATGTTGTGCCATGATATGATTCTTTAAAGACTGAGCTACCACTGTTTTGTAGCTGCAATAATTACATTGATGAGTCTTTTCTCCGGTATGATGTGCTTTGATATGATCCGTCAAAGAATGAGCTGCTACTGCTTTGTAGCTGCAATGAGGACATTGATGATGCTTTTTTTCAGTATTGCATGCCATTAAATCATTATTCAAAGTACCGTCATATAATGCATCTGAAGAATCTGAAACAAAATAAATAGAAAAAAATAATAAGCACAACAGGTAAATAAAGAATTATTATTGAATTTAAAAGGATAATTTTAATTTTAATCTAATTTTGTTTTCCTTCAGAGAGTACCACGAATTGTCACAAAAGACCTGCAAATTTATAACATTTGAGCTTAAAGGAAAACATTAGGATGTGGTCACAATTTCGAGATGTCTCCGAAATTGGGCCAGAGTAAACCATATTACTGATGTTTTTTGTATTCAACATAAAAAAATCTTGTAATAAATAAATGAATAAATTATCAATTGATCTATATACTTCATTTCCTCCAGGGAGAAAAAAATATGAGTAAATATTTTGCCAACAGATGCTAGAAATAGCTTCCTAGGATAAAGGAATTGAGTCTGTCTACCAATGGCCCCGTACTATAGCCTCCTGACAACAGTTCTTGCTCCTCTCAAGAAGATATATAAAGCAAGAGGCACTTACTCGGATTCCCCCGATATTTCTCTATAATGTGAGCAACTATAAATTCCTTAATAAAAATTTTAACCAACTGTGCCTAAAATGTTTGACCGAACTTTCAGGCAAGCAAAACTAAAATTATTTAAACTTCATTGAAAACGACATAAAAATGACCTAGAAAAAATTGACAGCTCAGGCTCTAGCCCAGCTGAGTGAAATACAAATAAAATCATAATTTTTCTAAATGTTCATTTCAAGTCATTGGTACATTCGTGATAACAATTCAAATTTCACAATTTTTATTCAATGATAGCTGTACTAGCGAAAATATTTACCTTACCCCGCCCCTCGAATTCACCTGAACCAACTAATCTTTCAACAATGTAACCACCACAGGACAATCAAAGTGAAAATGTTGCCATCTTAACCTTTCCAACTTCTTCTGTTTTATTAAAGATATTTGTGGATTGTTGTGGAACCAAGTCGCAATTATTATTTGCCTTCTTATACAACTAACTTAATAGGATATACATAAATTGAATATTTTACTGATTATAAGATATACTAAGTGCTCCCTATTGTTCTTCGATTAAGCATAACGGTTTCGATATAACTACCCCTGTATGTCAGTTGACTGCCCAGGCAGTGTGAAAGATTTAGAGTTAAATTTCCTTCCATTGAATCCCTTAGTAGGTCAGATAACCCCCCCTCCTCCACTGGCATAAACCTTTAACGCTGAGTTGGTTCGCCTTGGAATATTACAATGCATTAAATAGTCAATAATTCATGTCACAATAGTGGATCCAGATTAGCAATTTAAGTACCACACTCCATATTTAATTTTTTAGCTCTAAAGTGACTCAAATTTGAAGGAATACTTTTTTCTTTTCTAGAAAAGTGATTCCTCTTTGATCTCATTTCCTTATTAATCATATTAAATAAAGTTATTTTTATGGGCGATAATCTATCAAAAGCTGTTTTGTTCACATTCACTATAATTACCGATTCCCTGGCCCATAGAGAGAGGAATAGTACTAAGCATTATAGCAATAAGTTTAGCTTTCTTTTAATGATTTTATAAAACATTTATAATTCATTCGCTATCTGTAAGACATTAGAAATATTATTTTTTATATAATATATCATGAAGGCCAAGGGACTAATACCATGCCTTCACTGGTATGGCAGGAATAGTATTGTGTTACGTGATTGACATTCATATATTAAAGGATGTTTCAGAGATGTTTTAGTGTTCTCACCATCCTACAAAATTAGCTCTTCACCTTTTTTGGGGATGGATTGAACCACCTACTAATAAGAAAGCATCAACATGTAAAAAATGTCTTAAAAGAAAGTTAAGTATCAGTCTAAGTGATCCAAAAATTATGAAGACGTTTGTAAATATTCGTAAATAAAGGGATGTTTCAGAAATGCTTTAATATACTCACCATCATCCGGTATAAGCCCTTCTTGTTTAAAAAGGATCGGTTCACCTGTGAATAAGAAAACAAAAACTTGTAATAAATCAAATGTCACAGTAGCCGGTTAAGAATCACATCTCAATGATTCTACAATGTGGTAGACGTTTGTAAATATTTATATAAAGGGTGTCCCAGAATTAACAAAAGATTTGAATTTGCCGCCATTTGTGCAGTAAAGTGCTGGCAACCCTAAAAAAAAAAAAAACAATTTGACAGCTGACAGTTTAGGGTTAGTAAAAATGGAGTGTTACACGATAGAACAACGTTTCTTTATTATTAAACATTATCTCAAAAATAATGAAAGTTTGGCGGCTGCAGTTCGAAAATTTCATACAAAATATGGTCGGAATAGTGTTCTGACTTCATCAACTGTGAAGAGATTAAATTTAGGGAGACTGGATCAGTTGGAGACTCTAAACACACTGGTCGTCCAAAAACAAGCCGCTCAAATTTCAATATCGAAGAAGTGCGTGAGAGTGTTGTTGAAAATCCAGGAACATCGATTTAGCGTCATAAACACAGTTCTTTGTGCCGAAATTGGATGATATTGATGTGGCCAATATGTGGTTTCAACAATATGGTGCCACATTCCATACAGCCCATGAAACAATTCAAATACTGCATGAGATATTTCCAGGTCGTGTACTCTCTTGTTTTGGTGATCAGAATTGGCCCCCTAGATCGTGTGATTTAACACCTTTAGATTTCTTTTTATGGGTTATTTGAAGTCAAAGGTGTACGTCAACAAGCCCACATCCACCCATGCATTAAAAGAGGAAATTCAATGCTGCATCAACATAATTCAACCACATTTATGCCAAATGGTCATGGAAAATTTCAACAAAAGAGTGCGTATGAGCCAGCAAAGTCGTGGCGGCCATTCGCCCGATGAGCTATTCCATAAATAGCCCTATCCTATTTACTTTATAATTCAATAAAAAAATAACAACGAAAATACTAAAAACTGTGTTTTCTATTTAAATCAAATCTTGCGTTAATTCTGGGACACCCTATAAAAGGGGAAAATAATTTATGGACTATTAAATGTGAACGCTTTCTCAAGTCATACCTCGGAAGCTGTTTTAGTGTACTTGCCATCCTCCAGGATAAGCTCATCTTTTTTGGGATGGTTTGAACCACCTACTAATAAGAAACCATCCACTTGCAAAAAATGTCTTAAAAGAAAGTTAAGAGTCAGTCTAAGTGATCCAAAAATTATGAAGACGTTTGTAAATATTCGTAAATAAAGGGATGTTTCAGAAATGCTTTAATATACTCACCATCATCTGGGATAAGCCCTTCTTGTTTAAAAAGGATCGGTTCACCTGTGAATAAGAAAACATCAACTTGTAATAAATCAAATGTTACAGTAACCGGTTAAGAATCACGTCTGAATGATTCTACAATGTGGTAGAAGTTTGTAAATATTTATATATAAGGTGAAAATTATGTAAGGACTGTTTCTCTTACTCTTAAGCTTTCTCAAGTCATACCTCGGAAGCTGTTTAGTGTACTCACCATTGTCTAAGATTAGTGCTTCTTCTTCTTCTTTTGAACAGACTGGCTCATCTGCAAACAAGAAAAAGGAAACAGTGAAACATCAAGCTTAAAAAAACAAAAACAAACTTACTGGCCATAAAGCACACTATACAATATTCATATAACACAAATAATACCTACTTACTCCTCGGCTCTGCAGTCCTGCTAGGAACAGGCCTTAAGAGGTCAAGACGATATAGAATAAAACAATGAAAACTGTTTTTTATGTGGCATTTATTTTATCATTACTGCCTCCAATTTTTAATTCAAAACTTGACCAACATACACAGGTGGTCTGAAAAGTTTGCGACCTCAACATGAAGATGATAATAAAATAAATAAAAGCTAGTGAAATAAAAGCTTTTTTAGGTCGCAAACTTTTCAGACCACCCTCGAATGCATAACAATGACCCTTTACACGGTACCCAAAATGGTTACTACCTGGTCTAAATGATTACTAAAATGGGCATTTGAAAAAATTTCATAATCTTATAAATAAAATAAAAAATGAAAACTTCTTGTCTTACCCTCCATACTGGGTTCTTCCTTAATACCTCCTTCAGCAACAGAACCTGAATAAATAACCACAAATCAGAATTTTCACTTCAGTAATATTTTATACTACTCCTACAGGAGAGTCTGTCTGGCTGAATAAATTGTAAAATGACCAATGGTTGTTATTAAGGGATAATTTTATAACATTTAGACAAAACGGAATTCAGGTTTGCTGCAAGGATAATGTTACTAGTTCTATAGCATTTTAAACATTGTAAACAAACAGAGAAACTGTGTATGGAACAAAAACATAAACGTGAACCAAGACAGTTCTTGACATGTTGGAGACAACGAGGTCTACAATTTGATGGTTTTAACACCTCCTAGAACCCGTCAAGCCTACTGGAGGAAACGCTTCATGATAGTGAGACTTAAACAGCCAATTCGAGATGAGAGTAAACCCTTCCATTTCCCGTCTAATGCCTGAACGCCAAAACGGGTGGGAATTAAATGAAAATACAAATATTCTATATTCTTAATTAAACAAATAGACGGAGGACGAATCGGGTCCAAGTTAGATGCACCAAATATAGTATAATAATAAGGTTTAATTCAGATAACTAAGTGGTATTAGTTGAGCGGGTGAAGACAAAGAAAAGTAAATTACTGCACTCCCTCATACTTATTGTTGTCAGATATGATTAGGTGATACATGTATATTGATAACATTGATGAATGATGTGTTCCTTTACTTTTCGCGGTCAACAATAAGTATGATGTAGTGATTTAACAAAACAGACACCTAATACAATGTTTTTTGTAAACAAAACTTACAGTCAAGTTCTTCTTCAATTTCTTGCTTTATGACCGTAACAGATTCCTTTGCATCTGCAAAAATAAACATTCAAAATCATTGTTAATCTGTTTAATCAGTACAATCAAAGATACTATATTGATATAAGTCTACACAATTCAATCTATTTTCATTACAATCTGATTAACGACTGATTCAAAATTGAGTACTGATTGCTAATATGAATGTTTAATATATATATATATATATATATATATATATATATATATATATATATTATATTTATAATATGAATTACAAATGGTTGTAACAAGCAAATGTCATTAACAAATAAAAAAGAGCCTCAAGTACATTCTTCCCTTCTCAGGAATAATCATTTAAGAGAAGTGAGCGAGAGAGATAAGAGATAAAAAACTTTATTCACAATTCAACTTGTTACTAAATTGTTATTACATGTTCCCATATCCTTCCCATGTTATAACCAACTGACCCTTACTGACCAGTCGCTGCGGACAGCTACCAAAAGAATCTTACTATTCCTTAAAACTGTACACCACCTGAATCATGACAAGGGCTCCGATACACCCCCTGACTCTCTCTCCTCCACCTTCCCATTTCCATACCAAAGAAATAGTCATAGACATTTATAGAAACTCCATGCCCGAAAAGCTGTTGGTTTTGATATATATTATGACTATCAAGATTATTCTTAAACATTTATCAACAAAATCTATTTTATTCCTGGTCATCTACATCTCGGTACTCAGAAACACGCATTTTCCTTTGCTCTGGAAATACTTCTCAATCAAAATGGTCCAAACATAAAAAAAAAACCCTAACACTCCCCTGCATCTCACAGGCCCATTTCCTTTTCTCAAACGCTCAGCAGCTTTCCTCAACCTTCTTACCAGTTTGGATTTTACCCCTCGCTTTAAACTATTCATCAATGCCATCCCATATTAGAATACATTTCCTCCTCACATGTGAAGAAAGCACTGTTGTATTAGTCGAACTTCCTTAGGCCTACATGTTATTAGATATCTTTGGTTTTACTTCTGATTTCAGGATAGTGAAAACAGAGATTTAATTTCAGTTCCAGTTCAGTAATTGTAACCCTTAGTTTTATATAAGGGTGACTTGCTATTATAGGGCAATATTGGTTAAACGATTTCCTTTGGAGATTTTTATTGCAGAAACTCTTGATATCTTCATTTAGGTCTGAAGACCTCGTAACTGTTTCCAATTTCAATGTTATATTTCATAGACTCTGTTCTTGTCCTACTCATTATACAGTTGATACACCGGAAGTAGATCCATCCATGATATGCATTCCCTCCCCTCTGCTGGGAAAATTTTATAGTTATTAGCGCTACCGTATATAAGTTTAATTGGGGAACGCTCCAAAAAAGTCACTAAAATAAAAACTGAGAGAAAGAAACTAAATAACAGACATGCCACGTCTCGGTGGATGCAACGGAAGTACTGAGACAAAAGACGGAAAATAATGAGACAAAAAGCATGATTAGGCAGCTGGAAAGGTGACCTTTGACATAGTACAATGACATGTGGGATTAAGGATCAAGTTTTTAATTGACAGAGGATCATTTACCTGCAGTATCCATGGTAAATAGAAGAAATATACCCAGATCAATCGCCTGTACTTAATGCCAACAACGACCTAATAACAACCCTTGTTGGACCCTCCCAAGTCGGTCAGGAATGAAGTTCAATCCAAAGAGGCACCATAGTTTAGTCTGCCAGGGAGGTATTTTGATCGTTTATTCAGTTCTACAATGACGGGAGCTTTTGGGTAAGCTCTGGTGGTAAACATAGCCACCTAGTTCGTTTAAACCAAATAATCTTCAATAAATATGATGTTCACAAAGGCAATGTATATTTGATAATACTTAATTTATTGGCCGCAAGAAGACTTTAGTCAGGTAGTCTGCCAAACAAATCGATTCGGGGATTTTTTTTCATTCATCACAGCATTAGTTTAAAATTCAGAACTGTGGTCAGTTAAATAATCTTGTAGAGGAGAGTCTTTAAAAAACTTTATTATAAATAATAATCAAAACACTAGTGTATATACAAATATTAATCGATCAGTTACAGCGTTAGAACATACTTTGTTGAAGGACTAGGCACAAGTGAGGGTGTCTGGGGCCAAAGCAGGTAAGAAGGATTTTAGGAAACAGTTAGGGGTTGCTTACAAAAAACAAGGGTTCTACCCAAGAACCTTTCATATTTTACACCATTTCCAAACTGGGCTCATTGTGCACAACGAATGGTGACGTTACCTTGGAAGGTTCAAGCTCTTTTTTTTTTTGCCCATGCCTGCAAGGATTTGATACCAATTGGAGAAAGGTATGAGTGCTGGTAGTCTACTGGTATCAGCAGGTTTCGATTAGTCCATGTGCTGAATCCTGTGTTTATAATGCTAGCAATGGCGTGTATTTGTTATCTTATTTTCAAGTGAGGGGCGATGGTATCGCTTTGATGAAGAGGCCGATTAGGGCATTTTTGGCTAGAAATCACGAGAATGAAGTAAAATCAGCTGGTAGTGAGTAGGGATGAGCCTGTAGGCCCGGCTAGGCAGTAAGCCTATTACAAATAAAAATGTCAATAATAAATAAACAAATAAAAACCCTCAGAGTATTGTGGAGGACCCCAACAAATTTTATAATTTTTCAAGGAGTCCACTCCCTCTTGAGTCGTTCCCGTCGTCTTTTATCCCCAAACTACCTGGAACGTTTAGAATCAGAAATGGGACTGTTAAGAGAGCATTCTCGAATTTACATAAAATTTTCGTTTCTCCAAAGCGTGACCGGGGTCATTCCAGGACCCCCATGGTATTTCCAAGGTACCCTATTTTTTAGATATTAATTTTACCAGAAATGAGCACTCCTGAAGTTTATATTCTCAACTTTCTAGAGAATGACAGGGGTTGGGATGGAGGTTGACCAGGGGTGAGTACTATCTGGGAGTGATTAGAGATGAATGATTTAAACCAGCTGGCACTACTGAAAGAAACTGGCGTCGATACTAGTTTGAAATTCTAGGAGGGAGGAGAGACTGTTGCCGATCATACTGAAGAAGGAAATAGAAAATGAGGCGATATCTAATTTAAGCCAAGATTAGAAACAGCTTTTATGTGATAGAAGTTGTCAAGGAATGGGCCGTGATGAGCAGAGAGGGATTGGGCGTTATTATGGCATGTAAGGACACTATTCACGAAGAAGAAAGAGAAGACAAAAACAAAAAAGAAAGCAGGGAGCAGAAACTAAAGCTCTTGAAAATAATCATAAGGAAGAGAGTTGAAAATAAAAATTCCGAGTACATGAAGCTGTTACACTAACCACCACACCATACGAGAGCCTGTTACATTTTTTAAGTAAGCGAACGCTGAACAGCAGGTATTGTTTCCCTCCTCTCATTTCTGAAAATAATTTTCTTCTTGGGATTCTCAATACAATCGATTAAAATTTCATTTGTTTCCTTATTCACTTTGTAATTTTACTAAACTAAATCTTACTTAGGGTATCCATATAGAAGTAAACGAATAGAATTTCTATTTTAATTTAAATCACAAGAGATTCAATATAAATAAAAATATACAATTAACTATTCTTAGACTTCCTTTCTTCATTCCATCCATTTCTGCCAGTTTGTGGATGGTCAAAAATATTTGGCGTGAGGGCCCTTATGTTGTCTAACCTCATATTTCTTCATATTACCTCATAGCAGCGCATCATAAAACCTCATACCTCATATGTGCGGAGTCTATTCTAAAAGCCATTGGGTCAACATTGTATTTGAAGCATCAGGATCACATAACTCAATAGTTGTATGAAGCAAGGCAAGCATACAACGGAACATTTGTTAACCCAAACACTGTACATGATTAATTTTTTTCTTTTCTTTCATGTAAATGTTTGGTTGTCAAGGACCCAGATGAGATTTAATAAATTATAAGTTTAACTTACATTTTAGCTTCTTTAATTCTATATGATATATAACGATAAATTAACAAAATATTGGATGTAGAAAGTTAATTAAAAATATTAAAACATGGTGTGACCTAGAGACTCTTCACAAGAGTTCCCTGAATACTTACAAAATGATGGTGAAAGGACTAATCAATATTCTTGACCTAAAATACTTCATTTGATCCATTGAAACATTTTTGTCATAAAAACCCCTTTTCAAGAAATAAAAAAAAAAAATTAATAAGCCAAAAAATAACCTAATTCTATTGCATTAAGAAACCTTTGATATCTTTGATTTTTTCTTACATTACTATCTTTAATGTCTTTAACCATTATAAAATAACAAGAACTAAAAATCGAAACAGCTTCTGACCTGTGTTTCTTGAGAAAGTCACACGAATCACAGAAAAGTAGTTTAGTTAAGAGATACGGAACGAACATTTTTTTAATTTGAATTATTTTCGGCATGAAAATTTTTCAATAATAAATTGAATTTTAACTGTGAAGCCTTTAAAATTTGAGATTAGAATAATTTATTTTCAGGACATTACAAGATAATTAATTCTAAATTATAATTAAATAATATTTAGGGCATGGTCATTATTAAACTCAATAAAATTCAGCATGAGTGATTAATCTATTTTACAACATTAATAAAATGTCTAAAATTTAACAAAATTAAATGTAATATTTCATAATAATTCCTTACAGTATAACAATCTTCGATCTTTTATTAACCTTTTACACACCATTTCATTTTGTTTTTTACAGATAAAAAAATCAAATATACATAATGTTTCCCTACAAATCAATCTATAAGACACATTTCATATTATTTTAAAAGTAGAATACGAAATAGTTTAAATAAATACACAAAAATATGTTATCTACAATCATAGTCTAAGTCTATCGTTAATATTATTATACATTTTTTTCTACATTATACACACATTATATAAATTGACACACATTAAACTATTTACACACACGTAATACTGTTTATCTATCTTAAGTCCTAAGTATACACTACAAGAATGCCTCGTGGAAAGACATATACGATCAGTCTACAACAAAGTATAAGGGGACATTCTATTAACAAACTTTAAAATGTTTTATTTACATCTATGAAGTAATAAGGTGACAATTAACAAATAAAAGAACCGGTGTTACGGAAGAAAATAAAAACTTATTGGCACATTAATATTAAAACCTTCATTTTAAGAAATCATTTTAAAATTGAAACAATACACCGGTGCGATTTTGTTACAAAAACAAAATTTACTTCATAACAAAATATAATCATTAATATAAAAACTAGGATATTAGAAATTTCCATTTTAGTCATAAATTAAAACAAAAAGGAATGAAAAAAATAATACAATTGTTAAGACTAAAGATACAAACTAAAAACAAACCAAATACTTTCATATTTTAATCATGAATAATTAATTTAAAAATAATTAAATATACAGTTAGACAAGACAATATGAGTTATAATAATTTAAATATTGCTATAATCGAAAGAGCATCTTGAAATGCAATTTTTCGAATTTTGTAAAGGTGTGATGACATGTTAAAATGACCAAACAACAAAAATAATATGAGCTGTCTGGAAATACGTTAACGATTTTTCTTAATGAATCCTTCTCACCTACATGGTAAAGTCTCTGAAGTCGGTCTTGAGCTTGATCGTAGGCTCTTGGGGCTGAGTCTGCGGCAGATGAGGCTTGCTACTGATGACATCCTTCCTCCGGGACTCCTGGCTCCGCCTTATAGCCGTCTCCAGGCGGCTCCGCATGTCGCTCGACTCTGACATTATAGTTTTGAACTCCTACAACAACAGCAGCAATTAAAGTGTGTGAAGCAATTTTTTAGCGTGGTAGTTTTAATTGATGACCTCATAATAAAAGGACTTAATAAATTACTTAAGCGATTTAAAAAAAATAAAATAAACATTTTCATCTTAAAGTCCTGATTAATAATATCTGATATGTTTTAGGACCTAAACGGACTAAAATTATCAAAATTCATTAAAACTTTCATAAAAACTGTTTTCGCAGTCCTAACGAAACCTTTTATTTTTTAATTGTTTGATCACACTTGACTTGAATTGTTTTTAATAATGAAAACAGAATTGCTCTATTTGTAAAATAATCTCCTACATTTAAACACAACATAAATGTGTTTATCCCATCAAATTTTTTTCAAAAATGGAATTTTGAATAGGCAGATGGATGGATTGGGGCTTCAAATTTTTGTATAAATTGTCTTTTAATAAAAAAACCAACATATTGTTGTGATATTTTAATGTTATGATTTTTAATAGTGTTTTGAATATAAACTCAAAATTAGCGGGCATAAATGAACGGTGGATCACGATTCATGAATGTTTAAACACTATTCGTTGCATTGTCTCTACCTTTAATATGTATAATATAAATATTTTATGTTAATAACTTCAAAACAAGAAAAGTATAAATATCCGACACAACTGGCATTGAATAAACAGTTGAAAGATCAATAAGGCAGCGGAGATATGCGAGATATATAGGAATACCGAGAAGCAAGTGACGCACTCTTTCATCTTTGAACCGGCAGAGGACGAGGAAGCACCAGGAGGGACTCCAGCCGAGGTAGCAACCCACGCTAAGGCACGGTTACGGCCTCGTAGTGCACAAGAGAAGAGAGGCCCCAGACTTGCACCCGGCCACGAGACAAGATCACGCACTCTTTCACTGACGATCAAGACAATAGAAGATGCTAATCCGAATCACGCAATAGAAGACGACCATCGAAGAATATCAACAAAGAAACACTGGCCAGTATCACGTTACGAATAATTATAAGGTACCATTTTAATGTTAGATTTAATAGTATTCTTTTATTACGTACGTAGTTAATTTGTATATTAATTTTAATGAACATATGTGTAATAAACAATTATTCCTTTTGCCAGAACTTTATCCTATTTTTATTAACAGAACCTTGAGATAACGTAAAAGTTAAATATAAAGTCATAAATTATATAAAAAATATATAATTAAAATATATATGAATAATAAAAATATCCTAATAATATATTTTCCATATCATCTCTTTTCCCAGTTATTATGTGTTTTACAGTCACACAGGTACTGAGGCCGATTATTATCTTATTGGATTAGGGAATGATTTATTACCGAGTTTTAATGGCGGTTATATTGAACAGCATTAAGTGCCATTATATAGAGATAATCAAATTTGAAACGATAAATTAACTACAAACTGAAGAGAGAACCAAACATCATTAAATGGTTGAATTGAATGAATATTTAAAATTAAAAAAAAAAAAATATTCTTGTTGGCCTCTCCAACCATTAACAATTGTGAATTTCCAGTAAGATAAATAATTATAATAAAAAAATGAGGCCATTGTTAATCGCATAAGTGGCGCTTTTCCCTCTCAAGTTCCAACTGATTTACAGTTAAATCCAAACTTTTTAAATTTTCTTATATACTCGATATAGTTGTCAGAATAAATTATCTCCTATTAATAACAAATAGTGAAAAATAAATCGTACCTGGGGGTACTGGGGCCCAATCTTCATCAGCCAGTGGAGGCTTTGTTCGTGAAGTGCTTTGCACTGTTTGTTGGCTTCTTTCAGTGAAGGTCCTTCAAGCAGACAGTCGATAAGTTCCGGAACTAACAGTTTTAGCATCTGTATTCCTGTAAACCGAGCATTTGATGATACAATATAAAAAGTTTGAAAAAGTTTATGATAAAAAAAAAGTTCAAATTTTTTTTTAAAGATTCGTACAGTTTTGTTTTTACTTGCCTTGCAAAGATTCTCCTAGAAGTTAGCAGGAAAGAAAAAAATCGAAAAACTTAGAAAACAACAATCTAATTTATTTTCAAATAGACATACGTTCTAAGATAATTCAAGGAAGTTATATAATACTACATTCATTCACATACACTCAATAATGACTGTCTAAATAACCAACAATAAAAGTAATAATGATGATATTACCAAGTGTTGTCTCTATAAATGAACAGTAAGTACACGGGAGAAAGATGACATGTCAATTTTGATCATTTACGATTTTATGTAGGATCTCATTTAGTATTCAAAGCATGTAGTGATAGTTTTTAACCTAGCCTTAGAAAATTAGTTGTAAGGCCACTCTCTGGGTAAAATGAGAACCGTCAACATACAGGAGGCCACCCATCTAACGTGTGATCAAAATCATAAATGGGTGACACTTTTTGATTAGCCCAAGGGTGCTAATAACAAAAAAGAGGGTGTTGGACAAAAATGAAAATCTGAAGCATCGTAAATTAATATTTCAGTACAGAGTTACATCTTAATTATGAAACAACACTTGATATAAAAAATTAATTTAACAGTTTGTTTGGTTTATCCAATCGACGACTAATAAATAAATAAAAAATATAATTACTTAAAAAAATTTAACTAAAGCATGCATGTATTTATAATCCTAAATCTAATTTCAAAGTTTGAAATTTTGAACTTAGCACTTAGATCTGTTTAAGTGTTCGTATACTTTACTGCAATCAGTAAGTTAAAATAGTTACCAAAAACTTTAATTCTCTATCTAATCCATGCTTAGAAAACCAAAATACTTAATGATTCATCATAAAATATCTCTATTACGAATCATATCTTACAACGGTAAGAATTTTGATTTATTACTCATTTAATAGGTTAGATTCAATTTACAGATACAAAATACTTATAAGGGACTTATGATATTTTACTTCAAGATATTTAAACAAAATGTCTACTAGTAATGAAAAATGATAGTTGTTTTTACTTCAAATTATCAAAACATTCACAGAACACAAACATACAATTTACACATGATAAGTACGGCGTGTGAATGACTTACTGTGCTTTGGCTCAGCGAGACGAATGAGAGCTTCGAGTGCTCCAATGGTTTCCAGTGTCAGGTTCAACTCCAGGTCTGCTGAGACTTGCTTGGAAGACTTGCTGTGGAGGAGTTCGAGCAGTCGTGGAGCCAGAGCGTGGACATAACTCGTGCACACTTGCTGGTCGGTGTTCGAGAATATAGTTTTAAGGCTTTGAACGCATTTTATTTTCACCTGAAAAATAAAATGTAACATTAAGACTCAAATATATCAAAGTAATAAGTTCAACTGCTCACAGAATAATTCAAAATGTCAATATTTGGTAAGTAGCGAGTTGATATTCAAACTAGGAAGAAAGAAAGGGCCATAATGTAACTGATGTAAAAACTAAAAATCAATTGACTTCTATCAAATAGAGGGAATAGTTATACTTTGTTTTTCACACAAACTCTTCAATTGTAATAGGCTACTTCTTAAAAGATAGTTATACTTTGTGTTTTCACACAAACTCTTCAATTGTAATGGACTACTTCTTAAAAGATAGTTTGTTAACTTCACCAGAAACCCCAAGCTGACCACTCTCTGTCTCGTAGTTCTTATATATGTTATAAGAAGCCAACACCTTACTCCCATCCTCCAAACATCTCATACTAGGACGCAGTCATATGTAGTATGCCACTAATGAATTTGAGCAAAAATATTTCTTTCATCAACTTAAGATGATAACCCAAAAAATAATCCACTCGTATCTAAATTTTAACCTATCCAAGCACTAGAACTGAAAATAATAAATTTGATATCAATCAAACAAAAGCAATATTAAAAAAATTCCCTAAAACCACATCTCTAGAAGAGACGAGGACTTAGTTGAGGTCATTGCAATGTTTAATCTAGTGAGCTTTATTCCACTTTTCTTGATTCCCAAATCCTTTTTTTAAGTAATGTTAGATCAAAGGAAGCCACTATTTATTTTCCCTCGTGAGGGAGCCAATCCCGTTAAGAAAAAAGTTTAACCACTAAACTTAAGATGGAAACAACCAAACCAAAGGCAATAAAGATACAGGAATTAAATGAGTTTAAAAAAATAAATTCTAATAATTTTATTGAATATTAATGCTATTATAATTATAGAAAAATGTTTACAAAAAAAAACTAAAAAGAAAATTGAACCAACTATAAAAATTTTAAAATCTATAATCTTTCCATCGTATCTCCCTCCTGACACTAATCCTTGGAAGATTCAAGAAAAACTGCCGTAATGGTTATGAAACCTTGTTAACCTTTTGGATAGATTTTAATCCAGGGTTTAAGATGTGATTTGAAGACGATAAATGAGAAAACGCTATATTCCAGCCTGTTATTGTTACACTCACTTGAATGCTGTCCCCCTGGATACAGCGCCTGAAATGGTTGATGCAAGGGTACTGCAAGTTTGGCGCCGACACCACTTCTGGAGGGGCGTGAAGAACAAATACTGTGATGGCCATCATCATTGTCACCTCGTCGAGTTTGATTTCGTCACCTTCTGAAGTATCACTCTTGTCGGAACCTGCGATCAAAATCGAAAGTTAAAATTAACACAAAAAGATATATGGCAAACAGGAGAAGTGTTTTTTTTCCTTTTGAGTTCTGTTGGTGAAGACAGTGACTCGTGAAAGAATTAGTATTGGGTAATATCCCAGTTGTTCGACTGGGTAAGGTTGCAGAGAGTTTGAAGAGAGAATTCATCTTCGGGGTGCCGGGTGTAGATAAACCTTCTTCTTTCAGTGTTCCCGCACCTCATCAAATCTTTAATTACTTCAGTCAACCGAGATTTGCACAGAGAAAATTATAAATAGAGGAGTCTCAAATAGAAAGTTATTGTTGTGTTTTAAATAGAGAAAGTCAAAGTAAAAATGGTTAAGGAGCAGATTTCAGTATTTTATGGTCAAGAGGATTATTGGTGATTCTAAAACTTTCATAAGATTTTGTTTTGTTAAAACAACTCAAACCTTCTGATTTCTTCAGAAGTCTTTCAAACAGAACTATCCCTGCAGTCTCCAGGCCATGTCACTTTGTACTCTCTCTTAACGGGTCTTGTTAATTATTTGAAAACATCACAAATAGCAATGTTGTGTTAAAGCTGACTAAAATGAGGTGTTATTATAATTTTTAAATTCTTCCTTAGAGATGACATGATGACATTAGCTAGAAGCTCACTCCTCTGATTCCTAATCTGAATCTCAGGTGTCTCTTAAACAATAATCATTAAAATTTGTGTCAGAAGGATTAAATTCTGCAAAACTGTAGTAATTATTAAGATATTCTGTGATTATAGTTGATGATATGATAAATATTGTGTGTAAAATTCACTTAGCTTTCATACGAAAGGTTAGGAAATTAAGGGATTGTTGTTAGTATGAGATACTAAATTTTTATTTTTTAAAAAATTAATGTTGAAAATACCTGTTTTGGCTAAGTCAATGATCTTGGCTAAAGCGCTCTGTAAGAGACCTTTCCACTGCTCGGTGGTGACGGGGTGAGAGGCATAGCGATGTGAAGCAAGTGCTCTGAGACAGTGCAGTGCTCCAGTTACCTCACCGCCTGCTGGAGATTTCCAGCCGCACTCTTTCAAGACTCCAGTGGTTAGGTAAAGTACTGTAGGAAGTATAGCTGTTGCACCTGGAAATCAATGTATCAACTATTAATTTAATAATGTGTGTAAATATATCACATTAATTCTATAGATAATTTTTGACAGAAATTATAAATAACTTTTTTTCTTTGATTTTGAACAAGTGACTTTCATTTCCTAAAGCATCTAGTTCAAATCATATATGTACATATTGTTTAATGTTAAATGGTCTTTTTGTTTAGAATAGAATTATAATAATTGGATATTTAATTCAAAGTATGACACAGACTTTCAGAACCAGCCCAATATTGTTTAAGAATGTATATCTACTTTACAAATTTGTTTTTTTTTTCTCCATGATTCTATGATGAACAGATTCTATTTTTCCGATTGGAGCTTTAATTAACAGATATTTCTTGAAGAGTAATATCTTACAAAAAAATGAAAATGAGTTTGGGGGAGGTTCTAAGCTGGAGTTGGTTGCTTACCTGCAGGAGATGCTAGCGTAGGGAGCCTGCCCATTGTGTCAAGAGCCCTCGCTACAAGAGGGGGGTGTGGCCTCCGCTGTGGCCGAGGGCTCACAGTCTGCGGACTGGGATTGAGGGGAGGGATCTGCCCGACTAGGAGGCAAAGGCAAACCTCCAGCACGGCGAAGACCAGTGACTTCCCGGGAGGCAGGTCTCCAGATGCGCCTCCCTCAGCCACGTTGTCAAGTTCTAGGTTGTTCTCATCAACTTCAATGCCCAGTTCTGCAATAGGAAACACAATTATACAATTTTCATGCTATAATGTAATGACAGTGAAGATATAGCCAAAGATTATCTTAAAATATTTTGTAAGAAAAGAAGAAGTCCATAAGGGAAGTGGGAATAGCCGAGAAGCCTCAACTAAAATCCTACTAGTTATTAGTTAACAAAGTGAGGATCTGAAAGTAAGGATCAGTAAACAATGTTAATCCTATACAGTGTGTGAGTGAAATATGCTTAAATAAGTAGTTTAGTAAGCCTTCAAAGAATTGACTACAATTTCGTATTCAAAATTAATTATTAACAAAATTTTAATATAAACCTGGAAGCTAGAAGGTTTCCCCTTTATATCAATTAAGTAATTATGAAAAAAAACTGTTAGTAGGTATTAAAGAACCGAAAAAATACTTCATTATATTAGCTAAACTATCTCATCATTGAAAATTGTTTTGTTTTTTTTAAATTGGAACTAGCTGAAATATTAAACATTAAAATGATTCAGTTTGGCAGATTTAAGAGAACAAGACTTATTTGTGTAGTTTGTAAAAGTTATTTTTATCAATACAATATTACAGATAGCCGACAATATAATTTGCCTACATTATATATTATAATATAGTTATACCGACCCTTTCACGATTCCCCATGACAGTTCTACAGGTATCGCAGATAAATATTTATTGACAATGAAACTAAGAAAATCTTATTACCTTTGAGTTTTTTCTTCTTCAAGGTTTCCAGTTCTTCTTGAGCCGCCTTCAAAACTTGGCTCAAGACATCCATAACCAATTGTTGAACTTCGATATTTTCTCTAGTCAATAGCAGCCTGAAAAGTTTTATTAACTATGTAAATTCAATGAGCAAATAATTAAATGATGTCAAACATAATATGCTAAACAACAACTAATCTATAAATTGGGGCATATGAATATAATATTTCTGATATGAAGTTTTTAAAGCTAAACTCACTTGGTTCACATAATTATTGCAATTAATATGTTCAATTTTATGAGCAATGACATTATTACAGTAATGCAAGGAGAACTTACCTATGAAGTACATTGCAAAGTTCGATACTGAGAGACCTGTCGAACATGAGCATCGTTCGAGGGAGCTCTGAATCGAGGAGAGTAAAAAGGGCTTTTAAACAGGTTATGACACTTTCATTAGGTTCCACCATCCGTGGGCTGCACAGGGCTTCCATGCATATCCCTGTCAATACAAAAAAAAAATTATAATTTTGTCTCATTAAAAATGTTTTGAAACGAAAAATTTCAAGAAGAATTTGTACACATCTCCAATACTATTTTGGCTCTGTTAAACAAAAGACTTCTGTAATTGTTCTGTTAATTCACATTTCTTATTAATTATATTATAATTTTTTTAATTATTTTCTAAAGCTACAAAAATAAAAATTAACTAAGTTACTCTAGCGAGTAACTATAAAAAATATGATTATATTCTGATTGCTCGTTTTTTATGTAACTTATGTTTATTCTAATACAAACCCTAAAGCCACCCCAAAAACTGTGAGGGTTAAGCACATTTTCTTTCGAGGACAATCAACAATTTAGAGGAAGCCACACATGTTTGAGAATTTTGGTTTACCTAAAGCCTCAAATATCATACCACCAAATCATTACCTATCATATTAGAATTAGATTCTGAATATTTTTGTAAACTCAACTCACCGAACAACAGGTGAAACCTGTCTTGAGCATTTTCTCCCTTAAACTGGGTAGCGTTCAGCCAAAGCGCAGCAGCGTGCAGAAGTGGAGGCCAGCTCGCGGCGTAATGTGATCTACAACTGTCCATCGTATCTGTCGTGTAGAATGCACCTCCGTCATGTGGCAACTGGCTTGCGAATTCTATAACATAAAAATTAAATTTATTACTATTTGGATAAATTTATATTTTACTAATAAAAACTACTATTACTAATACCAGAACTAAATTCTTATATAAATTCTAATAAAAACTAATTATAAAAAAATAAAAGCAATTTTATGTTGATTAAACTGTGAATAAAAATGTGTGTTCATTTTAGGATTTTTTTTTTTCCCCTAACCTAATCAAATTCTTACCTTCCTAAAAATCTAAAGGGAGGGAAAAATTATATTTTTAAAAAACGTAATAATATGATATCGTAATTTTATATTTATATTTTTCTTTTAATTTATATTTTTATTTATTATCTAAGGTTTTTTAGGTTTGACTAACAAAAATAATTCTGGCAAAAGGTGAATTTAATTACAACTAAACCAAAAAAACTTATATTAATTATACTTGTCAATTTTTTCTTTTCTTTTTCTTCTTCAATGGTCTTCTTTATTTAATCAAAATTAACACTTCTTCCTGGTGCAACTTCTCTTCCGTTCCGCTTCAAGTCCAAACAACAAATAGCTTAAAAAACTTTTATTACATCACTTTACTCAGATACATATATCATGGGCTGATCCCAAAACTAGAGTGTAACCGTGTTCTCATCATAACAACAACTAACTAATAGCCATTTTGTTTTTCCATCATTCCTCTTTTGTTTTTGTTTGCCTTCTTGATTCAAGGTTGGATTAAATATTTATATTTCAATTTCTTATACACAAACTCCACAATATTTAATATCACAACAATATAGAGGGAAGAAAAGTCAGGATGACTGGAAGGCATAGTTTTATTAACTTAACGGGGGTCCAGTTCCGTTAGTGCGTGCTCTCATTACAAAGGTTATAAGGTATTCGGGAGAAATATAGTTAAAATAAAAATCAAATAGCCGTTAAGTTAAATGAGGGCTCAAACGAACTTAAGGTTGGAGGTGGTGAAATGGTTGAGGAGGCTGATAAAATATTTGAATTCAGCTCATCGGGTGAAACTGGGAATATCTCTGACGAGGGAGCATCAGAGGAATCACCGAGGAGAGGGCTTCCCTTAAGTACCTGAACGTTTTGAAATATTATTGTATATTAATATTTACCTTGTAGTTTTTGATGAATTAAAAAAAAAAAAAAAAAAAAAAAAAAAAAAAAAAAAAAAAAAGTAGAATAGAACTAAAAAATCCCAGGATAATAATTTAAATAATTCATTTGACTAAAATGTTTACCAGTTTTCCATGCTTAATAATTTGTAAATATAAACTTCTTATTAAAACAAAATGATTTCCAAGTAAAATAATAAAGAGAAAATAATTAAATGAATTATGACCTGGAGGAAGTGAAAGGAGAGCATGATCCTTCAATGCTGCTAACCAATTTTGAGAAAGCGACCCAAGTTCAGGCGTCACTAGGCTGAGTAAGCTCTCCCCGCTGGATTCAAAATCGCCAAAATCCTCATCACCGTCGGCAGAAGTGTCATTATTGGGTACAGTAGACGGATTTATGCTTCCAGATGAACTACTGCTACCAACCATTGCCACGATATAAACCTAAAAACATTGGCATTATTAAATCATCTTTTAAAGGAACAATATTAAAGTAAATGCAAATTGTTTATGTTTATTAGGATTTAACATCCTTATGTACTCAAATTTTAGATAAAACGAGAAGGTTAATTGACAATTCTCAGTTCATTCTATCGGAGCAATCAAATGTTATCTAGGGGTTTTACTTTTGCTTGTGCTCTCAAATGCAGGAGAAAAAAAACGGGGGTCATCACAGTTGGAATGACTCACTTCTAGGGATTTCAAACCAGAACCTTCATGTCATAAAACAGTTCCTGATTGAATTCGGTGAACTATCTCATCAGAATAACAAATAATTTACAAACAAAAGGCAAATACTTTGTAAAGAGTACAAACAAGTTACTTAATAAAAGCTAACAATAAGATAGTTAAATAATAATAAACGCTAAACGACTAAATTGAATCATAGGAGTTAAGATATATTTGACGTTACTGCTATTAGACAGGGATAACTAATAGTAGCAGTTCAGTGAACAATTGATATCACAGGTGAGGGATTTAGACAATTGTTTTTATCGGACTACAGAATATAAATAAAATATAAAACAATGTGGACATTTCTTAGCTCTTATAAATCCATGTAAGTCGTGTTAAATGAAGAATTGTATAATACGCTCATCTAGCGGTCAAAAAAAGTCTTCATGCAGACTGTGCATTTTTTTTTATTACTTGAGATACGATAACTTACTGTTGTTCCTACCCTAGATACATAAGGCCGACTAATTTTAAATATAAAATTTAATTTAATTGAAGCTTACCTCCGCCCAAGCCTTAAGGATGGCTAGTCTTTCGAGGGTGAGCATGCTCTCGTTGTAGATGAGAGGCGTGGTTCCTGAAGCTCTAAGGCGGTCCAGGCAGGAAACTAGGAGCTGATGGACTCTTCGGAGGTCGCTCAAGTCTCGAGCAACTCCACTCCCAATCCAAGCAGAACATGCTTGGCACGCGGCTGCCGTCACATGCGAAGGGGTATCACGGGCAAAGGCTGGTCTTAATGCAGCGCTTACCTATCCGTAGATAATAATTTGGAAATATGAAATAATTCAAAAAACTGACATTCAGTTGGGCAGGCTGGATTTGCTCCATCTTTTTATTCAAGTAGCTACTTATTCTACTTTATGAAATTAAAAGTCCCTTGACCTGACCCAACCACACAAGGAAAATTTTTAAGAGGAGCCAATCCAGGAAACGAATACTCGATCCCTAAGTTGTAAGTCAATAATGATACCATCTACGGATGTAATATTTTAAAAATAAAATTTAACCTAATTTTTATTATATCATTATTTTCAGTAATAAAATAGTTTCATAGTTTCAATTGTGCATAGGACTTTTTCACCTGAAAATGAATAGCAGAAATTAATTTTTAATGAAGACGATTCCAGGTTTGTAAAAAAAACGTTATAAAAATTACACTCTAAAAATATTAGAGAAAATAAACTGTGAATAAGATGAGTACTTTTTATTGTAAACTGAACCTAATAATGAAACACATCTAAATATTAAATTGATAGAGAATCGGTTGAGGTAGAAGAAAAACAAGGAAGTTTTTATGACATTTTCTTCTATTACTGACGAAACATATTTAAAAAAAAATAAAAAATAATTAGATCTATTGTCAATCATAAAAGCTAAGATAACATATCTTGTTTTACTACTACCTTCTAGCTGATGGGTTCCCGATCAATACATTGTCTAAATTAACACAACCGTTTATAGTCATAAAATGCGGTTTTCTTAACTAAAATTCCAGCAAAAGCAGCAGATATGCCCTAGCTTTTCATCAAAAGAGACCCTAGATTATATATAACTGGACTGGAAATTAATGTAGTTTTTTTACATTAAATTCAAACATAATTTTTTAACATGTTTTTTTTTTAATCAATGATGTAATCACCCTCGTTATCAACAACCTTTTACCATCTAGTGTGCAAATTTTCAACGCCGGACCAATAAAAATCAATTGGTTAGTAAGCAAAATATCTGGAGATGGCATTTTGGACATCATCCAAATTTGCAAATTTTTTAGCAATTAGAATCAATTGAAATTTGAGGGCGCAATATCGGGCAAGTATGGTGGGTGAGACTGGAGATGGAAAATGGGTCCTCTATAATAATCTAAATGGCAGTGTCTTTCTGCGAATGAATCATTACGAAGTATACCTAAGCCAGGTTTACACCCCAAAAAGGCGTTTGTGTGTGTTTGGTGGAGTATGCACCATATTTGGGTCGTTCATTTTGAAGTGCTGAAACCTGGACAAACTGTGAACATTTTCCAAGTGGCAAAAAATTTGGATGATGTCCAAAATGCCATCTCCAGATATGTTGCTCAAAAACCAATTGACTTTTATTAATCAGGCATTGAAAATTTGCACACTAGATGGTAAAAGGTTGCTGATAACGAGGGTGATTACATCATTGGTTAAAAACAAAAACTGTTAAAAATTTATCTGTTTGAATTTAATGTAAAAAAAAAACTACATTACTTTCCGGTCCCTCTAATATTATGAAATAAAGAATTATATTATTGAATATTAACAATCATATCGGGACAAGACAAACCTGTGCTTGATATTGCTCGAGAAGGAGATGCCCAGGGAACTCAGGTTCTGGTACTCGGGCGAAAGTCTCGATTACTTCATTGAGGAGGCTTAGGCCTTGAAGGCGAAGCTGGTCGCAGTCACTGGTAGCTGCCATGAATGCCATCCTCACCAGATCCGATAAATGGAGAACTAAACAATCACCTGCAATAATCACATTCATTCATTAATATTATTCGCTATAAACTTATAGCTACCTCATTGATGTGCAAAAAAAAGTAAATGGCTGATCAGTTTACAAAAGAAAAGTGGAGTAATTTTCACATATTTTACTGATTGGTGTTATCATGGCGGTATTATCATAAACACAGGTGGCCTGAAAAGTTTCCGACCACAACATGAAGATGATAATAAAATAAATAAAGGCTAGTGAAATAAAAGCTTTGTTAGGTCGGAAACTTTTCAGACCCCTCGTATGGTGTGGTGGTTCAAGTTCTGGGTTTAAATCATGAGAGGACTTTAATTGAAAGTGGATGGTATCCTTGACTTGATTAGATTTACCATGTTTAGGATAACATCCCTTCAGAAAAAATTATAAATATCGGTTTCGGGCCTTTTTGAAGTATTAGGGGGACTGGAAAGTAATGTCGTTTTTTTTTTACATTTAATTCAAACAGATAAATTTTTAACAAGTTTTTTTTTTGATCAATGATGTAATCACCCTTGTTATCAGCAACCTTTTGCCATCTACTGTGCAAATTTTCAATGCCTGATTAATAAAAGTCAATTGGTTTTTGAGCAACATATCTGGAGATGGCATTTTGGGCATCATCCAAATTTTCAAATTTTTTGGCACTTAGAAAATGTAGTGATCGGATAAATGGAAATCCGATGATGGGCAAGTATGGTGGTTGAGGCAAGACCTCCCACCCCAATCCATTAATTTTTTCCAGGGTTCTACCGGAAAAAATAGGCGCAGTGGAGTCTTGCATTATCGTGTTGTAGAATAACGCCTTTTTTATTGACAATCGCTGGGCAATTTTCAATTAAAGATTGATTTACTCGATCCAATTGTTCACTGTAAAGATCATTCACAGTTTTTCCAGGTACCAGCGATAAACAACTCCGCGAATACTCCACCAAACACACAAAAGTTTGAATTTAATGTAAAAAAAATGACATTACTTTCTGGTTCCCCTACTAATGCATTGCATGATTGAAATTTTTTAGTGATATACAATGATAGGATCAATGTTACTGCCACCTATACCTTTCGCTTTTTTCTCAGGGACGCAAGTTTAACTGGCTTCTTGAAGGCTTTTCTTTTTTTATCTTCCCAGTAATGATAAATATCTAATTTTCAAGTAACTTGAACTTCCTCTTATTCAGGATCAGTGGACCACAAAAATTATGCATCCAAAACAGAGAGAGAAGAACCAGTGAAGTGGAAAAATATATAGACTCCAACATTATTGATAGCACTTCAATTGGTTCTTACTGAATAGACGGTTTTTAGATGGAGATAAATTGTAAATTGCAGAATTTATCCCATTATTTTTAATAATTGAAGTGGTTATAAAAAGCAAGTGTGTTATGAAATAATTAGGCTTAATGTTTTCATTTTTCTACATATTTTTATTAATCAGAAATTTACTTAGTTGTTGCCAAATACCTCATCTTCTTCATTAAACTAATATCTAGTTTAATAAGGCTTCTAGAGAGTTGCTGTAAGTACCGAAAAACCAGCCAACGCATACTTCAATTTGAAAAAAAATGTTCCATAACTCCTTCATCCATTTACCTCTTCAATTATTAGTCAAAGAAAAAAGAATTTTACATTTTTTGACCCAGACTCTGTCAAAATTTTCTTTTTTTTTTAAATAATTACCTTTATTTTTAGACATCTGCATCTCTTTAGCAAGAGCCAGGTCGAAGTGTGCTCCTTTCTGCGTCTTACAAGTGGCGATGATCTTGGACACAGAGTCGGCCGCGAACACTCTGGTCGGCCACCTGGGCTGGATTGTGACCCTGGATAGTTCGCTGGTGTGAAATTCTGTATCATCTCCTTCATCGTCAGAGGCGTCATCTGCAGTTGGTAGGTTCCCTTCTTGTTCTCCGGTAACAACAGTGTCTATAATAGATAGAGAAAAAACAATTTAATAATTTTGTAAATAGTAGACAAAATAGGGACATATTATTTTATGGTCAGTTCCTACTTCGTATCTCAATCTCCCATTAAGGTTCACAGTTCCAAATTTCCCTGCCAAAAGTTAGGAGCATTTCTGAGTTATGTAGTCTATGATTGGTCCATGTATATTTTCAATCAATGATAACAAACAGATATTTTAGTTCAACAACAAATTACATTCTCTTCTCTTAGCTTAACTTATGTGATTTTGGGTTTCCTGGAAACTAAAAGAAGTTTTTATTGCCTTATTCCTTTAGGCCAAATCTTAAAGTATAACAACAGTTGTATTTAAAATTTCCTCCAAATCTTCTCTATTTTTACAATCATCATGACTGATTGATGATGAAGATTCCAAAATGAAGGAAGGCCTACATATAGCACATTGTGAACATCCTCTTGACATTTCTTTGGAAATATGGTGTGTCCTAAATTAAACTAATTTCGAGGGAACTTTAAGAATACATACATATTAATGGTATAATACATAAAAAGAATCGTGAGATATTATTATAATCATACAAACACACAATTAATTCATATTTAAAATAATTACCATTGGCAACAGTCAACACTGATTTGCAAAGGGCCAGCCATAGAGATAGATTGCCGGTCGCAAGAACTTGGAGCATACTAGTGAGCGTGTCATGGATATGGCCAATGAGACTAGGGTCTGTCTCTGTGTCTAGCATTGAGAACAGCACTCCGGGGAGTCCTGTCTCGGTGATAACCAGTCCTAGGACATAAATTATATAGATCATTAATGGATTCATGGTTACATTATCAGATATTTCTAATAAGCACACAAACACAAGTTCCTTACCTTCAACAGAATTATTCTCTCTGTTTTCGTTCGCCAATGTAAGCGCGTGTTCGCAAACTTCTTTTGCCTCTCTTTGCGTCAATTGCCTTAGGCAAGCTACCGCCGCTTTCCGCAGTAACAAATGATTACTTGATAAGGTCCCCTAAAACAATTCATTCACAAATCTTAAACTAGTCAATGGCCATCCGGTCTCTGAATTGTTATACAACATTTTAAACTTCATTAGTTTTACTAATCATATTATTTTATCAATAATAAAACTTCATGAGTCAAGTGCCAAAATAGTACTTATTACATATTAACATTACATTACTAAACATTATATCATAGAAGCATTTCAAGATATACTCAAACAAATATTCAAATGATTAGTAATTAATATTTTTGTCAGTCTATTTAGGTAGAATTGAAGTTATTTTCCTAAAAAACCGACATAACATTGTGTCAGTGCATAGCAATTTATAACAGCTCAACCTTTCAGGCAATTTCAGGATAATTTCAAAAAATATATAATAATAACTAGAGTATATATATTTATAAACAAACGTGTAATATTATGAGATTCCTCTGCCTTTAGACTAAATTTGTGCAATAATAAATAGTAGGGAAACTTGTGTACAACATTGAACTCATTACATTAATTTAACTTTTATTAATAACTAATTAAAAAAATAGCCTAAATGAAATTTATATCCTGAAGGAACTTCTGTCATGAATTTATGTATAAAATAGCCAACTTTGTGTAAGATACTAATGAATTGGTTCCAATAAATGTGTTTATTGATTGATATATAATAAGTGAAATTTGTTGTAAAAGTAGTACACCTCATCCATACTTTTGTTAAAACATTTTTTCTGTAATTGTTCTTGATTTGCCTAATATCTGTAAAGCTTCATCAATTATTTGTCACTAAATATTGCGTATTATTGCACATTGCCACTAATACCCCGAACAGCCCTTTTCCTACTAAAAGACTAGATTAGACTATTTCCAACTCAAATGACTATATATTGGTAGAAAAAATCATCTGAATAGAATGATAATTTTACAGCACTTACACAGAGAGTAGGGACTAAAGACGACAGATTGACATGTCTAGGCGCAAACAGATGCAGTTGTTGTAGACATGAGGTAGCTTCCGCTTGTACAAGAGGGTCTTGGTGGTCCTGCATGATGGCACAAGCACATAGCAGCGACGAACGAGCCATACACACTGTACTTGTATTACCTGTTTGCAAACCTTATTATTATACCTTTAAATAAATTATTTTTTAAAGTTTTGATTGACAGGAACAGTGTGATACCTTGCAGTTCCGGTCCGACTGTGGTGATGATTGCACTGAGAACTTTTCCAATGCACTGATGTACATCCACATGGGACTGAGGTACGTTGAGTAAAAGTTTAAGCGCTAGAGTGAGAGTCGGTTCAACGTAGCCTCGGAACATGGGACCACCCGAGTCTGCGATAAGGTAAAGAGCGTGGAGAGCCCATACCTATAACAAAAAAAATAAAATAATTAAATTTAAAACCACATATTTAATAAAGCATTTTTTATTGTACTAAATTTAGAAAAAAATTTATATGAGGCATTATTATTATATTACATCAGAACATATTTATTTTTAAATAATAATAGTTTAAGAGAAAAATAATGCCACCACCATGCTATATTTTAGTCGACGACTCTGAGCAGCATCATATTAGCTTGTTTTTATTTTAAATTAATCAAAAAATGCAGGATGCAGGCAGAGTTCATTTGTGCATGAACTCCTTCTTGAACTAGGAAGTCCCAGTCGTAACTCTAAATTATGTGATCCGTCATACTTTGCTTGAATTTTTGTTTTTATGCAAACTGCACACCTTGACTAGCTCACTTACTTCTCTTCACTATCTAATAAAAAAATACCCAATGGTTCCTCTAAACGGCGAATAGTTTGTAAAACATTTGCAACATTACAGGGAAATATATTCACAGCGATATACAATTTTATTGTTATTATATTTAAAATGTAAACATAACTTTAGGTGCCTCTGTACACTTATACTGTATCCTCGCTCTCGTGTTTTGGAAATAATTTGGCTAAATAACGGTATATTATTAAATATTTTAACACAATCGAAACTATGTCTCTTTCTCTTAGATGTATTTATAGTTTTAGCAAACTCTGTTCTCTCAAAGAATGTGATTTTCAGTGTATGTGTCAAAACAGCTTGATTATAGTTTCCCCTAACATAAACTCATTGAAGATATAGATAAGAAACAATTTTTTTTTTATTTAGTAAATTAGTTGAAGTTCATACCTGAACAATGGGAGAGGTAGGATCCTGAGCGAGAGCTAACAATATTGAGACACTGGTGTTCAAGTGCTGAGAGGAGCCGAGGCCTCCGACGTAGCGGTGAAGACACCCGAGAGCCAGCGAATGTCCAGTCCTACTGGCCACGTCTCGGGCAGACTTCAATCTGTCGAAGCTAGTCTGAGCCAGTTCTGCGGTCGTCCTCGGGTCAGGGACAGTCTGGGCCAGGCGGCCCAGAGATTCACCAGCTGCACATCTCAGAATCGGAGAGCTGCTTGTTAATGCACTCTGAAACAACAGAAAAATTAAGACACATAAACAAGAACAAAAATGATTTTTTAATCATAAAATAATCTGAAAATAAAATATGGTCTGCTGAGGATTAGACGATAAAGAAAAAACATATATGATGAAGTAGCAGCCGCTTTATATTAATTTGCATTAATTTTATGAGAACTGTAGTGTCAAATTCTTCACCACAAATAAATGGAAGTTCCCCTCTTCTCGGCCCAGATAATATCTACCTATGTTTTTTATGTTTTAATAATAAAAACTTTAAGCGTCAGTTAAGAGAGGGGGAAAATAGTCCATGAAACAGCTGAAGCCCACTAGGGGGCGCATCAGGCAACGCCCTGCCTCCGGCCTGCCTATATAAGGGGCCAGATTTGAGGCATTTGACAGACTCTCAGAACCTGACACCTGAAGAACACTGCTCTCTCTCTCTGCACTGGCGCTTGCTGCTCTACTCGAACCATGGCTTTCTTATTCGACTACCTCTGCATCTCTCTTTCCTAACCTCGCTATGTTTTAGTCCGGCATTGTCAGACCCCACACCTTCCTAGTGGGATTCTCTGCCTCCGTCTCGCTAAAACTAGCACCTCCTTGGAAGAGATCTCTTACTCGCGGACGGTCGGGCCCTACAAACTTTACCAAGTAGCTTCTCCCCCGACAATCCAGTCTGCCTCTCTCTGGTTCACACTCGCCTTTGGGATACGGATGGTTTTGCCTACCCTTAGATACCGAGGGTGAATTCGTGGTCATTCCAAGACCACATAAACTACCTATAATACCTACTCTGTTCATCTTCTCCTGAACATAGTGCTTTGTCGGGGTACACCTTCTAAGATCTGATGGAGTCAGATCAATACCAATAAAGCTGCAGGGTTGTAGTGACCCTAGCCCGTGGCGGGCGCCTTCCTCCCTTGGGGACACGTTTCCGACAAGAACAATATGGTAGGATATTTTGGAACAATTCCAATTATTGGTCTCCCCGTATGCTTTTTGTCGAATTCACATACTCTTAAGACTTCACATATAACACATAATCTTCAATAAAAGTATTAAATAATCATTTGTCAGTTAAGGAAACAGCCACTACTCTTAACAATCAAATTTCAATTTTTTAAAAACTAAAAAAAACAACGATGAGAACATACTTTACCCCTCAAGTTCAACGTAATATTCTTGACAAATACCCTAAAATGTTTGGCATTATCCATGACTAATTTTAACATTGAAATGAATTTGATATTGTAAGTATTGTGTATACATTTCTAAAGCTCTTAGGTTAAGAGGTGCTCTTGGAAGAAGTTGCTGTGATGATTCCAGAGAAAATTGATTACTTACGATAATAAGTGTTGTGGCAGCTTTCTTAACATCATCAGAGCCGAGGGGCGATTTCGACTCTGTGAGTCCTTTGAGCCCAGTGAGCAGAGCAGAGAAGACGTTGAGGGTTACAGCATCAGCCCTCGAAGATTTAGCAGCTTTTATACACTCGGAGAAGTGTTCCAACATTTGCAGGCGGTGCTTCTGATTCACCCGCGGGAAGACACAGCCGAATAAGATAACGGAAGCATCGATGACTGCTACGCCTAATGGAAGTGGACCCGGAGTATTGTCCCCCTGGAAAGTAAAAATAAACCAAATATCAATTAATACATATCTCTTCTTTATCAAACATAACGTGAATGGTGTTAATTGATTTAAACCTTTTAATGAAGATAATGCCACAAAATAGCCGGCCTTTAAAATATTCAACTCGCCAATAGTTTAAATTCATTTAACAAAACATATTGGAAACAGCTAACACATTTTTTCAGACTTTTGTCTGGTCCATCTCCATCTGAGTATCACTGACATATATGTTTGTGATTGAATGAGTTCCATATATTTATTAGAATGAATGTATCTTTCAGAAACAATAAGAAATATTTTCAGCAGATCAAAATTAAATATTCTAAACATAGATAGTATCTTGATCCCGAATATAAAAATATAATAAAGATTAAATCATGACAAAAGTTACTCACCGGGTTGATTGCTCTGTACAGACAACATGGATCATGCTCGAGGGCTCCTGAACCTGCAGCACTGTTATGTTGAAGCTGAAAGAAAAAAAATAACAATAATTTAATATTGAATAGTCTGAATAAAATTTTTATAAAATTATTAAACGGGTATCTCAAGTTATCAATTTAATCAGCAATCCGGTTGGTATAAAACTTACGCAAGAATATTTTAATATTTCTATACACAAATACTGCAAAAGGGTGACACAAATTTGAATTTTCAAGAATACTTAAGTATAATTCTCAAACGATTAAATCTGTTTATAGATGGAGCTACCGAGATCAATGTTAGTTAGCATAATCTCACAATATGTATTATTCTCAAACTTCGTATCAGTTTAATTAAATAATATAATTTTTTTTTAATTATTACTTTCTATAGATTAAAAATGACAACTGACTTTATTTTCAAATGATTACTGACAAACCAATTGTCTAATTTACATGGGATTATCAAATATAACCAATCACCCAAACTAAACTTATGGACTATTATTAAACTGACGAATACATATATCTTAAAAGTAATAGCGATATAATATATAAACAAAAATCACTTACATAGTCACCATCAGCTTTACGATTTGGTTCCATCTAATGCAAGACCGCCACCAGTGCACAATAGAATATAAATAAAAAATGCGTACATATAGTTTTTAAACAAATAAAATGCTACCAAATTTAATAAAATGCATAACTAAGTCAAGAAAGGACAGTAAGAATTAAATCCAAGCAAGAGTAAGACTTCAATGACAATCGGTAAACTGTTGTGGAAAGCTGCTTCGGCTTTTTGGGAACTTGGCTTCGATCATTGGCGGTTCAAGATGACAGTTTAGTTTCCTGGGCGATATTTCTTGATTATACTTACAAATTTTTTTTTTCATATCATCTATTACAAGGTTTTCTGTAGACTATTTGGTTCTGAGCAGACAACATATATCAGTCCTCTATATTGTAATAATCCTCACGACAACCGTTATTATTAAATAACTGGGTTTAAGTCTTAAGGATTCTATTTTATGTCAGTTGACTTTATGATTTGGTTGAAAAAACATTTCATTACCTCAAAAATTCCTATAGTAAACATGTTTCAAAACCGAAGAAAAATATTATGCCACCATTGGAAAAGATTACCATATTGGACAAAGCGGAACATGCAAGAAGTACTTCTTTTAGTGAGCAACGAGCAATGGATGAGGTTACTAAATCAATGGATCAATATATCAAAAAAGTGTAATACCTGATTTTTTTTTTAAAAAACCTCTAAGTAGTTTTATTTATGTTCTTAACGTTACATTCTACGTTGTATTAGTTACAGCTCTCTCATCCCATGTCTGATTTAATTAAGTTTTTTATGGTTTCTGAAGTTTTTTCACAGCTAACAGTTAGGTCTTATTAATAAAAGATGCCTAAATACATTTTTCTTTCTTATTTTTTAATTATTGCATTCTTTCAATTAGTTCATATTGAATTATTACTGTGAGTACATAATTAGCCTCGTTCGATAAATACAGAATTTAGATTTGACTGAATGAATTTATGGGGCTATCGGCTTAGGTATAAGAAAGAAAGATGTATGTGTCATATCAGATTCTCAAATGTGCCCTTGCATGTTTCTTGACATATTTTATTATGTTTTTTCGCTTAGTTTCAATGACGCAACAATATAAGGAAAAATACGGTAAGGTATATAGAAACTTGTAAAGACTGATTTATTTTTTGTAAAACTAGTAAACTTGTAAATTTGATACAAATTTGGCATCTTTCTTTCAACCTAAATTGAATTATTACCATTATAGAATCAACTATTATCGTTTGTATAAACAATTGTAAAACGATACTAAATATGCTTAGAATCAATGAAATTATGTCCTTTCTTTTTTAATAATACATCGCTAATTTTTCAAAGTGAGTAAGAAGCAAAACAGCATGGTTAAGGTTAGTAAAGCAAACAAGCAACACACAACTTGTGTAAATAAGTATTTTGTTTTAAAAAAAAGAGGAAGTTTACCTGATCTTCTATCGTCCTGTGATCAGTTTCTTGGAGCCAAGTTCCGAGGATGACTGAGTCATCGGCATGACAGGCCGTCCTCAACTGCGAAGTTGTCGTATTCGCTGGATTTTCACTGAGGGTGAACTCTGACACCAACAACCTCAACAAGTGAGTGTACGAACCTGAAAAAAAACAAAGAAAATCAGGCTAAATAACGTTGTACATTGATAACAGACAACATTGACCTTCTGCTGCTTACCTTCGAACAGGGATGGAGGCAATAAGCTGAGCGTTTCATACAGGCGCAGTCGTACCATCGCAGCTGGCGCCTTTAAATGTTGTCCGTAAGATTTCAAAACTGAAGATATGCTGCAAAAGCATTGCGACGTATAAAAACCAAAATCCAGTAGAATCAAGGAACAAGTAAAAAAAGTAAACAGGAAAATTTATAATTACTTTGTTAGCATTGCTAAAGCTGACTCCACTGGCATTAGAATTCGCTTGGCGATATCGTCAGTCACAAGTTCGGGGCAGTTTTGCAAAAAGCTGTGCATAGCAGACAGAGCACCAGCCCTGCCGTCGAGAGTAACCTAAGACAAGAAAACATGTTAATAGATCATTAATCAATTATTAGAAATAAGTAGTGATAAGGTTATAGCTGAGGCCAAGTGGAGAGGTTGTACTTTCAAACTGCTACTTACCCCTTTCATACGTCTACAAAGGGACTGTAAAAATTATCTAATCAACATGAAATTGTAAAGGTATGTCCAACAACATCTTCACATGTGCTCATTAAAGTTTAGCTAAAATACAATAACGAGAACTATAAAAAAAACTTACAACTTTAAAAATTATGGTCTAGTCTGTTTTACTTCATCAAAGATGCTAATACAA
This sequence comes from Acanthosoma haemorrhoidale, assembly GCA_930367205.1. Taxonomy (NCBI): domain Eukaryota; kingdom Metazoa; phylum Arthropoda; class Insecta; order Hemiptera; family Acanthosomatidae; genus Acanthosoma; species Acanthosoma haemorrhoidale. The sequence continues at coordinate 163,358,761 of OV884011.1, read as the reverse complement.
AAATAAATTTAAGGATATTTAAAAAAATAAAGGCTATATATAAATATAAAGGCTAATATTCTAACCTACCTAATGCAATTGTTTTTTTTTAAATACTGGAAAAAAAATTATTTGATGAAAATGAGATTTTCAGGAAAATTATTTTAAAAAAAAATGGAAGTATTTTTGGTAAAAAAAAACTAAAAGTCATTTGTTCACAATCATACACCCTTCCCAAACAGCTTATTCTAAGGACTAAACCATCATTTTAATACGAAAATGGCCAAACATTAAATTAAACTAAAATTAGACATATTTCTTACAATTTATATTTTAATATATATTTTTTTAAAGCAAGGTATCATGGTATGATAGCATCAAAAATACACCAAACACTGACGGTTTTCATTCGACAAAAAATTTATAGATTTTTTTCATTGTTTAAATAGCCAGAAAAAAAATATAATTATATCAAATACCCTTAAACTGTTAACACAAGATCACCAACCTGCCAGGTGAACGCGTCACCTCTAGCCTTTTCCGAATCCAATTCTTTGTTGGATCGTGGAAATGAATTTCTCCAAAGGAGCAACATGCGAGGAAGAAGACCTTTTACTACTGGCGTACCTACAGAGAGAGAAAATACATTTAATAATTTCAAACCGTCAATAAAAGTTATTATGTGTAATAATCAATAAAAAAAATAGCTTATATTTAAGCAAGTAATCCATTTTTAAGGTTCTAAGGTTATAACAAAAATATTTTTTTTTGCTCATCAGTTCTGTTAATTATAAGTCTCCTATTTGATTTATATGACGAAGCAAAATATTGCCAATGCCATAACATACAATTAATCTTTTGAAAAGGTATCAAGATTAATGATTTCAGCATCCTAATTAATATATAATATTTGTCTGGGCTTTAACATGTTCCAATTACAAATATCTAAATTAGGTCTGATAAACCACACAATGAAGGGGTTTCGTTTAAAGCAACCACTGTTTGCGCTAGAGACATGGAATTTCTCATTTAAATTCTCTACTCCAGCATTAGTAAAACATATAAACATACAGATTTAAGATTAAACCACTTAATTGCAAGATCTTGACTGAATTTAGTTATTGTTTTTTTATTTGGTTTAGCCTCAATATTCAGAGCATCAAGTTTTAAAGTGAATTATTCGACATTAAAAAAATATTAACGAACATTAAAAGATAATAAATATTAACGAACATTAAAAGATAATAAATATTAACGAACATTACAATATAATAAATATTAACGAACATTAAAAGATAATAAATATTAACGAACATTAAAATATAATAAATATTAACGAACATTAAAAGGTAATAAATATTAACGAACATTAAAAGATAATAAATATTAACGAACATTAAAAGATAATAAATATTAACGAACATTAAAAGATAATAAATATTAACCAAGTGTCATGATTGCTCCGATGAGGAGCCATCCAGCTTGGGTTCTATTCAAGGAAAGACGGCTGTTTTGGCTTGCACTTCTCAGAAGTTCCTCGGCCGTATTAAATATGACCTAAAAAATTAATATTTCTGATTAGTATTAATTATTAAAATATTTGTCTAAAAGATAATCAAGTAGAGTTTTATGAACCTTTCCCTTGTTATGAGGTACTCCTAAAGGAGACAGCCTGACACCCCCAAGGACAGCGGCCAAAGCACTGCTGTAACCTGAGATCGCCTCGGGGGAAGTCCTTGAATTTTCGATTCCATCGATACATCTAGAAAACGGGTAAAATTTATAAGTAATTTATTAATCTTTCTCCAAAAATATTAACGATTAAATCAACGTAAATAATACAAGAGCATACTTGTCGATGAGAGGAGTGATCTGGCTGGGTATTGCAATACAGATACAGCGCAAACACCATGCAGCAGCCAGTCGTGCTGCTTGGCACGGATGCACCAATACGGAAATAATGCAATCTAACAGATCTGTAAAAATAACAAAGATGTTAATAACCTGGTAATTGATTATGCTAAATTGTTTATTTTTTTTTATGTATAAAATACAAAACATAATTTAAGTTCCTGTTATGACCAATATTCTATTTAATGTCAAAGAGAAACAAACGATTAGTCGAAGCATACTAGTCCTATGAAAGACGTTCGTTCTGACATCTGATTTTTCAGAAGCATACAGCTGGCTTAGTTGGAAATAGCACCTGAATGGAAGTTAGGAGATAACGGGTTTGAATCTCAACCCTGTAGATATCTTATTTCTTTGGCTAATGATTAGACATTATGATACAGTTTAGCATGTACTACTCAACAACAGTAGGCCTGTTACTCAGCAAACAGATAGCATTTTAAGACAGAGCAATTTAATTTTATTCGTCATACATAATATATACCCAGGCAATGTAAGGTAAGGAACTTATGCTTGTATGTACGATATACTTTTCAGAACTGCTGAACCTACTTTGTTAATTTATGTGTTCCTTAAACTGTCCGTTAATATATATAGGATACGTATCTGCACACCGATGAGTTCATTGGCTATGATTCAGAAGAATTCATGAAGCATGATGAAAATAATCTTATTGCACTAACATTTCCATGCTAGTGAAGCGACAGGCAAAAAACTAGTCTCATTTTTACAACAAATAAAACTTTTTTACAATAATTTAATACAAATTATTGTTGTTTTTTCTTCTTTCGACAGTTGTTAATAAATTTTATGTCAAGCTACATGAGAGTTAAAACTGAAAATTATTCATTTCATATATATAGAGAACAAACTTAATTTTAAACCATTAATATATTTCCACAAAGAAACCTTAATTTTCCATTAAATAAGGGTAGACAGAGCGATTGGTTTTTAGCTCGATCTTTATGATTTAAGAAAGGTGGCTTTGATTTGATTAAAATGAACTCCAAAAGTCCTTTTTAAATTTACTTACTATTGCTTTGGTCTGTGAAAAGGCTGCTTGAGGTGGTACCAAGCGACAAAATGAGATTAGCAAGTTCTTGAAGAGCACAGACCATAAGATGCTGGCCGAACAGCGTCTCCTGATTGCAGTCTTTAGCATTTTCTAAACTCAAATCTAGAAATAAATCCAAGATAAGTTTAAAGAAATATACACCGTTTATATATATATATATATATTGATAGAACAAAAAGATTTATACACACCAATAGAATTCATTTGTGAGGTTATTATGGTTGCAACTTCTTTAACAGCCGATACTTGAGCTCTCTCCCCAAGCATCCTACCTAGGGAACTTCTAAGAATAAATGATATGCATTTCCTCGAATAGACAGCATCAACATGAGACGAAGCTGCTTTTGGGTTAGCGACAAGTTCCAATATGTGATTGAGAACTGCGCTTAGGTTTCGCTCCAGCCAATCACCGCCCATTGTTTGCAAGAAAACAACGTAGGCCTACAGTAAACATACAATAATATCATAAAACATTAATAACGTAACATCACCTACTAAATAGAAGTACTTTAAAACACTTACATGGGTAACGCCAACTCTGATTTCTCTGTTAACTCCAGAGCTGCCTTTGATTATTTCTCCAGTCCCTTTTAAAAATCCAATTCCGCCTCGGAGAAAGCCAGACATGAGAACGCCCAATGCTTCTTCTAGAGACATAACCTTTGGAGCATTCTTCGGAGGATGAGCTACAAAACAGCAACAAAAACATTCAGAAAAAGATAAATATTGTTGGAATATTTAGATGTTGTAAATTTTATTTATCAAGACTTTAAATTCGAAATTAGCGGGCATATAAGGGCGGTAAATGGCCCGTGAATCATGGTTATGAAGGGATGGACATTATTTGTTACCATTCTATCTAATATTAATATTTACCATATAAATAATATCAATGATTAAATTAAAATAGTTTAATATTGGAGTTGATAACTATAAAATAAGAAAAGTTGAAAAAATCAAGAAGACGAGAAAACAAAGGAGGAGGTTTTGAAAAGGAATACGGCGTTAGTTGTTGTTCTGCTGGGGATCTGGAGTAGACGTAATGTTGAGAGAAGAGAATAGAAGAACATGGTGGAACTTGAAGAAATATTATTTAATGGTAATTTAGCATATGGAAGAACAGTTGATGGAAGAAGAGTTTATAAAAGAAGAAGGATTGAGGTGATAGCAGCGGATATTCACTGATCGCATGGCACAACAACAACAAACAAAGAAACTAAAAGAAGTAAACAGAAAAGGACGTAAAATTTAGTAAATCTGGCCAGTCGCGAGTAATATTAAGGTAAAATAGAAAATTTAATTAATAAACCATTGTTATTTGTCACAGACGTACTTGTACATAAATTAATGAATAGTTTTGTAACTAAACGATTTCCCTTTTGCCAGAATTCTTTTTTATATTAACAGAACCTTTAAAAAACCTCAGATTAAATTAGAATAAACAGTATATATAAAAAACATAACAATATATACAAAACAACGAGTAGAATCTGAAATGCCTGAGTAATAAATAGATTCATTCAATAGAATAAAATTTTAAATTCGGTACAATATACAATAATAAAGAGAAGTGAATCGAAAGAAAAATGTCAACCTGTTGAGTTGGTTTTAGCTGGGGGTTGCTGCTGTTGTGAAGTTTGAGTTGTTGCTATGAGGGCTCCTAAAAGCTTAGCGACAGCACACCTGACTTCGTAATTAGATCCGTCAAAAGATCGGAAGCATAAGGTCGCCAAACTTTCGAGTTCTGTCGTATACATGAAAGGTGCGTGATTCACCATTTCCAATAGGCACTGTAGGAAACAAATTTCTGTTACAATGACATCAGACAAAAAAGTATTCGTCTAAAAGTAGACTTAATATACCTTGGCTGCCGCACATCTCACAGCCATAACCCTGTCGGTCAGGCAATGCTTCGCCGCCTTGAAAATCTCTTTGTGCATGTTGACTATTGCAGAGCCCATTCCACAACAGACCTGCAAAAGGGAGTAGAAACAAAATCTGAATTTCATACAACAATACTTTCAATTTCCATGAACCTGAAAACTTTTCATCAAATGGACTGAGTTCATTAAAAAAAACTTAAAATAAATTTTTAAGGCGCAATTGGTTTAAGATGCACCTCAATTTTCAAGCTTTTTTTTTTTTTTTTTAAACCAATTTGGCACTCCAACCAAAAATTCGCTGATGTCCTAAGGATCTTATGCACATAGCACTCTTACGCACTCCTTTAAAAAAATAAAAATATATATGAATAGGGATAGTTATTAATGTAAAAGGATTATTATTATTAACACTGATTCAACCAGAATGCACGAGTTCTCCAAGAGGATTGATAGACGATCAAATCTGTAAATAATGTCCATTAAAGATCCGGAAGAAATTATGAGGAAGAAACATCGTAAATTTTGACTATTGTACATGTTCGGCATATGAAGTTATTAGCTACATATAAAGTAACATACCTTTTCTAAAGTTGTCATAATTTCAATTCTCATCTGGGATTCTGCACTCCGCAAGGATTTGACCAAAATTGTTACAGTTTCTTCATAAGATCGTCCCATCATGCGGCCCAATTTCTCATACATGCATCCGACGCAACATATCGCGGCTCTGAAATGAAAATCAATTAATTACCGATACTTATTTGCATTAATTGTGCACACACTTTGGGTAAAAGGCAAAAAAATAAATAAAAATGCCTTACAACTTGGTGGGTAAGAAGCTCGGGGAATCATCTTTATTTTTCAAGATGTCGTTGCACTTGTTGACAGTGTCAAAGAGCAGAAAGGTGTCTCCGACACTGAAGAGAGTCGCCAGGCAGTTAGCTATAAGCCTTCGAGTAGGTGGACCGGGGCTTTCTTGGATCAGCTGCGTCAGCTGTTCCACCAGTTTTTTCTGACATCCTTTTATGTCGTTCTTTGAACAAAAGCAATAATAATAAATAAATGATCATAAAATTTTAAGTTATAAATATATTTAATATTTGTTTAGGCCCACATATACTTCAACTCAGAGCAAAAAATGACCAGTTATCTAAAGGTTACTGCGAGATATATCAGAATAGGACGGATACCATTCTGTTTAACACAGCTACTTCATCTGTTTGTAGAGAAAGTATAATTATCCATCACCTATCTTATTTAGGTCTCATTATCTCACTTGACATTAAGACAAAAACTGAAGGAAATAAATATAATTCTCTTCTATTATTCGTTTCAAAATAATCTAAGCTCTATTTTCGAATACTTTTTACAATAGACTTAAATTCAGGACTTATTAATGTTACACTTAGCCACTATCAAGCGTATCCCTAGCTATAAAGACTACAGGGATATACGTTGTGATCATTAAGTTAACTCTTATTAATAAACAAGTGGAAAATTCTGTTTCAGGTTTAAAGCGAAATGTAGTTCCTAAAAAAAAATAGATGCACCAAAGATCAATAACCTCATATCATATCAGATCATAACCTTTTTTTTTTTTCTTTTATCTGCCATGTTAACTGAGTAATATTCTTTTTTTCATTTTTATAATTGTACGGTTAACTCAACACGAGTTTCTTAAATACTTATATCAAATGATTGTGAAAAAATACGTCATTTTATATTTTAAACCATAACTTGCATTGAAAATCGCCATTTTATATAAATAAAGACAATTGTAAATAGGTAAAATGAGAAAAAAAATAAAAGACAATTTTGTCTTTCCTCAGGCTCGGCGTTGTTTTTTTTTGTCCCCCCCCCCCCGCCTTTAGCCCCTTTAAATTTACAGATAATTGTATATAATTATAGATCCTCAGGCGAATCTATTTACAAAATATTTTTGTATTTCCTGTAGCATTGCTACATTATATACAGCTTTTGTTAATTTATAAAAACTATATAATGGAATAAACAAGTATAATGATACACGAATGGATTGAACTGACTCTAATAAAGGTGATGGGGCTCACACCTTTTGGCGATAATTTTTTCATATTTATGTCATTTAATATCGGAAACCAAGAAAATAATTTCGAGATGTAAGGTAGGTGGAAACATCTTCCGTTTTTAGTAGATTTTGTTTTTTTGATTTGTGAGTTCTTGAAGTCGCGGATGCGTAAAATATATTTTTCAATCTTTTTTTTTTTGCGTTTGTTATTTTTTTTTTGTTTCATATCCCCTTATTATCAAAAATTATGGATTCTACATATATGAATCTAATTACAATAGGTTAATATTATATGTCCTGTAACTTGGCTAGTTTTTATAAAATTTTACACTGTGATTGGCGATTGTTATTAAGATATGTACATTACACATTCATTGCCTATACATGTTTAAAAAGTAATGGGACTCACCTTATGAATTATAATTGCGTTTGTTAGTAATCGCTAGACCTTTTTAAAAACTAAAATTTTTTATTTCCTAAGTCTAGAGCTCAGAAACTATTTCGGATTTAATTTTGGACATCATTCAAATTTTGAAATTTTAGCCATTTAGAAAATGTAGCGATCGGAATAAATGGAAATCCGATTTCGGGCGAGTATGGCGGTTGAGGCAATACCTCCCACCCCAATTCATTAATTTTTTCCAGGGTTCTTGCGGAAAAAATATGCGCAGTGGGGTCTTGCATTATCGTGTTGCAGAATAAAGCCTTTTTTATTGACAATAACTGGGCAGTTTTCAATTAAAGATTGATTTACTTGATCCAATTGTTCACTGTAAAGATCTGCATTCACAGTTTTTCCAGGTATCAGCGATGGACGACCCCGTGAATACTCCACCAAACACACAAAAGCGCCTTTTTGGAGTGTAAACCTGGCTTAGCTGTACTTCGTAGATTTTTGGATTATCATAGAGGACCCATTTTTCATCTCCAGCCTCACCCACCATACTCTCCCGATATTGGGCCATCGGATTTCCATTAATTCCGATCGCTAAAAATTTGAAAATTCGGATGTCCAAAATGCCATCTCCACATATTTTGCACAAAAACCAATTGATTTTTATCGATTCGGCATTGAACATTTGCATACTAGATGGCAAAAAGTTTCTGATAACGAGGGTGATTACATCATTGATTATAAACAAAAACTTGTTAACAATTTATTTTTTGACTTTAATGTAAAAAAAAAAAAAACGACATTGCTTTCCGGTCCCTGTATTATTATTTTTATAGTTTGAGTCAAAATGTCGAGTCGGTTAATTGACTATCGTTTAAGCTCATGATATCGTCCTTCTCTCCGAGGAGGAGTCAGTTCTCCTTCAACGTTGTGACTAGAAACTAGCCTGCTTATTAATTATGACAACATTAATCAAGGATTCCCCCTAACCCCATCAATTTACATTAAGAGTTTATATGCACTCTACCCTTTTCATTTCTACCCAATATTCCTTATTTCCTTCTAAAGGCAGTATTTCACCATCTTCTCAACTTTTTTTTACCCCTTCCAGAGGACGACTCCTCACACGGGGTTCTCTAAAACCACGATTTCTCCATCTTCTCTTAAACCATAATATATTATGTACAATACAATGAACAATATGTTATAATGTTATACAATAAACCATAACCATAGAAATTAGCAATTAGCCTTAGACAATCCTGCCTGCCAGCGTGATACATTCAAATTTCTAAATATAAAATAAAAATTGCTATGTTACTTGACAGGAAATAAAAAGTAAAGGGCGATATCAAGAGCTTAAATGATAGTCCATTGACCTACTCGACATTTTTGCTCAAACTCTAAAAATAATATTGACCGGAAGAGACCATTGGTTTGTGAGGGGGACGCACGCCGCGGCCTAGGGTCTCTACGACCCAGCCGCTGTCCGACGGGCGCCCAGAAAGAGGTAAAATAGGTAAACCTGTGGTCTTTGACCTTTGCTGGCGGGAAGATTAATTCGTATTGATCTGACTCCATAAGATCTTTAGAAGGTGTGCCCCGACAAAGCACTATGTTCAGGAGAAGAGGTACAGAGTAGGTTTATAGATAGTTTATGTGGTCTTGGAATGACCACTAATTCACACTCGGTATCTAAGGGTAAGCAAAAACCGTCTGGATCCCAATGAGGAGTGTGAACTGAGACTGAGACTGGATCGCCGTGGGAGACACTACTAGGTAAAGTTTGTAAGGCCACGGTGACCGTCGTCCGCGAGGAAGAGGTTTCTTCCAAGGAGGTGCTAGTTTTAGCGAGACGAAGGCAGAGAATCCCACTAGGAAGGTGTGGAGTCTGACTAAAACATAGCGAGGTTAGGAGAGAGAGATGCAGAGGTGGTTAAATGAGAAGACCATGGTTCGAGTAGAGCATCAAGCGCCACTGCAGAGAGGAAGGGAGGAATGTTCTCTTCAGGTGCCGGCTTCCGAATGATTGGTAAAATTTCCAAATCTCAGCCTTATATAGGCATGTCAGAGGCTGTGCTATGTCCGCGCCCTCTAGTGAGCTCCCGTGTCGTGAACTAGTTCCCCCTCTCTAACTGACGCCTAAGGTTTTTATTATTACAACATGGAAACGTATGCGGCTGTTTTCTGGTACGAGAAGAGGGGAACTTCTATTTATTTGTGGTGAAGAAGTCGGTACAACAACCATCTTCTCAACCAGAATCATCAAGATAAGACTTATTGCTTACACAATTGCCGTCCTTACCTAAGCCTACCACAAAGCTTACTCTTAATTTATTTCCCCCCTATTTTCGTTTTCTGTTTTATGGAATTATTTTTATATATGTTAAAAAAAAAACAACCTAATACCAGGGTCACTAAGAACTAATTCTAATTACGAATATCTGAGCAGAGAGGCCTCATGTTTATGCAGAAGAGTTAAGTAGGGAATGATAAATTGAAATTGGGAGACAGGAAGGTGGCCCTAAAGTGCTTTAAGGTAAGCGAATAGCTGTAGCAGTGGAACCAGCTAAGTCGCTAATATATATATATATCTATATCACTTAGCAACAGCGCTCGTTCGCGCATTAATATGCATAAGGGGGATCTCAATGCCTTATCGCGATGCCAAGTCTACGATTTATATTCAATAAAGGACGTGTGCATATGATTAATGGCAGCAGCTAGTTAGTAAGGCTTCGTGGTAGGAGTATTTTGGGCTCATAACGAATAATAAATAAATAAGTAATATTTAAGTGCATATTTTATTGTTGTATATTATAATATTGGAAAAAATTAGGAGGCATTGGTAATAGACGTTACACGGCGGTTCAAGACTATTCTGCAAACTATGTATCATACTATGTGGGAGCGCCAGTTGGTATTTGTTTAAATAGTCTGTTGTCTGCTAATAGTCAAGTCAAGTCATGAGAGTCAGTCTTAGTAATAAATGACCGCTAATAGAGTCTTCATAATAATTTTTTGATTTACAAACTTCGATAATATTTCAATTGGAAGGTATGAACCCATTTGAGATACAAAGATTCATATTATTAAATAAATTTATTTGCCATCAAACGTAAATTATTTCGTCTCATTTTAGATTAAATGTGAAAGTAAAATCAGTAAAGTATGTTTCACAATAATGGGAAGTACTTAATAAAACTAGATGTTGTTTCGATAAGTTTTTCCAAAAGTACAAAGTCGTCAACTCCCCCCCCCCCCACAGTCAAGCACGCATTAAAGACGGCAACGCAAAACTAATTTCAAAGATACAACAAAAAAAAATTTTTGGCAACCAACAATATAAAACCGACAACAGAGGGAGTAGAAAGAAATAAAGAATTAAATTCTATCACAATAGTCCAAAGACGTAGAGATATTTTATTTACCCTGCTCATAAGGCAAGAACATATATATATATATATATATATATATATTTTAATTTATAAGTATGGTTCATCAGGAATACCCAAATTCATTTAGAATTTGGGAATGCCGCCAATATCTAAAACGCATGGCAGAACAATTATCTTCAATGGCGTTCTCCTCTCCGTCTACAGCAGCGGACACCAAATTAGGCGGATCTGAGAAACTGCTGCTTAGCCAACTCTCGCTTCTAACCTAACCTAGCTCGCCATTCAATGACCAATACATCGGAATCCTTCACCTGCCGTTTCACAGTTCTTAGTAACAGAATAAACATTGCTCAAAACAATTTTTTTTAATGCCTACACTATTCTTAAATAAAACTTATCATGGAATGTGAACGAGCTTAAGGGGGGGAGGGAGACTGAAGTGACCCGGCCGTCGACTGTTGAGGACTAAGTGCGGCAACATGGCGAAAACCCCCACCCACCTAATTTCGTGCCCACTATTAAAGGTCAGTCTATCCACCAAGGACTCAAGCTTTTTGTATCAAGACTTTTAAATTATTATAATAAAATAGTTTTTAAATACTATTTTAAATTTGTGTGTAAATAACTAATGTAAGGTTCCAAATAAATATATTGATTGAATTTTAATGTTAACTTGTCTATGATAAATAAGGTGAGCCCCATCACTTTTAATAAATTTAGTCCATTAGTGTATAATGTACATCGTTATACGTACAAAAGTATGGTTTTTTTTTTAGCCTACCAGTTAATGTCACTTTAATTATTTATATAAAAAATATCGGTGGGTTATATCGTCCACCGGGGACACATTAAGTTTTTTGACTCGTTGCAGCCTCACAAACCCAGTGTGACCCCACCACCCTTCCCACATCGATGGCAACAGACTGTCGGATAGTTAGGTTAAGATTAAGTTTATGTTTTTATTGTTAGATATCAGTTAGTTATAAGTCTATGATAAATAAGGTGAGCCCCATCAATTTTAATAAATTCAATCCATTAATGTATAATGTACATCTTTATACTTTTGTACAATGCAGATCACTATTAGTATAAAACAGAATTTGTATAAAATGTAGCAAAGCTACAGGAAATATAATGAATCAATTGTAAATAGGTTCGTTGTAGAATCTATATTTTGTAACATATATTAATTTTGTAACAATGGGATATGAAAAAAAATAAATGTTAATTTGATAAATTATCCTTCATTATTTTTCATCAAGTTGCTTCTATTTTTAGCACAATTGCGCCTTGAAATGGAACCACCATGAATGACATCATGTTTCTAAAAAAAATTGATATTATTAATCCGGACCTCGATGTAAAAATTCATGTCGCACTCGCCAAGATCAGAACTGACGTACACTAGAAACTGGTACTGGTTGTTCAAAGTTATGGGTTCGCGGACAGTGAATTTTATTTGTTCTAAAGTTTTGTAAACAGAATCGGACGTCCCCGAATATGATTGTCCGTCCTCCCTGACACCAAAAAACCTATTTTGAGCTATTCATTCAATTTCTAATTTAAGGGTAAGTTCAGAACCCAGGTCTTCCATATCATGGATCATCGTTACCTTCATACACAGCAGGTACATGTGTACGTCTAAAGCCTGGATACTAACAGCTGGGGGGATATTGATTAAACTCGCCCCATAAGTGAAAGAGACACTCAACCACTCACGATTCGCAGAAGAAAAAAATTAAAACTTTACCAAACTTTCTGAAAGGAAGAAAAAGAAGAAATCAGTTTGTGAATTATAGAACCCGGGAGAAGTTTCGTGGCAAGGGGCTCCTACGTCTAAGCTAGAGCCCTCCCAAATTCCCCCTCGAATCCCGCAGGAGGAGAGAGTTTCTTTGGGAAAAAGCTTCTTTAATTTGTTCTTTGCTTTTCATCGTCTGCAAAGTATCTTTGCACTCTCACCATTTGTAATGGTCTGCACATTGATTAAAGAGCTAAAGACTTTCAGAAGTCTTTGTGCATGAAAACAATATTAATTTAAAAATAACATACATTAATAAATCTTTATAGTTATTAACTATTGGGTTGGCATGAAAGTGATTTCGGTTTGCACCAGTATATAGCGTTATGTTTGTTTCCTTATTCTTTTGTCAATGTTAGAAATTTTTTTCTTTTGAGATTTGGTAGTCGATACTTTTAGGTTGTTATAGAAAAAGAAATTAATCGTGATTTTGTTTTCAACTGTCAGTTTACGGTCAGTTTTAACATGGTGTGCAAAAATAAGCAGTTTCGACACATTTTACTTTTTTATTTTCATAAAGGCAAGAAAGCGGCTGAGGCTCACAAAGAGATATGCGAATTTTATGATGCTGATTGTTTAACAGAACGCACGAGTCAGAATTGGTTTAAAAAATTTCGTTCTGGAGATTTTTCACTGAAAGACAACCAACGTTCTGGTCGACCTTCTGAAGTTGATGATGACAAAACGAAAGCCATAATTGATTCGAATCGTCATATAACTGTGTGAGAGATTGCAAAACAGTTAAATGTATCACACACAACAACTGAAAATCATATAAGACGTCTTGGACTTGTTAAGAAGCTCGATGGTCACAATTTATGACCATAAATTCTCTCGTAAAGTATCTAATATGAATCCAGTTTGTTTCATTTCAGTCTGTCGTTTGTTCAACAATGGTGTACACTCTCTGTTCCGCTCGTTCTAGCAATCTACCTTTAACGTTTTGCCAAACTTGTGTGAATAAGTGTGCGTTAAGAATATGTCCACATATTATACATCGACTTCTCCAGCAGGCTCTTGTATTATTTTCTTCATATTGTTTTTGTTTGTATTTATTTCATTATCTATTTTTAATTCTTTGTAAATATGTATATTATTACTTTTCTTTTTGTTTTAATATTTGATTTCTCACTAGTACATTGAAAAATTAAACTGATACTCTAAAAGAATAACCCACTTTATGAAAAATAAACGTTTGTTTATAAGGGACTTAGTCCTAGGGCGATAAAGATATTTTATAAATAAGCTAGGCAAAAAGCTTTAAAAACAGATTGCTTATAACCAATTTAAAAGTGAAACCTCTCCCTTCATGCTCAGCAACAACCGACATGTTTCCTATAAGCAGAAGAGCTTTGTAGAACTGAACGAGAGGATGTGTACACAATTGTTGAACAAACGTTAGACTGAAATGAAACAAACTGCTTCCATATTAGGACAACAAGTGGACTTTGCGAGGGCCTGGGGTCATAAATTGAGACCATCGTCATTAGTAATGACCTGTACACTTTTCACTTTAACACTGGGCGGCTTCAGCTGGACTTGGAGTTATAGCACTCAATCCATTGTACACTGGTCTCGCCTTTTTTCACATACACGCGAACATACTCGTACATTGCTGCAGTAGTTGGGCGTGGGTTAGGTTGGGCGATGAACACCGGGTTTGTCAGCTGAAAAACTCGATTAAAGTCATCCACATTTTTTTCATAAAAACATGGCTTGCGAAAGCGCCTTTTTGGAGTGTAAACCTGGCTTAGCTGTACTTCGTGCCGATTCAAGCGGAGAGATTTTTGGATTATCATAGAGGACCCATTTTTCATCTCCAGCCTCACCCACCATACGCCCCGATATTGCGCCTTCAGACTTTCATTAATTCCGACCGCTAAAAATTTGCAAATTTAGATGATGTCCAAAATGCCATCTCCAGATATTTTGCTTAGTAACCAATTGATTTTGATCGATTCGGCATGGAAAATTTGCACACTAGATGGCAAAAAGTTTCTGATAAAGAGGGTGATTAAATCATTAATTAAAAACAAAAACTTGTTAAAACTTTATTTTTTCACTTTAATGTAAAAAAAACGACATTAATTTCCGGTCCCCCTATAATTTTAACAAATGCTATATATAATAATTTATAAAATGTTTTCCTCCTCAAAAAATCTTCAACGAGTTCAAAGATAAAAAAGAAAAACTTTCAATTTTAATATCGGATTCTACCGCAAAGGTCAGCGAACCCCATCCATCTTTATCACTTCCGAGTGATAATGCATTGTTCCGCGGTACAATAGCACACTACCATCATGTATAACAATGAACCTAAGTGGTATATTATACATGATATGTAATATTCTATATCTCACCGCAGGTTTTCATATCTCATCCGTTTTAACTTTCACCCGTTGAGCCCAGAAATAGGTCGAGAATGAAGCGTTACATCGAGTTGACAGATTCACCTCCAGTAGAGCAGCTTAAACGTACGTCCCAATTTAGAAGATATTTATAAAATATCTAACAGCGTTACTTCACTTAGTGTGATAGTTATACTTATTTTTTTAAAATGGAGATACCACACAGGTCTGCTGGTAGTGAGAGAAAAGAGAGAGAGAGAGCGAGAGGAGAGAGAGAATAAAGTAGACAAATGTAAGAACAGGAGGGGTTTGGCAAGGGGGGGGAAGACGGATGAAGATTTATCCCAGACAGATATACGGCGCTGAGGCTACTAGGCACGCAATACACAGCTACACTATGCACCATCCACACCCCTTACCTATCTCCCTGCCCTGTCCGCCATCTTTGAATTAATAATATGTCCAGGTATAATACCGTATTTTACTTAAAATTTATAAAAAATCATTAAAAAGATGAAATATTACAATGATTAGTGGTCTGGACGAAATAGGGTTACATCAATTATGAACTAAACATAATATTATGCAATCTATTGTAACGATTGTCCTCTGAGAATGTTATTTATGATATAATTGTGTTCAAGTCTCGGGAATTTTATTATCTTAAACGGGAACCAAGGTGAGTTGGAGAAATGATTTTGAGCTAGCACGACCAACGTTTCCAGAATGGGACCACGAGAAAAGTGGTCCGACATACCTCTCTCGAGAGGTTAAAGAACGCTGACCTGCACCCGTTGCTTGGTGTGCCGTCGATGGGTGAGTTCATCCACACATCAAGTTTTTTGACTCGTTGCAGCACCTCAGAAGCCAAGTGTTTAACACTATAACCTCACCACCCTACCCGCATCGATGGCAACAGACTGTCGGGGAAAATTAGGTTAAAATTATTTTTGTTAATGTACCGGAGACACATAGTTTTTTGAGTCGTTGCAGCACCTAACCAACCCAGTGTTCCCACATCGATGGCAACAAACTGTCGGGGAACAATTAGGTTAAGAATTAGTATGTAAGTTAGTTTTAAGTTTTTGATCAAAAAGGTGAGCCCCATCACCTTATAGTCTTTTCAATCAAGTCTGTATTGCATTATATTATATAATTTTATAAGAAATCAAACCATTTATATAATGTAGCGACGCTACAAAAAATATAAAACTTATATGTAAATAGATTTGAATGAGAATCTATAATTGAAATAATCATTGTTAAATTTTATAAGGGGCTATGGAGGAAAAAAAATGTAGCACGACCCAGAAGAGGAAATGCAGATATTGCATAATTAACTGCTGGAAGGAGCCAACGAGAAGGTGTGGACGAGGGGCGATAGATGATGTGCCTTGCTCTTAGTAAATATAGATTTATCATATTAGTTCATTTTATTTATTTATTCATTTTTTTTATTTTCGTCACTAGAGCCAAAAAAAAAAAAGAAAAAAAGGCGCAATATATACAAACATAAGATCAATATAATAATACAGGTGTTAACATTGGAAAAAATAGCATAACTGAGATTATAATGACATCAATTCTCTTAAATAATTTTCTTTATTCACTGCTAGCTCAGTAACGTGTAGACAGACACACCAATCAATCTATGAACCAAGGAAAATGGCAACAATTAAACTAAAATATTACCATTTTGGCTGCCATGTGACGCCTCAGGACGACAGGTTAGAGGTGTCGAAAGCGCTATTAGTAAATGAAGAAAATTATTGAAGAAAAGAGAACAATGTGTCGTGGAAACCTGCCTATGTAAAGCAGAAATTCTGAGCTTCTCTGCCTTAGTCTCGTTAAAACTAGCACACCCTTGGAAGAGAACCCTTCCATGCGGACGACGGTCTCTGGGGCCCTACAAAATGTACCTAGTAGCGTCACCCAGTGTGATCCAGTCTGCCTCTCTCCGGTTCACACTCACCTTTGGAAACGGGACGGTTTTCGCCTACCCTCAGATACCGAGTGTGAACTCGTGGTCATTCCAAGACCACATAAAACCTAGCCTGTACCTCTCCTCCTGGACATAGTGCACTGTCGGCGCATACCTTCTAAGATCTTATGGAGTCAGATCAATACAAATAAAGCTGGCCGTCGACTAGGCCACTAGCAAAGGTCAAAGATCACAGGTTTACAAATTTTACCTCTTTTTTGACGCCCGTCGGACAGCGGCCGGTCGTAGAGACCCTAGCTCGTGGAGCTAACCCATCATCATTTCACTGAACCAAACAATTTTTGAAAATAAACTGATGCATGTAAAAAGGCCTTCTTAGTAACTGTTGTGTAAGGCAGCTGAGACATTACGTGAGTTCGAATAAGGCCTTCTCGATTCAACACCACTCTGACGCCGTCGGACCATATAAGTTTACTTCTTAAGATTGCAATCTACAGCCTATTATTGACTTATAAATCTAGAAGGCAGTTAATATAATGATTTTTTAGTAAATTTAGTCCTTTTATTACTCGTACACTATAGGAAGGGCGGTAGAGAGTTTAAAAATTCTAGCAACGTGAGTTCTGTTTCGAAAAAAACGAAGCACACTATGTGAAATCTTGTGGCGTAGTTGTACGAACAAAAACTACAGATACACACATCACAAGGGATAATGTACGACGTGGAAGGCAGGATTTGGTGAGGCCACGTGGTTTGGTTAATTTAAATGTATTCTCAGTTGTACAATGAGCACAGTGAAGTTATTTTCGGGTAATTAACAAAAATGTATTGCAGAGTTTTACATTTTATGAAAATTACTTTCTATTTTATGATGTAAACTACTGGAAGAATGGTTATTAAAGTAAGCAAATTATTCTTAGCTTCAAAACCAACAGAACGAGACAAGAAAAACAACTTGACATTGAACGATCGCGTCTAAGATGGTCAGGGAAAAACCGTAGATAAAGCTGATTTAGAAGCTTCTTTACCAATTATACTTTTTTTTTTCTGTTCCATCATCGTCAATGCCATACAGGAAGGCCGCGCACAGTGTGCTTTTTCCTTGTAAGCATTTCAAGGAGAGTAAAACAGCATAGAGCGTAATAATTGTGAATTACTACTGAAGAAATAGCGTAGGAACACTCCTTTCTTCCTACACGGCTCCATGTGGAATTTAAGTTCATACTAACGGTCACGGTCAAGGCAGCTCACTCGTATCGACTTTATAAACATGTACTATGTTAAAGTGGCTATCATTCAACGGGCTATCTATACTTAAAGATTCCAAACTTAACTTTGGTTCAGCAGATACATAATCGTTCAAACCAAACCAAAAATCGAAAAACATGGAGGAAACGCTATAGAAACGTGGTTCTGTATGTACACCTGCCTGTCAAGGTTTAAACTCGATTTACACTATAGGTCACTGGAAAGTAAGGTTGGGGGGGGAGGTGAGTGAGGTCAGTGTCTCTTAAAAATTGCGACATGCGCATAAACCATTTCACTATGAGCTGGGCGAAGTGTCACTCGTTGGGAGGTTACGAAATAACCTAGTGAACTTTTTGAAAGAATGTGATTATTCGAATTACAGCCAAGTCTTATTTTACAATAAAATTATTACACTGCTAATTTGTTAATTAGTTAATTTATTTGTAACAAAATCAACTAAGGCGAATACTAACACAGATTTAGGTTCTTATAATTATATTTTTAACGGGAACATTGAAGAAAGAGCAATACAAAAACTCCTCTCACATCACATGCAAACGATTTTATAATGATAGCAGAGCACCCAATATTTTGATTTTGAGGCACCCCGAAAGATTATATTTACTTCACAAAGATGTAGGACCAATTATAGGAGATCATTTGTTACATGACTGTCTTCGTCATAAAACTATTACAAAAAAAAAATTGTCGAAAACATTTTTTCTGCACCCATTTATCAAAAAATTACTTGAATATATTTTTGTTTTTGGTAGGATAAAGAATAAACAGCAAAAGAATAAATCTCCCTCAAATATGTTTTTAAAAGACTTATGTCACCATTCGATGCGCGCTATTTTGGAAAGCTTTACGCCTGTGTTTGTCTGTTCTGGTATAGGAGGGAGTTCCATCAATAAACCCGAAACATGAAATTTTAATTGGTTGGATTCCATTTGACGACTCGACACTATAAAACATAATTTTGTCATTAATTAATTATATCCTCGTGACCTGCTATAATCACGTGACAGTGGGAGTCCTGGCAATGGCCAGTTTCTCCAATCATGGCCTGAGCGTCTGTGGCTCTCGCGCTTTTGGTCAGCCTCCACTGGCTCGTAACCGGTGAAGCGGAGGAGCGTGGGGGACTTCCTAACACTCTGCTTCCTCCTTCGCACGCGAGGGAAGTAACAACCATGTGGACTTGGGGGGCCTCTGGGCTGTTTGTATATATAGTATGAATGAGCGAGTGAATGAAAATTGTGAATTGGTATGAATGAGATCATTTATCACAATTACTTATAGCCCAATCAGGCAGATTGTAATTTTATCATAATAAAGTTGTTGTTAATCAATTAACTATAAGTGATATTAGAAAAACTTTGTATAGTTTTGAGCAGGGCATATCAAATTAAAGTTCACTACGATGTATATATGAAATAGACAATGTTTTTAAACTAGGCCTTGGATCAAATCCTGAGGTGTAAGTCCGAGACCTTTGGCTAGAATGCGGTTCGATAATGCGGTATATAAAATTCTAGGGTCAGTGGTCTTGACCTTTCATGTCGGCGATAGTCTCCAGTGCAACGACACCGAAATGGCTGTCCCATGAAAATTTAATTGCTAACGTATCACCGCAATAAAAATGTTTACAGACTCAATTGTTCTGCCCATAATTTCAACTATTACTTATATAATATAATTGGATTCACACAAGTCGTAGGCATTTAGCTTTGTTTGCAACATTTCATTAGATCTTTTAGAGTGTATGTTTATCCAGACGCCACGAATTCTTATGCCTCTAGGGCTGGCTAGACCACTACCAAGTCAGGACAGGACAGCGAACCGATCCAGTATAAATTTAAACGAAATCCACGCGCTGTTTTTTTTTTTTTTGCTTTTTTTTCCAACCGGGCTTCCAACTTCAATAAATCGATTATATAACAGTCAAAGGTCAGTAGCCTGACTATCGAACAGCTGTTAAATTCTGTATCAACTCCAAAAGTACCAGACACAAAGTATATTCTAGTTGTTGAGAATGGGGAACAAAGAACTCCCCCCCCTCCATTCCTGAGGATATGAAGCGTGCTCATGAGGGTACGTAGCCTGTGGTGCGCGTATTCCGGTGAAATGGGATTGTTGCACCGGTCAACCCACCTTATTGTTATTCTGTTTAATGTCTTTATGTAAAAATAAATCAATAATAAAAAAAAACATAAAATTCCTCTACTATATATAATTCTTCGTTATAAGGAAATCTTACAAACTAACCTAACCTATATGTATTTACAACCTTATCCTAATGTATAATGTGACCTGGTATAAATGCGTGACAGTGGGAGTCCTACCAATGGTCAGTTTCTCGGTATTGGTCAGCCAACACTGGCTCGTATCCGGTCACGCGGCTGACGGAGGAGCGTGGGGGACTTCCCAAGACTCCGTTTCCTCTTTGGCATGCGAGGGAGGTGACAATCATGTGGATTTTGGGGGTCTCTGGGCTGTTTGTAAATACTGTATGAACGAGCCAGTGAATGTAAATTATAAATATGGTATGAATGGAAACATTTATCACAATTACTTGCGTTGAATGTTACCAGGTAATTTACACCTGAATTCTTGACAGCCCTTGTACAAGTGGGTTTGGGTATCTCTGCTGTTTGTCTTGAACGTATCTCTACTCTATTAAGCTCTTCTAGTGCAATCGTAAACTAGGAATTTCAGTTCGATGTGAAGGGTAAGTAAAATAATGCACCTGTGGTAAATCTCAGTGTTTTTGTCGTCCAAACCGGTTTCAGGTGATTTTTTTGTGTCAATAGTTTCTCCAAAACAAGAAAAGTGTCGCACATTGGTCCAGTTAAAGCTTAAATAGTTTAAGCAAGTGACTGAGTGTTTGTCGTTTTCAAGTCTTAGTATTTAACCAAGCGAAAGTACTAAATATTTAATTTTGCAGTGTACGTAATTTACCAAGTTCGCATTTAAACTATATTTAGTTAATATTCACTAAATATTGACGTTATCTGCCGCTATATATAAGATCTTATTTTAGCCAAATCGTCTTGGGTCATTCCACCAGGACAAGCGCTCATCAGCAAAGGAACAGCTTCGACACACTAGGGTCACCATACCATGGACTCAGAGAGAGGAAAGTTTCTCATCGTTATCAGACCCGTTTGTTTTGCCGATGAAATTCAGATTTGCTACGAATACGACATATTGGTAATCGCATAATTATCAGGTCGAGTCATAAGTAACTTCCGATGCAGCTAAGTAGAATCTATTGTTCGTATCTACCCGCTATGAGTTACCATGACAACAAGCTTTTGTCAACTGTTTTGTGTGATACACGTTACGTTAAACTGTTTTTTTTTTAAACTCTGAAATGGAGAGTCAAAAAGTACATATTCGTCATGTAATGCTTTGGGAATTTAAACAAGACAATAGTGCTAGGGCAGCAGCTAAAAAAATATGCAGTGTATATGGTGAAGGACTGATAACTGATCGGGTAGTTAGAAATTGGTTTATAAAATTCCGTTCTGGAGATACGACCTTAAAAGACGAACCGAGGGCGGGACGTCCTTCCGACTTTGACGACAACCTTTTAAAGGCAATATTGGAGCAAAATCCACGTCAATCAACAAGAGGTATAGCAAGGTTGAATACATCACAATCAACTGTTAAACGCCACTTGGAGAAATTAGGGAAAGTCAGCAAGTTAGGAGTGTGGGTACCTCACAATCTCAGTGTAATGAAGATCGCATGTCAATCGCCATAAGTCTCCTCTCACGGGTAAAAATTGAGCTTTTTTTAAACAGGATTGTAACAGGCGATGAAAAATGGGTTACCTATGACAATATAGTCCGCAAAAGGATCAACCACCCCTACCAGATCCGAAAGCAAACATCCATGGCAAAAAGATTTTATTGTGTGTACGGTGGGATTGTCAAGGAATAATTCACCACGAGTTGTTGAAGTCAAATTTAACGATTACTGCGGATAGATACGTTCAGCAGTTGCAAAGAGTGCAAGAGAAACTCCATGGAAAGCGTCCTGCACTCGTCAGAATTAATATAATTTTGTTATTTAATGAGAGAAAAATAAATGCCTGATAAAAAAAAACGGAAGTTACTTATGAATAGACCTAAATATAACCACAGAAAATACCGAGAAAAAAATTAAACGTACAAAATGACGGGCCCATTTCGTTCAAACTTTGAGATTTCACAAGTCCCTCTCCCAGACGCTATTTAAAATTTTCACTTCTAGAATTTTATTTGTTTGTAACATTGTAATTTACTTATAAGTCAATTAAACTCACTCAAATGTGCAGTCCAAATTCGTTTAAGAGTTTAAAGTTCTCGTGTTTTTCCCCATAGTCAAGGACACTTTTTAAAAGATTTTTTTATTTTTGTTTGTTTGTTTCTCTTCACATTGTTTCATTGAATGAATATCAGCGCTTACATAAGAATATTTATAATTCATAAAACATTTTGAACTTGCACAACAAGCAAGTGCACTATCATCTTCCTTATGACATCGAACTGAGGAAGGTTTTCTCAATAGTATTACTGCGCCATAACAGATACTTCAAATGTATTTAACATCGATTGAAAAAATACTTTTAAAAAAACGGAAGTTACTTATGATAGTACCTAATAGTTAATAGAGGTAAATTGTCCCGGTTAATACATCAGGTCGATTCAGCCCCGAATATTCAGTACGAATGTTCCTTAACTTTACGGGGATCCCGTTTAATGGAGAGAAATATTACCACTATCGTGATCATTCCAAGCAAGTACTGACTTCATAGATGCAGGAAATGTAAATATACTTTAAAAAAAATAAATAAATAAGATCAAGAGAATCTCAGTAACGAAGAACGTAAAAAACTTCCAAGAGTTTCACTGGGGGGGACTGACTATACACGGGGTTCTAGTTTACTTCAACCATTGTTTAGCAAACGCATTCAGCTAGAAAGAAGCCACAACCTTGACTTCCTCAGATTTGGAGGAAAAAATCCTCTTCAGAAGTTAGCTTTTCGATGTCCAACGGCTAAAAATATGAAGAGGAAAAACCATTTTTAATTCGAACTGTCTTAATAATAAATCGACAAATTACCAAGGGAACGGGCATAATACTAATCAAATATAAACATTTGAATTATTTTATTATTATTAGAAAAGAACGTGTAATATTAGAATTCCAAAAAATGACGCCTGTATTTTAATATTTACACTAGGTTAAAATTAAATGTTTCAAAAAAAAAGTCTTTCGAGTCACAAATATATATGATGTTACTAGTCTCCATTTCGTCTATTACTTCACCCATGATATCGTGACATAGAAATGTTACTATATCAAAAAAATTGTTCATGGAAAAATTACAAATTCGGTGGTATGCTATAAAAAATTACTTTAATGCTAATATAATTCATTGTCCTGATGACTGGTGATGTAACGTCATGAATAACATTATTTTATTTATATATATAAATACATAATTTCAGCAGTTTTAATAACTATCAAATAAATCCTGGTTTAAATAATAATAATATTATTATATCTGTATATATACAAATCAGTAAACAATAGCAAAATAAAATTACGTCGCGACAGCGAGAAAAGTGGGTCAGACGATTTCACCAGGCGAGATCGTTTGCAAAACTCATCAAGCTCCCTCTGACGGCTGAAAATCAAATCTACACACACACACACTAGATGATCTAAAATCCGTCATCGGAAATCGTATTGACATAAGGAAAAAAAAAATCGATTGAAATTTGCTCGAAAATCTTCTGTAGGCACCCGAAGTTTTATATTTTAACTTATCCTACAGAGAAAATGTGCGAACTTTAAATTTAAAATATAGCTTTTTCACGTGTTTTCCTCTGTTGCTGCATTTTAGCCAAAATTTGAAAAAGATGAGCATATTTAGAGCGGTTGCTGAACTATTACAGAACATACAGACATATAGTAGCTATCAGAAAAAGTAGTACCTCCCCATTCGGACTCGGCAAACATCAGTCTGAAACTGGAAGAGCAAACGAAGTAATGGCGTTAAAATCGCCTGGAGAATACTAAATGAGCTAGTCTTTACTCCCATCGCAGTGTGAGGGTATGCTTTACATATATTTTTAAAAATAAATAAAAAACTTGATAAGTCTGGCACGAAGGAAGTATACATTAGAATTTGCGAGATATTTCCTCAGTTTGTAACTTTTTAGACGAGATATTGGCTCAGCAAACCATGTTGCCACATCGGATGTGGTCAATCGCCGGGTATTGCTTACGGCTCACAGACCTTGCGCCTGGTTGCTGTATAGTTACTTTGTACTTCGGGATCAATAGGTATTGCCGCCGTTCTCTAAAGGCTATTGCCTGTAGTAATTGTTTGCATTCACAACTTGACTGGTATTACACTATACACAACTAACTACCTACAAACTGCCCATTCTATTGCAGAAAATGATTCTATTTAAGGTAATCAATTATTTTATTTTATTTTTTTTAAACAACAACTTTATTATAATAAAATTACAATCTGCCTCATTGGGCAATAAGTAATTGTGATAAATGTTTTCATTCATACCATATTTACAATTTTTATTCACTCACTCATTCATACAGTATTTACAAACAACCTTGAGTCCTCCCAAATCCACATGGTTGTCACCTCCCTCGCATGCGAAAGAGGAAGCTGAGTCTTGGGAACTCCCCCACGCTCCTACGTCAACCGCGTCACCGGATTCGTGCCAGTGGAGGCTGACGACGAGCTCGAGAGCCACATACGCTCAGGACATGACTGCAAAAGTTGGCCATTGCCAGGACTCTCACTGTTACGCATTTATAGCAGGTCACGAGACCACTGTCGTTTTAGCCATCAAAATAATTAATCTCCTACAGAAGCAAACTTAATCCATTCTATTTAAATGGTATTTGGTTATACCAAGAACACATGGCATCGATAGTCACAATTTTTTATACTTATAAACAAAAATAATATCAACAACAATAAAACAAATTGCAGTTATGTTGCCCCAGGAGCGAGGGTTTCCCTACTTCCTGCTCCTGTCTGGGGGGGGGGGGATATTTTCGGGGGATTCCTGGGGGCTTTGTACATATGTACGTCAGAGTGATTGTATTTGTATATTGCAAATACTGTATGAATGAGGCAGATAATGCAGTATTGTAAATACGGTATAATTTGAGGCCATTTGTCACAATTAACCCTTCCCCACAGGTAAGGCATATCAGAGAATAACTATGAAATACTAATTATGAACTTAAAATCGAATACAAACCTCACTAGTGAAAAAAAAAAAAAATCAAAAGTCAAGGGCGAAGGATGGCAGAATAAACGTCGACTTTTGGAGTTAACTCGTTTTTTAATGGCATTGAGAAATAATGTTTGGACTTCCACTGAAAATTACAATATTTTAGCTCATCAAACAGCGGTTGAATGAAGTACATGACTTGTGGAACGCATTAGAGAATGTAAGGTTTTTTGTTATTGTTGAGAGTTAAAAGTAGCGCGCTAGCGACGCTAATGGCAGTTTTACTGGCTTCTTGTAGTTAACAGTTCAAAGTAATTTATTAACCACGTTTTATGGAAAAGGCATTATTTTTATTGTCGTTACAACACCTATATGGGGACCTCCATGCAAAAATGTCATGTATTAAGGGCGGACCGGGAACAACACCACGACAGACACACGCAAGTGAAAATAAAATGGCATCAGGTGAAAAAGAAACTTTAAGTTTAAGAAATTGTTTGTAATTAAAATATTAGCAGCCATCACGTATTTTTAATCTTCTAGACCTTCAATTCGGTTCTCTAATGAACACGATTGATGTATTTTTCCAAAATTATATTCGCTTGATTATTTGGACAAGTGAAAGTCCTAGGGTACGTACAATGTCAAGTCTTTAGGTCACAGGAAAAAACGATAATGACGATTTTCTTACAAACTGCGATCATTATTGACTTAGTCATCAGAAATACACAACTACAAAATAAAGCGAGCTGCATTATTACATTTCAGCGGTTATGTAACGGTAGAAAATGCACATTGCACCATAACAGCAATTATGTTCATAAAGGCTCTCCTGTAAGCATTAAGAGATGGTTTGAATAATGGTTGAACATTAGCAATCAGGTAACTGGTTCACATATGAAATTGGTTAATTCATAAAGGACGGTATCAAGAATATTACGTAATATAATGAGTGTTAATGATACAATATACTATTATATTCAACATGCTTTGATGATATGTTTACACGTAACATTAATCAAACGCTCGTATCACGTAATATAATGAGTGTTAATGGTACAATATTACACGTGCTTTCAAAGGATGAGATTTTAGGGAATTTGTTTTATTGGTATATTTCTTTGAATTTGTGAAAATTTATCGAAATGAAAAATGAGAATCTGGAATTAAATTACATAATAATACTGATTATCCAGTATTCAGAAAATACCCTACAGGATATATGATATTTACTGTATATTATTTACAAAACAAGATAAATACTATTATAATTGAGTAACAAAATATTTAAAAACATCTAATTTTCGCTAAATATTATTTAAAGGGACTTTAACTTTTGAATAAACGCATTAAAACCGATTGGAATCGTTCGCAAAAATACTACAAAGCCAAAAGAACAACAAAAGTTCATGTATGTCATTATAGAAAGTTTATTTTTCGGCCAATGCCACGAAATTTCCGATACTCGTTGCGCTGTGCGCCGCAGAGGTTCCGTGACAAGTGCGCTGCAAATATATGGAGCAAGGCCGACCCTGTTGTGAATAATCACTGAACGGGATGCTCTGCGTTAGTCATCACCGAAGTTCCCGGTATAGTCATACTTCTATCTTTGCTTTCGCGAGGGGAACGGAGGCTGTAGATCCCAAGACGAGAAGATGGCCTTTTCTTTCAAAAACTAAGATTTTGAAATCGTGCATTGATTGGGGGGTATCGCTTTTGGTTATATTTTCATCAAATTAATTTGACTATACACATATCTTTTTTAGAATTCTTGTTTGAGATGGACTGACGTAGAACGTGACTTGGAGAAAACGGGGGCTTTCACTTTTTTTAGCTAGGTATTTCCAATTTTCTTTTAATTAAACAGTTTCGATAGCATCGGTTTAAAATATATAATAAAATAATTTAGTTAAAAAATACCTTCTTTTTTTTTAAATCGTTTAATTTTCTTTAATCGCTTTCTGCGTCATTTATTTAGTTTATATATATATTTTTTTAAAAAATACAATAATTCATAATTCAAGTAAAAAAATATTAATTAATATAATTTAATGAAAAACCTTCTTAGTAGATTTGCACATATCGCTTGTTAAACTATCTCAGCAATTGAAATTTCAACAAATAAATATCAAAAACATCGTCCCAAAACTTTATTTTCTGTATTATAATGGATTGAACCATTCTTCCATACCCACCAGTTACCTAAAAAGAAATCTCATATTTGTTCGGTGAATAGCTAACACCCATAGCATCTATGTGTACGTAACTGTAAGCTGTCTATGTTATGAATTGTTTGCACAAACGATGTTTTAGTATTGATGAGGCTGTAATCAATAAATAAAAAACACTTATATAGTTTGCTATATAGAATTGTTTTTCTAGAACTTCTTTCCCCCAGCTAACAAACAAAGAGGTTCCCTTCAATAATACCGACACATGAGACCGGACTTATTCTTATAAAGCAGGAAAACTTTTCCTTTCCGGTTTTCACTTTGTCTTCTCCCGTGTCTTTCTTACATCTCTTTTACATTCTTTTCTTACATGTTATGTCTTGTATGTACCGGAAGCAATATTTACCCATATCACTAACACTAGTGTATAATTCAGTGACTGATATACTCCCGTTGAAAACGACACGAACATAAAATTTTCATATATTTTTTAGCCATTTATAAAGACAGACAGAGAGACAAATACAGAGGGGTCCAAAAAAATGTATCCACTGGGTTAACAGTCCATAACTTCAAACTAATTGACGGTGTTGTCTCATTTTTGGTGAAAGTGTAGCTTAAAGTCCAACTTAAAGATATCACTGTAGGTGTTCGAAATGGTCACCATTAACATCCACACACAAACGATGCCGCCGAACTACTGACTGCAACGTGTTCAGTTGGATACTTGCACATGAATGTACGATGGATTCTCGAAGTTCATCCAATGTGAGTGGCTTTTGTCGATAAACGACGTCCTTTAGTGTTCACTACAGATAAAAGTCCAGAGGAGTCAAGTCTGGGGGAACGTGGTGGATACTCTACAGCACCTCTACGGCCTATCCATCTTCCTGGTAGATTTTCGTCGAGTTAAGCCCTAACACGATTGTGGTAGTGGGCTGGGGCACCATCTTGTTGAAAGTAAAATCTTCAGTCTCCATACAAGTCTTGGATGGCAGGTAAAATGGATGTTTGAAGCTTCTGAAGGTACACCTCACCGGTAACTGTGCCGTCAAAGAAGAATGGCCCAATCAAGCCCCGGTAAGACAACCCACACCACACATTTACTCCTGACAAATTCACGGCTTTGTCTACATGGACGTTTGGATTTTCGGAGGCACGGTAGATGCAATTGTGGCGATTTACTGTACCATTGAGTTTGAACTGTGCCTCATCAGACCACACAATCATCTCTGCAAACTCTTCATCGTTGTGCACCATGTTATTAAACCACTCACTGTACTCCATTCTACGATCTGGGTCGTCCTCGTTCATTGCGTGTAGCAATCTTGGGATGTAGCACTTTGCTTTCTTCAAAATTCGCCGAACACTTGAGCGACTCACTCCAGTTTCACGGGCACACGTCTCAGACTTCTGTGGCGAGCGAGTGAATTGTTGTAACACAAGATGGGAGTTAAATGGACTTGTTACTGTTACAGGTCATCCAGATCGTTGTTTGTGTACATCTTTAACACAGCCTTCGGCTTCAAATTTGTCTCGAATGCGACGAATCGTTAAACGTGGCACTGTTTGATACATATTTCGCCATCGCCATTGAACCTCATTAATTTTTTCGTACTTAAAATACCACTTTAAAACAGACTTCCTTTTATCAAATGTAAGCCTTACTCCAGCCATGTTTACTCGAGTAACAGGGTACAACTAACAATAAAACACTAACTATCTGGCGACTGTCATCTGACAAAACAAAACAACGCAATACAACGCTTGTATGGCGATTGCCGGAACTACAAACTATTACACTACCAAAAATGAGACAACTCCGTCAATTAGTTTGCAAGTTATGGACTTTTAAACAGTGGATAGATTTTTTTGGACCCCTCTGTATATGTGTATGTCTCCTTGAATCTAAACTACGCAAGATGTTATTATCAAAATCGGTATGAATACAAACATATTTATAATTCCTTCCTATTCTCATATCGGGAAAAGTTTTGGACTCATAGGGATCGCATAACGTTTGAATATTATTATCAACCATGACGACTAAATTATAATACCTTCATATGAACTTTAATTGTTCTAAACTGACAATGGACAGTGGGATAGAACAAGTCATTCAACTCCTCGAATATTTCGAAGTATTCAGGACAAATCATTAACAAGCTCAAAAGCAGGGAACATTCCAACTTCTACCTGTAACTACAAACTCATGAAAACAGGAGTTCCACAGGGCAGTGTCCTGGGACCCATCCTCTATAACCTATACACCGCTAATGACCCCTCAAGTCCCAATACCATTTTGGCCATATTTGGAAATGACACTGCAGTACCGACCCTGACCCCGGTATAGCATCCCATCATCCTCAAAACACCTTGATGAGATCGAGTATTGGTGCAGCGGTCCAACATTACCTCTGCCACAAGTCCAGTCCACTGGTTTTTTTTTTCAATTCCACCCCTCTTCATGTTTGCGATGCAGTAAGGTTTTGTGGCATCCATCTCGACGAAAGACTGACACGGAATCCCCGCGGGAGGCTCAAAAGAACTAAGAACCAAACAGGCGCTTTGGGCAACTGTACAGACTACTTCTAAGAACATCTCATCTCTCAATAGAAAATAAATTACTAATTTACAAAGTTATACTTGAGCCAATCTGGACATAGGAATAGAGCTATGGGGGACAGCAAAAAAGTCGAACATCAAGCGCATCCAATCCTTTCAATCAAACGTCCTGAGAACAACAGTTAACGTCCTTATTACGTCAGCAACAAAACCGTTCATATCGATCTTAATAAACCCTACATTCTTGAACTCATCCCTTTCAAATTCATGAAATTCCACCAAAACACATCCAACTACCCTAATCCCCTAGCCAGCAGTCATTACACCGGGGCACAGATCCCTATAATCCTCGGAGACTAAAGCGGCAATCGCCTCGTGTCCTGCTATACATACGAGACAGTGGGAGTTCTGGCAATGGCCAGTTTCTCTAATCATGTCCTGAGAGTCTGTGGCTCTCGCGCTCTTGGTCAGTCTCCACTGGCTCATAGCCGGTGACGCAGTTGATGGAGCAAGCGTGGGGGACTTCCCAAGACTCCGCTTCCTCTTTCTTGTTTTACAATTATCAGCCTTTATTGGCATGATCATCTTGACCACATTGAACTGTGGTTGTTGATCGATCCTCTCACACTTAATGCGGTACTATTCGTTAGGAGTCAGAGCCCGGCTTAATATGCAGGTAGCATATCAGATAGAAGGAATAATAGGCCGGAGCCAATAATATGCAAGGCAGGTGTATGAGAGATGGGATATCTGTAATAGTGAAGGCTCGGCCTGATATGATTTACGAGGCCGAACGGGGTCGAAATAATACGCCCTGCCCCCCCCCCTCCGAACCCATATTACCCACCTGCTACCCACGTCAAATAGGGGCACTGGTGGCCGACCACTTTCCGTTTCATTACTCTTTCATCGGTGTCATCTTGCACGGCCCCCTTTCGTAATTGCAAACATTCAGGACAAAAACTATACTAAACTAAATCGTTTAGATATTCAAATACTGGTTGAAATAAGGATCAGTCGCCTCATGTCTTTTCCTGGAAATTTTTTTATGAAATTCTGAACTAAATGTATGTTTTAATATATACATGGGAAATAAATGAGAAAATTCAGAAAACTTACAAGACCGAGAAAAGCGGGTTAACTGTTGAGTTTGAAATTCTGATTTTCCTCGAAGGTTTAAGACACATTCATTATATGCTGAAGATATGCTAGATATGACTATAGCAATTTGTCAAAGAGACCTTCATACGGCACCCACCAGATTCAATTTTCGGTTTGATAATCATACTCAAATTCCCACCTACATCTATATCTAACAGAAAATTCTTTTATTAGGGATTTTAATGTGTTGCTGGAAGCTCTAGAGTTTTGCTATTTAAGGTCCACTGGTTTTTTTTTTTTAGTGTTTACAGAATAGTAAGCATCTGACTCTAGACACATTCATTGCTTCGGGAGCAAACAGGAAAAATCTTGTATAGATCGCAGGCAGATAGTCAAATGTTTAGTCATTTATTCAAATTTCAATTGATTGAAGATATGACTAGTCACTTGATTAAGTACCTAGGCATTTCATCAAGAGTCTAGTCACTTGATTAAGTACCTAGGCATTTTATCAAGAGCCTAGTCACTTGATAAGTACTTAGGCATTTCACCAAGACCCTAGTCACTTGATTAAGTACCTAGGAATTTCATCAAGCATCTAGTCACTTTATTAAGTACCTAGGCATTTCACCAAGAGTCTAGTCACTTGATTAAGTACCTAGGCATTTCACTAATAGTCTAGTCACATAATTAAGTGCCTAGGCATTTCACCAAGAGCCTAGTTCCTTGATTAAGTACCTAGGAATTTCATCAAAAGTCTAGTCACTTGATTAAGTTTTCATACAGTCATAATTATTTGTTCATGTAGCTAAGACTATTGTGGCATTTCCAAGGATATTTTATTTTTTTCTTATACGCAGCTGCTGCATATACATTCTTTATCAGAGTTAACAAAGAGAAAAAAATGGCTTCTCGCATTAATTTTTAATAACTGTTTCCATTGGCAATTCAATAGCCTCGATTGAGAAATTCACCTTTACTAATTGACTGTCAGCGTCAAACCCATGAGATCTACGAGTATATGCTTCACAACAATCCCTTTCGGTTCCGTGCAAATATCACATATATTTTTATGAAAACATTTATTGATGGAAGTGAAACGTTAAATATTTGTTTTAGCGTGAAATGCGTTTTGTCCCTACCACCATGACATGTGGCGCAATGCATTTCAGCCAATTGTCAAAGAGACCTTCATAAGGCACCCACCAGATTCAATTTTCGGTTTGATAATCATACTCAATTTTCCCCCTACATCTATATCTAACAGAAAGTTCTTTTATTAGGGATTTTAATGTGTTGCTGGAAGCTCTAGAGTTTTGCTATTTAAGGTCCACTGGTTTTTTTTTTAGTGTTTTCAGAATAGTAAGCAACTGACGCGTTAAGAAGTTTTGATGCTGAAGTAGAGTTAAGAAACTAACAGTAAAGAGACGAAAGGATAAAATAAAAGAATTACAGTTGAGGAATTTGTTCCAAGGCCAATAGCGTAGAAACGAAGGTAGGTGTAACTAGCTAGTTTGGGTTAGTTCTTATCGTCACCAAGCCTAAAAGTTTTTCGTTTCTCCTGTAAAATTTCATTTTTGGCACCTACTTTTCAACGGGAACGCATCAATTCCGTTTCCATCTTGTTTGACCAACTGACTACACAGTGGACAAAGTGTCTATAGCAGCAGACACTAGCAGAAATTAGGCGAGTGGGAATTTACGCCATGTTGCCACACTTTGTCCCTGTCGGGATATAGTTGAACAATTGTCGGAGGTGAACAATTGTCGGAAAAGGTGAACAATTGTCGGTGGTCAACAATTGTCGGATTGCTGTAGTTAATAACATGGACCGTGTTCCATGTAGGCGTTAATATCTGACTCCATTTATTGATAGGAATCTGTCCCGACAAGACACAGTGTTCAGGATGAGGTTCAGAGGTTCATAAAGAATAAGACCAGTTTTCAGAGTTCGGGCGAGAGATCGGCAGCGTAATAAGTACAAGTCGTCAGAGGTCTGCTATAGGCTGTGTGGCAAAGTGCCGTCGTAGAGTAGCGGAAGGCTGAGTAGGCATATCGCGACGGTGATAGCGGCTATCGGTATGTAGAAACTAGAAAAGAATGAAGAGTGGGGCCTACCAGGGGCCAAGTGCCCCTGGTGTCAAGTTACAAGTAGTGTGGCTCGGAAGACTAAGAGACAGAGTGTCTCAGGGCGAAAACACCTTGATATAAATACCCGTGCCCTTTCCCTGCCGGGAGGCGGAGCCTGTCGGCCACGGGTATGTTTTACGATACACTGGTAGTCATTTCCTTTTAGTTTTATGACCGTTGGGGTTAAAGGGTGTGTTTTATATGGCTGCTAGAAGGGACTGTAGGTATATTCCAATAGGGGTAAGTGTCCTTGCCCTAGGTATATGGCAGTCAGGTGGCTAATTCTCTTGGTTTATTGCCGTCTGTCGGTGCCCTGTTACTTGTTTACGACTTCCGACCTCTCTCTGATTTATTACCAGAAGTTTACACAGATTCACATTTTCTATTATAATACATTATGAACCAGAGTGTAGGGTAATTTACATATATAGTTAGCGGTCGCTATAGTCCCCAACAATCGACTGCCGGATCACCTCGGCCTTCAAACTGCCAGTAGGTGGCAACGTTGACCCTCCTATTTGCCGAAATTCTCCGTTAGGATCGATATTAAGTTTGATTTAAGAATAGTGTAGGCATTAGAAAAAAAATTGTTCAGCAGAACAATCATTATTTCATTACGATGAAGTATGAAACGATAGGTATAGAGTTCGGGACTCGTCAATGGATGGCGAGTTGTGTTAAGTTATGGAGCGAGAGTTGGCTACGACGCAATGCTCAGGCCCGCCTAATTTGGTGTCCGCTGCTATAGACATTTGAGCAATTGACGAATTTATCTGCCTGATTCTGACAAATATGTCACCACAGCAGGTTGCTTTTTTTTTCATATTACCATTTGCATTTTTTTTAAAGGAATTTTCAGTGTCCGAGGAGAATAAAGTAAATTAATTTTAGTAAGTTAGTAGTAGTTTTTAGAATGGCATATTAAGTATCTAGAAACCATTCCCCGATGGTATTCCTTCACTTTTCTTTCTTCTAATATTCGTGCGATAGAAATTACGCGTGTAGGAACTAGTTCCGTTTTTTCCCACTGTTAAATAAGACATTTACTCGGTTATTACTAAAGGATTGATCGTTCTCGGGTTTCTGCTAAGTGCATTTGTGGTGACGCAAACACGTAACAAGTGTACAGACAGCATGATGTATGCAATGTCACATTCACACGTGTTTAAACATTGTGTTTTTCACTCTAGCAAATAGCATATGTCCCTTTCTTCTACTTTGATTCTGTTTTCGTTTGAAAGAGTAAAATGAATGATTAGATTTCCAGGATAGAATAAAAATACAACTTAAGTATAGAGGAAAATTCAAGGCGATTGTGACAAATGTGACATGCAATTGAGGGTTTCGTTAGAGCAGTTAGGGTGAAAAACCTCCAAATATCATGTCTTTAGGTGGAAAATGGGAATCGCACTTATAGCTTTTAACTCCTGGGTTTTGTCCGACGTCTCTGCAAAGGAT
This sequence comes from Acanthosoma haemorrhoidale, assembly GCA_930367205.1. Lineage (NCBI taxonomy): Eukaryota > Metazoa > Arthropoda > Insecta > Hemiptera > Acanthosomatidae > Acanthosoma > Acanthosoma haemorrhoidale. Next base: position 163,324,048 of record OV884011.1, on the reverse strand, counting down.
CTCGATCTGTGGTTCGATACTCACTTGTTTTGGAAATGACAAGAAGTATAATTGTTTTATTGGGGTAGATTTTTTGCATGTTTTGATAAATCATATCTGTTAAAATTACTTTTTAGATCGAAATAGCAGAGGTTGGTTTTACTCATCCATCTAATATTATAAATAAAAAGAATTTTTTCAAAGTAAATCATCTAATGGTCATTATTCTCTCACTATGACTGGAGGTATCTTCTAAGGCCATGTACGCAACTTCGTATTCTCCACACATACACTTTCAAAACTACTCGCAATTTATCGAAATATAAAAAGTTTTATATAACAAGTATGTACATAAAAAAATAAATACCGATTTGAGTACTCACTTTTTGAGCAGCAACAAGAACTTTGTCCAAGAAGCGAAGCCACTCGAAGATAAAGACAGGCCGCTTCTGCTCTGGGATCTGAGCTAGAGCCTCCTCGTTGAGAGTGAGGCTATGGCTCAGGTCCATCATAGTCCCCTGCCTGCGATATAACAATATAATGTAATATACAACAATACAATTACAATAATAATAATAATAATAAAATAAAACTGGAAGCAGTATGTCGGGTTAGATGTGTCCCCAAGGTGAGGAGAGAACGCCCACCGCGGGCTAGGGTCACTACAACCCTAGCCGCTGTCCGGCGAGCACTGAGAAAGAGATAATGGTGAGTGGATCTGTGGTATTTGACCTTTGCTGGCGGCCTAGTCGGCGGGCAGCTTTATTCGTATTCTGAAAGATCTGACCCCATTAGATCTTAGAAGGTGTGCCCCGAAAGCAATATGTTCAGGAGAAGAGGAACAGGGTAGGTATTATAGATAGTTTATGTGGTCTTGGAATGACCACGAATTCACACTCAGTATATAATGGTAGGAAAAAACCGTCCGGATCCCAAAGGCGAGTGTGAACCGGAGAGAGGCTGACTGGATCGCCGTGGGAGACACTACTAGGTAAGTTTGTAGGGCCACGGCGACCCTCGTCCGCGAGAAAGAGGTTTCTTCTAAGGATGTGCCAGCTTTAGCGAGACGAAGGCAGAGAATCCCACTAGGAAGGTGTGGGGTCTGCAACGCCAGACTAAAACAGCGAGGTTAGGAAAGAGAGATGCAGATGTAGCTGAATAAGAAAGCCATGGTTCGAGTAGATCAGTCCCAGTGCAGAGATAGAGAGAGCAGTATTCCAAGTGCCGGGTTCTGAGAGTCTGTCGAATGCCTCAAATCTGGCTGCTTATATAGGCAGACCAGTGGTGGTGTGGGGTTCCCCCACCTGCGGCTATTTTGTACACTAGTTTTTCCCTCTCTTAACTGACACTTTAACGTTTTTTATTATTAAAATATGGGAACATAGATGAATATTTTCTGGACCAAGAAGAGGGGAACTTCTAATTATTCATGATAAAGCGGTTGACACAGCGCAGTGCAATAATGGCCCTAATAGATCAGCTAAACCCATCACACTGTAGTCATGACGTTAAAGTAGAGAAGTCCCTCTAGATATATTGTTAAACATTTTTTGCGATTTGGAATTCAATGCTGATCTTAAATATAGCCATGACTACTAATAGTATAAGATATGATGTGCCAACTTCTTCACAACGAATAAATAGAAGTTACCCTCTTCACGGAACAGAAAACACCCACCGTCTACCTTTCCATATTTTATCAATAAATCTTCTGCGTCAGTACAGAGAGAGGGGACTAGTTCACGATCCCGACACACCAAGTGCTAAAGCATATCATTTTAGTGACTTTATTAAAGCTTACAGAATTTGAAAATTTACTGCTTTAACGAGCTTAAACTTCAAACTACATCGGTATTTCAATGCTTGTGAAATATTGAAAAAAAAAAAACGGTTTTTGCATTTTAACTAATTTGATGACTAATGTTACATTGATGACTAATTAATATCATTGGCACGAATATATCCACGTTTGATTTCCTATAAATGATAAATAAATATATGGCAGTCCTGATGAAGTTGTAAGCACGGCCGAAGACTGTCACTATCAACGTAGAAGGTAAGCAGGACTGAACAGTTAGTGTGGTTGGTGCTATAATGTTTCCACTCAACATGGGTTGATACTCCATCTTCCAGATATATATAATATTGGTAACTTAATATGATAATTTCCGGTTATATAATAAAATTTCCAACTCCTGGCAATTTAATTTTGGCTCTACCCTGCATACACATATATGCATATAAGAATGTATATGAAATTATTTACTCAAAGGATATACGAGTCCTCAGCCAGACTACAAGAGAGAGAAGGACCGGTGCCTATGGATATTTTATCCCGCTTTTCCTTTAAGCTCCTATTCACCTTTATTTTATTGCCTCATCCCTTACCTTTAATGGCCCATTCCCCGTCCCTGGCCCGGACCCTAAACTTTCTAGCCCTCTTTGATAAAACTGCAGCCTTTCGTTAATATACAACAGTTCCCTACCGCCCACGGATAGCTCGACTCTGTTAACGGAGATGAATGAAACATTCGACGAATCAAATGAAGTTGAAATTTTCATTAGGGGGGAGGATTGGAATATTATACTTTGAGGGAAAAAGGGCAAGTGTATGTGCGTGCAAGCGTCGTCACATTATATGGTCTTCAAATGTTAATTAATTAAAACTGAACTGGGATTGATATTATAAAGAGCAGGCAGTCCAAAAACAGCGGACAGTTGTATTATTTTTGGAATATTTTTACTGTGCGAAAATCAATTTTTATTACAAAAAAGCATTTGAGTCTCTTCAAAAATCTGTTACTTATTGTTACATAGCTTCACGGAATCGACAAAGACAAGTTTCAAAAAAAAATCAAAAAAACCAACAGAACTACAAAAGTGGGCAGAGACTAGAAATAGACGACGTTTGTGGGGATAGTTCCAGACAACATAAGAAAGAAGATACAAAACCAACCTTAAATTAAAAATTAACCCAACTACTTAGGTTGCCAAGAAATTAACATCGGTTTTTTAGTGTTAAATAAAACATAATTTTTCCTATACAAAAAATGAACTTTAATCAGTCAAATATCTTCCATTGTATTTGATGACCTTTTGCCATCTTTCTGGTAACTTCATGATCCCACGTTCATAGAACTTCTGGTCCTTATCAGCAAAAAACTCAACCAAGTCCGATTTGATGTCATAGTTATTACTGAAATTTTTACCATTTAAGAAGACTTGTAAACTTCGAAATAAATGATAATCCAATGGTGCAGAAAGGTCGGGGCTGTGTGGGGGATGCGACATCACTTCCTAACCAAGTTCCAATAGTTACGTACGTGTTGCTAAAGATGTGCGAGGCCTCGCATTCTCCAGAACAAAATTTGATCAAAACAATCAACACCATAAACTTCACATATCTCTTTGTGAGCCTCAGCCACTTACTTGCCTTTATGAAAATATAAAAGTAAAATGTGTCGAAAATGCTTATTTTTGCACTCCATGTTAAAACTGAGCATAAATTGACAGTTTTAAAGAAAATTACACGGAATTTTTTTCCATAGCAACCTAAAGGTATCGACTACCAAATCTCAAAAGAAAAAAATTCGAACATTGACAAAAAAATAAGGAAACTAACACAACGCTATTTACTAGTGCAAACCAAAATTACTTTTTAGCCAACCCAATACTAAAGATCTCACACGCAGAAACCAGAACCAACATACCTAATTAGAGTTCTCTACAGATTCCAGTAGTTTAAATTGCATTGTATTCATTTCTAATTTAACTTCCAAGTAATTTTTTTTTTTTAATCTTTTTTTGGTTTTCGGCCCATTTCTTCTAATTTATAATATCGAACATTCATGCAGTGTGGAATGGATATAGATTACATCAATAGAATAAACAAAACTGAGGAAAAAAACCAGTGTTTTTGCAATCGCGGCTTCCTATGATGATAGCATGAACATTTTACTTGATGATTATATACGCTAAAAATAAAATAAACTGTACAGGAAAAATTATAACACAAATGACGAATAAATGACTTGCAGTTAAAAGATTTTATTGTTCCTATGAAACAGTGAATAAAATTGAACTACTGATTAATTATTTGTATTACTTGTGAGGGCTTTAGTGGGCTATTTTATTATTATTTATAACAAATTAAATATATATGAGCTAAAGAGGGTTTGACTGTAATGCTACGCATTGAAAGCAGTTCCTACGAACTAACACTATCTGATTACGGTTAAAACTGAACTTACGATGGAGACAGAACCGGGCGATGGGTGGGGCTCAGCTTTGGTTTATAGAGAGAGGGACCTAAAACTTACTTACAAACTAACTTAGACATAGAGTGTTCCCGCGTTGACTGCCTGCTCCCGGTGAGAAAGGAGATGGGGTTATCGTTGCTTTGAGAGGCAGTGCAGAGTGAGTTCCGACTACAATGAACTCATCCAATGTGGCCAGCTCAAATTATTCACGAAGCTCACTGTTTGTTCCTCCGCTGTTGGAATTAAACTATGTCGGACTACTTTCATGAGTATCGCGTTTTGAAATTGTTGGAGTCACTTCAATCTCAGATGACTAAAAAGCGGTGCAACGTACAACAGTGCAGGGCTGAGTACGCTCTTGTAAATCATGAGCTTAAGGCGCAGTAATACATCGGGGGAAGTCAGCGAGTGTGTAAGCCGGTCAGACTTCATGCGTGTTTGTTTTAACTTCCTCGCAAAATGGCCACTAAAACGGCAGTTTCGGTTCATTTTTATGCCCAAATATACGAGGGTGTTTGATGGAAAGTTTTGTTGCGTTCCGACATCGTATGTAGTAGCCAGTGGTTCCTTTCCGTTCTGAGAGAAAGGCTTACCTTACCTGCGTTCACAGTAATGTTGAGTTTCCCCAATTTATCACTGATGTCTTTGCAAGCTGATTCAGCCTATCGAAGAGCTATCTTGGGTGTTGCCGTAGTGTACATGCTAAATGCTACTGTACACCGGGATGTCGTCGGCGAAAGCAGCGATTGTTGTGTTTTTGTACCGGGATCCAACAATTTCAGACGTATACAAGTTAAAAAGTACTGGGAACAGCATAGCTCGTTGCAGTCCCGGTCCCGTGGGACACCGAACAGGACAGGGAGCAGAAGGCCTGCGTACAGTCTGGAGAAATCATAGCCGGGGCTATGTTTCTGTTAAGGTTCCGGCTAGCATCTGACCGTAGCTTCACAAACGGATGTTCCGTGCTAACTAAGGCTGGCTTGAAATCCATTATGGTCTGGCGGAATGACGCCATTGTCCTCACAGTAGTCTTTGAGATAATTCAAAAGAATTTTCTCCGGAATCTTCTCCATTTGTACTGATCGGGCGGTGGTGTGCACAGGGTGATCTCCGTTCCTGGCTGGCTTGAGTAATGGGAACAAGATAGCTAGTTTCCATTTTTCGGGAAAGCACCGCAATCTTAAACAAGAATTGTACAAGTTTGCGAGTTGTACTATCCCTCTCTTCGGCAGCTGCTTCAGTAGAACACTTTGCACCCCATCACCCGGTTTCCCTGACACCGGCGAATAATTGCTCTGAGCTGCTTCGGAGTTACAAACATGTGGTTCTGTTTCGTTCTTGGTGGACTATTACTTGTCTTGAATTTGAATGACTAAGTTTAGACCTGCAATCACAAGAGAGGCAAACAAATAGAAAAGCGGAAAAGGAATTTCTGGCTCTCGGATCACAACAGCCACGCAGTCGATGTCTCAAGTATTGACAGCCTACTATACATATTGGGTATACTTATTCGTTTTGATATAAGACGTATAAGATTTTTTGATGTCGATGCTTCAGCACACTTTTGTTTAATGTAGCACACGAAATGAAGTTTTTTCGGTCAAAAACACAGAACTGTTTTCTCACAATCATCTAATACTTCTACAGAAACTAAGTGGGAGTACCTAAAATCTTTGCTTAATTTCGAAATATCCTTATTCCAGGATTAACGTGTCTTCAAACGTATGTCTCAATTTTCTAATTATCGGAAATTACTTTCGTTTTCGTCCTTTTTTGTGTCGTTTTACTATCCATCGTCCATCGTCCCATATACGGGATTATAACATAACTTTTACAAATATTTTTTCATAATAAGCGACCGTCATATAAATATAAAAAAACAGATACGAGACAGAAGCAAGAATGTTCTAGACATTGGAGGGATGCCAAGAGTGGAGATGACTAGATACACAGCAGTGGGAGAGGCTGCTTGACAGTAGTGGGGTCTGCAGATTGGAAAATTGTCCTCAGCTTTTTGCAGCGCACACAGAACGTTTGAGACGGCGGATGGTCTTATCGCAGACTCATTGTTCTTGTTCTTCGGAACTATAACTCTGCAACTGACAGGAAGTCGTTCTTGTGAATGACATCCCTGATAAATTGTCTGAATGAAACCGGATTTCTAACGGAGACAATACTTCAACAGAACATCTAGTTTTTGTTATATCAATTACGGACTAATTATTTATTGTTACAAACATCTAAACGGAATAAATGGCATATAAAATACAGAAACAATACAGAGAAATCCCTATAAATTGTCAGTATATTTGAACATTGTATTTTTACAATAGTTTTACTTGTAAAATCAAAAATCATCACTGAAAATCTACTTTTTACAATTGAGAATCGATGAAATTATAATAATTTTAAAAATCCCACTTCAAATCTTAAATAGCTTCATTGCTAGGAAATGTGTGAAAGGCGAAACGGACTCACGGAGTGTTTGTGTGACAAATTTATCCAACAGCAAATTAATATGAATTAAAGAGGAAAAAAAAATGGAAATATGAATTTAAAATACAAGGGTACATTGGTAAATTATATTCAGAAATGTCGTGAGGAAATCAAACAAAACAAGTACTTTTCACATTTAAAACATTACAGCTAGCTGTTACAATGTATTGGGTTGGTAAGAAAGTGATTTCGGTTTGCACCAGTAGATAGCGTTATGTATGTTTCGTTATATTTTTTGTGAATGTTAGAATTTTTTTCTTTTGAGATTTGGTAGTCGATACCTTTAGGTTGCTATAGAAACAAATTCCGTGTAATTTTGTTTACAACTGTTTGTTTACGGCCAGTTTTAACATAAAATATATAAAAATAAGCATTTTCGACACATTTTACTTTTTTTATTTTTAAAAAGGCAAGAAACCGGCTGAGGCTCACTAAGAGATATGTGAAGTCCATGCTGTTGATTGTTCAGCAGAACGCACGTGTCAGAATTGGTATAAAAAATTTCGTTCTGGAGATTTTTTACTGAAAGATGACCACCGTTCTGGTCGACATTCTAAAGTTGATGATGGCAAAATGATGAAAATATAAAGGTAAACACGCGACTGCCTCAGATTAATATTTGAACAGAAGAACCTTTATGGAGATAGAACAGTATAATAGGATACCACGTAAGGGTTATATTCAAAAAGGAATGTGTTAAAAGCCGAGTCCTCCATTATTGCAGAGATTGAAGAACAACCACTGAAATATTTTCGAATAGGGTGAAAATTTCCGGACGCCTTCTAAGTAAAGCGATACCCGAAAGACCAGACCAGCTTGTTCGCATTTGAAAACATAGGCTAGGCATAGAACGAGAACAGAAGAACAAATTCGAAGCATGGATAGAGATGGCTGGAGAAATGAAGTCGGAATGTCAAGTTATTTAAATAATTTTTTTTTGAGCCACATACGCTCAGGGCATGATTGGAGGAGGATTATAGGGATGAGTGGTGCAGTGCAATGACTGTGCTGGGGGATTAGGGTGGTTGGGTAGGTTACTATGGAATTTCATGAACTTGGAAGGGATGAGTTCAAGAATGTAAGGTATATTAAGATCGTTACGAAGGGTTTTGTTGCTGACGTAATAAGGGACATTTACTATTGTTCTCAGGACTTTTGATTGAAAGGATTGTACACGGTTGATGTTCAACTTTTCAGCTATCCCCCACAGCTCTATTCCGTAGGTCCAGATTGGCTTAGGTATAACTTTATGTATTAGTAATTTATTTTCTATTGTGAGATGGGATCTACATTGAAGTAGTCTGTACAGTTGTCCAAACGTCTTTTAGTTCTTGTCTTTTTAGCATCGTATCTGGGTAAACTAATGTAAACAATATAAATTCCTAAGAACTATACTCAACGCTGTAACACTCATCCATACAATCATCCGCGTCACCTAAAGCGGGAGTTGCCTAGTGATCAAATGGAAATAGATGAGTATGACATGGGAACTGGTCACCAACCCCACTCAGTCCTGAGCATCTGTGGTTCTCTTGTCCTCTTTGAGAGTGAAGCGGGAGAGTTCCGTTGTCCCCGACTTTTCCACTAGCTCGTTCATAGAATTATCTGGGGGCTACTGGGAAGATTTTGCATGTCGCCCTTGTATGAAAGTTGGTATCAGTGTGAACTGTACGTATTGAATGAATGAAATTGTTTATGAACTCTTAAATGGCAATTATTAACGATTGATAAGCATATTGTAATTTTACAATTAAAGTACTTAAAGAAAATAAAAATTAGTATTTTTTCGTAAACGTGAAACCATAGTAAATAAATACAAAATAAAATCCTTTCGCTTAAAAACATTGACTTTTATAACGGGCTAAAATCTTCTTGCTCTAGATAAAGAATATGGAAAAGGCAAATATGTATTAAGAGCATAATTGTACATAAGACTATGAATGGCATAAGACCAATAGGAACATAACGGAGTTTGAATATGTGACGAATGGCTGAGGGGGGGGATTGGTCCCGGGCAAATACATTACCAGGCTCTTTCATACACCCCCCCCCCCATCCTAAATCCCAATCCCCAAGGCGGGAGGGATTACAACAACGGGGAGAAAATCCACAAATCCAGACCAACATCCGAACCGAATTGATTCGCAATCTTGAACGCGATTGAGGCACACCGATACGCTTTTCAACACACAGAAGAAACAGATTGCTTCTGTCGAGACAATCAAGCAATTTTTTTGTTGATTGTTAGAGATTGCGTAAGGGGAATAAACTTTCTAAGCTCTGCCTCAAATATAGGTGGAAATAAAAAACCAAAAAGAAATAGTCGATACAATTTGGTAAGAGGCCTCACAATTTTTAGGCTACCGAGAGTTTTATCAAAATCACAGATATGTATGTAAAGCCAATACATTTACACTTTTTTTTCATACTTCCTGTAATTAAAAAAAAAATACATAAATGAAATAGGCAGCGAAGAAACAATATCCTGAGACTGTTATAGACTCCGGGTGAGTTTCTCAAAAAGATATTAAATGGTTGTGAAGACAATTGTTGGAAATTAAAGATTGAAAATAGTTTAATACTTATTTGATAATGCATTACTGAGAAAAATCAAAGAATGAGCGCTTTGAATATACTTTTAAAAATTTTGAGAGAGAGGATCATTTTTGAGTCCTTATCGTAGAACAGACAGGCGGACCAAGGACTGCTCTTTACTTGTTTTAAAAAAAGCGTCTCCCTTCAATCAGATAAACGCCATCATATTAAAAGATTTAATTTATTAAAAACAACAACTGCACATTTAATTCGACCAAAAAAAAAACTTTGAGAGAAGAGTTATTTTTATCCTGAGATTAAAAAAAAATAGATTAGATAACATGATATCTGTATACTTACTGCATGAATATAAATGTGGTTTAATAATTACACAATTCAACCAATTTTAGGAACTGTTTTCCCAAGGTGTTAAAAAATGACACGTGCACTCAAAAATTCTACGGAATATCAAACATTTTTTTCGGGCTCCAAATATAAACTAAATTAAGTATTTTTTTTAAACTTTTGAGGTTGCCAAGAAATTAATAACGGTTTTTTAGTATGAAATAAAACAATTTTTTCTATACAAAAAAATACTCAAATCAGTTAAATATCTTCTATTCTGTTCGATGACCTTTTGCCGTCTTTCTTGCTAACTTCATGATCCTGCGCTCATAGAACGTATGGTCCTTATCAGCAAAAAAACTCAACCAAGTGCGATTTGAAGTCATCGTCATTACTGAAATTTTTACCATTTAACAAGTATTGTAATCTTCGAAATAAATGATAATCAGATGGTGCAAGGTCGGGGCTGTATGGGGGATGCGACATCACTTCCCACCCAAGCTGCAATAGTTGTACGTGTTGCTAAAGATGTGTGAGGCCGTGGATTGTCGTGGTAGAACCCAAATATCGAGCTTCTTAACATCTTAAAATTTAACTGTTTTGAAATCTCTGCAGTTATACGGTGATTCAATTCAATTATGGCTTCCATCGTGTCATAATCAACTTTAGAAGGTCGACCAGAACGTTGGTCATCTTTCAGTGAAAAATCTCCAGAACGAAATTTTTTTCATTCTGTTAAACAATCGACACAATAAACTTCACATATCTCTTTGTGAGCCTCAGCCGCTTTCTTGCCTTTATGAAAATAAAAAAGTAAAATGTGTCGAAAATGCTTATTTTTGCACTCCATGTTCAAACTGACTGTATTAAAATTACACGTAATTTGTTTCTGTAGCAACCAAAAGGTTAATCCTTTTTTTCAATAGCAACCCAAATCTCGAAAGAAAAAAATTCTAACATTCACAAAAAAAACAACGAAACATACATAACGCCATCTACTAGTGCAAACCGAAATCACTTTGTTGCCAACCCAATATATACAGTAATGATCAAAAGTATCCGGACTATTATACATATTTAACAAGTTTTATAATTAAATAAGATCATAAATAATTTTTAAAAATTAATAGATTGATCGAATTTATTTCTTAATTAAGAAAACTATTTGCCGTAAGAGTAATTTTGTTTGTTCAAAAGTTTGCGGAAGATTGCATTCAAAGGTCGTGCGAACAAAGCTTTTGTTACTGTATAGTTGCATACTTAACCCACTAACCCTTAGTAATCCCACTAAGGTAATACAAAACAATATTTTCATACAGTTAGTTATAATGGTTCATCATACAAGTATGTATATATACGTGAAATAATTATTAGTCATTCACTTGAAGGAAAATCTCTCTGGAATCTCTAATATGTTCAAAGTTAGTAAAAGTACCGTAAGTGATTTATTGAAAAAAACATAATTGAGAAAGTGGTTTGAGTGCTTTTCTCCAAGGTGTGGAAGTCCTAGTAAAACTACACAGTAAAACATTAATTGAGTGAAAAGCGGAAATATGTTGCTGGCGCCCGAAAGGGGACTTGTATTGCCGAAGAGTTAAGACAAGAAAACTTATGATGTGTGTGGCCCAGTGTGTCATGTCGATTGAAATAGTTCGGCTTATTTGGACCGTTCATTGCAAACAAGAAGAAGGGGCCCGTTTAAAGTTCTCTCGTGAACACCGAAATTTGACGATTGAACATTGGAAAAAACGTAGTTGCGTTTTCCAACGAATCTAAATTTCATTTTTTTGTGATTATTAAGATATGTTATACGTCCTGTTTACAAATGTTATGATCCGAAATATTAAATTCCCACTATTATGCACGGAGGTGTCAAAAGTCACAATGAGGGGACTTTTAACCACCACTGTATATAATACAAACGAAAATAAAGTGGAATAAAAATGTTCAAAAACGTTGATTTCCTGCCACTTGAGTTCCAAAATTTGAGGAAATCGCATTTTCTACGTACATAAATAGCGGAAATGGCTGAAGTATTTACAAAAAATACCTCAAGAGATTCCTAACACTTTTCTTTTTTTTTTTGAACGCTTAAATTGGATATAATTATGCAATAATGGGCCAAGCAACGCAGAGTATGTTTTGAATAATTTAGCTTTTCACAAAAAGGCTTACTAGTATTTTAAACTGTTTGTAAAAAGTCAAATTACTCCTAACAACCTTTGTGACAGCATAATTACAGCCAATTATCAACTTTAATAATGCGAACTCATCCCTTCCAAGTTCATAAAATTCCAACCACCCTTATCCCCTAGCAGTCATTACACTGCACCACTCATCCCTATAATCCTCCTCGGAAACTAAAACGGCAGTGGCCTCGTGACCTGCTATAAATTTAACAGTGGGAGGGCAATGGCCAGTTGTTTGTAAATACTGTATGAATGAGCGAGTGAATGAAAATTGTAAATATGGTATGAATGAAAACATTTATCACAATTACTTACACGCCCAATGAGGCAGATTGTAATTATATCATAGTAAAGCTGTTTAATAATAATAAAAAATGTAACCATTAAGCTAAAATAGCTTCTAAGAAGACAGACAGATTGAACAGACAGGCAGAAGGAAGACATTTCCCGTATGAATGGCAAATTCATTGAAAAACTATGGTGTTGAATTTATGTTCATAGATAGATAGATATATGAAATAACGGGCCCATTGGATTTATGGGTTACTATTTCCACACTAATTTTCTTCCCGGAATCTACCTATAAAACCTTAGTTTCCTTTGCTTCAATGTTTCATATTTCCCTAAAAAGTGGATTTCCTCCTCCAGTTTAAATTCAGGTCACAAGGAGTTCTTGGATAGGACTATCAAGGATACAGGTAGGTGTCGGAGTGTCCGGACACTTGCCTGTAATAAGATTTATGTGTTAGTTAGGGCACACTCACATGAAAATGGTTTATGAACAAAAGCGTATTCATATTTTAAAACAGCTTCCAGTCATGCTGGAGATGATAGGGGGTACTGCTGGATGACAATATGGGGGGGGAAAACTAGGAAAAAATAGTTAGGTGCAGGGAAAATCACGAGATCGCATCAATGAAGAACACTTGACTTGACTAAACATCGCAGTGTACACATGCCAGTGTACGGATCTAAGTGGCCAAAAAACCTGAACCAGTGGGGTTTTTCCCTGAATGTGATTGGTTCGTTTGTTTCATGTGTTAAACATGAAAATACTCTCCATGATAACTCTGATAAAAAATGTAACTGATGTCCTTCTTGCATTGAGCCATTCCATCAATTGTCTCCAAGTGTGTTTCACGGACATGAGTATGAGGTAACCGTATATGTTCAATGACGACCTTGAGAATTGACGTGAAAAAAACAACTTTGCCGCGAGTAGAATGTATAATAGGAAGTATAATTGTCAGCTTTCAGGCATAAGAAGATTAAGATCAGAAAAAAATAACTAAGTCTAATTATATTGTATGAATCTTCCGCTTTCATTCATTCACAACATCGATTTCGCTTGTTCAGCAGGCTAACAGGGTCTTGGTTATTTTGCCACCTTTGACCTTCCCTGTAATGTTTTTATCTATATTTATGTTTACTTTGACCCGTCTTAGTGAACCTTGCTACCTGATAATATTTCAGTTTAGTTTTGTCATCCTGAAGGGAAACATCATGCCGTTATTTGATTTAGCTGCTGATAAGAAGGAAAAAGCGGTTTTGTTTCTTCAATCTAAGGGGGTATTGCATAGTGATAAAATGTGTTCTAATTAGCCATCAAATGAAACTTTGCCTAGGTGAAAAGAATAGATGGAGATGTAACGTGAGAGGCTGCGAAGAAACCTTTGGATTGAGAAAAGGAATTTGGATTTTTGTAAAACATTAATTTGCCATTTAATAAATTTGTTATTTTGCTATACTGCTGGACAAAAGAATATACATCTATTAAATTTTGTTAAGAGGAACTAGGATTAGCGACCGATGCTATTATAGATTGGAAAAATATGCTTCGAGAAGTTTGAGCAGATCATTTATTAAAAAAATTCAGAAAGATCGGAAGGCCAGGGAAAACAGTTGAGATAGACGAATCGAGTTTTTCTAGGCGCCAAAAAAATCACGTTAGTAGAATTTATCCAAATTAATGGGTCTTCGGAGGTGTTTGTCGGGAAGATAAGCAATGCTTCATGTATTGCGTGCCAGACCGTACATCGGAAACACTACTGAAAAGCAATATCAGAATGTATTCACCCAATACAACCATTATATCTGACATGTGGGCATCCTAAACCTGCATTATTAACATACCAGGAATGAATTTAAATAAAACCATTTTACTTTGAATTATTCAACTTTTTTCGTAGATCCCACCACAGGTAGTTATAAACAACGAATTGAATAGTTATGGGCACAAGCTAAGGCAAGCAACAAAAAAAGAACCAGGTGCAAGAAGAAGTTTGATAGACTCACATTTGTGTACATTTTTATGAGGCAACAGAAATAGCGGTAATAATTTGTACAATGAATTAATAAATGACATTGTAAATTTTTGGCCACCAGAATAAATATGTTCAAACACTAAAACATCTTTTACCAAACACTTTCCCCGAACCTTTCATTCACAGATAATATACTAGAGAAATTATTAAAAACAATCAGGGGTCCCTATTCCCAAAACGACCCGGCTAAGATTCGTTAAAACTTTCTTTTCTTTCTTTTTTATTTGCTCCAATAAAAATAAACAGATATTGAAATCAAAAAGAGTTGGGGTAGCTCTCTTGGAGGAGCATCTGGACGGAAACCAGTAGGCCCCGGGTTCTAACCTCAGCTGCTCGATCGTGATTTCTTTGTATATCTGTTCTACAATTGCACTAGTAAAAATGATCTAGTCTATCTGAAATTTATATATATTATATTATATAGTATATATTTCACTAACTTCACGAAAAAAGCTGATAATAATTTATTTAGTTAGAATACCAAGTATGGAAAATATATTAAAACGTGTAATTTCTCATGCCCTAGGCTCAGCTCTTATTTAGGATTTAAATATCTGATTTTGTCCCTATGGTTTAAAAGGACAAATTACGATAAGTAATGCAAAAATAATAGTTAAGTAATTGTAAAAAAATATGTGTTTTGACTATGTCTAAGAGCTAACAATAGAAATAGGGTATTTAATGTGGCCAAGACAAAATTTCCACTGAATTCTGAAATCGATTACTTTCCAGCCCCTTTATTTTTTTTTACATAATATAATAATAAATAAATATATATATATATATATATTAAAACCTACCTCATTTTTTACCATTTCTTTTTCTAATTTATTTGATCAATTTACCTTAACTAATTTGGCAAATTGTTTTATGTCTTTGACATAGGAATTTATCCCGATTGAATCGCCCGATCTCAAGGCTAATTTTGTAGTTAATAATAAATTGAGAAACTAGGAATTGTGAAATATATTCCAAATAAAATGGTTATAACAAATAATTATAATTATATATAGTGCTGACAAAAAGTATATAAAAAAATATTCAATTCCTTTTGAACAAGGATAGTTACTACTAATTACATAAAACATGAAATTTGAGCTCAATTTCTTTTAATGGATCCATAATAAAAACAATATTAATATCACCCAATCAATGATCTCTGTATAATCCAATCAACATTACTGTCTGCTGTTGGTTCTTCTCCTCTCTTCCTGTATTGTACCGCCAGTTCGGGAGCTTGCTAAGAATCCGCTCTTCTCGGCGGTCGTGCTAAGACTGCCCGTTTATCTCATCCCCACTTCTAAGAGCATAAGGGAAGATGCTTACCATCTAGTCACATCTGTGAAGGTTCCTGGCCATGATATGCTCAAAGAATGTTACAATATATATATATATATATATATATATATAAAGGGTGCCAAAATTAACGCAGATCAAATCTTGTAGGTGTAAATCACACGATCTAGAGGCCATTTCTGATCACCGAAACGAGAGAGTACACGACCTGGAAATGTCTCGTGCAGTATTTGAATTGTTTCATGGGCTGTATGGCATGTGGCACCATCCAATTTCGGCACAAAGAACTGTGTTTACGACGCAGCATTGATGTTCCTGGATTTTTAACAACACTCTCACGCACTGCTTGGTATTGACATTTGAACGGCTTGTTTTTGGACGACCAGTGTGTTTAGTGTCTCCAACTGATCCAGTCTCCCTAAATTTTTCAATTAATCTCTCCACAGTTGATGAAGTCAAAACACTATTCCGGCCATATTTTGTATGAAATATTCGAACTGCGGCCGCCAAACTTTTATTATTTTTGAGATAATGTTCAACAATAAAGACACGCTGTTCTATCGTGTAACGCTCCATTTTTACTAACCCTAAACTGTCAGCTGTCAAATTGTGTTAATTCTGGGTCACCCTTTATATATATATCTATATTTTAACAATTTAGTTGAATAATGAATTAAAGAATAATTGGTTAATAACGGAGATATTTCGCAATCCATTTAGCACACCTCCTTCATCTGAGCTGTCAAAATGAATTAAACCTGAACATCAAATCCCTTTTAACACCATTAAAGTTTAGGGTTGCGAGCAGTAAACACCGTGGGAGTGGGGCAGACGCCCTTCCGAATTTCTAAAAAAATTAAACAGTACATTATGCAGTACATGCCGAATGGGTATACACTAATTTGTATAGTATTATAAATATTACTGACTAAATACTGGTGAGCTTTCTAAAACCCCCCCTCCACAAAAAAAAAAAAAAAATCTGCTCCCTACTAAACTTGCCAGAGTACAATCAAAATGTACTTTGTTATGTACAAAGCCGAATAAGTTAAAAATCATCCAGAAATTTGTATCTTACTCTTATTAGACTTGTAGAAAAATAATATCATTCAGAAAATGCCTTCTCGCTCCACGTTATTGTATTATAATCAAAAAGTAATCAGCATATTTTGAGATGTTGTATAATATATATATTATTACATGAACCCCTCTCTTGTCACTATTTTTCTAAAATTTAATTTTATGATCGTAATTAACATTTGTCAATTACTTTACTAATAATCGTTGTCGTTTGTCTAGGGATATGTCCGAAGAGTTGATTTTTGAATTTACTTTTAGTTAGGGCTCAGCTTGATCAGCGGAGAGGACTCAGCCCAGGGGCCTTCAATGGACCTTGGCGCTGAGGTAGTGGACGACGAAGCCTCTATGAGCTCGCTTGCGACGCTTGTAGAGGAGGTAAGCGGACTGGTAATGGAGCCAGAGAGCTTGGCGCCTGGTAGGGACGCTGCATCCAAGGATGCAGGCGAGACCTCCAAGCACAAGTTCTCTGGAGCCCAGAGAAAGAAGTGGAGGAGGGCAATGTTGGCTGGAGGATCCGGCCGGACTTCCAGGACCTTCGGGGTCCGGGAATACGGCAGGGTCTGGGTGCGCTCCAGAGAAAAGGATTAGGTCCTCACCCGGTACCTCTGCGCCTACGGTAAAGAGGCATAGGGGTGGGGATGCTAGTATTGCATCCTACGCGATTGCTGCCGGATGAAGCAGGGTGGCGATTATCCCTAGTGGATATCCGTCCACTCAGCTGACGAAGGAGAATTGCGAGGAAATGAAGGGCCAGCTGATGAAATTTGTCGATCAGCTGGAAGAAGAGAAAGGGACACAGGCTGAATTCAGTGGAATTTACCCACATGTGGGAGCCTGTGTCATAATCTGCGACAACCAGGAGACCAAGGACTGGTTGTCGATTATAGTACCCAATTTTAACATCAGTGGGGATCTGGAGCTCCGTGTAGGAAAGGTGGAGGAGCTTCATAAAACCGTGAAGGTAGGAACCTTCATTACAGGAGAAATGCCTCTGGAAGAACATTTCATGAAGAGGATCAGGACCCAAAACTCTAGGGTACCTGATATTAGATTATGGAGACTCCTGGGCACCAAGGTGGAGAAGCATGGCTTCTTTGCGATCCTGTCTGCCCCAGAGACTAGCATGGAATACCTTGAGAAGCGGAAGCTTAAGCTGAACTATGGGTTCACTAAGGTCGCTCTCAGGGTATTGGATAAGAAGAAGCCGCCAAAAGTAGTACAGGAGAGGAAGCCGGCTGATAAGGTGGAGGAGGCAAGGAGCGATCCTGAGGCGGTGGAGTCGAAGGGGATCGCTACGACGAATTTGCCAACTCCTAAGGATGGCCCCAAGGCGATGACTATGGCGGCTGCGGGGGGTGGCCCCGTGGCGAGGGCTGGGGGGCGCGCTGGGTCTCGGCCCTCTGTGATGGGGAGGCCTGGGTTTGGCGCTGTCTCCCGGCGTCCGCCTCGGGGTGGCCCTCCGGGGGCCGGCGGGCACTGATCATGGTGGTGAGGCTGCTGCAAATTAATCTACACCACTGTATTGCAGCATGTGGTGTTCTGCAGCAGTATGTGAGAGGTAAGAATATTGATATTATTCTAATACAAGAACCTTACCAGTATAAGGGCAGGATGGGGGGGCTGGCGATGCGTGGGTATGAGATTATTTCTGTACCCGAGCGTGCCAGAGCCTGTATCCTGCATAAGAGCAGTCTTAAAATGCTGCCTCTATGGCAATATTGTTCTAGAGATTTAGCAGCAGCTCAAATGGCCCTCAACGAGGGAAATCAAGGTGGGAGGTTGACGATTGCATCGGTCTACCTCCCATATGAAGAAAGAGTCCCGACCGAGGCACTTAGTAAGCTAACGGAAGGGATTGGCTTAAGGGGCGAGCTTATAGCATCGCTTGACGCGAACGCTCACCATCAGCTCTGGGGGAGCAAGAACAACAACCAGAGAGGTGAGTGTTTAGTAGAGTACATAACTAGTAATGACCTAGAAATTCTAAACAGAGGCAATATTGCCACTTTTAACAACAGAATCAGATCTGAGGTCATTGACATAACCCTTAGCACACGTACTATAAGCCTAAGGGTTAAAGGCTGGCACGTCTCTGAAGAAGAGTCATGCTCAGATCATAGATACATTAGATTTGATCTAAGTGGTAACATCACGTCCGAAGGTATAGGAATCCCAAACTCACAAACTGGGAAACCTACTATACACAGCTTGAGGAGGAGGTCAAATGCTGTCCTAGAGTGGTGAGTAGCAACTGGCATTTGGAACATTTAAACTCAACATTGACTGAGGCAATGATTAAGTCATACACTGATAATAACACTGTATGTAATGTTAGATCCAACAGGAACTGTCCCTGGTGGAACAATGAACTTGGCAAGTTAAGAGCTCTTACACGCAAACTCTTTAACGCGGCCAAAAGATCAGGCAGATGGGACACTTATAAACGTGCACTCACTGATTATCACAAAGAAGTCAGAAAGGCTAAAAGAAGGGCGTGGAAGAAATTTTGTAGCGAAATAAACGATACAACTTCCATGTTTAGAGTAAATAGGATCTTATCCAAGCAGTCTGACAGGGGAGTATTGGGCTCCGTCAGGGTGGGAGGGGGCTATACGGATTCTGAGGAGGGAACCCTCGGTGCCCTGGCGCGCGCACATTTTCCTGGCTGCGGATTGATGGATACGATTAATAATGACCCTACCAACTGTGAACACACTAGTTGCAAGGGTAACTGGGCAGAAGCAAATCAAATTGTCAATTCTGCAAGAGTGAAGTGGGCAATTAATTATTTTGCTCCTTTCAAATCACCTGGTACTGATGGGATATTCCCAGCCTTGCTACAAAAAGGCCTACCAGTAATTAGGCCCCTTATACTTACCTTGTTAAAGGGAAGCTTGGCACTGAGCTATATTCCAGTAAGCTGGAGGATGGCAAAAGTGTGTTACATACCAAAACCTGGGAAAGAGTCCTATGACGAACCCAAGTCTTACAGACCAATATGTCTGACTTCATTTTTAATGAAGACCTTGGAAAAGGTCATAGACAGACATATTAGGGATGGAATACTGGTAGAACGACCGCTCCATAGCGCTCAATTCGCATACCAGGCAGGAAAATCCTGTGAAATTGCTCTCCACCACCTGGTTTCCAGGATAGAGAGATCCCTAGTTCATAAAGAAATAATGGCAGGCATCTTTGTTGATATAGAAGGTGCCTTTGATCGCACACCCTATAACACTATGGCATCAGCCTTAGAAAGAAAGGGGATTAGTTCCTTAGCCTCTAGCTGGATAAACACCATGCTAGAGAATAGGATTTTACAATCACAATTGGGACAAACCAAACTGTGGATGAAGCCAGTGGGAGGATGTCCACAGGGAGGGGTGTTATCTCCATTACTGTGGTGTTTGGTCGTTGACTCATTGTTAACAAACCTAAACTCTGCAGGGTTCTACGCACAGGGATATGCTGATGACATTGCTGTGCTCATAGGGGGCAAGTTCTCAGAAACCATTTCTGAGTTGCTTTCCGCATCGATGGATCTTTTGAGGGATTGGTGTGAAAAGAATGGTTTAGGAATCAATCCCCAGAAGATAAATCTCTGTATCTTCACTAACAAAAGAAATGCTATAGTTAGACCACCCTATATAGGGGGGACACAGGTAAGCATTTGTAGTGAGGTAAAGCATCTAGGGGTTACTCTGGATAGAAAATTGGACTGGTCTAAACACATCAGGAATACTACTATGAAGGCACTTCGATGCCTCTATGCATGTAAAAGGGCTGTGGGTAGGACCTGGGGACTACAACCCAGAATGTTATTCTGGCTATATACCGCAGCAGTTAGACCAATGGTGCTCTATGCCTCTATGGTGTGGTGGCACAGAGGTAGTATTAGTAAAAATAGAACTTTGCTTGGCAAATTACAGAGGCTTTCATGTCTCATGATCACTGGTGCCATGAGTACAACTCCTACTGCTGCAATGGAAGTCTTATTGAACTTGAATCCACTGCACATAGAAGTAGAAGCGCAAGCCTTGAACGTGGCTTACAGACTTGCGAAATCAGGAACAAGATCCAAAGTCATGACTCACATGGGACATGGGAACTTGTTCAGAAGAATTGATGAGGACGAGGTGCTGTCAATGCACTCTGACCTACAAGTTAAGAAACACACAGACGTTTTATACTGTGCGGAAAACACAAAGACCAAACCACATAAACTGTGTAATGGGATTAATTGCTACACAGACGGCTCACTAACAGAAAACGGATCAGGGGCCGGCATATGGAGGAAAGATAAACCAGAATCTGGGATTTCTATTCCTTTAGGTAGACACACCTCGGTCTTTCAGGCCGAAGTGATGGCGATCAATGTCTGTACCCAAACCTTAATTGGGGAGGGTGTAAGAAACAGACTGATCACAATTTTCACGGATAGCCAGGCAGCCATTGGTGCCCTGAGAAGCTATACGACCAGATCTTATTTGGTTGAGGAGTGTAAAAACAACTTAAACACACTCTCGCTAGCCAATAAGGTTAGAATCGACTGGGTGCCAGGACACACAGGCATCACAGGCAATGAGAAGGCAGATGGCCTTGCAAGGGTGGGCTCAGAACAGACACCTCTTGCACCTGAACCCATATGTGGTATCAGCCTCAGCTACGCTAAAAGGCGTATAAAATTAGCTTTAGAGGACAAGGCAAGACTTTCTTGGAGAGAAACTAAGAAACAGGAACACTCGAAACTGTTTCTTAATGGACCCTGTAAGAGAAGAAGCTCAGCACTTCTATCAATGGACAGGTGGACACTCAAGAGTGTGACAGGACTCTATACAGGTCACTGTCGGTTAAATAAACACCTCTTTAATTTGGGGATAGTGGGATCACCAATCTGCAGATTCTGCAAGAAAGAGGGAGAAACGGCACGTC
This sequence comes from Acanthosoma haemorrhoidale, assembly GCA_930367205.1. Taxonomy (NCBI): domain Eukaryota; kingdom Metazoa; phylum Arthropoda; class Insecta; order Hemiptera; family Acanthosomatidae; genus Acanthosoma; species Acanthosoma haemorrhoidale. Next base: position 163,302,613 of record OV884011.1, on the reverse strand, counting down.
ATATAATATGTGACTGTGATAACTTAGCTAGAAGGCGATACCTTCACTTTGGTAGTGATCGCATTGTAGACCCCAAACTATGTGAACTGATCGATCCATTCAGTATCCTCAGATTTGCAAAGGCCGTGGGCCTGTCACATATATAGGACAGGGACATGGACGGCGCACAATAGGTCTCAGTGAGGCCGCGGTGCACAAATGCCGGAACAAATAATAATAATAATAATAGGGCTAATTATTAGACAAGAGGATGCAATAATAATATTCAATAATAAATAGGAAACTGAGGAAAGCTTTATTAAAAACTGTATTAATTAGTATTATTTATTATATAATTACAAATTTAAAATTGACTTTAAATGAAATGGAAAATAAAAGGCCTAAATTGAAAATTATATTACGAAAAAAATTCATCAATCTAACTAGTTTTAAAATCGCAAATTAAAAACCCCACATAAAATTGTCTTGTAATATTTTCTTGAATAAAATTGTGTGCTTACTTAATTGAATAAGTCTTAAGAACAGTCGAGGATGTATATCTTGAAAAGCGTCCTCTTGTCTTAGAGCTGGAGAGCAGAAAGAAAAACGCCTGGTGTTGATTCGATTCCGGCTGGAGATGGAAGACCACTCTCCTCGTTTACCTTTGTTATTTCGCCATCTGTACTCAAATTTCGATGGTGGTTCTTTCTCCCTCCATATGGCGGGGTTGAAAAATAGTCGAGTTGGCTTGGTCACTGCTGCTGCCATCTGATGCGAGAATTGGACATAGTCTCAAGCGACTTAATACTGACGTCATTCCTACCGGTACCTGTTTCTCTGACCCGTCATAAACGCAACTTTTTAGACTTCTAACTAACATGAAACAAACCTCACTTACCTAAAGACAAAGATGAGATAATTTGAAGATTTTTATTATGGGGTGGTTTTAATTGTTCTTTGACTATTTTATAATTAAAATTCGATTTTCAAAGATACCAAACCATAATAATATATATTTGAAATTTCATAAAGATAGAATCAATTTTGCAACCCCTATCATGGGACATACAAAATAGACGTGCAGAATAACCTCCAACAACTTCCCCGAACTAGCGTAGATCCTCATCATTCAAGCTTACTATTGAGGTTGGCAAGAAAGTAATTTCGGTTTTTAGTGTGTAATAAAACTCAATTTTGTCTATACAAAAAATGAACTCTAATCAGTCAAATATCTTCTATTCTGTTCGAAGACCTTTTGCCATCTTTCTGGTAACTTCATGATCTCGCCCGCGTTCATAGAACTTCTGGTCCATATCAGCAAAAAACTCAACCGTGTGCGATTTGAGGTCATCGTTCCTACTGAAATTTTTACCATTTAAGAAGTTTTGTAAACTTCGAAATAAATGATAATCCGATGGTGTAAGGTCGGAACTGTATGGGGGATGCGACATCACTTCCCAACCAAGCTCCGATAGATTCGTACGTGTTTCTGAAGGTGTGTGAGGCCTCGCATTGACGTGGCGGAACCGAAATATCGAGTTTCTTAACAAGGCAAAGACGTCTTATATGATTTTCAATTGTTGTGTGTGATACATTTAACTGTTTTGCAATCTCTGTTATATGACGATTCGATTCAATTATGGATTTCATTTTGTCATCATCAACTTCAGAAGGTCGACCAGAACGTGGGACATCTTTCAGTGAAAATTTTTTTAAACCAATTCTGACACGTGCGTTCTGTTAAACAATCAACACCATAAACTTCACATATCTCTTTGCGAGCCTCAGCCCCTTTCTTGCCTTTATGAAAACAAAAAAGTAAAATGTGTCGAAAATACTTATTTTTGCACTCCATGTTAAAACTGACAGTTTTAAAGAAAACTACACGGAATTTCTTTCTATAGCAACCTTAAGGCATCGACTACCCAATCTCAAAATAAAAAAAAATCTAACATTGACAATAGAATAACGCTATCTACTGGTGCAAACCGAAATCACTTTCTTGCCAACCCAATAGAGTTTGTAGCACAGCTTACTACTGACCTTTTTCATTACTTGCCTTCTCAAGCTCCCAACGGGGAAAACCTAGGTCTTGGGCAGGGGACATGAACGGGAGAAGAAACGGAAGAATCGCAAGGATTAAGTGACAAAGACTCGGGTAAGAGTAACGAAATTAACCTATTAGCCTCAGGAAGTAATTACACTGCGGCAAAAGTGGCACGGCCCGGCTTAACCTCTCTCTCTCACTGATCTAATCCCTTCTCTGTCTTGGCAAGTACATTAATTAAATCCGACCCTACCCTCTTAATTACCACCCCCGCCCCACCCCCGAACGGAAAATAAATGTATGCAAATATAATAATACAACTCAAGTCACTACATTGTCAAGCAAGTAGATCAATAATAAATTTGACATTATGACATAATTTTACTTTTCTTGAACAGTAGGAAACCCTCAAGGCTTCCACACCATATTTAATGCCGATGAGATGTCAAAAAATAATTAATCGATTAACACATGACCGTTGTTTGTTTATTACCGGAACGTCATTTAGAATTCAGTTCATACAATTTAAACAAGAATTTTTTATATCCCAGCACAAATGGAGTAGTTTTACGATAGCGTGCCATGGCATTTATTTGAATTTTTTTCACAATCCACATATTTATCATTTTTTAATTGGATCGTTCATGCTTTAATAACTATTGATGCTATTGATGTCTATTCCATTAAAATGTAATTATCAAGCACAGTCGAAATGACCCTTCCATTGACCGGCACATTTTTTTTCTTTTGCGAGAATAAATGGAGGTGTACTATTATTTATTTATATATTTGGCAAAATAATATTTATAAACAAGCATTAAACACAATAAAATCATTCAAGTTTTAAGACCTGAACCTACTTGATAAAACCAACTTATCGTTTTTTTAACGCTTACAGAATTTGAAAATTTTCTGTAATTATCTTTATGTTTCGTATTTCAACGCTTATGAAATATTGAATAAAACCCGTTTTTGCATTTTAGCCTATTTGATGACTAATGTACACAAATTCGCCAGTATATTTACACATTTAATTCCCTATAAATGATAAATAAATCTATGGCAGTTCACCTCATGAAGTTGTAAGCAAGGCCGAAGGCTGTCACTATCAACGTAGAAGGTAAGCAGCAGGACTGAACAGTTAGTGTGGTTGGAGCTATAATGTTTCCAATCAACGTGGATTTCAGTTTTCTATTTCTGATTCACCACTGCCTATTTATCCTCACGAGGACCGGTCTCCAGAGATAAAAATATTCGCGGATATGGGAACTAAACCAGTGAGGAGTTGAAGTCATTAAACAGTTATTGAAAACATTATGTGTTTAATTGTAAATACGATCCGACTGCCTCTCTGACACATATACAATATTGGTAACTTGATATGGTAATTTTCCTTTATTAACGAAGTAAATACTGTATCGTTTGCACACGAACAATCAGGCTGTTATAATTGTCCTAAATCTGAAGGAAATCTACTGTATCCAGGAAGGATTTCATAGTGCATGAACAAACATGCATGAAAATAAGATGATTGTCTGTGAGGTAAGTGATTAATAAACACAACCGTTTCGCTAAACATATAATAACTACAAAATATTAAGTAAGAAGATAAAAACGTGAAAACTCTGCTCCAGTAACTGTTAAGTTTCTCTTCAGCAGAAATTTTGGATTTTTTTTTTGACGTGGTTTATTAAACAAGGATAGTGAAGGAAAATAGTTTCCGAAACCAAAGTAAAGGTATTCAATATTATTATAGACGAGTTTTTTTTGGCAACATTACAGATTTTGTTTGTTGACAAGGATATTTTCAATAAGCGAGACGATTTAACGAATAAAATTTAGAACTTTTTGTAACAATCAGTTAATAAGTATTTGGGGAACTATAGCACCAGCGATGGTTGTGTTCGCTCGATATTAATTTCCTTTCTTCATAATTTATTTATAAATCTGTTTAAAAAAAAAACACATTATGGCGAGGAGACAGAGATCCTCAAATAAACGAGTACATTTTAAATCTAATAAGCCTTGCCACCACAAAAAAAAAAAAACAAAGCAGAGCAGAAGGTTGAAAAATAATGATAAAATAAATAAAAAATAATAAACATACCAATCAATGACCATGTTGTCTCCTACTGTAACTGCCACTAGACTGATAAATAGCACTAAAATACTGTGTCATGTTTTATCTCCACCACGTCACTGATAATACCTCGGCTCCATTTACCTTTAAGAAATGAGTCATTACCAGTACAATTCAATCATTATCTCATTTACTAACTAAAATTAAAAAAAAAAAAATACTAAAAAATAATAATTAAAAAACAAAATGTCTAATCCAAGCCTTAAAGCGGCGAAAAGTTTCGACATGGTACGTATCCTGCTACAACCAACAGATTTTCTACGACTTGTATAAATACGAGGGCGTACCTAAAAGAATCCGAAGTATTTTTTAGTGATTTATTTAATTTCTTTTTACAAAAAACTTTTAATCTTCTTCAAAGTACTCTCCATTTGAGTCAATACACTTGTTCAATCTTTTATTCAACGTTTTTTAAATTCCTCTTTTGTAAAGCCAGGCGAGGTTTTTGTCTTTACTTCTTCAAAGTCCGTGAAACGCTTTCTTTTCAAATTCTTTTTCATTCGGATGAATAGGGAGGATGGGGCAAAGGGGTCATACCATTTTTGGTCAAAAATCGAAAAAAAAAACATTCTCCCGACTGCCGCAAACCAAGCCTTGCCCTCCGTAACCTGTTGAGCAATCTTTCCAAAACTTTCAAGTAAAAAGTTAACTGTCTGACCCGGGGAAATAAACTCTGAAGGGACGACTGCTCTCGCATTGAAAAAAAAACAAATAAGCATCGTGTTAATGTTCATCTCACCTGACGAGCTTTTTGAAGCGAGGCGAATTTGGGGTCTTCCATACGGCACTTGGCACACTGACTGGCGAAAAGCTGCTTTATACGGTCCTACAAAAACTACGCCATATACAACATCTGTTCGGTTTCTTTTGGGTACACCCTCCTAATACTTAAATAGCTGTAATTAAATCAATAAAAAGTACAAGACTCTAATTCACAAATTTGATGACAAGGCAAGCAAGTCACCTGTGAGATGACTCCACATACGGAGTCAACCAAGTGAGCGGCCCATGAAAATTTGAACAGTTGAAAAAATATAAGCTCGTTCTTAAAAAAAGTGCCACTTTTTTTTACCCAGGTTAAATTAATTTCGTATATAATTATAGCTCAACAGTAGAAATTTCTTAATTACATATAAGAATAACATTACGGTTAAAAGGAAAAGTAACGCATAGCGGTTAAATATCAGTAACGTTTTTGAATCAATGCGTCGGAGAAAGTTTTAATTGAACTCAATTAGCAAGACTCAAGAGAAAGCAGACGGTCCGAGAGAAACGATTTGACAAGAAATAAGTTCTTATAAGTTGCTTACAAGGTTTCCAATGAACCTTCAGTAGTCAATCGTTTCAACTGAAATCGTACACTAGTCATTGCATCGATACGTTTACTTCAATAATGACCTCATCGTCTTATGAACATTTTACTTAGAAAGTAGAATAGTTCCGGTGAAGATCATGAAGACCAAAATCACAGAGGAGGATTGGAAGGTAAATTGGTCGAAATATGAAGATGCCAACAGCAGTACCAATTTGAAGACAATAGCTTTAAAGAATAATTGAAACATGAGATTAAAGGGATTTTCCAAGTCACCGAGTTGGAACCTATAAGTAAAATAAGGGATTAATAATCCCCAAACAGACAGGCCAGCAAAAACGAAACATTCTGGTTAAGTGTGTAGTCCAATTTTTGTCGAGCTTCGACGCCTGTCAAAGTAAAATTTAACTCATGGCCTCAAGAAAAAAACATTCCAAGATGTCATTGGGAAATACGAAGGTCGTTCATTTTCACCGAAGGTTCAAAAACAGAAGAAACCAAAAAATGGGATTTCAGTTCATGGAGTTATCTTCTGGCGTAGGAATTAAAGGCAATCAGTAAGTAGACAAAGCTGCGTCTCAAACTGATGATCAATACAGGTGTCCTCCGGCCAGCTCTGCTGTACGGTGTCCCGCTATTTACCCACTTGACTGACGATACAGCCAAATGTCTCCAACATTTCCAGAATGAGATCATGCGAAAAGTGCTCCGAAATACCTCTCTCGAGAGGTTAAAGAACGCTGACCTGCACCCTTTGGTTGGTGTGCCGTCGGTGGTTGAGTTAATCCGCCGGAGACACATCCAGTTTTTGACTCGTTGCAGCACTTAATCAACCCAGTGTTAAACACTATGACCCCACCACCCTTCCCGCATCGATGGCAACAGACTGTCGGGGAAAAATTAAGTTAAGAATTAGTATGTAAGTTACTTTTAAGTTTGATCAAAAAGGTGAGCCCCATCACCTTTATTAGAGTCAGTTCGGTCCAGTCACGTATAATGTGTACTATTATATAATTTTTATAAAATGACAAAACCTGTATATAATGTAGCGACGCTACAGAAAATACAAAAATAATTTGTAAATAGATTGTATATATTTATCTGTAAACTTGGGCTAGGAAGGAAAAAAAACCAAAAAAAGCTGAAAAGAATCAGGTGTTTATGAAAAACTACTTCCCAACGTCAGAACTCGTAAGAAAGATAGAACTTGCGGGAAAAAAATTAGAACTGTAAGGAACGCAACAAGCCACGGAGAAACGAAAAATACAAAAGTTTACTCTAAGCCAATTGTTCCTAAAATGTATTTGAGGTTGGTCAGAGGTGAGGTGAGAGATCCCATAGTAACCAGCTACCTCTAGCATACATATTGATCACAGTTCCACAGTCAGCCGCTTCAGGCAACAATGTTGTAAGTTCACGGGGCTACTGTGTTGGGGATTGTTTTAGTTGTAAGGGCACTTTGAGGAACGGAATGTTTGCAAAGCACGAGCTTAAGGGAGAGGCTTTACTTTGAAAACAGGACTTCTAAGGTGTGTTCGTGACAACTTAAGTTACGATTTCTAAGAAAAAAAAAAAAAAAAATGTCAAAAACGCGTTTTTATTAATTTTTCTTTAAAATGTTAAAAAGGTTTCAAGGTCATCTGAAATCTCATCAAAATGTCCATGAGAAGGTCGAAGAGGACGAATGTAAACTGGATTAAAACAAGGTGTTACAGAGCTTAAAAAATCCACTGGAATTCCAAAAAGGCTAAAATATATAATATGGGTCCTTTCGTTTTTACTCTTCCAGTCTTACCGTACGCAGCCTCTGGTGACAAAATATTAATCCACAATAATGCTTTTTACAAGTCATGTCTTCTACGATTAAACCTATACTTAAAGTAGGCGTGCACCACTAATGAAGTATTTTTCTAATTTCTTGTAAAGGGTGTCCCACCATTAACGCAAGATTTGATTTAGAATTCAAGATTGAATAGAAAACACAGTTTTTAGTATTTTTGTTGTTATTTTTTTATTGAATTATAAAGTAAATAAGATAGGGTTATTTATGGAATAACACATCGGGCAAATGGTCTCCACGACTTTGCTGGCACATACGCACTCTTTTGTCAAAATTTACCATGACCATTTGGCATAAATGTGGTTGAATTTCCTCTTTTAATGCACGGGTGGATGTGGGCTTGTTGACATACACCTTTGACCTCAAATAACCCCATAAAAAGAAATCTAAAGGTGTTAAATCACACGATATAGGGGGCCAATTGATGAAGTCAAAACACTATTCCGACTATATTTTGTATGAAATTTTCGAACTGTGGCCGCCAAACTTTCATTATTTTTGAGATAATGCTCAGCAATAAAGACACGTTCTATCGTGTAACGCTCCATTTTTACTAACCCTAAACTGTCAGCTGTCAAATTGTTTTTTTTTTAGGGTTGCCAGCACTTTATTGCACAAATGGCGTCAAATTCAAATCCTGGGTTAATTCTGGGACACCCTTTAGGTGTGTTTTATTCCTCTGTCTCGATCATGGGCTCGTATACTCGATAGGAATAGCTCGCTCAGTAGGAATCAAACCCGGCCGGAGATCAAGAGGTTTAATTATTATCCAATGTAATCATGAATCGGAGTTGAACCGACCTGCAGAACCTTATAAATGAACGTAGACTTTTCTAATCCTTTAGTTGGAGGAGCGGCACATTGCGAGAGTGAAGGCAACTGCTGGTCGATATCACTCCGTCTTGCCCTCTCCCGCTCTTTAGATTCCCTAACCTGCCCTAAATTCCAAACAAGAAAAAAACAAGGGATAGAAGAACGTGCAAAAAATTTGTTTGAGTTTATTCTATCACTGAAAAACTCACGATACTAAAGGGTGTCCCAGAATTAAAGCAATATTCGAATTTATCGCCATTTGTGCAGTAAAGTGCTGGCAACCCTAAAACAAAACAATTTGACAGCTGGCAGTTTAGGGTTAGTAAAAATGGAGCGTTCCACGATAGAACAACGTGTCTTTATACTTCAACATTATCACAAAAATAATGAAAGTTTGGCGGCCGCAGTTCGAAAATTTCATACGAAATTTGGTCGGAATAGTGTTTTGACTTCATCAACTGTGAAGAGATTAATTGAAAAATTTAGGGATACTGGATCAGTTCGAGAAACACACTGGTCGTCCAAAAACAAGCCGTTTAAATGTCAATATCGAACCAGTGAATGAGTCTTGAAAAATCCAGGAACATCAATTCGGCATCGTAAACACAGTTCTTTGTGCCCACATTGGATGATATTGATGTGGCCAATATGTGGTTTCAGCAAGATGGTGCCACATGCCATACAGCCATGAAACAATTCAAATACTGCATGAGACAATTTCAGGTCGTGTACTCTCTTGTTTCGGTGATCGGAATTGGCCCCCTAGATCGTGTGATTTAACACCTTTAGATTTATTTTTATGGGGTTATTTGAAGTCAAAGGTGTATGTCAACAACCCCACATCCACCGAAGCACTAAAAGAGGAAATTCAACGCTCCATCGACGAAATTCAACCACATTTATGCCAAATGGTTATGGAAAATTCCAACAAAAGAGTGCGTGTGTTCCAGCAAAGTCGTGGAGGCCATTTGCTCGATGTGTTATTCCATAAATAGCCCTATCCTATTTACTTAATAATTCAATGAAAAAATAGCAACAAAAATACTAAAAACTGTGTTTTCTATTTAAATCTCATCTTGCGTTAATTCTGGGACACCCTTTACATGGATAACTTAAAATTTTATCTGAACAGCTTGAATCCGGAGTACTACGAAAAATACTGCTTAAACTTCAGACTTGATTCCTTTATGACTTTTATAAAGCATAATCTCGATGATAAGGGCTTTCACCAGCCTTACGGGTTTTTTGAGACACTCAACAACAGCCCCAGGGTACTTCAGGTCGTAAATAAAGAACTGATTCAGTGGTCATGTCGGGAAAACGTTCATGAAAGAAAATTTTATTTATTCATCAATAGCAATTTTGTCCCCTTCAAAGTAATTTCTCTCACATATAATACACTTGTGCCAGCGCTTTTTCCAATCTTCTAAGCACTTTTAAAATTCACTTTTCGATATAACTTTTAGCTCTTCCAGCGATTCTTTTTTGATCTCATCAATGGTGTCAAAACGTCGTCCTTTCAAGGTTTTTTTCGACTTCAGGAACAAAATGAAGTCGCAGGAACCCATATCCGGCGAATGCGTTTGCTGAGGTAACACGACAATATCGTATTTTGCTAAAAAAATACGAACAATCAGTGAGCAGGAGCGTTATCGTGATGCAATTTCCACAAATTGATTTACCACAATTCCGGTAGTTTTCGTCGGATCCCTTCTCGTAAACGGTCCATTACTTACAAGTAATACACTTTATTGACCGTACGACCTTCTCGCAGGAAGCCATGTCCGGCGAATACGTTTGCTGAGGTAACACGACAGTATCGTATTTTGCTAAAAAATTACAAACAATCAGTGAGGTGTGAGCGGGAGCGTTATCGTGTTGCAATTTCCACAAATTGATTTACCATAATTCCGGTAGTTTTCGTCGGATCGCTTCTCGTAAACGGTCCATTACTTACAAGTAATATACTTTATTGACCGTACGACCTTCTAGCAGTAGCTCATTATGTACTACGCCATCGAAATCGAAAAAAACAAAACAAAACAGGGATTATAATATTAATAAAATGTTCGTTACTTTTCGATCAAAGCTCGTATTCTAAGCAGGTCATGTCGCCAGAAGTGACAGATCACTGTTTAAAGTTTGTTCAGTAACAGGGTGATAAAACTTTGTACGGTTTGAGGCATAACTTATAATATTATCCTGTTTCGATTATGGGCTCGATAGGGATAGCTCAGTAGGAATAACACCCGGCCAGAAACAAGAGGTACATTAAAGGTAATGGTAAAGCCACATAGAAAAAAAGGAAAAAGTACTCCAAGTTGTTATTTCGTGAATTTGAAAAAGTACAATATGACATGTGACGTAATAATGTGATGATCGAACGCGCCTATGAAAATGCCCTTATTATTACATTATATAATATTTCTGGATCTTAGATCATTTTTTTTGGACTACCATTCAAAATTATTTGTGCTTTATCGTCACTAACTTAACCGTCGGAATGATTGTGCCACTTCCGATTTTTGTGACTGCCTACTGCAGGACTCGAACCCAGGAGCGGAAGCACTGAGCCGACGTATCACTCGGCTAAGATAGTAAAGAAGAGGAAAAAACCGTTACATTTAAGACAGGCAGAAGAAGCGCACCCTAGAGGGCTGTATAACCCGACAGTATCCACGAGGAGTCATATCTTGCAGCAGTATAAACTTTATTCATTCTTTTTTTTTATTAGAGTTGCTATTTTGTTTTTATACTACTGCGTGAATACACAGACACTGGCTAATTGGGGCAGGGTATCCACGTGGCATTTGCTGCTAGTGCGGAAAGGTCAGTCAGTCGGGGGCAAGAACCTACCCTTCGGTATTGGAGTATTTTTTCTCTTTAGAGCAGTGCTATAGAGACTAAATAATATATTAGAGGGACCGGAAAGTAATGTCGTTTTTTTACATTAAATTCAAACAGATATATAATATATAGACATTCTTTATTGTGCAATAATTACAATCTGCCTTTTATAAGGCAATAATAATACAGATAAATGATCTCATTCATACCATATTTACAGTTCATCATTCACTCGCGCATTCATACAATAGGACATGATTGGAGAAACTGGCCATTGCCAGGACTCCCACTGTCACGCGTTTATAGTAGGTCACGAGGCCACTGCCGTTTCAGTCTCCGAGGAGGTTATAGGGATGAGTGGCGCAGTGCAATGACTGTGCTACAGGATTAGGGTGGTTGGAAAGGCTACTGTGGAATTTCATAAACTTGGAAGGGATGAGTTCTAGAATGTAGGGTATATTAAGGTAGTTAAGAAGGGTTTTCAAACAGATAATTTTTTAAAAAGTTTATGTTTTTGATCAATGATGTAATCGACCTCGTTATCAGCGACCTTTTGCCATCTAGTGTGCAAATTTTCAATGCCTCATCGATCAAAATCAATTTGTTTTTGAGAAAAATATCTGGAGATGGTATTTTGGACATTCCAAATTTTGAAATTTTTTGGCACTTAGAAAATGTAGCGATCGGAATAAATAAAAATCCGATATCGGGCGAGTATGGTGGTTGAAGCAATACCTCCCACCCCAATCATTAAATTTTTCTAGGGTTCTTGCGGAAAAAATAGGCGCAGTGGGGTCTTGCACTATCGTGTTGCAGAATTGAAAATAACCTTTTCAATTGCTGGGCAATTTTCAATTAAAGATTGATTTACTCGATCCAATAGTTCACTGTAAAGATCTGCATTCACGGTTTTCCAGGTATCAGCGTTGAACTACCCCGCGAATACTCCACCAAATACACAAAAGTGCCTTTTTGGAATGTAAACCTGGCTTAGCTGCACTTCGTGCCGATTCATGCGGAGAGATTTTTGGATTATGGTAGAGGACCTATTTTTCATCTTCAGCCTCACCCACCGTACTCGCCCGATATTGCGCCATCGGATTTCCATTAATACCAATCGCTAAAATTTTTAAAATTCGAATGATGTCCAAAACGCCATCTCCAGATATTTTGCACAAATACCAATTGATTTTTATCGATTCGGCATTGAAAATTTGCACACTAGATGTCAAAAGGGTGCTGTTAACGAGGGTGATTACGTCATTGATTAAAAATGAAAACTTGTTAAAAATTTATTTTTTGACTTTAATGTAAAAAAAAAAACGACACTACTCTCCGGTCTCCCTAATAAATAGCACTAAAACTAATTCAATTTAAGCACAATGCATCTAAATACACTGGAGACATTGTTTGACATTGTTTGTTGTCCTATAGGGTAAATTGCACAAGTACATTAGAATTTTTTTTTTTTTTTTTTTTTCCTAGCCCCTTTTAATTTACAGATAATTATATATAATTATAGATCCTCAGGCGAATCTATTTACAAATTATTTTGTATTTCCTGTAGCATCACTACATTATATACAGGTTTTGTTATTTTATAGAAATTATATAATGTACATTAGAATTGAGGACGTCAGTATCTTTAATTGTATACAGTTCTCAGTACGATCGGAAATCAAAAAATATTTTTAATCGCTTATTTGACAAGGATAGATAGAGAGACGAAATCTTATTATAATTAAAACAATGGGTTGTCGTAAGACAGGTAGAGGGTATTTTTGTAATCAGCGCAAGCTTCGAATGAAGGACAAATTCAAGCCAACCAGTTTCGTTAAGCCTGCGAAGATTTACTTTAATGACTTTATGTAATTACAGTCCATTGAAGATAAATACTTATATTTTTCTATTACTAATTAATTTATAAATGAACCTTCATTATTTTTAGCATCATCGAGCCATCATGGATAATATAATGACTGAATTGTGGAATAAGAGCTCATTCATATCTTATTCACAATTGCACTCATTCAATATGTATAGTTCAATCTTACACCAACCATCCATTCGTTACAATACATACAAAATCCCAGCCCTCATGTCTCCATAAAACAAAATTTTATTTTTAACCAGCTACAATTACAAAAGGTCACTTTCAATTTGTTCAGAATGGCGAAATTAAACTAGAGAACATGGTGGAAACTGTAGTTTTAATGACTTTTTGTAATTACAAAAACACTAAGTACACAATCAAAACGTCAATATTAAATCGTACCTCGTTGACATTTTATATGCTTCTAGCTGAAACAATGGTATCAAAATGGCCGTCGACTGTAAGCCGTTTCCGGTTTTATAAAAATACTAAAGAAGCCCGCCGCGTAGGCTTGATGAAAGCTCACGGAGGAAGCGGAAGCGAAAACAACATGTAAGGGTGTACATTGCGGATGGTTTGCTATCACGTGTCAACATCTCAACAAGACAAACAAACATCTCGCAGAGATAGCAATGAAAGGAGGCTGTTACCACATCGTTCTGCAGCCACCGAGAAATTCCTTTACAAACTGAATTATCTGTTTGCCAGGGGCACACCGCCCCCTTGCTCAGCCTTCTCAAACAGGAATTCCACCCCCTTACATATTTATTTATTTTTGCCAAGCTCGAAGATAAGACTATCTGCTTTCATTATGCCACGGGTCTGTACGTATATTCCACTATATTGCTGGCATAAAAATTAGTCAATCGATCTGAAATTCTAACGGCATGGCACATACAATATATATATATATTGAAACCTACCTCATTTTCTACCATTTTATTTTCTAATTTATTATATCAATTGACCTTAACTAATTTGGTAGGTCCGTCATGAGATCTTTAATTCAACTTGTTTTTATGTCTTTGACATAGGAAATTATCCCGATTGAATCCCCCGATCTCAAGGCTAATGTTATAGTTATTAATAAATTGAGAAACTGGGAATTGTGAAATATATACAAGTAAAATGGTTATAACAAATAATTATAATTATAAATAGTGCTGACATTAATTATATAAAAAATATTCAATTCCTTTTGAACAAGGATAGTTACTACTAATTAGTTATATAAAAAAATGAAAATTGAGCTCAATCTCTTTTTAATGGATCCATAATAAAAAAAAACAATATCTATATCACCCAATCGATGATATCCGTGTAACCTTCTTCTTCTTCTTCTTCTTCTTCTTCTTCTTCTCCTCTGCTTGTGTTGATGACCGTCAACGGAACGGGAGCTTGCTCTGCTTTGCTCTCTGGCTCTTGGCTAAGACTCGCCCTTTATCTCATCCCCACTCCTAAGAGCATAAGGGCAGATGCTGGACAAAGTGGGAGGGTGGCTGGTCATGATATTCTCAAATATCATGAATGTTACAATATATATATCCTTTATTGTGCTAAAATTACAATCTGCCTTAATAGGCAATAAGTAATTGAGATAAATGTTCTTTTTTTTTTTTTTTTTTTTAAGTGGATCCACAATATTATGTTGCTGCGTTCGGTTTGTTGAATTGGTTGTTTATAACGGGTGTTGAAATTTTACAAAGTTTATAGTAATAATAGTTCAAATTTTGCAAGGTTTTAAATTGCTTGAAAAGCGTACAAGTTGTTTTAATTTTTTACTTAACTAAATTATTATGCTAATTAGTATGGATTAGTTCGAAGGTACATTGTTTTATGGATCATAACGCGATTTGGAAAACATTTGTTGAAAAGACGGTAGAGTGTGATTAGTAATACATATTGGTTTTTAATTAAAATACTAGACAATTCTACTGGTAATTAGTAACAATAGAGAAAAATTGTTGAGTGTGTGTGTGTGATTTAAATATTTTACCTGAGTGAAAAGATAGTGTTTATAAAAAAATTATAAATGTTACGAAAAGATAGGGAGGTCGTTGTCGTGTATAAAATTGTATGAGCTCATTTTATTTCCTTGCTATAAAATTAATTATAATGGACTTAAGCATTCAAAGAATATTTACGATCTGTTTTATAGATTAAGTGATAATGAAAGCAAAAGCTTCACTTGCTGATAATTCCATAGACTTTACTAGGGTCAATACTTCTAATAATAGTTTGTTTTTGTTTGTATAAACTTCTAAAGTTTATGTGTCATCCGATCAGTATTATTTTCATTTAGTAATGAAAATAATAAAAGAAAACTATAAATTTTGTTTCTTTTTTTGAAGTCATATTGTATCGAACAAAAAACATCCCTGTAATTATTTTTAAATGCCTTCCATTCATTAATTTTAATGTTGTTCAAATCAAACACGCAAAAAGGAATTTCATCAAGATGAGTTGGAATTTGAGATTCCAATTTCTTCATATCCAAAACTTTATTTTGAATTATTTTTAAATTTTTCACGTTATCGCTGGTTGTCTGCTGATGCTCTGTAATTTGATCTTTCAATGAAATCACTTCTCCTTTCTTAATATTCGCTGTATCTTCTAACTCTGAAAATTTATTTTCCAACAAACTCACATTATTCTCATAGTCAAGCTTTATTAGATCATGTTGACGTGAGGTACACTCATTATTGTTATCTGCAATCTTCTGTTCATCCTCCAATGAAGTCATTTTCTCTTCATTATCCTTAATTGAATATAAGTTAAGATCTGTCTGACAATCAGCATCAACTAGTTGTGACTTTGTTAAATTTATTTTTTCATGATCTGTCGTATTTTTCAATAGAATGATTTCTTCTTTTAATTTTGAATTTACATTATTATTTACTTGGAGTGTTCTCTCCACACAAATTCGTAATTGTCTATCTAATTTATAGTTTACATCCGTGTAACCGTGTTCGAATTTAGCCGATCTTCCCGATTTTATTTCTTCCCTTAATTGATCAAACTTCCCGCTCAACTCTTTTTGTTCTTTATTATTTTCTTTAATTGCGTTAAATTGACTGTTTAACTGGGCAAGGATTAGTTGTAACATCTTGGAATGATTTATCGTAGGTTCGGGGTCGGGGGCAGGGGGGTCTCTTTTAGAGGCTGGGTTTGACCCAACCCCAGTACCTGACTCTGACCCGGACATGTTTGTGTTCGTCATTTGTGTCTGTGTAACAAATGTAAAATTATCAGAAAAATATAAATTGTTAGTAGTTAGTACTAGTTATTATTCTAACATGCAATACCTCACAATTCCTTTGGTTTCTTTAGAATTTTTGAAGTTAATCCCGGAACGGCCCCCATTGAAACCTACCTCATTTTCTACCATTTTATTTTCTAATTTATTATATCAATTGACCTTAACTAATTTGGTAGGTCCGTCATGAGATCTTTAATTCAACTTGTTTTTATGTCTTTGACATAGGAAATTATCCCGATTGAATCGCCCGATCTCAAGGCTAATGTTATAGTTATTAATAAATTGAGAAACTGGGAATTGTGAAATATATACAAGTAAAATGGTTATAACAAATAATTATAATTATAAATAGTGCTGACATTAATTATATAAAAAATATTCAATTCCTTTTGAACAAGGATAGTTACTACTAATTAGTTATATAAAAAAATGAAAATTGAGCTCAATCTCTTTTTAATGGATCCATAATAAAAAAAAACAATATCTATATCACCCAATCGATGATATCCGTGTAACCTTCTTCTTCTTCTTCTTCTTCTTCTTCTTCTTCTCCTCTGCTTGTGTTGATGACCGTCAACGGAACGGGAGCTTGCTCTGCTTTGCTCTCTGGCTCTTGGCTAAGACTCGCCCTTTATCTCATCCCCACTCCTAAGAGCATAAGGGCAGATGCTGGACAAAGTGGGAGGGTGGCTGGTCATGATATTCTCAAATATCATGAATGTTACAATATATATATCCTTTATTGTGCTAAAATTACAATCTGCCTTAATAGGCAATAAGTAATTGAGATAAATGTTCTCATTCATACCATATCACATACAATAACACCCAGAAATACCATGATTAGTTTATGGTTAAAAAATACAATTAAGAAAACAGGGCTAACTTAAAAAAAAAAAAGCGAGGCCTGATTTTGTAAGATATCCTGCGAGAATTTAAAGACAGGCAAATATAATTTCAAAATGATTTAAAAAAAAAATTAATTCCCCTGCACAGAGGGTTGGGCTCAAAGTGGCTTGTTTGTTCCTTGTGCCGGTTGTAGGCTGATATCTGGTCACGGGAAGCCGAAGCCTTAGGTAAATGCTCGGGTCGCCATTACTGCCTAAAGTTGGCGCAAGGCACACGGCATTGCTAGCCGGGCTCCAATCGTATAATATTTACATATTATTTTGTTTGCTTCGTGCCAAGCGGAACCTTGTTGGACTCCAACAGCACAGACTATGAAACTTAAATAACCATTAAAAAAAGCTGCGAAAGACTAAATATTGTATTTCAAACTATCCGGTGTATTGTTGAATATACCTTTAATACAGACAGATGACAGACGATTTCTACGAACATGGTTTAAAGTAGATCCTCGTCCTTCGGCCTCTTCAATGAGTCGCTTAAGCACTCGACAGACACCCACTGGACAACTGTTTGAAACCACTGACAGGAGCCACTGGTGTAGAATCAGTATGCCGAGGAAGCGGGAACTAGGTCGATACACCACAGCCGAGTCGCATATCTTCTCCTCCGACCTCTCTACTTCAAGCAGTTTATCCAAGCGCCTTTAAAATTCTATCAAAACACGTGCCAAATGTTAAACCTGTGGAACGGCCAGGGTCCCTAAATCAGTTGGGTACCTACTGAATACCTCAGCGCGTAGGCGGCAATGCCGTGAAACAGTTTAATCTTTAACGAAATGTCTTGGTTTATTTCTATATAAATTTACTACCTGCAACAACGTAGCGGCGAAGTATTAATTGGACTCGACCATGGATTGCCCCTACCGCGAAGCAAATGCGAGACAAACATACACAGATCAAACTCTTCTGCGCAGATTGGAACTTATGTCTCATGGGAATATTTATTGATAAAAATCATTCTCTACAGAAAGAGTCAAACGCATTCAGTCACGGTCTATAAGACAAAGTTCAGCTTATTTGCAGAGCCCGAAGGGAGAGGGTCTACTTTTATTCTGGTTCTGTTTGGAATTTCAACGATATAGCGTCTGGAAAAATTATCATGAAATGTTAAAGGTTTAATCAACACTGTGTATCTATTCTAATGAATTTGATATTTATAAGATATATATATCAGCTTTATTATGATAAAATTACAATCTGCCTCATTGGGCAATAGGTAATTGTGATAAATGTTTTCATTCATACCATATTTACAATTTTCATTCACTCGCTCATTGAATGAAAATGGGCCTTATTACGTCAGCAACAAAACCCTTCATAATGATCTTAATATACCCAACAACTCAATCAACTCATCCCTTCCAAGTTCATAAAATTCTATATTAACCTATCCAACCACCCTAATCCCTAGCACAGTCATTAGAGACTAAAGCGGAAGTGGCCTCGTGACCTGCTATAAATACGTGACAGTGGGAGTCCTGGCAATAGCCAGTTTCTCCAATCATGTCCTGAGCATATGTGGCCCTCGCGCTATTATCCTAAGACTCCGCTTCATCCGCTTATTAGGCAATAAGGTGATAAATGTTCTAAGGTCATACAGTATTTACAAACAGCTCAGATACTTCCCAAATCTACATGGTTGTCACCTCCCTTGCATGCGAAAGAGGAAGCGGGGTCTTGGGAAGTCCCCCACGCTCCTCCGCCAGCCAAGTCACTAGATAAAACCCAGCGGAGGCTAATTTATAAGAAATAAAATCATCTCGAAATGGGCTGATTTGTTTTTGGTGAGAATACAATAATTTCTCAAGTGTGAGAAAATATTTAGGATTTAAACTACTGATTTTGTTCGCCGTAGAGAATGGCTTGATTTGTGGAGGAAAGGGACAGTGTATTCATTGCATTTCAACTGTATTTTTTTGCGAACGAGGAACGAGGTTTCCTCGGTCATTCAGTCCCTTTTGGCAGCTTTTCGAAAGCCAAGTACCACATAAAGTAAAGAAAGTTTAAAAAAATCAAATACATAACGTATTCAGAGCCAATATATAAAGAGGTTCTTAAATCAAAATTCAATTCATTGTGGTAAATATTTGAGTAAGTTATAATTTATTTCATTAGCCGAAAATATACGAGCTATTCTGGCGAAAAATAACGATTAGTTCTTATACAATCGTGCAATTAAGATACAATTGCAAGTGAATTACAATTAGACGGAACTTTTTTAAGTTACCTTCATTATTTGGAAGGTACACTGATACGCACTTAAGACCCGAGGATCCATCAATAAAACGTACTCAATTAAAAGCTCTAAGAAAGAAAAGGGAAAAAAGACTTTTTTCAAGTGCATTAATCACGTCGGGTTCGAACCTTCAGAAGCTGTTTCCACATTCATCTGTCATCCTGCCAAGCGAACACAATTAATAACCCTTCGAAGGAAGGGTTATTATATCCCAAGTTCGGACAAAAATAGCAATAGCAACAAATTAAACTATAAAATATAACATTTTGAAGTGACCCTTTGTGGGTAAAGTTTTATTACATCGAGCAACGAGAGAACCTGTATCTAGATCTTTATAACCCGCTCTGTATTTAAATTTATAAAACGTTGGAGTGACAAAAACCACTTATTCGTTCGAAATAAGTGATGTAATGATTCCGATTTGTAGTGTACATAGAATAAATATAAAAAGGTTATTTAATCATGCATAAGATGGAGAAGCTTCATAGCGGATGATTGTATGATGACATTCGAAAAATAAATTTAAACTTTATTATGATAAAATTACAATCTGCCTTATTGGGCAATAAGTAATTGTCATAAATGATCTCAGTCGTACCATATTTGCCATTCTTTATTCACTCGCTCATTCATACAGTATTTACAAACAGGCCAGAGACCTCCCAAGTCCACATGGTTGTGACCTCCCTCGCATGCCAAACAGGAAGCGGAGTCTTGGAAAGTCCCACACGTTCCACCGTTTTTTTTTTTGTTTTTTTCCCCTCTTAACCTCTTGGTTAATTATTTTTAAAATTAATTTAAATTGATTAAAATTTTTAGATGAGGTTTTCTCCCTTTACTGCGTTGTATGCAGTTTAAGGAGTGCGTGCCTTAAATAACAAAATCTGGTTGTGGTCAAAAGAATTATATAATGTAAGGGGAACTAGGTGATGGGGCTCACCTCCGTCAGCCGCGTCACCGGATACGAGCCAATGGAGGCTGACAAAGAGCCCGAGATCCACAGACGCTCAGTACATGATTGGAGAAACTGGCCATTGCCAGGACACCCTGTCACGCATTTATAGCAGGTCACGAGACCACAGCCGTTTTAGTCTCCGAGGAGGATTATAGGGATGAGTGGTGCACTGTTATGACTGTGCTAGGGGGATTAGGGTGGTTGGATAGGTTACTATGGAATTTCATAAACTTGGAAGGGATGAGTTCAAGAATGTAGGGTATATTAAGATCGTTATGAAGGGTTTTATTGCTGACGTAATAAGGCCCATTTTGATAAATGAGCCAGAGAATGAAAATTGTAAATATGGTATGAATGAGATCATTTATTACAATTACTTATTTCCCAATAAGGCAGATTGTAATTTTTGTTTGCAATAAAGGTGTTTTATTTATATACTTTGCTAATTTCAAATAGATTTACATCACATATTTACATAATAAAAATAATCTTATGCTAATGTGCAATACATCTTATTTCTTCTGGTCGGGGCTATATGCTTCATGATTGGCTGTTTGAATAAAAAAAAAGCGACACCATAAGTAAGTTTTTTCTTACTCCCCCTATTATTGTGTTATAACCAAATAAGTAAGTTTTTTCTTACTCCCCCCATTATTGTGTTATAACCAAATAAGTAAGTTTTTTCTTACTCCCCCCATTATTGTATTATAACCAAATAAGTAAGTTTTTTCTTACTCCCCCCATTATTGTATTATAACCAAATAAGTAAGTTTTTTCTCACTCCCCCCCATTATTGTGTTATAACCAAATAAGTATCAGCCTATTTCTAGATGTTGTGAAGTATACCTTTAAAAATTTCAGATCCATCGAATAATCTTTACGACCGCTATCAATAAAGACATTGAAAGAAAGACAACACCCCCCCCCCCACCGAACATTAATTGAAAGTAGAGTGTGGAGTGGAATCCAAAATTGTGCGAAATCGTTTCAGCTAATATAATATGATTGTGAGATGAAGATGACCAAGTAGTGATAAGAGGGAGTATCGTGAGAATGTTAATAATTTACTGAAGGAGATCTCTCATCCAGCTTCTTTTCAAGATTTCTTTGTCAAAGATGTGTGGGTTACTGTGATTATTTTGAGCATGTTGTCCGTATATGTTTATCTATTGTAATAAACATTCTAATTACTGAAGGAGATCTCTCATTCAGCTTCTTTTCAAGATTTCTTTGTCAAAGATGTGTGGGTTACTGTGATTATGTTGAGCATGTTGTCCGTATATGTTTATCTATTGTAATAAACATTCTAATTACTGAAGGAGATCTCTCATTCAGCTTCTATTCAAGATTTCTTTGTCAAAGATGTGTGGGTTACTGTGATTATGTTGAGCATGTTGTCCGTATATGTTTATCTATTGTAATAAACATTCTAATTACTGAAGGAGATCTCTCATTCAGCTTCTTTTCAAGATTTCTTTGTCAAAGATGTGTGGGTTACTGTGATTATGTTGAGCATGTTGTCCGTATATGTTTATCTATTGTAATAAACATTCTAATTACTGAAGGAGATCTCTCATTCAGCTTCTATTCAAGATTTCTTTGTCAAAGATGTGTGGGTTACTGTGATTATGTTGAGCATGTTGTCCGTATATGTTTATCTATTGTAATAAACATTCTAATTACTGAAGGAGATCTCTCATTCAGCTTCTTTTCAAGATTTCTTTGTCAAAGATGTGTGGGTTACTGTGATTATGTTGAGCATGTTGTCCGTATATGTTTATCTATTGTAATAAACATTCTAATTACTGAAGGAGATCTCTCATTCAGCTTCTATTCAAGATTTCTTTGTCAAAGATGTGTGGGTTACTGTGATTATGTTGAGCATGTTGTCCGTATATGTTTATCTATTGTAATAAACATTCTAATTACTGAAGGAGATCTCTCATTCAGCTTCTATTCAAGATTTCTTTGTCAAAGATGTGTGGGTTACTGTGATTATGTTGAGCATGTTGTCCGTATATGTTTATCTATTGTAATAAACATTCTAATTACTGAAGGAGATCTCTCATTCAGCTCCTTTTCAAGATTTCTTTGTCAAAGATGTGTGGGTTACTGTGATTATGTTGAGCATGTTGTCCGTATATGTTTATCTATTGTAATAAACATTCTAATTACTGAAGGAGATCTCTCATTCAGCTTCTATTCAAGATTTCTTTGTCAAAGATGTGTGGGTTACTGTGATTATGTTGAGCATGTTGTCCGTATATGTTTATCTATTGTAATAAACATTCTAATTACTGAAGGAGATCTCTCATTCAGCTTCTATTCAAGATTTCTTTGTCAAAGATGTGTGGGTTACTGTGATTATGTTGAGCATGTTGTCCGTATATGTTTATCTATTGTAATAAACATTCTAATTACTGAAGGAGATCTCTCATTCAGCTTCTTTTCAAGATTTCTTTGTCAAAGATGTGTGGGTTACTGTGATTATGTTGAGCATGTTGTCCGTATATGTTTATCTATTGTAATAAACATTCTAATTACTGAAGGAGATCTCTCATTCAGCTTCTATTCAAGATTTCTTTGTCAAAGATGTGTGGGTTACTGTGATTATGTTGAGCATGTTGTCCGTATATGTTTATCTATTGTAATAAACATTCTAATTACTGAAGGAGATCTCTCATTCAGCTTCTATTCAAGATTTCTTTGTCAAAGATGTGTGGGTTACTGTGATTATGTTGAGCATGTTGTCCGTATATGTTTATCTATTGTAATAAACATTCTAATTACTGAAGGAGATCTCTCATTCAGCTTCTATTCAAGATTTCTTTGTCAAAGATGTGTGGGTTACTGTGATTATGTTGAGCATGTTGTCCGTATATGTTTATCTATTGTAATAAACATTCTAATTACTGAAGGAGATCTCTCATTCAGCTTCTATTCAAGATTTCTTTGTCAAAGATGTGTGGGTTACTGTGATTATGTTGAGCATGTTGTCCGTATATGTTTATCTATTGTAATAAACATTCTAATTACTGAAGGAGATCTCTCATTCAGCTTCTATTCAAGATTTCTTTGTCAAAGATGTGTGGGTTACTGTGATTATGTTGAGCATGTTGTCCGTATATGTTTATCTATTGTAATAAACATTCTAATTACTGAAGGAGATCTCTCATTCAGCTTCTATTCAAGATTTCTTTGTCAAAGATGTGTGGGTTACTGTGATTATGTTGAGCATGTTGTCCGTATATGTTTATCTATTGTAATAAACATTCTAATTACTGAAGGAGATCTCTCATTCAGCTTCTATTCAAGATTTCTTTGTCAAAGATGTGTGGGTTACTGTGATTATGTTGAGCATGTTGTCCGTATATGTTTATCTATTGTAATAAACATTCTAATTACTGAAGGAGATCTCTCATTCAGCTTCTATTCAAGATTTCTTTGTCAAAGATGTGTGGGTTACTGTGATTATGTTGAGCATGTTGTCCGTATATGTTTATCTATTGTAATAAACATTCTAATTACTGAAGGAGATCTCTCATTCAGCTTCTATTCAAGATTTCTTTGTCAAAGATGTGTGGGTTACTGTGATTATGTTGAGCATGTTGTCCGTATATGTTTATCTATTGTAATAAACATTCTAATTACTGAAGGAGATCTCTCATTCAGCTTCTTTTCAAGATTTCTTTGTCAAAGATGTGTGGGTTACTGTGATTATGTTGAGCATGTTGTCCGTATATGTTTATCTATTGTAATAAACATTCTAATTACTGAAGGAGATCTCTCATTCAGCTTCTTTTCAAGATTTCTTTGTCAAAGATGTGTGGGTTACTGTGATTATGTTGAGCATGTTGTCCGTATATGTTTATCTATTGTAATAAACATTCTAATTACTGAAGGAGATCTCTCATTCAGCTTCTATTCAAGATTTCTTTGTCAAAGATGTGTGGGTTACTGTGATTATGTTGAGCATGTTGTCCGTATATGTTTATCTATTGTAATAAACATTCTAATTACTGAAGGAGATCTCTCATTCAGCTTCTATTCAAGATTTCTTTGTCAAAGATGTGTGGGTTACTGTGATTATGTTGAGCATGTTGTCCGTATATGTTTATCTATTGTAATAAACATTCTAATTACTGAAGGAGATCTCTCATTCAGCTTCTATTCAAGATTTCTTTGTCAAAGATGTGTGGGTTACTGTGATTATGTTGAGCATGTTGTCCGTATATGTTTATCTATTGTAATAAACATTCTAATTACTGAAGGAGATCTCTCATTCAGCTTCTTTTCAAGATTTCTTTGTCAAAGATGTGTGGGTTACTGTGATTATGTTGAGCATGTTGTCCGTATATGTTTATCTATTGTAATAAACATTCTAATTACTGAAGGAGATCTCTCATTCAGCTTCTTTTCAAGATTTCTTTGTCAAAGATGTGTGGGTTACTGTGATTATGTTGAGCATGTTGTCCGTATATGTTTATCTATTGTAATAAACATTCTAATTACTGAAGGAGATCTCTCATTCAGCTTCTATTCAAGATTTCTTTGTCAAAGATGTGTGGGTTACTGTGATTATGTTGAGCATGTTGTCCGTATATGTTTATCTATTGTAATAAACATTCTAATTACTGAAGGAGATCTCTCATTCAGCTTCTATTCAAGATTTCTTTGTCAAAGATGTGTGGGTTACTGTGATTATGTTGAGCATGTTGTCCGTATATGTTTATCTATTGTAATAAACATTCTAATTACTGAAGGAGATCTCTCATTCAGCTTCTATTCAAGATTTCTTTGTCAAAGATGTGTGGGTTACTGTGATTATGTTGAGCATGTTGTCCGTATATGTTTATCTATTGTAATAAACATTCTAATTACTGAAGGAGATCTCTCATTCAGCTTCTATTCAAGATTTCTTTGTCAAAGATGTGTGGGTTACTGTGATTATGTTGAGCATGTTGTCCGTATATGTTTATCTATTGTAATAAACATTCTAATTACTGAAGGAGATCTCTCATTCAGCTTCTATTCAAGATTTCTTTGTCAAAGATGTGTGGGTTACTGTGATTATGTTGAGCATGTTGTCCGTATATGTTTATCTATTGTAATAAACATTCTAATTACTGAAGGAGATCTCTCATTCAGCTTCTATTCAAGATTTCTTTGTCAAAGATGTGTGGGTTACTGTGATTATGTTGAGCATGTTGTCCGTATATGTTTATCTATTGTAATAAACATTCTAATTACTGAAGGAGATCTCTCATTCAGCTTCTTTTCAAGATTTCTTTGTCAAAGATGTGTGGGTTACTGTGATTATGTTGAGCATGTTGTCCGTATATGTTTATCTATTGTAATAAACATTCTAATTACTGAAGGAGATCTCTCATTCAGCTTCTATTCAAGATTTCTTTGTCAAAGATGTGTGGGTTACTGTGATTATGTTGAGCATGTTGTCCGTATATGTTTATCTATTGTAATAAACATTCTAATTACTGAAGGAGATCTCTCATTCAGCTTCTATTCAAGATTTCTTTGTCAAAGATGTGTGGGTTACTGTGATTATGTTGAGCATGTTGTCCGTATATGTTTATCTATTGTAATAAACATTCTAATTACTGAAGGAGATCTCTCATTCAGCTTCTATTCAAGATTTCTTTGTCAAAGATGTGTGGGTTACTGTGATTATGTTGAGCATGTTGTCCGTATATGTTTATCTATTGTAATAAACATTCTAATTACTGAAGGAGATCTCTCATTCAGCTTCTTTTCAAGATTTCTTTGTCAAAGATGTGTGGGTTACTGTGATTATGTTGAGCATGTTGTCCGTATATGTTTATCTATTGTAATAAACATTCTAATTACTGAAGGAGATCTCTCATTCAGCTTCTTTTCAAGATTTCTTTGTCAAAGATGTGTGGGTTACTGTGATTATGTTGAGCATGTTGTCCGTATATGTTTATCTATTGTAATAAACATTCTAATTACTGAAGGAGATCTCTCATTCAGCTTCTATTCAAGATTTCTTTGTCAAAGATGTGTGGGTTACTGTGATTATGTTGAGCATGTTGTCCGTATATGTTTATCTATTGTAATAAACATTCTAATTACTGAAGGAGATCTCTCATTCAGCTTCTATTCAAGATTTCTTTGTCAAAGATGTGTGGGTTACTGTGATTATGTTGAGCATGTTGTCCGTATATGTTTATCTATTGTAATAAACATTCTAATTACTGAAGGAGATCTCTCATTCAGCTTCTTTTCAAGATTTCTTTGTCAAAGATGTGTGGGTTACTGTGATTATGTTGAGCATGTTGTCCGTATATGTTTATCTATTGTAATAAACATTCTAATTACTGAAGGAGATCTCTCATTCAGCTTCTTTTCAAGATTTCTTTGTCAAAGATGTGTGGGTTACTGTGATTATGTTGAGCATGTTGTCCGTATATGTTTATCTATCGTAATAAACATTCTAATTACTGAAGGAGATCTCTCATTCAGCTTCTATTCAAGATTTCTTTGTCAAAGATGTGTGGGTTACTGTGATTATGTTGAGCATGTTGTCCGTATATGTTTATCTATTGTAATAAACATTCTAATTACTGAAGGAGATCTCTCATTCAGCTTCTTTTCAAGATTTCTTTGTCAAAGATGTGTGGGTTACTGTGATTATGTTGAGCATGTTGTCCGTATATGTTTATCTATTGTAATAAACATTCTAATTACTGAAGGAGATCTCTCATTCAGCTTCTATTCAAGATTTCTTTGTCAAAGATGTGTGGGTTACTGTGATTATGTTGAGCATGTTGTCCGTATATGTTTATCTATTGTAATAAACATTCTAATTACTGAAGGAGATCTCTCATTCAGCTTCTATTCAAGATTTCTTTGTCAAAGATGTGTGGGTTACTGTGATTATGTTGAGCATGTTGTCCGTATATGTTTATCTATTGTAATAAACATTCTAATTACTGAAGGAGATCTCTCATTCAGCTTCTATTCAAGATTTCTTTGTCAAAGATGTGTGGGTTACTGTGATTATGTTGAGCATGTTGTCCGTATATGTTTATCTATTGTAATAAACATTCTAATTACTGAAGGAGATCTCTCATTCAGCTTCTATTCAAGATTTCTTTGTCAAAGATGTGTGGGTTACTGTGATTATGTTGAGCATGTTGTCCGTATATGTTTATCTATTGTAATAAACATTCTAATTACTGAAGGAGATCTCTCATTCAGCTTCTATTCAAGATTTCTTTGTCAAAGATGTGTGGGTTACTGTGATTATGTTGAGCATGTTGTCCGTATATGTTTATCTATTGTAATAAACATTCTAATTACTGAAGGAGATCTCTCATTCAGCTTCTATTCAAGATTTCTTTGTCAAAGATGTGTGGGTTACTGTGATTATGTTGAGCATGTTGTCCGTATATGTTTATCTATTGTAATAAACATTCTAATTACTGAAGGAGATCTCTCATTCAGCTTCTATTCAAGATTTCTTTGTCAAAGATGTGTGGGTTACTGTGATTATGTTGAGCATGTTGTCCGTATATGTTTATCTATTGTAATAAACATTCTAATTACTGAAGGAGATCTCTCATTCAGCTTCTATTCAAGATTTCTTTGTCAAAGATGTGTGGGTTACTGTGATTATGTTGAGCATGTTGTCCGTATATGTTTATCTATTGTAATAAACATTCTAATTACTGAAGGAGATCTCTCATTCAGCTTCTATTCAAGATTTCTTTGTCAATGATGTGTGGGTTACTGTGATTATGTTGAGCATGTTGTCCGTATATGTTTATCTATTGTAATAAACATTCTAATTACTGAAGGAGATCTCTCATTCAGCTTCTATTCAAGATTTCTTTGTCAAAGATGTGTGGGTTACTGTGATTATGTTGAGCATGTTGTCCGTATATGTTTATCTATTGTAATAAACATTCTAATTACTGAAGGAGATCTCTCATTCAGCTTCTTTTCAAGATTTCTTTGTCAAAGATGTGTGGGTTACTGTGATTATGTTGAGCATGTTGTCCGTATATGTTTATCTATTGTAATAAACATTCTAATTACTGAAGGAGATCTCTCATTCAGCTTCTTTTCAAGATTTCTTTGTCAAAGATGTGTGGGTTACTGTGATTATGTTGAGCATGTTGTCCGTATATGTTTATCTATTGTAATAAACATTCTAATTACTGAAGGAGATCTCTCATTCAGCTTCTATTCAAGATTTCTTTGTCAAAGATGTGTGGGTTACTGTGATTATGTTGAGCATGTTGTCCGTATATGTTTATCTATTGTAATAAACATTCTAATTACTGAAGGAGATCTCTCATTCAGCTTCTATTCAAGATTTCTTTGTCAAAGATGTGTGGGTTACTGTGATTATGTTGAGCATGTTGTCCGTATATGTTTATCTATTGTAATAAACATTCTAATTACTGAAGGAGATCTCTCATTCAGCTTCTTTTCAAGATTTCTTTGTCAAAGATGTGTGGGTTACTGTGATTATGTTGAGCATGTTGTCCGTATATGTTTATCTATTGTAATAAACATTCTAATTACTGAAGGAGATCTCTCATTCAGCTTCTTTTCAAGATTTCTTTGTCAAAGATGTGTGGGTTACTGTGATTATGTTGAGCATGTTGTCCGTATATGTTTATCTATTGTAATAAACATTCTAATTACTGAAGGAGATCTCTCATTCAGCTTCTATTCAAGATTTCTTTGTCAAAGATGTGTGGGTTACTGTGATTATGTTGAGCATGTTGTCCGTATATGTTTATCTATTGTAATAAACATTCTAATTACTGAAGGAGATCTCTCATTCAGCTTCTATTCAAGATTTCTTTGTCAAAGATGTGTGGGTTACTGTGATTATGTTGAGCATGTTGTCCGTATATGTTTATCTATTGTAATAAACATTCTAATTACTGAAGGAGATCTCTCATTCAGCTTCTATTCAAGATTTCTTTGTCAAAGATGTGTGGGTTACTGTGATTATGTTGAGCATGTTGTCCGTATATGTTTATCTATTGTAATAAACATTCTAATTACTGAAGGAGATCTCTCATTCAGCTTCTTTTCAAGATTTCTTTGTCAAAGATGTGTGGGTTACTGTGATTATGTTGAGCATGTTGTCCGTATATGTTTATCTATTGTAATAAACATTCTAATTACTGAAGGAGATCTCTCATTCAGCTTCTTTTCAAGATTTCTTTGTCAAAGATGTGTGGGTTACTGTGATTATGTTGAGCATGTTGTCCGTATATGTTTATCTATTGTAATAAACATTCTAATTACTGAAGGAGATCTCTCATTCAGCTTCTTTTCAAGATTTCTTTGTCAAAGATGTGTGGGTTACTGTGATTATGTTGAGCATGTTGTCCGTATATGTTTATCTATTGTAATAAACATTCTAATTACTGAAGGAGATCTCTCATTCAGCTTCTTTTCAAGATTTCTTTGTCAAAGATGTGTGGGTTACTGTGATTATGTTGAGCATGTTGTCCGTATATGTTTATCTATTGTAAAAAACATTCTAATTACTGTGGAGTGGCCTGTTACTGACAACGAGGTGATTGAGAAATTTGTGTTAAAACTTTTGATTGATATCTTTCTACCATGGCAAAATTACACTTTTTGGCTGAGCCGTCGTCAATTTGTGCTGTCTTTGTCCGGATTGGTTTCTCTTAGTAAATGTATTTCTTTTGTGTGTGAACTCCATTTCATTCTACTAAATATCAGTCCTAACATTTATTGTTTGAATAATGGTTGTCAGGTATATATAATACCTATTATAATTATAAGGAAATTTAATTAATTATTATTATATATTATAAGGAGTATAATAACTCCTAGTGCTAACAGTACCAGCACCTAAGCGCCGCGCTTAAGGGATAACATTCTACCTCTTCAGAAGGTGATGAGATTAATTTGATTATTAATAATATCATATCATAATAATAGTACTTTTTTTAAACTTTTATAAATGTCAATCGTCGAAACTTTACTTTCCGTGTAACTAGCTGAAAATTGGTTTAGTTTCTAGCCTGACTAAAGGGGAAGAAACTAGAAGACTCGGTCCTACCCATTGCCATTAAATTAAACTACATAGAACTTAAAGGGGCTCTAAGCCTTAAATTTTCAAATTGTAAGTATTTTTTCATGTAGTAATTCGAATCCTTGCTTTAGCGTGGTATGTCAAATAAGTGGCGTGACGACTATCTTGTGCTACACATCTTTCCAGATAAATCATCACTGACAAACAGGTACACTGCCTAACAAGGCCATCATATATCAACTTCCGGCGGATTACCTATGAAACTTCCGTTAATATTTATTACGGTACCTAGGATTATCAAAATAATTAATTTGCCCTAATACCGCTGCAATTAATTAGTTCATTAAGACATATGTACAGATATGCGTGACATAGGATCGAATCCGTATAAATGACTATAATCAATACGATGGGCTCATACCTGAATCCTTATGACCAAAATTATGTATTTTTTTTTTCAAATAGCCATACAAGGGATAAATGAATTAGAACATTAAGGCACAAATTTACTCACAAGAATACGTGTAAATTTTTAGCAAAAACTGTTAAGTGACTTATGTGCTATGTGAACTCAATGCAGGATATAATATTATTTAAAAAACAGCTTTATTATGATAAAACTACAATTTGCCTTTTTGGGCAATGATCTCATTCATACCATATTTACAATTTTACATTCACTCGCCCATTCATACAGTATTTACAAACAGCCCAGAGACCTCCGAAATCCACACGGTTGTCACCTCCCTCGCATGCGAGAGAGACAGCGGAGTTTTGGCAAATCCACGTTCATTTGCCACCGGATTCGAGCCAGCAGAGGCTGAACAGAGCGCGAGAGCCACATACACTCAGGAGATGATTTGAGAAACTGGTCATTGCCAGGACTCCCACTGTTACGCATTTATAGCAGGTCACGAGGTCACTGGCATTTCAGTCTCCGAGGAAGATTATAGGGATGAGTGGTGCAGTGAACGTCGTCGGCGAGGAGGAGATCACGTCCAAGGAGGTGCTTCTTTTACCGATACGAAGGCAAAGAATCCGACTAGGAAGGTGTGGGGTCTGACAACGCCGGACTAAACCATAGCGAGGTAAAGAAAGAGAGTAGCAGAGGTAGTTGAATAAGAAAGCCATGGTTCGAGTAGAGCAGCAGGCGCCAGTGGAAAGAGATAGAGCAGTGTTCACTTCAAGTGTCGGCTTCCTAATGATTGGAAAAATCTCCGAATCTCGGCCTCATAGAGGCAAGTCAGAGGCCGGGCTACGCCCGCGTCCCCCTAGTGGGCTTCCAATTAGTGAACCAGTTCTCCTCTCTAACTGACGCCTAAGGTTTTTATTATTAAAATATGGAAACGCAGGCGGGTGTTTTCTGGTACGAGAAGAGGGAAACTTCTATTTATTCCTAGTGAAAAAGTTGGTACAACATTGGCTGCGGTTCATACAACGTCATTAAAAATATTACACGAGCTATCACCCGCTGCGGTGGCGATTGTGGTTTGAGCTGCGAGGACATCATTAGTGGTCTTAAGTGAATAAACGGCACAATGACACTATGTTCCCAATCGTTTCTTACATGTCGGAAATATTTAAATGTTAAATTACAAAGAAAAACTGAAAATACGCATTTAAAAAATATATTTATATATATATATATATATATATATATATATATATATATATATATATATATATATAAGCTATATTCTGAGTTATTGGTTCCCCATGACATTACAGTTGAATGCAGATAAGAGTTTGATGATATTTTATTGCCCACCTAATTAATAACTGTGCTTACAATCAAACTTACAGACAAATAAAAAGAATAAAAATTATAACAAATTAAATAATCTGCATTTTTAATTCTCAAACATTTTTTATTATTTGATTAATAATAACGAAGGTATTAGAGAATTTACAACGATAGTTAACATTTTTTACAACAATAATGTCCAAATAATTCGAAAATTTGTTTTTTGTATCAGTGTTCTAGCTATGTATAATCTTTTTCTGGATTGATATAAACTAGAATGTTCATACCGAAACTTCTTTTAACAAACTATTACTGTTTAAAAAACACCGAGTCATTTGATAGGTATTTAAAAAAAAAAAAAATCAAGTCATGTGTAACGGACGCATCATACAATTAATTATGACTTTTATTCTGCTAACACAAGAAGAATTCTATTAATCAGGACATCGAGATTTTGATGCCCTAATTAATATCATAGAAAAACATTTTTTTATTACTAATTAATTTATTCATTATATTTCTAAGGTATTATTTTTAGCATCGCCGGGGAATGAAAAATATCATTCCTCAACAACACCTGGTAGAGTTGAAGTTGGTGCGTTAATGGCAGTCTTAACTTCAAAAAATGCAATTTTTATTTTTAAAAAATATCTTTACTTAACCAGAACGACAAGATCTTTGAACTGAATTACTTAAAATGTATTTGTTCAATTATAAGTACTCGAACACGCGGTGGTAACATATATGGTGGTGGGAACATATTTGGAAGAGAAATTTGGTGCCTAGTTTTTGGTCTAACGTGCGCAAACGCGGCACCCAACGCGCAGACAGCTTTCTCATCTCTAAATGTTGATTTAATATGTGACAAACACGTTCTTTTGACATGTTCATAACCTGTGCTATCTCTCTCACTTTAATTCGGCGGTCGTCTAGCACCATTTGGTGAACTTTGGCGATGTTTTCGTCGGTAGTTACAGTTTTTGGACGTCCCGAACGTTCATCGTCTCCCAAGCTCTTACGACCACGTTTAAAAGTCAGCTGCCCAAAATTTCACTAAATAATGGTAAATGATGGTGCAGAGTCCCCATATACAGAATCCAACTCATCTTTGATTTGCGTAGGCCTATTGCCTTTCAAAAACAAATATTTAATGACAGCTCGATACTCGATTTTGTCCATTTTCATAAAAACACTCACATCGACTCACTCAAACGACTGTTACACAACAACTGCGCGTCCAAAATGGCTGAAACTTTGGTGAGTAACTGTCAACAACGAAATTCACTAGCTTTTATTTACGACTGCTGCTATCTTTATGTTGAGGTCGGAAACTTTTCAGGCCACCCTCGTATGTAGTCAGTGGCTCTTCCGAATAC
Organism: Acanthosoma haemorrhoidale; assembly: GCA_930367205.1. Taxonomy (NCBI): domain Eukaryota; kingdom Metazoa; phylum Arthropoda; class Insecta; order Hemiptera; family Acanthosomatidae; genus Acanthosoma; species Acanthosoma haemorrhoidale. Next base: position 163,269,215 of record OV884011.1, on the reverse strand, counting down.
AAATGCTACAGAAATAAGCCCCCGACTTTGCCAGTAATTTTATTGATGGCTGTTAATTATTAGTAATGATTTGCGATTTTGAATAATAAAGAAAGTCTAAGATTAATTTACTATCCTTTTAAGGATTAGACTCAAAAACTTCCTCTGTATCAAATCCACAAAAATTGTTCATTTTTACCACTAGAACAGACGAGAAACTAGGCAGGTCTGTTAGTGTTTTTTTTTTCTCTCTCTACGGAAACCCCCACCCTCGGCGGTGTTGGTTTCACCTCCACAGACTAAATCGAAGAAAAAATTCACCTCTACCAGTCACCCCCGAACGGATTCTGGGTTCTACTACCCCTTGGGACACTCCGCTGTCCAGCTCAAAAACCAGTAAATCCTCATTCACCCCTCTCCACCTCTATCTGGGTTATATGGGAGGGTTTGACGTATGGTTACAGCACACGGGAGAGTACAGTCAAGCACACAACTGAGAACACCTTATAAGAATAGATACGTTAGACAAATATTCTACACAGAGAGCACAAAAAATTCAAGTGAAGTATGGCGCATAAGGCTAGTGGTGCTCAATATAATTAACCAAAATTATAGAAATGCTTTAAATCCATAATAATTATTGGACATGTTTTATAGAGATGCTTATATTTATCATGTCTTCGCGAAATCATTATAAAATGACATGCCTCTAGTAGCATAGACAGGGGGCTCGCAAATACCAGAGCAGACAAATAGATGGTCTTGAATAATACAAAAAATACCAAAAAAACCCTAAAAATAAACTGAAATATACTAAAAAAAAATATTATTAGTTCACTGTTAGCAGTGATTATATAAATGAGTTTGTCAGGAGATGGGCTAAGAATGATGAAAAACAATTGTCAAGTATGTTGCATCAAAGTTTATCAATTGACTACGAAGTCAGCTTCATCTATTGAGGTTTGCAAGAAATTAATTTCGATTTTTTAGTGTGAAATAAAACTCAATTTTTTCTATACAAAAAATGAACTCTAATCAGTAAAACATCTTTTATTCTGTTCGATGACCTTTTGCCACCTTTCTGGTAACTTCATGATCCCGCACTCATAGAACTTCTGGTCCATATCAGCAAAAAACTCAACCGTGTGCGATTTGAGGTCATCGTTCCTACTGAAATTTTTACCATTTAAGAAGTTTTGTAAACTTCGAAATAAATGATAATCCGATGGTGTAAGGTCGGAGCTGTATGGGGGATGCGACATCACTTCCCAACCAAGCTCCGATAGATTCGTACGTGTTTCTAAAGGTGTGTGAGGCCTCGCATTGTCGTGGCGGAACCCAAATATCCAGCTTCTTAAAAAGTCCAAAACGTCTTGTATGATTTTCAATTGTTGTGTGTGATACATTTAACTGTTTTGCAATCTCTCGCACAGTTAAATGACGATTCGATTCAATTATGGCTTTCATTTTGTCATCATTACCGGAAGGTCGACCAGAACGTTGGTCACCTTTCAGTGACCAATCTCCAAAACGAAATTTTTTTTAACCAATTCTGACAGGAGCGTTCTGTTAACCGAACAACACCATAAACTTCACATATCTCTTTGTGATCCTCAGGCGCTTTCTGGCCTTTATGAAAATAAAAAAGTAAAATGTGTCGAAAATGTTTATTTTTGCACTCCATGTTAAAACTGACAGTTGTAAACAAAATTACACGGAATTTCTTTCCATAGAAACCTAAAGGTATCGACTGCCAAATCTGAAAAGAAAAAAATTCTAACATTGACAAAAGAATAACGAAACAAACATAAAGCTATCTACTGGTGCGAACGAAAATCACTTTCTTGGCAGTCCTATTACATACATACACTCAAAGTGCAAAAGGTAGTATGTCTAAAAACCGCAATTTTTAGCAGAGGAAAAATCTGATTTTCCTAATGATTTAATTTTACAATTATATGATTTCTGTGTTATTCTTAGTTCAGCATATATTTATTTAACGGAATCTAATTGACACAAGACATTTTGCCACCGGGTAGGAATAACAAAATGCCACTTTTAGCAATATATAAAAAAAAAGAATTTTCGAACCTTTCGCACTTTTGAGTGACGAAAAGGATATGAATTCATTGAATACTCACACTTGTTTTGTTTTGTATTCTTTAGTACCTAACTGTTGTCATTAACCATTATCAACATTTTTCTTGATGCAGACATAAATACTATGTAGAAAGGTTGTTCAATAATCAATAAACTCGATGAAAACCTAACTTTTAAGTCAATCTTCAACACTTACTCATTCAAAACAAAAAAAATTGTTTGTTTTTTAATTTTTTTAAAAGGCGATTTTTAGATCCCGCTATAATTTACAAAATAAAATTAAGTATTTTTTGTGATATAAAAAAAACGAATAGATTTTCCAAAATTAAAAAAACTCGCGGTTGACACTGTTAAATTGACGTATCTATATTACATTCTAATCAGCTCTGTTTCCATGCAAAAGTTTTATTAAGCTTGTAGGTCAAACATAGGGGGGGGGGCTGGATTTAAAGCCATATTGATTAGTAATAAAATATGAATAAATAAAATATTTCTAAGATTATTTCTCGTCTGTGCAATTGAGTGTCACAACTTTGATGAGGGGGGGGGGATCAACCAAGCGTGCTCTCAGACAATCGACGATTTTCCTTCATTTTTACCATTCAGCCTTGGATTTTCTTATTAAAAACCAGAATCCATGAAATTTACAAGTAACCAAAATAAAAAATTACTCTTAACTATACTTCATGGGATTCGAATGAATAATGTTATATCTATACTTCCGGCCTTAAGAGCGGAAATTGCTAAAAACATTTTGTGAACCTCGTGCGTCGCAAACGGAGATGAGGCTGTATTAACACAGAGGTACAACTGCGAATCCTAGCAAACAATCGTATTGTTTTAAACGGAAAAAAAGATAAATAAAGTTGACAGATTACCTGTCAGATAGCTAAATGTATTGAACAACTCAATTACAGAACTGTTAAAAGTAACTTTAATAGTTTTACTTTAACCTTCACTTAATCTCTTCTGCCTGTCTGTCACACTGATCCACAGAGATTGATCTAGAGACATGAAATTTTCACAAGGCGGTCCAACTTGATGGCCCTAATGATATCGGGTTTTCTGTCCGGGCCCTGTTTCGTCAGGAAGTTGCATAATTAAAGTAATGAGGGGTGCTAATATTAATATAATTAAAATCGCCTGGAAATTTCACCACTTCTGAATGTAAAATGAGAAGAATCACTTCGTAGATCGTTAGATTTCTATCAGTCACGACTGTGTGTATTTTTGTTTGTTCGTATATTCGTGTTATTAAAAAAAAAATCGTGATGTATTTTACCTGTAGAGGTCTAACATGGCGAACCGAGACGACCTCACAGCACGGGAGATACCGGGACACTGAGGGAGGGAGGCCAAGTAGGGGCGAGTCGATACTGCCCGCGCTCTCTACACACAGCGGTCGTACACCAACAGGGCAAATTATTTATAATTATATTAATAATAACGATAATAAAATTAGCCCAGACATCTTAGTGACATATATAAATGCAAATAAACCTGGCAAACCATTTTTTAAAAAGATTTGACTGAAGAATTAATAGGCTGGAGAGCTGCAGGACTTCATCATTTCCAGCGAAGGTTTGATCGGAGAGGTGACTCTGGAATCTATCCCGACGCTCTGGAGCTGCCGAAGAAAATACTTGACAGGGGGTTTAAGCAAGAAATTCTTTTTGGGAAGTGCCATCAGAGATACAAAATGGAGCAACATTAAATAACCTGAGCCTAACCCTTCTCGACTAATAAAGGGTAGACGAAAATTCTCAGAGTATTCCGAACAAGTGCGAAATTCACAATACTAATAATAGCCTAGCTCGAAGAGAGAGGTTTTACTTTCAAACAGGTTCGGGGAAATCGTCTTTAGCCTACTCCACGAACGTAAAAACGATTCATTTCATCTGAAATTTTAATTGGAATCTCCAAAAACATCTAGAAACTTTTTGATCAATTTTTTGTTCATAACGCCATAAAAAAAAAAAAAAAAAAATGGCTGGGAAAAAATATTTTGAGAGACAGATAAAGAAATCGTGTATTTTCCAGGTTCCGGGACCTATCTATATTAAAGTTTCCTCATGTCAATATTTTAGTTATTTACATTTTTTTTTTAATCCTTATAAAACGCCATTTTCAATAACCGAATAATAATAAATAAAATAGATTGTTCTTTATCAATGACAAGCGAGCAGTACCATCATGTATATTTTAGTTGTGGTATTGGTCCAAATATTATTTATAATTAACAACAGGCCAGTGTCCCCTGGGTCCTATCCGCTATAACCTATACACCGCCGATGTCCATTGGTGCAACCAATGGTGGATCAAAGTTAAAAATGCAAAATGCTCCCGCATTACTTTTACACTCATCCGCAAGTCCTGTCCACTAGTTTTTTTTTAATTCCATTCCTCTTTTTAGGTATTTAGGCTTCCATCTCGACTAAAGGCTGAAATGGAACCCACACACGAGGCTAAAATGACAAGAACTTAACAGACGCTTTGGACGACTGTACAGACTACTTCGAAGGAGATTCCATCTCTTAATAGAAAACAAATTACTAATCTACGAAGTTATACTTAGGCCGAACTGGACATACGGAATAGAGCTATGAGGGACAGCAAAAAAGTCGAACATCAAACGTATCCAATCCTGAGAATAGTAAATGCCCCTTATTAAGTCAGCAACAAAACCCTTCATAACAATCTTAATATACCTCACATTCTCGAACTCATCCCTTCCAAGTTCATGAAATTCCATTGTAACCTATCCAACCACCCTGATCCCCTAGCAAGGTCATTACACTGCGCCACACATCTCTACAATCCTCCTCGGAGACTAAAGCGGCAGTGGCCTCGTGACCTGCTTATAAATGCGTAACAGTGGGAGTCCTGGCAATGGTCAGTTTCTCCAATCATGTCCTGATTGTATGTGGCTCTCGCGCTATTGGTCATCCTCCGCTGGCTCATATCCAGTGACGCGGCGGCTGACGGAGGAGCGAGGGCAGGGGACTTCCCAAGACTCCATCCACTTCTTCTTTTACATGCGAGGGAGGTGGCAACATGTGTACTTGAGGGACCTCTGGGCTGTTTGTAAACACTGTGTGAATGAGTGAGTGAACGAAAATTCCAAATATGGTATGAATGAGAACATTTATCACAATTACTTATTGCCTCATAAAGCAAATTATAATTTTAGCACAATATAGCAGTTTCATATCTAATTCAACTAAGCAGCCACACTTATTGTGCTCTATGTTAATAAAGATATTTCCTCGCTTATTAGCAACAAAACTCACCTGAAAAGCTCAACTAAATAAAATGCACGTGTTCAAAAATTACGGAGCATAAACTTCGCTAGGATACGAATGTTAATAAATTGGTTAAATTTACATTTAATTTACAAAAAAAAAAAAAAGATACGATATAGTAATATTTGGAAGAGTTAGGATTTATTTTGCTTCACTGGCAAATTTATGAAGAACAATTTTAAAAATAATAAAACGGATAGTCGCTCCAGAATAATTTTATATTTTGGCAAAGCGCTCTTAATTGTCATGCTCAATTTAAATATAAAAATTATTCTAAAAAATAAAAGCAAGCGTCAAAAAAGGGGTGCTAGTTCTACAGAATTTTATGTTCAAATAATTCATATATTTTAAATTAAGAATTAAAGCTCCGAGGATGACTGTTTGGCAATTAAAAGTGCTTTGTAAAAAATTTTGAAAAGACAAGAGGTTATATTTCATAATTGTAAAGGTGTCCGCCTGTGAAGTTTAATTTTAAAGGCTTTCCCTACGGCCATCGATAGGTAATTAGTACTTGATAAGATTATGTTTACTGCTCTCTTCTCTGTTATTAATTCTTATAATGGTTAACAAAAGAACCGAGGACCAAGAGCTCCTGGATCTTCGACCATTAAAGTGAACTATTCGATCCTAGAACTAAAACTAAATCTCTCTTCTTCCGCTCTCGTCCGACCAGTGGGATTATTACCACTGCAATGTTATCTTACTTTAAAAGGAGTTTGTTCGAGTTGATACAATTTATATATTTTGCTAATTATTTTCTACATCCACTAATGATTACGTTCTATTGTATTAGTGTCTACTGTCGGGGGCACACGCCGAGGGAGGTTTCGTCGACCCAGCCACAGCCCCGCGGGCGTCAGAAAGACATGAATAAAGATGTGGTCTTTTCAGGTGTGACCTTTTCTAGCGGCCTAGTCGGCGAGCAGCTTAATTCGTATTGTTAATTGGTATCAACGTGTTTACGACTCCATAAGATCTTAGAAGGTGTACCCCGACAGTGCACTGTGTTCAGGAGAAGTACATGCTAGGTATTATAGGTAGTTTATGTGGTCTTGGAATGACCACGAGTTCACAGTCGGTACCTAAGGGTAGGCGAAAACTGTCCGGGTCACCGGGTGAACCGGATAGAGGAAGACTGGACCGTTGGGGGAAACGCTACTAGGAACATTTTGTAGGGCCCCAGAGACCGTCGTCTGCATGGAAGGAATCCCTTCCAAGGATGTGTTTAGCGAGACGAAAGCAGAGAATTCCACTAGGAAAGTAGGGGGTCTGACAACGCCGGACTAAAGCATAACAAGGTTAGGAAAGAGAGATGCAGAGGTATTTGAATAAGAAAGACATGGTTCGAGCAGAGCAGCAAGCGTCAGTGCATAGCGGAGAGAGAGATAGAGAGAGATAGAGAGAGAGAGAGAGAGAGAGAGAGAGAGAGAGAGAGAGAGAGAGAGAGAGGAGAGAGAGAGAGGGGAGAGAGAGGGAGATAGATAGAGAGAGAGGGGGGAGATAGAGAGAGAGGAGGGGAGATAGAGAGAGAGGGGGGAGATAGAGAGAGAGAGAGAGAGGGGGGAGATAGAGAGAGAGGGGGGAGATAGAGAGAGAGGGGGGAGATAGAGAGAGAGAGAGAGAGGGGGGAGATAGAGAGAGAGGGGGGAGATAGAGAGAGAGGGGGGATAGAGAGAGAGGGGGGAGATAGAGAAAGAGGAGGGGAGAGAGAGCGAGAGAGAGAGGGGGGAGAGAGTGAGAGAGAGAGAGAGAGCGAGCGTCTGATTCCGACTTTCTGAAAAAGGTCAGAATTTCTGCCTTATAAAGGCAGGTCATTCCTGCCTACAGCGAATGAGGGAGCTTTTTATTTCGGCCAATCCTATGACAGTTTATTTTTGCCAATCAGGGGCTACTACGCCTCTTGCGGGGTCGGGATCGTGAACTAGTAGTCCCCTCCCTGTACTGACGCCGAAGATTTAATGATAAAATATGGAAAGGTAGGTGAGTGTTTTCTTGTCCATTTTTGTATGCTGTAGTTTGGTAGTAGGAAATGCCTTTGTCATTGTCGGCCAGTGAAAATATTTTAAAATAACTATCTGTCGGTCCAAGTTCTGTTATGATTTCTGCCAGTCTATAGCTGAGACGAGGCTAGATATCAAACCGGAGAGTGCCATCAATGAGTTTGACCGCATAGTCCGGCGAAAGCGATTGGGTATAATTATTAATAAAGCTATGGACAAATAGACGATGTTACTGATGTTACTAGTCAGTGATTTTACTGATTGTATGTATTTTCGTATGTATTAATCATCGAGTTGTAACATAAACCTTTAAAAAAAAAATTGTGTTTTTTTCTTCTAAATTTCCACAGCCTGGTCTGTTTTGATAACAGCGCACTGGTCACGATGACCACTTTCGGCTGGTCCAATCCGCAAAACCACAAAAGCAAAAAAAAAAGATCATAAGGTCCAATGGGGTGGTCATTGGAGGGTGAAAAAATCTGAAAGCCACTCGAAACTCGAATGGAACAATTAAACTCAATCGTCGACGAACTTCGCTGAGCCAGCAATCGAGTTATGCAGGCACATTTTTAATTGCTGCTCCAATTAAGCGGTGGCTTGTTGCGTATTCGTCACTGATTACGTCTAATATTGCCAACATGATAAAAACAAATGAGTAATTATGTCGAGATCTGTTTAGCAGTGGATAATTTCCAGTGGTTTCCGGTAATCTTCTCTTTCACTACCCCTATACTGCCGTTTTGATCGACGAGCACTCACTAGTCTCGTACTAGTAGTATACTCAGAGCTTATAGGATCTAGGTACAGGTTATCTTCTTTATATAGGAGGAGTTGGGAAAATCGAGAACTGCGTGGGAAGGGTCACCAGATCCATGAAACAGTGTCACCTGTCAAATCTTTAATTATCCCTGATGTCTAATAAAAAGGACGCAGAACGTTATTATGAATGAGCCACAACTTTTTAAATAATAATTTCTTGGATATTCATTAATTTTTTTTTTTAATATTCCTCAGAATTCTTAATCGAAAAGTACTTCATTTTATCTGTAAAACTATCTTTGTCACTAAAAATCTTCTATATTCAGTACAGCTAGTCTAATTGAAGAGAATCGAAATAATTTTGAAAAAAAAAAAAAACATGTTTAAATCGTCTCGAATAGCCTTGAATTCCATGATAGCTGAGAAAAATAAAATCTTCTACAGCTTCAGAGCTAGGACTTGATAAAATTTTAAATATTATACTAATACTTGTACAATATTATAATGTTAAAAATTGTATTTTAACTAAAACTATAACATGTTTCAAGATGTTGTGGAATATGCCGGGTAAAATTTCAGAATGTTCCAATTATTCTTAAGGGTTTTATGTATCCATTTCAGAAAACAGGAGACCAATTAAAACCTCAAAGAGATCACCTCGAAAATAACAGCTTTCCTGCTGAGAACCTTTAATACATTTTAACAAACATTGTCCGAATCAGGCCTTCAAAACTAAACATGTTTCAAGATGTTGTGGAATATGCCGTGTAAAATTTCAGAATGTTCCAATTATTTTTAAGAATACTATAAAGGGTTTTATAGATCCGTTTCAGAAAACAGGAGACCCATTAAAACCTCAAAGAGATCACCTCGAAAATCAAAGCTTTCCTGCTTTCAGAACCTTTAATTCATTTTAACAAACATTGTCCGAATCAGGCCTTCATAACAACCGAATAAAAAATAGTATGGATCGATATGGGAATATCGTGAAATAAAGAAGATTCATAGTTGAATAAATAAACTCCAACGATACAAAAAATATAAAAAAATATTAATATATGCCATTTTAAAGTGTATAGAGAGTATTAAGTATTAAGAGAGAACTTGAACAATTTCAGTTTATTTTCGAACACTTAGATATATGATTTTACAAAAAAAATACAAGCAGATTCCAGCCCTAACCAATCAATCTCTTAAAACAAATATAAACAGGCATTTATTTAGGGTAGAGTGGTATAAATTTCGACCGCTGCTTTTTTATCGTAACATACAGCCGAACTCAACTCCCTCTAGTCCAGAAAAGAAGGTCGTCCTACAAATATACTATACTGCAATCCCTGCAAACTGGGGGTACAATTTAGAGCATCTATTTGGCAACGTACCAAGATGCAGAAAAGGTCATTACCCTGCTCTTCTCCTGCGGAAAAATTTACTCTAGACAGGACAATGTTTTAACAAATAATTCACCGATATGAGAAATTTCAAGCTATGCAGCAATAAAGCACATATGATTAGCAAATCAATAAAATTAAATGAGAGGAAAAACACTGGTGGTGCAGCCCATCAATATTTATTAAGGTTGTAGTTACACAGAGTACTTATCAATCGTGAGACATAATTTGCTAAAATCATTATTGGAAATTAATACTGCCTTACCACAGGCTAATAAATTAATAGATATAATAATAATAACAAATGAAAAAATAAAATAAATAATACAAAAAAGTCTTCCTTTATTAAATTTACTTAACTTTATGATCATGAAGTTAATTTAACATTGAAATTTTGTTTTCATTAACCTTCAAGAGTAAAAGATAAGCCATAGTAAGAACTGAAACCTTAATTTACATAAGTGATATGTCTTACGAAGGACACTTGAGATCCCAAGAAAATGGCTTCGCTATAGAGTATTAAATTTCAATATTGATACAGATAATTGGAAATAAAAGTTTCAAAATATTGATTTGACTTTTTAAGACATAAAGAACCTCTGCCTGAGCCTACTGTATTTTCAGGTACTTTTAAATACTGAAAAAAAATCAGCTGAACTAAACTATTTTAATCTAAGAAAACAGTTTTATCTGAAGAAAATAACGACTAATAACTGATTATACAGCATTTAATATTTTCCGATTAGCTGATTATGAAATAATGAAAAGTGATATGATCCAACCTTAAGTCTTTACAAAAAAATATCACTATGGAAGCTATTCATGGATGCGAAATAAATTCACTTTTTTGTCAATGGATTCGAACCCAGAACATTCAAATCCTAAGTAATTACACTACCGCTGCGCCTTAACAGAGCTTCTAATACATAACCTTCGTTCGATTAGAAAGCCGAGTGTTTTATTTAAGAACACTTATAATAGAAATAATGTTGACACAAAGACAATACAACTTGATAAGAGTAATCCATACTAATAATATAGACATATTTTGACCCCATACGATTAAAATCGATCTTCCACACTTAACATTTAATGAAGGAGCTACTATTAAAACATTTTTTTTTTTTAAATAAAATGAAAGATCTCTCATGAAACAATACTTTTTAAACAATATTAGAAAATACTACGGTACAACCATAAGGCCAGATCAAAAGAACTAATCAGAATCAGACATATAGAAACTTAAACAAGTAAATTTTATAGTAAACAGTAGAAAAGTTAATTTAAAGAGCACGGATTGGTTTCTATAATATAGTATATTTATTAAAAATATGCTCTAGTCAATAAATAGACTTCAATATGCTTCAGAACAATGTGAAAATCTATTATTTTGTAATGAAAAAAAACATCATTAGGATTTGAAGTAGGTCAGCTTTTTAACATCCGAGGTATTAGACCTACTGTTATGATACTATTCCTGCCATGTAAAAACGAACATATTTTACACTATACATTATATAGAACATGCACATTTGAATAGATATTTTTAAACTAAAATACCTATCAAAAATAACGGCTTTGTCAATCACCCTTTGCTTTTAAGCCACTTCTTTCATAACACAAAAATATCACATATGAAATAAATAAACTTGAGTATACATATGTGATTTATTTAATCAGATTTAGAATAAATATAATTTATAATACTATATTTCAAAAATATGTGACGTAAACTGTAAGAAATCATTTCAAAATTATGTTGAATTATTTGCTGAATTTAAGTTGTTTAATTCATTTTATAGTGTTATCATCATATTTTCTTCGTAAGCACCAATCAATTTTATATATGTAATCGAATTACTCCGCTTAGGAAAACAATTAACAGTTACTCACATAAGATGGCATATAATTTATAAATGCAATTGAACAGCGAATCATAACATAACCAGTAAATTGCAGTATAATCACAATTCTTTTACTCGATAATGATATTAGACAACAAATACAAATTTCAGAGTAATATTACATATAAACGAGAAGATATTTATTAAACTTGATAAGTTACAATATTACTCAACAGTAATAGTAAAATATTTCAAGTATATAATTAACGAACCTTTTAAAAAAAAACACTGATGTTAGAAATTAAATTTGAAGACACGTAATATAGTATTAAATCCATAATTTTTTTATACACTCCAAAAAGTGACAGTATAGCCCCTGATAACAACTAAGAAACATTTAAATATATGCAATAGAGTTATTTAAATGAAAACATTGCTGTCAAAGTTGTGAGTAGGTTATTTGAATAATTTACAGGAAAATATCAGACAGTGGAATTGGCTAATGATGTCTACACTAGATAAATTCAATTAAACTTTGCAATTCCGGGATCAATGGAAAAGGTTCAGAGAAAAATGAATGAAAAACGTTTGTCAAACAGACAGGCAGGCAAGTTATAAACTAGAACAACGATAAATATTAGTTCAATTAATGTTACCATGACTTACATATTGATAAGAACTAGGACAATGCGCTTGATATTTGATAACTACACAGCATACTATTTCAACTAACACAACTTATTAACTCAAAACTTAAGGGGAACTGAATTCTTAGAGCGACTAATCGATTCACGAAAATCGCCAGCTATCGATTATAAATCAAGTGTCACTGTATTGATTTTATCTTATTAAGGCATAAAGTACATTAATTAACCGTATAATTTTAATTTATTTATCATTGTTTTATGATACATTTTGAATTCTCTTTCGGCAAAGAGACGAATATGATAGATCCCAACTGGAAGTGGGGGGGGAGCCCTCAAATCACAAACATCTTACTTGGAAATATCTCTTCAGTCTACATTTTGACCGTTCTAGCATTTTCTCGTCTCAGAATAAATTAAGAAAACATCAGTCGCCAAGTCGTTAAGTAATTTAAATCGTCAGTTTAACCAGTTAATGTTTTAATCTCATTAATTAACTTTTCATGTGGGCTAATATGCTCTCCTTGAAAGAGATGCGTCTTATGATAAGTTGGTTGAAATTATTTTTCAAGTTAAAGATTACTTGGTTTGAGTTACTTTTGGTATACAGTGGAATCCCGATTATTCGTATTTCCGGCTAATTCATACAAATTTGCTGGTCCCCAGAAAAAATCTAGGTAAGTGGTATAAAAACAATGCATTTCAGTCCCCTCGGTAATTCGTATTATTTTTATGCTCGAAGACACTTAAAACGCCTTATGATACGTATTTCCAGCCTAAAAACCTCGTTAATTCGTACTGCTTCTAGAAAGGGAGAGAGGACAGTGAGAGACCAGAGAGCAGAATGAGTGCGAGATAAATAATTTCTAGGAAATCAAGTAATCCCTTCTACAGAAGCAAAGGGGAGAGCGAGTGTTAGAGACAAGTTTTCTATGAAATCCCATCTATAATTCGTACTTTTTTTACTGAAAGGAAAAAAGGAGAGGAGAGAGGGGAAGTTTTAGGAATTGTACTAAGCTTTTCTTTCGTTTCTACAGTTCAGTCTCGTTTTCGTTATCGTTCTGACTCGTTACCATTGTGACGACGGCCTAGCAGTAGTGAAGATGTTAACCGACGAAGAAATTTTAGATCCATCTGAGGACGTTGATGGTGAACATGGAGAGGGCGATGAAGATGATGTACCAACAATTACTGCTAAAGTTGCTAAACAATACGTGAACAACGTGCGCCATTTTTTTAGCAAAATCAGATGTTGGTCTGAACACTCTTGACAAAGCAATTGACAATACCCTTCTGCAAGGATTGCGTCAAAAAAAAATTACGGAGTTTTTTCGAACAAATGTTTGATTGGTGTTTATTTAATCTAGAACATAAGTATGTACATATTTTTTATTTCGTTTATTGTTTCGTTTAGTATTAAGCAGTGTTTATTGCATAGTTTTTATCCTTACTACATTGTACATACTTCTTAATCCATACATGTTTGCATTAATACGTTTTTTAATTTTGTAATCCCGATAATTCGTACCAAACTGTCAGTCACTTGAGAATACGAATTATCGGGATTCTACTGTAATGATGATATTTATGGAACAGTTGACTCATCTACAACGTTGACAAAAAAAAAACTGTCCCATCCAATGTGTCTGACAAATTATTTATAGATTGCATGACTACTGTTGTTAATTTAACTCAAATGGATGCCTGAATGGGTGAATGTTGGCTGTCCAGATTTCAATTACCTCACTATTTGTCATTTCAATTACCTCACTATTTGTCATTTCAATTACCTCACTATTTGACATTTTTTTTTTTTTTTAAATATTTCACTGAAGAAAATGCTTTTTTTTTTATTCTAATGTTAATTTCACAGTACCACATAACAATATATTTTTAAACGGACTCATATAAAAAATAAAATCATTTGAGCCATAAAAAACAAATGGCCCGTAATGGATCGGCAGTAGTAAAATTTTAGAAGTATTTTGTCAATTTATTGCAGTAGTATATTTATGTAATTGTCATATGATTAAATTATTTCTCAAGAGTTATTTTGTAGCATTAATGTCATCTTTAGTCAAGGTATAAAAGATGATAATGGCCTTCCAAGTTCCTTATAATATTATAAAATATTGGATTATTTTTTAAAATATGACATTTCAACGTCAAACTTCTTTTAAATATGTAATACTAAAAATTATTCATTACCAGCCAAAGAAAAAATTATTGGCAAGATTGGGTCTTGAACCCTAGAGTAGCTTGGTAAAGCACCTCACTAGAAATTAGGGAGGTCCCAGGTTCGAGTTCTGATGTTGCCAGTAATTTTTTTCTTTAGAGTTTAATCATTAATAATTGCAAGTAATAGTGGGACTGAAACCACAATAAAAATCTCCTATTTTAAGTATAATTTATGGTTGTGTTTCCTTTAGGTTCTCTTTTGAAAATCCTCTAATAAAGGATCACAGAGTCTAAAGTCTTAAAAAGAAGACCCTCGTCTATTTGACAAGTCAGGTGTATTGTAATTTTTAATTTGTTGGTCTTTAGCATAAATAATAAATCTATAGTCCGACAGCTCACGAAGAGATGCACTGTAGTTGGTAGGTGGTGCTAGTGTGATCAAGAGTAGGCATTAGCTCTCAACCTTAAATTTGGTTTTCTTGATCGGATCCGCTACTTATTAATTTGAGTAGCTCTTCGTTTATTCTCATGAGGGGTAGGTAGTTAACCCCGGCCATGCCCATCGCTCAAAGAAAAAAATCGTTGGGTGTGCTAGGTGAACGCGGGTCTCGACAGAAATCATCATGCTGATCACTAGACATAGCATTTATAACAAACTAAATTTTTAAGTACTGTAAACTGTAAATGTTTTTTTTTCTCAAACTTATAATTAAAAGTGTTTTTTGTAACTATTGTTTCATAATTCCAAAGGGTAAAAATAAAAAACCTACAATGCTTTTTGAAACGTGTATTTGCTTTAACCATAGTAGAAATAACCTTTACAGATAGATAGAATAGAAATACAGACAAAAATCAACACCTTCAATTCTAATTCGAGCAGTCTAAACCATAACTTATGTGAAGCCAATATTCACATCATCTCCCAATTCGTGCGTACAATCAATAAACTCAACTTAATATCTCCAGGACATATAGAATAGTTTAATTTTCTTATTAATATTTCTTAAAAGATATCAAATCCCAAATTGTGCCTTTAATCGCTTAAAACATGATTATTATGTTCTAATAACTTAAAGTATAGCTAAAAATTTGACATAACAGTTTATTCTAAACTGTTATAAAATAGTCTTTTAAAAAAAGTTTTTTTTCGAAACTATTAAAACTAAACTTTTTGAATAGTCTAATGTTTTTTAGTCAATGTCCTTATTTAATTGAGTTTAATTTATTCAGTCATTAACATTACATTATTCCTTACATTTGAGTAAACCAAAAATGGCAATTAAAACTAAAATATTATAATATTTTGTACTATTATTTTTGATTAATTTGTTAATGTGGTAACAATTGAAACAATTCTAAGCTGTCGCTAAAATGAATTGACTAGTACAAGGTAGCTAACCTTGATGTTTGAAGAGATTTTGCCGGACACAGGTTAAAATTCTTTGGGTCGGATTTAATTTGAGTTTTTTGTGTGGAGTTATTATTTTCTTTTTATTTCAGAATAGCATTATTGTCGAAAAATTTATACTGAAATAGTGCTTCAATCGTTATTTATTGTATAAAAGAAAACAAATTGTACGATCATGTTTGAACTTTTGTGCTTCCTGAGCCCAGGGAGAAATTTGACCCATCTCGACAACCCTATACGAGGTGAAGTGCATATCACAATTTTTCTCACTAAAACTTTTTTTTTTTTATTGTTATGGTACTTGCGATGGTGACCTGACCAATCCAGCTAGTAAAACAATACCGGTAGGTTTGTGCAACAGGAAAAACATGAATGGTTTATTAAAAACAAAGCTGCTCGAGATCTGCCTCTTCTCCCTTTTGGGAACTTTTTTATCTAGAAAAAAAAATACAGTTAAAAAAAAAAACAATTTAGACATTAACATTAACGAAAAATTACTTTAATGCTTACACAAAATTGTGCTGGTAGAGCCAACAGAATTCACACTGACAAACGATGTCGCGAAGTAAGCGTTCTGTTTTATGCTTTTTACAGGTCCAGATTTGATAGCGAAGATGTCTTTCAATCCGAGAAGTTGAAGAGTTTTGCTCAGGTCTAGGTTATTATTTAAAATAACAAACTGAGGGAACGAGACTTCTGTTTCAGTGAGGGGTAAAGATGCGGTAAGAGAGGCGATATTTTCTTTCAACATCTTTTCCAAAGTGTCTCTTATCTTTATGTTTTGATCTGGCATCAGAAGGAAGAGACTCGCTCGTTTTGTCTACAAAATTGAAAAAAAAAAATTATTAACCACTTACCCGAGTAAATAACTGTATTTTAGGCGATGGCTCTACACTTCACAACAAAAACTCAAAATTTCTATTGTTCACGTGAAATCTGCCTTTAACTGACAGTCTGATTACGACGCAGACTTCATATTCTTATCTTTCTTGCAAAAATTACCTTGTCTTAAGAGAATTTTTATAAACTTCTTTATATCCACAAGTGTTATTCTGAGTAAGTTTAAAAAAAAAAAAATTGTTATTTTACAAGTTACATGGCAAATATTTACACCATAATGACCTATATTGTGTATAAGAATTAAATAAATAACTTTTAGCCGGACCACTCCTTTTTGTAACTTCAAAATAATTAAGCGATTTATTTTAATTTATCACAAAAAATTGTAATGATGTTCAGATAACATCATATAAAATGATCCGTTTCCCATTAACTAACCTATAATAATATTGAAGCTACTTACATATATGATGAATAAAAATGAACCAAGAGCATGGCAATGAACAAATAAGTGAATAGAACTAAATAATATTCACTTAGAGTAGAAAATAGAATAGTAGAAAAATAGAGTAGTAAATAAAATAACCAAATTTGGAGTTATTACTGAGGATAAAGTGGTCATAAAAAAAAAATGAGCGAATGAAATTTGGGTAAGAATGATAGAGCTAGAAAAATACAATTGATGAATAAAATTATATCGAGTTAAAATGAGATAGGGAACTGTTAGAGTACGGTTTCAAAAATTGGAAGTGATACGTGTATATTGATGGGAATTGAGTGTCATTCCCAGATTTGCGGCATGGATAAGAATGGAAATATCAAAGAATGTTATGAAAAAGGTTATACAGGTCAAATGTGCGGGTTCTGATTAAGATTATATTGACGATTGTAATTGGAGAATATTCCAAAAATAAAGATGCTTTTTAGTTGTAACCGTGCAGTAAAGGATTATCAGTTAAAGGATCCAAGGATTATTGGCGATGAACAACAGGGTCCACTTATATCTGTGTAGCTTGCTTCTAGATCTATCATTCTTGGATTTATTAGTCTAATCATCAGTTAATAGTCGTGATAATAGTTTAATCAAATAAGTAATCAATACAAAATCAAACCTCTAGCTCTATTTCGACTGCTTGTGACCTTAATCGAGTAATGTAGCCTCCCCTGTAGGTTCCAATCTGAGGTATCATCGGCACTTCTATCACAGTACCTTTTTCATTAGTAAAAGGCGCCGATGGTTGGTGAGTCAGGTACGTATAGACAGCGAGCTTGTCGAAATCTTTCCAATGGCTCATCACACCAGTGTCGGTAAGAATTTCCAGCAGTAACTCTCCTTTAAATTATATAAAACATTATTTTTATATTATGGCTGCCGGTTGTGGGTTATTCCTAATTGTAATTCAAGAGTTAAGTTTTTGTGATTGTAATGGTTTAATAATTATTAGCCAAAAGATAGGATAGAGACAAAACCGGGACTTAGACCTAAGTAATTGCTGATTTCTGATCAGTCGCTATCTAATGAGGTATCTTTTGGAAAAATAAGACTAGTTAACACCAAATTTCTTCAGCTATATTTTTGTAAAACTAATGGAATCATCACCAGAGTAAAATCTTTCAAAGGAGGCTACAATGTAATCCTTTGGTTTATTTTGGTTAATTTTCTGAGTGTTAGTAAAGAAAACTACCTGAACAAGTGTTAGTTTCCTTTTACGATATTATATTTGACAAATATTTAAATATTGAACATATACCGATTTCATATCAACAATTGTTCAATAACAAAGAATATAACGACAGACAGGGCCAGTTTTGAGTTTTCTTTGGCTAATAAAAAATAAAATATTAGACAAAATAACATTCAATCTCCAACATTTGTAAATAATGAAAAACATTAATAAATAGCAATAAAATTAAAAACTTATTGCATCCCTTTAGGACAGTGAAATCAATTAATAAACCTCACCTGAAGAATTGTTTGACGTTGAGTTTTGAGTTATTGAGACTTTATAAAAATTTTCTAAAACACTCCGATAGTCGGGCATCAAGTTCCAGGAACTGTGGAGGTGAGCGATGTTGTACGATCCTGCAGAGTCTTTCGCATTTTTTTCTTTCTATAAACATCAATACAACAATTATTTTGAATTATAGAATCAAATTGTCAGAATTTGTTTATATTATTCCTAATACTCATATTAAAACTACTTCATTGATCTACTTACTGCTATCTTCTTCTACTTACTTATAATCTTCATTGATCTCTTTCATTTAAGTTTTTATAAATTCAAAAATCTTTCATTTTCCCTGATGTGTTGTCTCTTTGCCTGCTCATATTTTGGAGCTTAAGGGCTTTATAATTTCTAAAGGTTATTTAAGCAGTCACTATTTGTTCTATACAAATGGAATTTTGCAAGGAAACTTTAGTTGATGTCCAAACAAAATGAAAAATAATTAAGTGGCATTTTTTTTTAACCGAGTACTAGGAAATTTCAACACCTTTGAATGTGTGATGTGCAAATGGAAATTTCTTGGGAAGGCCAGCTGATTTACGTTGCTTAGAGTATATTAGTAATTATTATTACAAGGAGAGAAGCGCTTTATTTGTCAGAAGTTATAATAAAATACAATTATAAGTGAAACTCAAAAGTGAGTAGATTTGCTGAAAGTGATATCCATTTACAAGAAAATTATTTCTTTATAACATTTTTTTTTAGAAAAAAAATTACTCCTCGACAATGTCCCCCTATGAATAACAATAATGTTCAGATTGACAAATTCATATCTGGCAAGTATGGAACTATTACATCACAAAAAAAGAAGAAAAGAAAATTTGACAATGTAAAATAAAGTGTAAACCAAATAAAATAATTTTATATTAATCAACAAGTAAACATATTTATTATTGCACAAGCTGTATAGAAATGGAAGTAAGCAAAGATAAACAATGAACGATATTTGAATTAAAAACACAAGATGTGTTTTATATTTAGAAAGACTTGACTGATTGTAGGCATGGTGGTTCAATATTCTCAATGAATCCAAGCTAATTGACTTATTATTAACCAATAGTCCTTTAAAAAAATTGATTGTCGTAAATAATAGTATATTTATATATGTATAATGACATTAAATTAGTTTGTCTTGAACATTTGTATCTTTTAAAATTTTTATGATTTCAATTTTGTCTATAGACAAAATCTGAGTATGTGTTTAAGAATGGATCACTAACAAATTACCTCAAATTCTTCTAGTAGCGACTTGAATCCTGTCCTGAGAGATTGTCTTGCGACATTTGGATTTTCGAGCTTAAGAGTTTTGGCCATGTCTCCAGCCAGTTTATTGCCGACTCCTTCTAGCACCACTGCCAAACTGGTCGATAGTCCGAAAGGAGAATACACGACGTTGTCATGGTCAAATGTCAAGGCCTGTGTAAAGCATATACAATTAATTAAAACTTATTAAACGGTTTTTAAACATTTAACGGTTTTAAAAATCCCATTGTACTTACGTGTAATATATTTGGTATGATACTGTTTGTAAAAGACACCACGTGAGAAATCCCGAAACGTTGAGCCTGACTAGAGACGATACATAAACTGGCGAATAAAAATATAAATCTCATTTCTTTACAACTGAAATAAAAATTAACAAATAAAAATGTATAATTAATTTAAAATTATTAAAACGAAACTACTCTAAAACCACTGCCAATAGAATCAATACCTTGCCTGAATGGTGATTGGGAGGAAAGTGAGAGCCAAGAGATGTGTGGGGATGTGGGACAAACCGCTGTCGCAATGCACCTCATAATCCTGCTCAGTGTTTTCTCATGATTGCTGTGGATATTGGCACATACCAGGCTCTGACCTCTCATAATGAATCTGCAAGAAAATATATAATTATTTAATTCTTTTTTAACTGCTACCAATAATAAAAATAATTACCTCCCCCCTCCCCCAAACTATCATTACCAGAAACCATATTACAAAATTAACAGATTTTAACAAGTGATTATTTATCGCCACAAAAGAGTTGATTAATAAATTTATTTAGTAGTTCTGCAAATCACATTAGAGTAAAAATGTTTTCAAAATAATAAATGAATGTTCAATTGAATTAAATTGCCATTTGTGTAAAAATGAATCTATCGCAATTTTTATAGCTAAATAGTTGTTTCATTAATTTTTAAATTTTAATAAAGTAATGATTCAATTGTTCAACACTCCCTCTATTCTGTTTACAATATTAAATATAGTGGTATGTTTGTTTTTTTATGTTCACTTATTTTTAAAGTATTTATACTGAGTTTTGTGGAATCGCATTCTGCCATTTTAATTGAAAGCTTTAACAAAAAAATAGTAACACTTAAACTATCCAAAATTTATTTATCTAGTTGTTTTTTTAATTAACATTGAAATGAATACATTCATGACTCAAAATTGAAGGAAATTTAATACTCTATTGTCTTCCTTTGTATAAACAACAATATTAGCGACTTTGCGGAAAAAAATGTCGAAATGACCACAGTGTTTAACCTAAAACTTTTAATGTTTAAGCAGGGCTAGTTTGAAAAAGTGTATTATTACAAAACAGCAGGTGAGCAACAATTTTTAGAGTTGTTTATGATTCCATTTCATTTTTTTTAGATTTAATAAAAAAAATTTAAGTATTTTTTCAATCTATGTTAAATACATTTGAAGTATCTGTTATGGCGCAGTAATACTATTGAGACAACCGTCCTCGATTCGATGTCATAAGGAAGATGATATTGCACTTGACAGTTGTGCAAGTTTAAAATGTTTTATGATTAATAAATATTCTTATTTAAGCGCTGATATTCATTCAATGAAACAATGTGAAGAGAAACAAACAAAAAAATAAAAAAATCTTTTTGGAGTACCGTATTTAAAAGGTGTCCTTGACCACGGGGAAAAAAATGAGAACTTTAAACTCTTAAACGAATTTTGACTGCACATTTGAGTGAGTTGAATTGACTTATAAGGTAATTGCAATGTTACAAACAAAGAACTTTCTAGAAGTGAAAATTTTAAATAGCGTCTGGGAGAGGGACTTGTGAAATCTCAAAGTTAACGAACGGGCCCGCCATTTTGTACGTTTAATTTTTTTCTCGGTATTTTCTGTGGTTATATTTGGGTTGAGTCATAAGTAACTTCCGTTTTTTTTATCAGGCATTTATTTTGCTCTCATTAAATAACCAAATTATATTAATTTTGACGAGTGCAGGACGCTTTTCATGGAGTTTCTCTTGCCCTCTTTGCTACTGCATCCGCAGTAATCGTTAAATTTGACTTCATTAACTCGTGGTGAATTATTCCTTGACAATCCCAAGATACACACAATAAAATCTTTTTGCCATGGATGTTTGCTTTTGGATCTGGTAGGGGTGGTTGATCCTTATCAAGCCACTGTTTTATGCGGACCATATTGTCGTAGGTAATCCATTTTTCATCGCCTGTTACAATCCTGTTTAAAAAAGGCTCAATTTTTACTCTTGAGAGCAGACTTGTGGTGATTGACATGCGATCTTCTTTATTCCGTTCACTGAGATTGTGAGGTACCCACACTCCTAACTTGCTGACTTTCCCTAATTTCTCCAGGTGGCGGTTAACAGTTGATTGTGGTGTATTCAACCTTTCTGCTATACCTCTTGATTGACGTGGATTTTGCTCCAATATTGCCTTTAAAAGGTTGTTGTCAAAGTCGGAAGGAGGTCCCGCCCTCGGTTCGTCTTTTAAGGTCGTATCTCTAGAACGGAATTTTATAAACCAATTTCTAACTGCCCGATCAGTTATTAGTCCTTCACCATATACACTGCATATTTTTTCAGCTGTCGCCCTGGCACTATTGCCTTGTTTAAATTCCCAAAGCATTACATGACGAATATGTACCTTTTGAATCTTCATTTCAGAGGTTAAAAAAAACAGTTTAACGTAACCTGTATCACACAAAACAGTTGACAAAAGACTAACTGAAGCCTCGTCTATATAGTGAAAAAAAACTTTTTGTCATGGTAACTCATAGCGGGTAGATACGAACAATAGATTCTACTTAACTGCATCGGAAGTTACTTATGACTAGACCTGATATTTCAACCGACAACTATTCGTCGGAGTATTTCCAGGTGTTTTGTAAAGTACAGCGGTGTGAAGAAAGTTTTCGAACGACATGGTGTTCTGTTATGAGCTCGTTCTCCAATTTTCGTATTCTTTGTTAAAACAGGTGTTTTTTTATTTTTGAATTGTCTTTGTCGGTGCAAAATCATAATTTTATGTCGGTCAAAAGTATATAATAGTAACAGTAAAGCTTGTGCTGGTTAACAGGTCGAAGAAATTTCCCTTCAAGGCTTCACACCCTTTAAGGACAGTTGATAGAAGTTTCCTTCTGTTCGAGGAGGACGAAGTTTGAGTACCTTTAGCGTCAGCTGTTTCCCGAGCACAGTTCTATGGTGGATTTTTCGGGGTTGCGTGAAGCAATGGTTTCAATTGTTCACCAGGCTTGAAACTTTTCAAGTCCCCAGTTTCCTTGTTTTGTTTTTTTCTAATGACGTAATGAAATCCAGAAAAATAACCTTTAATTAATTTTTGAATTGCCTTTGTTGGTGCAAAATCATCATTTTATGTCGGTCAAAAATATATTTTCCCAATTTTTTTATTTATTTAAAAAAAGGTACACTAAATAGAAAAGAAAAAAATAAATCACAAAAGAGTAAAGACTAAAGTGGATTGAAAAGTAGTGTCAACTAAAAAATATTGTACCATCATTCAGAGGATAAAAAATGTCAACACAATGGATTAATTTATTGACTCGTTGTTGATTGAAAACAATGCTAATTTCAAAAAAATATCACGTCTACAATTAATACAAAACACTTTTAAATTGATGATAAATTATTTTTTTTTTTTTTAATCAAAATTTGTTTTGTTCAAAGACTTTTTCACACCGGTGTATGTTTATAATTATAATCGATTGCATAATCTTTACACAATCTATTTTTTACAGTGAGAGAAACTAAATACTCGTAACTGAAGTTAGTTTATGAGCGTGTTCGGAAAATGGGAACTACTTTTTTTTTTTTTGAAATAGTAATTTTACTGTTTCCATTAGGAATATTTTCAAAATAGTCTGATCAGCTGATCTGTATTGGCAGCCTTGACGAACAGAGCTCCGTGTAAATAGAGTTTGGCTTCTCACCAAGCCCGTGTACGTTTTACTCCGCCGAATCGGAAAATCATTAGTGACATCACACCAGTAATAGGTATATTTAGTGATATTTTAATTATTATTATTGCATGAAACTAGGTTTGAATCCTTGTAAGAACTGTGGATATTCACGAACAACATTATGATATTTGGTTCATACGGTTTAACAACATGTACAAGTCAAGAAACATGTCAAACTAAAGCCCTTGAAATCCTGAAAAGAATGACACTGCTTTCAGCTTTTTAGGGCTACAAGCTATAAGTTTTTTGAATGTTTCAAAACATGTGGAAAAAACACAGTAGATTTTCGTTTGTTTTTTAATTTATATCTCAGAAAAGTAAAAATGAAAGAAATCTGAAACTGATATTGCTACATATGTACGAAAAAATCATTGATTTCTAAGACATAGTGAGTACATAGAATTCGAGAATATTGTGAAAAGTATCGGACGCTCTGTTAAATTGATTTTAATTCAATCTGAACAAGTTTAGATTGAATTAAAATCACAAAATGGCTTATATTTTCGGGTATTTTTAGGAATAGGGACCACACTGATATCTTGTTTTGGTTATTTTGCCACCTTTGACCTTCCCTATAATGTTTTTATCTATATTTATGTTTACTTTGACCCGTCTTAGTGAACCTTGGTGGTACCTGATAATATTTCAGTTTAGTTTTGTCATCCTGAAGGGAAACATCATGCCGTTATTTGATTTAACTGCTCAAGTAAATACGAAGGAAAAAGCGGTTTTGTTTCTTCAATCTAAGGGGGTATTGCTCAGTGAAAAAATGTGCTCTAATGACCACCAAATGAAACTTAATCTAGGCGAAAAGGATAGACGGAGATGCAACGTGAGAGGCTGCAAAGAAACCTTTGGATTGAGAAAAAGGAACATTTTTGGAAAACAGTAACTTGCCATTTAATAAATTTGTTATTTTGCTATACTGCTGGACAAAAGAATATACATCTACTAAATTTTGTCAAGAGGAACTACGATTAGCAACCGATACTATTACAGATTGGAAAAATACGTTTCGAGAAGTTTGCACAGATCATTTATTAAAAAAATTCAGAAAGATCGGAGGGGCGGGGAGAACAGTTGAGTTAGATCAATCGAGATTTTCTCGGCGCAGTTTTGATAGATTTGATAGACTCATATTTGTGTGGTTTTTTTATGCCGCAACAGAAATAGCGGTAATAATTTGTTCAATCAATTAATAAATGACATTGTAAATTTTTGTCCACCAGAATAAATATGTTCAACCACTAAAACATCTTTTAGTAAACACTTTCCCCGAACCTTTCATTTACAGATAATACTCGTAGACTAGAGAAATGATTAAAAACAATCCGGGGCCCCTATTCCCAAAAAGGCCCATATTTTATTTATTATTCATCGTATCAAAATTTATTAAATAATTAAAATTTGTAACTTTTGTTCTTATCGCTTCCCCCCTCTCCCCATAACCTCAATAAGAAGCGAAATATTACCATTTCAAAAATAGTCTTTAAAAGTGGTGCCCGAGGAAAAAGCTCAAAAATCTTCAGAAAAAGCTCTGTTTTAAAGCATTTTTTTAATTGTACGTTAAAATTATTAGTGATTTTTTTTTGGATGATTTGTAGTTTATCAATTAAATGGAATGGATCCTATTCATGGCTGTTGAGTCACACATAAGGCTCGTTAATTAGGGCCAATTGAATCGTTTATTGACGGCGAACTACCCCCCCCCCATTAAAACAAACACAAAATGTCTCTATTATTTCCTACATAATTTATTATTATGAGAAATCGTATGAAATTAAAATTGTAGATCATTTAATTTTTTACAGATATTGTCTTTAATATTTCTTATAACGAAGAAGTTATTGATGTACGTCTAAGGAAACTTTTTTTTTTTTTTTTAACGCACAATTTCATTATAGATGGTAAAAATTAAAACACAACATTACAAATATCTCCGTTATTGTTCATTATATCGAAAATTCATATAGAAATAAATTTGTATTTAATTTAATTTACAACAATTTATACCTCGAACATTTTTTGATAAACCAAATACGAAACGAGATATTTAAATTTAAAGCGACAACGATGAGTATATCCATACCTAGTCATACAATATCAATCGATCGACATTATATAAATATATTTTAATTTATCGTTAAATTTATTCAAATTGAAAAAAACTGTTTATTGCGAATATTCATTGCTTAAATGGTTTTAACATTTGTACGTACTGCAAGTGACAGGACGTGCTCCAACGACTCCCCCCCCCCCCCGCATGCAAATAATTGGTTTAATGTGTCTCAAGGCAAGAGGATGTGGGTCTGGGGATCGGTCAATTTAAATATTGAATAAAATATTTGCTAACGAATCACTGGACCTATTCAAACATGAATTCGAAAAATCCTGCGTAGTCATTCGAAACACTGCAAGCCCAAATAAAATTAATTTCTCCTATCGCTATGAGTAGGTCAGCCGATTTAAAGAGTTCATTGTTACGATTAAGGTTATGTGAAAGGGGGTTATAATTATAAACAAATAGTTATAACTGAGCATAAAAATCCATATCAGTCTTTGGTTTGAGTGCACATTATTTTTTTTTATAACTGTTACGTATTCACACTTATGTCTGTCTGTCTGTCTTTGTAAGTCATCCGTTTCAAGCTGAAGACGTGAAATGTTACAAGGAAGTCACATTTTATATAAGGAAAGACATGACAAATGTTCATGAAATGTGATTGCGTCACTAATCGATTTACAGCTATCAAAAATATACATATTTTTTATATGATTTTGATTAGGGAATGGAATTAAAGATTTTGACTGTTAGCAGTAAGTATTAGGTGATTTTATGTATTTATACTATGACATAATAATTAAACATACTTCCGAAGCATTTCGACACATAAATATGGCTTTTGGTGATGGTACAGTGAATGAAAGAACCTTTTTTTTTCTTTTTTTTTCATATTCCATTGTTACAAAATATAGATTCGTCAAACGAACCTATTTACAATTGATTCATTATATTTCCTGTAGCTTGGCTACATTTTATACAAATTCTGTTTTCTACTAATAGTGATCTGCATTGTACAAAAGTATAAAGATGTACATTATACATTAATGGATTGAATTTATTAAAAGTGATGAGGCTCACCTTATTTATCATAGACTTAAAACTAACTTACATCTAACAATAAAAACTTAAACTGAATCTTAACCTAATTTTCCCCGACAGTCTGTTGCCATCGATGAGGGAAGGGTGGTGGGGTCATAGTGTTAAACACTGAGGTGCTGCGAGTCAAAAAACTTAATGTGTCTCTGGCGGATGAACTCACCCACCAACGGCACACCAAGCGACGGGTGCAGGTCGGCGTTCTTTAACCACTCGAGAGAAGTATGTCCGACTACTTTTCTCATGATCCCATTCTGGAATTGTTGGAGACTTTTAGCTGTATTGCCAGTCAAGTGGGTATATAGTGGGGCACCGTACCGCAGGACACATTTATAAATCATTAGAATGAGACATTTATGTATCATTAGTTTCATAAAGAATGAAAGAACTGTATATCGGTGGTTCTCTAGGTTTCCCTCAGGCAATACAAGTCTCGAGAATGAATCTCGTGGAAGACTCGATGATGATGAATTAAATGCTTTAGTAGAGGCCAATTTCAATCCACAGCAGACAAGTAGAGAACTTTCAAAACACTTAAACGTCAGCCATACTTCTGTTATACGACACCTTCATGCTATTGGGAAAACGGACCAGTGGCTGCCACAAGATCTGACCGATCCTGGACACTTTGTCGAAATATTTCTCAGTCATATATTAGAAATATTCACTTGTCGAATTATTGATTCAAAGCCAAAAAGGTTTCTTTGGACAAAGGATAAAAAAAACTTTGCTAGGCGTTGGGAGAAATGTATTGAAGCTAAAGGAAGTTGTTTTTGAATTAAAAACAATATCGTTAAAGTTTTTTTTCTTTTCTTTCAACTGCCTCATATCATAGGAACTGACATTGAACATGTTCCCATCTGATGATTTGTGTTCTGTTTTTGTGAAACTGTAATCACAATTGCTTACTTGATAGTTTACATTGTTGTTTCCATTTGATGCAACGAACATGCAAGATGCACGTAGTAAAGATCACCAAGTCCTGATTAACATTATGTAATTGCCTTTTGTTTTCCTTAAACAATAATGGCAAGTCATTAAAGATACTGACGCCCTAATTAATGATATGTATCATGTGTAATGGGACTGTAATAATTACAAAATGTCATTAAAACTGTTATGGCAATCCTTTTGCAACAGTGAGCTGTAGTTGATTTGTATTGTTTTTTTTTTTATTATTATTCATGAGATATATACAATTATATAATATGTATTATATTGCATTGTACGGACTGTGAACGAAGAAAGGAGAGATGAGGGCTGGGAGAGGAGGTGGGTGTGTGGGCGGGAACTATTTCCCGCCGCTTCCCCTCAATTAGCTTTCAGTCTTCTCGAGTCTTTCGGAGCGGCTGTCGTCCATCTCCTCCACGGCCATGGTTCTCCTTCTGTCTTAGGTGAGTGGTCACTGGCTCCAGTGTACAGGTTAATCTATAACGGGGACAGGCTCTAACGGTCGGTACTCCTCGGGAATTTACTACCCACTCCAAAGTTCCAATGGTTTCGACACAGTTTTCAGACGAATATCACATCCACTGTAGGAAGTTCAATCGAAATGTAATGTATTCTTTCAAATATATAGCAATGCCACCGGTTATCGGAAAACGTCATTAATTATTGTTCTTACCATATTATTGTAGAATAGGCACAATAATTGTTATAAAGGGGGTCCCAGAATTATCGCCAGATTTGATTTAAATAGAAAACACAGTTTTTAGTATTTTTGTTGTTATTTTTTTATTGAATTATAAAGTAAATAGTATATGGTTATTTATAGAATAACACATCGGGCAAATGGCCTCCACGACTTTGCTGGCACATACGCACTCTTTTGTCGAAATTTTCCATGACCATTTGGCATAAATGTGGTTGAATTTCGTTGATGCAGCGTTGAATTTCCTCTTTTAATGCACGGGTAAATGTGGGCTTGTTGACATACACCTCTGACTTCAAATAACCCCATAAAAAGAAATCTAAAGGTATTAAATCACACAATCTAGAGGCCAATTCTGATCACCGAAACGAGAGAGTACACGACCTGGCAATGTCTCATGCAGTATTTGAATTGTTTCATGGGCTGTATGGCATTTGGCACCATCTTGCTGAAACCGCATACTGGCCACACCAATATCATCCAATTTCGGCGAAAAGAACTGTGTTTACGACGAATTGATGTTCCGTGGATTTTCGGCCGCCAAACTTTCATTATTTTTGAGATAATGTTCAACAATAAAGACACGTTGTTCTATTGTGTAACGCTCCATTTTTACTAACCCTAAACTGTCAGCTGTCAAATTGTTTTTTTTTAGGGTTGCTAGCACTTTACCGCACAAATGGTGGCTAATTAAAATCTTGCGTTAATTCTGGGACACCCTTTATGACTATATTTATTGTATAACGGTCCAGAATAAATATATTTTTACTAGCATTTTCTGTTTTAAGACGAAAACAGCCATTGAACAGATAAAACTATTTAGGATTTTTCCATACAGCCAAAGACAGCGACAAAATGTACACACATTTGAGAAGTATGTATGTTGTAAGAATATAAATTATTTGAATTTCCTCATCTTCTTAAAATTGTATATGATTACTTTTATCGTAAAATATACTGAAATATAGTCAATATTTTTTCAAAAAATCTATACATAAATGTCAACACCAAGATTTGATCTCCTGGATCGTAGTCGATTGAAAACAATGCTCATTTAAAGATAAATTGTGACCACAATTTCTGAAAGTATAAATAAATAAAACACTTTTAAATTGAAAAAAAAATTATAATTTTTATCAAAAAATGACTTTTACTCACTGTATCTTTAAAATTTCAGATCGAGCGGATAACTTTTACAATCGCTATTGTACAACGTACAGGTATGACATACAGACGGAATACTCGTAACAAATGGGGAAATATTTTTTCAAAATAGTAATTTTTATTGTTTCAATTAGGAAATATAAATTATTTGATTTTTTTTTTTCTTGTTAAATTATATATATAATGGTTACTTTTCACTAAAAAAAATGTAGTCGATATTTTTTTTCAAAAATCTATTACTTTTTCATGTCGGCGTTTCTGTAAAATAGGCAGCCAACAAATTAAACCAATGAGTATTTCCTACAATATAACCACCATGACCAAACCTTCTACCTCAAAGCATGTGAGTGCTTGTTTTTTTTCCATAATTTTTTCAAATAAAAAAACAGAACTATCTATATTTTTGCTCTATTTTACAACGATAATACCTAAATGACAAATTAAATCTGAGATTACTTCTCATAATTTATGTTCTTATCGGTATTTTATTTTAAACATTATCGCCCGGGGGCCACCACAAAAACCACACCTATGATTGTGAGGGGTGACGCTTGTACACTGATACGGTTCGTATCTGCATTCGTACAGGGATGGTTCAGAGGAGTTTGGAAGTCTCGGGGTTCGAACCATGCACTGTCACTATATTTTATCTCAAGTTAATAATTATTAAAAATAGTATGATAAACACTTCAATTTATAGTTATTAATTCTTTAGTCGTATTTGTCAGCTGACTAATGGTGTCGTTCAGCCATTCAGACAATTGAGCCTGAAAAAACAATGTTTACTTCCAAGGTCCCACGGTAATAAACAAATCAATGAAGTCCTCGCCGAATCGTATCTGCTGAGAATTCCATTTCTAAAAGGATCATGAATATTTAAAAGCGAAATGCAAATCTCTCTGAAGAACAAAACTTAATAAAACAAAATGTAGTCAACAAAATTTCATTCAGTCAGTCAAAAATGGCCATCTTCGTGGTCGCATAGACGGTTAGGTCAGGTCAGTACTTTTAGTGAGGTTATTCGCTCATTATAATTTTTCATTGGTTTTATGTTTATACGGTTGAGGCGTCGATAGCATTAAAACTGTGCACTGTACTGACATCAATCACTGACGTGAACGTAAACGAGAGGGGAAGATTAAACAAACAAACATTCCTCGGTTAGTGTTTCGAAGAAACGAACACGGCCAACAACAACAACAAAACGTTTGTTTTTATTGGAGACACACAGCATTACCTAGCATTTTGTTTTTTTTAAACACAACTCCATTAGGGTAGTCCAGCTCCGAAATGACTTCTACTGCCGATCCCGAAACGAGGGGCTTTACTTTCAAACATGTTCTACGACAGTGCTGTAAAAATGATCTAACCTGTATGAAATTTTAAAGATATATTCGACTCACCCTGGATTTCGCTGTGTATGCTTTGATCAGGATTCAAAGATATTCCGAAAGTTCACCAAAAGTTTGAGGGTTACCAACGAAAAATAAGAAACGTCTGTTGTCTGAATCAGCCCATTTCGAATATATTTTAGCGAATGAGATGATATTAACGAATGACAAATAACGAATCTCTCAATGTTTTTCATTCACTTTTCACATTGTTTATTCTGTTTACGTACATTTATTAAAAATAGATAATTCAGTTCAGAATTGACGTAACACGATTTCAGTCATGAAATATGAAAATCTAGTAAATAATGGAGAAACAATCATTAATATAATTAAATTGACAGCCAAATATGTAACATATACTGGCAGGGTCGGGGTTCCCTTTCAATTTGAACCGTCTTTAGGTAAGATCTCTCGCAGGGACTGTGAAGATTCGTTCGTGAACGGTGATGTCACAAGTCACTATCATGCCAGTGCAGTTTATCGATTCTTCTGTCAATTATTAATAATATATAATATTTTTGCCTGTTAACGACTAAAATGCTAAAAATATATTCATTTGTGATTCTATTGTTACTATTTTATTATGTTTTTTTTTAATTCCAATAACTTTTATTGAGCTAAAATTACAATCTGCCTTATTAGGCAATAAGTAAATGAGATAAATATTCTCATTCATGCCATATTTACAATTCATCATTCACTCGCTCATTCATACAATATTTACAAAAAGCCAAGAGGCCTCCCAAATCCACTTGTTTGTCACCTCCCTCGCATGCGAAAGAGGAAGCGGAGTCTTGGGAAGTCCCTTACACTCGTCCGTCAGCCGCGTTACCGGATAGGAGCCAGTGAAGAATGCGAGAGCCACAGACGCTCAGGACATGATTGGAGAAACTGCTCATTGCCAGGGCTCCCACTGTAACGCATTTATAGCAGATCACGAGGCCACTGCCGTTTCAGTCTCCGAGGAGGATTACAGGGCTTAGTGGTGCAGTTCAATGACTGTTACGGGATTAGGGTGGTTGGAGAGGCTACTATGGAATTTCATATTTGGAAGGGATGAGTTCAATAATGTAGGGTATGTTAAGATCGTTATGGAGGGTTTTGTTGCTGACATATTTTTTTTTTTTATTAATAGTTTCACGATTTTCACATAGGGTTTTTCATATCGTTTATATTAGGTTGGAAGGGATGAAATATGAAGTTTATTTATTTTGATGAAACCATTAAAGTAAGAATCCATCTCTAGTTTACCAAACACTAACACAAAGTCTATTAAATTAATCTGTAGACGTTTCGGTTTCATTTTCACGATATATCTTTCAGTTTATTATCAATGTGAGTAGTTACGAGTTTTATTCTTATATGAATCATTTAAACTTGGACATAATGCTTCCGAAGTCTTAAGAAACATCAATATGTCTTTTGGTGATTGTACAGTAAAAGTCGAAAATCAAGCGTATCCAATCCTTTCAATCAAAAGTCCTGAGAACAATAGTAAATGCCCCTTATTACGTCAGCAACAAAACTCTTCATAACGATCTTAATATACCTTACATTCTTGAACTCATCCCTTCCAAGTTCATGAAATTCCATAGTAACCTATCCAACCACCCTAATCCCCTAGCACAGTCATTGCACTACACCATTCATTCCTACACTCCTCCTCGGAGAATAAATCGGCAGGGGCCTCGTGACCTGCTATAAATACGTGACAGTGGGAGTCCTGACAATGGCCAGTTTGTCCAACCAACTAGAGCGTCTGTGGCTCTCGCGCTTAGGTTTGGTAAGTCTCCACTGGCTCGTATCCGATGGAGCGTAGGCGGCTTCCCAAAACTCTGCTTCCTCTTTCTCATGCGAGGGAGGTGACATGTGGATTTAGGAGGTCTTTGGACTGTTTGTGAATACTGTATGAATGAGCGAGCGAATGAAAATTGTAAATATGGTATGAATGAGGACATTTATCACAATTACTTATTACCTAATAAGGCAGATTATAATTTTATTACAATAAAGAAAAGTCTGAATTGATGGTACAGTGGGCGAAAGAACTGTATATCGGTGGTTCTCTAGGTTTCCCTCAGGCAATACAAGTCTCAAGAACGAATCTCGTGGAAGAATCGATGTTGATGAATTAAAGGCTTTAGTAGAGGCCAATCCACAGCAGACAAGTAGAGAACTTTCAAAACACTTAAACGTCAGCCATAATCTGTTATAGGACACCTTCATGCTATTGGGAAAACAAAGGGCACGGACCAGGGGGTTAGATCTGTTTGAATTTGAATCGTTTTGAAAATCCAATTTGTAGGACTACCTATGCCGTATGTTTGATTTATGTATTTTGCTTTTATTGCTCCGTCTAATTTATAGACATTTATTCCAGAGAAAGCGATCTCTCAAGGGGTCATAAAATTACTAATAAATAACATTTATTTATATATTTCAACATCTGCCATTCTTTACAGCATCTTCTTGCTATATATATATATCCTTTCACCCATACATATGTGTCATACACATATATGTATTTCCCTGTGATATCTCTGCACGGTTGCCATCAATCTTATGTAATCTATTCCAAAAACACTTTCCTCATTATAAAAAATATCATATAATTGATAATTGTATCGCTTTATAAAAAATAAACGACATAGAATAAATACAATAGAAATATCATCATTACTCTTTAAATAAAATTACTGATGAATTGTAGAATAGTAAAATATATTTTACACAGTCCACTATAAACTTTTAGATAGTTTAATTGTCTAAAATATTAATTTTATTATTTTTCTTGATGTCAATCAACGTTGTTGATTACTAATGTTATTGATTTTGCAGTGAAAAATATTGAATTCACCTCTGTGCTATAGGTTTTTTTTTATATATCAACAAATTAAGGAAATAAAACCTATCCGAGATTTGAAGTAAGAAGAATCGTTTAATAATAGGGACAAGTTTGAAAAAGTTTATTATATCGAATAAGGGCTTATACACTCCAGCCTGCTTCATTTTAATTATTCGTAGATTGTTTTATGACTTCTCTGCTGTAATAAAATGTCTAAGCAGTAATATATAATTGACTCATCTCTTTGAATTGAAGCCAGCAATAACTCCATTTTTATGGGACCTATAAAAAAAATATAAAAGGATTTTAATATTGAACAACTTTATTTATTTGACATTTCTTGTTATTATTAATAATAAAGAAGATATTTTGAGGGGAAAAAATGTTTCCCTAATTTAAAAAACATTATAAGAACAACTAATAAAGGGATTTTAATATTGAACAACTTTATTTATTTGACATTTCTTGTTATTATTAATAATAAAGAAGATATTTTGAGGGGAAAAAATGTTTCCCTAATTTAAAAAACATTATAAGAACAACTAATAAAGGGGTTTTAATATTGAACAACTTTATTTATTTGACATTTCTTGTTATTATTAATAATAAAGAAGATATTTTGAGGGAAAAAAATGTTTCCCTTATTTAAAAAACATTATAAGAACAACTAATAAAGGGATTTTAATATTGAACAACTTTATTTATTTGACATTTCTTGTTATTATTAATAATAAAGAAGATATTTTGAGGGGAAAAAATGTTTCCCTAATTTAAAAAACATTATAAGAACAACTAATAAAGGGATTTTAATATTGAACAACTTTATTTATTTGACATTTCTTGTTATTATTAATAATAAAGAAGATATTTTGAGGGGAAAAAATGTTTCCCTAATTTAAAAAACATTATAAGAACAACTAATAAAGGGATTTTAATATTGAACAACTTTATTTATTTGACATTTCTTGTTATTATTAATAATAAAGAAGATATTTTGAGGGGAAAAAATGTTTCCCTAATTTAAAAAACATTATAAGAACAACTAATAAAGGGATTTTAATATTGAACAACTTTATTTATTTGACATTTCTTGTTATTATTAATAATAAAGAAGATATTTTGAGGGGAAAAAATGTTTCCCTAATTTAAAAAACATTATAAGAACAACTAATAAAGGGATTTTAATATTGAACAACTTTATTTATTTGACATTTCTTGTTATTATTAATAATAAAGAAGATATTTTGAGGGGAAAAAATGTTTCCCTAATTTAAAAAACATTATAAGAACAACTAATAAAGGGATTTTAATATTGAACAACTTTATTTATTTGACATTTCTTGTTATTATTAATAATAAAGAAGATATTTTTAGAAAAAAAACAAAAAAACTGTTTCCATAACTCAAAAATGCATTTCGCTCATTGTCAGAATATTTTTAGTAACTTGAATACTCACTGCTTCAGGATTTCTCCCTTTCGCTTTCCCATTAGTAAATCATTGGGTCAACAAATATTTTTTTCAATTTTCCGAAGAAGAAATCTTTCTGATATTTTGATATATATCATGACATATATCGTTATATGTTTCTTTTTTGTCTCGCTCGTGTTTTTTTTTTCCCGCGGTATAAACGAAGGCAATTCTATTTAATTGCATAAGTAATGGGCGATCTCCGGGAACCATCGCCGAAGCTAGAAAGCCGATATGGAGTTTCACCTGCTCCACTTCCCAGACACCTCCTTTGTTCTTAGCCGCGTCAGTTTTTCCCACCCTGAGCTCCCAAGAGGGAAATCTCCACCCTGGATACAATATGGTCGGGTAGAGGAAGAGAGACACCGTCAGGGAGATACTTCTTGTGCAAAGGTTAGTGACACCTGTGACTACATCCGTGAGCATCCGCCATCTCTCGGTGCGATTGTAATCAAACTTCGAACTGTAAAAAAACGGTTCGTACCATTTTTCCGCTCTGAGAACTTGAGAAGAATGTAATATACTAATGACACTGCTCCAAGGGGGAAAAAACGGGGAAACTCTCTTTCGAGAGCGAGAGCCAAGGAGAGAGAGAGAGAGAAAGAGAGAGAGAGAGAGAGAGAGAGAGAGAGAGAGAGAGAGAGAGGGTTAGAGAGGGGTCGCACAAATGAGGATTTCCTCGGTGAGAGGTAACATTTAAACGCTGTAATGTAGTAATGGTTTTTATTTATTTCCAGTATTTTTTCGTATTTAGGGACATATTTTATATCTCTAGTTTCAAAAATAATGTCATTTGGAATCCGAAGTTCTTTTTTACAAAGATACTTATATTTTCAAAACAGATCAAATTGAACCGTTAAGGAATCAAATTTTTTCATGAGTGTATGTATTTTTTTTGGTTTTGAAATATTTGTATTACGATAAATTCCCCAATAAATATCGTATAATGCTAATCGCGACGTCGAAATATTTGATACTCTACTCTGTGCTATTTGAAAATATCTATTTTTTTAACAACTAATTAATTATTTTTTAAGCAGCTGGTTTTATTTGAGCATGAAATTCAGATAGAAATAGGACGAAACAAAATATTGAGTTGAAGTTGCTAAAACGATGTCACGGAAAGTATTAATGACTTTTTTGTTGATCAGGAGACTTTAAGATCTTTAATTTGATACCCTACTTAAAATTATAGACAATTTTTTTTTTTTAATTTTTTACTATGAATAAGAACATTTATCACAATTACTTATTGCCTAATAAGGCACATTGTAATTTTAGCACAATAAAGAAGTTTCTTTTAAAAAAAAAAATGTATTACTGACACTTAATTGTTTTATTGAGTCCAAATATCGTATGTACCCAGAGGACGTGTACAGGTCTCAGACAGACAGACGGGCTAATACGGGTTTCTGGTTTTTTGAACCAAAGAAACAACAACAATAACAAAC
Source organism: Acanthosoma haemorrhoidale (assembly GCA_930367205.1). Lineage (NCBI taxonomy): Eukaryota > Metazoa > Arthropoda > Insecta > Hemiptera > Acanthosomatidae > Acanthosoma > Acanthosoma haemorrhoidale. The sequence continues at coordinate 163,232,397 of OV884011.1, read as the reverse complement.
CCTTCGTAACTTAACATTTAACTATTTTCGCCAATATTTGATGCGGTAACGTGAAACAAGAGTGGCCAGAGATTCATTTGAGTGAAAATTAGCCAGATCATAATATTCAGTAAAAAAATAATATTAATAACACTTACAGAAAATATCTTTGAAATAATTTTTTCGTTACAGTTTTTTTTTAGTATAAGTTTTATATATTAAAAGATAATTTTTTTTTATAATACGCCTTATTGTAATTTTTCTGAAATGACCCAAAATGTATTTCGAAACTTCAAATAGATCGAATCATGTTTGAAAGTAAAGCCTCTCAACTCGGACTCGCGATAACTGATGAAATTCTATGCTTAGTAAAATATTTAAAAAAAAAAATTAATTAGTTAAATCTTTTAAGCCATTCTCTGGTGCCGTGGGGACATTCTCGCTTTCATTTCCCACAAGGTTTTTCTCATTGTTTAAAAACTGTTGATGAAATGGAGCATCATCATTTCATCAACACTTTTCCTTTTTTTTTTTTTTTTTTTTCACGTTATGGCATTTATGCTGTTTATATAAGCATGTAAGGACATTTAAACATAAATAAACAAACCAAATATGTTCATTTGATAAAATTTTGACTTAATCTATGGAATATTGCCGTCTTTCTAATAATAACAATAACTTTATTATGATAAAATTACAATCTGCCTCATTAGGCAATAAGTAATTGTGATAAATGATCCCATTCATACTATATTTACAATTTTCATTCGCTCGCTCATTCATAGAGTATTTACAATCAGCCCAGAGGCCTCCCAAATCCACATGGTTGTCACCTACCTCGCAAGTGAAAGAGGAAGCGGATTCTTGGGAAGTCCCCCACGCTCCTCCGTCAGCCTCGTCACGACGACCAAGAGCGCGAGAGCCACAGACGCTCAGGACATGATTGGAGAAACTGGCCATTGCCAGGACTACCACTGTTACGCATTTATAGCAGGTCACGAGGCCACTGCCACTTTAGTCTCCGAGGAGGATTTTAGTGATGTGTGGTGCAGTGTAATGACTGTGCTAGGGGATTAGTGTGGTTGGATAGGTTACTATGGAATTTTATGAACTTGGAAGGGATGATTTACCGTCTTTATGGTCTTTTTTTTTAACTTAGTCATAAACATCTGTCAATGATATTTGATTTTTTTCGATCGCCTTTGTATAAATTAAAGCTTTCTGTTAATAATAAATTAAAACAATCTTTTACGTTGCAGTAGTTGTCTACTCACCCAGTACCTTTCCTACATTAGAATAAGAATGTTGTACCGACTTCTTCGCCACGAATAAATAGAAGTTCCCCTCTTCTCGTACCAGAAAACACCCACATACGTTTCCATATTGTAATAATAAAAACCTTAGGCGTCAGTTAGAGAGGGGGAACTAGTTCATGACATCGAAGCTCACTAGAGGGCGCAGGCACAGCCCGGCCTCTGATCTGCCTATATAAGGCCGGAATTCGGAGATTTTTCCATTCACACGAAACCCTGTATGACCTGGAGTTTGTTATTAGACTTAGAGAAAAATTTTAACAATAAAAACCTTCCATTTGGGCCTATAAAATAAAATAAAATGAACATTAACGAAAATATCAGTGATTGTGAGTTTTATTACATCCCTCTAAAACCTAAATTTTATCAACGATTTAAAAAACAAATCTCTATTTAATATGAGAATTACTTTTATTCACTATCGGCTTAAATAATTAATTTTAATGAAATTATATTTATATGTTTTGAACTGGAGCTAATAACATTATACATATCCTTAAACTGCGATTAACTCGTTTGGTATTTGCCTTAAAGACAAATTACAAGAATTAAAATTATAATATACACAACTTTAGTTTTGTATAAAATGTGTCGGTATAGCGGGTATTAAGAGAGATTTTGTGTTATTGGTTTAAAAGTTCATGTAGCGACCGCTAACTACATAAAATAAATCACCCTATACTCTATTGCATATATATTGTAAGCAAAAGTAAAATAACATGAAATAAATGTATTATAAACAAATGTAAATCATTGTAAAAGCGTTAAGCAATAAATGGCGGAAGCCAACTGTCGGAAAAGGGTTAACAATTGTCGGAGGTCAACAATTGTCGGGGGGCGTCACTAGGGGAGTGCCTGATCACTCTAGCCCTGGTGACAAGTGCGGATTGTTGTAGTTAATAACATGGACCATGTTCCATGTCGGCGTTAATATCTGACTCCATTTATTGATAGGGATGTGTCCCGACAATACACTGTGTTCAGGATGAGGTTAAGAGGTTCATAAAGAATAAGACCAGTTTTCAGAGTTCGAGCGAGAGATCGGCAGCGTAATAGGTACAAGTCGTCAGAGGTCTGCTAGAGGCTGTGAGGCAAAGTGTCATCGTAGAGGTGTGGCATAGCGAGAGTAGACTAGCGGAAGGCTGAGTGGGCTTACTCCCAGGGCCCCGGGACCCTGGTCGTATCGCGAGGTAATGCGGCTGTGGAGACTAAGAAACAGAGTGTGTTTTCAGGGCGAAATTTACTGATATAAATATTGTACCCCCCTCCCTCGTGGGAGGCGGAGTCTGTCTGCAGGTGGTCTGTTTTATTATCCCGTTGGTCCAAAAGGGTGTGCTTTATGATGTCCCGCCTCCCGAGCTACGTGACAAAACTGTTTCTGGCATGATTTTAAGACCGCTGGGACGTGACTGAAGGTCTATTTTAAGGGGCGGTGTGGCCTACCCTAGGTTTTATTGCCGTACCCTCGATCCTCTGTTACTTGTTTTTATCTCTGCCGATCCCTCTATGATTTATTACCAGAAGTTACAGAGATTTGCATTTCTATTATAATACATTATGAACCAGAGTGTAGGGTAATTTACATATATTTAGCTCTTCGCTACACCAACTAAGTCACACGAGAAAGGGTCACCAGCTGGCAGTCATAAACTTAACAACCCTTTAGGGGGCCTCTCTACCTCCAGGGGGCAAGGGGTCGGGTAATTAAGCGTGGGTACAGCACCACAGGTGTCCACAGCCCCCAACCACCGGATTAGACCTTCGCAGCCTCCCAGCAGGAAGTAGAGAGTGTACTTAAGGCAGGGCTACTGGCCCTGGAAAGAGTCTCTTAGTCTCCTCGCCAGTCTCTCTCGCGACTCTCCCGTGGCCTTTACTCGTGACGCTTGCTTGGTTTCCGCTCGAACTTTGAAAACTTGACTAATGCTTTATGAAACCTCTGTACCTCTTCTCTAGAACATAGTGCATTGTCGGGGCACATACCTATCAAAAATGGAGTCAGATAGTAACGCCGTCATGGAATGATTGTCCAGGTTATTAACTCGAACAATCCGCACTTGTCACTAGGGCTAGGGTGATCAGGCACCTCCCTAGTGACGACTCGACAGTTCGTGATAATTCAAACCCATTATTTTATTCACACGTTTCGTTAAAAATTTATTTTAACTTTGAATTACTCTTACTACTTATTTGAATGTTAGGCGACAACTACAATAAATCAATTGTTATTAGACTTTATTTAGACTTTTATTAATGCCAAAAAAATAATTGACTGGTTGACACTGAATGAAGTTCTGACGTTTTTTGATCATATAGACATAACCATTTGATAGAATAGTTAAACTGAAATCACTTTATTAGGGTTACGGACGATTTCTAATAATAAAAACTGTTATTGTCTGTGAAAAATTAATAAATACTAACGGAGACATTTTTTTGTTTTTTTGCCGAAACACATGGGAGTTGGGCGATCTTAAAGCATAATATCTTCGTGTCAATGATAAAATTACTGCTTAGGTAACTTGAAGTTAACTAACTCATAACCAGAGCATTCATCTCGAGAGATTCTTCGTACAGAAAGTTACTAACGATGCATAAAGGCATTTGGAAGAAAGTAATCCAGGATTAATTAGGATTGTGTTCATACGCGCGCGCATATACTTTCTACCCGCTGCTAGAAGAGATCGAGGAGAAACCGAAAATGCTATTCTCCGATGGGCAAGTAGTCCGTTTTATACAGTGGCGTTATTATATAATACGCGACCGAAGGGGCGAGGCTTTACTTAAGGACAGGTATACGCGTATGTATATCGTTATATAGGAACGTATGGAGGGAGGTAGGACAACCATTTATTTAAAAAAAAAAAATAACTCATAATAATGCCATAATTTTCAGTAAATATTGCAGGCATGGACTTTAGGTTAGAAGTCAAGGACTGAGATCAAGATTATTTTATTTTTTCCCCTCCCCTCAACCCCATTATTTAAACATTTTTACAACAAATTATGAACAATAGCAATGAACAAATTGGTGAATCATGGCTCCTTTTTCTGCATAGCATAACATGCATTTTAAGGAGGGTAGAATTACAAACATTTATCGTTTTATTGTTAAAATTACAAAAACAATAGACTGGACTAGTGATGGGGCTCACCTTCGGGTTACAATAAGGGAAAAACTAAACCTACAAACTATAACGTTCCTGCCTCGACTGCTTCCCCTGCCATCGATGGGGGAACGGGGCGGGAGTAATCGTGCTGAACACCGGGTTTGTCATGTGTTGTAGGGAGTCAAAGAATTTGATATGTCTACGGCGAATGAATTCATCCACCGTAGGCAGCTCAAAAACCTCGTGAAGCTCACTGTTTCTTCACTGCTCGAATGCAGTGTGTCTGACCACTTTCATTAGTATACCGTTTTGAAATTGCTGGAGTCGTCTCGTTGTCGCTTCAGTCAAATGGCGAAAAAGCGGTGCACCGTACAGCAGAGCAGGCCTGAGTACACTCTTATATAGGGTGTCCCAGAATTAATGCGAGATTTGATTTAAATAGAAAACACAGTTTTTAGTATTTTTTTATTGAAATATAAAGTAAATAGGATAGGGTTATTTATGGAATAACACAACATGCAAATTACCTCCACGACTTTGCTGGCACATACGCACTCTTTTGTCGAAATTTTCCATGACCATTTGGCATAAATGTGGTTGAATTTCCTCTTTTAATGCATAGGTGGATGTGGCCTTGTTGACATACACCTTTGACTTCAAATAACCCTATAAAAAGAAATCTAAAGGTGTTAAATCACACGATCTAGGGGGCCAATTCTGATCACCGAAACGAGAGAGTACACGACCTGGAAATGTCTCATGCAGTATTTTAATCGTTTCATGGGATGTATGGCATGTGGCACCATCTTGTTGAAACCACATATTGGCCACCTCAGTATCATCCGATTTCGGCACAAAGAACTGCGTTATGGATTTTCTACAATATTCTCATGCACTGCTTCGATATTGACATTTGAACGGCTTGTTTTTGGACGATCAGTGTGTTTAGTGTCTCCAACTGATCCAGTCTCCCTGAATTTTTAAATTAATCTCTTCACAGTTGATAAAGACAAAACACTATTCCGTCCATATTTTGTATGAAATTTTCGAACTGCGGCCGCCAAACTTTCATTATTTTTGAGATAATGTTCAACAAGAAAGAAACGTTATTTTATCGTGTAACGCTCCATTTTTACTAACCCTCAACTATCAGCTGTCAAATTGTTTTTTTTTTTGGGTTGCCAGCACTTTACTGCACAAATGGCGGCGAATTCAAATCTTCCGTTAATTCTGGGACACCCTTTATATCATTAGCTTAAGGCGTAATGATAGATTGGGCGATGTTAATTGATGCGTAAGCCAGTAAGACTTCGTGCGTGTTTGCTTTAGTTTCCTGGCAAAATGGCCGCTAAAACGGAGGTGACGATTTTAACGCCCAGATGGACAGGGTAGAAAATACAAAAACCGTTTTATTTTTAAAGTTAAAATTACATAAACAATAGATGGGTGATGGGCCTCACCTTCGGTTTACAAAACCTCCAGATCAGTGTTCTACAGAGTTTAAATAGAGCTGCTTGATCGAGCGATTGAGAGAGATCGTGCCCCCGCCCCTATACATTCCCATGCTACTAAACTTTTTATGTAGGTACTTGCTACAGAGGTCAAATGGAAACGAACGCTAAGATTTACTTTCTATTATAAGAATTCTTTATTAGACTTTTAAACCACCAGATGCACACGTACCTACAGATACATAGTGGCTATAGATACTACAGCTCTAAATTATGTGAATAATATAAAATTGTCTGAATCTAGCCTAGTTGAAGTATTCTACAGAACAAAAAAATAACTCATTGTTTTTAAAAGATACTTCATTAAATAATATCATAAAAGCACAAAACAAATAGCTTAATATTTTTTGAAAAGAAATTAAGTTCAACCCCTAGCGCTTATATTAATAATGCATTGTTAAGAAACTGTACATAGTAAGTATTAATTAGTCAACAAATATATTAGGAACATATTCTTCCACCCTAACCTGTAAAATGGATATGTGTGGATATATTGTTACTACAAAAATTTATTGTAAAAGTCGGACACTTTACAGCCATGTCATAGTATTATAAGGCGATTAGGCTAATTATTTCAATGAATTATTGCCTTAATTAATAATAACGGGTGATATTTTATCAGCAATTGTCTTCTTTTTTTTTTAATATTCAAAAAATCTTCATTGTGATAAAATTACAATCTGCCTTTTATTGGGCAATAAGTTGATTGTGTTCAATGTTCTCATTCGTACCATATATACAGTTCTTAATTCATACAGTTTTTACAAACAGCCCAGGGGCCTCCCCAATCCTCATGGTTGTCACATGTCACTGTCCTACGAGCCAGTGGAGGCTGACCAAGAGCGCAAGAGCCACAAACGCTCAGGGCATGATTGGAGGAGGATTATAGGGATGTGTGGTGCAGTGCAATGACTGTGCTAGGGGATTATAGTTTCGATGCTGCTGACGTAATAAGGGACATTGACTATTGTTCTCAGAAGTCTTGATTCAAAGGATAGGATACGCTTGATGTTCGACTTTTTTTGTCTAGGCGAAACGTTTTATGTAAATTAGTCACAGTATACATAATTCAAATTAAAGAGAGAATACTTTCATTTCAGGGTGAAATCATCGGTGATAGCATCCAGGTGCATTTGACAAGTTCTGTCTGACAAGAACTGAAAGAACCGTGACAAAACTTGAGTGAGTGAGTAAATACAACTTCTTTATTGTGATAAAATCACAATCAGCCTTTTATTGGGCAATAAGTAATTGTGATAAATGTTCTCATTCATTCAGTATTTAGAATTCTTTAATCATTCGCTCATTCATACAGTATTTACAGTTCTTCATTCACTCACTCATTCAAAAAACAGTACTTACAAACAGCTCAGATATCCATAGGTTGTCACCTGTCACTGTCATACGAGCCAGTGGAGGCTGACCAAGAGCGCAAGAGCCACATACGCTCAGGGCATAATTGGAGGAGGATTATAGGGATGAGTGGCGCAGTGCAATGACTGTGCTAGGAGATTAGGGTAGTTAGATAAGTTACTATGGAATTCTATGAACTTGGAAGGGATGAGTTCAGGAATGTAGGGTATGTTAAGATCGCTATGAAGGGTTTTGTTGCTGACGTAATAAGGGGCATTTACTATTGTTCTCAGGACTTTTACGCTTGATGTTCGACTTTTTTTGTCTAGGAGAAACGTTTTATGTAAATTAGTCACAACGTGTATTTTGCTACAATCACAACAAAAACCCTTTCCTGGCCTTTTTCAGGGCGAAATCGTCGTTGATAGCGTCCAGGCTGGTGTATTTGACAAATTCTGTCTGACAACTCGTCCAGGTCGGCTGTAGGCTCCTACCTGGGTATAGGTGGCGTTCAAATGTATTTTTGACGATATTTTTCATCACCAACAAATTTTTACGTATTTTTGTTTTGTTGTTGTAGCACTTGAGAATGGCAGCTTGAGTTGTCGAAAGAGCTAATTTATAATTAATTGGCAGACATCGTTATTGATGAGGGTATAAATATAAATTATTTTATCGATGATACGACGAAATTTTCGTCGTTGAAAATGTGAATCTATACGCTAGAAGAGAATGAAGCCGTCTAAAGCGGCAATGGGACACGGCGTCGATTATGTCACGAGGAAACAGGCAGATAGATAAGGCGGTTTCGAAACCTGCCACTTGAGCCAGAAACGTAAATAAGAGACTAACTAGCACTGTCCTTTTAGTCTAGACTCGACTTTAGGTTTAGGTTTATCGTTTATCCTCCCGACGTAACCCAGAATCCTGGCAAGTTCACCTCAAGCCGTACAAGTGCGAGAGGAAAGGCGGTGGCATAACCACGCTTCAGGCAGTCTAATGCAATTATGTTAACCCTACAACATATATAGAGCTTTCAACTTCTAATTGTGCCTATTGTTTCGATCCCTTCAGTGTAACTATTGACAAAACAAGGTAAGTGACATATACACATCATTATGTACAATCTATAATATTGAGGTTGGCAAGAAAGTAATTTCGGTTTTTTAGTGTGAAATAAAAGTCAATTTTTTCTATACAAACAATTAACTCTAATCGGTCAAATATCTTCCATTCTGTTCGATGACCTTTTGCCATCTTTCTGGTAACTTCATGATCCCGCGCTCATAGAACTTCTGGTGCTTATAAGAAAAAAACTCAAACAAGTGCGATTTGAGGTCATCGTTATTACTGAATTTTTTACAATTTAAGAAGTTTTCTAAACTTCCAAATAAATGATAATCCGGTGGTGCTAGGTGAGGGCTGTATGGGGGATGCTACATCACTTCCCAACCAAGCTCCAATAGTTTCGTACATGTTGCTAAAGATGATTGAGGGCTCGCATTGTCGTGGTGGAACCCAAATATCGAGCTTCTTAACAAGTCCAAGACGTCTTATATCATTTTCAATTGTTGTGTGTGATACATTTAACTCTTTTGCAATCTCTCGCACAGTTATATGACGATTCGCTTTAATTATTGCTTTCATGTTATCATCATCAACTTCAGAAGTTCGACCAGAACGTTGGTAATCTTTCAGCGACAAATCTCCAGAACGAAATTTTTTATACCAATTCTGACAAGTGCGTTCTGTTAAACAATCAACACCATAAACTTCACATATCTCTTTGTGAGCCTCAGCCGCTTTCTGGCCTTTATGAAAATAAAAAAAGTAAAATGTGTCGAAAATGCTTATTTTTGCAATCCATGTTAAAACTGACCGTAAACTGACAGTTGTAAAGAAAATTACACGGAATTTCTTTCTAAAGCAACCTAAAGGTATCGACTACCAAATCTCAAAAGACAAGAATTCGAACATTTTCAAAAGAATAACGAAACAAGCATAACGCTATCTATTGGTGCAAAACGAAATCACTTTCATGCCAACCCAATAATAATCACCTGGGCTCAAATTACGATCTAAAAAGAAATACTCGTTTTGTATAATAATTATTGAAAAAAATTTTGAATCTGAATAAAAAATTTTTACGATTAAAAAAATCTTTGTTTGATTCCATAATATTTTTTGACACGATGAATATTAATAGAGATACAAGAAGTTTAATATTTATGAATTCTTTCAAACGTCCACTTTTATCATCACTATCTCATTAGTAGTATACTCGTTTGTAGTTAGAAAAATCATAACATAAAAAAAATTGTAAAAAAAAAGTTTTTCTGTTTTCGTAAAAAAAAACCCGCATATTTTATCGTCCTGTTCATTTATATACTTTTTTGAGTACATTTTACTTTTGATCGTAAATAATGAGTGTCATTGAATCCTATCGACATGCTTTCACGTAAAGTTAATAGTAATTGCATTTAAACAGCTGATTTGTAGCTCGTTGTTTGTTTTCGTCTTTTTTTTTTTTTTTGTTTCTGTAGCGACCGCTAACTACATAAGTTAAATCACCCTATACTCTGGTGCATATATAATGTAAATCATTGTACAAGTTTTTAGCAATAAACCAGGCGCGGGACCGGCAGTCGTAAACAAGTCAAACGTAAGTGGGTCGACAGCCGTCAGCCATATACAGACCCTTTTAGACCAAGGGTCGCCACCCGGTGGTCATAAACCTGAGAGGGTTAGCCACCTGGCCACCATAAACAGACCCTTTTTAGATCTGCGACACCTTCCGGCAGGAAAAGGAAACGTTATTTAATCCCGGGGCTTCTGACCCTAAAATCTACTCTCTCCTCAGCGCCTCTGAGTCTGTCACCCTGTCTTTAGTCTCCTTGCAGACCCTCTGACGACTTGTACCTGTTACCCGTGGGATCCCGCTCGAACTCTGAATACTGGCCTTATTCTTTATGAAACCTCTGTACCTCTTCTTTTGAACATAGTGCATTGTCGGGGCACATACCTATCATAAATAGAGTCAGATAGTAACGCCGTCATGGAACGATTGTCCAGGTTATTAACTCGAACAAAACACACTTGTCACCAGGGCTAGGTGATCAGGCACCTCCTAGTGACAACCCGACAGTTTCATATCCCCTTGTTACAAAATATCGACTCAACAAACGGATCTATGTACAATTGCTTCATTATATTTCCTTTAGTTTGGCTACATTTTATACAAATTCTGTTTTCTACTAATAGTGATCTGCTAATGAACTCGCCCACCGATGGCACGCCAAGCAACGGGTGCAGGTCGGCGTTCTTTCTCTCGAGAGAGAGGTATGTCGGACCACTTCACGACCCCATTCTGGAATTGTTGGAGACTTTTAGCTGTACTGTCAGTCAAGTGCATACACAGTGGGGGACCATACAGCAGAACTGGCCGGATGTCACATTTATAGATCATCAATTTGAGACACAATTTGTTTTCCGTTTTATTTGTAGCTTACTTCTAATGACTTAAAAACTAATTTTCGTCGGATTTTACATACATACAATACTATATTAAGAGGCTAAAGTCAAACTGCGATAATTGGTTTCTTATTACACTTACAGAAAAATTATTATCACAAACAAATGTACAACATTGATCTTGTAATTTATTGATAAGATTGCAAAAATAACAGAAATATCAATGATTTTGTTGTTGTGTTGTTTTTTTCAGTTTGTTTATACGTTATCTTCTTCTAACGACACGATCAAATTCTTTTTTAGTCTCCGTTTAATTCCCTGTTATTGTTGTTGAGATAAAAACTCTATTTCATGGAATTACATTCAGACGCAATCACAAAGTTAAAACGCAATAAATTTTTTGCTATTAGACTTCAAAAAATAACAACGTTTTATTTAATAATAGAGGAACACATCCCACAACTGAATTTGACTGGAATGGAAAACAAAAAAACTTCAATTCTCCACCATTTTCTTATATAAGCGTTTTTTTTTATCTTTCTTTTAAAAGCCACACGTGCTCTCAACTTTATCATTTAGACTATAATAACTTCGTTTCTATTATAATTTAATAATAATACAATCTTTATTGTGATAAAATCACAATCTGCTTCATTGGGAAATAAGTAACTGTGCCATATTTGCAATTCTTCACTCACTGTTTGCTTCACAATTCATTCACAATAGCTTTTGTTTCAGAGTTTCCGATGCATTCTATTGCAACATTCTTCGCCTCAATCACGATCACAACCAAACCAATTACTTCCAAAATTACTTTTCATTTTTTCGAACTAATATGCATATTAATTATTAAAACTTCTTTATTGTGATAAAATTATAATTCACGAGGGGGGTGGGGTGCCTGGTTACCCTAGCCCTGGTTACGATGTGAGGGTTGCTCGAGTTTATAACCTGGACAATCGTTTCATGACGGCTTTACTATCTGACTCCATTTTTTGATAGGTATGTGCCCCGACAATGCACTATGTTCAGGTGAAGAGGTATAGGGTAGGTAGTGTAGGTAGTTTGTGTGGTCTTTGAATGACCACGAATTCACACTCGGTATCTGAGGGTAGGAAATCCGTCCGGATCCCAAAGCGAGTGTGGACCAGAGAGAGGCAGACTGAATCGCCGTGGGAAACACTGCTTGGTAAGTTTGCAGGGCCACGACAACCGTTGTCCACTAGGGAGAGGTCTCCCCCAAGGAGGTGCTAGATTTAGCGAGACGAAGGCAGAGATTGCCACTAGGAAGGTGTGGGGTCTGACAACGCCGGACTATAACGTAGCGAGGCGAGGAGAGAAAGAGATGCAGAGGTTTTTCATAAAGAAGCAGCAAGTTTCAGAGTTTCAAGCAGGGCAGCCACGAGCCGGTAGTTGTCAGGAGAATGATATACCGGCCCCAAACCGCCGACCTTAAATACCCAGCTGGCTTTGTACTCTTGTCAGTAGCCAATAAGGATCGCTTTTGTAGTAGCCAATGATGTGTGGTTCCTTTGTTCCCTGACAGAGCCGGGGAGGGTCTGCGGCGGTTGGGTCTTATACCTGCCTGACAGCTGGTGTCCCAGCTCATATAACTAATTGGCTCCCAAGCAAGTTTTTTCGTTTCACATATTTACAATGATTTATATTTTGGTAATGTTATTTACAATCGTTTACAATATATATACAATAGAGTATAGGGTGATTTATCTTATGTAGTTAGCGGTCGCTATATGCCTCATTAGGCAATAAGTAATTGTGATAAATGTTTTCATTCATGCCATATTTACAATTTTCATTCACTCACTCATTCATACAGAATTTACAAAATGACCTTCCAAATCCTCGTGGCTGTCACCTCTTTTGGATGCGAAAGAGGAAGTGGAGTCTTGGGAAGTCCCCCACGCTCCTCTGTCAGCCGCGTCACTGGATACGATCCAGCGGAGGCTGACCAAGAGCGCGAGAGCCACAGACGCTCAGGAAATGATTGGAGAAACTGCTCATTGCCAGGACTCCCACTGTCACGTATTTATATCAGGTCACGAGGCCACTGCCGTTTTAGTCTCCGAGGAAGATTATAGGGATGAGTGGTGCAGTGCAATGACTGTGCTAGGGGATTAGGGTGGTTGGATAGGTTACTATTGAATTTCATAAACTTGGAAGGGATGAGTTCAACAATGTAAGGTATATTAAGATCGTTATGAAGGGTTTTGTTGTTGACGTAATAAGGGATATTTACTATTGTTCTCAGGACTTTTGGTTGAAAGGATTGGATACGCTTGATGTTCGACTTTTTTGCTATCCCCCATTGCTCTATTCCATACGTCCAGATTGTCGAAAGTATAACTTTGTAAATTAGTAATTTGTTTTCTTTTAAGAAATGGGATGTCTTTTGAAGTAGTATGTACAGTTGTCCAAAGTGTCTGTTTAGTTCTTGTCTTTTTAGGCTATTATGTGGGTTCCGTGTCTCGGATACATGAAGAGGAATGGAATTTTAAAAAAACTAGTGGAGAGGACTTACGGCAGAGGGTAAAAGTAATGTGGGAACATTTTGTTTCATTAAGTTTAATCCGTCATTGTTTGCACCAATACTCACTCGATTTCATCAAGTTTGAAGGTTATGGGATCGGGTTGTATCGGGGTCTAGGCCAAGCAACAGGACATATGAAGGAAAAAGAAAATAGAAAATAGACGTTAAAACTAAACTGTATTGAATTATTTCTACAGTTTTCAAAACATGTTGCTTTCACTCCTTCTCAGAGAGACCACACAAAAAAAAATGGTTTGCGAAAATCTATATTTTTGATTCGATAATATTATTTGATAATATGAATATTACCGTCTATTACACGTTGGTGATAAACCGTCGTTTTCTTTTTAAAAGCCACATTTCTGATGCAAGATAAAAATTTATTTTATCTTATCCTGACTTTGACAGACGAATGTTTAAGCAGTGTCTTCATTCAGATGGACCGCTCTTTGTAAAATAATTTATGTCTAAAAAGATTTTGTTTAAACATTTCGGCTTAGTAAAGAACTCTACGCAGAATTTAAACAGTTCGAAAGCAGTTGTAAAAACGATTCAATCTAAACAAAAATGTCTGGTATTTTTTTACAAACCAACGAAATGTACTGGTTAGTTTTGTGGTTAAAATACAATAAAGAGGGGTCTCTACACCAGATTTCGTTAACTGTGGACATTTCTCATGTACCAACTCTGGAACAAGTTAAGATATAAACATCATTATTTTATATAATAAAGTTTGATGGCAGGACAAATAAAACAATTTATTTTTGTCACCAAAAATCAGTTTAGTTTTTTCACAATCACAGTTTTTTTATGAAACTCATGGCGAGTCTCGTCCTTTATTTCGTTTACATGTTAGTATGTAGTATACATTGAGGTTGGCAAGAAAGTAATTTCGTTTTTTTACTGTAGAATAAAAATCAATTTTTTCTATTAAAAAAAATAACTTTAATCAGTCAAATATCTTCCATTCTGTTCGATGACCTTTTGCCATCTTTCTGGTAACTTCATGATCCCGCGCTCATAGAACTTCTCGTCCTTATCAACAAAAAAACTCAACCACGATTTGAGGCCATTGTTATTACTGACATTTTTACCATTTAAGAAGTTTTATAAACTTCGAAATAAATTATAAGCTCCAATAGTTTGGTACGTGTTGCTAAAGATGTGTGAGGCCTCCCATTGTCGTGGCGGAACCCAAATATCGAGCTTCTTAACAAGTCCAAGTCTTATATCATTTTCAATTGTTGTGTGTGATACATTTAACTCTTTTGCAATCTCTCACACAGTTATATGACGATTCGATTCAATTATGGCTTTATCATCAACTTCAGAAGGTCGACCAGAACTTAGGTCATCTTTCAAAAAACGAAATTTTTTAAACCAATTCTGACACGTGCGTTCTGTTAAACAATCGACACCGTAAAATTCACATATATCTTTGTGCGCCTCAGCCGCTTTCTTGCCTCTATGAAAATAAAAAAGTAACATGTGTCGAAAATGCTTTAATATTAAATATTTTTGCCCTGCATGTTAAAACTGACAGTTGTAATGAAAATTACACGGAATTTCTTTCTATAGCAACCTAAAGGTATCGACTAACAAATCTCAAAAGAAAAAAAATTATGATATTGACAAAAGAATAACGAAACAAACATAACGCTGTCTACTGGTCCAAACCGAAATCACTTTTTTGTCAACCCAATATTAAATTCAATTTATTATCAAGTATAAAAAATTTTTTTTTTAATTATAAAAAGAAGTACTTCCTTGCAATGGAAATGCTCAGGAGTTCATCTTACTAAAACAGCACGAACAGTTTCTATTTCGCCGTTACGTCATCTTTGACAATTAACTTCACTCAGACTTTCGGAAACCTTTAAAGTCACCAGTGTGACTCATTCCACACTGTAACTTGGCGTTGTAAAGTATTGTCGTTACAATATGTATAACAATCATTAACATCAATAAAATAAATATATAAATCAATATATTCCAGTGATATATTTATATAACCATCAGAATATTCCGGCGTTGCCCGGAAATGGTTTATTCAGATTTTTTCCCAAAAAAGCAATGACAAAAAAACCAGTATTTCATGATGAATGGCTTCAGTTCTGATAAACAGTAACTGGTAAAAATCGGTATGCTACGAGGGTGGTCTGAAAAGTTTCCGACCTAACAAAGCTTTTATTTCACTAGCTTTTATTATCATCTTCATGTTGAGGTCGGAAACATTTCAGACCACCTGTGTGTCGGCGTTTCATCCACTTTAAAATAGTTTCCAAAACCAAAATTCTAGCTGCTTCCGTCGAGAAGTGAGTGACCATGAAACGAAAAAAACTCAATTGTAATTTTAATATAATTTTTACAGCGTTAACCCGGATTTTGTTTTACTTAGTAAAAATTAATTTTTCATAAGTTTTGTCTTTTATATATATTGTTGTGATATTAGATATTGTGGAGTTTTTATATAATATTTAATCCAACCTTGAATCAAGAAGGCAAATAAAAACAATTGAGAGTGTATAAAAAAAAAACAAAGGACAGTCTACTGGTGGTCGTGATGATAGAAACACACAGAATTACTCTCTAGTTTTAGCAGTGATAATGAGTTGTTGTAGTGGTTCTGAGAAAACATACAGAGCATTATATTCACTCTAGTTTTTGGAATCAGCCTGATATATGTATCTGGATTCAGTGATGAAATAAAAAGCCCGTAATACATATTATTAGCTTGAGATTGTGAGTAAGAAAAACTTAAAAACTTTGTTGGTTAGTGTTTATTGACTTGAAGCGGAACGGAAGAGAAATAGCACGAAGAGAAGAATTATAAATTTGATTAAAAAGAAGACCATTGAAGAAGAAAAGGAATCAAATTAATAGACAAGTATTTATAAAATTAATATAAGTATATTTTTTATGTTTGTAAAATTAAATTCATCTTTTTGCCAGATTTAATTTTGTTAGTAGAACCTAATAAATAGTAAATAAATAAAATTATCATAAAATATACAAAGAACCAATAATATATACAGGCTATGAATGATTAATACTTATCAATAATTAATACATACAAAACCCACCCTACCTTCTAGGGGGCCGTCCTTTTGAATTTTTTTTTTAAGCGGTTGTATGAAATTTATTTATAAAAAAATTTATTTACACTGATATTCAAAACAAATAAATATTCAAGTACTACTAATAAACGTTAAAATATAACATTATTTTTTAAAATGTTAATCAGAGATACATTCTCGAGAGTGTGACATAGATCTGGCCAATACTATCGAATCGCATTGTGTCAAAATGTTTCGACAGTTTTCTAGAGCTTTTCCGAGTCCTCTGCTAGGGAACCCCTCTGCCCAGAACGTTACTCTGGTTACCATTTTAAAAAATAATTTAAATTTATCAAACTTCATAAGTTGTACTCGAATATTTATTTGTTCTGAATATCAGTGTTCATAAATTATACCATTGTCCTCATCTGAGGACAGTGTATAAAACATTTGTATGAATGGTAATGGTAATGATTGCTTGACACAAATAATTTTTTTTTGTCTTTAATGAGTGTATACATTTAAATAATTAAGTATATTCAGGAAAAATTATAAATAATTTGTTCCCCCTGTACCTGTTTGAAAGGAAAGCATTTCCCTTTGGGCTTTGCAATTACATATTTTTTTTCTTTTTCTAAATATGAAAGCACAAACCAATTTTCTATCTCTCACCGAGGTATTATAAATTTTTTAAACTCATATAATTATTGTTGACAGAAAGGAGTAAAAATGTTGAACGACGAGCTGGACAGGAAAATAATAATGAACGAGCAGTCGTTGAAGGCTGAAAGTAGTTTCAGTCTCCGCAGCGAAGACACCGCAGCAACTTCGAGCATCTTTTCTTGCAGGCCGCAGCTCAGATCGAGGAGAAGTCGTAAGTAATTTCGGTCAGAGTTCAATACGTTCGAACTGATTTAATTACAAATCGATTATCTCCACAAAGCAAACTGTTACAAAAATCACCTTTAAAAAGAACACTTTTAAATAAATGAATTATAATTTACAAAGTCAACCAGCATTCGAGTGTTCTAGAGATGAAATTTAAACAAAATTCAAAGACATCAATTCCTTCAACTTCCAACATCTCAAATAATGATTAAATTTTCACATTACTTACGGGTCATACCATGTAAATTGACTAATGACTTTTTTTTTATATGCATTAACTATTGTAATCACATACAATTTATTTATTATTTTCAGTATCAGAAAATTCAGTCTACAGAGCCAATAGTAGATATTCACTAAAAAGTAAGTAGACATAATTCCGTAATTTATTTTCTAAGAATATAATCAAACATAATTAATAAACTTCATTAGCTAATCATAATATACAATAAAAGAAAATTGTGATTTAAGAGAATATTTCTTCATTTTAAGACAACCTATATATTAGTAATATTACTTCATTATGTTTTACGCATTCATAATATAAATATAATTAAATTAATTTTATGTATTGAAAGACTGTTTATTTTGGTTCTATTTACAATCATAAAATATAAATAATATAATAATAAGTAATTCAAGCCATTACTAATTACATCGGATGATATTATTGTAATTTTAATTTGTATAGAGAATATAATAATTAAGGGAAACAAATCGGAATATCGAAAACTTGTATGTATATTATCGGGGTTATTCTAGGAAACTATATAATAAACTCATTATTTTCTGTAATTATAATTAGTTGAATGAACAAATAATAAACAAGTTTCATATTCCTTAAGCTTAAACCAGACTTACTATCCATAACTGAAAACAATGTTTGTAATAAGACAAGTGTTTTTGAAACACTGATTGTTTATGTTTATGCTTGGTAATAATATATTGTTATGCTTGGTTATGGCTAATTTAGAATTTAGTGTACACACCAAGAAATTTAACATTGTGCTCCATTCGGTAAGTTGGACACTTAATTTAACCTTGTACCTTGTTATCAGGTCATCTTTTATTAAATAGAATCACTTTGGTTATGCTTTCATTTGGTTCTATTTTCCAACTATTAATATGTTTAGAAATTTTCTTCTAATTAACCATTATTATTAAATATTCTAAACGTAGTAAAATTTGTATGAGTGGAATGTGTATTTGTACAAACAAACGTTTATAGCAGTTCAATCTTTGATTATCTAGAATTACTATAAAAACACTAAAACCTATATAATTATGGCGATAAGAATAAATAATAGATAATAAAATATTTCATTTAACATTATTGAGCCCAAACAAAATAAAAACTGACAACTAATATTAATACATACAATATTTTTACCAAGCATATACCTATGTACCGTATATAACATTAACATATTAACCAAGTACCATTAAACTATATTCAAAATCACAAGATACATAAAATTTTTGTAATGTTCAAGAATAATATAAGACAGTTGCTCTCATTTTTATTGCATAAATTATTAAAAAATTAATATTTTTGTCTATTTTCTAGCCGGTGTATCCCAAGACAACAAAGCCCTGGATCGACTAATGAACTGCTTCTGGTTGTGTTCTCCGGGTTGTCAAGAGACAGCATAAAGTTATATAATTGTTA
Organism: Acanthosoma haemorrhoidale; assembly: GCA_930367205.1. Lineage (NCBI taxonomy): Eukaryota > Metazoa > Arthropoda > Insecta > Hemiptera > Acanthosomatidae > Acanthosoma > Acanthosoma haemorrhoidale. Next base: position 163,213,502 of record OV884011.1, on the reverse strand, counting down.
CTGATATTTCTAAGAACGAAAAATGCATTACAAAGACCATTTTGTATTTTTTTAATCTAAGAAAAATAATTCTATAAATAATTATTTCTTAAAATGTACAAATGTAATTTATATAAAATATAAAGTTTTTTATTTTTTTTTGTTTTTTGTTTTTATGAGGGCAGGTGACAATCTCCTTTCACCTTATCTCGCAACCTGTCGATGCTTCCTTATGATTCATCTTGTGGGATTTTAATTTAACATTATTCTTCACTAGAAAATTCAAAGTCAAAGGAAAATCAAAAAAATTATTTTAAAGCAGATAACTTAGAAACTGAAAATAAACTCGTAGGTCATTAACAAAAATTAATTAAAAATGATTTAGGTACATATAAAAAAGAAAATAATGATAAAGGTAATAAAAAGGAGAAGGAAGTGGAGGATATAAAAAATAAAATGGAGGAAAATACAAGTAGAGTATCAAGTAACTCGGGTGAACCTAAATTAGTAATTGATAATGAAATAATATGAGTAATAGGTAGTAATAATAAGTTAGAATTTCAAAATTTTTAAAAATGTGACCTGATAGAAATTTTAAATAAAGGGCTAAGGTATTGAAAGTTAAAACTAAACTTAAATTTTACTAATATGCTACATGGCATTCTCTGTCTCAATGATTAATTAGCTAATGAAAAAGAGTTAAGAATAAAACTAATATGACTGCTCATTCATGTTATCCCTTAACTTTTTCTAGGAAAATTTATTAATAGCAAATTTTGTAGAACCACAAATCTAAACTTCATCCCTAGGGCACCTGAGAGCATTCTCCATAAAAAAAAAAAAATTATAGCTAATAATGTGAATAAATGGGATTGTGAGGGGAAACACAATTCAGCAACAAAATAAAACTGATTTAATCTTTACTAATAATCGTTTAAAATGACACTTCAAGGATTTAGTTTAAAAAAGTAACTTGCTTATAATTAAGTAGAAAACGGGTTATAGATAATATAATTAATGAAGCAACCTCTATAAATTAATGTAATGTAATTTCTTGATTCTCGACAAAGCAATATGTTTTTGATGTTTGTTACTGTTCATGCTCAAGTTTAGGTGAATCGGTAATCCAGTTGGAGCAGCTAAGGACGTGACTATATTATGAATGCATACAATTGTAGATATATTATTAAATTTTAAATTGTTTGCTTTGAACGCCAGAGAGAAGGAGATTGTTACTTTCCAGAAATGTATTCTTAATCCTTCATATATAGTTCTTATTTCAAGTGTAAATAGTATGTCAATAATAAATTGAGAATTAAACTCTAAGAATGACTGTTTGCCAAAGGGCTTTGCCAAAATATAAAACTTTGGCGGAGAGACAAGACATTTTATTTCTTAAAGTCAGCGCACTGTTATGACACTATATGTTACTAATGAAAAAGCTACCTCTTACATACTAAGCAGTCTAACACTATATTTAAAGAAGGAAGTGAAAATTTATAATCTAAAAAGCAGCTTGGTAGATTTGTATTCTCAAGTATTTTGTTATTTACTACTTAATATTTAAACATTAATTCCTAAAAAAATATTAATATTTACCTAATGGAACATGGTAACATTTATTTAAATATTATATATATATAATAATATAATATAAAACAAGACTATATACATCATTAAAAATTTTATTGGTTTTAGATTTTCATTTATAATTTTGCGGTCATTTGAGAGGGAGAGGGAGCTGGAGAGGGAAAGGGAGAGGGAGAGAGAGAGAAAGAGCGAGGGGGGACAGAGAGGGAGTGAGTAAACTAAACAGCCTATTTCCATCAGAAAATTTCTTATCCCTATCAGGTCTTCAGGATCCTGCAGGAGCTAACTGTTCCCAGTCAGGGATAGATAGTTTTCTTTCTACTCAACAGATAGCGCTGCCATCCATGAAAACTGCCTTTGTTCATCTGTTTAGTTTTATGTTTAAACCAACAGAAAGACCTACATGTCAATTTGGTTTCATAAAATAAATTGACCTATCTTTATTTTACTAAAAAGAAATTAGTATTTTTTTCTGAGGGGGTTTCTGTATTCTGAAATAATCTTATGATAGAAAAACAGATCGTATAATACTCAAATATTATAATGACAAATATAATTTGTTAAAAAATGGTAAATAAGAGAATCGCATTGTTATCACTTAAGAATTCTACTGTCAGAATGAGTTTTAAGGTTTTCGTTGTAATGCTTCTAGAACATTTAAATGACTCGGTCAAATAAATTTAAAAAAAAGCATTCATACACCCTAAATTGTTAAATTTTTAATCCACGACTATGTACTATTAACCACTGATAATTTGTTACTACAATACTCTCTATAATCCCAAAAATGTTTATTTTCTAACTAAAACTTAAAAACTGGCCTGAATAAGTATTTTCCACCCAGAGCAGCTATATACCATGTTGGTTTCGTTCTTAAAGAACAGATCGATGAGGGTATGGGTGGCCTCTCTAACCCATTCCCTCTGACTTGTGGAGTTCAAGGTACGGTTCTTTTCAGCATGTACACATCTGAAATTTTGGGGCAAACTATAAGAAAGCTACTGTAATCGCTTTCGCCGACGACATTGCTGTTTTCAGCAGCAGCATGAGTGGACAAAGAGCTCTTACACAGGCCGAGTCAGTTTGTAACGTTATCAGTGACAGACTGGGCATGTTAAACATCAGTGTAAACGATGGGAAGACCGACTGCGTAATCTTCTCCCTCCAAAAGGGGAAAAAATCCTTGCCAAAATCGTATAGCATAGGAGGGCAAGAGAACTCACCAGCTTTTTCAATGCACTATTTGGGTATAAAAATGGATATGCATCTCCATTTCTTTACTCATTTTAGTAATAAAATAGAAAAAGTACGACCGGCTATCGGCTGTCTTACCGGCTATCGCACTTGCTAACTTCACCCAACCTGTCGCTTCGTCTCAAATTGATGATATATAAATGTGTCCTCCGGCCAGCCCTGCTGTACGGTGCCCCAATATTTACCCACTTGACTGACAGTACAGCCAAATGTCTCCAACATTTCCAGAATGGGATCATGCGACAATACCTCTTTCGAGAGGTTGAAGAACGCTGACCTGCACCCGTTGCTTGGTGTACCGTCGGTGGGTGAGTTCATCCGCCGGAGACACATTAAGTTTTTTGACTCGTTGCAGCACCTGGCAAACTCAGTGCTTAAAACTATGACCCCACCACCCCTCCCGCATCGATGGCAACAGACTGTCGGGGAAAAATTAGGTTAAGAATTAGTATGTAAGTTAGTTTTAAGGTTGATCAAAAAGGTGAGCCCCATCACTTTTATTAGTCAGTTTAGTCCAGTCATGTATAATGTATATCATTATACTTGTTTATTCATTATATAATTTTTATAGAATAACAAAACCTGTATTTAATGTAGCGATGAGGAAATACAGAAATAATTTGTAAATAGATTCGCCTGAGAATCTATAATGATCTGTAAATTTAAAGGGGCTAAGGCAAAAAAAAAAAAAAAAAAAAAAAAAAAAAGTATTTTCCAGAGCAACAAAATACAATATTGCAAATTAATATTTGCTTCTTCAAGTTGCTTCTAACACTCAATTTAATGTGTCCTCATTAGAGATGAAATTGTTCATTGTGATATTAGGAGTTCTAATGCCAAACATAACGAGCAGGAAGAGTATGAATTTAAACCTGAACAAATCCTCTTTACATTACAAAGAATACTTTAAAAAATTCACTTCGTAACCACATTTATGTATGGGAACGTGCACTTTCAAACAAAATAATAATTTTTTATATTAATCATTGACGCAGTAACTGAAATTTTTTTAATGATTTGGGGATATTGCACCCTCTGGTACCTATTTAATTTAAAAATTAAGTTTAAAGGCCATAGATTATTTCTATATAAACTTCAGAAATAAAAAAATAAAACGAGACAATAGATTTTTTAGGGTTTGGTCGATTGATTTATAACCACAAAATTTGTTTTTGTTTGTGAAATGTTATATTGTGGTCCTATTCAATGAACTAAGTAAAAGATACTGTTAATCCCCGATTGAAATAATTATGAGTCATTAATTAATTAATCTCAATCATACATATATGTACGCCATAATCTTCTAAATAATCTATGAAGCATCAGCACAGCAGGACATCTTTGTATCAAGCATAGTAAGGGATGAATAACTCCGCAAAAATGAAATTCTTGCTTATTGCATTCGTAAAAAAATGGTATTAAAGGTTATGACCTAAAGGTATATGAAAACAATAATAAATTATATTTGTACTTCATTAATAAAGTCACAGAATATGTTCAATTTTTTAATTCATAAAATAAAGTAGCTGAATGTAGTATTTAGCAAACATAAAACTAATAACTCTAAATATAAAAAGTTACACATAATTAGTTTAAAAAAATCAACAATTAATATTTCTCGAAATGAAGTTCAGTCGACAAACTCTATAGCCAAAAACACAAATACAAAGACATTATTTTTATATATTAGGTATTAAAACCGTCCTTTTTAATTTAGCCTTTGAAAGGCTATTACTATACACAATTATTGTATTCTATCGTTAAACAAATATTTTTTCATATCACAATTCATCAATAGCATTTTGCAAAAATATATAAAAACATTGTCATTAATACAAACAAAATCATAAAAAGTTTATTTTGCAGGTATAATATATAAAAACCTTATAGTAAAATATTAAGATCTTTATTCAAGATAGTATAAATAGCTTTAACATAACTTATCTATACAAATGAGATTTAATAACAAAATATAAAGCAACAAGCAACCAATATTGACTAATTGGAGCATTTCAAACAGGAATGAAAATTTACACTGTTTAAAAAAATATATATATGAGATATGTATTGTTTCCAGCAAGAATAATGTCATCTGCTTTAAACAAAACTACATAAATTTCAATGAACGTTTGCATGAATAAAATTAATGTTCAGAAACATGTTCTCAAGCGACTCAATTCTTCCATTTTATATTCTGAAAAAAATAAAACTTTATTAATGACATATTGCATACAAATTCTCATAAAATTTATATGAATTTTAGTGACAACACTAGTTGTTTGGCCTCCGTAAACAGTAAATCAGTTTTTATTAGAAAAGTAATTCAAATTAAGAGTCTTCAGTGTTTTGTTTAAACTTAATTTTTGTTTGAGAGGATTTCAGCAATATTTTTTTATTATTATTATTATTTTTTATGGTAATGAGATGAGTGGAAAATTTTAAAATTGTAAATTTCTTCCTTTCTTTATCTTCTGATTGTTTTGGCTAGAGAAAATTAGGAAAAGTGTATGTAAATATTGTATAGACAAACATATGTTTAAGATTAAAAAACAAAAAAAAGTGTAGGCTATGAAGTGTGTTTTGTTTTTTCTCTTAAACAGCAGTTTTCATTTTGTTACATCAACATACAGATAGTTTACATCAGGAGCAGAGAGTTCGAAAGACTATAAAGCTCGAGGAAATGAAGAAATAAGACTTTGCATATTAGAGGACAAGGAGCTTGGCTTAGTCAGTGTTGAAGAAGCTGCGAACAAAAAGTTGTTGTTTACTTCAAGTTTGGACTTCTCAGCCTATCTCGTCTACAGATCTCTCCATGCGCATCGCCGCCCTGTGGTTTACGATACGCACTTTTCTCCGAAACATCATATTTGGACTTCTCGGCCTATCTTGTCCATAGAGCTCTCCGTGCACATGGCCACTCTGCAGTTAACTAAACGCACTCTTCTCCGAAACATTGTATTGTATGTAACTTTTTTTCATTATTTATTACACATTATATTAATATTTACTAACTATCAGGCCTGGTTAAATTAACTGTTAAATTGCTGATCAGTTATTTTCTTTTTTTTGAATAAAATAAATAGTTATTTATATATTATTTTTGGTACTTTGTTTAATGTTTATGCCTTACTGTTGGCAATTTTGTAACACTAACCGACTCAATCCCACATCCAGCTTCTCATAACATAACCGGCGCAATTTTCTAGCGTTTGGGGAATTCTTGATTCTCAAGAGCCCTAGCGCGAACACTAGTAAATCAAGTTTTGTCAAGGCAACTTAAAATAAGTTAACTTACAGTTCTTATCGCTTGTTCTGCATAGAAATAATCATCGGACTGAGGATGCAAACTCGCCTGATAAGTTAAAATACTCTCTTTGTCCTTCAATGTAGTATAAACCTAAACAGTATAACACAATTACATTATATTCCTATTATTGACAATTTATTATTTTAATTTATAAATAGGTAATAAGAAAGAAAATACTTTGTAAACTACAGCAGTTTATTTTAAAATTGTATACAAGACATCTCAGGGTTCCTGATGATTCTAGGTTCATGATAAAGTTATTTTTTAAATGTTTCATAATAAATAAATGGGTCAAGAGTTTTATATAGCTAAAGATAACAGTTACCAAAAATATAACAATAATGACATGAATATTCTTTGATATTGGCTATTGTAAAAGCTTCGTCTTCAACAAATATTATCTACGTGGTTGCTCCTCAAAACTCTAAATCTAGACCTCAGGCTACAGGAATAAGAGAGAGGTAACGGGATTGTTCTTCCCGTCATCTGCAACCAAGAACCCACACCACAAAATTGAGTATTCCCCACGTGATCAGGAAATCCTGCCTACCAGCCTTTCATTACCAAGGTTCAAGTCAATATATCTTCTTATTTAAAACCACTCCAAGAATAACAATAATAATAATAATAATCCACTTAATAATAAGTATCATTACAACCAATATTATAATATTGTCAATTTTATTGACAAGTATTGAGAGATAGAATACAAGTTATATCGATAACACTTAGAGAAGAGACAGTTCAAACACAAAATGACCATGTCTCAAATCAAGAAATATTACAGAACTAGAGTTTTAGGTATAGGAATGTTCTATGATTTTTAGAGTTTACATTTTCTCCGAAGTTCTGATAGATAGTGCATTATTGTAGTTATGAATTATCGTAAGCAAAACACCTGCAAAATATCAACATCAAAATGATATAAGGGGCAAGAAATGAAATAGACTACTTGGTTAAAAAAAAAATTTTAAAAACTTTATGTACTTAAAAAATTTTAAAAAGTAATATGAGAAGCTCTTTTAAAAACGTCTAATTATAAAGACTTTAAAAGGACTGCAACTGTTAATATTCCCAACTGATAATTTTTGATATATAAAATCTGGTATTTAAAATAAAAATTTTTTTTTTTTATTATAACTTCTTTATTGTACTAAAATTACAAGCTGCCTTATTAGGCAATAAGTAATTGAGATAAATCTTCTCATTCGTACCGTATTTACAATTCATCATTCACTCGCTCATTCATACAATATTTACAAACAGCCCAGAGGCCTCCCAAATCCACATGGTTGTCACCTCCCTCGCATGCGAAAGAGGAAGCAGAGTTTTGGGAAGTCCCCCACGCTCCTCAGTCAGCCGTGTAACCGGATACGAGCCAGTGGAGGCTGACAAAGAGCGCAAGAGCCAAATACGCTCAAGACATGATTGAGAAACTGGCCATTGCCAGGAATCCCAGTGTCACGCATTTATAGCTGTCATTTCAGTCTCCGAGAAGGATTATAGGGATGAGTGGTGCAGTGCAATGACTGTGTTAGGGGATTAGGGTGGTTGGATAGGTTATTATGGAATTTCATGAACTTGAAAGGGATGAGTTCAAGAATGTAAGGTATATTAAGATCGTTATGAAGGGTTTTGTTGCTGAAGTAATAAGTGACATTCACTATTGTTCTCAGGACTTTAAAATAAAATAAAAATTAAACATTGACCAGTAGTAATTATCAATAAAATTATTACATGATACTAACATCTATAATTGTGCGGTGACAATGGACCTTCTTAGCTGTATCCAATTTCTTATCAGTATTACTGATCAGATCCAAATACTGCATGAGTACATTAACGGGTGCGCCGAGTTTATGCATCTGCACGACAATCTCTTCCAGCGGCAGCTCAGTCTTCACTCTCTTATTACCCATCCATCCCTGTAACGTGTAACAAACAATAATGATCAATACTCATCTTAATTTTTATGCTTAATTCATTTATTTTAAATAATTTATACTAGAAATACTCAATTAAATTATATATAATTTTGAAGGGTTTAAAGTAACTGTTTTTATATAAAATAAAAATAAATTCAAAGCATGACACCCTTTGAAGAGGTTGCCTCTGTAGTTTGTAGGTGACACTGAGATGCTATGGTAAACAGCACTAGGCATTTCCTCCTCAACCTTTAGTTTGGTTTTCATGATTTGATTCGGTACTTTTTTAATCAAGAATTTACTCAATAGACCCCTCTCATGAACAAAATATCCTTGGAAAAGCCGGCCCAATCGAACCTAGGTTAGGAGTAAGCCTTCTACACTGCTTGTCACGGGGTCAATTGACCACGGGGATTGTCACTTATATTTTATATAAGGGTTTAATATAATTTAATCAAAGCTAAACGTGAACACTAATTCAATCTTTATTCTTGGACATTGGACCTGATTTCAAATATAATATAAAATTTTGTCTCATGTGACCGGCCTACAGGTCATAAAATAGTAAAATAACCTTAAGTTAAGTGGGGTAAGATGAACATCAGTGTGAACACCGGAAAGATCGACTGCAATGCAACCTTCTATATCCAAAAAAGGAAAATGCGGTTTTCTACCAAGAGAGAAGGCAACAGAAATACCCATCTTTTGCCATGGGCATTCGGGTACAAGAAATAGTAAGCACTTCCATTTTTCTATTCATCTTACAAACAAAATACAACCAGTAGGACTTGAGTCTCACGGGCTTTCACACTTATTGACTTCCAACTTACCAACCAAGCACTAATTAATGATTCATACATATGACCTCTGACCAGCTCAGCTATAAAATGCTCCATATGTAGTCACCTGACTGAGAACACTGCGCTAAAAATCTCCAGAAGTTTCAGAACATGACACGGAGTGGTGTGACACCTCTTTAGAGATGTTAAAGAATGCCGAAGTGCAGACCAAGAGTTAGTTCATCCGCCGGAGACACATAAACATTTTTGGCTCGTTACAGCACCTCACAAACCCAGCGTTTTACATTATGACACCTCCGCCCTTCCTGCATTTATGGCAACATCCTCTCTAGGAAACTTAGGATAATTTAAATGAAAAATATTTTCTGTGGCATAGGTTCAACTATTATTTGGAGCCCTTGACTAGGAGGTCCTGGGTTAAAGTCCCGAACCTGCCAGTAGGTTTTTATCTTTAGCTGCTAATTATTAATAAATAGGTTAATTTAGTTTGAGTTCCTGCCATTACCCTGGAGGGTACGCCCCATTACCTTCAGATTTCAAAAAGCTTGCGTTGTATAATGCTAATAGTATTATAGTAATAATTAGTATTTCATAAATTCACAAAGTTCATAAAATGTAACCATAGAAACAGTAAATATGGAATATACAAAGTAGTACACTTTATACTAACAATTCTAATTTTAGTTTTAAAGAAATTTATTTAACAAAGGTGTTAAAAAAAAATATAGGAATTATTACTAGGGGAAAATGAAAATGCATGCATACCCTTTATTTCGAAAGCAAGCCCATTTGTTTTACTTTTTTCATTAGTGATATATATTTATTATCGATTTAATAATAACAAAATCTTGAGAATATTACGACAAAAGAGAAACTTTTTATTTATTAGATTGTAAAAACAATTGGAGGATTTTGATTAGATTAGTAGAAAAACTGCATTATCCACAATCGTGTACATGACGAAGAAATTATACATGGATTTTGATTTTGTAAATGACATTAAAATATTATTAGTCCGCAAGATGCCTGAATAGGTGAAACACGGAACTTTTTAATGCGATTGTACAAATAAAAAATAATGAACTATCACAAAAAATAATTTTCTAATAAGCCAAAAAAAATTAGATTTTGTAGTTTCAATAGTTGAGTAAAATAAAATATACGGATATCTTGTAAGGACTTATCTCCTGGCAGATAGTTATATTTTAATACGCTTTCATTTAATGTGTGTCGATACAACTAATTGTAAATTATGATTAATCAAACCTATATTATTATTGAATTTTGAAGATTCAGCCTATACAACTATTAAGACCAAAAATAACATGTTATAATATAAACATTTTATTCATAACTAAAATTAATCTAAAATACTAACATAACTAAAAAAATAATTTAAATTTTTTGCTAAGAATAGTTTCGATGTACTTTCATCAAATAGTTTATTATAACTACATAAATACTAAATAATAAATTTACAAACCTTAGTAATAAATAAACTCTCTATGTCCGCCCAAGAACCAGCTCGTGCGTTGAGAGCGACCCAATGAAACAACCTTTCAGCGACTCCTTGATCCTGGACGAGCGATACAGGAGAAAGCGGGCTTTTTGAATCCCAGTGAGTTCTACAAGCGTAATCTATGCAGGATGTAACGGAGTCTCCAGTAGGCTTACCTGCTATTCCTTCCCACTCTACATTTCATGATAGAGAGAAAGAAATTTATATTAGCTAATTTATAAAGAATAGGTTTTTTTTAAACAAAATAAAATATAAAATAAAAACTTACCAAGTAGGCGTATGAAGTTATCGACAATTAATTTATCTTTATAGTCCTGAAAATGATTTCTTTGGCAAAGCTTCAATCTCTGTAGCTGTCGTGAAGGATTAGAGCAAGCAAGGCTAAAGTGTTTCATCTAAAACAAAAATGAAAATTGAAATATTTGGTTTCCATAATGAGAATGTCAATCTTTCAATAGTAATCATAATGACAATAATTATGCTCTACATACAGAAGATTCTCTTGTGTTTCCCAACATTCTGAAACATAAATAAACGGAATGATTTACTGTTTATTACTGTTATACCAACAAGTATCAATAAAATAAAAAAGTATTTAAATATAAACTATATTTACTCAAGTAAATCTGTTGCTTCTTGAATTTGCATTCTTGTCGACAAATAAGTAATATAATGCTGCACTGCGACAGGTGAAGTAGACAAAATATGATGAAATAAGTTTTTTTTTAAAGTTTTTTCCAAAAATAATACAATCTAAAATTTTATGTAAATGTGTAAATTATATAAAATTACAAACTCTCAACATCATTAAACATAATAAGCAATCAATTTTTTTTTTTTTAAATATGTATATACCATTAATATCGCATCACCATCCCCTAATGCCAGAGCATTTTTTAGCAGTTCTTTTTTGCTGTTTAACGATCGATAGAGTTCCAACGAATAGGGTTGGCCTGTCAAAATGTTTTTCAGTACTTTGTCTATGTCAGGAGGGGACCATCGACTCTGTTAAAGGTAAAACATGAACAATAAATCATAAACTGATTTTAATATAAAATAACATAAAATAATTATCATGTTACCTCAGTTTTCCTTCTCAATATAACTAATTCTTCATCTTTTGACTTATAACTGTCTTTGGTGAAAGAAAATTCTAAATTATCTGCCTCTAGAACTAAAGAATTTCATGTAGCTCACATTCGAAATCGTCTAAATATTGTGCTATGTTAATTTGTACTTACTGTTGTCAAGCACTTTAGAAGGTATTAGTTCGCTCAATTCAAGCTGTAATGTCGTGTCATTATACACTGAAATCAAACTATTTATTCAAACTCTTTGTAATATATTGTTAAGCACAGGGGAGATACAATAATCAACAAACCTGGAAAGGCATCAAATATTTCACTCTTATTCGAACCTAAACCAGCCTTTATCTGTTGAGATAGCCTCGCCGTTCCTTCGAGAGAAATTCCACACATTTGTGGAGCAGTAGACTAAATAAATCAATGTTATTAGCTCATTATAAATAAAGAAAAATGAATCTAGCAATAGATATAATTACCTCATCGTCATCAAAATTATAACCCTTAACATCACTTTTCTCCCAAAAATCATCTCCTGTAGCCATATTTCGAGCATAATCAACCCTTCAATTTCGTTTTTTCTCCTCTTTAATAAAAAAAAAATACGATTTGAACCCGTAACCTTAACGACAAAACTGTATTATAACCTCTCCTGTCACTTCGGACATTGTCACTTGTGCACTATGCAGGCTTGCTACGTTCCGGGTGGAGCCGTTCCGAAGAACCGGTTCCAGGCTCGGAACGAAAAAAAAATATTAGCAGTTCCGACTACCAGATAGTAGTGAAGTTCCTTCTACAGACCAAAAGAAAAGTGTGCAGACTGAAAACAATCATAACTGTTTGCCAACCTCTTTATTACGAATAATTAGAAGTTCCCCTCTTCAAGGCCCAGAAAATATCTATTTATATTTCCATATTGTAATAATAAAAAATCTTAAGGCGTCAGTTAAGATAGGGGGAAACTGGTGTACGAAATAGCCGCAGGTGGGGGAACCCCCCCCCCCCCACAACCACCACTGGTTTGCCTATATAAGCAGCCAGATTTGAGGCATTCGACATCATCCAACGTAGACATATCAAATTTTTCGACTCCCTGCAATACTTGACAAACCCGGTGTTAAACAGGATAACCCCCGCTCCGTTCCCCCATCGATGGCAGGACGCTGTCGTGGCTGGAACGCTTTAGTCTTAGGTTCTAGGTTTAGGTTTTAGTGTTAGTGTTTTGCAAGCTGAAGGTGAGCCTCATCACCTAGTGAGTGTATGTGTATTGGACTTATTAACAACAATCTGAAAGTATTATATTTTATGCACTCCTTAATATGCATCTGCGAATGCAGCACGAGGAGACAGCTGTAATTCCAAATTTATTTATTTATTTTTGTCATTGTATATATATTATCAATAAAGAGGTTTTGAAAAAAAAAAAGAAGCATTCGACAGACTCTCAGAACCCGGCACTTGGAATACTGCTCTTTCTATCTCTGCACTGGCGCTTGCTGATCTACTCTAACCATGGCTTTCTTATTCAACTACATCTGCATCTCTCTTTCCTAACCTCGCTATGTTTTAGTCTGGCGTTGTCAGACCCCACACCTTCCTAGTGGGATTCTTTGCCTTCGTCTCGCTAACGCTGGCACATCCTTGGAAGAGATCTCTTCCTCGCGGACGACGGGGGACCTACAAACTTCACCTAGTAGCGTCTCCCCCAGCGATCCAGTCTGCCTCTCTCCGGTTCACACTCGCCTTAGCGATCCGGATGGTTTTCGCTTACCCTTTGATATCGAGTGTGAACTTGTGGTCATTCCAATACGCCGTAAACTACCTATAATACCTAGCCTGTAAGTTCTTCTTCAGAACATAGTGCACTGTCGGGGCACACCTTCTAAGATCTTATGGAGTCAGATCAATACGAATAAAGCTGTCCGTCAACTAGGCCGCCAGCAAAGGTCAAAGACCATAGGTTTAACCATTTTATCTCTTTTTTGACGCTCGCCGGACAGCGGCCGGGTCGAAGAGGCCCTAGCCCGCGGTGGGCGTACCCCCTCTCAAACCGACAAAGCTGTTTAGTTTGTATATCGGATCTTTGTCAACTATTGTAGGAATTACGGATTTGGTTCTTCTGATTTCCACTTTATAAAAAAAGTAACAGCTGTTGTAACTTCTCGAACCGAAGGCATAATCCAGAAATTGGCGTCAAGAGCAGTAATTGATTTCCAGAAGCGTCTTCCATTTTAACTAACAGGAGTTTCAAAACCTTTAATCGGTAACGAGCTTAACTTTTTTTACAATCCCTTAGTCTAACTGTAGAATGAATAAATAATTTAATATAATAAAAAGATATAATTTCTTAATTTCTCAAATTTATAGAAGTGGCAGAGACCCGTATGTACATATACAATCATCGTTCTCAGTCTTGCATTAGGCTTATTATTAAGCTCACTTTAAGATAATGTTTCATTAATCTAAAAATTATTTAATTTCATTATATATCCAGTTAATACTGTTAAATTTAGGCTTAAGAAACCTAGTGAAGACTTGAAGGCGGACATTCATTCGTAAACTTCTTTTAATAACTGGCACTTACTGTTTCATTCATTAGTACATCATGTAAACCAGTTCCGTTCTGTGCAAAAACTCGGTTGGTAACTACCCTGTAACTGCAATGGACAAAACAATTCATGCTAACATTTGTTATCGGTCGAAACATAAATGAATCATGGTCACTAAACTCTGTGTTATTGCAGAGATCAGCGATTGATAGAGATACAAAGTGGTCTGTCTAAGGCAGGTCTAGTTCTTTTTGTCATCCAAGTAACATTCCCCGACGCTACAAGATTAGAATGTTATTGGTTCCATTGTGGTGAGCACCTTCCAGAAGGACTACAGAGGTATCTAATGTATACTTCATGAATTGTATGTAAACACACATATATATTCATTGTTGTAAACATCTATACAATCCATACTTCTTTTTTATTTTGTTTTTTTTATATTATATAAAGCTTGCAGACAATTTCAAAGGAACTCACCAGCCAGCATCATTATATGGAAGTACACGATCAACACAAGACACCTGTTAACCTGGAAGGAGCCCGTTAAGGATTAAATCAGCCAGCATATGATCGATAAGAAATACTCATCCTTGGAGCAAGATCTCAAAAAATTAGGAATAGTATGAAATTTCAATAATATTTTTTTTTTTTGCAAAGATACAAAATATCACTGAAGCTTTACGATTAAAGTCATCTCAATTCCATCTTAGCCAGACAATATTTTTATTGTTACTTCGTTCTGTAGAACTACTCAAATTATGGACTTAAATAACCACCTCACTAAGCGCCTAGTAAAATGTTAACGGACTTAGGAAAGAACCTTAGTTAATCCGAACACCTTTCCCACCCTAATTTGGTGATCATAGAAGAGTCAAAGCTAAATCCTTGTAATGGATTAATATAGTCATGATATTTAAGTTATATGTTGTTCACGAGTGGAACTACTGCGTATATATAAAGTAGAAAAATGGTAAATTGTTGGAATGCGGGTCGGCTGTGAGAGATAGCGTCATGAAGAGAAGAGTCCATACGATGTGTACAAGAAGTAAACCATTGTCTCGACCTGGGTAAGGGTTGAGAATAAAAAGCAGGGATTTTCAAGCGGTAAGTAGTTGTCCGCCAAGAGTGAAGGGCCAAAATGACTTGAGTCAGGTGGTTCTGTAAAAAAGTGGTAATTCGCATAACTCCCGATGCCTTAAAAGTCAGAATATGAGTTAAAGCAGGGACGAGAACTAGATGGACTTAAGAGCAGGGTGGACCCTGCATTTATTATTTACAGTATTCAAATTAATGTCTTATCATCCCAATACCTAGAAATCCTGAAAGGTAAGATTAGATTTTTTGACTGTTAATTGTGGATATTTAGTAATTACTTTATCTATCTGACGCAAATTACCTTCGGCGAACGAAGGTGGACTAAATTATCAACCCTGATCATACTTATTTCCTTTTGATTTTAATTTTTCTATTGTCTTCTAATCTATTACCAAATTTGATTTAGGGCTGAATGCATCATAATGCTGGTGGATAAGTAATGTTCAGCCAGCAAGATGATGTCCTCGGGAGCATAGGTACCTTTATGACAGTAAAGCCTAGGCCCCGAAGTTATATAACTTCGTAATGATTTTTCCTTAATATATGTTGTAAAATATTTTCTGCCATTCAATTAAAAATCATTCTTTTTTATATCTCGAATCATTCATACAGTATTTACAAACAGCCACGAGACCTCCCAAATCCACATGGTTGTCACCTCCCTCACATGTAAAAGAAGAAGAGGAGGTCACCGGATACGAGCCAGTGGAGGCTGACGAAGAGTGCAAGAGCATACGCTCAGGACATGATTGGAGAAACTGGCCATTGCCAGGACTCCCACAGGCATTTATAGCAGGTCACGAGGCCACTGCCGTTTTAGTCTCCGAGGAGGATTATAGGAATGCGTGGTAGAGTGCAGTGACTGTGCTAGGGGATTAGGGTAAATAGATAGGTTACTTTGGAAGGGATGAGTTTGAGAATGTAAGGTAAATATTCTATTATCAAAAGAAGGCTAATGTCACGGAATGTAATAACAGAACAATTTAATACAAATTAAGCTAGGGTAATGAAAGTATTAGTTTTATGATTATCACTGGGTGATATTTTTTTTAACTTAACTGTCGATTTTTCTATTATAATTTCTCCCACAAATATTTATTTTGAATTGAAACCTGTTTTAGTCAGTATGTCTATCACCCCCTCCGTATTCTATATTTTACCTTTTATGTATTAAAAGCTGGTACCTGGTACCAGCAGCTTCTCTCATGTGGATTTTGGAATTTGATGCTTATGTTTTCTAAAAACATGACTTTTCTGTCCAAACACTGTAAAATGTAAGTTACTAATGGTTCATTATTTTTTCAGAATAATTGTAAAACCACCTGAAAATGCGGTTATTCTCATAAAAAAAATACTCTCCCCAAATGGATTTTTCTGTATGTTGTTTCCTTATTTCGGGAGATACGTTGTCTCATATATATCATTATCAATATTACTAGCAATACTTTTTATAAAAATAGAGTAAATGACATTTCATTTAGAATTAACATTAAATGGTATACAATCTTTATTCTCAAACTGGGGGTACATAGTTAGCCATCAATTTAGATATGAGTGAATTATTTGTTAAGATATTAACTTTGGTCTATGAAAGAAAGATTTCTTACAAAGTATATCAAAACATAATCCACTAATAATTTTGATGAAGATCCTTTTTTCATCAAGCTAAATTTGTTATCCCAATGAATACCTTCACAAGAAACTATGAACTTGCAGTTTTTTATGTTAATATAGTTTTCTGTATCAATACAAGAAATATTTATTGTTGTAGTTTTATTTAAATAAGAGAATTTTCTCAATTTTAAATCAAGAACTCGACTTTCAAAAATAAGTCATTTGTAAATTAATTACACATGATGAAGTAAATGAAAAATATCTAAATTCTATTAGTGTAGCAGTCTTGGGAAGGCAACAAACATTTTGGTACTGGTTTAATTATAATCGATTCAGTAGTTTTTACTGCAATTGACATTCTAACACGAATACACAGCAGTTTTATATTACACTGTAGGTACAAATGTGTTGTTATAGTTTATTCAAAGGTACATCTCTCTATCTGAATGCGTAACTATTCAAGGGTAATATGAAGTTTAGTTTAAGAGAATAAATTATATTGTTGTTATTGCCCTGTATTTTTAAAATTGTCATCCTCGAGCTTGTTTGATTGTTTAATGTCACCCAAGAACCTTGTAATTTCTCCTTGTCATTAGAACAAGGAATTTTGTCATTGCTTTATTTATATGTGTTCTGAAACATGATTGCATACTGTTAGACATAATTTTTCACAAATATTATAAACTCAAACAACTGGGCACTAATCTAAATTCATATCTAATTCAAATACTGGGGATCTCAAAGCCAAACCTAAACAATTTAACTCTGTTTTTTTTTGCTAATTGCTGCTGCTTTCGACAGATCCTTTTTTTCTATAGATCATCGTCCCTTTGTAACTCCAGTCCTTTAAATTTCCGGCAGGAATATACCCTCCTCGTATTCAATCAACTGTCTATTTAGCTATACTAATGTTTCTTACCCAGCGGTGCACCATAGTTTTGTTTTCTGTAACCTAATTTGTACCTCTTGTAATAAAAAAAAAATTATTATTATTCTCAATAATGTTTTGTTGAGGTTCAATTAAATAGTTTTTATTATGTACTAATCGCTAATAAGTTGCTATTGTTTTATAATTGCATGAAAAAGAAAAAAAAAGGCGGAGGAGTGGGATAGGCAACACCAGCACAGAATGCAATTGATCAGAACTCGTAACATTGGTGGTCAATGTGGCCTTTAGCGAAAGATCGTGAAGGAATTATCTAGACCTTTGCTACCTCCTGAAAATGAGCCTCAAAAGAAGCGCCAGATTGGTGGAGCTATGGCAAACAACAAGAGGAAATCTTTAACCAGAAATGATGCTTCTCCACCTTGATGAATGAAAATTGAGATTTTTTAATATATATTTTCAAGCATTAATATGTTATCTAATAATATCAATATTGACTATTGAATAGTAATATAACTCAGGTCGTAAACTGGACCATATCCAAACAGCCACATTCACAGTTATAATTACTTTATGACATAAATTCAAAACACACAACGTTTAATGTGTTTAAGTTTAATGTGATATTACTGATATCGCAATAACGATGTTATAACCTAGGTATAGACACTGATATACCTAGGACTGTCCTTTGACAATAAAGGAAAGAGAGCAAACATTTAACACTGGCTTACACTACTTTGTAGTTTACTTTTGTTTTTAAAAAAATATGAACTACGTATTTTACAACAATGAAACATTTATTCTTATATGAACCAATCTGAATTTACAGGACTTAAATATACAACTGCCAAAGCGTAGGCAGATTATAGACTCCTCAATCAACACAGTACTGCTCATTTAATAGAAAATTGATTAATTGGAGCTTTAGAAAATAATGGAGTTTATTACCTAATAAATAAATATATAAAAAAACTTTATTGTGAGATATTGTTATCTAATGAATAGCAGATAAGTACAGAGGTCTTGCCAACATGAAAAATAAAATGTAAATAATGGATGATTGATTGGAAAGAACTAAAACATATACAAAACTCAACATTATGTCACAAATGCTACTAATAATTGTGGGCATTGTAGCACAACCAAAATTGTTTATAATATAAAAATTATTTGCGCCTCATAACTAATCGATCTTAATATTGCAGCTATGTTCAAATAAGGCAATTAAATACTTTAAATAACATTACTTATTACAAATTTAAAAACTTAAAAATTATTACTGGTAAAATAAGAATAAAAAAATGTCGTAAATTCAAATAGTAAAAAATACAATGGATAAATGAGATTATCAATTGTTAGATAGATTTGACGTTTTACGCCTGCATGTACTGCGATAGTGGTTATAAAAATGATTCAATTAATCTGAAATTTTAAAGGTATATATTTTACAACAACTCAAAATACCCTAATTGTGTGTCGGTTAAAATGGAATAAAGGGACGTTTGGAAAAAGAAACTAACTCGCAATTTCTTGTCATTACTCAGACATTTATGGTACTTACTTGTTTCCCATGGCTAATAGGTTTTTTACTCGCAAAAAACAGTTTAAACACTGGTATCTGATTAAACAGTTTAATATAAATTCGCATATAATTTTTTTTTTTTAGGTATCGGCAGACTTTGATGATTCTACCTTTGTTCCTGCCTTTGTGATAAGATGTGTGGTGATATAATTCTTTGTGACAACAACGCATAATACTGCGTTAACTGACCGCGGTGACACCTCAGATCTCAAAGCCGGGCTCCTGGTCATACATTGCTGATATCATAGATTACTGTCTCTAAATCGGTAATAAGAGAAATTATTAGATGTGCTGAGACATTGCTACCATTTCACGAAGGAAGAGGTGAGATTTTCCAAAATAAGCCCACTTCGCTCCCAGATCTCAACTATAGTTAGTACTACTCGAATATACTTTATCTCCACAAGGAACAATCCTGACTGAACTGAATCGTCTTGATCCTGTAGAAGGCTAAAGAAATTAGGGATGAGCTAATGGTACATGTGTCACATGCACATGACACTGTGAATAACTAGGCAAAGTATGCCATGCACCAGAGCTTTTCGAAATTGTATCCTTTATATCAATAGAGAACTATAAACCCCAGCTAGCTAACTAATTCAACGCACAGTTCAAATCAGGGCTGCAAATAGTTACAGCTGATGATCATGGATGTAAATAAGGCCATAATAAAGAATAAAAAGATTACCCTCATTTCTAGAGTAGCGGATCCAGAGCCCTTGGTGATGATAGAGGCTCCACGGGCCATGACGAGAAAGTGCTTGTAAAGTTAGTGAAGAAGGGGGAGAAAAAGTTAAAATAAGTACCCCGTAAATGAAAGGAGAAAAGTCAAACCGGTCAAAAAAGGTGCAGCGAACCGCACTGTTACGGGAACCTTTAGGCCCATTTCCTTTGAAGCAGTCCAGGTACTAGCAGCAGCAGCAGTTCCAATGGACCAGCACTTTCGAGCTAAGGCCCAGAGGGGGCAGAGGTTCCACCTCCCCTTCGACAATCAAAAAGGAACCTTGAAGTTGGAAAGAACACTTTATAGACCGGACCATATATATTATTTTAAATAAATCATTATTTTAGGAAACTATTTTGTTAATTAAAATAGATTATTTTCTACCCTCATTATTTGAAATAAATATTTAATGTGATCATTTTCTATAGAAATTATCTAAATTACAAATAATGACAAAATAAATAATTATTCGCTTTACGTTATGTTTTTATTTTAGGAGTCATTTGAAATAATATTGAAAGTAATCAATTTTATATCCCTGATTTTGTTATGAAATAAAACATGTTTATGCTTACATAATGAATAATCCGTTCTGTTTTATATTCTTAGCTGTTTAATTACAATTTATTGCTTAAAACAACCTTTTTGTAAACTTTTGATTAGTATAATTTTGAATACTGAAGTAAATATTTTTTTGAAGCGTTTCAGTGAAATGCAATAAAAATTGGTGTTATTTTAAATTATTTTTAAAAACTAGTAGTGTATTATTAGCGGGAAAATGATGAAAAACTATTTAGATGGGAAGTTTTTTGAAGTTATAGAAGAAGAATCTGTGATGGACGGGACCATTTTTGCTAAATGCAAAAAATTCACAGACAAGGTAAACAAATTAAAAGTAACAAGTAACTTTTTGTCGCATTTAAAAATTGAGGAGTATTCGGATAAAGGATAAAGGGACAAAAATTTCAGTGAAATGCCATCAGGATAAAGAGGCGATCTTTGTGAAATAACAATCTCACAAAATAAGCTTGAAAATATTATTGTAAAATATGTTGCATATTCTTTTGTTTCTCTCTGTCTACAATTGAATACAATGTTTTTTTTTTAATATTTTTGAAAATATAAGCTGTCCAGTTTCCATTAGCCAGCACATGTTATGTAGACGAATAAAGAACACATGATCAAAGTGTAAATCAAAAAGAAGAATTAGAATTCCTACAATTTTACATCTGAGACAAGCACTATTTAAATTCCAAGCAGAAGACCATCATAATTATTCAAAAATATACAATATAAAATACTTATATTATAAATTTTTTACACTATAAATAAACTTATAACAGAAATATTATTTGTATCAATAAAACTCAATTTTCGTGTATAAATTAATTTGTAAGTTTATACTGCAATACTTTTATTTGGAACACCTAAACCAAAATTCCCTTTAAAGTACCCCTAATGAAAATTATGTTTAATAATATACCAAATGTTTTAAATTCTGAACTGTATTATTTTTTTATCAACTATTTATTTTTAAACTTAAAATCAAATCAGTTTTAAAATGAATGGATGAAATGCAATTCCAAGTTCTTGAATATATTTGAAAATAATATAAAATAATTTATTTTGTTATAAATAGCATTTTTTTTTTATCTGCATACATATGTTTGTCTGCTTACATTCTTAAATACGGATACAAAGAAGTTCGTGTAACACGATCTGATACCCTCGCTCCCTTGAAAATCTGCTATAAGCTAAATCCACTGGATAATCAAAATAAAATGATAGTCCTTTTAATTAATCAAGCCTAAGCCGAAATTAATCAATTTTACCTCAAAATTAAAAATATCTAAATAGGGTTTCTCTTATGGTAAATAAGGTGAGCTGTTAATAAATTCAGTCCATTAATGTATAATGTTATTTTTTTGTACAATGCAGTTCACTATTTTGTATACTTGAATTTTTTTATAAAATGTAGCCAAGCTACAGGAAATACAATGAAGCAATTGTAAATAGATTCGTCTGTAAAATCTATATTTTGTATGTATATAAATTTGTAACCAGGGGATAGTGGGTGAAAAAAAAAGTTTTCTCAAACAATTTATGTACGTAGTAAAGATACGTTTTTGGTTTCTTCTCGACGAATTGTATAGTTAGTTTTATTACATACATATTTTGAGCATGTTTGATCGGAAATCTGCTCTATGGTTACATAAGTTATTTTTTAGAAACTTCAGCGCTTAATGAAGGCACCCTAGGGACCAGCAACTGAATATATTTAGCGTTATAACATGCGAATGGTTGCATATTGCCTAAGAGGTGTGTGAGCTGGACGGAATTGTTCAAAGAAGATAAGAGTAGGGTCGTGCCTTATCAACTCATACTGGTTTGCTGTTCCATCTGCAAATAGTGAGGTCGGTGATTCGACTCTCGAGAATGGCAAAGAAATATTTTAGGACTATAACAACATTACGAGCCCCTATTTACGGCAGGAAGGGTGGTCCGGTCCTACGTTTTCCCGCAGAAATAGTGTTTATTAAATAAATTCAAATCAAGACTGACGAATCTCACAGTTAACCTGTTAACCGAGCGGGACGTATAAATACGTCAAACGTCAACAATATCGGGTACGAGTAGTACATATGAATACGTTCTTTAAATAAAGGGTGTCCCAGAATTAACGCAAGATTTGAATTTGCCACCATTTGTGCAGTAAAGTGCTGGCAACCCTAAAAAAAAAAAAATTTGACAGCTGACAGTTTAGGGTTAGTAAAAATGGATCAATTCAAATACTTCATGAGACATTTCCAGGTCGTGTACTCTCTCGTTTGGGTGATCGCAATCGGCCCCTTAGATCGTGTGATTTAACACCGTTAGATTTCTTTTTATGGTGTTATTTGAAGTCAAAGGTGTATGTCAACAAGGCCACATCCACCCGTGCATTAAAAGAGGAAATTCAACCACATTTATGCCAGCCAAATGGTTATGGAAAATTTCGACAAAAGAGTGCGTATGTGCCAGCAAAGTCGTGGAGGTCATTTGCATGTTGTGTTATTCCATAAATAACCCTATCCTATTTACTTTATAATTCAATAAAAAAATAACAACAAAAATTCTAAAAACTTCTATTTAAATAAAATCTTGCGTTAATTCTGGGACATCCTTTATTTTCAACATTTTAGGGGCATCAAATGAAACTGCTAGGCGATAAACGAGTGTAGATAACCTAAAAAGAAAAAAAAGTACAAATTACATTCTGTTAATCAGGACGCCAATATTCTTGATTTGACTTCTCAAAATAGAAATTTAGAAACACATTTTTTTTGATACTGTCCTATCCGAAATATTGAAATAAGTAGACAAATGTAGTCTGGTACAAGCAGAACCATTAGTAAGATTTCACAATGTAAACAAGATCCGCCATATTGTATGAAGGGACTCGCAAGTAAGACACAAAAAGTAGACCAACAAACAACGAGGTGGGGAAAAAACCTAACCTACCATATATGAAATAATTAATTAAACTTAATCGATTTACAGCGTTTTCCATGTCACCGCAACAACTAATATAACCTCCTTGTGTTTATTTCAAACAGGAAACTGACCTCTAGTCCTACATCCGTGTTCGCGTTAAAATGTTTCCTATTTTAATAATAAATAAAATTTAAATTCATTTTTATCCATAATATAAATCTGTTATTAATTTTCCCACGTAGCGTCCCGGAGATTGTTTAGAAATATTATTATTAATGGCGAGGCCGGGTTTGTGTTCAACTACTACCCACAGGTACACGGTCAGTCGGACTGACATCCAATCCTTTGATTGATCGTGTAATGCTTAATACTGATGGAGTGACGTATTTCCAGTTATTTTGAAATGCAAGCATCAATTACACTAAGTGGAGGAGAGACTGACAATTGAATGACGGTGTAGTGGCAACCCTCAGTGTTGTTGGTCAGTTCGGTGTTGACGACGCACTTGACATTGACGATTTACAAGTGTCTGGTGATGGCGACGAGTGTTTAAAACGTTCCATCGAAGCTTTGATGAGACTTTGCCCAAACTGTCTCAGCTGTTTGAACAAGTACAACAAAAACTCTGTCGTCAGAGAAGCCTACACAACAGCTGTTGTAGTGAAGGACCGTCGAGCACTTGACGTTCGAACTATTGACGGGAGCTCAATAAAATTAAAAGTTCAATGAGAAGTGGTTCTGGAACGGATGAAGAATACAAGCCTACTTTACGTCTTTTTTTTTTTCAAAACCCCTTTTATTAACTTTTTTTCACAACAGATGATCAAAATACAATGAACAAGATTTATAATTTACAAATTCTCCTCGTGCTGCATACTTAGTGCATTTGAAGAAGGGTAGATTTAAAAAATACAATTGTTTTTTTACATTGAAAATATCAATACAAATAAACAGGACTAGGTGATGGGGCTCATCTTCGGACCTTCCTCACCTTCCTCTAGAATATAATAAAAAATTGAGCAGTGTTTTCACTATAATTCAATAAGCATTTAATTCATAACGAGTAACACCAATATCTCTCGATATTTCTTTTCCCCCTTTAACGCCAGAGGTTCAATAGATGTAAATATTAGTGGTTTAAATCACGAGCCGGCCAATGAGCCGTACCTACTGCGCGGTGTCGGTTATGGAATATTTAATAACGCGTCCTCTAACTGGAATCTTTATGCGCGCCCTACAGGGTCAATCAAGAAGGTCCATATTTACAAGAATATTTACATCTATTGAACCTCTGGCGTAAAAGGGGGAAAAGAAATATCGAGAGATATTGGTGTTACTCGTTATGAATTAAATGCTTATTGAATTATAGTGAAAACACTGCTCAATTTTTTTATTACTAGGTACTCCTAGTACAATGACCCGCTCAACCCAAATCTTTCTTCATTTTCCCTTCAATTTTCTAATTTGAGAGCTTAGGGAAAAAATTTTTTTTTTTTTAAATATTTGATATATTATATATGAAATATATTTTCTATGGAATATTAAGCATTAATATTTTAATATCGTATATTTACAGTACAATCTCGGTAATTCGTATATCCCGCTTATTCGTAATAAACTGCTGGTCTCTTGGAAAAATCACGGTTATTCGTAAAAAAAAAAAACAATTAATTTCGGCCCCCTCTGTAATTCGTAACGATTTTCGGACCCAAGACCACTTAAGCGCCTAATAATTTTTGTAAGCATCTGTTGACAATCCCGTTTATTAAAGAGAAAAAACCCCATCTCTTTCCCTCTCTACAATTCTGTTAATCAGGTGGGTTTACATTATATTCAATATCCTCTATTTCCGGTGAGTTCTGTCCGATGTCCGATTTAGTTGAGTGTGGTTACACCATTGAGTTCAAAGCGTACCCGTAAGAAATGGTGTAAATCGCCTGGACTATGCAATTTACGCGATCAAGCACTCGTCATTTTTATTCATTTAGAATAATTAACTACATTCATATTTTAGTGTATTGTGCGCAATGCAATAAATGGAATTTTAATAAAAACCGATAATCCCGTTTTGATATAAACTTTTCTTTATTCTCTCAATAATTCGTAATCCCGCTATTTCTAAAATCTCGATAAATCGTAATAACCCTTGTTTCCTTGGCATTACGAATTATCGGGATCGTACCGTACCAATACAATTTAACATGGACAGGATGCCGTAACATGTAAACAACAGTCTATGAACAAGTTGCATTGTTAAACTCATGGTTTGAACCTCCGTGCCCTCTCATCGTACCTCATCCTAATTGAGGTCATTATATTTATTTATTTTATAATTTACATGTTTATCATTTGGTTAAATGCATAATCGATCAGCCATTTGCTTTAAATCCAAATGTGCATTTATCTCTCGCATACGTCTTTACTTGTTTGCGATTCCTAAATTTCGTATTTTTCTATTTATGAAGAAATTACTTAATTATTAATTATTCGATGAAAAGTTAATTTTACTCTTAGGATATATAAACCGACAAACTTAGAACGCCAATTAGTCCCAAGTTAGTTTCTCTTTACTAATTAACAATTTTCTAAATTTATTTCTTAAATCATTTTTCTTCATAAATTTAACAACGGCAGAAACTATTCTGCAGTCATCCGTGTCTTTTGCGAAACTTTTCCGAGTTGATTTTTTAAATGGGAATATTTCTTGAGAGTTTTAGAGAATGAAATTTAATCTGCTATAAATTATAGGACACAAAAAAGACACAGCGATAAATTAAAACAAATAAATCATAAATTATCAAAACTTATTAATAAGTTCTTGAAGCTGTAAGAAAACTTAAAGCTCCTTAATTCACTCAGTGATTGATAATTGCATATGAATCGATACACACGTATTAATCAGGCACAGGCTATAGCTGACCAAGTCGTTAGTGAACGTCAGCATAACCTTACTCTTACAGGAAGCTAAAACTAAGCTACAGCGATTCGAATAGGAACATACTATGTGCTAGGTGCGGGTAGAATATTTATACACGAACATTCGGCAAAAAGTGTCCGTGTAGGCTTCGGTGAAACCCATGGTAAGACAGATACTCGTACATAGTTAAAAATTATTTCTGGTTAAAAAACACATGAAAACGTGACTCGGGAACTCAACTGTGAGGAAAAATTAAAATGTTGGATATATATTCTGAGCTGTGGCTTCATTATGCTTGACAGTTTTCAAACATATATATATATATATTGTAACATTCATGATATTTGAGAATATCATGACCAGCCACCCTCCCACTTTGTCCAACATCTGCCCTTATGCTCTTAGGAGTGGGGATGAGACGAAGGGCGAGTTTTAGTCAGTCTTAGCCAAGAGCCAGAGAGCAAAGCAGAGCAAGCTCCCGTTCCGTTGACGGTCATCAACACAAGCAGAGGAGAAGAAGAAGAAGGTTACACGGATATCATCGATTGGGTGATATAGATATTGTTTTTTTTATTATGGATCCATTAAAAAGAGATTGAGCTCAATTTTCATTTTTTTATATAACTAATTAATAGTAACTATCCTTGTACAAAGGAATTGAATATTTTTTTATATAATTAATGTCAGCACTATTTATAATTATAATTATTTGTAATAACCAGTTTACTTGTATATATTTCACAATTCCCAGTTTCTCAATTTATTAATAACTATAACATTAGCCTTGAGATCGGGCGATTCAATCGGGATAATTTCCTATGTCGAAGACATAAAAACAAGTTGAATTAAAGATCTCATGACGGACCTACCAAATTAGTTAAGGTCAATTGATCTAATAAATTAGAAAATAAAATGGTAGAAAATGAGGTAGGTTTCAATGGGGGCCGCTCCGGGATTAACTTCAAAAATTCTAAAGAAACCAAAGGAATTGTGAGGTATTGCATGTTAGAATAATAACTAGAACTATTTACTAACATATTATATTTTTCTTCTAAGTTAACATTTGTTACACAAACACGAACACAAACATGTCTGGGTCCGATTCAGGTAAAACGACCCCAGTAGAAAAAGGGAGTACAAAGGAACTAAAATATACGCTTAGGCCGGAACAGGGCAATAAAAATCGGCCCCTCAAGCCGCCCGAGGGTGCCGAAACAAAACAAACAAATATTAACGACACCCTTCCGGCAACGAACCCCAACCCCACGGCTGGGTCAAAAGACCCCTCAGCCCCCGACTGTACAGCACAGATGTTGCAACAGGTCCTTGCCCAATTAAACAGTCAATTTAACGCACTTAAAGAAAATAACAAAGAAATAAACGAAAAATTAAACAGTCAATCAAACACACTTAAAGAAAATAATAAAGAGTTGAGCGGGAAGTTTGACCAATTAAGGGAAGAACTAAAATCGGAAATATCGGCTAAATTCGAACAATGTTACACGGATGTAAACGAGAAATTAGATAGACAGTTACAAATTTGTGAGGAGAGAATACTCCAAGGAAATGATAATTTAAATTCAAAATTAAATGAAGAAATCAATAAAAGGGACCAGGAAATTCTTGAAGTCCAAACATCAAATTCGAACCTCAACGATAAATTAGACCGAGAAGTCGAGAGGATCAATAGCCAATATAATTATTTTCGTACCGATTTCGAAAAAAAAATAATGTCAATGCAACAGGAAATTTCATTGATTCCCAGGAAAATCGAAGATGGCATAAAAACAGTTGGGAAGCAAATTCAACCGAGAGGACCGGATAAGCATGCCCCACCCCGTTTCGAGGGAACTCAGCAAAGACATCCGCCCATGTCGGAATACGTGGAACCCTCTCAAGATCAGTCAGTTACCCAAGATATAAAAAGGGACTTTGATGACAAATTTTATTTCGAAAATTTTAATAACGACTTACCACAAAGTTTTATAAAAAATTTAACTCAAGCGTATTATCTATACGGCAAATACCGAGATCTTCATACTTTTATCTCGCAACACTTGAAAGGTTTTGCCCTCGATTGGTTCATTACACAAAAACCTTGTATAGATAATTTTCAGAATTTTATAGAAACATTTAATAAACAATTCCACGGCAACAGCTATGACACCCTCGTAGCTAGGGAGTTAGACTCGAAAAGATACGCGGATTTTCAACACGTGAATTCAACTACGTATTTTGCAAAACTAGTCGCTCGTGCCCAAGAATGCATCCGACCTTACGATGAAAGTTATTTATGTGACCGCCTCTGTTATCACTTTGGGCCAACGGTCGAACTAAGCGTCAAAATTCAAGGAATCGACACGATTTCATCATTTTTATCACTATTAATGAATTTAGGAGAGGATTTCATTCGATCCGAGATTAGGCGAGAGAGTAACAAGAATAAAAATTTCAATTCATATAGACCAGAAAACAAACGAATGCCTCAAGAATCCCAACGACAAAATACCAGTGAATCAAAGGATAAACCAACGACATATTATCCCCCTCCGAACAGTTACAATAGGGATAATAATAATTCAGGGTACAACCGAATAAATTACGGCCAAAACCCCAGGTACAATCAAAATTACAACCAAGGGAATTATTCCAACTATCCGAAACAGACGTACGGGAATCAAAACCGGGAGCCATCTCGACAACAAGATCCACAAAATCCCCCCAGAATGGGCAATAAAAAGAAGGAACATTTTGTTAGAACCATGCAGGTACTCCAAGACCGATTGGACGAGATATTCGTCACGGACCCCCCGGAAAGTGAAGAGGAAGAAACGAATGAATTCGAATCAAAAAACGGCGAAGTTTGCGGGACGTCGGACCCGCAGCAACAACAATAAAAATCGACAAAAAACCAATAAAAACAATTACAACCACAGAGAACAAAGGAGAACAATATGACGAGACTTACACAATAGCATCATTAACCAAAGAATTTACTGAGCTCCCCACACATGACAATTTTTTAACTCCAAAAACGACACTGGACAATCTACAATGCCCCGAGATTATCATACAAATTAATCAACAACATATCAAAGCACTAATTGATACCGGCTCGGAAATAAGTTGCATAAACGAAGAATTATACGTGAACATAAAAAAAGACCTTAACCCTAAAAAAATCAGTGAATTGCCCGTACAAGGCATGAGAATTATCACAGCGATTAGCAAGAAATCAAAAAAAGATTAATCGACAAATCATAATTCCGGTAAAGTTATCCGCGGATTACGAATATGACATCTCATTATATGTTGTGCAAGATCTAAAACAACAGTTAATTATAGGGATGAACTCACTGAGCGAATTAAACGCCAAGATCGATATCCGGAAAGGACAAATGGTCATTTTGTCGAACGAAAATAAATTCCGAGTTAGCTTTGTTTCAACGACGCAACGTGACAGCGAACTTTTAACACTATCCAAGGTCAACGAAATACAAACTGAATCAAACGACAACATTAACAAGCGATACTACCAAGAATTCCAACGGATAAAGGAAAAACACCCTGAAATCTCAAACAACTTCGAATCAATTATCACTGAATCTAAGGAAATGTTCAATGACGTCCCTGGAACTATAAAAGGATTTCAATACCAACTAGAAATCGAAAACGATCTTTCTTTTTTCTACAAAAACTATCCCATCCCTTTCCATCGGATGAAGGCAGTAGAAGAAGAAATCAAAAGATTGATCGAAGGGAATATAATTGAACCAACCAGGAGTCAATATATTTCACCTCTAGTTTGCGTTTATAAAAAAGACGGCTCTTTAAGATTATGTACAGACGGAAGATATTTAAATTCAAGAATTAAATCTGATTACGAGCAGACGAACAACATCGACGTAATCCTATCCTCATGTCACGACGTAAGAATTTTTTCGACCATTGATTTGACGAAAAGTTTTTACCAAGTAGAGCTCGATAAAAATTCTCGGAAATATACCGCGTTCATATTTAACGGAAGAACTTATCAATATAGAAGGGTCCCATTCGGATTAAAAATAAGTTCGGCCGCCTTGAGCAGAGCGTTAACCCCTATCTTAGACGAATTCCGACCTTACGTACAAATATATGTGGACGACATTATTGTAATGACAAAGGACGTAAAACAACACATCCACTTACTAGCACGACTATTTAAGAAACTAAGAGAATTCAACGTGACAATTAATTTCGACAAATCGCACTTCTTCAAGGACAATATTGACTACGTGGGCTATGTTTTAACCCCCCAAGGGATCAAACCCCAACCGAACAAGGTTAAACTAATCCACGACTACCCTACCCCTAAAAACAGAAAACAACTTAAATCATTTTTAGGATTGACAAGCTATTACCAAAAATTTTCACAACAGTACTCACACTACTACGGACAATTAAACAGACTACTAAAACAACAGGGTAAATGGACATGGACCGATGACGACACTACTACGTTCAACACAATCAAACAGCTGTTCTCAGAAAATCTCACACTATATCATCCTGATTTTTCAAAAACATTTTATCTCGAAACTGACGCTAGTGAATACGCTTTGGGCGCCCAACTATTCCAAATTCACGATGGAAACAAGAGAGTCATCCAACTGGCAAGCCGCGTATTGCAAGGTCCCGAATTCAGGTATACCACCACGGAAAAGGAACTCTTAGCTATTATTTGGTCCACAAAGAAATTCCAAGTATACTTACTGAACAAACCTTTCATCATACGAAGCGATCACAAAGCACTATCATCATTGCATAGAAATTTAAAAGGACAAACACCCCGGTTGCAACGTTGGCGAATCTACCTACAACAATATGACTACGTCATTGAACATATCAAGGGAAAGGAAAACGCCATTGCAGATTTTTTAAGCCGCAACCCTAATGAACCTCTGGCAAACCAACGTGAAACCAACTTCATCGTTAACCGCGTTTCCTTGGAGATAGACCCAATTGCAAATGAGTTGTTTGAATCGTTTAAGCGCTCATATCCAAGCGACGAAAACCTTTCATTAATGATAAAAAAAACACAAGACGACAAAAAGTCAATGCCACATATAAAATATTATCATGGATACTATTTAATTAAAACCAAAGAGAGTATCAATTATCGGATATACATTCCATCCGATCAGGTGGTGAAATTTATTATTAAATTTCACCAACTCCACGGACACATTGGTATGAACAAATTATACCAGTACATTAAAACGGAATTTTACGCCCCAAAACTCAAACAAAATTTTATCAACACCATAAGGAAATGCGACACATGCCAATTTTGCAAAATTACGAACAACACGTTATACGCCAGCTACACCTACCTAGAAAACCAGGATAAAATGGTCACCGTCTCAGCGGATTTTCTGGGACCATTACCAATTGGAGTGGGTAGGAAAAGATATCTTTTCGTCATGATAGATAATTTTTCAAAGTTCTCTAAATTATACCCAGTGACCAAGGAAACAGCTGAATCAGCTTTAGACTGCGTACGTAAATTTTGCACAGATCTCGGCAACCCCGTCCGAATAGTAACAGACCACGGAAGCCAGTTTACTTCTGGTAAATGGAAAAGGGGTCTGGAGGATCTGAATATATTAACGACATACGCGTCAATCCGCCACCCACAATCAAATAGGGCCGAGCGGCTAAATCGCGACATCGGCGAGTATCTCAGGACCTGTTTGAGGAATGAAAAACACAGCTCATGGGTAAAGTACATTCCCCGAATCGAGTTTTTAATCAACAACTCATATTGCGAGGGAATCGGTGGTTGTCCTATCGAAATTCATTTCGGAAAAAGGCCAAAAAGTTTATTATATTCTTGGACGGAGGGAGTGTTGCAGACCGAAACAGGTCAGGGCGAGGAAATAAATATGGAAGAACTACGGAAACGGACCCTGGATATTATCAGAACAAGGGGGCAAACGGCTAAGGAAAAATATGACAAGGAACATAAATTACAAACGTTGGAAATCGGAGAATTAGTATTGGTTACATCATTACGTATCCCTAAACACAACGGTGAAATTTCAAAGTTCCTTCCCTTTTGGGAGGGCCCGTATAGAATATCGCACAAATTGAGCAATTCATCCTTTGTACTCGCACACCCCGCTGACGATACAGTACGCGGGACCTTTCATATTTCGTCTTTGAAGCGATACCATGAGCCGACCCATTATAATTAATTTTATAGCAAGGAAATAAAATGAGCTCATACATTTTTATACACGACAACGACCTCCCTATCTTTTTGTAACATTTATAGTTTTTTTTTATAAACACTATCTTTTCACTCAGGTAAAATATTCAAATCACACACACACACACTCAACAATTTTTCTCTATTGTTACTAATTACCAGTAGAATTGTCTAGTATTTTAATTAAAAACCAATATGTATTACTAATCACACTCAACCGTCTTTTCAACAAATGTTTTCCAAATCGCGTTATGATCCATAAAACAATGTACCTTCGAACTAATCCATACTAATTAGCATAATAATTTAGTTAAGTAAAAAATTAAAACAACTTGTACGCTTTTCAAGCAATTTAAAACCTTGCAAAATTTGAACTATTATTACTATAAACTTTGTAAAATTTCAACACCCGTTATAAACAACCAATTCAACAAACCGAACGCAGCAACATAATATTGTGGATCCACTTAAAAAAAAAAAAAAAAAAAAAAAATTCATAAATTTTTTTTTATTTATAAGGGAAGGCAATTGTAACATTCATGATATTTGAGAATATCATGACCAGCCACCCTCCCACTTTGTCCAACATCTGCCCTTATGCTCTTAGGAGTGGGGATGAGACGAAGGGCGAGTTTTAGTCAGTCTTAGCCAAGAGCCAGAGAGCAAAGCAGAGCAAGCTCCCGTTCCGTTGACGGTCATCAACACAAGCAGAGGAGAAGAAGAAGAAGGTTACACGGATATCATCGATTGGGTGATATAGATATTGTTTTTTTTATTATGGATCCATTAAAAAGAGATTGAGCTCAATTTTCATTTTTTTATATAACTAATTAATAGTAACTATCCTTGTACAAAGGAATTGAATATTTTTTTATATAATTAATGTCAGCACTATTTATAATTATAATTATTTGTAATAACCAGTTTACTTGTATATATTTCACAATTCCCAGTTTCTCAATTTATTAATAACTATAACATTAGCCTTGAGATCGGGCGATTCAATCGGGATAATTTCCTATGTCGAAGACATAAAAACAAGTTGAATTAAAGATCTCATGACGGACCTACCAAATTAGTTAAGGTCAATTGATCTAATAAATTAGAAAATAAAATGGTAGAAAATGAGGTAGGTTTCAATATATATATATATATATATATATATATATAAGTTAACATTGTAAGAAGAGATTACTAAAGGATTATTGTAAACAATAATAGAGAGTGGGGCTAAGCCCCACTCATACTGTATATATAGGAGGGAGATATGGAAATAAAAGTTAGTTAAGTTCTATTCTGCGTCTTGATCACACCTACCAACCCCTTTTTAGTTCAATCGTTTAGCCGGGAGTTAAGTGGTGCCGAAACCCGGGACCTTTAGATTCAAACCTGAGATACAGTCATTGACTTGAGCAGTTAGCGGTCTCAGGGGCGGATTATTTAGTTCGGGCGTACCAGGAAGAAGGAACACGATGGCCGAGGACGACTTGGCGAGGCTACAGAAGGAGCTAACCCAGCTACGCGAGGAGCGCGTGAAGTTCGAACTGCAACTTAGCGAGTCCGCCAAAAGCACGCAGATTGAGCTAGCGAAGATTCGGACCCAGAGCTGCGCTTTTATCCACAACGTGATAGGTCAACTCGAACCTTTCACGGGAGTGTTGGGGGAGTTGGAACATTTCCTGAAGGGAGGGGATCAAATAAAGGAGTTGATCCTAACCAGGAAGGAAGCGGGGACACTGTCCGATGGGGACATTAAAATCCTAGAAGCTTCGTTGGTAGGAAGAATCTCGCGCCGAGTCCTGAATGCCATACAGGGAGACTCGTCGCAGCCATGGGAAGCATTGAAAAACCGGCTGAAGAAACTATATGGGGGTGGCCGTTGGTCACCAGAAGAGGATGTGTTCTTCCTCCTGCGGGAACATAGAAGACCGGGACAGACCGAGGGCGACTTCGCAGAAAAACTGCTCGTACTCTATAACCGCCTCAATGAAAAAATGATCGAGACCTACGGGCAGACAGAGGCAACGGTGAGGCTGATTTTTGTGAGAGAGATTATGAAGGTGCAGCTGAACCAAAGCGTAGACAGGCGTGGGTCGTTGACCAAGGACAAAGACGTCTTAGACTGTGCACACGAACTCATCGATGCACAGGAAAGGAGTATGGCGCGCAGCAAGAACCCGGAGCCGGACTGGACGGAGGTCAGGAGTCCAAGGAGAGAGAGGAGGCCACCGGGAATACAACGCGGCGACCGAACAAGGGGAACAGGCCCAAACCGAAGACCCTTCAGAGCACAAGATGAGCGACCAAAACGACTGGAGAGGCGCTGTTATGAGTGTAACAGAACTGGTCATCTAGCAGCACAATGCAACCTGACCCGTTGTTACGAATGCGGACGCCGGGGACACGTCGCGCGCGAGTGCCCCAAACGAACCGGCGAATTCGGGAGGAGAGGACATCGACCTGAACCGATGGAAGTCAATTGCCAGAGATGGAACGGCGACAGGACGCACCGGCGAGGAGATCGGCAGAATGACAGCGATGAGTCCTCGGAGGGAGAGAGCGTCGTGTCCGAGCGCAGCGGCCCGGCTGGAGACAAACGTGAGGTAAGTGGGGGGGTCCCTTGGAAAGGGGGGCCATCCGGAGCAGAGGTTTTGATGCGTAGACAGAAGGAGGACTGAGGGTACGGTGAGGGGTGGGGCAACCGGGGAGTGTTGATACAGATCAATAACGTTAAGGAAATGGGAGGTAAAAGGTTGCCCGTGGCGAGGTGGGGGGAGACCGGGGTGAATTTTCTGCTAGACACAGGGAGTACCAATTCGATAATCAGTGAAAGAGGGGCTAGGGAATTGGGGGTGTGGGCGCAGAGGAAACAATGCGAGTGTGTAATTGCGACGGTTAGCGGTCGCTGTAAGACGGCCGGGGAGGTGACGATAGGGTTGGCAAAACTGACTGGACGGAATACGGCAGTGCGGATGCACATTGTGAGTAGGGTGTCCGCCGAGTACGACGCGATTATTGGATGCGACGCAATAAGAATGGCGGGGCTTAATCTGAATTACGGGAAGGGTCGATGGACGTTCAAACTAGGGACGGGCAAATACGTCGTCAAGGGCGGACGCGAAGAGGAAAAGGGGGTTCGAATCGGAGCGGCCCAATGCATCAAGGAGCCATTGCGGGAAATGATACAAAAGAATCGGGACCTGTTCTACCGGGAGGGCGAAATACTTCCCACCACGGGGAAGACTGTACACCGTATCAGATTAAAGACAGAGGCGCCTGTTTACGTGAAAGACAGACGGTACCCGCAGGCAATGAGGGAGATCATTAGGGAGCAGTTGACAGAGTTGAAGGAACAGGGAATAATTAGGGCAAGTAAGTCCCCGTTTAATAGCCCGTTGTGGGTAGTGGAAAAACGGTCGACGGAACAGGAAAAAGAAAAAAAAAGGTATAGAGTAGTAGTCGACTATAGGAAATTAAACGAGGTCACCCAGGACGAAAAGTACCCGCTGCCTAGAATCGACGACATCCTAGACAGACTGTCGGGGGCGATAATATTCAGTACACTAGATCTTAAGAGCGGGTACCATCAGGTGAGAATGGCGGAGGAAGATGCCGGGAAGACCGCTTTTACGTGGGAACGCGGACACTTTGAGTTTGTGCGAATGCCTTTCGGGCTAAAGGGGGCCCCGCTAACATTTCAACGTCTTATGGACGAACTGCAAAGCGGCCTGGGGGAGGACTTCTCTCAGGTGTATATGGACGACCTGATCGTCTTCAGTAAGTCAAGGGAAGAACACGTCCAACACCTGCGGGAAGTCCTCGCCAGAATCCGGGAGTTTGGGCTAAAATTGTCACTAGAGAAGTCACAGTTTGGACTAAGCGAGATAAGATTCCTGGGACACGTAGTCTCGAGCGAGGGGGTGAGACCAGATCCGGATAGGGTAAAAGTCATTCGCGAGGCACCATTACCCAAGAACGTACGCGGGGTGCGGCGGTTTCTGGGAATGGTCAACTACTATAGGAAATTTATACCGGGGATCGCGGAATTGACAGGGCCACTGACCGAACTCTTGAAAAAGGGGCGTCGATTCCAGCTGGGGCCCGCACAACTGAAGAGCATGGAAAAGTGTCGGGAGATCCTGACGACCCGACCCCTATTATCATTCCCGGACTTTGACAGGCCGTTTAGGGTCACGACAGACGCGAGCGAAACGGCGATAGGGGCCGTGCTTTCACAAACCTTCAGCGAGGGGGAAAAACCTGTCGCCTACGCGGGACGCCAGCTCAATCCGGCAGAAAGGCGTTATAGCGCGATTGAGCGCGAATTGCTGGCGGTAGTATGGGGCGTGGAGTACTTCCGACCGTATGTCTACGGACGCCGGTTCGAATTATTTACCGACCATAAGCCATTAATATACGTGGGAACCTTAAAAGAATCCTCCGCGAGAGTGGCGCGTTGGAAAGAGCGACTGGCGGCATACACGTTTAGCGTAGCCCACAAAAAGGGCAGTGAAAACGCGGTGGCCGATTGGCTGTCACGAGATTTAGTCGTTAACGCCACGGAGGACGACCCGCCACAGGAGGAACCATTCGCATTACGCTACCTACGCGACTGGGTAGAGAGCGGTCCGGAAATCCCGGAAGTCCAAAGACGCGCGGAAGAACGGGGGACCACACCGACCGAGCCGTTCGCGGTGAGATACCTAAGGGAATGGACGGAGAGCGGGCCGGAAATACCGCTAGTAGAAAGGGAACCCCGGGCAGAGGAATCCCCGACGGAACGGCCGGGGGAATTAAAGGAAGTCGACGAAATAATTAACGACAAAAAGTGGCAAATTATAGTAAAATCGCGACAGACAACAGGGGTAGAAACACAAACGACGACTTACGCGGGATTGACTACACTGACGGTACGGACTCATTCGACTATAAACGAGGGGGACTTAGGACGAATTATCCAAGGGTTCGCGGCGCGAGGGCGAACGTGTCACATATTTATAGGAAATAGGCTGCTCGCCGAAAAAGTAAAAGGACTATGGCGGCAGGAAAGAATAGGGATAGACTACGACATAATACGGTGCCTGAGACAAGTAGAGACAGTTACTGACGAACAGACCCAACGACGAATAGTTACAGACCATCACACGGGGATGACAAACCACAGGGGAATGGAGGAAACGGACCGCGCGATAAGGAGGATGTACTTTTGGCGGGGGATTGGGAAAACGGTACGCGAGTGCATCGCCCAATGCGAAATATGCCAACGTAGTAAGTACGATAGACACCCCCCGGTGACGCCTCAAGTAATCACGGAGACGCCGATAGAGCCCCTTAGGAGTATACAGATAGATGTCTACTCGAACGAGGGTCAATCGTGGCTCACGGCGATAGATGTGTTTAGTAAGTTAGCCATGGCCTACCCTATCGAAGCGAAGACACCCGAGACAGTGTGGGAGGGAGTCCTAAATTGGTGTGCGACCTACGGAGTACCGGAGCGGATTACGTCAGATTGCGGACGCGAATTCGAGAATAACTATATACGGGAACAGACGCGGGAATTAGGGGTAACGTGGCACCGGAATACCCCCCACCACATTAAGGGACGAGGAGCGGTGGAACGACTCCACAATACTCTGGGGGAGCACTTAAGGCTACTCCGACTGGGCCGGGGGCTGGAACCTCTGGAAGCAATGCCAAGGGCCGTTGTCGCTTACAACCATACGATCCACGCGGCAACGGGGTTTTCACCTGTGGAAATCATATTCGGTCAGAATAGGCGAGATAGGGGGGATCTTATGACAGCTCAGAACGCGGAGCTGCGCGGGTACTTAGTACAGACACGCAAGGAGCGGAGGGATCTTTGGGATCGAGTCCGGGAGAAGATCATAAGAAGGAAGCAGACGCGCGTCGACCGGGATAACGAAAGACCGGGAATAATACAAGGGGGGAGGGCATTATCGCTGGGGACAATCGTCTACAGACGGTTACGAACCGCAAGGACTAAGACGGCCGCTCGCTACGAAGGACCGTACAAGGTCACGGCGGTAAGAGAACACAATTTATATACAATCAGGGACGTAAATTTTCCCTTTCGGAACCGCACGGTCCACCGGGACGAACTTAGGGTCCCCCAGCCACAAGAGCCTCATGGGCCGGGCGGCGGCGCTCGGACGGATACTCCGACTCGCCCCAACTTATAAATATTGTAATGATTATTAGTGTTAAGAAATAAGGAGGGCACCCAGACGAAGAAGCTGGGACAGCCATATTCTGTACTATTGCTTTGTATTTACTATTGTTTTTGTATTATTACCTATTGATTGACAATTGCCTTTATGTTGGATTATTCATATGATGTTTTTCTTTAGAATGGATGTATGTTTTTTTTGAGTTTTGTACCTACTATGTAAATAAAATTTGTGTGAAACTCCGGAACAAAAGTTCCTCCTATGAAGGAACTGGAGGGAAGGAGTTAACATTGTAAGAAGAGATTACTAAAGGATTATTGTAAACAATAATAGAGAGTGGGGCTAAGCCCCACTCATACTGTATATATAGGAGGGAGATATGGAAATAAAAGTTAGTTAAGTTCTATTCTGCGTCTTGATCACACCTACCAACCCCTTTTTAGTTCAATCGTTTAGCCGGGAGTTAAGTTATATATATATATATATATATATATATATATATATATATATATATATATATATATATATATATATATATATAAATATTTTCTTTCATACTTGCCGGTGTTGTATTTTATTTAACCAAAACTACTTATATACAAATACTTACAGCTCTCTTCGGTTAAGGACGACACGATCTGTAGAACTTTTTGCGTGAAATTTCTCATGCTTTATATTATATATTGAAACTTTTTTATTGTGCTAAAATTACGATCTGTCTCATTAGGCAATAAATAATTGTGATAAATGTTCTCATTCGAACCATATTTACAGTTTTAATTCACGCGCTCATTCATACAGTATTTACAAACACGAGACCTCCCAAATCCACATGGTTGTCACCTCCCTCGCATGCGAAAGAGGAAGCGGAGTCTTGGGAAGTCCCCCACGCTTCTCCATCAGCCGCGTCACCGGATACGAGCCAGTGGAGGCTCACGAAGAGCGCGAGAGTCACATACGCTCAGGACATGATTAGAGAAACTGGCCATTGGCAGGACTCCCACTGGCACGCATTTATAGCAGGTCACGAGGCCACTGCCGTTTTAGTCTCCGAGGAGGATTATAGGGATGAGTGGTGCAATGCAATGACTGTGCTACGGGATTAGGGGGTTGAATAGGTTACTATAGAATTTCATGAACTTGGAAGGGATGATTTCAAGAATGGTAAGGTTTATTAAGGTCGTTATGAAGGGTTTTGTTGCTGACGTAATAAGGGGCATTTACTATTGTTCTCACGACTTTTGATTGAAAGGATTGGGTACGCTTGATGTTCGACTTTTTCGCTGTCCCCCATAGCTCTCATGCATCATAGTGATTTCTAAGTATGTATATTTGGTTATAATTGATTCAATCATTGTTATTCTTATTATTGAATTATTATTGCTTATCTCTGCCTCTCCCAAAAATACTGAAATCTCTCCCCCCCCCCTGAGTTCAGTGGCTACGCCGTACTGGAAGTTATACCGGACTACCACGATGACGACCTCTGCAGAGAGGATGCGCGTGTAGCTTCTTCAATGGCGTATCGGATATCCTCCAAGGTTGTAATATTAGAACTTAGCATAGCTCGATGGGTTCGATTACAACGTCGGAACGCTGTGTAAAAGAATATTATATTTTTTTTTTTTTGTAAGTGTTCTACGGATCCCTTCCTCTAAACTATAAATATCATTTCATATTTATGTTATGCAGATGTTAACTTTATTACAATGGCATATCAGAATTCGTAAAATTAGTCACAATATCAAATGTTAGGAATCTTAAATAGAAGAGGGATTGAAGCGTTTCATGAAATGGGTGGATTATTTTGATACAAACACATTAAGAAAACTGTAAATAGCTAAAAAAACTAATCGACTACCGTTTTTAGGGTTTCATCGTTTTTTTATTTTATAGAACCGGAAATGCTTAGGTTATTATAAGTGTGTCTACCTGCCTGTTCATGTCTTGGCGAGTCCCCTACAAGCCATTAAGAGACGTCAAAGTTAATGTAAATTTTGATGTCTCATTTGACATTAGGAACAAATAAAAAATACTGTCATCTCCATGAATGAAGGATTATTTTATTAATTACTTGGAAAGATATATACCAGTATATTTTTCAATAATAGTGAGCAGGGTATATAACGTCTTGATTAACAATATGAAATGTATGTTAGGTGCAAAAAAAAAGTGAAATATTATTACAAAAATACATTACAACTGTCGTTCAAATCGTGTGCTCAGCTTGTAACTAAGGTGCGCTCAGACTGATGGCAGAGCGGTACAGTCCCCGAAATGCGGTTCGGATAATACTTGTCTTCCTACAGTTTTACTATTGCACACTTTAAACTCAAAGTATGAGCGTCGTTGTCTTTCTGCGAATTTTTAGCGAGAGTTCGCGATAGAAGTAAAAAGGAGACCGGCTATGAAAAGTTACTAGATGTGGTTTCCGAAATGTAAAGAAAAACAAATGGAGGATTAGCTGAAGTCAAGAGCCATCTGTCAAATGCTTAATTTATTTCAATAAGACATTTGTTGACGTCTTAACTTCGGCCTTGTTATCGCTGCGTCTCAAAGTGATGGTATGTAAATGTGTCCTCCGGCCAGCTCTGCTGTACGGTGCCCAGCTATATACTCACTTGACTGACAATGCAGCTAAAAGTCTCCAGAAATTCCAGAACGGTATCATGAGAAAAGTGGTCCGACTCTCTCGAGAGGTTAAAGAACGCCGACTGGGTCTTTTTGGGAATAGGGACCCCACTGATATCTTGTTTTGGTTATTTGGCCACCTTTGACCTTTCCTGTAATGCTTATATCTATATTTATGTTTACTTTGACCTGTCTTCGTGAACCTTGCTATCTGACAATATTTCAGTTTAGTTTTGTCATCCTGAAGGGAAACATCATGTCGTTATTTCATTTAGTTGCTCAAGTAGATACGAAGGATAAAGCTATTTTGTTTCTTCAATCTAAGGAGGTATTGCATAGTGAAAAAATGTGTTCTAATGGCCATCAAATGAAACTTTATCTAGGCGAAAAGAATAGATGGAGATGCAACGTGAGAGGCTGCAAAGAAACCTTTGGATTGAGAAAAGGAACATTTTTCGAAAAGAGTAATTTGCCATTTATTAAATTTGTTATACTGCTGGACAAAAGAATATACATCTACTAAATTTTGTCAAGAGGAACTAGGTTTAGCAACCGATTACAGATTGAAAAAATATGTTTCGAGAAGTTTGCGCAGATCATTTATTAAAAAATTTCAGAAAGATCGGAGGGCCAGGGGAAACAGTTGAGATAGACGAATCGAGTTTTTCTCGGCGCAAAAATCACGTTGGTAGAATTTATCCTAACCAATGGCTCTTCGGAGGTGTTTGTCGGGAAGCAATGTTTCATGTATTGCGTGCCAGACCGTACATCGGAAACACTACTGAAAAGCAATATCAGAATGTATTCACCCCGGTACAACCATTATATCTGACATGTGGGCATCCTACACCCGCATTATTAACATACCAGGAATGAATTAACAGCATTGCACTTTTAATCATTCAACATTTTTTCGTCGATCCCACCACAGGTATTCATAAACAACGAATTGAATCGTTATGGGCACAAGCAAAGGCAAGAAACAGAAAAGAACATGGTACAAGAAGAAGTTTGACAGACTCATATTTGTGTGAATTTTTATTGCGCAACAGAAATAGTGGTAATAATTTGTTCAGTCAATTAATAAATGACACGGTAAATTTTTGGCGACCAGAATAAATATGTTCAAACACTAAAACATGTTTTACTAAACACTTTCATTTACAGATAATTGACTAGAGATATAAAAGCAATCAGGGGTCCCTATTCCCAAAAAGACCCCGCCGACCAGCACCCGTTGCTTGGTGTGCCTTCGCACAGTGGGCTATCTATCTTTCTAGTAAAAAGTCAAAACAATTGATGGAATATATTGGGTATAAAATTTAATTTTAAACTGAGATTAAGGTTTAGTGATATTAGAAAAAATCGTATGATCCGAGTTCAAAGTAAACTAACAATGAGCCGATGCCTAAATCATGTTAAGGTCGTGTTGACAGCTAGTGTACCGCTTTCATTGCCAGAGTCCACAAATTATAAATTTGACAACTTAAAGGTTAGAAAGATTCTAGCTCTAGAGGCATTGGATAAGGAAATAAGGCATTGGAAGTCGGAGGAAAAAATCAGAGAAATATTTCAATACGATTTATTGCCCAACCAGGGCATATATTGGGTACTCAAATACTAATGCAAACGGAATATTACGCTAAATAATTTTAGAAACGAACCTCTTCATTTATGCAAATTTTCGAAAAAAGTTTGATTTCTCACATTTAAGCGGTGCTTTTATACACCCTAAGCATTTTTTTTAAAGTGTCGTCAGTTATGTAATATATATCATCTTGTACAAATTTTACGTTTATCAATAATATCCTAAGAACTGTATCTCTTAACTTATAATCAGCTCTATTGTAATTATCAATAACTTATTTTCCTTTCCCAGGCCTCCATTCTGAATGATTGTCTCCCACGACTTTTCACTAATGCCTGTACTATTATCATTACTGTTATCATTTTCCTACACACATAAATACCCCTAGGCATAAGCCAGAGTGTCGATTCCCTTCAGGCATTCAAGTGGCTAGTATGTTCTCAGTTGTAACCATATATAATTGTACATATTCTGTTTTTTTTGTTTCACGGAAAGGCCTTAAAGACCACGCGAATATCATTAATTTCGGTTCTTTTCTTGTTTTTGTTTTTCATTTCCTTCCATTTTTCCCTCATTATCTCTACGTGCTTTAGTTTTCTTTCTTCTGTCCACGCGAGTCCCTTTTTCGATTTTTTCCACAAGAACCTATATCTTCCTCCGTCCTGACAATCCTGGTCCGTTATTCCTAGTCTTTCAGTTTCTTCCTTCATCTGCTTGGTGTATCCCCTTGAGCTTTTGTATCCTCGGATTTTCTGGAATATTTCCTTGTTTAGTCTTTCCGGGGCCATTCTTACCATTGTGTTTTATACCAAATAAAGTTGTTGTTTTTTTAAGTCTTGCGTAGCAAAGTTATAATTGTCGAAAACAAGCATCAATCATTCTAACAAGGCTTGGCGATGGCTACAGGTCATTAGGCGGAAGCCGTCCGTTCCAAGGATCAACAAGTTCCGAACTTGCACTGACAGTTGGTAATAGATGGCCATCGATCCTCGCTGGCGCTACCTGTCGCCAGGGAACGGAAGCTGTCCGCAGGAAGTGTAGTTTCCGGATGTGGCATAGAGGTGGCAGCACTGCCGGACTCTCCCCACTCTAGCAGGCGGGACCTATGCCGATTTGAAAACAAACACACTTCGGCTGCTTGCTTATCAGGTTCGCTTCTCTCACTCACTCTCTCGCCAACTTCGACTTGCACAATCTCGCCAAGTCTATCTTCTTCTTCTAAAGGTGAGTCTCCTCACTCATTCTCTATAGTTCTTCAACTTCCATTTAATACAATATAAAATATAAGCCGCCGGAATCTGTCAAGCGCTTACTTAACC
Source organism: Acanthosoma haemorrhoidale (assembly GCA_930367205.1). NCBI lineage: Eukaryota > Metazoa > Arthropoda > Insecta > Hemiptera > Acanthosomatidae > Acanthosoma > Acanthosoma haemorrhoidale. The sequence goes on along the minus strand of OV884011.1, from coordinate 163,169,223 downwards.
CAAATTTTTTTAGGATATCTTCAGACATTTATTCAGTTCATTGGAATAGATCTTTCCTTCTCGATGATTTCAAAATTATGCATTGCAATCATCACTCATGTAAATATATATATTTATTATCTAGTTAGGCCTTTATTAGTCAGTTCAGTCCAGTCAGGTGTAATGTGTATCATACTTGTTTATTCTATTATATATGTTTTATAAAATAACAAAATCTGTACATAATGTAGCAACGCTACATATGAAATTCAAAAATAGATTCGCCTGAGGATCTATAATTGTATATAGTTATCTGTAAATTTAAAGGGGCTATGAAGAAAAAAATATATATATATATATCATTTCTTTTATAAAGTATTTATCTATATTAAAAGACAAATTTCAGTGGAGAGACACAGATTTCAAACAGCGAACCGATCGCGCCGAATTAATGTCAACTCTTTTAAATAAATGTAACTCATAGCGTAGTGAAATGCTGTGTAGTTAATTACCTCTGTCAATGAATAATGCCACTGCTATTTATAACCGTGAGTGCGAATTCGCAATATTTACGTGTTCACAGCAGGGGCACGCGGTGCCGGGGTTCAAGGGACCTGATATTTTATTCCTAGCGTGATTCATTCCTACATATTTATGTACAGTTAATTCCTACAGTTCCGTTAATGAGAGACATGGTCTCGTTATCAGCTAGTCCGTAATTGTATAATCGATATGTATTAATTATAATTATTATATTAATTTTGACGAGTGCAGGACGCTTTTCATGGAGTTTCTCTTGCACTCTATGCAACTGCTGAACGAATCTATCCGCAGTAATCGTTAAATTTGATTTCAACAACTCGTGGTGAATTATCCCTTGACAATCTCACCATACACACGATAAAATCTTTTTGCCGTGGATGTTAGCTTTAGGACCTGGTAGGGGTGGTTGATCCTTATCAAGCCACTGTCTTTTGCGGACTATATTGTCATAGGTAATCCATTTTTCATCGCCTGTTACAATCCTGTTTAAAAAAGGCTCAATTTTTACCCGTGAGAGCAGACTTGTGGCGATTGACATGCGATCTTCTTTATTCCGTTTACTGAGATTGTAAGGTAGGTACCAACATTCCTAACTTGCTGCATCAGTAGTTACTTATGACTCGACCTGATAATTGTAGGGCATCCAATTAATAAATGATCTTGACGCTCTGATTAACTCGACCAGTTGTATGCCCCCCGATAATATAGGGTCAAAAATATGAGTTATAAAAAAAAATAAAACATTCAATACAAAAAATCCTATCAAACTGGATATCATTTAAAATGACAATAAAATATTTTTCGTACCCGTAACGGAACAATTTTTGTACATGATTTACATGAAAAATATGTTGTCCAAAAACAATTAGTAAAATTAAAAGATTTGCAAATTAAGAGTTTTATATTCTAAAATTCAATATAAAGCGTAGGTAAATAGAATGGTAAAATCTGTGAATACTAAATTCACCCCCTAGTTGTGTGTTGTTTCACAATATTTTTTTTCTAGAACAAACATCGCCTTATACGCTCATAAAGACGGCATTTGGTTATAAATCTTTTTTTCTGTTTTGTAATATGATACTGGGTCGATATGAGATACACTCGTAAAGAATGCCCAGTGAAAGATATATAATGACAAAATGAGATATTTAGGTCGATTGGCGGGGTGAAGCGGTAGGCCGGGCCCGGCACGTGTATACTGTGACGTCACATCGGCACCAGCTGACGAGGACACGGGACCTTCATCCCAGGACCAAGGACAGCTGTTCGGTGTGCTCTGCCGTCTTAAAAGGGGCTGTCATCTTTAATAGCTTCGTCCATTATAAAGGGTGTCACAGAATTAACGCAAGGTTTGATTGAATAAGGTTTTATTTTTTTATTGAATTATAAAGTAAATAGGATAGGGTTATTTTATGGAATAACACATCGGGCGAATGGCCTCCACGACTTTGCTGGCACATACGCATATGTCGAAATTTTCCATGACCATTTGGCATAAATGTGGTTGAATTTCGTTGATGCAGCGTTGAATTTCCTCTTTTATTGCATGGGTGGATGTGGGCTTGTTGACATACACCTTTGACTTCAAATAACCCCATAAAAATAAATCTAAAGGTGTTAAATCACACGATCTAGGGGGCCAATTCTGATCACCGAAACGAGAGAGTACAACCTGGAAATGTCTCATGCAGTATTTGAATTGTTTCATGGGCTTTATGGCACGTGGCACCATCTTGTTCAAACCACATATTGGCCACAACAACATCATCCAATTTCGGCACAAAGAACTGTGTTATGGATTTTCAACAACACTCTCACGCACTGCTTCGATATTGAAATTTGAACGGCTTGTTTTTGGACGACCAGTGTGTTTAGTGTCTCCAACTGATGCAGTCTCCCTATTTTTTTCAATTAATCTCTTCACAGTTGATGAAGTTAAAACACTATTCCGACCATATTTTGTATGAAATTTTCAAACTGCGGCCTCCAAACTTTCATCATTTTTTAGATAACTTTTAACAATAAACACACGTTGTTCTATCGTGTAACGCTCCATTTTTACTAATCGTTAACCGTCAGCTGTAAAATTGTTTTGTCTTTTTTAGGGCTGCCAGCACTTTACTGCACAAATGGCGGCAAATTCAAATCTTGCGTTAATTCTGGGGCACTCTATATTACAGATCCATTACTCTTACTTTGATCTGCTGTAATATTGTTTATTCGCGGAGGGAGGGACGTCTGATCAAATAAAAGGTTGTCTCCAAGGCAATAACACGCCTCTCCAATGTGGATAATTATAGCTAAAACATATTCTAGAATTCTCAGCCACATTCTGGACTTGGAATCATACATAACATCCAAAGAAAAAATATTACTCTCAGTACCGTGGTGGGGTCCTGCACGAGTGGATCATCCATAATTTGGGCTAACGTCTCCAAGTGACTCTAGATCTCATTTGCCAATGTTATGACTATATTAAGATATTTTTTATATATTAATAGTTAAAAGCCAAATAACAATTATACTCCAGAATCGCGACTCTAACCCGGGTAACTCCGTGACATCTAGTGGAGTCCTCTACCAACAGAGGATGATCTCCATGGAGTGAAAATTACTCCTTAATATTTAACTTAAGCTGGTCTTCAATTAGTAACAAATGACATTTTTTTTTATGATGGATTGTTCTAGTGGACACTTAATGCGCCCCGTTAATCTTAGCTGGCGTTTGATTCCTGATATGATGATGAGATGATTGCCTGATCCCTATTAGGGTGGTATCTGCCCACAGCAGAAAGTTGTTTGCGGGGGGGGGGGGGTAATCTCAAGTGTATTAATTGCATCACTCGTTTCTATGCTGCCAGTTTTTGACTACTTATGGTTTTTTACCTCTGTAAGCCGAATTATGGGCATAAAATAAACTTGGTTATATCGGCCTAAAAGCTTTGTAGCTTAAAATTGGGAAAAATGAGATCTTTTAAACAGCTGTCAAGGAAAAGAGTCATGCTTTTATCGTGCCCTCAAAATATGCTAAAATTGTTAAAAAAAAAATAAAAAAAAATAGCAGTTTGAACGCAACAGGAAATCCCTGGGTCTTAAATAGAAAAAAAAAACTGGATTCAATCTGCATTATACTTGTCAATATTCCGTAAAAGCGTTTGTTACGAATATATATTCTGCCTGGTGCTATCAGCACAGTGTATCAGAAAATATTTATAAAATTTCAGATTAATACATTGGCGATCAAAAAAAAAAAAAGTGGCCGTCAAAGCACTTTAAGTTCTTCAAATAGCATTTTTAACTTCACTTTCACACAACCTACTTTTTTCCCCTTCATAATTTTTTTTTTTTTTCTTCCAATGATTATCGATAGCACTTCCCCCCCCCCTTTAAAAACAAATAAATCCGTCCACTTTAGGGGGTGCGAGGTTCACCGGGGGGAGTCACCCTCCATTACGGCTTCGCGTTTATTAGTCAAATGTTTAGCAGACACTGGTTATTGTTCCTGTTGTAGAACAATATTTCTATACAACGTGTAACAATGGAAACTGTTGCTTGAATGGTCCCTTTATAAAGAAAAATAGTCGTTCTGTTCTACCGAGGGACAGCTGCCATTATTTATATCTGCCGAAGAGGTATAGGGGATGCGTCCTATATTCTTTGGTTCCGATCGTCAGCTGAATTTTTTCCTGTCGTCTTACAAAAGAGTTGCGTAAAAAACAAAGAAAAAACATAAATAAACAAAAAAAAATGTTAATGACCACAATATAAATATTTGGTGTGGTTTATTTCAAAAGCTGTGAAAATTTTTTTGCACAGTTTATTTATTGCCGTATTCGAAAAATAGAGGCTATATTGTCAGAAATGTCAAAATTATACCCAACAACATACAACTTTTCGAAAAATGCTGATTTTTTGTTGGTGGAATAAATTTTGTTAATAACTTTTTTTTTTTTTTCTCGAGTCACCTGTCGACTGTTTTTAATATTCTAACTATTAATATACTGTTTATTTATATGTAATGTGTATTATTGAATATTTATTGCAAAGAGTAATTAAAATCGTCATTGTACCTTTAACTCTAAAAATGTTTGGCGTTGAGGCATATGATATTTTTCATAGTATATTCCGTGGTAAGCTACTACTATGCTAAAAATAAAATGGCCCCATAAAATATAATGAAGTTATATTGATCAATTAGTTAGTAATTGACAAAAGTGACGAATTGAAAGTGAGGGCTTAGGTTGATGAAAGAACGTAGTTATGGTTTCATCAACTTAATGTTAATTTATAATAGCAACTGATAAAATTACAATCTGCCTCATTGGGCAATAAGCAATTGTCATAAATCATCTCATTCATACCATATTTACAATTTTCATTCATACAGTATTTACAAACATCCCAGAGGCCTACCAAATCCACATAGTTGTCACCTCCCTCGCAGGCGAAAGAGGAAGTGGAGTCTTGGAAAGTCCCCCAACCTCTTCCTACAGCCTCGTCACTGGATACGAGCCAGCGGAGGCTGACGAAAAGCGCGAGAGCCACAGACGCTCAGAACATGATTGGAGAAACTAGTCATTGCCAGGACTCCCACTGTCACGTATTTATAGCAGGTCACGATGCCACTGCCGTTTTAGTCTCCGAGGAGGATTATAGGGATGAGCGGTGCAGTGCAATGACTGTGCTAGGGGATTAGGGTGGTTGGATAGGTCACTATGGAATTTTATGAACTTGAACGGGATGTGTTCGAGAATGTAAGGTATGTGAGGATCGTTATAAAGGGTTTTGTTGCTGACGTAATAAGGGACATTTACTATTGTTCTCAGGACTTTTGATTGAAAGGATTGGATACGCTTGATTTTCGACTTTTTTGCTGTCCCCCATAGCTCTATTCCGTATGTCCAGATTGGCTTGTATATAACTTTGTAGATTAGTAATTTGTTTTCTATTGAGAGATGGGATGTCCTTTGAAGTAGTCTGTACAGTTGTCCACAACGTCTGTTTAGTTCTTGTCTTTTTAGCCTCGTCCATGTCTGTCGTTTGTCGAGATGGAAGCCTAAATATCTCGGATACAGGATGAGGGCAGGAAGTAAAAAAAAACTAGTGGACAAGACTTTGGGCAGAGGGTAAAGATAATGTTGGAACATTTTGCTTCATTAACTTTGATCCACCATTTATAATTACATTAAAGAAATAAAATGTATAGAAATTTTGTTTGTTTGAACAATATTGTGTCAATAAAAGAACTGCGTAGAGACTGCTTAATGAACGACAACCTATATTTCAAATAAAAACATGGAAATGCCAATTTAGAAAATAATATTATAGTAATAAATATAAATATATTAACTGGATATTAAAAGAAAGACATTTCTTCTTAATACATTACGGCCAACGTCGTAATTATCCAAGTTAGCAATATGTCCAAGTAATGGATTCTCGAAAATTCGTGCAACTTAACCATTTCAATGTACCTTGGTTTGAAACTCCCAGTTTTACACAAAATTATTCAGTCGATGAGATGCCTGGGCATTTCCAGTTTCCAAATTTAGTGATATGTCATTAAAATAACGTTCGCAGCGGGTTATCGTTGTTTTTTTCGTTTTTGATAACCCCAACGAGACAGTGTTGCCATCTTACACGTGCCAAATTTAAACAAAACGCAATCAGTTCCGCCATGGGGAATTGGGAAGACAATGGCGGACCGCCTTCTCGCCCTTGAACTTGGTCCGTCGATAGTTCGCAAGGGGGGGGGGGCCTGCGAATATTGACCCTACGCGTTCGTTCCACGAGGCTTAATCATTGTTCCCAGTCCAGCGCCATTCCGTCCTTCCAACAGTGGATAAATCGACGCAGTAAAGGAATATCGATAGTCGACAATCGATACCCTAAGTAGCTACAATAATCACAATAAAATCACACTGCAACTGTCTTTTGTCAACTGTTTTGTGTGATACACGTTACGTTAAACTGTTTTTTTTTAACCTCTGAAATGGAGAGTCAAAAAGTACATATTCGGCATGCCTTGGTAATTTAAACAAGGCAATAGTGGGACAGCTGAAAAAATATGAAGTGTATATGGTGAAGGACTAATAACTGATCGGGCAGTTAGAAATTGGTTTAAAAAATGCCGTTCTGGAGATATGACCTTAAAAGACGAACCAAGGGCGGGACGTCCTTCCGACTTTGATGACAACCTTTTAAAGGCAATATTGGAGCAAAATCCACGTCAATCAACAAGAGGTACAGCAGAAAGGTATAATACATCACAACCAACTGTTAACCACCACTTGGAGAAATTAGGGAAAGTCAGCAAGTTACGAGTGTGGGTACCTCGCAATCTCAGTGAACGAGTTGTTGAAGTCAAATTTAACGATTACTGCGGATAGATACGTTCAGCAGTTGCAAAGAGTGCAAGAAAAACTCCATGAAAAGCTTCCTGCACTCGTCAAAATTAATATAATTTTGTTATTTAATGAGAGCAAAATAAATGTCTGATAAAAAAACGGAAGTTACTTATGACTCGACCTAATATTTAATATATAATATAATTTATTAATTGTTATCTCCCTATCGTACCTATTTGAAAGTATAGCCCTGTGGCTTGAGAACTGGAACCACTGAATGAGTAATTTCAGTCAAATCTATTCGTGAAAGAACGGTCAGTAAGCCAGCCCCCCCCCCCACCCCTGTTAGTCCACTTTCTCCGCAGTCTCGTTATTCTTTTTTTTTTTTTATCTTTGGGTCTGATGTACAGGATTGAATTACCTTGGTAGTGATACGCTGTCAGCAATCACTAAGTGGTTACTCTCTGTTTTGATCCTTTGATAACTTCTATTACATAAACAATAAAAGAGATTTGACGTGTAACGCCTATTATTGGACAATTGAATTAATTTGATGAATACAACAATAGTAAATAGAGATAAAATGCAATAATTTTAATTGTTATTACAATTTAGAAAAAAATGTAGAATATTAACCAAACTTTTATGATTTACAACTTGAGACCATACAGTTTGTTGATTCCATCATCATCACTAACTAAATGAGATATTTTTGATTAAATGGTTTCGCTTCTAATCTACGCTAACGTTTCTTCCATGAAACGTCTGTGTAATTCCACCTGTGTAATTTAAATATAATATATTTTTTCTATATAGCCTCTTTAAATTTACAGATAATTATATACAATTATAGATCTTCAGGCGAAACTATTTACAAATTATTTTTGTATTTCCTGTAGCATCGCTACATTATATACAGGTTTTGTTATTTTATAAAAATTATTTAATGAATAAAAAGGTATAATGATACACATTATACGTGACTGGACTGAACTGACTAATAAAGGTGAAGGGGCCCACCTTTTTGATCAAACTTAAAACTAACTTACATACTAATTCTTAACCTAATTTTTCCCCGACCGTCTGTTGCCATCGATGCGAAAGAAGTGGAAGAAGTCAAAAAATTTTGACGTGTCTCCGGCGGATGAACTCGCCCACCGACGGCACACCAAGCAACGGGTGCATTTTCTTTAGCCTCTCGAGAGAGGCATGTGTGACCACTTTTCGCATGATCCCATTCTGGAAATGCTGGAGACATTTGGCTGTATTGCCAGTGAAGTGGGTAAATAGCGGGGAACCGTACAGCACAGCTGGCCGGAAGACACATTTATATATCATCAATTTAAGACGAAGCGACAGGTTGGGTGAAGTTAGCAAGTGCGATAGCCGGTAAGACCTGTGTCGTACTTTTTCTATTTTATTACTAAAATGAGTAGAGAAATGGAGAAATATAATATTTAGATCATAAACTAAGATTTAATACTTCTGGCTTGTATGAGTTTTACATTTTCTTAAACAAGCAGTGATAACTAAATCGATGTTATACTTATAGAATAATGCTACGAAGGAAATTTGTACAAAAATAACTAATCTACAAATTTGGTCCAGTAACACTTCTTCATAGCATGAACACTAACTGAGCTATAATCGATTCAACAGCTTTCGATAATCGATTTTGCCAACCGCCCCGCCCCCCCTCGTTCATTGTCGGACACGTGTCGTTGCCCTTGAAGTAGTTCTTCAAGTCCGCCAAACTCCTCAAGTGCTTCGTCAAGTTTCTTACCAAGTCAAACATGAAGTTGAGCTTTACCGGCATAAACTTCGGGGATAGTGGAATAACAATGAAGATCCCATCTCACCCGCAACTTCTCCGTAATTACTTTAAGTTTTCGAACCGAGGATATGACAGGCGCATTGCAGTGACGTTTATACTTTGATAAGGTTAAAAGTGAAAATAATTTCCTTGTCTTTCTCTCGATGGCCGACATCGTACTCGACATCATTAACATCAACTTTGGACTAATGATAAAGTGACTTTCGTCTGTCGGAAGTTAAAAACAAAAATATATTTGAAAATAGTTTTAATATTTTTTGAGATTTGAGAGTTTGAGAATTTTTTGAGAGCCAACAGAAATCGCGTTCCAGGCCTTTTATGTCAATATTTTGGTTATTTCCTTTTTTTTTTCGTCAAAAGGTGATTTTTAGTGACCAATATTTTTTCCCCCCAAAAAATGACGGTTATAGAGAATTGCTTCATTGGTTACATTAAAAGAAATATATACCCGTTTCTAAGTGTCTATATTAATTATTTCTCTTCTGCTGTTTCGCCTTTTAAGCTAGGAAGTCTATCTTTGAACATGTGGAATCGCATGTAGATAAATTTTGATTTACTTTTAATCAGAAGCTATTGTTTCTGAAATATTCTTGACGGTGTGGAGACTCAATTTTTATTCTGTTATTCAAGTTATTCTGAAAACTTCATCTTTCTTGTTTCTCCGGTTTTTGGGAAGTCGAAATAGTTCAGCCTCGTTTACGAATGGCGCGTTCATTTAGCACTTTCACCTGTAGTGCGATTTGGCCGAGCTTGAATTTGTCTTAAAAAACTTTTGACGGAATCTTACAATCGAATCTACGTGCGCCTTGTTCATTCGCCAAGAGGTGACCTGCGTTCCCCTAACCTTTAGATCGTCTCCTGAAACTCATGTCTGTTATCTTCCCGGATGAGTACGACAGTTCTTATGGACAAATTCAATTGCTACCATTGAACGGCTGCGATTGGATTCCAAAACCAATTACGAGCCGTTCGATCCTAAAGTGCGTTACGGTTAATCCGTACCGGACACCCTAAGAGGGCGCCTAGGCACATGCCATCTGCTCTCAGACGTAGCGTAGGGCCCACCGTTGCACGTGTTTGTGTGACGTCACAGTCGAACAGCTGACTCCCTCTCCACGTGGCCAAGCACACGTGTACCGGCCGCCGTACCCCTCTTCGGGTGAAGTCGGCAGTATTCGTGACCCCCTTCCTCCAATTGGGCCAAGGATCCCCGCCAACACGATGGGCGTCCGGTGTTTACAATTTTCACCTCTTATCTTTACGACACCTCATCTCCCAGGAAAGTACATTTCAAGTGCCGTTGCAACAGAACGGGGAGGGAGGGCACAGAGGCCATCGCAAAAAATGTACGGATGGGGCAATTATGTTAAACACTTTATCAATGAAAACACCTCACGGTAAAAGGTTAAATACGTAGATAGAGGTATGGACTGTAGGATAGGGGTTGACACACGAGCTTCAGATCGGTGTTCTACAGAGTTTTTAAATAGGGCTGATTAATTCTACTCCAAGTATATTGGTTACGATTCATAGACGTTTTTTCCTTACTTCTGTCGGCTTGGGGTCGTCATTGCCACGGTTAGCTCAAAGGGTGCAGGAATGCTTTTAATCCAAGTCAACCATTGTTGGTATAAAGTGGTTGGACCGATAGTGAAACACTTATGCCACCTGTTTAAAATTTGAAATGTATTAGGGGGACCGGAAAGTAATGTCGTTCTTTTTACATTAAAATCAAACTCAATTATGTAATCACCCTCGTTATCAGCAACCTTTGAAAATTCCGATGATGTACAAAATGCCATCTCCAGATATTTTGCACAAAAACCAATTGATTTTTATCGATTCGGCAATGAAAATTTGCACACTAGATGGTTGCTGATAATTGATCAAAAACAAAAACTTGTTAAAAATTTATTTTTCGACTTTAATGTAAAAAACAAAAACGACATTACTTTCCAGTCCCCCTATTACATTCCTCAACCCCTCGATACAAGCTGATTAGGTGTGGTATAAAAAAAAATTAAACGTAATTTTGAAAAAAACAAACAAAAACATTCCACGTTAACCTGATGTATTAACTTATCAACGATAACGCTTATCGATAATATTTGTTGATTTTAAAGTTAGTTATATGGTACAATAAATCAATAAAATAGCTGAACATTATTAAGGTATCTATACGCTATAGGAAACAACTGTTATCGACAAATGTAACGTATTATACAAAGTAATAATTAAACAGGGGTCGGATTGAGTGATCAGTTTTGCCGCACCCCTATATTTCTCTTTAGCTATTCACCCTCTGTAAACATATTATTTTGTCATTTATTTACCTTTTAGGTTTTTTAATACGCCCTTGAGTTGACTAGGAAATCCCAGCTTTTCGTCCGTAATTATACCCGTAATCGTTCGTAAATGATTGAGATCTTTTAATCTTTTAATGGTTTGAGAGGTAGATTCCATTATTCTGGACTACTTGTAAAGGTTATGTTTTCTATACTTGTTATGGCGTTTATGTAACCCTGAAACGTTCTTTTGTTTTTTAACTTGATCTAATAATTTCGTTTTGTTGTTTTTCATACTAAGGTCGCTCAACGTCTATTATATTAAGTCGGGTTTTTTTTTTCGAATTACCAGCCAAAGAAAGAAAATTGCTGGTTGACTACATAAAAAAAAAAATTCTCCTTCAGAAACTTTTGTGTTTTGACACATGTCTTTCTCACATGTCACACATGTGTATATCAACCTGTCTTTCTGTCTGGTGTCTAACATGCTCAAGTTATACACGGAGATCCAGTTTGTTTTCGAAAATACCTAAAAAAATTAACTGCCAAATATTTTTAGTAGGGTATCAAATTATATTTTCTCAACGTCCTGATTAGTAAATGACATTAATAAACAACCCTATGAGGAAAAAAAACGGTGGGTCATAAATCGATTAATTAGTTAGGCATTACAAAAAAAACATAAATTAAACACACAACTCTCTAATATTTGTTGGAACTGTAATTGCACAATGTTGCTAAAGTTATGTAAGTGAACGACCTGCTTCTATCCTCAACGAAACCCCAAATTGTGTCGTATTACCTTACGTGGATACTTCGCCAACCCCACCATCTCCCAAGGTGCCATCGGCCGATAAGAAGTTGCTGACACCAGCAGCTGTGCTGCTAGGCTGTTGAATCCCTGCCAACAAACCGCCGTCGGTAGCGGCCCCACGTGTCGACTCCACGTGTGCCGGATGTGAAAATCCGCGGTGAGGAAATAGGCCAGTTTACATAAGTGTCGGCCCTGCCACGTGCAGAGGGCTCTGGGGTCCCCTCTTGCCCAATAGCCGATCGGAGATTCGCGTCGAGGGTTCCGCGCCCGATAACATCTACATTGAGGGAAGGGAAAATCCTCCGGAGTTATCCGATCTTACTTCGCCTCATCGCAAAATAGACAAGGCACATTCAGGTCCACAGTACTGTTTTTTTTTTCAAAAATACTAGAAAATCAAAAAAATCAAATAACTTACAACCAAAGACAAATTTACTTGCACGATCTCCATGTGAGGTTGTAATGCTACGGATACAACCAGAGAAGATTTTTTTTCTCTTTCAAAACCTCTTTATTGATAATATATATACAATGACAAAAATAAATAAATAAATAAATTTGGAATTACAGGTGTCTCCTCGTGCTGCATTCGCAGATGCATATTAAGAAGTGCATAAAATATAATACTTTCAGATTGTTGTTAATAAGTCCAATACACATACACTCACTAGGTGATGAGGCTCACCTTCAGCTTGCAAAACACTAAGACTTAAGCGTTCCAGCCGCGACAGCGTCCTGCCATCGATGGGGGAACGGAGCGGGGGTTATCGTGTTAAACACCGGGTTTGTCAAGTATTGCAGGGAGTCAGCTGGATGAACTCATCCACCGTAGGCAGCTCGAAGATCTCGTGAAGCTCACTGTTGCTCCGCTGCTCGAATGAAGTACCTCTGACCACTTTCATCAGTATACCGTTTTGGAATTGTTGGAGTTTCTTAGCTGTTGTATACGTCGGATAACGAAAAAGCGGTGCACCGTACAGCAGAGCAGGCCTGAGTATGCTCTTGTAGATCAGTAGCTTGAGACGCAGTGATAGATTGGGGGAATGAGAAGATGTTCTTACAACCACCCTTGTATTGTAACACAGCCTTGAAAACCTCTCTTACTTCCACCCCTATTATCCACTCCCCCTTATCGAGAAGACCTCCCTCTCTTTCACTCTCTCTCTCTCTTGCACCCTTCCAGGAGAGGATGACAAGAACAGACGTAACTCTCGGCAGAGGTTGAGGTAGCCGCAATACCACGTGTACTCCGTCGGCACGTGTGCGGTCGTTCCGGAGCGTAAGGGAGTATCACGCATGACTCTGTGAAGGAGGTTTGTTAGGGTTCGTCTCAGTGTTCTACTTTTAAATATGGGAAGCGCCTTTCGTCTGTTTATTTTTTTTTTTTTTTTAATACCATCGCAAATTTTCTTTATTATTCATAAAAAAGAAAAAAATATTTTGTAACTAATTTACGAACTATATAGAGACTTAAATGACTTATTTTAATATTATATTTAAAAAACAAACAAAAAAACATGAAGACGTCAAGATATTTTTAATTTGATTCCCTACTCAATATTTTAGAAAAAATGTTTTTTTTTTGTTATCGACTAATTAATTAAGTAATGACACCACCCTTACCACATCGATGGCAACAGACTGCCGGGGAAAATTAGGTTAAGATTTAGTTTAATTTTTTATTGTTAGATTAGTAAGTTAGTTTTAAGTCTATGATTCATAAGGTGAACCCCATCACTTCTAATAAATTCAGCCCATTAATATACATTGTACATCATTATACTTTTGTACAATGCAGATCACTATTAGTAGAAAACAGAATTTGTATAAAATGTAGCCGAGCTACAGGAAATACAATGAAGCAATTGTAAATAGATTCGTTTGTAAAATCTATATTTTGTAACAAGGAGGTATGGAACAAAAAAAAAATAATGACATTTATTTATGTTTTATGGAGGTGGCTATTTTTTATGGCTATATGGCCCCTAAAAATAAAGATTACCGATTTTGAAAAAAAATTAAGAAACTTTTAAAAAACATTTTTTTAATTCAAATCAATTTATTTACATTATAAATATAATGTTATGCTAATATGCAATGGAACATGTCTCTAACGAAACAAACTAACATCATCAACCTTTTGGTTATAAATTAAAAAAGTCTTCATTGAATTACAAATAAATTCAAAAACTCCATAATATATAAATATTATACCCAAATCCCTTCTAAATCTATGTTTGGGCAATTTTTTCTTGGTTAGAAATATTTTGAAGTAACTCTGGCTATGTTTACATTTCTGTTTAATATTTTTGGTTTCCCTTTATCTATAATATAATCCGATTTGGATTGTCCAACTTAATTATTGTAGTGTATCTTGGTTTGTCAAATATTATTCTTAAAACCTTATTTTCAATTATTTGAAACTCTTTATAGAAACTGTATTTTAAAAACGTCTTTTCTGTTATTGGCTTTTAAATTATTATTTTTTTTTAATAGTGTTAAAATAGATTTTGCGTTATCGTATGTATGAGTCTTTAACAGTCCTAAATATTAAATAACTTTCTCAACTGTGAAACTAAATTGACTTGTATCAGGTATCATTTTTTTCAGTTATTGCTCGATACATTTATTTAAATGAGAGCCTTCCGGTTTTTAAATTAGTCTACCCTTCAAGTCAAGGGAATAAAATCGATTAACTTCACAGTGGCTATCCGCGCATAGGTTTAACCTAACCGAGTAATGGAGTGGGTGTGAAGTAATTTTTTACCGGTGTGAAATGTGACTGTTCTGACCGAGCAGGAATAGGGCTTAATCAAAGATGCGGGGGGGGGGCGGAAATTGCGGGGATTATGGCTATAACCTCCGTTAGTGGGCCACGTATCGATATAACGCCCATAATCTAGATTAGATCGATTTATACAACAGGATGTGACCGCCTTGTATATCAAGTGGTGTGGATTAAGGGTGCTTGTGGGTTTCGACGACTTCCTGCCTGTTATCCCTACGACCAGCGAGGGGCAAACGGACTTAGCTACCGACCGCATCCTTGCCACCTAATTATAGCAATTAGAGGCAAGTAAGTGGTCCCAATTTTAAGGCCAGGTGTTTTCACCTTTAATTATCTACCTGCCTGTATTAACATGCTCGGATAGGTTTCGTTTTCGTCTTATTGTTGTGTAAACATTTTTTCCCCCCCCCGGCCCCTCCTCAAAAAATAAAAACAACGCAACCTTTTTTGGGTTTGGTGAATCTGATATAATGCGGGAATGTACATGTGTTGACCTCGTGTCGGTAAAACAACCAAAAATCCACATTTTTCTTGACATAACCCGACAACAATCCACTTAATTATGAAATTATTTCAGATGAATCTAAATTTAGCTTCGAATGAGATTAATTGCAGCTAAACAACAGAGCAAATAATGATCTTGGATATATATTTTTTTGTGGGTTAGGTGTATGAGAAACAAAAAAAAAAAACAACTTGCTGAAAATTACTGCATCTATCATCATTTTGTTCGTGTTTGTACTTCCGTCGTCATCCAAAATCAACAATTATTATTTTTTTTTTAACACAAAACATTAGTACAAAAAAATTAGATTATTGAAATCGGCTAAAACTTTATTTTTTGAAAAATTTCTTCGTTGAAGTCCTTTTGTGTAAGTTTTTGTATTTTAACAAAAAAAAATCGAGTCAAAAGTTAGTAGGATTTATTTAGAACATTGAGAGCAATAATACAAAATGATGTTTCGTCCAAACAATAATAATTTGAATATGCTTTTATGTAAAGTTCTGGTTATTACCGACTCAAATGTATATAGTATCCCAAATTGTTAATATTTTTTTTCCACAAATGATAAAGGCTTGAGTCATACTAGCATCAGGATAGTAGCCATGAAATATACTTCGGCAATGTTTTGAGATAGCTTGATAGTTTTGAGATAGCTTGATAGTTTTGAGATAGCTTGATAGAATTGAAGGTAGTTTGATAGTTTTGAGATAGCTTGATAGAATTGAAGGTCGCTTGATAGTTTTGAGATAGCTTGATAGAATTGAAGGTAGCTTGATAGTTTTGAGATAGCTTGATAGAATTGAAGGCAGCTTGATAGTTTTGAGATAGCTTGATAGAATTGAAGGTAGTTTGATAGTTTTGAGATAGCTTGATAGAATTGAAGGTAGAGTGCTCGGGTGTAAATAGCTCATTGGAAAAGCACCCGGCTAGAGTTGGAAAATTCTTAGATTCTCAAACACTCTCAATATTCTTTGGCTGATACCTACTAATGTTTTGTGTTAAAAAAAAAGAATAATTGTTGATTTTTGAATACGACGAAGCAGACAGACGAACGAAATTATGTATTTTGGGTAAAATTCTGCGTTCTGTTCTGGAGGCAAATGTATGAAACACGCCTATCGCTCAATTCGAATAATTAAAAAAAAATTACATAATTAAATTGAATTTATTTCATTCGATGCCATTTAATTAATCAAACTAATAGATCTTTGATTGCTCTATCAAACTATGATTGTACTGAATAGGCGTAAAGTTTTAATTTGATATGATTTTGAACCGATTAGTTCTCTTCCAAAGGTAAATTCCGTGTTGATCAATGGAAGTAATTTGACGGTATTATAGAATTTACGATAAATATATGTTCAAAACTTAAATTTAGCGATTCTCCCCTACCTAGTCTTGATGACTAATCTAATTGGCGATATCCGAAATATAGTAATTGACGAAGGGGGGGGGGTGGATAGCTAATTGGCAGGGCTGGTTTGCAACTACCGGAAGCTATCAAAGATCGATATCTATCTAGAGGGCGGTGGTGCTTAGGCTTAATGGAGAACCCGGGTCCATAATCACCTTAACGGCCGACGGTAAATTTGTTATTATCAGTGTTGGGGGGGAGGGGTTCTACTCTACCCTTACTATACTTAGTTACCGACAAAGGCCAATTATAAACTGTAGCAACACGGTCCCGATAATCCGACACAAACGTAGTAAAATATTGCTTTTATTAAATGAGCATAAATTATGTAACTATATTATAATATTATAAACAACCATATAATAAACAACCAAAAAAAAAACAAAAACATTACTAGCACGATAGAGAGTCGTAATCGTGACTTCCGCAATATCTCTCCCAACTGAGCTACCGTGCTTAGGGCTGTACTGCAATATCTTTAGCGATAAATGTTTTGTTTATTTTATAATGTATAGTATTGGTCCTATTATTATTTTATAACTAAAGGGTGTCCCAGAATTAACGCATGATTTGAATTTGCCACCATTTGTGCAGTAAAGTGCTGGCAACCATAAAAAAAAAAAAAATTTGACAGCTGACAGTTTAGGGATAGTAAAAATGAAACGTTACACGATAGAACAACGTGTCTTTATTGTTGAACATTATCTCAAACATTATGAAAGTTTGGTGGCCGCAGTTTGAAAATTTCATACAAAATATGGTCGGAATAGTGTTTTGACTCCATCAACTGTGAGATTAATTGAAAAATTTAGGGAGACTGGATCAGTTGGAGACACTAAACACACTGGTTGTCCAAAAACAAGCCGTTCAAATTTCAATATCGAAGCAGTGCGTGAGAGTGTTGTTAAAAATCCATAACACAGTTCTTTGTGCCGAAATTGGATGATATTGGTGTGGCCAATATGTGGTTTGAACAAGATGGTGCCACATGCCATACAGCCCATGAAACAATTCAAATACTGCATGAGACATTTCCAGGTCGTGTACTCTCTCGTTTCGGTGATCAGAATTGACCCCGTAGATCGTGTGATTTAACACCTTTAGATTTCTTTTTATGGGGTTATTTAATGTCAAAGGTGTATGTCAACAATCCCACATGCACCCGTGCATTAAAAGAGGAAATTCAACGCTGCATCAACGAAATTCAACCACATTTATGCCAAATGGTCATGGAAAATTTCGACAAAAGAGTGCGTATGTGCCAGCAAAGTCATGGAGGCCATTCGCCCGATGTGTTATTCCATAAATAACCCTATCCTATTTACTTTATAATTCAATAAAAAAAATAACAACAAAAATACTAAAAACTGTGTTTTCTATTTAAATCAAATCTTGCGTTAATTCTGGGACCCCGTTTATTAATATTTTACAGCCAAAAAAATATTGGTAAAATCCTGGGCTTAAAACCGGGACCTCCCCCCTGACCGATTAATTATTATGTTTAATATCTGTTACGAAAAAAAAAAAACACACCAATTTAGACTAAAATACTCCAATTAAATATTTAAACTATCTCTCTGGCTTCTGAAGTAATGTATCATTCCAACTCATCCGAAGTCCTCTTGTCGACTCCTTACCCAGAAACTCTCATTCTAACAATACTCCTCGTCTTCGTTTTACCGACCGTCTTTGAAACGGTGGTGGCCTCGCGTTCTATCGTAAATAGATATATAAGTTATAAGGTCCTGGTGCTGGCCAGTGAGCGTCTGTGGCTCTCATCCCGTCTCCTCTCTCTGGTCTTCGCTTCATGGCGAAACATTCGGAGAGGGTGCAATTCATGTTTGTATGCATAGATAAATTCTGCACCAGCAGAAAGCAAATCTTAAAAGTTATCAAACGTGACTAATTTCAAATTTAATTTTTTTTTTTAATACTTCGTTTTATTGTTATGACTAAAACTAATCGGCATATTTCGTAATATATTTCATAATTTTCACAGCTGCTATTGTAGAACAGACGTACAGTTATTCTTTACTGATATTTAGTTCCGTAGCCTACTCGAAATTCATCAACTATTTGAGCACGTGTATAGCAGAACAGCATTTGACGTTCTTGACATTTTTGGTTTGTCATTGAAAAGCGTACATCTAATATTCTTCCCGAATTTTTTTTTTTTCTTTAATTGATCCTAGTAACAGTTGCCTCCCAATTAGAAAATCAACGTTTTTTATTTATTTCGACCATAGTTAGTTTATACGATTATAACGTAAATACTATTATTATACAACTCAAAAAAAAAGTCGATCAAGAAATATTCCATTTTATTTTTGAAACCATATTTTGTTACTAAACATCACCGTTTGACAAATTAAAAGGTCTGATAAAGTTGAATGTTGACATTAAAAGCCAAAACAAAAACATTTATTTACCGTCTTCAATATGTCTTTTTTTTTAAAAACAACTTCTCTATTGCGATAAAATTACAATCTGCCTTTATTGGGCAATAAGTAATTGTGATAAATGTTGTCGTTCATACCATATTTACAATTCATCATTCATTCAGTATTTACAAACCGCCCAGAGACCTCCTAAATCCCCATGGTTGTCACCATCGCGTAGGAAAGAGGAAGCGGACCTCCGTCAGCCAAAAGCGCGAGAGCCACAGACGCTCAGACTGGAAAGACTGGAGAAACTGCCAGGACTCCCACTGTCACGTATTTATAGCAGTTCACGAGGCCACTGCCGCTTTAGTCTCCGAGGAGGATTATAGGGATGAGTGGTGCAGTGCAATGACTGTGCTAGGGAATTAGGTTGGTTATAAGTTCAAGAATGTAAGGTATATTCAGATCATTATGAAGGTTTTTGTTGCGGACGTAATAAGGGGCATTTACTATTGTTCTCAGGACTTTTGATTGAAAGGATCGGATACGCTTGATGTTCGACTTTTTCGCTGTTCTTCATTAATATGTCTTTAAAAATAGAAGTTTTTGTTGTGGTATTTGAACCAAGAACAAATCAAAATTTTTTTTTCAAAATCAGAAACAGCGTGTGTTTTTTTAGAGGAATGATAAGTTGCATAGAAGTTTCATTTGAGGATCCGTTACTGCTTCAAATAAAAAACAGCTCTGATAAAAAGTAATGAATACTTAATTATTAATCGATTAGTTGCGATTAAAAGATATCGAATTCAATATTGGGATAAATATTGTATGTTTTGGGGCTATCGTGTGCTCTAATTTCGATGGGATTGAAATTGTTGGTTATATATTTTTTCGGAATTTAATTTTGTGAATGTATCGCGCTTGAATTGAATTTTTATTTCTAACTTTTTATGAATAAAGTTATAAAATAAAGAGACGATGTTCCGGTATGAAAGTATAGCCTCTCACTTTTTAGGCTCATTGACTAAATACACGTTATGTAAATGTTTTATTTATTTATTTTTTGTACTTACATAGCAATATTACAATGCATATATATTATTGTAGTAAACAGTCGGGATGACTGGTGCTATGTAGGACGCTCGCTCAATTCCGCAGGTCGTTGCTTCCTCGAAGCTACACGTGCCGAACGAATTATTCGCAACAAGCCTGCGCAGTTCGCATGACCTCTAGATCGCTAACGCGCCTTGTTAAATTTATTTCATAACGGACTAATTTTCTGTTATAAACAAATTTTTTTTTTTTTGAATTGTTATATCCTTTTTTTTTAATTCACTAAAAATAAATTAGGCGTGTTATTTTTCGGGCGGTCCGGTGCCAAATTATTTATACACTTAATAACGGCCTACCCGCTCAATATTCTCACTCACACTAGTCACTCACGCAAATACTTACTAATATTTCTCAAAATTTACGTAACACAATAATAATCAATGCAATCAATATAGATTTCGTATCGTACAACGGTTAGTAATTTGTTAGATTGTACATCTTAGATTGTATACAGAATCAGGAAAAAAAGAATTTCAAATCTTTCGGTATTTTATGGCCGTTTAATTTGTACAATCAATGGACCATATTGGACTTCATTACTGAAAACTTTGTTTGTAATATTACACGGATGTTTAGTCATCGTCGGTTTACGTTTTTGGCGTATTAAATGTTTAACGTTTAATTAACCTTGTTGCTCATAGGCATTCTTTCAGTGAATAGAATAAGTTCGATAATGCTGTTTAAATGTTAAATGTTTAAAACATGTCTCTATTGTAATGGTCAGGTGGTTGGAAATTTTGTCTATAGGGTAAGATGAGATATAGTGTCATCTGCAAGGATTGTATTTTGTTCACTGCCCCCTGGGGAGTTAAATATCTTAAAAACTTCTTTTTTTTTTTCATTCACGTCATTAATTTGTCTTTAACCGTGAAAGCGTGGTTTATAAGTCAAAATCTCAAATCTTTAATAACTTCGAAGCGAAACTGGGCCAACTTAATTTAAGTTTGATTTTTGTTTTTTCATATTTTTAAAGACACGACACGTGGATTACGTGTACAGTTTTGAAAATATCAGATCTGTTGTATCATTTTCTATTGCATCTATCTTACAACTTACTATTCTGTTTTTAAAGTAAAGTCGTTTGGCTCGGTCGATTCAATAAATCGATATATTAGAATTTTCCGAAGATCAGGGAACAAAAATATGAAATAATTTCCTGGATAATTGTCGGTTATTTATTCGTTCTCATTTCCTCCATTTATTTGTATATCTAATGATATTTAAAAAAAAAATTACAATAGAAAAATTATTCAATTACAGATTTTCAGTCGAAAATGTTTACAAATTATTTTTGCATTTCATGTAGCGTCGCTACATCATATACAAGTTTTGATATTTTTTATAAAAATTATATAATGCACTAAACAGGTATAATGATACACATTATACGTGACTGGTTTGAACTGACTCTAGTAAAGGTGATGGGGCTCACCTTTTTTGTCAAACTTTTGTTTGGTTTTTTGTATGAAATAGTTCTTTTTGTTTTTAACAGAAATATTGGGAAGGTAAAAGACTAAAAATGCATGAAAAAATAATAAACGGCTTCCGGTATCAGTTGTAATATCTATTTCAGATTAGATGAAACGGCAAGGTGCAATAAAATACCAGTATAATTAGTAGAATAAATACGACATAAGCACTACTGCGCTAAAATCGCTGACAAACGACTAGACGTCTTGTGCCCTCGGACAGCGAGAATTTAACAGCTAAACTAAAATTAGCCGCAAAAGGGGGAAAAGACGAGACACGTGCTTTTAGTGCTCGGATATAGAATGCAGTCTTGTCGCCCTGTGTAATGAGAATTTTAAATGACAGCAATATATTTGTTATTAATAGAATACAGTTTATTACCTGAAAAAAAAAAATTGTGATTAATTAGTAGAAATGTGAGCCAATGGCGAATTTTGAGCAGGAAATAAGAGAAAATATTTACCAATTCACTGTTTTTTTACTTTTTAATATCTATTATTTTTGTTTGCGTGTCGTTCGTTATAAAAGGATGAAATCAAAAAAAAATTTCTTCGCAATTTACAAAACTGCTATAAAATATTTTAACCTGGAGTTAGAAGAGCTCTTCGAAAATAATTTGATTAAACCGGATTACAATTTCTCGACAATTATAACCGTTAGAACTATAGTGTGTAGTTATACATATACTCAGAATATTATCGCCTTAATCCACTATAACAATAAATATCAAACACAAATATTATAATAAACTACCCTGAGTATAACATACAGTAAAAATATATTATTATTATTATTATTATTATTGTATTTGTAATGAATAATAATAGATCCATTCTATTTTCGAAGATTTTTAAAAATAATGATTTCATTTTTTTTTTTTTTGGGTGAAATTATATCTCTTATTACCTTGCATTGCATTTCCTATCTGTTAGAATGTTTAAAACATGTCTCTATTGTAATGGTCAGGTGTTTCGCTATCGGGTAAGATGAGATATAGTGTCATCTGCAAGTATTATATTTTGTTCACTGTGGACTTCTTTATTTTTCATTCACGTCTTTGATTTGTCTTTAACCGTGAAAGCGTGGTTTTTATAAGCTAAAATCTCAAATCTTTAATAACTTAGAAGCGAAACTTGGCCAACTTAATTTAAGTTTGATTTTTGTTTTTTCATATTTTTAAAGACACGACACGTGGATTAAGTGTACAGTTTTGAAAATGTCAATTCTGTTGTATCATTTTCTATTGCCTCTATCTTAGTCTACCTCTAACTTACTGTTCCGTTTGAAAGTAAACTCGTTTAGATGAGATATAGTGTCATCTGCAAGTATTGTATTTTGTTCACTGTTCCCTGGGGACTTGACTCAAAATCTTAAATCTTTAATAACTTCGGAGCGAAACTGGGCCGACTTAATTTAAGATTGATTTGTCATGATGTTTTTCGGTGCACGTCAATAGCATCATCTCTCAATATATGTTTAGAGTTAACATTTTAATAACGACACTACAGTACTCGAGTTGAGTCTGTTAAATCTAAAACTTCTATGCTTAAATCTTATTCACAAATTAGTTTCTATGTGCAGGGGGCAGTATTTGCATATTTGTAGAAGACGTTTAGATAAAGTTGGGCTATATGAACAAAAAAAATTGTCGAATCTTGAACGGAATTGCTCTCTGTTGTGCCATAGCTTCTTTAATATGTTTTTTGTTAAAAACTGTCGGCATTTATATTTTCAAGCAACTAATCCTAGGATTTTCTAGATTGGAAAATGTAGATAACATATAGCAATTAAGGAACAAAACTCAAAGACTCATTTTGCCAGTTTTTATTTTGATTATTAAAATTATGCTCCGTTATGAAGTGGAACAGACACTTGAGCCAAAATGGCTACTTCACATTAGGTAATGAAGGTGGGTCGGTCCGAGCCTGCCCGAGCGTAAGTTGATGTACGCGTTGTTCCGTAACGGCCCTAGTTTTCTCGCCTTTCTTAGATTTTTATTACATGGCTCACTGTGGTTTAACGTTGCTAACTTTTAGGTAACCAAAAGTTGGCAAGAAAGTAATTTCGGTTTTTCAGTGTGAAATAAAACTCATTTTTTTCTATACAAAAAATTCAGTCAAATATCTTCCATTTTCTTCGATGACCTTTTGCCATCTTTCTGGTAACTTCATGCTCCCGCGCTCATAGAACTTCTGGTCCTTATCTGCAAAAAACTCAACCAAGTGCGATTTGAGGTCATCGTTATTACTGAAATTTTTACCATTTAAGACGTTTTGTAAACTTCGAAATAAATGATCATCCCATGGTGCAAGGTCGGGGCTGCATGGGGGATGCGACATAGCTTCCCAACCAAGGTCCAATAGTTTCGTACGTGTTGCTAAAGATGTGTGAGGCCTCGCATTGTCGTGGCTGGACCCAAATATCGAGCTTCTTAACAAGTTCAAGACGTCTTATATGATTATCAATTGTTGTGTGTTATACATTTAACTGTTTTGCGATCTCTCGCACAGTTCAATTATGGCTTTCATTTTGTCATCATCAACTTCAGAAGGCCGACCAGAACGTTGGTCATCATTCAGTAAAAAATCTTCAGAACGAAATTTTTTTTGCTTTGTTTTCTATTTTACTTTATTGCACTTTTGAACTAATCAGTTTCGTTCCAAGTGTTGCCAAATACACCTTTAAAATTTCAGAATGATCAAATTATGTTGGACCATAGACACAGACGGACGAATGATGATCACCTGAATGAAAGTAGAGCCTCTCCCTTTTTCTTCTATTTCTTTTTTGTAAATTGTTACTTATATTTTTCAAAAAATGTTTAGCCAATTAAATTGTATCATATATTTTTTTTTGGAAATTATTTTTTAACTGGTCGTAAAGTATTTTTCGTTATTTTATTGTAATCGAAATGGTGTTCAGCGTAATTATAGGCGTTGTCGAAAATGTGTTTAACATTTCATTCCGACTTACATGCAGGCGAAATAAGAATCATCCCCCCTTTTTTTTCTTAAAGACGTCATGAATATGGATTTCATTCCTTCTATCAAATTACCATATCTATCCTGGAAAAAATAATGAAATTTTTTCTTTTCTTTTCGAGGTTCCTTTTAATGAAAAGAATAATTAAGTGGCTTTAACGTCTCTCGTTCAAGTCCCTCCTGGGTGCATCAAATTTATCTCACCCCTTATCAGCGGTTGATGATGAGTCAGACGTCCCTCTGTAGGATTTTCCTCATTGGCCTGATCACAACCCGATGGTGAAGTTCCTTCTCTTTACATTCACTTATACAAGAAGGGATGCAAATAAAGATTTCCCCAAGGGGGGAGGAGAGCGAGAAGAAAAGGGAGTAGGGGTTGCCGGGTTAAATGAAAAAAAGTTGATTATTGGACTCTCCGAGGATGTTGATGATGTTGGTGATGATGATGTTGTTAAGACCTGCCGGTGGGTGGGGGGGCGGCAGGAGGGGGGCACACGTGTGCCAAGGTCAGCACGTGCGGTCCCAGATCAATCCCTTGGTCGAGGGTCGCCAGCTCCTCGTGGTCCATCAAGGCTGCCTCCCTACTGCGTATACATTATTAGTTCCTCCGTGGATCAGGTACATTTTTATTCATAACTATGAATATAACTGTTTATTCATCAACTATGACGGATCATGAACAAAGATTGTCATAAAAAAAACAGATGAGGTAAATTAAAAAAAAAATCATTTAATGGAAATTAGTTGCCATATATATATGATTTTTAGGTAACTAAAATATATTGAACTATAAGAGAATTATATTGGGTTGGTAAAAAAGTGATTTCAGTTTGCACCAGTAGATAGCGTTATGTTTGTTTCGTTATTCTTTAGTCAATGTTAGAAATTTTTTCTTTTGAGATTTGGTAGTCGATACCATTAGGTTGCTATAAAAACAAATTCCGTGTAATTTTGTTTACAACTGTCAGTTTTAACATGGAGTGCAAAAATAAGCATTTTCGACTCATTTTACTTTTTTATTTTCATAAAGGCAAGAAACCGACTGAGGCTCACAAAGAGATATGTGAAGTTTATGGTATTGATTGTTTAACAGAACGCACGCGTCAGAATTGGTTCTGGAGATTTTGCATTGAAAGATGAGCATCGTTCTAGTCGACCTTCTGAAGTTGATGATGACAAAATAAAAGCCATAATTGAATCGAATCGTCATATAACTGTGCGAGAGATTGCAAAACAGTTAAATGTATCACACACAAGAATTGAAAATCATATAAGACGTCTTGGACTTGTTAAGAAGCTTGATATTTGGGTTCCGCCACGACAATGCGAGTTCTCACACACCTTTAGAAACACGTACGAAACTATTAGAGCTTGGTTGGGAAGTGATGTCGCATCCCCCATACAGCCCCGACCTCGCACCATCGGATTATCATTTATTTCGAAGTTTAGAAAACTTCTTAAACGGTAAAAATTTCAGTAATAACAATGACCTCAAATCGCACTTGGTTGAGTTTTTTCCCGATAAAGACCAGAAGTTCTATGAGTACGAGATCATGAAGTTACCAGAAAGATGGCAAAAGGTCATCGAACAGAATGGAAGATATTTGACCGATCGTGTGATTGAGTTTTATTTCTCACTAAAAAAACCGAAATTACTTTCTTGGCAACCTCAGTAGATCTATGAAATCGGCTCTGATGTGTCGATATGAAAATAATTATTAATGCACCTTTATACAGATGAAAGTACTTTTTTTAGTTTGAAAGTAGAACAAAAAGCTACAATAAATTGCGTCGTCCATGTGATATTTCATACCTACTGGTTGACTGGAGTCCTGAGCAGACTTTTGAGAGAAAAGTGTTTTATTGCAAATAAAACATTGATTGGGTAAAAAGAAGTATTACTAAAAAAAATAGATTACTTCAATTTGTTCTGCAATACTTGTTTTCTCGAAAGATTAAAAAAACACACCCTCGCTCATAAATAGAACAGAAAATCGACTAAATAAATAACGGTTTATTTTTAATTCTAGCCATCCCATTCTTTCCCATTTTTTGCTTAAGCTTGGGATAAAATCTCTGCTATTATCCGATTATAATTGTTAACTAAATAAGTATTAATAATTTTTCACGACACTGATTTAAATCTTTATTAGCAATCGAGCTGTGGACTGAGGAAATCTTCAAAAAATCCCATATCAATTCTCAGTATTTTGCAATTTTACTTTCCGAGGTCTTGAGTATAATATACCTTCAGAAATTTCACAATGACTCGATCATTTTAAAGACCACATTACAACCAATTAAGATCACTTTATTATGGCTTTCATTTTGTCATCAACTTGAGAAGGTTGACCAGAACGTTGGTTGTCTTTTAGTGAAAAAAATCCAGAACGAAATTTTTTTAACCTGTTCTGACACGTGCGTTCTGTTAAACAATCAACACCATAAACTCCACATATCTCTTTGTGAGCCTCAGCCGCTTTCTTGCCTTTATGAAAATAAAAAAGTAAAATGAGTCGAAAATGCTTATTTTTGCACTCCATGTTAAAACTGACCGTAAACTGACAGTTATTAGCAAAATTGAACGTAATTTCTTTCTATAGCAACCCAAAGATATCGACTAACAAATTTTTAAAAGAAAAAAAAATTCTAACATTGACAAAAAAATAACGAAACAAACATACATTTAGACAGACGAGTGGCGATCTGACAACCTGAGTGCTTAGTATTACCAGCTGTCTTGCAAGATTAAACATTTCAAGTGAAATTTCATCATCTATAAACGATAGATTATCATCTATAAACGATAGTTTATCATCTATAAATGATATCTGGTCTGTTTTTTTTCTCCATGTCTCTAAATTGTGTATTGGTCGGACGCGTGTCAGATATCTTATCCCTTCTAATAAGATCTTAATCTCACTGTCTCCCAATTATTACCAGCGGTTTCGCTTGTGATAATTTTAGGGTTGGATACCGTTTTATTTTACATGAAATACTACCTGGAAAAACCAGGTACATTTCAATTGGTTCTCAGGTAACATAGTTTTCTCGTTTTATTTTATTACATAGTTCTTTTTTTTTTTATATTGAAACTTCTTTATTATGATAAAATTACAACCTGCCTCTTAAGGAAATAAGTAATTGTGATAAATGCGTTCATTCATACCATATTTACAATTTTCATTCGCCCGCTCATTCATACAGTATTAATAAACAGCTTAGAGACCTCCCAAATCCACATGGTTGTCACCTCCCTCGCATGCGAAAGATGAAGCGGAGTATTGGAAAGTCCCCCAACCTCCTCCGTCAGCTGTTTCAGTCTCCGATGAGGATTATAGGGATGAGTGGCGCAGTGCAATGGCTGTGCTAGGGGATTAGGGTGGGTTACTATGGAATTTCATGAACTTGGAAGGATGAGTTCAAGAATGTAAGGTATATCAAGATCGTTATGAAGGGTTTTGTTACTGACGTAATAAGGGGCATTTACTATTGTTCTCAGCACAACATAGTTTTAAGCATTTATTTATTTATACTCCGGCACAGTGCTACATAATTTAGCATATAAAAATTAAAGGGTAACTGTGATCCATGTAATAGAATCGAATGAAGAAACTCAAACCATCATTGCCAGGCCTATCAACTAATTAACAGGGGTGGTTGTACGAAAACCCTTATCTTAAAGCCATCCCTTAAGTGCAATTATTATACCATTGTAATCAGCGAAATATTCAGTACGTGTGAATAATAATAATAGTAAATATGATAAAAACAAAATATTATTTAGAACAGTAAATAACAATTGATCCACATTTATTTATTGAACTGTATACACCATTTACTTCACGTACAAACTCTATAATTAATATTTGCAAACTGATATAAACCCTACGTAAAAGTCCATACAAAATTTGTCATACAATCCACTACCATTTGGTTAGTCTAGACGAAGTGGATTTCTTTAAGTTGAGTCACTTTGCCGCTGGTACTTGTGCCTTGTTTATTTTGTATATTTTATTTACAGATAGTTTAAAAATAATAATTATTTATATATTTCGTCCTTAGATGGCTCCTACAATCAGTGAATATAGCGACTACAGGCCAGCAACTTACTCACTGGAGGAGCAACTACATGCGGTCTTGAGACTTTCCCCGCTAAGTGAGTGTTTTCAAATGTAATTTTTAAATTTTCTTCAGGATCTTGTTTGTCGTGGGCAAGCCCCACCATTTTCGCTTTAATTTCGCATTAATATATTAAGTTGTAGAATACCACTGACAAACACAACTTTATTATGATAAAATTACAACCTGCCTCTTAAGGAAATAAGTAATTGTGATAAATGCGTTCATTCATACCATATTTACAATTTTCATTCACCCGCTCATTCATACAGTATTAATAAACAGCTTAGAGACCTCCCAAATCCACATAGCTGTCACTTCCCTCGCATGCGAAATAGAAAGCGGAGTCTTGGGAAGTCCCCCACGCTCCTTCGTCAGCCATGTCACTGAATAAGAGCCAGCGGAGACTGACGAAGAGCGCGAGAGCCACATACGCTCAGGACACGATTGGAGAAACTGGCCATTGCCAGGACTGTTACGCATTTATATCAGGTCACGAGGCCACTGCCGAGGAGCATTATAGGGATGAGTGGCGCAGTGCAATGACTGTGCTAGGGGATTAGGGTGGGTTACTATGGAATTTCATTAACTCGGAAGGGATGAGTTCAAGAATGTAAGGTATATTAAGATCGTTACGAAGAGTTTTGTTGCTGACATAATAAGAGGCATTTACTATTGTTCTCAGGACTTTTGATTGAAAGGATTGGATGCGCTTGATGTTCGACTTCTTTGCTGTCCCACATAGCTCTATTCCGTATGTCCAGATTGGCTTAAGTATAACTTTGTAGATTAGTAATTTATTTTCTATTGAGAGATGGGATGTCCTTCGAAGTAGTCTGTACAGTTGTCCAAAGCGTCTGTTTCGTTTTTGCCTTTTTAGCCTAAGAGATTTTATTTAAGGACTAAATATATTAAGAAATTTCTTATTCCGCTTGATGAAGTTCAATAAAATTAATTTTCATTTATTCTGTCAGATAGAATCGGGTGATGTTCAACCTTCCACCATCCATTATAGGAACGAACCACGCCAAATGATGGTATAGCCAATTTTCATCATCATTATATCTGCACATAACTCATGAGCATCATCGATGCTATGATGTCGAGTAAACACACGTGGATCACGTAACAATGAGCAAACATTACAGCGGAGTGTAATCGTACATTACCAATAGCTAATCGGCGCCATATCGCTAAAGTCTGCGATTTATGCCAGCTGTGCAATAATCCAGATATTGTTTAGTAATATGTTTCCTATCAGGAAATTTTTATTTCATTATCTTTCACATTATTTTTTTTTTAATTTTATTTGCACAGCGATAAAGATCTTGGTTCAGAACCAACGTGATCGCGTTTTCTTCAATCGTAACGAACGAGTTCAGGTTAACTTACAAGGCCACGGTCGTTGAGTCAATGTTGTCATTGAGAGGTATTTTTTTTTTTTGGTGACGAATGGTAGGAAGAAGATATTCAACACGTGTTCGAGGGTTTTTTTGCCTCGTTTAAAAAGTCCATTCGTTTGTCATCGTTACCCCTTTGTACTGCCTGTGAAATAAGCTATTATCATACAACACTCGATTTGTTTTTTTACGTGGAATATTTAACAAAATATACAATATATAAAAGCACATTTTAGCTTCTTGAAAATTTATGAAATCTGGAAATGCTTCAGGAAAAAAACGAATAAGTTCTTATTCCTTTTCACTACCCTTAAAAACTAAATTAATACGAATTTTTGTTGCGGTAAAAAAATTCAATGTTATCATCTAGGTTCGCTGTGGGTACACAATATTTTTCCTCGGTTTCATTTATTCCATTCAAACCTTCAGGACTCGTTTAAATTTTATGCGAATTCAAAGTCTTAAGTAAAAGGGTTGGAAGGAAAATTCACTCGTAGGTAACAAACTGTCATTATCAAGTGCCAAGAAGAGTAACTATTACCAAGGTGTCATTTATAGATATGCTCGTTTAATATAATATTTGTTTAATGTTGTACGTACAAACACCCGAATTCGTATTTGTTTACATATCTGGCTCCATAAGATCTTAGAAGGTGTGCCCCGACAGTGCACTATGTTCTAGAGGAGAAGTTACAGGCTAGCTATTATAGGTAGTTTACGGTGTATTGGAATGACCACGAGTTCACACTTGATATCTGAGGGTAGGCGAAAATCGTCCGGATCCCGAAGGCGAGTGTGAACCGGCGAGAGGCAGACTGGATCGTTGGGGGAGACAAAGAGCGTCGTCTGCATGGAAGGGATCTCTTCCAAGAAGGAGCTAGTTTTAGCGAGACGAAGGCAGAGATTCCCACTAGGAAGCTGTGGCGTCTTACAACGCCGGACTAAAACATAGCGAGGTTAGGAAAGAGAGGTGCATAGGTTATTGAATAAGAAAGCTATGGTTCGAGCAGAGCAGCAAGCGCCAGTGCGCGAGAGAGAGACAGTTGTGTTCTCTTTAAGTGTCTGAAAAAGCTAAGAATTTCTGCCTTATATAGCCATGTCATTCCTGCCTGAATTGAATGAGAGAGCTGTTTCGGCCAATCATATGGTCGTTTATTTTGGCCAATCAAGGCCTACCACGCCCGCGTCCCTAGATAACTCCGGTCATGTCGGAATCGTGATCTAGTGGCCTCCCTCTATACTGACGCCGAAGATTTATTGATAAAAGATGGAAAGGTAGGCGCTTGTTTATGATCCGAGAAGAGGGTAAATTCTATTTGTTCGTGGCGAAGAAGTTGGCATAACAATGATAAAAAAAAAAAATTTGATTTTTGTAACTTAATTCGGCAAGAACGCGTGTCTGTAATTATACGAAATAATAACATCAAAAAGAGTTTCATTGAAATCGATGACTCTACTACCTTAGCTACTAATTTTTAAAGGGGTTCTGTTATTATTCTATAACTTGAGAATTAGGCTTTTCTATCTGAAATTTTTCATATCTTCACTAATAATAAAATATCACATTGTAAATATTATAGCAGTGATATTTTTAGGGATAATAAAGGGTTCTGATTGGCTGTGATCACGATTCGTCGAAAGCGCTAATATTGTATATGCGCATGCCAACTAAAAAGGAAGCTACTTTTATTAAGTGCTTATCGCGGCCATATTGACTGTTTTAATATGTATGTAAATAAATTATTCTTTCTTTAATTCGAATTTGCCGCGCTGCTTCTACTGACCACCACTATCAGCAATATTCTAAAATGTGAGACGCTAGAGAAAGGTTACATTAAGTAATTAAAGTTGTAAGTAGAGTGTGAATAGAGAAGTGATGTTTATAAACTGTAATTGACGTTTCTTTGTTTACAGGTAAGATTGTGTAAATAATATGAATAATTGTTATAGTATAAAATATAGTGAATAAAATTTCTTACTTTGTTTACAGAGAAACTGATTTCAGTTTATTCACCCCCCCCCCTTCCACAATTACCAGTATATAGTATGTAGTGCCTACGTACTACAAAATCGTACTCCGATTCGGCGGAATTGTTCTTCGCAATAATTTCCTGTTCGGCGATCCTGGACCGTGGACAACACAGCCTTAAGGTCGTGCGTGGTGTACGTACCTAGGCCGTCGAAGGCGCCGCTCATCGCCCTCTCGTCTTGTTGTTCGGGACTTCTTGATTGGTGCTTATTTTCGTACGAATTCTTTTTAACAAAAGCCCCCTAAATAGACGATGGTTCATTGAAATGCAACGAACGGTTTTATTTCTTATTTAAAACGGGCACGTGAAGCCGATAAAAGACTTTTACGATCTAACCAGTCGTGAATCACTCTTTTGAAATTTAACTACTTTTGCTACGGGCACTGAGCAATCCTCATAAATAACTGCTAGATGCATTAGCGCGGTTGTCTTACATGGGTTAGCTTGATAGGCTTAGCTCGAAGGGCGAGGTTCTACTTTCATTGATCTACCAGGCGATTTCAAGTCAATCTCTAGTATACAAAGTATATACATGACATATATACGAATATACCACTTGACCACTTTGTAGAATATACTGAAAAAAAAATATTAGTTTAACTTCTCCATTTTATTTTGTAAACTAAACGTTATCATCATGTGACAAACAACTATTTTACAATTTACTACCACTCAATTACCACTTGAAGAAAGTTAGGAATACAATACAATACTCAATTTGATTGACAGGAAAATTTTCAAATTATTTCGTAACTAGTGCTACGCTCTCCTCGTTCCAGTTACTCAAATTCAAAATTATGTTCGTCTCCCTGAAAGTTTTTATTAAAACAATCTTAAAAATGGTTCACTCGATACGAAATTTCCCCGGTTTCGATTAACGCGAGAGTAAAAAGAACCAGCTCAGAAATCACTCAAGATTTCTTTAATCACGATTAAACAACTTAAGTGCATTTTTAAACATATATAAATGTTAACCATCAGTGTGAACGCCGCGAAGACCGAATGCGTAATCTTCTCCCTCCAAAATGGGAAAAAAGCCTTGCCAAAATCATATACTACAGGAGGGCAAGAGAACTCACTTGTTATCTCAATGTACTATCTGGGAGTAGAAATGGACAGGCATCTTCATTTCTCTACTCATTTTAGGAACAAAATAGAAAAAGTACGACACAGGTCTTACCGGCTTTACCACTTAACTTCGCCCAACTTGTCGCTGCGTCTCAAACTGATGATCTATAAATGTGTCCTCCGACCAGCTCTGCTGTACGGTGCCCCGCTATATACTCACTTGACTGACAATACAGCTAGAAGTCTCCAACAATTCCAGAATGGGATCATGAGAAAAGTGGTCACCCATGCCTCTCGATTTTAATTTATATAAAATAACAAAACCTGTATATAATGTAGTGACGCTACAGGAAATACGAAAATAATTTGTAAACAGATTAACCTGAGGATCTATAATTTTATATAATTATCTGTGAATTTAAAGGGGCTATGACGAAAAAAAACAAAACCGTGTTTGTTAAAATCTTACTTAAGGTTGGGATGGGTAAAAAAAAATGCTCAGCATTTTTAATCAAATCAAATACTTCATTTTGTTTTTCGAGATGACTCGGCTTGGACGACATTAAATGCAAAAATTTCTCTCGTTGTTGGAATTTCTGTAAGGTGTCCTTAACCAAGCAGAAAAAAAAAAATTGTGAACCTTAAAAACCCCACTTGTCTCCATAAAGTTTTATATTTTGTCAAACGTTTTTTAATTCTGGCCCAATGAAATCTAGGAACAACCCTTGTTTGATTATTGTATTTATTTTTAACTACTTAGTTTTAGATTTTATTAAAATTGTGAATAGAAGTACTTAAGATAACTGTAGAAA
The DNA here is from genome assembly GCA_930367205.1 of Acanthosoma haemorrhoidale. Taxonomy (NCBI): domain Eukaryota; kingdom Metazoa; phylum Arthropoda; class Insecta; order Hemiptera; family Acanthosomatidae; genus Acanthosoma; species Acanthosoma haemorrhoidale. The sequence continues at coordinate 163,135,337 of OV884011.1, read as the reverse complement.
GCGCTCTGCCAAGTTACAATACTTCATTGTTGAACAACGAGCAGAAACAACCAGTATCCAAAATGTAACGAGTTTCGAAGAAATAGAAATTTCGATTGAATCGATGAAAAAAAAAATAGCAATTTGTAATAAATAGCATTCTTAATACGAAAGGCCCTTTAAAAAACATTTTTATTTTCGTTTACGCCGTTTTTAGCTCAGAAGGTCCCAAAATAAAAAACTATTACCATACAACGAAGAAAAATAGTATAGTATATTATAATACTTAAATAGCTGATATTTAAGAATAATAAACAATTACAGAAGTAACATTTACATTGAAAATAAAGTGTCTTTTCACTTGCTTAAAGTTCAGAATCGAATAATTGAAAGTTGAGTTGAAGAATTACAGGACTAAACTGTAAAATGAAAACTTTGTAAAGTTAAGATTTAAAATATTTTTTGTAGCTATACTATTCCACAAGCCGTAATTTTTTTATTATCTATCATCATGCTATCGTATTGCCTACATACAGACAGACAGGCGAAATAGGATCGCCTCGTACTCGATTCAAAGTAGAACCTCTCCCTTCGAGCCCGACATTTGATATCTAGTCCTTCTGTAGCGAGATAAATCATATACCGCTGATACTTACAAGCGCAGACTGCAGATAATTGTTGGAATAATAAGATATCAGCCGGCGCCGACGAACGTACGGCACGATCGTCCTTGCGGGGGCCGGTCCGTCCACGTGTGCCCCCACCCCACTACAAATGTATTCATCGTATTGTGTAATACAGAAATTATGTATCTATCGCGTCTTTGTTTTCCCCTTATCTCTCTCGTCCGCATTTTTTTAGCATTAACTCAAGAGCGGTTTCGCTGACCGAGTTCAAAGCAAGCGGCTGATATGAAAGATATGCAAAAAGAAACAGACGATCTTGTTTAATTTAGAGATGTGATAAACATCAGGGGATCGAAGTCGTTGAAAATTATCTTTTCAAAAAATAAATAAATTTCTGATTGCTGAAATGTTGACAAAAGCAGATTTTTTTCCTTAGATGACTCTTAAAAACTTTATTTTTTCTGATAGATTACATTTCGAAGGATGAAAATTTGAATATGCGCATAATATCCTTCCAATTTTGTATATTAATAGATTGTTGCAAAGTTTCTGACTGAAATCAGTCCATCCTCAGGTAATATCTACACACACACACATAGTATTGGTCTAAATGTTTTTATCACATATGTGATGGTTAACATTACCGGAAGATCTGTTAAAAAACTATCAATAAATAAAATTTGAAGGATATTGTGGGATATTTGAGACATATTTTTATAAAAACCACCCACTTGTAGACACTTAAAGCGAAACTTCCGCTTTTTTTTGTAACTTTCATTAAATTTATAATAATATACTTGCTGATATTGGGTTGGCAAGAAAGTGATTTCAGTTTGCACCAGTAGATAGCTTTATGTTTGTTTCGTTATTCTTTTGTCAATGTTAGAATTTTTTCCTATTGAGATTTAGTAGTCGATACCTTTAGGTTGCTTTAGAAACAAATTCCGTGATATTTTGTTTTCAACTGTCAGTTTATGGTCAGTTTAAACATGGAGTGCAAAAATAAGCATTTGCGATACATTTTATTTTCATAAAGGCAAGAAAGCGGCTGAGGCTCACAAAGAGATATGCGAAGTTTATGGTGTTGATTGTTTAACTTAAGGCACGTGTCAGAATTGGTTCTGGAGATTTTTCACTGAAAGATGACCAACATTCTGGTCGACCTTCTGAAGTTGATGATGACAAAATGAAAGCCATAATTGAATCGAATCGTCATATAACTGCGCAAGAGATGGCAGTTTACGGTCAGTTTTAACATGGAGTGCAAAAATACTTTTTTATTTTCATAAAGGCAACAAAGCGCCTGAGGCTCACAAAGAGATATGTGAAGTTTATGGTGTTGATTGTTTAACAGAACGCACGCGTCAGAATTGGTTCTGGAGATGTTGCACTGAAAGGTGAGCAACGTTCTGGTCGACCTTCTCAAGTTGTTGATGACAGTTATGAACAGTTAAATGTATCACACACAACGATTGAAAATCATATAATACGTCTTGGACTAGTTAAGAAGCTCGATATTTGGGTTCCGCCACGACAATGGGAGGCCTCACACCTCTTTAGCAACACGTACGAAACTATTGGAGCTTGGCTGGGAAGTGATGTCGCATCCCCCATACAGCCCCGACCTTGCACCATCGGATTATTATTTATTTCGAAGTTTAGAAAACTTCTTAAATGGTAAAAATGTCAGTAATAACGATGACCTCAAAACGCACATGGTTAAGTTTTTTGCTGATAAGGACCAGAAGTTCTATGAGCGCGGGATCATGAAGTTACCAGAAAGATGGCAAAAGGTCATCGAACAGAAAAGATATTTGACTGATTAAAGTTCATTTTTTGTTTATAAAAATTGAGTTTTATTTCACACAAAAAAAACGAAATGGCTTTCTGCCAACCTCAATAGTTATGACGTTGAAAAAAGATCTTTAGCCAGTGCAATTTGTGGTCAGACTCGCCCTTTGGGGTTCGCTTAAGTCCTCGTTACCTGTTTGATAATAGTGATAGGGTGTCGCACATATATGGATGTAAAGAGCAGCGTGTATCTACTCAGGCCATATGCAAACCACTAGAAACTTGAATAATTCAATGGATCATTATGGCAGGAAATATGCACTGGGTGTTGGGATGGCGGCAAATCTGATTTTCATCAATATTCCCCTCTCATCACTACCCATCTATAAATCCATATCTTATCATAGCCTTACTTCTATTCTGTTTAATTATTCAGCAAGCACATATTCCCTCTTCTACAGTGTAATTGTTCTTCTTCTTCTTGATTGTGCTAAAATTACAATCTGTCTTAATAGACAATAATTAACTGTGATAAATGATCTCATCCATGCCATATTTACAATATTCATTCACTCGCTTATTCATACAGTATTTACAAACAGCCTAGAGACCTCCCAAATCCACATGGTTGTCACCTCCCTCGCATTAAGAGGAAGCGGAGTCTTGGGAAGTCCCCCACGCTCCTCCGTCATCCAAGGCATACTGTAAGTATATCACAATAAAGAATAATAATAATATATATATTATAATACATGAAATATATAGGCAAGTCTGATTTTTTTAAGATGACTGAGTTTAGGTTGAATAGGTAAGTCCGTTGTTACACTTTGTCCTTAGATTGTCTTTGTCCATCGTACTAATCGTCAACTACTCCTTTTGATTGCCTGTTTTTGGTGGGTATTTGACATGTTCATGCCAGTCTAAGTACTTTGTCCCCCATCCCTATAAGTGTATGTTTGTTTAATCTTGTTAGTATATCGAGTCGTTTATAGAAATGGGCTAGGCTGTTCTATAATAGACAAGACAGGTAGGATTCGGCTGTGGCCTTGTTCTAACCGACACGGGGAAAATCCGAGGTCGGTCGAAATATTAGCCAGGTGCTTCCCACCCCTCTCTCTCTCTTTCTCTCTCTCTCTCTCTCTCTCTCTCTCTCTCTCTCTCTCTCTCTCTCTCTCTCTCTCTCTCTCTCTCTCTCTCTCTCTCTCTCTCTCTCCCCCTTATTAAATAAAAAAAACATCACTCTTGGTTCAGAATCTAAAGTCTTAATTGTGGAATCGACATTTAATTTTAATTTAGATAAAATAATATTGAGAAACCTGACACGACGTGCTTCTGTGAATAACTCGTCAGCTAATCTGTCAAGCAAATACTTGGCATGTTTTTTAAAAAAAAAGAGGCAATTCTCAGTGTCAACTAAGACATTGAAATCTGCTCGAATGATATTAATTATTACATATTATTAAGAATTATCGTTGTCACACAGCCTACATTTTTTTAATTTTTTTTTATTTTCTTCCTTTACTTCATCTTCCGCCTAAAGAAGTAATGATTATTTGGCTCTGATATCATTGAAGGATAAGGTCGCTTTTTGGGCATGTGATCAATTTTTATTTTATTGGCGGCAAACATGATCATTACTGAGCCAATTATTACAGATTCTACCAACCTTCGGAATTTTCGAATCATTTCGACTCCATTTCCGGAGATATATCGAGCAGGTCTGGATTTGATGCCGTTCCTCCCTCTCTTGTTTTTTATAAAAAGGAGATACTCTTTTAACCTTGCTCTCTCGTATTGTCTCTAATTACTCTTCGTATCGCAGGTGAAAGACTTAAGGGTTTTTGGTGTATACGTGGCCGGAAGTAAAAATGATCCGAAAATTTATAGGTATATCTGCCTCGACTAATGACACTCTTCTGTCTAAATTACTATTTCTCAAATGACTGCCCAGAAGCATTTAGCAGTTGGAATTTTGTTTTGGTAGTTCTGGTTGCGTATTTTGAACTTATTCCGGAGAGTTGTATATATCTGGCCAAGCGTTCTAACGATTGGTTCTTAATTTATTATTTTACTTTTTTTTTCTGTTTTAACCATAATGTTTACGATCTCGTATCCTAACAATTAATTAACAATCTTTAATTAGAACCTCATAATATAGGTACATAATGGTTCGCTGCTAAGCTCTTTGTGGCAAGATTTGTACGCTGGTAATTTACAATTAGTAACACAAAGCAATCTCACAAACGAAAATGTTTGAATAAATTCTGAATTTAAATTATTTTTCTTGAATAATATTTGTCATTTTTTATTTAAATCTTCGGCGCATTTGACGCAAACATAAATACGCGGATCGAAGATACCTTCTTGTTTTTCGATAAAGAGATGCAAAAATATACAAAGAGAATTATAAATTTATTAAATGAATACTATTTCTACGCTTGTTGTACTGCGTTTATAAAAGATTTGCTAGACCGATTGTTTTTGAAAGTTTGGCTTCTTCAGTATTTTGTACTGCTGACTAACTATAGACATTCACGGAAGTGGAATATACGCGTTAGACAATGGTGACCGTTAGGCCCTTGCAAAGGGCCAAGTGGAGGGTGCTCTGTTGGGCCACCTACTTCCTGGCCAGTACCTCGACCTCTTTGTATGTAGCTTCACTGTCATCAATGCCCTATTTAATCAATGGGCGCCTCCGAACCAACTCCAAGTTGTATCACCAATTCCACGTAACAACTTCGGCGGGGGTATTCCGTCCAATTTTCTCCAAAACGCCAAAGATCGATTCATCCAGTGAATTAAACCACCAAAGCCCTGAGAACTTGGATCCAGAAACCCTTCCTGCAAAATATATTCTGCGCATTTATAATCCTACTAAGGAAATCCAATGTTTTCATATTTTTGATTGAATAACTAAACTCTTTTTTTTTTTGTAATGTTTTAAATTACTAAGTTCAAATTCAATTTGGAGTACAATGAAATTCACCGGGTTCGAACAGGGAATGTAATAATGTCATCGTCACTGCTACGCTCTCTCAGCCTTCATTCAAAAACCCTTCCTTTAAAATATGCACTATTAAAGCCCGGAACATCCGCTAAAACAAATAGCACTAACAATAATTTTGACGAAACTTTCAGAATTTATTCAGTACTCTTTCCCTCAGGAATCATTGGTTTCAGTAGAAATATTTAAAATTAAATGTAAAAAAAAACCCTTTATTTTTTCTCCACTTTCCCAAATCCAGAAATCTTTTTGGTTCTATTTTTACTCTTTTCGTATTTAATAAAATAATTTTTATCCTTAAAAATCTACTACAATTCAAGGCCGGAAACCGGATCCTATCACAATAGCACACATGATACTATTTAATTGAATTTATTCAAAAACAAATAATCTCGTTAATTATGAAACTAAATTATCGCTGACCATAAAGGAACGCGTCGAGTTATTCTCTCCAATTTGAAAATTTTCCAATTGCCACTCTCGTTTCTTCACAGCTAAACTACGAACTTGTTAATGTATCGTTAATGGACTTGTTCTGCGATAGTGGTTGTAAAAATGATTCAATCAAACTGAAATGTTTACAGTATTTTCCGTAATAATTATTTTTGATCAAACATACCAAGTAGTAATTTTTTTCGCAAATACTAAAACAGTTTTTAAGAGAACAACTCCCGTGTTAGTTACATTCGATAAGTATTCTTTGTAAAGGGTGTCCCAGAATTAACGCAAGATTTGAATTTGCCGCCGTTTGTGCAGTAAAGTGCTGGCAACCTTAAAAAAAAAAAATTTAACAGCTGACAGTTTAGGGTTAGTAAAATGGAGCGTTACACGATAGAACAACGTGTCTTTATTATTGAACATTATCTCAAAAATAATGAAAGTTCGGCGGCCGCAGTTCGAAAATTTCATACAAAATATGGTCGGAATAGTGTTTTGACTTCATCAACTGTGAAGAGATTAATTGAAAAATTTAGGGAGACTGGATTTGTTAGGGACACTAAACAAACTGGACTTCCAAAAACAAGCTGTTCAAATGTCAATATCGAAGCAGTGCGTGAGAGTGTTGTTGAAAATCCATAACACAGTTCTTTGTGCCGAAATTGGATGATATTGATGTGACCAATATGTGGTTTGAACAAGATGGTGCCACATGCCATACAGCCCATGAAACAATTCAAATACTGCATGAGACATTTCCAGTTCGTGTACTCTCTCGTTTCGGTGATCACGATTGGCCCCCTAGATCGTGTAATTTAACACCTTTAGATTTCTTTTTATGGGGTTATTTGAAGTCAAAGGTGTATGTTAACAAGCCCACATCCACCCGAGCATTAAAAGAAGAAATTCAACGCTGCATCAACGAAATTCAACCACATTTATGCCGAGTGGTCCAGGAAAATTTCGACAAAAGAGTATGTGCCAGCAAAGTCGTGGAGGCCATTTGCCCGATATGTTATTCCATAAATAATCCTATCCTATTTACTTTATAATTCAATAAAAAAATAACAACAAAAATAATAAAAACATTTTTCTATTTAATCAAATCTTGCATTAATTCTGGGACACCCTATACTTTCTGTATACTTAGCTAAGCTAATCAGCTAACTTATTAATCCACTCATATAATCCTGCCTGGCTTTCTCGCATCCAAGTGGTATTAGCAAACAACGTGGAACACACACCCATGTTTTGAATATCTGATGTGACTAATATTTGAGTTCCGTAGCCTTCTCGGATATTTACATAAACACTTTGAGCACGTGTATAGCAGATCAACATTTGACGTCCTTGGCGTTTTATTTCTATTTTTTGTCATTGAAAAGAATATTTCTTTTTTGTATTTTTAAACTATTCTATTTGTCTAGTTTGGTGTTCGCTTTGTGAGATACGAGATAAAGGTACGATAGATATTTTTGTCTACCCACAAAATGGGTTTTTTTTTTTGGTTTTTTTATTACCTTGAGCTGTTCAAATTGCTATTCTTGACTGCCTGGCCGGCCAATGAATTCTAATTTCCATTGAATATTTTTGCTTATTGGTCCTTGTTTTACTAATTGGCCCTTGTGAGCCAAATCAAATCAATTTAAGTCCAACTTTTGCATAATACAAAAATATATAAACTATACTGATGTGCAATGCGTCAAAACAAAATACTAACGTCATAGTTGCCTCCCCGTTAGGCCAAATATATATATTTATACCGGCGACAAAAATTTGTCAACACTAATCATTAATAAATTGTATTTTTTTTTTATGAAATGTAAATCATCAAATTTAAGTGAAGCATGATTACCACAATATTTTGAACTATTACGACTATTGAGCAAAACTTTATTGAACCATGATGCAAATCGCAGGTCGCTATTGTTTCTTTCTTCCAGATTTTGTCTTGATGTTACCTCGATCAATATATTTTTTTTTCTAATAGGAGATGGGTAACTAGAAAATAGAAGTAGTATGCAAATTCCCTAGACTAAAACGGCAGTGGTTCCTTATTACGTCAGCAACAGAACCCTTCCTAGCGATCTCATTATACCTTACATTCTTGAACTCATCCTTTCCAAGTTCATGAAATTCCATAGTAACCAATCCAACCACCCTATTACCCCACCACAGTCATTGCACTGCACCACTCATTCCTATAATCCTCTTCGGAGACTAAAACGGCAGTGGTCTGGTGACCAGCTATAAATACGTGACAGTGGGAGTCCTAGGAATGGCCAGCTTCTCCAATCATGTCCTGAGCGTATGTGGCTCTCGCGCTCTTCGTCAGCCTCCACTGGCTCCTAATCGGTGACGTGGCTATTGGAGGAGCGTGGGGGACTTCCCAAGACTCGGTTCCTCTTTCGCATGCGAGGGAAGTGACAAACAGAGGATTTGGGAGGTCTCTGGGCTGTTTGTAAATACTATATGAATAAGAACATTTATTATAATTACTTATTGCCTAATAAGGCAGATTGTGATTTTATCACAATAAAAAAGTTTCAATAAATGGAGAAAACAACAAGTAATTTTGGCAGTTATTGGTTCGGTTGTGATCGTGATTTAGGTGAATAATATTGAAATTGAATAAACCGAACACTCTGAAAGAGACGCTATAATATTTATACTTTTTGTTGACTTTAGGTTATTTTCGGGTTTTTGCATCGCCCCGTGCAGAACGCTTAATACGTACATGGTAAAAATAAGTATGACGTATTAACTTTGTTTACATTTCACAGCGCGATTCTTTCGAAAATCTTCTACATTCTCTTCTTCTTTTACTAAACCTTGTACTTAATTTATAATTTTTTAAAGGTATACTGTTTGAAACATAATTAATTAATTATATTTAGATAAAATTTGTTTTCTCGATATACGAAATATATATTTTTAACCTCAAAGCTCTGAAAATATCTATAACTAATTTTTTTATTTATGGTTAGATGCATGCCAACACATAAATAATGACTAACCATGGCTATAACTGTCGATAATATTATATTTTATTATATTTATATGCATTTTTGCTACTATATCAGTTTTTTGTAATATAGACATGGGAGTTCAATTTGCTTAGTCAACGGAAACTCGTCGAAAATAATCGTTAAGTCTTATAATGCTAAGAATATTATAATGCTAATATTATATATAATTCTAAAAGTAGAAGGGGCTTGAGCAGAACTGTATGCCTGCCTCGTGACTTCATGGAAGTCAATGATGGTTCCTGTTATTTTTAAGTAAGCCACCGAATCCTTCCAAGACCTCCATACTTCCCAGAATCTTATCCTTTTCTTATACATATACGTATGTCTCAGCTTAAGCCCCCACTCGTCCCTAGACACTCCACCCAGTATGTAGTATCGTAACTCTTAATATTTGTACACACCAGTGTTTTGATTGTACTTCATAATAAAGCTTTTCTTTCAAAAGACTCTCCTCTACAAAGATTATTTAACTGTTAGATTAAACTAAACTAAACTAAACAGAACTGTGGTATGAGCTGACAGCTAAAAAGTTGGACGTTTCTCGGAACAGATAACAGTGGATCTATCTTAAGCGTGTATTCTGAGAATCGTATTTTTTTCTTTTAATCACTGATATTTTATTTTTTTCATTATTCATCATTTATTTAGATTTAGATTATATTCATATCAACAGCTTATTACATAAATGAATAAAACAAATACATATTTTCACCCAGTCGACATCTAAGTCGCCGCGCTTATATTTATAGGCGTTCGATTTTCGATTTTGCATATTTATAAATCTACCACGTGTCTACAGTTTTATGATGCTAAGAACAAGTTGAAGGGGTATATACTGGTATATACAAATATTAAGTTATGTTACTACATACTGGGTCGGATGTTTAGGGACGAGTGCCGGTGAACAAATGGGGTCTGGGGCTAAAGCTGAGACACATGTGTATAAGAGAAGGGTAGTTCCGGGAATTGGGATGGAGGTCTTGGAAGATTATTTAACTTACGAAACTATAAATAAAAATTTTTTTATATATATGTTTTTTTGGTGATTCTTGTTTGCTAGAATATGTATTCTTCCAAGGTTTTCCTCCTCAGGTCAGAAATGATGTATTTAATAATTCATCTATTTTAAAATATTCATTTAAGATGTGTTCCTTTTTTTTTTTATAAATATAAACTAATGAATGAATAAATAATAATAATTAATAAATGACGACAAAGCTAAAGCATACGTTGTGAATTCTAATACAAATGCACCGCGGGAAGGACGCGAGGCTAGTGTCCGTGAAACAGGCACGTGTCACACCAACTTGCACAAGAGCCCCCTTCCTTGCCAATTCCCCCCCCTCCCTCACCCTCCCGATATTTATGCATCTCTCTCTAGTATTCACTTATTCTGACTCAACTTAATGTGAAAATTAAATTAAAAAAAAAAAATCAATTATGATCAAACAAAAAAATAGAGTATTTCGTTTTATTAAATATTTCATCAACTTGACCTAGGGTGTTTCGAGAATGAAAATGTATACTTATAGTGTGATTATATAAATTCATGCAAATGCAGTGACAAAATCTCTGATGTAGGCGTTTGCTTCATTGCGCCTGCGCCTACCAGTTGACGCTTAGCCATCTCATACCAATATCAGCAAATTTCAAATAATCCAAAATGGATTTCTAACATTACTATTGGAGCAATCACCATCGAGGTACACTAAAACAGTTGAGTTGCACGACAGGTACAAACATATTAAACGCAGCATGAATACATTACTTTAAGTTCCTTTATTCATGTTTTTTGTTTCTTAAATAAAAATGTGTACATCAATGCAGATTTCATCCATTACCAAAAGCGTAAGATTGTTATTATTACCGTAAATATTGGGTGATATAAGAATTCATCCATACAATATATTTATATACACATCCTGGCAGGACTCCCTCAGTGGGGGGGGGATACCGGAAATAAATTTATTTTAATAATTTTGTCAGAATTAATGGGTCTTCCTGAATTAGTGACACTCGAAGAAACTCGACAAAATTTCAGATTTTGATTCGGCGGTCGGTTCTCACGGCAGATATTAACTCAGAGATTGATTTCCCCGAACCGGTTCGGAAGTACAGCCTGTTCGTTTGTTCTAAATCGCCAATGATCGGCAGAAATACTCAGTGGTGCCAAGCCTAGCCGACATAGCGGAACGAACACGTGGATCAGCCGACCACACGTGACGGTAGTGAATCGCTTGCAAGTTCATTAGCCCTGGTGCTAACCTTGGCAGAAACTCAGTTATGGCTTCATCCGTAGTGTCTCTGTTAAGTCATTCTTCTCCCCGTTCGTGTTCACTATTCACTATCATTCTGTGTACACTTTGCTCCCAACAGGAATATTATCTAACTTTCTATTTATTATTATTATTAACAAGCCTCCCAAGACACCTCCAAAATCCACATCGTTGTCACCTCCCACGCATGCGAAAGAGTAAGCGGAGTCTTGGGAAGTTTCTCACGCTCCTCCTTCAGCCGCGTCACCGGATATGAGCCAGCGGAGAGAGCCACAGACGCTCAGGACGTTAATGGAGAAACTGGCCATTTCCAGGACTCCCACTGTCACGTATTTATAACAGGTCACGAGGCCACTGCCGTTTTAGTCTCCGAGGAGTATTATAGGGATGAGTGGTGCAGTGCAATGACTGTGGTACGGAATTAGGGTAGTTGGATAGGTTACTATGGAATTTCATGAACTTGGAAGGGATGAGTTCAAGAATGTAAGGTATATTAAGATCGTTATGAAGGGTTTTGTTGCTGACGTAATAAGGGGCATTTACTATTGTTCTCAGGACTTTTGATTGAAAGGATTGGATGCGCTTGATGTTGGACTTTGTTTGCTGTCCCCCATACCTCTATGAACAAATTTATCATAGGTCTTTGGGGATTAGAACATTAGTGCATTTCAGTTAGTAGTTTACTTTATTTATGCTTAGAAAGCTTATTTAGAAAGTTAATATAAAACCAGCCGATCCATGGATCCATTAGACTGTGTAATTTTGTTTACAAGTGTCAGTTTACGGTCAGTTTTAACATGGAGTGCAAAAATAAGCATTTGCGATACATTTTACTTTTTAATTTTCATAAAGGCAAGAAAGCGGCTGAGGCTCACAAAGAGATATGCGAAGTTTATGGTATTGATTATTTAACAGAACGCACGTGTCAGAATTGGTTTTGGAGATTTTTCACTGAAAGATGACCAACGTTCTGGTCGACCTTCTGCAGTTGATGACAAAATGAAAGCGATAATTGAATCGATTTGTCATGTAACCGCGTGAGAGATTCCAAAACAGTTAAATGTATCACACACAACAATTGAAAATCATATAAGACTTCTTGGACTTCTGGATATTTGAGTTCTGCTCGAATTGAAAGAAATTCACCTGACATAACGAAACTATATTTGTGATGAACATTTCAAACTTAATGCAATCTAATAATATCTTACAACATCTAGAAATATGCTCGTATTGAATATCAGGTAAGTGACATTTACATTATTTCAAGTTACAAGTGACAAATTTAATGAAGTACTTCTGCTCAAAAATACTGAAATAAGTAAAGTGTGTTGGAAGAAACTGACGTGTATTGTTTCTCCACGTCCAAAAATTAATAATTTCAATAGGGGGATGGTTCTCGCAAATATACATTTGTATGGGAAAAAAAAAAAAAAAAAACGATCTGACCACTTTTCGTTGAGTCAAATGAAAGATTTGTAGAGACCCGGTTCAGGTAAGTGGATCTTTGAACGATGTGGCACTATTGAAGAATTTTTTTTTTTTTCCTCTCAACCCGTAGTAAAATAGAAAAAAGGTCCTTGCACTGAGGAAGACTACCTGAGTCCTTCTATAAATAGTTCTTAAATAGAGACAAAAGGAAGGGCGGGAGGGGCGGGGAGGTGAAAGGGAAAATCCCCTCCAGCTGGGAGGTTTGGCACTGGGACACGTGTACCTACGTCACCGATGACGTCACCGTTCAAGGCCACCGGGGCGGTCCACGTGTCCCACCCTAACAGGGGGGCAGCGAGGGCTTCTGACAGATGTCAGCGGTGCTCGCTACCGGCGATCGTTAGGCCGGAAACTGACTGCTAACGTTCACGGCGAATATTTTCCCTACGAATCTGTACGAATAACGCTGTTCAGTCATCGTGATATTTTCACACATAGTCTTGGAATATTACCATGTAGTGTACACTAACTTGTACTGTTGCTAAGTTTTAACCATTCCTCACTGAATGAACCACAGTCCAGTCTGGGAAGTTTGTCGGCTGTGAGCGGGGAACAATTTTCTGGGTTTGTGTGATTCGTCTCGATTTGGCTCTAAAGTCTCGGGACCCGAACCCGGGATAAAGAATCGGGCTGTACGAAATGAGCTAGCCTGCACGAGTAGACGATCTTTCCAATGATATGAATTAGTCTCCGACTATAAATGGGGAAGTTCCGCGTGCATTAATTAATTAAAATTTATTGAATACTTCTTAAAAAAAACAATCAGAAATTCTAAGGCCGCTAAAAGAATACTCCTTTTCAAAAAATTATAATATTAAATATTGCCATTATACAAAAAAAAAAACCCTAAGTACACAGTAGCTATAGTAGTTGCCTGACACAAAATTATTTTTGGGGGTTTTTGAAATTATTACCAGCTGGTCTTTAGTTATGGGCGGAAAATGGGTCTGGCCAAGTACAAGCAAAAAACAATATTATGCTTTTATGGATTGCCAAGCACCACTGTTAACAAATAGCTAATTATAAATAACAATAGTTATTACTATGAATCGACTGAACACTTTCATGTCTGCTCAGTAGTGTTTTCATAGAGTATGAAACAAGACCATTAGTGTCTGTAATTGTTGTTTTCCAAACTTTTCTGTTTGTTTTCCAAACCAAAGTTTTCTCCTTCTACGGCATAACATTATAAACTTTTTTGTTGAACATCCTTCATGTACCTTTACATTATATTAAAAGCAATAACTTGAACTCAACCCTCTCAAAGAATCAAATTGATTTCATTAATGCTTCTGCCTATTGCTAAATTTGCTAAGTACTGTTACTCTATCTATAGGGTGTCCCAGAATTAACGCAAGATTTTATTTAAATAGAAAACACAGTTTTTAGTATTTTTGTTGTTATTTGTTTATTGAATTATAAAGTAAATAGGATAGGGTTATTTATAGAATACATTGGGCAGATGGCCTCCACGACTTTGCTGGCACATACGCACTCTTTTGTCGAAATTTTACATGACCATTTGGCATAAATGTGGTTGAATTTCCTCTTTTAATGCACGGGTGGATGTGGGCTTGTTGACATACACCTTTGACTTCAAATAACCCCATAAAAAGAAATCTAAAGGTGTTAAATCACACGATCTAAGGGGCCAATTCTGATCACCGAAATGAGAGAGTACACGACCTGGAAATGTCGAACTTGTGAAAGTTTCCTTTTGTCGAGTTTTAACTCAAAGCACAGAGTTAATACTAACTTTTAAGTGTACGCTTGTTTTGTTGTAAATTTCTGTGTGATATCGATCTGAAATTTTGAACGTTTTTATCATACAATACCCGTATCGCTAAATTTTAAGATTCCTTCAGTCCCAGCTCAGAAGCAATTTAAGTCCAAGAGTCAACATTTTGGGAGCTAACTTTATTTATTACGTATTTAATGTAGTTTAATAATTATTAATGAATAATAATAATGGGACTAATGCGATCATAGCATTTCCTCAGGTATCTGGTTAAGTCCTAGCGACACCTTAATTATATTCCAGGTATCAAGGCCTACAGCCTTCCGAATGCCCACTTTACATACAATCCACCTTTTTTAAATCAAACCATTAACTCTGAGGATCAGGATAACTCGAGAAGATCAGGATGAACGTTCTCCCGAACATGCTCTAAGTGTAACATCTACAGATTTACGACCCGAATGGGGATGGGATAAAAGTCAATAATAGATGAATCTTGAAGGAAGGTTTTATCGTGTCTGACCCACACCTCTGAACAGCTAACGCAATGACTGTGAATTGTCTCATCACTTGTCTCGTACAGTTCATGTTTATAAATCTTTATATCTTACTTCGTCATTGGGGTAAATATTTGTGGAAATAAAATATAATTGAAGCTGAAGCCATTTTTAGCTCTCCCTCTCTCTCTCTCCCTCCCTCCCTCTCTCTCTCTCTCCCTCCCTCTCCCTCTCTCTCTCTCTCCCTCCCTCTCTCTCTCCATCTCTCTCTCACCTCCGCGCGTTACAACCAAAGAAAAAAAAATGTTATTGTTTATCTCTTACAAGAAATTATTTATTTTTATTGCTTATGTAATCTGTCGTTAAAGCGGCTAACTTACCTGGAACGAGGGATACGACTTCCTCCGGACATGATAGGTAAAATGCTATTTCATTTTATTTACATTATTAAATAAAAAAAACATCACTCTTGGTTCAAAATCTAAAGTCTTAATTGTGGAATCGACATTTAATTTTAATTTAGATAAAATAATATTGAGAAACCTGACACGACGTGTTTCTGTGAATAACTCGTCAGCTAACCTTTGAAGCAAATACTTGGCATGTTTGTTAAAAAAAAAAGAGGCAATTTTCAGTGTCAACTAAGACATTGAAATCTCCTCGAATGATATTAATTATTACATATTATTAATAATTATCGTTGTCACACAGCCTACATTTTTTTAATTTTTTTTTATTTTCTTCTTTTACTTCATCTTCCGCCTAAAGAAGTAATGATTATTTGGCTCTGATATGATTGAAAGATAAGGTCGCTTTTTGGGAATGTGATCAATTTTTATTTCATTGGCGGCAAACATGATCATTACTGAGCCAATTATAACAGTTTCTACCAACCTTCGGAATTTTCGAATCATTTCGACTCCATTTCCGGAGATATATCGAGCTGGTCTGGATTTGTTGCGGTTCCTCCCTCTCTTGGTTTTTATAAAAAGGAGATAATCTTTTAACCTTGCTCATTGTCGTTGGTTTCGTATCGGATGAGGGGATCTAATATGTGGGAGAGTTCCCTTTTGTTAGCCTTGAAAACAATACTGTCAGCCTATCCGAACCATCTTCGGCAAGGCTCAACATTGGGATACTCTATCGTCCATTTGTTCCATAATAAAATGATTCGACGCTTTATATTGTCGTCCCGAGGGTCGAGTAGGATATTGTGAGGACACTTGCCCATAACTTGGGCACGAATGCTTCAAAAGCAAGAATAATATTCGTCAAACCAAACTACACGCTAATAGTTAACTTGAAAGGTGTATCCAAATATTTTGCAAAAAAAAAAAAATAAGGGTTGTAAACTGTCAAATCCTCTACCCATTAAACCCTCGGTTGCCGTTAGGGAAATCGGCCCACGCCCAAAAGAGTCAAAGGCAGTCAGCACCTGCCACACAAATACAATCTCATTCTCTCTTAACCCATTCTCATTTCTATGTTAATTTTACTTTACATGGCAGGGTTTGAACATATAACATTACACTATGGTAGTTAAGTTGCACGGAGTATCCAAAGCTAATAATATTCTAGATATTTTAAAAGTGATAACTACACAATGTAAGCATCGTGACATTCTGTTAGTTCAAAATATTCCAACATGGATCAAATACCCAAAGTAAAAGGTGTAAGGGCAATGTATATTATGAAGATATGTTTTTCTAATAGGTTCTAATTTTTTCGTTAGGTTTTTATTTAAATTTAAATTTAAATGAAGATATTTCATAATCAAAAGAGATGATGTCTGTAGTCGTTTTTTTAGACTAGATGCATTCCAAATTATTGCTTTATTCCAA
The DNA here is from genome assembly GCA_930367205.1 of Acanthosoma haemorrhoidale. Taxonomy (NCBI): domain Eukaryota; kingdom Metazoa; phylum Arthropoda; class Insecta; order Hemiptera; family Acanthosomatidae; genus Acanthosoma; species Acanthosoma haemorrhoidale. The sequence continues at coordinate 163,118,627 of OV884011.1, read as the reverse complement.
AAATAAATTGATTTGAAGACAAAATCTTATGATTCAATCGAGGTTTTAACTAACGCATAATCTCTTGTAGATTTGTTATGAGTATTATCGCACATTTCGTTTAGGTTTATCTCTTCAACTACAGAAATAAATTTTCTCGTGAGAAGAATTCATGGCGTTTATATCGGTCCGAATCAGTGAGCGGCGAAGGTTGCCGCGCCAGGACGACTGCCAATGTCGTTCGGGAAGACACCCACGTGTCGCGGTCGTCGCACGTGTGCTCCCCCCCCCCCCCTCCCGCCACCATTTGTGTCGACTATTTTTTGATCGGGCCTGTCGACCTAGCAAAAATAAATCGGCAGGTGGATATCATTTTTCATGGGGAAGATGTTTTTGGAAAAACCCACGAGCATTTGTTTATCAGAGTTTTCCCACTGAGCCTACACGGCGAACTATCGGTAACTTTAATTTAAAGAGGTCACAAGTCAAAGCATTCTTTATCCACCGCTTAGTCAGCGTGAGAGTTTAGGTAAAGATGATTCACATCGGCAAGGTTCTTATTCGTGCATGACTAGCTACGGTCGTCAAATCTATAGCATTTTTTTCGTTTCATATCCCCTTGTTACAAAATATAGATTCTACAAACGAATCTATTTACAATTTCTTCGTTGTATTTCCTGTAGCTTGGCTACATGTTATACAAAGTCTGTTTTCTTACTAATAGTCATCTGCATTGTACAAAAGTATAATGATGTACATTATACATCAATGGACTGAATTTGTGATGGGGCTCACCTTATTTATCATAGACTTAAAACTAACTTACATCTTACCATAAAAACCTAAACTAAATCTTAACCTAATTTTCCCCGACAGTCTGTTGCCATCGATGCCGAACGGGTGGATCTTTTTGCCTAGTGGACGCAATCAATATTGATTCTCAATCGAAATTGGCACCTTTTGTTCTTTTGAAAAAACACGCAAGGTAAGCGCGTAAAATCCCTTCCACTCCTACATAGCCCTTACTGAGAAGGCTATTTTGTGTAGTACTGCATAAAAAAACGAGGCCACTTACCTGTGTCGTGGCCGAATTGTGTAGCGTCTTGATTACCTCCACGTGCCTCGCGTATATTGTATCAGCTAATAGAGGTCAGGTCGTTCCAAGGCTCCATCAAGCTCTTGTCCTAGCAGACCTGTCTCCCCATCCTCTCTTCTTCCCGAAGTGGCGGTAACAAAAATGTGTCTGTGTTTGGGCGATAATATGCAACACTCACTGCGAAAATCCCAAATATAATAAAATAAGGGCAAAATAACAAACGAAGCCTTCTATTGTGTTCTTAACCACGGGACAACTTTAAATATCGTGAAATCTTAAACTTAGCAAAACGTGACCAAAGTTTAACTTCCTGTCATTGCATGTTGAAAGAATACTAATCAGCATATTTCTAGATGTTGCATGTTGAATATAAATTATTTCAGATAGTTTTGATCATTTTTACAGCCATCTTTGTACGGGCAGGTCGTGTGAAACAGGAATTAGAACCTCTCTTTTTGGTCTCGGCAATTAAATTTTTTTTATAACATGTTATTTGAAGCATTAGAACAAGTCTGACGTATGAAATTGGTGTGCCCATAGAAAATGTGGTATAACTTTATATTATATAACTATTACGTTATAAAAAAATATTCCTAAATTTATGTTCTCATAATTTCTGCGCAAAATATTCCTAATGGCGGGAAAACGCTGCAAAAACTGTGTTATAAGATGAAGAATACAACTGGAGGTTAGGAACGGTAAGTTTGCGAAACTTCTACAGGTAGAATGCTTTTCAAAAAAAAAAAAGAAAAGTCATAACAAAAACTGTTTTGAAATATTCTCCAGTTAATTTATTACGATACTGTTCCCATCTCGAAATGAGTCATCAAAAAAATATATACATCTTTTCGGGGGAGGGGGGGGGTGGAAAATGGCTTATCTTATGTTGGCTATTTTCATACAAATTAATTGTTTGAAACTTCTTTAATATAATAAAATTACAATCTGCTTTATTAGGCAATAAGTAATTGTGATAAATGTTCTCATTCATGCAGTATTTACAAACAGCCCAGAGACCTCCCAAATCCACATGGTTGTCACCTCCCACGCATGTAAAAGAGTAAGCGGAGTATTGGGAAGTCCCTCACGCTCCTCCGTCAGCCGCGTCACCGGATATGAGCCAGCGGAAAGAGCCACAGACGCTCAGAACATGATTGGAGAAACTGATCGTTGCCAGGACTCCCACTGTCACGTATTTATACCAGGTTACGAGGCCACTGCTGTTTTAGTCTCCGAGGAGGATTATAGGGATGAGTGGAGCAGTGCAATGACTGTGCTACGGGATTAGGGTGGTAGGATAGGTTACTATGGAATTTCATGAGCTTGGAAAGGATGAGTTCGAGAATGCAAGGTATATTAAGATCGTTACGAAGAGTTTTGTTGCTGACGTAATAAGAGGCATTTACTATTGTTCTCAGGACTTCTAATTAAAATTTGGATAAGCTTGATGTTCGACTTTTTTTCTGTCCTCCATAGCTCTATTCCGTATGTCCAGATTGGGTTTAGTATAAATGTGAAAATTAGTAATTGAATTAAAAAAAACTAGTGGACAAAATTTAGATGATATTTTGCTATGATTTGTTCGTAAACCAAACCATAGAAGAGTAGGCTTGCAAGTAAGGAAAGATACGTTTATAGCGCTTCTTCAAGTACAATGTTTAATTTTCAAAAAAAAAGTATTACAACATAAATTGTATGATTTTTTTTTTTGATTTTTCTAGTTTATTAATTTGTTTTGTGACTATTTTTTATTTTTAAACGAACCATATCATTGGCAATCCGAATGTTTACATAAAGTTTTTTTATATACACTTGGTGATCCTATACCATGGTGGTGTCCAGTGGCAATAAACTAACCCTTGGTTGTGGAATGGGAAGCATTCCCTTATTGCATGCTGCTTCGAATTCCTCCCAACTCTTAACCAAGCGAAAACGATTTAGCTTCAGTGACGAATTAGTCTTATCCAGTGTTTGCAACTTACAAAAAATAAATAAATAAATAAAACTACAATATTAAATATAAAAATAAATCAATTTAGGAATATGTCGTGCGAACTCCGTGTTCCGAGTCGGTCGTGAGAAGAGGTTAACCATATATTTACCACTTTTCTCTTATTCTCATCGAATCGTTACAATAAAATTTTATCGTTTTAAGATTGAAGACATTTGCACGAATGTTTTTAATAACCTAGACCATCAACGTTAATGTCACATTACCTTCATAGGTCTTTCGTCATTACTACTGATAAAAAAGTAATGCCATTACAATTGATCTTGTACGGATGAAAAGTGATGAAGGAGTAATGATGAAAGATTTATGAAGGTAATGGCATTAGTGTTTTTTTACTAACGATAATAGCGAATTCTTCTAAGTTATTTCCCTACTGATCTAACTTTGATTTAATAATTCCTTCTAATTGGGTACCCGAATGAAAGGGGACTAACAGTTTTGTTTTTGGATAAATATTTTTAAGTAGCTTAAGATTTTATTTTTATTTTTTTTATATAAGTCATACTTATAATGTGTTATGAATATTGTTTTTTAAATAACTATCATGAAATTATATCTGCGGTCGCGAATTAGGGGAGGGCATACCGCGCATTCTACCGGCAGACGGACGGACCAGGGAACTCCCAGCGCCCTGCGACCGTCCCTTCAACTACTAGTAGCTACCTCATAATTTATTTTTATAAAAAAATAAATTTTATTAAAAATTTGTTCGCAGTCATATCACTCTCAATAATGACAATATACCACCTAAATAAAAATTAAATGTCAATAATTAATTGATTAATTTGTATTACTAAGGCATATATTATCCAGTATTAGGTTTTTTTTGTATTATTTTTTAATTTAATATTTATTTACTATTTTAAATTATTTTTTCATAAAGGTTACCCAATTGAGGTGTGTCGTTTTACTATCTGGATATCTGCCAATTTTATGGCTTATTGATTTAATTGTTTTGTCTGTAGTTTCTGTGAATTTTTTAGTCCCAAGGCGAAAACTACTAGCTCTCTAGACTGTTTACACTAGCAAACAATTTGTACAGGTACTATTACTAAACATTTATAAATCAAATGAAATATGAACATTCTTAAGTGAACTTATTTAGATATTTTTACCTTCAATTGTTTTTTTTTCTAACGATAATAGTGAATTCTAAGAAGAGACCGTTTAAGTAATAATTCGCAAACAATGAATATTTATAAATATTTACCCATAATTTGTATTAGAGAATCGACTCAATGATTTGACGTGATGCAAAACACGACTTGAATCGATATTTTTCTACTAATAGAAGTTGATATTGAGTTAGCACTGTTAATATTATCGCTAGCTTCATTAATCGGAGTCGGTGAGTGCTGGGGGGAAGGGGGAGTTGGAGTACATGCACGTGTGTACAGGACGAGATAGCGAGCAAGGAACATTTTCAAACTCAAGGAGTTGTTATTTTTCCATGTGATTCAGGCCGACAGAAGAGTTACAATCTAGAGGGCAATGATCCGCCATTGCGTAATTTAGAAGGTTTGCCACGTGCGAAGAATACTCGCAGATATCTCGTGCCAACTCTCCATATAAAAGATCTCTCTCTCCCTCTCTATCTTTCTCTCTTTCTCTCTCTCTCTCTCTCTCTCTCTCTCTCTCTCTCTCACACTCTCACACACTCTCTTTCTCTCTCTCTCTCACACATACACCCGCGCGCTACAACCAAAGAAAAATTGTTATTGTTTATCTCTTAAAAGAAATTATTTATTTTTATTGCTTATGTAATCTGTCGTTAAAGCTAAGAACAAGTAGAAGGGGCTTGAGCAGAACTGTATACCTGCCTCATGACTTCATGGAAGTCACTGATGTTTCCCTGTTATTTTTAAGTAAGCAACCTCCAAACCTCCCTACTTCGCAGAATCTTATCATTTTCTTATACATATATGTCTCAGCTTTAGCCCCAGTCCCCCGTCGTTTCCCAAACACTCGTCCCTAGACATTCCACCCAGTATGTAGTAACGTAACTCTTAATATTTGTATATATCAGTGTTTTGGTGTCAGCTGACCCGTCAAGCAAATACTTCGCATATTTGTTTAAAAAACAAAAGGCAATATATTCCGGTGTCCGGTATCTTTTTACTAATGAAATAATTATATAATAATTAAAATATTTTAGTAGATAAAATTAAAAAAAAAAAAAAAATTATGCGAGGTTATTGGTAACTTGGTTCTCCTTTGAACGGTGTCAAAAAAATGTTTGGTTTAATTGGCTCTATGCGTTGGAATTTGTCATCCCGGCTACAAGCTCATATTTTATCTAATTGGAAACATTTTTTTCATTCTGTCTAGCAAATCAATAATCAATCGAATGAAATCTCGACGTAAATTTTAATTTTAATACATCGATCGGGTAACTCACAGTTGCCAGGACGGGCAGACCCTAAAAACCCTAAAAAGGAACTGAGCTATACTGTTAGCCCAAACGACTAAAGCCAGTGAGGGCAATAAGGTTGAAGTGAGGTTTTACTTTCAATGATAATTTTATTTTTTATTCTTTTACTTTAAATATATTTTATTTACTATTTACTATTAGATTCTATTAACAAAATAATTCTGGCAAACAGATGAATTTAATTTTACAAACATAAAAAAATAAACTTATATTAATTTTATAAATACTCGTCAATTAATTCGATTCCTTTTCTTCTTTAATTCTCTTCATTCTTTATACAAAATTAATACTTCTTCTCTTCGTGCTATTTCTCTTCCGTTCCACTTCAAGTCAATATTCAGTAATTTTTGCTTCATTTTCAACGTCCTTTAATTTATAGGTATATATAGATAAAAAAAATAGTTAATGATCAATGCTATGAAGGTTTACATCAATGCAAATTTAAAAAATATATATATATAGTACGCCTTGTTCGCCTAACCGGTTCCAAATTAAAAAATGGAGGACACGACCTAAGCATGTTGAATAAAAAAAAAATTAATTGTTTGTCAAACCATAGGTGATGTTTAACTCTCAAGCAAGTTCGGTTGAAATTATAATTATTGTTCGATTTCCGTCAGCCCGGAGGCGGTTGGCTAATTTTTTTTCCATGAGTGTATCAGCTGTTTAAAATTCCACCATTCTTAGAGCAATTTTGTTTTCTTTTTTCGTACTACGTAAATATTCATAGTTAGCCACCCATCACAGCGTTGCTATTAATATCGTTAAGGCTCTGTGTTTTTTTCTCTTTTGTTTTTTTCGCAACACGATTTCGTTGAGGATGTACTGAAGAAGTAGTGGGGTTAGCGACTGGGAAGTCAAGGTCGTATTCGACAAGATTCGGCAGTTAACAGCTGGTATTCCAATCCGCAGCTTGAGCCTCTGAATATCCGTTATCGTGTATGGCCAAAGGTAAACATATATATGTATATGTAATAGCTAATTTTACGTTAGACGAAACGAACGTCGAATGTAAATATGTATATATCTCATCATCAAGTATATATTGCTATTAATTGCTACCCGATAATTTTGAGTGGGGTAGCCGGGGAGAATGTGGTCAACCATGCCCCCCCCCCTCGCCACATGCGAAAAACAGTATATTACATAACAAGTGTAGGCCTAATTGGCATAAAATATATTTTATTCTGATATATATTTCTGTCTAAAGTGTGCATTTTTTACTGTTATTATTATTATTATTATTATTATATTATTAACAAATTATTTTTTTTATTACAATTATAAAACCTTACCCCCCTGATTGTTTCGCGTTGTAATTACAACGGTGGTGTATACCACCCACGAAATTCGGAGAAAAAAAATTTAAATGCGAAACACAGTATCTATATAAAATAATACGATTAGGCCTAGTTGGCTGAAAATGTATTTTATTGTATTAAAAAATATTACGGGTTTCAACATTGATGATTATAAATATATATTTGTATTAATTGTATACTGAGAATAAATTTATAATGGCAACATTTCATAAAAACTCTCAATTAATCGAAATATTATTTTTTCTTGATACCGGAAGGGGGGGGGGGGGGGTAAGTTAACTTTCTGTAGAGAAGTTAATGTTTATTGAATTACAAGCTAAGAAAGGTTGGTAATAAGAACACGTAGAACGTTATAACAAAACTGCTTTATTTAGACCAAGATACCTCTATCTATAGGTATTACCTGTAAACATATACAGATAACATATGTTTGGGGATTAAGGCTGGGCACTAGCGGCGCCTGGACTTAACTCCCCCCCACCAGTTTACGAACACCCATTCGCAAACTTTGGAGTCCAACACTCGGACGTCTTAGTCCATTCAAATAATGCTCCGCTAATGTTACAAAGGAGCAAAGGCCAGCCCCGCCCGTACACAGCCTGTAATCCCTCACATTAAGCTCTAATCCTATAAAACGTAAAAACCAACTGTCACTTGTAAACAAAAAACATAAAAGAAAACTTTGACTTTTAAAAAAAAACAATACTTCTGTGGGAAAAATCACATAACTATAACTATTTACAATGTTCCTTGCGTGTATGCTGCGAGGACACTCCAGCTCATTCCTGATCTACAACCTCCCCCCCTGGTGGAAGCTTTAACTGTTCTATGTGGATATTTCGCCGCTTCTTAGGGGGTCGTATACTCTCAATTGTCACGACGTTGTGTTCCCTAATCACGACCACTTTAAATGGGCCCTCATATCGCACCAGCTCTTTGCTCCTATTTGACCCTAGTTTTTTATAGACGATAGTCCCGATTTTAAGTTCCCCCATTCGATCCCGGACTTTGAGGTTTTCCCGTTCCACTCGTCTCGCTTTGTCCCTCGTTATCCTTTCTCTGACTTTGTCGCATATTTTCCTCAAAGCGACAGTATTACTCGCCATTTTCTCCGCCATTCCCTTGTCTGCTACCGTCTCTGCCCCATTTCTCCGTCTTTCGCGCAGCCCAAAGAGGATCTCGAACGGGGAGAACCCCGTCGCGGTGTGGATCGAATGATTGTAAGCGGCCACCGCCTTCGGCATTGCCTCATTCGCCGGCAGACCCTTTTCCGCGTGATATACCCGCAGGTGGTCACTCAGGGTGCTGTGCAATCTTTCTATCCCTCCTCTACTCTTAGGGTGCCCTGGGGTATTAAGATGCCAAGAGACATCGAGAGTCTTCATTTCTTTTCGGATGTTGGCATTGTCAAATTCTCTGCCCCCATCCGACGCGATCCGGTCTGGTACTCCGTAAAACTGGAACCAGGTATTTAATGCCAGCATTACCGCGTCTGATGACCGATCTTGCACCGGGTGCGCCATGGCCACTTTGCTAAAGCTGTCGATTGTGGTAACCCACTTATACCCCCTCCAAGTGAAGGTATCCACTTGTAAGTCACTCAACGGTGTCTCGGCGGTGGGCGATTCTTCTTGTCGCCCCCGTGGCGGATGTCTGTCATACTTCGTAGTGAGACAAACTGCACATGCCCCTATCATTTCTTGTATGCTCTTTTTCATTCCCCACCAAAAGTACCTCCGCCGCAACGCTTTCAACGTTTCCTGAACTCCACGGTGGTTCGTTTTTCCTTGGTGATAGGCCAGCGTCACTTCCAGCTGCTGTTCTCTGTCTTTGAGTGTCTCCACCATCGACGTGCACCGAATAAATATCCTATCCACTCCAAGTTGTTCCGATCGCCAGAGTCTACGAATTTTCTCCCAAATAGTGGCATTCCCTACAAATACATGATGGGTCTTTCCGGGTTCCGAGGCATCTTTCAATGCACGGCAAATTTGGTCGTTCCTAACCCCTGGTGGCGACCAAATCGTCGCGATTTTACTTCTCCCATAACTGTCATATGCGATCTGCAGCCGCCCTGAGGTCTTGGATTTCCAAATGATCTGCCGTCTTTTGTCGTTCACGATCCCTTCTGTTACTTCCATTTCAACAGGTCTTTCAGCGGCGGAACCTTCCTCTTCAAGGGTTTCCTCACCTTCGCTATCTCCTCGCGTACCGAGGCTTCCATCCTCCCCGGGTGTCCATTCCCGGAGAAACTGTTGGATTTCCCCGGATGGTTCCCCTTCTTCCAATGCATTCACAGTAATGGCTCTGGACAGCCAGTCTGCCACTACGTTTTCTTTCCCGGGTTTATATATGATCTCCATATTGTACTGGGACAAAAACTCTTTCCACCTCGTGACCCGCGCCGAGGACTCCTTTAACTTTCCTACCCATTGTAGGGGTCTGTGGTCGGTGTGAACACGGAATTTTCTGCCGAAGACATATGGGCGGAAATGGTCTATAGCCCAGACGATACCTAGGAGCTCTCTCTCTAGAGCACTATACCGCGCTTCCGTTTCTGTGAGCCGTCGACTAGCGTACGCCACCGGGCGCTCCCCACCGTCTCTCTCCTGCGACAACACTGCCCCCAGTGCGTATTCGCTGGCATCAGTGGTGATTGTGAAGGGATGTTGGAAATCGGGAAATGCTAATATCGGTTCCTCTTGTAAGCTAGACATACATTTCCGGATGTTCTGCTCCATGATTGGGGTAATTACCACCCTCGCTCCCTTTCGCAGTAAATTATTAATAGGCACCAGGTATGCCGCCATGTCCGGCACAAATCTTCTGTAATAATTAAGCGTCCCCAGAAGTCGACGGATCCCCTTTACATCTGTGGGCACCACCATCCTTCTAATGGCCTCGACCTTCGTAGAGTCTGGCTTAACCCCCTCCTGTGAGATAGTGTGGCCCAAAAAATTGATTTTTTTCTTCCCCAACAGAGACTTCTCCATGGACAATTTTAATCCGAATTCGCGGACTCTTTGAAATACACTTCTTAGGTGCTCAACGTGCTCAGCCTCCGTTCTGCTGAAAACTAACAGATCGTCCATGTAGACCTGGCATACCGCTTCGTCTATTCCCCTCAAAAATTCATCCATTAGGCGTTGAAAGGTAATCGGGGCGTTTTTCAGTCCAAATGGCATCCTGGTAAATTGATAATGCCCCCTCTCAAATGTAAAGGCCGTTTTGTCTTGGTCGTTCGCACTCATCTTGATCTGGTGATAGCCTGCCTTTAGATCTAGGGTACTAAATATTGTCGCCCCGTTCAATCTGTCTAATATGTCCTCAAATCGGGGAATAGGATACTTCTCATCCGTCGTGTTCTCGTTTAACTTCCGATAATCGATAACTACCCTGTATTTCTCCGTCTCGTCACCAGGTCTATTTTTCTTCCTCACTGCCCATAGAGGACTGTTATATGGCGAAGTGCTATCAATTATAATCCCTTGCCGTTTGAGACTCTCTAGCTCCTCTCTAATATGCCTACGTAGTGCCTGCGGATATCGTCTCTCTTTCACGTATGTGACGCGTTCTTTCTTTAACTGGATCTCGTGGACCGTCTTCCCAGTCGCTCCTAGCGTGTCTCCCTCTACGTAAAAAATATCCTCAAACTCCCTCTGTAGGCCTTCCCTCCAGCCCTCTATTTTATTAACCGCCCCTATCCGCGCTCTTCCGTCCCATATAGTCCCTTGACATTTATATTCCACTTTGCCCAACTTAATGTTCCATTTTTCCCCGATATTCTCCACACGCGCACCTACCTTCCCCAACATGTCGCACCCAACTATCACCTGGTACTCCCGCGGCATGTTTCCTACGATATGTATCTTTAGATCTCCCCCTTTCTTCGCCCACCTATTTAGCCCTATGACTAACTCTCCCACTACCTCGCAAGGGCCTCCCAGGGTGATTAAACTACAATTACATACCTGAATCTGGAGTGCCCTCTCTCCACCATACAGCCTCTCCAGCGCTCCGCGGGACATGATGGTGTTGGTGCTTCCCGTGTCCACCAGACACATCTCTCCTCCTTTGACCCTAATTATTGGCAACGCACACATCCTCTCCCGAATTGCATTACATCTCAGGATGCGGTCGCCTCTCTGCCGACACGCTCTTCAGGCTTCATCACGTTGCTCCCATCTACGTGACTCGACCTTCTGCCCTGTCTGTCTCCTGTTTCTGCTGCGCCTCGCTTCTTCTCCTTCAGTTCCCGAAGTCCCTGATGACTCATCTTCTGATGATCCACTCTCCCCATGTGTCATGCTCCGTCTCTCTCTTACTTCTTGAGTGTTTACCTCCATTGGTTCTGGTCGTTGGTATTCTCTCCTCCGGAAGATATACGGGCAATGCCTCGCGATGTGTCCTTCCTCGCCACACTCAAAACATTTTGTTCGAGGACACTGTGCCACTAAATGTCCTGCCTTCCTACATCCGTGGCATTTTCTTTCTTCCCTGGGCGGGGCATACCTCGGTCTCGTTCCTCTAAATCTTCTTTCTCCTGTCGTTCCCTTGTCTCTGCCAATAACGGACGTTTCTGGTCTCCTCCAGGTTGGTTTCAGGGTCCGGGTTCTTTTGTATGCAACTCGGCTCCACTCATTGTCGACGTCTTGCACCCTCACTTCTTCCTCCTTGGCACTAGTGTCGATCATTGATTGTGCACACTCCGAGAACGAGCGCTCATCAGAGAATCCTTCCTTTCTTCCTGTCTCCTTGGCCAGTTGCACTTTTAGAATTGTGGATAAGAATCCCATTCTACCCTCCACCTCTTCTACGCTAATCGACTCTCTCATCTTCTCCGTTATCTTATTGAAACGGACTACTAACCCCGCAGCATATTGCCCGTTACTTTGTCTTGGGGACTTTGTCTCCCTAAACATTTGGAATATGTCCTCCTCGGGAGTCCATCGTCCTCCTCCGTACGCCTTCTTCAATCTCATCTTAATTAATTCCCACGGGGTTTCTTCATCTGCCTGAATTTGATTCAGTATACTTCTCTTGACCCGACATATCAGGGCCGCCTTCAACGATTCCGCGTCTCTGGGATCTATTAAATTTTCTTCTGCTTTAGCTCCAATTAAAGCTGTGAGACGGTCTCCTCCTTTTAGGAAATGGTTCAGCTCACCCAGTTCCCCAGTGAATCTCTCCAGCTCCGCAACAGCCTTCCTCAGATCCTGGGTATTCATCGCTTTTACCCTCATCAGCGCGAGCGCCGTGGCATGAACTTCTGGCATAGTTCCCACTCTTCTAATATCTGCTCCCTCTACGAGATTCAAGACGGGCTGTCTCAAAATTCCTCCTTCAGTCATCTTCTCTCTTTCGCGTATAGAAGAAAAAAAAACAAAAAAAAATTACGCTCGCACTCGATAACTCTCTTTCTCCACGGTTCCCGGGTTTCGGCACCAGTTAATGTTTATTGAATTACAAGCTAAGAAAGGTTGGTAATAAGAACACGTAGAACGTTATAACAAAACTGCTTTATTTAGACCAAGATACCTCTATCTATAGGTATTACCTGTAAACATATACAGATAACATATGTTTGGGGATTAAGGCTGGGCACTAGCGGCGCCTGGACTTAACTGAGACTTGAACGCTCATTTCAAAAATGTGATATAAAAATTAATTAATTAATTTTTCATTTTGATATTAGTGATAAGAGTGACAAATGCCTAATTAAATATTAATTGAAGTTATCTAATTAATTATTCATCTATATAATCTATTTATTACGTAAACCTCGAATTAAAATATTTAGAATGGTTCAAGCCGTACTAATATACTAGAAGCCACGTGTACAAGTTAGTTGATATCTGGAAATTTCTTATCGTTTGCTGACTCAAGACTCCTAAAAATATTCTTCCATTTAAACTGCTCCTTCAAAATTAATAATTAATTCAAATACCAATGTATATTATTATCATTTCTGTTTTATTTTTTTCAATATTCAATTTTGAAGGAAGACTTATAACGCACATCACTAGCGAATAATTTCGTCAATAATAACAAAAAGTTTAATTGTCCGTTGTCTTTTTTTTCTTCATCATTTGTTTTTACTTCCATGAAAAAAAAAAAAACTAAGAATTGTTGGCATGAGAAAAAAAAATTAATATCTCATGTCGTTTGTCAGTGACGTTGTTGGAACCGTCAAAATAAACAGAAAACATATTTTTACAATTGTGCTGTTTGAACAAAGACTGGTTTGATTCGCATTTCTTTGTTTTGCGAACTTGTTTCATTTTCTCTACTAACACTTCTTTATCTTCAAATTTCACATTTCTTTTTTAAAATATAATTGTTTTAAATTGCCTAAAAGTGACCTACTACTTGGAAGTACTTTACAACACAATTCCTTTTCAAGATTATTCTAGATTAATTATATCTGCGTTTTTATCTCGATGTGACTAATTCGTGTTCAATTATTTTGATGAGATTGATCGGCTTTCCTGAAAATGAGGCTTTTTTGGGCTAAAGGTAACAAAAGTTTTAGAACTTATTTACGAATGTGGGATAGACCACAGTCTACCTCACAAGGTAGATCTTTTATTTGAGCCGTTTATTTTGAAAGTGACTTAAGTCCATTTAAAAAAAAAAATCATGCGAACTGTATTAATATTTACATTACTATGTTATCTTTTCATTAAAAAATGTAACTAATATTACTTTAGGAGTGAGATTTAATATTTCATATTAGATACTATTTGCTCAAAAATGAAAAGCTAACGTAGAAGTGTAAATATTAATACAGTTCGCATGATTTTTTTTTTTAAAATGGACATAGGTCACTTTCAAAATAAACGGCTTATTTAATATAATTATTAATGTAATAAAATCCAGATTCTCTACCTGAGGGGGTCAAATCCTACAAGGTTGTCAGTTCGTGGCATCACCGCTAGATCGCGACCGACGACACGTCCAACTCATTGCTCTTAACAAATTTTTAATTTATCATCATTTTGAGTTTTTTTTTTCCTGTTTAGTCTTAATTTTAATTTCTTCTATGTTATGAAGCAAAAATATTAGATCGAAAATTATCGTTAGTGCCTATCTGATTCTTATAATGTACACAAGACAAATGTTTTATCGACGTATTGTTTAGAATCGATTTATTAGAACTAAGAGTATATAAACTAGAGACAGCCATTTTTTTTTTTTTTTAATTAAATGAATTTCGACCATTCCCTTCAATGTAATGTTTTTTTTTTTTTTTTTTTTATCGATTTCCTCTGAATAACTCATATTTTAAAATATATTAAACAATACAAAAATATTCTAACACAAAAAAACCTGATCAATGACAATATTGTACAGAAACGAAATCTAACCTTTTGCCGGTGACGTTCTTGAACTAACCATAAATGGGATCTCGTTCCCAAAGCCAAGTTCCAATTTTGTACAACAAATGATTGATCAACCGGGAATTAGAGGAAATTATTAACATTGAATAATTTATATATGTGATATTATTCATCATTAACACAACACAACTGAATAGAATAAAAAAAAAAAATGTTTTCACAATTCTAAAAGGAATAACCTAGCTATTTAAATTTAAAGGCCGAATTGAAATTGTGCTAAAAGACCACTCTAAATGAGGACATTGTTGTCGTTCTTTAAATGATTGATTACTCATTTATTTTCCTGGTGAGATACGATCGAGGTCTCTTTTGGTCGACCGTAGTCACACACGTGTCTCTGACATATAGTAGGGGATATGAAGACATTTCTTGTGAAGTGTTGGATTTTGTATCATAAATACCCTCTGATGAATCATACCTTTGCCTTAATGAGTTTTCCTTTGATTGTTCACACGTGTGGTTTTGCGTCATCGTGTCTCCCTCAGTTTTTTTCTTTTTCTTTTTTCTTTTCCTTCTTCTTTTCGAGTTGTATTTTTAGTCACGTTGATGTTTTTCGAACTATATGTTTATTCTTTAAATAGTATAGTCTGTTGTTATTATTACTGCTCAATCGTGTCTGTATCGAAGAGCATTTCATTTTCAACCTCTAATATCTCTCTTATTTTTTATTGTAACTTCAGATGAATTTATTTTCATCATTTGCTTAATATTACGTTAGTATCCAATGTATCTAGTCTAGAGGCAAAAGACTAGCATCATCGCTCTTGAAAACGAATAAAGTTTTCAATTGCTTCATGACGGTTCTTACTACTGTACTATCTGACTCCATATTTGATAGGCATGTGCCCTGACAGTCCACTATATTCAGGAGAAGAGGTACAGGCTTTATTCGTATTGATCTGACTCCATCTTAGAATTAGATCTTATAAGGTATGCCCTGACAAAGCACTTTGTTCAGGAGAAGGGGAACAGGGCAGGTATTATAGGTAGTTTATGTGGTCTTGGAATGACCAAGAATCGACTCTAGGTATCTAAGGGTGGCGAAACCGTCCGGATCGCAAAGGCGAGTGTGAACCGGAGAGAGGCAGACTGGATTGCCGTGGGAGACTCTACTAGGTAAAGTTTGTAGGGCCCCAGGAGACCGTCGTCCGCATGGAAGAGATCTCATCCAAGGAGGTGCTAGTTTTTAGCGAGACGGAGGCAGAGAATCCCACTAGGAAGGTGTGGGGTCTGACAACGCGGGACTAAAACATAGCAAGGTTAGGAAAGAGAGATGCAGAGGTAGTTGAATAAGATAATTTTTGCTCTACGTCGACAATATTTTGATGTAATGGATTTTCGCTATCTTTAGACATTTAGCTATCAAGTTTCTGGTTATCACTTTTAAAATATCTCGAACATAATCATATTTCGATACTCCGTGGAACTTAACTAACATAGTGTAATGTTTTATGTTCGAACCCTGCCATGTAAAGTAAAAATTAACATAGAAATAAGAATGGGTTAAGAGAGTCGTTGCATGCAATAAACCCTTTTGGCGTGGGCCCATTTCCCTAACGGCAACCAAGGGTTTAATGGGTAGAGGATTTGACAGTTTACAACCCCTCTTTCAAAAGGGAGTGTCATAAAAGATATGGGGTTCACCAGTCAAGGTGGTTTTTAGACAGTGTTTTGAGACAGGTCCTAACTCAGTCACAACTTAATACGAAAATAAGCCCGCTAACACAATCGTTCTATAATAGTTAGTAATTTCAATAGTTAATATTTTTCATTAAAACGTTCTTAATACAATATATATCGTGTATAGAATTGTAGTTGATATAATTGAAATCCTTCCATTAATACTACCACGTTAATTTATTAAAGTAAATTAATTTGGATTTAGATTTCAATTGGGACCGGTAGTAAATTAATTGAATATTTTTTTAGAGATAGATAGAGGAATTGAATATGTTTGTAGTTGAATAGTTAGATGCCGTCCCTTTTTAATTAAATATTCTATTTATTAAATTAGGGCGTAAAGGTGTGTGTTCGCGGGTAAGTAAGTGATATATGTATCCTTATATATTCCCTTGTTATATATCAGATACAAAGTGTATCGATACGCGAGTAAGTATCCGTCTGTTCAAATAGATCGCCGAACATTGGTTAGTAAGTATTATCCCTAGAAACTTAATTTGTATATTTGATGTTCGCTTATATTAGTATGACTGACTCAGCTTAAACTGCTGGTTTTACTAACAAATTTGTAAATTAATGTAATATATTCTGTATGATTAATTGTAGTCCACTGAAGTCTCGGAACAAGACAGTTACATATTATCAATCGGGAATTGGAGATAATTAAATTAAAACTCCGCAAAACGGATTTTTCCACACAGACAAAGGAACAATAGTTGACAAACTATACTAATTTTCGCAGCAGTACACAGTTAGTTAGTTATACATAAAGTGCGGAACCACAGGTGCGTGGTACAAGCAAAGGGCGATAAGATCACTCGATGACCCAAGGGCACACGTGTCTTCGTGTATCGAGCGACCTCAGTCTTCTCGCGTAGGCGTCGAGCCCACATCGGTGCGTACTCCGTCGATACGAAGGGTTTTAGCAAGGATATTCGTAGCAAAGTTACAGAACAAAACTGTACATCAACACAAAAATTAATAATTCATAGTGTATAAACAGGTTACTACATTAACGCATAAACATACGAGTTAATTTTCCAAAAAAAAAAACAAAAAAAAAAAACGTCAAGACTCTCTAAATATCTTTTATTTATGATACCAAAAGTCAACCATTGGCCTAATCGTACATCCTATACAGTATAGACGGGACATTCTCAGAACATGCAGATGGAACATACTATGAACATATAAACGTGACATACTCAGAACATAAAGACGGGACATGCTGACGGGACATACTCAGAAAATGGAGCCGGGACATTCTCAGAACATGCAGGCTGAACATACTAAGAACATATAGACGGGACATACTAAGAACATATAGACGGGACATACTCAGAACATATAGACGGGACATACTCAGAACATGCAGACGGAACATTTTCAGAATATACTTCACATATGGAACATTCTCAGAACATGCAGATGGAACATACTGTGAACATATAAACGTGACATACTCAGAACATAAAGACGGGACATGCTCAAAACATGCAGACGGAACATACTCAGAAAATGGAGCCGGGACATTCTCAGAACATGCAGGCTGAACATACTAAGAACATATAGACGGGACATACTCAGAACATGCATACGGAACATTCTCAGAATATGCAGACTGAACATACTAAGAACATATAGACGGGACATACTCAGAACATGTAGACGGAACATTCTCGGAACATGGAGACGGGACATACTAAGAACATATAGACGGGACATACTCAGAACATGCAGACAGAACATTCTCAGAACATGAAGAAGGAACATTTCCAGAACATGCAGACTTCGACCATATAACTATGAAAAATAAAATGTCTATTTGTACAAAGTGTCTTTATGTCTATTGTTCCTAATTGATTGATTCATTATGCACAACACTTTTTTTCTAAATTACTTATGCTACGCTAAATAATTTTAAAAAAAACATTCCTTTTCAAAATGTCTTAACTAGTAACTTCCTTAAACTGCAGATAACATAAAATAAACATAGCTAAAATAAAGCACTCAAAAAGTTAAGTCTTTATAGAAAATAATATGCCTAATTACTTAACAGTCTTTGACAACTTAAGTTTCTTCTTTTAGTAAATGTAGGCCGAAATTATTTGGAATTTCAATATTTGTTTTTAATTTCCATTTGTGAATAACTATATAATTTGCTTTGATTATTCTCATTATTATTAACATGAATCAAAACTTATTTATCCAAATTATTGTTGAAAAACTAATATTGTAACGACTACAGCATATGACAGAGCTTTATTATGCAAATACCACTTACGTACGCAAATAACTGTTATAGATGGAGCAACGGTTATTTGAGGGAACGAATATTCAAAATGGCGTCGCGAATAGGATCTAGTTTTATTAAAGTAGGTTATTTGTAACGACAAGTTCCGTTATTTAGCGCTGAGGACAGCATCGCACGTGCAGTACAATAAGGACATGAAAGGACTGGCCCCTGCTATTGAGTGCAGGAAGTGCTGTTATTGGTACACACCCAGAACCAGTCGGACCCAACTATCCCTGCAGTGCGGCATGTCGCAACAATAGCGACGGCGAAGAGATCTAGAAGAGGAACACGTGGCCTGGAGGCCAATAGTCTTTTTTTATATGCACGACTCACCTGGCCTAGGTCATTCATATGGCTGTGGTATCTGGGTGGTTATCTATAGATACCCATTTCCACGCGTTTGTTGGGCAAGATGGCAGAGGCTCTATTCATATGTATAATGTTTATGTTACCCCAAAGTGGTCGTCAAAAATAACTCAGAATATCTTAAATATATGCTAATCTCATTCATACCGCGGTTAGAATGTAGGCATATCCCATAGATCCAGGTAATGATTGGGGAGATCCACACATTACTCCTGCAGACTCATCACCGCTACGTAGGGAGAGCAGAGGCCGAAGGAGAGCCACAGACGCTCAGGGCATGAGAGGAGAAATCTCACGAGTTACAGAACGACCAGTGGCTAAACATTTACAAGGTACGCCACTTCAATCTCCGAGGAGGCTTGTTGGGATGGGTGAAGTGCGATAGTGGTCTTGCTAAAGGGTTTGTTGGGACTGACTCGAGTTCGAAACGTCGCAACAAAAGTTATGGAGAAATTTTATACAGAGGGATATTATGCACAATTTTTGAAAATGGATTGCTTGTTGTGTTTTGGCATAAAACATTTTTTTATATTATATATAAAAAAAAAAATATATATATATATTCTACGTATTAATAGTTTATATAAATTAATTACTTCTCATGGGTCTGGTTTTATTTTTATAACACGGTCAAATGGAACTACCATATCATACTATAAAAAAAACACGGGTTGAGTTAAAGTTTTAAACATAATTTTTATGGCAGTATTTTTGTGATTATGGTACGAAAAAAACCAAGAAATTATACATTGTTCATAAGGAAGCTGAGTGTTTGATTTCCTACTCAAAACTATGCATGTAAATTTAATACGAATTAATTACTGTCATGTCTTCTTTTTATAATATACATACATATATATTGAAAAAAATGAAATTCAATTCATATTTGTTTTTTTGAATATTTGCAACCTATACAATACTCGACTTACCTTGACCTAATTCTGTTTAAGGGGTGGAACCCTACTTTGCAAAATGGTACAGCGGCGAAGTCGTCACAGGCATATTGTGACTGATTCGATCTGATTCCACATTTAGGCTCTAAAAGGGTTTACAAATATTAAAGTATCACATTCAAATTTTGGACTACCCGGTGAATTTAAGGGGCCCATCTTACCCTGTCGGCTTTAGCATCCCACAGCCGGCAAGTGTTTAGCGACCATAATGCACATTATGTAATAATGGTTTATCGAACGGGCTGTTACCTATTGTGTAGTAATTAAATACGATTTTTTTTACCGTTAAAATTAAGATTTACAGAGCAATGGGGTTCTCAGTGAATGCATGCAACAGCTAAACTATGCATTGACGTCAGTACTGTAGTAAGAAATATTGCAACGACATTTACACATTCAAATGAAGGTTTTTGTGCGTGTCTGCACCTTAGTGTTATTCCTTAGTCAGTAATGAATGGTCCGCTCCTTATTACCCAGCGTAATCATTATTCCGTTTCCCTTTTCTCATCATTATTTATAGACTTTTTATTTTTTAAATGCGTTTACATCCTGTACATAGTTACCGTACACCGTTTGCAGATAGCCACAATTTTTTTTCCAAAACAAAATGTATTCAAACTTCGTTATTGTGATAAAATTACTATCTGCCTATTATTCGGCGATAGGTAATTGTGTATTAATGTTCTCATTCATGCAGTATTTACAAACAACCCAGAGATCTCCCAAATCCACATGGTTGTCACCGCCCTCGCTTTCGAAAGAGGAAGCGGAGTCTTGGGAAGTCCTCCGTCAGCCGCGTCACCGGATTCAAGCCAGTGGAGGCTGACGAAGAGCGCGAGAGCCACAGACGCTAAGAAAATAATTGAAGAAACAGACCATTGCTTGGATTTCCTTTGACACGTATTTATAACGGGGCACGAGGATACTGCTGCTTTAGTCTCCGAGGAGGATTATAGGGATGTGTGATGCAGTGCAATGACTGTGCTAGGGTATTAGGGAGGTTGGATAGGTTACTATAGAATTTCATGAACTTGGAAGGGATGAGTTTGTTGCTGACGTAAAAAGGGGCATTTACTATTGTTCTCAAGACTTTTGATTGAAATGCGCTTGATGTTTGACTTTTTTGCTGCCCCCCATAGATCTATTCCGTATGACCAGATTGGCTTAAGTATAACTTTGTATATTTATTGTATCATTTATTTTATATTGAGAAATGGGATCTTCTTCCAAGTAGTCTCTACAGTTGTCCAAATCGTCTGTTTAGTTCTTGTCTTTTTAGCCTCGTGTGTGGGTTCCATGTCCTTTTGTTGAGATGAGAGCCTAAATACCGTACTGTATTGGGCACAGGGAGAGGAGTGAAATTAAAAAAAAAACTAGTTGTCAGGACTAGTGGCAGAGAGTAAAGGTAATGTGGGAATATTTCGCTTCATTAACTTTAATCCGCCATTGGTTACTCCATTTCATCAAGGTGTTTTTGAAGTTTATGGGATGCTACATCGGGATCTGGGTTGGATGAAAGGACTGCAGTGCCATCTGAAAATGCTGCCAAAAAGGTATTAGGAGTAGATTGGACATCAGCGGTGTATAGGTTATAGAGGATGGGACCCAGGGCACTGCCCTCTGGAACTCCTGCTAATATGGTATAGCAGAAAAACAAAACGTGAATAACTTTTTTATCATCATTCATTTTACGAGGAAAAACGTTTTATAAAATAAATTTAATTTTCAAAAAAAAAAAAAGTGTTTGTCTATTTCTAAAATATATTTTGTTGTTTTATCTCTGGACCTTAGAGCTCATTGCAAACATATAAATTAACGTTTCTGGTATAGTCTGGTTATAACCGGTAGTTATATTATCCGATTCCTTCCACAGTTGTTCTTCTACAAGATAATACGAGCCACCGCCGGTATCCACGTGGCGAATGAGTCATTTGTGACCGAGAACACAGGGAGTCACTCCCTAATCGCCTTGACCCTGACCTTGAAGACCTATTGCTTCCTTTGATTTGATTAAAATGTTCCCTCCTTTTTGTTTTGTTTCTTTCTTCCACCTATGGTTTTTTTTTTGTTCCTTTTATTTACGGACAGAAGTAGCGGTCAAACGCGAAGAGTAATTGTTCTCAGACATGCGAGCTATTACGATATGCAAAAAAAAACTGTACGGTTCCACGTCAATAATTCTGCTGTTATCGTCTTCCTTCAAATGTTTGTGAACAGATTAAGTCCAAAAAATCAACTGAGACCGATTTGTAGCAGAATATACTTAATCGATTCTAAAAGGCAGACAAAAGACGCTTCAATTCGAGGTTTAATTATGTTTTGAGAAGAAGTGATTAAAATTTATCATGGTTTTATAATTTGACTATTTCAAACGTATATATTTTTTGAAGTGTTCTCTCAAGAACTAATTCTCTGATAATTTATAATGCTAATTTTAATTTGCTGTAATATAATTTGTTGTTCTGTAATATCTTAATTTAAAACCGCGAACAACGAGTGACGTGTGTGTTTGCCCTTGGTCCATTGTTAAATGCCATACTCTGGTGTCGGGATGACCTTGGCCACACGTGTCCGAACCCGAAACGGCTCAAATTGCCTCTTATGCGCCTGCCTCGTTGAGATAATTTCTCGCAGATAACCAGAAATCAGTAGACAATTAATATCCTCTACTCTAAAAAAATATATTGATAGCAAACAGCTTAAGTTCAAGATCGGCAAGTTAGTCTCAAAAGCCTCAAGGCTGAATATTTTACCAAAATGAGACTCAGAGCGAGTTTAATATGTCAAGTACTTATTCAAATTTGATTGCCGAAAAAAAAACTGTTGAAATGAGCTCCAACCGCCGGGTATCTAATCTAACTCATATCATTATATTTTGTGGTGTTATTATGCGCCTTTAAAATTAAATTATTTTTCAAATACTAAAAGCTTTCGTTATAATATTTTACACATTATTTCCAACAGATGAATTTTATTATTCGGTTTTTATTTTTTTTTTTTTATTTTTTTTTTTATTTTTTTTTTATTTTTTTTTTTTTATAGATCTTGTTTGCCAAACAGTTTTGTTGTGTATGGACTTACATAACCGTAATAACTTATAACTATATAATGCTATATAATAATAAATTATATCTATAACTATATAAGCTCAAAAAAAAAAAAACCAAAAAAAAAAAAAAAAAGACCTCGAAACATCAATAAATATAGCAAGTGGATAAAATGCCAATGCCAGTTGCACATGCATGTTTTTTGGCACAAAATCAGATAACATTCCAAGTACCAAGGTTATCAGCGAATTTGTTTGCATTCTTTCTTTTTTTTTTTTCGGGGGCGATATCAGAAATTTATTTATGGGGATATAAAAAATAAATAAATACTATACAGTCTTACGGCACAGGAAATTCCCCTTATTTTGCCCCCAGCATACTGTGTTGATTTCAAGTATGCATATTACTCTGATCGTTTTTTTTTTGGAAAAAGAAATTTTCAGTGTTTTAAAACGTGTAAAATGAACTATTTTTGATGTAAACTACCGTGTTATTTTTTTCACGATAATTTTACAAAATTTATAAGAAAGTGCTACCACAGTTTGGCTTCCAAGGGCACTTTATACCGTAAATAGTACCATACTATATTTTTTGCACGCGCCGAAAAACAAAAAATGTGAAGTTCAAAACCTGTCGAGTTCTCTCCCCCATCGTATTGTGCCCCTCAACCCCCTCCCTCCGCCAATGGTCCCAGTCGGTATGTATCCGACATACAGATACACCCCCTCCCTCTTCCCTACCCCCTCCCCTCCGGGTTTCCCTTTCGTATCCGTGACGTCACCGACACGACATGCAGGAGAGAGATAAAGTGAGGGAGAGAGAGCGATAGGGAGGGATCAATAGAGCCAGGGGCAAGACGGGCAGGGTTGGCCGTGTCATTGCCCCCTGCGCGCGCACACCGCCGCCAACTTCTCGGCGGTTGACCCATTCTACTCTCATCCTCTGCTGTGTGAAAAGTTGTCTTCGGGTGACTCTCAGGTAACTAGATATATGACTAGCATCCGCTATAACTGTAGCCAAAATCCATCTTAAATCCATAGCCCATAGCCTGTAGTATGTCCTTCGTGTTCATTCTATAACCTCCTCCTGGCTAACTGTAAATATTACCTCAACAAGTGGTCCGTTGAACCTTGCCTCTTGCTTTTTCATAAAATTTTACAAAACTAAGTCAAATGACACGGCCTCGAACCACCAACTCGAGTTATAGCACAATTTTTCATTACTCGGCAAGTAAAAAATTTCAAATTCGAACCATTTCCCTCCACAAGGAGGTTATTTCAATGGCAGTATAACCTATTCATAAAACTTAAATCATTCCACAACTCATTCATGGATTTCACTAGAAACTTTTAAAATTATAATCGTCTTAATTCACACAATATTCTCCTTTAATTGACACTAAAATAAATTTATGAAGGCAGTCTTGGGGCCATTTATTTTCTCAGTTCACTTTAAATTTAGTATTTCTATTTAAAAATTACTACACAAACTTCCGAATAGTTTATATATATTTATTTATATTAGATAAAATGATTGCGAAACAGAGGGCGCCACAAATTCTTAGCGCCGTGCCTATAATTTCTGTGAATATATTTCAAAATTAAAAATATAAACTTAACTAGCTAAATGGCCTGTGGCAAGTTAACTTTTAGTAATAGTTTTATCTCGTTGATAATACCTACGTTTTTTTTTTTTTAGTTGTCAGAACCTCTGATAAGAACAGGAAACTGCAAAGAAAATCACAGAACAGATACAAAATCTACAATAAATAAATTACAATATGTTAGCAGGCGGCTATTAAATTATATTTTGTCTGTCATAACCTTTAATACCAGCTATTATATCTCTCATGATATTAATGATAATACGGTTAAGGTTAACTTTGGGTAGGAAATGGGGATTTTTACAGACATCATAATATATCCGAGTTTTATGTATGTTATATTATGTATTTATTAAAAACTGAAAAAATAAATTTATAAAACATACGAAATAAGAATTTGTGCGAAATTTGGGGTTATAGTTTGCAACTGGGACATTGGCACGGTAACCTCGTCTAGGGGAAAGCAAATCTTCAGCAACTTTGAATCGAGTTGTAGTGAAATCGATTATTATTTTATAATTTATTTCATTTGGTGAAGTAAAATCTCAGAGGTTTTTTTTTTTAGATTGTTTAAAGCTTTCTTTATTTAAAAATATTTTGGTATTTAATTTTTAAATCTGACCTGTTTTTTAATTATTATTCACCGAGTAAGTGAATACTAGTTTGAAAATATCATCATAGGGTTGTGGGTCGGAGAAAACGTGCCGTCATAAAAAGTTATGTGCTATACTATATACAGTGGGTTTCAAGAGAAAATTACTCCATATTTTAATGCAAATTTCCTGTCGGTAGTGAACATTTTTCATTGTTTTTGTAATTTTCCTATTCCAAAAAAAAAACATAAGCAGCTATTACATGTTTCAAAAAATATATTGATATGTATCCATTTAATTTGTCGCTTCGGCTTGATGATAGTTATTAGTTTTTTCTGACAGACAATGAAAACAAAAAAAATCGACAGTATCTCAAAAATCAAAAACCATCTACAGATGGCTATATTTTGATTCATTAGATAACCAATCATCTCCTAATGTTGATTTTTTGGTTTAATGTAATTTTAATAATATTTATGTTCAACGAAATAAATTCTAAAAAAAACCACCCCATTTATTGAAGCGTGATACATATACAAAGTAATTAATTATTTAATGACAAGTGTATTGACCGGTGACTATATTTTTAGCACCCTTGGTGCCTTGAAAAATTACAGCCAACTGAAGTCACAACGCATAAAACTTATTATTGAATATGGCGAAGGGATCTTTAATTTCTTAAATTATTCACCATTACATGATTTCCGTATTTAATCAGTAAGTAATTACATAAACTTGTCATGTATTTTTAGCTTATTCAAGGTATCGAATGAATCGTGTTTTGGTTAAAGTTATGAAAATGATTTGTAATTACTAATTATAAGTCCATTTCTGCCCCAAAACATAATACATACTATATAATAATCGGGTTATTAGATTTTCGACATATTTATTACACACTCAATGAAGTATGTATCATATCAGTCATTACATAAGTTAAGTTATTTTGCACGAATTCTAGATATTTTAAAAGCGTTAACATGCTATGTGTAAATGTCCAAAAAAAATACAGCGATAATTTCTTCAAAATATTGCTAACATAGATTAATTACCCAAACATTAGCACTTAGGCGATAATTTATTATGAAATGTTTTCCAGTTTGTATTTATAATCTTTCACTAAATTAAAATTTATATGTACTTCAAAAGACTTTATTCATAATCATTTTAGTATTTTGTCTTTAAACAACAAGAATTTGTGTAAGATTATTTTTATTACAAAACACTTTTTTTTTCCCCCTTTCAAAACCCCATTTTATTCAACATTTTTCCAACATATGAACAATATTTACAAAATTTCTCCTCTTGCTGCATACGCAGATGCATTTGAAGGAGGGTAGAATTTCAAATACAACATTTCTTTTTGAAGTTAAAAGATCAATATACAAATATACAGGACTAGGTGATGAGGCTCACCTTTGGATTACTTTTTACTAAACACTTCCATCTTATACAAGCGTGTACCTCGTTGTCCATTCATTCATTCTTTCTAAAACCTCATATCCGGTGAGGTATAATCTAGAAATATCATAAACCTTTTTATTGCAAAACCACTACACCGCTATCTGATACATAAGCCAGGTAGATAAATGGTTCATATACCGCTGTGCAAAAACCAGTTCCGCCGTCGTCAGTTTGTTAACCCTTCGCTTGAGCCGTTTCGCGCATGCTCTCTCCGGGAAATCCCCGACGTGGGTCACGTGACCTCCCTCGATCGAAAGTGAAAGCGTTCTCTTCAATAGGGGTCGCTGGTACCCGTTATTTCGCGAAATAGTAACTTTCGCGAAACAGCTGACTGAGACAATAATACACGCTCATTTTATATAACGGTCTCTCGACGTTTTCGGAACGGCCATTATGTTCGGAAGGATTTTGTTTTTTCCTAACTTACAAACTGTTTCTGTCGAATCCCATCAAGCATTATGCTGACTGGAAACATTAACAAGACGTTTCGCCAAATTCCAAGGATCGTCACAAGTAGTCGAAAATGGAGTCAAGGGAAGTCGTAAGAACTGTTATTCACTTAATCTAGGCCGATATTAACCCCACAAGATAATATAGGAAATACTCAATTTAAATAACTGCTAACGTTTTCGGTTACGGCTTAACCTTTACGCCAAGCGTCCAATCTATTTCAGTGCAGTAGGCAAGGCCGCCATTTTCTTTACTGTTTCCATTCCTTTGCAAAACATACAAGCTGTCTGTGAAATACAATTTGACTTCCTTCGAATGTATACTAGTAACTTCCTTTTAACTCAAGACACATGCTAAAATAAACCACTCAAAATGTTTCTTAAACTTTCATGTGAAGCAATAAAGATTTAACTAAAACTTGAGGTGCATAATGCTACAATTCGTTTTATTTTTAAGCACTAGTAGAAATTGATCTTTTTTTCTTTTTGTTTCTGGTTTCCTCCATATAAATAAGTGGATATTTTAATTATTAGTTTTAGTTTAAAGGCGTTCTGGCGTCTGACGACTAACTTGATTTATAAAATATTTTTAAACGTATCAATTAATATTACGAAACTAAAATTTGATTAAGCTTGTTTTTAAAAATTATGATACACTTTAAAAAACTTCACCTAATCATTCATGTTCAAATGGCAATATTTTTTATACCTATTCATAGACAGTGAAGAAATATTGACAGAGCCTTGTAGTATTCTGTGTGTTTAGTAAGTCTGGTTAGTTCTGATAAGCCGGTAAAGATTGAAATAATGAATAAAAAAATATGGCTAGGCAACTGATCTTAGCAACAACTATTGTTGATAGACAACTCCACAAAAAATAGTGAACGGAAAGTTTTTTTTGGAGGCTTGTATTCAGAGGAAATTAATTAAAGCAATATGGAACCACAGGGTTGAAATACAAGCTTAGGAAGAAAATGAGAAAGGTGGTTGGTTGGCTTCATGTTAGGTCGAGTCATAAGTAACTTTCGTTTTTTTATCAGACATTTATTTTGCTCTCATTAAATAACAAAATTATATTAATTTATTATATATTCACCACTATTATCTATAACCTTCTACCATCTTCCTGGCAGTTTATCAATTCCTTCCTTGCAAAATGTGGTTGGTTTGGACTGGAAGAAGTTTACGACAGCCTGCCTGACTTGTTCTTCTTTTTGCCATGGATTGTTTGCATGGATCTGGTTGATCCTTATCAAGCCACTGTCTTTTGTGGACTATATTGTCATAGGTAACCCATTTTTCATCGCCTCTTACAATCCTATTTTAAAAAGGCTAAATTTTTACCCGTGAGAGCAGACTTGTGGCGATTGACATGCGATCTTCTTTATTCCGTTCACTGAGATTGTGAGGTACCCACACTCCTAACTTGCTGACTTTTCCTAATTTCTCCAGGTGGCGGTTAACAGTTGATTGTGATGTATTCATCCTTTCTGCTATACCTATTGTTGATTGACGTGGATTTTGCTCCAATATTGCCTTTAAAAGGTTGTCGTCAAAGTCGGAAGGAGGTCCCGCCCTCGGTTCGTCTTTTAAGTTCGTACATCCAGAACGGAATTTATAAACCAATTTCCAACTGCCCGATCAGTTATTAGTCCCTACCATATACACTGCATATTTTTTCAGCTGCTGCCCTAGCACTATTGCCTTGTTTAAATTCCCAAAGCATTACATGACGAATATGTACTTTTTGGCTCTACATTTAAAAAAAAACAGTTTACCGTAACGTAATTCACACAAAACAATTGACAAAAGACTAACTAAAGCCTCGTCTATACAGTGAAAACAAAAACTTGTTGTCATGGTAACTCATAGCGGGTAGATACGAACAATAGATTCTACTTAGCTGCATCGGAAGTTACTTATGACTCGACCTGATACAAACAGCTTGTATTGTCGACGCTATAAATACAATACATTGATACAGTGTGAACAAACTTTAAATCTACCCTTTCAAACTCACTTACTTTAGCGTGTTGATAAAAAAACAAAACAAAAGGCGGGGGATCAGGCAACCAATCATAAAATAGTAGATTCACTGCCGTTATAATTTTTACATAATATTATACAGGCATTCCTTGCCTGCCGGCGCGAAACATACAAAATTATAACTGTTATACATTACATGCTACAAAATTACAAGCTATGTTATAGATAAGTAGATTTTCGGGCAACTGATTTGACCCGCTAGGGTCATTGTTTTTTTGGCGAGTATCTCTGTCGCAGTATGTTTTCGCTTCGGCAAATATTTTCTGATATGAATGTACTGTCCAACTCACAAACATGCCACCGCCGGTGATGACGTGATGAATGACCATGTGGTATACACCACGAGAGATATTCATCACGACCCACTGGGAGGTGCGCAAGGCCTAGGTGTATTCTTAGACCATCCAGCCAGCCTCCTCACTATTCCCGTGCGTGACCCTCCTTGGGTTCAACGCTCGAGGGAGATATTCGCTGCGAACCTCGCTCGCTCCTTGGTGTGGGGCAATACGGGGCGTTTTTATGTTCGGTCCGGTTCCCTCTGTCATTCATTGTCCGGTCCGACAAGATCGGAGGAAGAAAAAAAAATAAAAACTCATTGTTGTGAACTGAATTTATTCCGTGTTTCGAAACAGGCATCCTCTTTCTCTCTTGACAACAACAGAAGGGGAGAAGAATTTTTGTCAAGATATTATTAGTTGCCTTTGACTTCCCGTGATTCCAACCCAAAACTAAGTACTCCGGGCAAGATGGAACCGGTAATGTTCTCTTATTAACGACTTTTTGTGACTATATTTTAAACAAAATACAAATTACAGTGGTGTGAAACAGTCTTTGAAGAACATGGTGCTCTGTTATTAGTTTGTTCTGAAGTCTTCTTCCATCCAATTTTCGTGTTCTTTGACAAACTTAAGTCGCTTGTGGAATGGTTTTCTTCAGGCAGCAGCCCCTCTAAGGCTTAATTGATGAAAGTTTCCTCCCGATCAAGGAGGATGAAACTCGGGGTACCTGTAGCATCAGCTTTCTCCGTCAGTTCTCTGCTTAGGGAGGGGGGTGCGAAAAGACAATAGTTTTAAACGTTATTCAGCATATTTATTAGGTACTTATAATAAAAATACAATCGTTAACATTCACGGGCAAGATGGGACCTTTGATATTTTCCCATTTTTCAAAAATAAAAGTAACATTAAATAGAAAATAAATTACAAACTATAGAATGATACATTAAGTTTTAGAGTTTATTCGACGGCTCTTGACCTCTGACGACCAAGAGTAAAGACAGAATTGGATTGAAAAGTAGTAAGGAAGTTCTGTCGAATAACACCCTGAACCTCAAAAATTCCAGCGTGTAGAAGCCACCCATGGTGGTGATCTGTCAAGACATTGGATAGATAAAATCGCTTTGAAAGTAATATTGAATGTTTGTAATCAAAATGTAAGTTGGAATTCTTACGTCAACATCCAACACGGAAGGACATTTAAACTGCTAAGAAATTTAGAAACCATTTATTTTCTACAAAGGCCTTGAGGGTAATAATGATGTTGAAGTAAAGAAATAATTTTGATCTTGGACAATATCAAATTCATCAGCAGATAGCGTACCAAACTCTCGTTTAAGATAAGCAATCGTTTCTCAAAGCGAAACATCCAAGCAAATATGTTCGATGAAAACATTCCTGTAAATGAAATGAGTCTCTTGATTAGTGAAGTACAAGGGCAGCAGTAACAAGGGATACGACCTCCGGAAGCTCATCAATATTTAAAAATGTTAAAGAAGGCCGGGTATCAGATATGATGATGGAGGAATGATGGCCAATTCCAACAATTGATGAAACTATACCGATCTCTGTGAGTACAAATAAATTTAATATTAACACTGTAAAAAACAATTTTAAATTGAAAATTTTATATTTTTCTTTTTTTTTTCAAAATTTGATTCGTACAAAGACATTCTCACAGATCATTGTAGATATTGTTAACTACGATGTCAAGATCTTTAATCGCTTTCCACTCCGGACCTCCATGTAAAAATTTTAAACAGGTGAGACAACATCAGTTTGTTGTTTTGAAAAAAAATGAATGGACTTTAAAAAAAATATTTAGTAGACCAACGAAGGCCGTTCACCTTACGTCCCTTTAATTGGTTCCTGATAAATATTAAAATCCTTTTATTTTCGTATATTTTTAATTGGATATTAAATAAAGGACTTATTGTGCAGTTATATTTATGAAATGTGATTAAAATCCTAAATTTCTTAGGGATTTATAATAAAAATACAATCTTTAATAATTGATGTAAATATATTTTAATTAAAATAGTTGTAGGCTCCCAGTCACGGGCAAGATGGGACCTTTGACGCGGCGACTTCTACCTGTGTGGGGGAGTGATGATTACTCCTCGAATTGAAAATATGCCTACTTTTTCCCATACTAATATGGAATTCCTGAAAGCTATATTAAATTGATTTATTTTTTAGTTTCAATTGAGAGAATAATATCCTGTTTTCAATCTGGCACCCAAAAACTTGAGATGACTTAAACGGGTCCCATCTTGCCCGGGGTTTTGTCATTATAGCACTTTATCGCCTATAAGCCTATAATATCTTGAGTAGACAAT
This sequence comes from Acanthosoma haemorrhoidale, assembly GCA_930367205.1. NCBI lineage: Eukaryota > Metazoa > Arthropoda > Insecta > Hemiptera > Acanthosomatidae > Acanthosoma > Acanthosoma haemorrhoidale. The sequence continues at coordinate 163,087,277 of OV884011.1, read as the reverse complement.
TGTCATTTTATATAAATATCACTGTCATTATGAGACAAGTAAATTATGAAGTAGTTAATGCCGAGCCCAAACGGAGAGGAATGATTCAATCGATTTATCGAAATATATTTATGTCGATTTCGTCACGATTAGTGACTTTTTCTCAGCCCTTTCTTTTATGATAACAGTCTATCAGATACGGATCCGAATACAGTTCAGGCGAGCATTATTTATTATTTCCATCTCTGACATTGTGTGCTTGTCTGCGAGTGCGTTGGCACCAGGTCTATGGCGCAATCAGACAACCTTGTTTGGAGTCCTTGTTCCCGAAATGCGAATTGCATATTCTTAATTAATTAGCCTCTGAATATTGTCATTAGCATTTATTAAAAAGAGGTTGTGAAAGAATTATACCCATGATACGCATGCTTTACGCAGTGTTCTACCGTAGGTGGTCGTTAAATATTTATTTAATCAGCGAATTTTCCTAACCTCAAAATGGTGGTTTGGTCAGGTTCTATTCGGCTGGGAAAAAGTCTCTGATGAGTGGATTAAAAATGAACGACGGGATGATTGCCGAGGCATTGACGTAGTGATTTTATTTTTGGCGAGGCCATGCAGTCGACGAGTGCAGCCTCCCTTTGTACCCCCCCCCTCCATTGGGGAGTTTGGGTTGCAGCTGGTGCAACCAGCCAAGAAACAAAAAGAAACTTCGCCTTACGACGAATGCACACGGACCGGAACCAGTTGTTTCCAAGGTCGCAAGCGCGGCGTCAAAATGCAACGGCAAAATAACGAAAATCTCTTCGACGGATTTTCGACGCGGCTACACGCCTATGTGAGCGAGTAAAAAATTATCCAATCAAACTGAAATTTGAAATGGTTAGCAAACGTACCAGTGGTTAGTGCTGAAGAGATATTTTAGTTCTGGGAGAAAATTGTATCCTGTTAAAAAGAATGCAAAATCGCTTTAAAGTATGATTTTATTGGACACACATTTAAAGGTCCTGTCATGCTCTGGTGGTGTTCCTGCTTTATGCTAACGGGTCCCATCTTGCCTTTACATACTGTATATTTACTACTATTAGCGTAATTTACGGTTACTTCCACCATGTCTAGTATGTCTTATAGCGAAGAGCTGCATTCACAATTAACAGTTATTAAGAAGAAAAAATTAGCTGTCTGGAGACTATTATAGCGCGGTGGCGCCAACCACAACTTTGAGGTCGACTCAATTAGGTGCTGCTAAATTGAACTCTCTATTCCCCTCAATTCGTCTTATTTATCTCTTAATTACACCTAATTAATTTTAATTGCTGTATACAAGTGCCGGGTGAAAAATCATAAATATAAAGTTACACTTTGTCAATATTTAAAAAAAAAAGAATGTTTATTTCAATATTTATTGAAATTGTGATATATTTTTCAAAAATATAATAAGAAAGTAAATTGAATGTTCTATATATTAGTTTATCCGAGGATCAGTAGCCTGATTTTATTATTTGTTTTCGATATAAATACGAACCAAATACATTAAGTCGATTGTGAAGAGATAATCAAAAGAGATCTTAAATAACTATTAAATTATTCCGAAAAACTATTCGGTTTCATGAACAAATAACACTTCATTTTATCATTCCTACTCATACAAGTTGTCTTTTAGGAAAAATAAAAAATTATCTTTTGCGCCTGAGGATCTATAATTATCTGTAAATTTAAAGGGGCTATGAAAGAAAAAAAAGAAAAGGTAATTTACGACATATTATTATTTAGTGAATACATTTTTCAGCCGAAGATAAAAACACCATTCGAGTTTGTGACCGATACACGATGTGTAGTTCCCTCATGTTCCATGTACTATGGGAACCCCGACACTCCCCTCACATGTGGGGTGCGCTGTGGAAAACCCTCTCAGCTCTTTATGGGGGTAATGACGCCCTCAGTCTGATTCACAACATGGCTGTCTGTTTCAGTATCGATCAGTCTGAGCAAGAGATTGAAAAAAAAAGGACAAACGATTCCAACGGGGCATATTTATCATTTACGGTGGAAATAGTAAATATGAATTTAATAAGTAAATATATAAACCCCGATATATAACAATATATATATATAAGTATGTACTTGAACAATGAATAGTTCCAGAAGAACAATAGTGATCAAACTCCGAAATTGTCAAAAATGAATTAAGGATCGCGAGAATGGTCTCTTTTTACCATGATAAACTGACAAAACGTGTTTCCGCTTGAATGCATTAGTTTTTTTGGTGGTCGTGGATGGAAATGGAACAACCAATGAGAGCATCCAGTGTGCCCTTGATTGATATGAGAAATATTTATAGCGGAATAATACAACAGCGACAACATAGAAGTTAGTTAACACCCTGAACGATCAATCCACAATGCGGAAATTGAAAAGTTTGCCGGTCAGTATGTCGTAATATAAAAATTAATTCGATAGTCTTCTCAAAACTATAGAAACATATATCTTTTTTTAATACCAAATAATGTTTTGTGGCTGTGGCCATATCGTTCATATCGTCAACAATCAAACGGTGGCCTCAAAAATAACAGAACAGTTTGAAAACATAAAATTTTGTTGGACAATTTCCCCCCCCCTCTAAATCTTCGAACATGTACAGAAACACTTTAGAAAAAATAATATAAATTAAACCAAAAATAGGGCAAAAAACGATACCGTTGACTTAATACAGTCAGAGATAGAGCACGCTAAATAATTCATAGTTCTTCGCTATTTGCCAAGTTTTAACCTAAGCAAAAACTATTTAAAAAAAAACAAAAAAAACAACAATAAAATTTAGTAAAATATATATATAAAGTATTTTCTAGATAAACCTAATCTCACTACCTTCCTGACTCCATCCGCCTTTCTAGGCATTCCACACACCATATCCTTCTCATACATCCTTCAAATAGGGGTCTCCCCTTAGTGAAAGGCACTTTCCAGCCAAAAATAATTTTCCTTATTTTCCCACATTCCTATTTTTATAAGTTTGGGAGCTTAGGAAGAAAAAAAAAAAAGATAAACCTAATTAGAAAAATAACAATTAACTGCACATGAAATTTTGTGACGAAATGAACTATATAGTTCCAACGATTATTTAAAAAAAATAAAAAAAATACGGAATATAATTTTTTTTAATTTAAGCCTTGCCAGAAACGAAAAATGAATAAATAAGTTTAAATTGTACTTAGAAATGACATATTTTATAAACATAAATACATCGATACGTGTGGTAAATAAATAAATAAATACGTGTGGTGCACATCACAAAATTAACGGTTCCTTACTGCTGAGAAAACAATTTTAATGAGCAATTTTGTAATTATTGTAAACTTAAACAGATATTATTAATTAGCCAATTTAGATAATTAGATAAGTCTCTAATTGAAAGGATCTTTTTTATTTCATTTAATTTTTTTTTTCTAGCATCATTCATTCGCCAAAAGTGTCATAGGGAATATTAAGACTTAAATATATCTTTCCGAATTACTAATACAGTTACTAGTAATCGGACATTCTTTAATTTTGATACTCTACTCAAAAATAATACGAAAATATATTTTAGTAAAATATATCTAGTAATGGCGCTTAAATATGTGAAAATGGACATGTTTCTTACTTGAATCGTATCAATATCAAATGAGACATGTCGAAACTTGACGCACGGGTTCAGAATCGCGACCTAAAAACTAGCTCTCGGTAAATGAGCTGAAGCGTTTCTTGGGAGACAACGTTTCGACATATACATATTATGCATATGTATAAATATATTATGCATATGTATAATACAAGAGAGTTAACATGATGAGTAAATTAATAAACTGTGACAACAGTTAGGTACAATAGAAACAAAACTATGTGTGCGTATTTAAGTATAGTGTGGGCAGCTGATTGATATAATTCGATAGAGATGTAAAGATAAATTTTCCGTAATATCAAACGTTATGGTATTTTTTAAAAATTATTTTCTGGTCATAAAATTGAAAAGTAGTAGAATCATCTTTCGAAATATCATATGTATTGTAGAAGGTTTTTTTTTTCTGAGAGAAATGGGCACGGTCAGCCACGGGTGGGGAAAATGACTAGCTGTTTGAATTATAAATAAATATAATTGTAAATAATATAGTGGTGGAATTTTGAAAATATATAAGACACTTGATGTACGTTGTTGTGATCAATTTGGAGAGCAAGTCGACCTGGCTGGTGGCCCCAGCTGCGAGTGTCCCTTTCGCAAGGATCTGGTTCTTGTGCAATAAACAGCAAGGACCTCTCGCTATATCTCATGTGGTTCTGCGAGTCCCGAATCTCCTTCAGGCAAGGCTGTCTGTCTGTTATCTGTTATCTTCGCAAAACTGGCTCGGTGGGAAAAAAAAAAAAAAATGTCTTTTCAATTTTAGATTATTTTCCATCACACACACAACCCACCATAAATTATTATTTATTTAAATATAATTGGAGTAGTATATATTAGGTGCATAGCAAAAAAATTTTTCTTGAAAAAATTCTGGACCGTTTTTTGCCTCTGCAATGAAAAAGAAATATTTTTGATCCAAAAAATACTGAATAGATACTTCAAAAATCACATTTAAAGTCTTGAGAGCATCTCTCTATATATTTTTTTAAATACAGTTAGTTAATAATTGTTTTAAATTTTTTCAGGTGGTAAATATGGAACAATATTTATTGCTGTGATAAATTAAAAAAAAATGGAGTAATACATTAAAGTTTAGAAAAAAAAAGAGCTTATCTCGGTTTTATTCCTGTTGCCGACAAAATACTCCTCTCTTGATAATTAAATTCCCCTTGCTATAAATAACAGGTATTAAAATATTTTAAATCAATAAAAATGGCTCCGGTTCTGTTAGAATGTTTAAAAGAAATGAAACTTATCTTTGACGTAGATCATATAATAAATATACACTATTTCTTCAGCAGATTTCCTTATCGTTTTTAATTTTAATAAAATATAAAAAGACTTTCAAACTCCACTCAACCGTAAGAGATTTCGTTAGTATTTTAAATATTTTTTCAAGGTGGTTGCCACTATTGATTTCGAAATATTTTCAGCAACGGTGGAACCTTACTTTTTGTTTCTTATAACATAATTTATATATATAACAATAATAAAACAATACTAAAATATAATAAATATAAACTATGTAGTAATAAAAAATAACAATTTAAGAGAATCGATCTTATTTCTACTATAACAGCTTTATACTTTTTAGATTATTTTTAAAAAACGGCCATTTTTCGGTTGTATTTCTATTCTGGTCATGTTCAACCAACATACATTAAAGACTGTCTTCGCGAAGGATTCTTGGTGGGAGAAAAAAAAAAATGCCTTTTTCAATTTTACATCACGCACATACCCGCACCCCGACATAAATTATTATTTATTTAAATATAATTTGAGTAAATAAAATTTAACTTGAACAAATTCTAGACTTTTTTGCTAATTTAAATTTAAATAGATTTGACAATTTTTTTTTTTTAAACTGTATACAATATTCACCCAGCCAATGACATGTTCTAAGAGGCATGTAATATATTTTACAAAGTAGTTCTATTTGACGGCCAGATGATTCTAAAAATAAATTCCACTCAACGATTAAAAAAAAAAAAAAGCTGTATCCATTAATCAATTACTTAATCGAATTAAAATCTCGACGGATTTAAATCTGGGTTTTTTTGCCGAAGGTATTTTTTTTTTTTTGGCCAAAATCAATACATATGTTATAAGATACGGCCAACTCGCTGGCGAAAAAAGAGACGGTGAGTGTGCACACGTGCCGCCAAAACAGACGGCCATACCTCTCAGGGGGGCGTTCACCCGGCCACGCCCATTTTAGAGGCGTGGCCTAACCTATTTTTTGGGGAGGCCCGTCGACCAATCGGATGCTGCCTCTCATTTCCAATCTTGCACTTCTTCGGGGATAGCTTCGTTAGTCACCATGGTCAGTGTTGTGTAGGATTTTCTTATTTATTTCAAGGGAACCTCGCGTTGGTCGGAACCAACACGAAAATAGACATTTATCAGTCCACATTTTTGGTTTTTAGGCGATTTTTTGCCTCCAAAAAAAAAAAAAATTTTATCTCGTACGGGACGTTCGGAACTATCAGAGGCGAACTTCTGTTATGTATGAACACCACATCATAATGGTATGAATGTAATATTTTTTTTTGTAATTAATAGGATTATATTCTTTACTTTATAATTATTTAATAAAAAATAAATGTGGTCCAGTGAAAAATTTAATAAGAAATTTTTTTTCTGCTTACAGCCATTGTTTTACATTTTTATTTAATGCTGCGTAAATGAGTTAGAAATATATTTAAAATGGGGTGGATTAGATTTTTAAATAATTTTAAACGGATACGTAACCGAGTTTTATTATAATTATTATTCATAAGAATTTGTTCCAAAGCCATTTTCGTTCAATTTTTAAAAAAAAAAGAGGAGATTCTCTTGTGACAACAGTACATAATAGGAATACGACCCTTTAAAATTTCATTGCAGTCAACTGCAAAAATATTAATGAATAAATAAATTTAATTAAAAAAAACAACGTTAAAAGATGTTAAACGCATTGGTTGATGTCACAGTGCTAATAAAATCAATATTAATATTTAATTTACGCCTTAATGATTTAAATTATATATAAATTATAAAATTAAATTAGAGAAATAGTTTGTTTTGTTAAAAAATTATTTTTAAATATAAATTTGTTATTTTCAGATGAAGACGTAAGGCACAGGAGGAGCCCGCACAAGTCTTTCCGGCTTAACAGCTCAAAGGTCTATATTTATATATTTAATATAATAAACAGTACATAATTATATATTTAATAGTTAATAAACAATACAAACCTGAACATAAAAAATACAAAATATTTTAGCAAAAAGTCAGCCATTGTGATGATTTTTATCGAATGCATTTTTAAGGGTTTGGCATAATATTCAATTTAATTTATTTATTGTCGAGAATAAGACATTTTAATTTCGTACAGGTACGTGAAAATAGTCTTTCATCTTTCTATATATGTAAAATGACTACATCAGTCTGGTAATTTCTGGTTTTTTAAAGTTTAAGAAATAACAACGGTAGTCTGGTAATTATTTAAGATCTAAAATTCTGATTGTTTCTCCATGATTCAGACAACATATGAAAGACATTAACGCAAAAAGAGAAATTTTTGAGAACTAACTAAAGAAATAATAATATAACGGAGGTATAATTTTTTTTTGGAAAATTGTAATTTTTTTGAATCTGTGACCAAGTTCATTTAAAAAAATAAAATAGAGTGTTTTTTCCACAATCATATAATTATCATCTATATATTTAACAAATCTCGATCGATAGCGACTTTCTTCGTCGTTAGGTTTGTTTATAATGTATTCTGTTTCAATAAATAAAATCGAATACACAATGGATGTAAAAACATATTATGTAATCGGTAAAAATATCATTAAAAAAAAAATCGGCCCCCCCCCGCTGAGAAAATGATAACGGCCATTTCTTCTTCGTATTGTTTAGATAAATTGCAAATTCTTACATTGTTAAAAAAAATAAAATTGAAAATTGCATATAATTTTATTAGCTTGCATAGCCTAAATTGCGAATATGTGTCCTGTTATTAAAATTTATTGTAATATTTCTAGGCATATAGGCATATAGGCATATATTAACTAATATATTAATATATATATATTATTAATATTAATGTGTCTGGGAGGGTTTATGATATGGATTCATTGTTCACCAAACGTTTTACAACTTTTGAGCATATTATGAAGGTCTTTTACAAATGAATTATGTATTTTTTTTTTTATCAGGAATGATAGAACATGTTTCAGAGATAACGCCATACTCAGCTTCCTAGTACTTTTCCCAATGGTTAATGTATGATGAATACCTCTTAATATAAACATTTTCTATAAGACTATATAGAAAAATAAAGAAAATCATAATGTAATTATGTCCAATGAGATATGATGATTTAAATATTTTTGTTAAGTGACATTGACATGGCATTAGCTGTTCCAAGGTTCAGCGGGCTCTCCATTTATTTATTTTTTTCCCAAAAATATTGACAAAAAAAAATCTATTGCAATCAGCTGTAACGACAATGTCTGTTTTCTGAGCTGTGATTCCAAAAATTTTGAAAAGTCAGAAAGGATTTTTTTCTTGTTTAGTTAATTTTCCAGTTATGTAGCACGAGGATCTCTTAAATAGACCTTTAAAATTTTAGCTCGATTGGAGCATTTTAAATTAAAGGATCTTCTATCGTAGAACATACAGACAAATGACAATAGCCTCGTACATGAATGAAAGTAGAGCCTCTCCCTTTGGGCTTGGCGATAATTTATTGGATCGAACTCAGACAAGGTTTTATAACTGACTTTATACAATAAGAATTTAATACAACGCTAGCTAGATTTTAAGAATAATTACTACTTTTATAATAATTTAAATAAATAATTTTTTAATTGTTTTGTCCAAACAGTTTTATAAGATCATGGGTCTCGTCATAGACCAAGATGTAAGGGAGGGAGACTCTCCAGGTCTTCCGTCGAGCAACACCTCCATCGATGATGACCTCCGGAGGGCGGGAGGCTACGAGAAATCAAAGAAAGCAGGTAAATCAGTCAACGAATATTAAGAAATCTATGATTAATAATAATTATAAAGAAAAGATTAAGCCCTACTGTGGTGTTCGAGCAGCTACTCATTTTCCCTCCAGAGATTTAACTTTGACCGTGCCCATTTCCTCCAGAAAAAAAACCTTCTAGAATATATCATATTTCGATAGATGTGAAGTTGAACATGAATATAGGATGTGCAATAATATCTTTTCATTTTTATGGCCAGAAAATAATCAAAAAATACTATTTTGGTGACTCATTTAATTTATTTCCATTTGTAGTTAAATAATGCTACGTGCCAGTGATAAATGTTTGTTTTACATTATGTTAAATATAGTTAACAAGTTGTTATTCGCAAAATGTAATTTGATGTTAATCTATTGATGATTGGTTGTGCAGATGTTGCCTATCAGTCTGGTACGAGAAACCATTAATAAATAAAATCGGAAGGATACACTATATGCACATCCTTTAATCAAATAAAATCTTCCAAAACACGGGTCTTTGTAGAAATAGTTAGGCTCTCTAAAGACTATTCCATGGAAACGGCAAAACAATGATTAAGAATATCGATTCCAAGATGGTTTAAAGTTTTTACCACTTATCAATGGTGCGTTGGATTATCTTAGTGAGAAGAATTCCATGTCTCTTTACCCAGAGGGACTGATAAATTTTCTCTTTTCTGACTTATTAAATTTTAATTAAAAATTACTGTATAAATTATTGCTACAACTTATTATTCATGATAATGTTGATTTTTTTTTTCCAGATTTAATAGACATAACATTAAAAACGATGGCCCTGCTACGAAGAAACCAACTCCTTCAGAAAAGACTGAACGCACTTCAGATGGAGACGAGGGCATTCGTGAAGTCTGCGCTGAACAGTCCTCAGAACGGTCACAGAATGAGTATCGACAAGTGAATAGGGGATGGCTTCAGTCGAACAGAGGGGGGAAATTTGTTGGACCGTTATTGTGCAATGTAAACTCGTTTCATTTTATTAAAAGTTAGTCGCTGCCACCTCTTTGGATCTTCAGGTGCTGCAAGTGTAGGTCCCTAAGCAAGTGTGGTGTCGGACGGGTAGATGTCGAGCTGGAAGAAGTAGCTCCCTTGGTATTTGAGGTGCCACACTTGCTTGAGAGACCTATATAAGTCAAGGCTACAGAAAATCCTAACGCAGAACTGCCATTATACTTAATAACAATATTATTACTATTCCACGACAAATGGTCGGCAATTTATAGTTAGCCTTTGGGGGTGTGAAATCCACTTATTCCTCGTTTTATTTCTTCTCGGTTAGATTTTTAGGCAAAACATAATGACATCCTGTTCCACGTTCGAAAAGTTTTTTATCTATTCAATCTAAGGACAAATCGTGTTCACCTGAGCTCTGTCAAAATTGTTCCAAGTTCACAAAAGAGAAAATTGTTAAAATTATCAAGCATTTATTTTTTTAAATAATTTGGTGTCTTTAAAAAAAAAAAAACATTGAAAAAAGAACTTATTTTTGCTTTGTTCTCTGAACAGCTCATTCAAAGGAATTTTACAGGTTTTCGTACAGGTCTCTTTCAATGATAGTAGTTACCAAAAGATCGTCAATAAGTATTCTAAACTATTTTGGTTTATTATTTTTAATCTAAAGAACCTGTACAATTATTCAAGAATAATTATGATGTGTCTATGTGGCCTGTATTATTATAACAGCTATTTGTATAATAGATGTGGGGCTGACGCAAAATATGTAGCATAGATGCATCAGAATATTGTAAATATGAGAATAAGATAGTCTTGTCAAAACTGTTTTCATAGCATTTACTTTGTTCATGTATATTGTTCATTAATACAAACAGTATTTTAATCTATAAGAGTTTGTTTCATATATATATGGATTATATAAATATTGACAGATTCTGGCAAAAAATGATAGTTTTTTTTTTGTTTTTATTATTAACTTTATATATATTAAAAAAAATGTTATTCATTAAGAGATTGCTGAAATCCCGCAATGGCTGTGTTATATGTAATGTAAATAGTGTATCATATGTCTTACATTATATTTTTAGTTCCTGGATCATTCTTTACGGATTTTTCCTCTTACTATTATCATATTTGCATGTAGTTTAATTATAAGCTGACACGTTATTCACCGGTATAAAATTCTTTGTACGAGTTATTTATTGATGAAAAAAAAATCAATCAACAAAACAACCATAATATTTTTGTTTTAATTATTAGTACTTTTCTTTCATATATATACTACAATATATTATACATACATATTAATCATAAATAGAATACACTTGTTAAAATTCATTGCATATTTTGACAACTTTGAGATAGCGTTTATCAGTAATTTAATAGATTTTAAGTATCACAGCATGCCTCGACAGCTCTTCAGAAATTGTAATTATATTATATATATTAGTTGTAAATATTTATTTTTTATAATTTACCTCTGAGTGTGATGAGTGTTCAAGAACTGTCGTGCGTGTCGCTGAATGTATATTCTTGAATTGTCTTTCCTCGTATGGTAGCCTATATCGATAGAACTGCTGATTTTACATATATAATTAATAAGGAATTATTATATGTTATATATATATATACTTATTAAAAAAAGTATTGTGATTTTTGTGTAGTAATAATAATAACGCTAGTGACATAAATGTCTACGAAACCGCCCAAACAATCAGAGAGATTGTTGTAACATTATTAATTAGATGACTAAATATATACCAAACGATGCTAGTGCCTGTAAACAAGTCAAGCTTGTTTCTATAAAAAAAAAATTGTTAAACATCGTCGACTTTAGTCGCACCATTTGTTCAAGGTAATGTTGATAATGAACCATAAGGTACAAATTACTGTGACATTTTAAGCATATTTTAATTGAGCGCTGAATTAGACAGTTCATTTTTTCATACACATATAGATCTGTAGCAATATATTATATATTTCTGGGATATATAAATAGAATATCTATTTAAACGTTCAATACATATTGTCAGTTTTATTACATTAAATATATTGTAAGTACTTTTGTACTATTGGAAATCTATAGATATTGCAGACATTATGTAATCATAATAAAACAGTTAAATTGGTCTTTATTTAATCAGTTATGTATCCTGTCATTGAGCATGTTGATTTTATTTTTAAGCTTGTATTGTTTATTTGAAATCAAAACTTAACGGTTTTGAAAATGACATGAAAAATTCTGTCATCTTGAAGATCTTAATGTCTTGATTAATAATACTCGTATGTAAGGTATGGCGGTATAACTGGGTACTGATTTTTTAAAACCGCAAATTTATTCTGAGTTTGAATATTTTTGCTAGCTATAATTTTCTTCTTGTGTACTATTGCACTACATCAAAGTCCTCATGTTACCCTTTAAAATGACATAAAGTTTCTTGAAACTAATCAGGTGTTTGTGTGTAAAAAGCTTATATATTTATAAGCTTATATGTGAAAGTACCCAGTTTCATGTTCGTTGGAAATAAGTGGGCACCCCCCCCCCCTCCTAACATTTAGAAATAGTAAATTAAATTGGAATTTTTTTTTAAATTACCTGAGGTGTTCTCTTGTTATTTTATAATATTTGAATCCTGGTTTAATGCTTAAAAAATAATAATTATTATTATAAAAAATAATAATTAAATTGGAAATATTTTTATTCTAGTTGTGAGCGTGAGGTACAATTTCCCTACAATTACATATGAGTATTAAGTGACTCAGATTGTCTTTTAATGACTTATAATGAGGCATTTATAATTCTTTTTCAATTATTGTGCAAAAATGGGTAACAAAATTCTAAAATTAACATATGCTATTTCCAGAAATCACAAGACAATTTAAGGGGCAATCGGATAAAGGTAATATGTTGCAATCACCTGCAATCGAGAAAAACGCCTCCAAAGTTTTTCAAGATCAGGGCCTTAAAGTGTTTACATAACACATCTTTCATGTGAGTTTTGGGGGAAATTATATGTTTTTAGAAACTGGCACAAAGTGGCATTATAGAGTAGCATATTTCATCCATGATGAAAAGACAATTTTTCAAAAATTGTCACATATCACCTTTATCCACTTGCTCCTTCAATCGCAAGTTGATACGGATGTTAGTTAAAACTTTCTTTAATAAATATCAATAGGTCGTCGAGATAAATTATCTTAAGCTTTTAACATTTTCATGATAAATAAAAAAAAAAAAAATTGAAATTAAATCTACTTAGTGTAGACTTGGAAGAGATTTAGTTCTTTTTATTGTAGCTATACAAATTAAACTTACCAACATAACTTTAATTGAAAGGAGTGTCTCAATTTGTAAGCTGAAAACACATTTTTATTTTTTAATAACCACTCATCTCTACTCCTGAAGGGACAATGGTCTGACTCTTGTTTTGGAGGGAAGACATGTCCAGTGTTGCCTATATGTGGTTTGGAAATTCTCTCCATCAACATTAAAAAAAACGGGGGGGGGGGGATATTTGTTTTGTCGATAATCCAGCGGATTGTAATTATGAAAAGTTGTCATAAGGAAGGTCAAGGTCATTTATGAATTGACATCTTGAAAATGTCAACAAATTAAAACTCATAAAGAAAATTTGTGAATTATTTATTATTTTACTCGAAAAAGAAAGTTTTCCAGTGCTTGGCGGCAGAATGTTATCAAAAGACCCCTTCAGAACTTACGTACTGAAATATGAGATAATTAACATTGATATATATGTCTCTTTTACCTCAATTATTTTACATAAGAAACAATCTAACTTATTTAAACAGGCTTTTGAACTAACTTAATATCATTTATATCTTAATAATAAAACACACAAGACATCAAAGATTCAAACTACACTTGGCGTTTATCTCTTTCTTCTCTAAAAAAAAAAAATATACTCAGAAGAATTCAAATCCTGGCAAAACATTTTAAATAGTGGATAAGTGCCATGCTTTGGTTTTAAAGTCTTCACTCGCTATGCAATGGAAAAAAACAGGAAATCAGAAATGGTGTCTAAATGGGTGTGCTGGATTCTTGTCTGAAAGAGCTAGATTTAGTACAATAAAATAAAGTGAGGAATCCTAAGTTAAATAATCTTTGTAGAGGAGAGTCTTTTAAAAGAAAAGTACAAGCAAAACACTGGTATATAAAAATATTAAGTTACGTTACTACATACTGGGTGGAATGTGTGAGAACAAGTGTCTGGGAACAAGTGGAGATATAGGAGTATGTATAAGAAAAGGGTAGTTTAGGGAAGTGGAGGGAGGTCTTGGAGGGATGTGGTTGCTTACTTAAAAATAACAGGAATCATCAGTGACTTCCATGAAGTCAGGAGGCAAGGTATACAGTAGAAGGGGCTTGCTTCTACTTTTAGCATTATATATAACAGTTTGAGTATATAATAAGCAAATAATAATATTTGAGTATATAAAAAGCCATGTCATCCATTAAAATTGACTTAGACATTTTGTAATAACATCATTTAAAGGATTACAGAAAACCAATTTATTTTTAAAATAACCTAGCCCCTGATAAATAAGTGAGACCGATCTAATACAATTACAAGTTGCTAACTCAGCTGTATAATTTCAGTTCAATTGACATTATAAATATTAGTAAAGAAATATAACATGTAAACATATAAAGAACACTACAAGATAAATTAAATACCAACAATAAAATATGATAAGATAGACAAAAAATTAGAAAGTATTTACAAATATTCCAGTCATTAAATAGATACTAAATTGATTATTAAATTACAAAAACAGATTGAATACACGATTAAATTTTAAAAAATAAAACTTATCCCAGAATCATTCCTTCAGGCAAGAAATAATTTTTTTTGGTTAATTTCTTTCTTTTCCGAACGGCAGTGACAATGAATTGGAAGTTCATTTGAGTCTATTCCTATCTTATTAAGTGTCTCTGAGGCGGTTAGCTATCTGTGCAACTATGAAATAAACAAATGCACCTCATCAAAGTAGACTTAGTTTTAAAAAATAAATGTTTTCATTCAGCATTTAAAAATCTGCTGATGTGTATTGCATTATTTTCTCATAAATAAATGGACCCTTATAATGTTGTCGTTAGTAAAACTGATTTTTGAGTGGAATCCAAAGATGGAAAGTGAATTTTGTTTAATTTCCAGAAATTGTAGTGTATGAACCCCCTCCCATACATCCCATGTGCAAATCTAATAGTCAGAACGAACAATTTAGAATATGAAGGGCGGCTAAGTAAACTAAATTTATAATTTAATTATTAAACAGCTTTATTATCATAAAATTACAATCTGCCTCATTGGGCAATATGTAATTGTGATAAATGTTTTCATTCATACCATAGTTACAATTTTCATTCACTTGCTGATTCATACAGTATTTACAAACAGCCCAGAGACCTCCCAAGTCCACATGATTGTCACCTCCCTCGCGTGCGAAAGAGGAAGTGGAGTCTTGGGAAGTCCCCCACACTCCTCCATCAGCCTCGTCATCGGATACAAGCCAGTGGAGGCTGACCAAGAGCGCGAGAGCCACAGACGCTCAAGACATGATTGGAGAAACTGGCCATTGCCAGGACTCCCACTGTTAAGCATTTATAGCAGGTCAATAGGCCACCCCTGTTTTAGTCTCCGAGGAGGATTATAGGGATGAGTGGTGCAGTGCAATGACTGTGCTAGGGGGTTAGGGTGGTTGGATAGGTTACTATGGAATTTCATGAACTTGGAAGGGATGAGTTCAAGAATGTAGGGTATATTAAGATCATTATCAAGGGTTTCGTTGCTGACGTAATAAGGGGCATTTACTATTGTTCTCAGGACTTTTGATTGAAAGGATTGGATACGGTTGATGGTAGACTTTTTTGCTGTCCCCCATAGCTCTATTCCTATGTCCAGATTGGCTTAAGTATAACTTTGTAAATTAGTAATTTATTTTCTATTGAGAGATGGGATGTCCTTAAAGTAAATTTCTATTAACCTTGTTATTATTCTGCCTTTACTAAATCAAATGATAATTTGTTTTTATTAACAAAAGGAACATACAATTTTATTACTATAATACGATAGTAAAAAATTATAAATTATAAGTTATTTAAAAAATATTTATATCATTCAGTTGTCAACACTGTTCCTTTTTCAACACTGTCAACAGGTATCAGGGAGGTTATTCCACAGGTTCTGCTGTCAAAACTTTACTTACATCTGTCAAAATTAAATTTGTTTTATCTGATAAGTGGCGTATAGTTTATTCATTGCATCACTTTTTAATAAAGGTATATTTTCAACTGAGTTATAATTATATTGTTTGTTCCCTTATTATTTAAACATACGCGCGCGCTCATATTATTATAAAATATTGATCAAAAATATTTCGTTAGTTTTTACTATATTAACGTATTACGCTTATATAATACTAGCACTGTTACAAACTAGGTTGAACTATGTCATGGCTCAATGATATAGCTGGAAAAGCGGAAGATTTCCTGAACAAGATAGACAGCAGTGCTGCTACTGTTCTAAAGAATGAGAAGAAGAAGAAGAAGAAAAAAATACCTATTACTACAGAAACTGTTTTTGTTGAAGAATCCTTGTAAGTTTTGTATAGAACTTTCTCGATTATGTTCCTTACTGTGTATTACTGTTTCTTCAATCTCAGATGTCCGTTTATTAATGCGGACAACGAATAAATTTTGGTTCCAAAGTTTAGTTTCTTGAGACAAATGTTAATAGAGACTCCAAATGATAAGACTACTTACACACAATTTTTTATTTTTTTTATTGTTAAGTTACTATTAAAATATGGGTTAGAAGTAGGTAACCAGTATAATGAGAAAGAAGTAAAATGTACTCATTATACCGATGTACCCTGTGAGTCATAATTATCAATTCAACTACTTGTTAAAAATTGACCATATTGTTACTTAATGCAAGCCTGTGTTTTCTGTTATTTTCTTTGTGTTTGTTCCATGATTTATAAACCATTTGTATGCCATGTTATTGACTCTTTTTCAACGATGTAGGCCCGAACGAAAGTATAGTCCTCCGCCTATCAAGAAATCGCCTAAAAAAATCAAACAAATCAGTAATGTTACCGTCACTGAAGAAAAAAAAATTGTCATCGAAAACGAAGATGATAAGCTTCTTCAATATTTAAATAATTCATCAATCGACATTGATTCCATTCAGGTATTTCAACAGGTTTTTTTATTCTTTGATTATTTTCTTTAATTTTATGATGGAATAACTAAATTCAGAGACTTCTTGTTTTATATTTTTATTGTATATATATGAAAGTAACTATTTTTTATAATTTATTTTCAGGTTGTTGCTAATAAGGAAGATGTATCCACTAATCAAACAAAAATGGTAATTATTCCAGTTGAAGATTTTAAGCAAGACACGGCTATTGACCTTAGAAAAGAAAATGAAATGCTCAGGAATGAAGTTCGTAGTTTGTCTAGTGAAATATCGTTGTTGTTGAATCGGACAAAGTCTTCAGAAAGAGGTTACTTGATTAAGATTGCTTTATTAAAATAATTCTTTAATTGCTTTAAAGTTTCATAAAATCAATTTTGTTTACAGAGACGGCTCTAGCGCAATCTATATTATCTAAAAAGGAAGGTGAAGGTGTGGTATTAGAAAAGGAAATGAATTCATTAAAGCAAAGACTAATCAACTTAGAAAACGATAATTCAGAATTGTACAATGAAAATATGAAGTAAGTTTTTAGTTGATGCTTTTCTTCAATCATCATCATCTATTTATACTAATTAATCGAATCGGTCATTTTGATAAGCCATCTCTACTTAAAAAAAACATTATTTTGTCCTATTTAGTTTTTCTTTTGAGGGGGAGATAAAACTTTAAAATTGTCAAGATTCCAAAATGTTGTAATATTGTCTAAAAACATGTGATTTCTTTTCTAGAGACGACCCATTAAAATTTTTCAGGCGCTTATTCTCAGGCCTAAATTGCATGGTAAACATTTTTATCTATATCTGGAATATATTGTTGCAATTTTTTTTTTATATCCACATTTTTTTTTGTTAACTGGAATTTTTCCTTGGTAGGTGGAATTGCTTGATGACTCTGGTATGTATAGGGTGTCCCAGAATTAACGCAATATTTGAATTTGCCGCCATTCGTGCAGTAAAGTGCTGGCAACCCTAAAAAAAAAACAATTTGACAGCTGACAGTTTGGGTTAGTAAAAATGGAGCGTTCCACAATAGAACAACGTGTCTTTATTGTTGAACATTATCTCAAAAATAATGAAAGTTTGGCGGCCGCTGTCGAAAATTTCATACAAAATATGGTCGGAATAGTGTTTTGACTTCATCAACTGTGGAGAGATTAATTGAAAAATTTAGAGAGTCTGGGTCAGTTGGAGACACTAAACACACTGGTGGTCCAAAAACAAGCCGTTCAAATGTCAATATCGAAGCAGTGCGTGAGAGTGTTCAACACCAATTCGGCGTCGTAAACACAGTTCTTTGTGACGAAATTGGGTGATATTGATGTGGCCAATATGTGGTTTCAACAAGTTGGTGCCTCATGCCATACAGTCCATAAAACAATTCAAATACTGCATGACCAGAATTGGCCCCCTAGATGGTGTAGTTTAACACCTTTAGATTTTTTTTTATGGGTTATTTGAAATCAAAGGTGTATGTCAACAAGCCCACATCCGGGTGGATGCTCGGGTGTGCATTAAAAGAGGAAATTCAACGCTGCATCAACAAAATTCAACCACATTTGTGCCAAATGGTCATGGAAAATTTTGATAAAAGAGTGCGTATGTGCCAGCAAAGACGTGAAGACCATTTGCTTGATGTGTTATTCCATAAATAACCCTATCCTATTTGCTTTATAATTCAATAAAAATACTAAAAACTGTGTTTTCTATTTAAATCAAATCTTGCGTTAATTCTGGGGCACCCTTTATAAAGCTGTATCTTCAGATAATTTTTTCAATAGACAAAACTGTTCTTCAATGCTATCAATGAACGGTTTAACTCTAAACCACTCGAGGTTCTTGACTGGTGAACACATGAAACTGATGTGTGTGTGTTAAAGGGATATGAAACCTCCACAAAACTGACTGTGTGACCATTACAATAATCTTTGTAGTTATGAACTTTATTATAGCAGTTTCATTTTCTTTCTTTTTTTTATTAGTATAAAAAAGTCATTAAATAAAACTGGTGTGGATCAGCAAGCTTTAGAAAGTGTCGAAGCAAAACTCTCGCAGTGCCAATTAGAAGCACAACGCAAAGAGGAAGCTCTCAAAGGAGACATTGCTTCCCTCCGAATCAGGTAATAGCAATGCTCTTAAATAACTTTTTTTTTTTTAATCTATGGGAATTAATTGGGTTAACTCTTTTCAGAAGCTTTATGGGTCTATGGTATCGTTTTAATGGCCACATGATGTTCGCTCTTAAATTAAGATTGTGATACAATTTTGTTTTAAATTATTAAAAGTAAAGAACACTGTTAACCTTCTAAATATGAGTGGACTCCAAATAGCGACCTTTTTGTTCGTCACTGCGTGGTGTACTCACCTATCATTCTGTTAAAGTTTTCAACACATCCTTTTGTGTTGTTATAGTGGACTATGATTTCGGGCTCTTGGGAATTATGTCCCCAAGATGGGAGGTAGGGTCACTACAGGTGTGCCCTGACAAAGCACTTTGTTCAGGAGAAGGGGAACAGGGTAGGTATTATAGGTAGTTTATGTGGTATTGGAATGACCATGAATTCACACTTGGTATCTAAGGGTAGGCAAAAACCGTCCAGATTCCAAAGGCGAGTGTGAACCGGAGAGAGGCAGACTGGATTGCCGTGGGAGATGCTACTAAGTAAAGTTTGTAGGACCATGGCAACCGTCGTCCGTGAGGAAGGGGTCTTTTCCAAGGTGCTAGTTTTAGCGAGATGAAGGCAGAGAATCCCACTAGGAATGTGCTGGGTCTGACTATGCCGGACTAAAACATAGCGAGGTCAGGGAAAGAGAGATGCAGAGGTAGTTGAATAAGAAAGCCATGGTCGAGTAGAGCAGCAAACACCAGTGCAGAGAGAGAGAAGTGTACTTCAGGTGCCGGGTGCCGAGAGTCTGTCAGATGCCTCAAATCTGGCTGCTTATATAGGCAGGCTAGCAGCGGTGAAGGGGTGGCCCCGACACGCCACCTAGTGCGGCTGTTTTGTACACTAGCTTCCCTCTCTCTCAACTGACGCTTTAAGGTTTTTATTATTAAAATATGGAAACATAGTTAGATATTTTCTGGACCGAGAAGAGGGGAACTTCTAATTATTCGTTATAAAAAAGTTGACACAACATGGGCTTTTGCATGAGTTTGCAGAGCACGAGAGGCTACAGTCACTGTAATTGAACTGTCTAAATTAAAAACTCAAGAAGTACCGAAGTCCTGGAGGAATTACAGCCACGTTTTTCAAGGAACAAAATTGTAATAAATTCATTGTTATGTTGTACTAATATTTGATTTCAACAATTTTGCATCAGAAAAACAAGAGAGTGGGGTCGTCATCGACACCCACCTGGTATTTGGAGGTTTAAGCAAAAATTAACAATAAAACGGTACAAGGGAAGTATTTGTAAGCCCCCGACTTTCTCTCTCTTCCTCCTCCCCCTAAATGTTTACAGGAATTTGGGGAAAATATTAATGCCAGGAGAGGGCATTACCCAAGGACAGGGGAACCTGAAATATTACAGGGAATTGACATATCTAGGGGAAGACAGATTTAGTTTACCGACATTTATTAAATGATAATAAACAAATAGCATTTGATTAAAAACCCCCAAAAAAATACTTAAGCTATTTGATAAAAACTCCTTAAACTATTTGATAAAAAAAAAATACTTAAACTATCTGATAGAGAAAAACTCCTTAAACTATTTGATAAAAAAAATACTTAAACTATCTGATAGAGAAAAACTCCTTAAACTATTTGAAAAAAAAAAATACTTAAACTATCTGATACAGAAAATACTTAAATTGTCTGATTAAAAAAAAAATACTTAAATTGCTAATAGTAAATAAAGTACAGTACTTTTGACGGCTTCATTGGGTACCCAATCTGTCATCGTTGCTAATTATCGATGGCATCGATTAGTGGAGAGTTGAGCGAGGTCCTCACTGCTACGAATTCCCAGTCGAACTCTCCCCCAGAGGTGCTCCACATAAACGATCGGCCGATAAAGTGGTGATAAGTAAACCATAGGCCGATAAGGCGGTGAGAGGATGAAGGGCACTCGCGTGTGTGTTAGCCCACTCAGATCTGGATCCACTCTGACTCTGCGAGCGACTTATCAACCGGTGCTCCGTCCTTTTAATCCTCTATAAAGGATATAGTGTTCTTAATCCGATTACGGGGCCTCGGATCGGTATTCGTTTCGTTTACCTTCCAACATATTTCACTTAAACAAAATCAATACACTCACATTCGAAACACAAAGATATTCTTAGAACATTTATAATATTATCAATAATTATTAATTCGTTATATAAACTAAACAAAAAAAAATATTTATCTCTAATTTACACTTTAAAATTTATAATAAATTTTTACGAGGGTACTTTGTTAGATAATTACTTGTCAGCGCAAGACCCCTTATTCGGGCTTAAACAATGAATGATAAATTTTTCCCTTCAATAAATAAAATAAACGAATTACAGGCGTAAACAATCGCTAATTTACATTGGCTATAAAAGTCTATCGGTCACATATTAATAATTGTCTTAGAGTGAATTGTAGTTTTATCCTTTATTTATTATCTAAAATAATTAAATTGTCGATTATAGAACTCAATTTTTCTTTCTTTAAATAACTAATATTTATTAATGATTGTTGTGTCAATTTCTTCACCACCAATTTCATCACCATAGAAGTTCCCCTCTTCTCGGCCCAGCCTCTGACCTGCCTATATAAGGCCCAGATTTGGGGTTTTTCCCCAGACTCTTGGAACCCGGCACCTGAAGAACTCTGCTCTCTTTCTCTCTCTCTCTCTGCACTGGCGCTTGCTACTCTACTCGAACCATGGCTTTCTTATTCGACAACCGCTGCATCTCTCTTTCCTAACCTCGCTATGTTTTAGTCCCCAGCGTTAGTGTTGTCAGACCCCACACCTTCCTAGTGGGATTCTCTGCCTTTGTCTTGCTAAAACTGGCACCTCCATGGAAGAGAACTCTTCCATGCAGACAACGGTCTCCTGGGGCCCTACAACTTTACCTAGTAGCGTTTCTCCCCAGTGATACAGTCTGCCTCTCTCCGGTTCACACTCGCCTTTGGGATCCGGACGGTTTTAGCCTACCCTTAGATACCAAGTGTAAATTTGTGGTCATTCCAAGACCAAATAAACTACCTATAATACCTACCCTGTTCCTCTTCTACTGAACATAGTGCACTGTCGGGGCACACCTTCTAAGATCTTATGGAGTCAGATCAATACGAATAAAGCTGCCCACCAACTAGACCTCCAGCAAAGGTCAAAGACCACAGGTTTACCCATTTCATCTGTTTCTTGACGCTCGCTGGTCAGCGGCCGGGTCGTAGAGTCCCTTGCCCTCGGCGAGCGTTCCCTCCTTGGGGACGACCCGACAATGTTGTTATAAAATGATACCAAATTTTTATAACTGTGAACTCATTGTGTAAAAAGATAAAAAAAATTTCAGAATCAATCATGGTTGTAGCTTACAAATACTAAATCACCTTACAGAATATCTTAATTTGGCTCTTATTTTAAAAATTTCTTCTGAGAAGTTAGAGAAGTCAGCCTTTTGAAATATGCATTCGATATAGCTCCTGAAGAGGACTCAAAATTAAATAATGAATATTTTTATCAAACAAGATGTCCTGATAAGTTTCATGTTAATACCTTTGTTTTTTTAGGGTGAGTGAACTCGAGCAGACCCTTTTGAAAGACAGAAGCGAGGGCGCCAAGGAGCTGTCAGAAGCTAACGGAAGGGTTCTCGAAGCTAGGAAAGAATTAGATGAATATAGAGTGAAGGCTCAGTGGACATTGAGCGAAAAGGACAAACTGATCAACGAACTGAAAAGACAAGACGAAAATTCTAGTGGGGAGAGTCTTGTGTCATTGGAACTACAACAATCTCGGTACAGTCATTTTATTTCCCTTTCTTCATTTCTCTCATTCATTAGTTCTCTCAACTGTAGCTCAGAAAATATTTATGATACCAGTTTATAATTTTTTCCCCAATGTTGAGAACAAATTACAGACGGTAACACAAAAATAAATTAAAATATGTTGAACAGCTAAGTTTTTAAGATCTAATAAATAATAAAGAGTGTCCCAGAATTAACGCAAGATTTGAATTTGCCGCCATTTGTGCAGTAAAGTGCTGGCAACCCTAAAAAAAAACAATTTGACAGCTGACAGTTTCGGGGTAGTAAACAATGTGTCTTTATTGTTGAACATTATCTCAAAAATAATGAAAGTTTGGTGGCCGCAGTTCAAAAATTTCATATACAAAATATGGTCAGAATAGTATTTTGACTTCATCAACTGTGAAGAGATTGGCCAATGTGTTATTCCATAAATAACCCTTTACTTTAATACTTTATAATGCAATAAAAAAATACAAAAAACTGTGTTTTCTATTTAAATCAAATCTTACGTTAATTCTGGGACACCCTTTATAACTTAAGTCCAAGATTTATATTAAAAACCAGTCATTTTTTCTTTATTAATTCAGCTATTTACTTTTATTTTTTGAAAAATAAATTTGAAGTCACTGAGAAGGTATAAATAAATAAAATAAATTGTTTTTGGTTGAAAATATTTGTTATAATGAATAAGAAAACGACAAGTTAGTGATTAGAAATTGTGAGGAAAGCAACCGCCAATGTATTTTTTTTCATTAGATTTGCTTGAAACTTCTAGTCACGCATTTATAAAAATTAAGTACAATTTTTTATTTTTTCATATTATCTTTGGAAAAAAGGGGATGTTACACTGACAAATACAGAATGCCCTGTAAGCTCTTGGGCTAAAACATCTTTTATTTAATTTATACATAGGAAAAACTTAAATGAACTTTTGCATTGAATTATAAATTTGGCTTAAGATTTAAATTAAATGTTTTTAAACTGTGGAATTATAAAAATGGTTTTTGTATCTATAGTTTTTGTTTCTTCTCGACAGTGAAGAAACAGATAAGCTCGTTGAAGAGTTGGAAGAATTGAGAAGAAAACTCGAAAATTCTAGAAAAACTGAATCCGAGGCTGAAAAAAGGCTGGAAAATGTGCGGGAGGAAGCGGTGTCTGCTCTGAGGTCATCTCAATCGAGGCTCTCTGAGGAAACTGCTCGTAGGTTAGCTGCTGAAGAGTATTCAGCTACTCATGCTGAGGTTAGCGATTTTTGTTTGTGAAGAATAAGTGTGTGATATTATAGTAGAAAAAAACATTTAACAATCATTCAACTTGTATCAATGCACACTTAAGTTTTTTTTTTAAACTAAACTCTAAACAGTTCCAGGAACCAAATTTGTCATCATATGTAAGTTTCAAATTATCAAATTGTAAATAGACAATACAAAAGGTGCCCCAGATGATGCAGAAAATTTTTCCAAAGGAAAAATTTTATACTTAAATAAAAATTTGGGTCTCAGGATTTTGAAAATGTTAATAAAATTTGAAATGGGGATGATTTAATTGTTCTCAGTGATAATGACCAAATTCTGGTGATTTAGGCATGTATAAATTTGCTCTGATAACTTCACTTGATTGAAAATATTTTAAATTATTTCGGTTTTTCTTTTTTTTTATCTCTTCCTCCGATTTATCTCTCAGTTCCTAACGAGTAATGGAATTTTTTTTACTGCATGCTATATGGCCTACTTTCCAGTTTTATACTGTATAAAAAACTGGGCTCTGCTCCTGAGTCAAGGGTTTTTAGTTAGCCATAAACTCACCTTTACACTAAAAGGTATTTTGGGTTATTCTGAAAAGTTGATCGAAGAATGGGTTCTCTTTTCTGATTCCACTTTTCCCAATTGATCGAAGATTTTTTTTTTTATTGGCAACTTTTATTTGGTTTATATTGATATTGGTGAATGTTGAAGTTGACTAATGGGTACACACTCCATTAATCCACTTTCAGGAGTTGCACAGCGTGAGGGAGGAACTGTGGAGGCAAGTAGGTTCGCTCAACTCGAGGCTGAAAGAGCGAGAGAGAGAGCTGACGAGGCTGCGAAGGCAGTTGTCCGAGCGAGTAGTGACCAGGCCGGAGCCTGAGCTGACCGCAGCTCTTGTCCAGAAGCAGGAAACGATTGAGCATCTGACTGTAGAGCTGAATCAGTTAAAACTGCATCTCGAGAGGGTTAAGGTATGTAGTAAAATAATAACTTAAGTGCTTAATTAATTAGTTATTGTTATATGAGAGGGTATAACACAAAGGGGTGTAAGTGATAAGATTTGAGGAAAATGAAAAGGAATTAGGATATTTTTTTTTATTAACCCCTTGACATACAATGACGTCTGGGAGATGTCATTCATTTCATGTGTGATTGTAGACTTTGACGTCTCTGAGATGGTAAGAACTTTCTTCGGCTAACGCCGCGCAGTATACTATTAGGTTCTTTAACTGCTGCAGTCCTGCCTTGATCCTGTTTTGTTTAAGATGTTTTCCCCCTCTCAACAGTACCGATGAAAAAATCGCATTGGCTAAACCAGTAAACGATGCATGATGAAAGCAGTAATCAGTACAGTACTGACCTCGTGCTACAAATGCTCTAGTACATATTTGAAATCAATAAAAATTAGAAATAGTGCTCCCAACATGTCTCAGTTGGATGTACTATATGAAAGTGACGATGGAAGCGTATTAGATTACTCTAGTAATGACTGTGAGATTGAAAATGGTCATCAAAGTGTTTATACTGTTGAGTATTCAAGTAAGCTATTCTATTTGACAAAATGTGCAAGGCCTATTTCAAGCAGTGATGAATCTAATGTACCAGAGGATGAATGTAATTGGAAAGAAAAAGAAAATATTGTCAATATAAAACAATTTACTGTAACTGCAGCCATGAACTGCTCTGTTATACGAAGATTGCGTACAAATGCAACACCTCTGCGTGTTTTCAAACAAGTTTTATTTGATGACTTTTTTGAAATGAGGAAATATGCAGCACAAATGGAAATGGAACAGAATACAAAAATGAACAAGGACTGGTATCCACTAACAAATCATGAAGTTAGAGCATATTTTGCAATATAATGTCGCAGATAATAAAATCTAAAATAGATATGTATTAGTCAAAGCAAAAAATAATAGAAACACCCATTTTTTCGAAAATTATGCCTTGTAAACGTTTTTTGGCCATATCCCACTATCTTCGTGATATATATCGGGTTGACGCGCATTTTATTTGTCTGTCAAGGGGTTAAAGTATTTTAATTCCAAGCAGCCAGGATCAAAACCTCCGGATTTCTCTTAAAGTGATCTAAAAGGAAAAAGAGTTATAGGGAATCTTTCTGTATGGCCCGGGCTGATTTAATTTCCTATGAATCAGTGCTGTTGCGGATGGGCAGTTAGCTAACGTTAACACCGGACAACTGGCCTCTTGAGGTTACCAATGGAAATGGAAACATTTCAGACTTGCATTATGTGACTTTTTATCTCATTTCGGATGATGCTCCGGTTTCACAAATCCAGATTCCTCAGATGTACCTATCATCTCTATTTGCTGTACATCTGGGCCCTTTCTTCGTGGGTGACGCTCTGTCTCCCTAAATTGCTTTAGAACCCAGCCTATGGATGAGTGATGTACACCCAGTTTCGTGGTGACTTCACACTGGGCGTTGAACTAAATTAAAAACATTTACAAAGAGTTTATGAAAAGGAAGAATGAGTGAGAACAAATTTTATGATGTGTAGATTAGATGGATCAAATGCTACTGTTTGTGAAAAAGAGATTTAAGAGTAAGCAAAGCTCCGTTTATAATCAAAATAAAAGTGGAAGATAGTTTATTTAATTTTAACTCAAGTAAAGAATTCGTCCATTCTGTTCCTGTCCTTGACATTAGACCTCTAGAAATTCAATAATTAATTCACATTTTTGCTATGTTGACACGATAAATACTGAATAATATTATCTGACAAACGACTTGTTTGGCAACAAAACTGAAATGCATAAAGTGTTGATTAAAATAACATTGGTGTTGCGCTTTGGGAAATGGAGTGGGAGCTGTCAATTAGATTGAGCGTATGATGCATTCCGATAGACAATGTAGTAAGTGGAGTGGTGGTTTAAGGAGTGTTAAAAAAAACTCATTTTGTAAGTCAGAGAGCCTGCTGAAAATAATAGTGACACAACTTCAAAATCGTCAAAAATGAGCCAAGCCCACCAAGGTTTTTTTTTAAGGTATGTCAACCACAAGGATTATTGATGCCCAACCGAAGGATTTGAGAATGGGCTATTTTTATCGTGGCAGAAGTGTGCCATTGATTGATATGAGAAACTTTGAGAGGACATTACGTCAACAGTGACAAACTAGGAGATAGATATTGTGAACAATCAATCTACAATGCAGAATTGAAAATTTTACAAAACTCCAAATGCTATTATCTCAAAAATGCTTTTTCAGGGTTTAGTCACCATTGTTCACAACAGATGACATTTACTCTTACATCATTCACCATTACTTGATAAGAATATTTAAATTTTTTTTAATATATTTTCATTTGTTTTTCAATAAAATCTACATGTATATATATAATTTTATGTTGTCAGAAAAATATAAGTGTTGTGCTAATTGTTTTCATTGTTCTTAATATTTTTTTTATAGAGTTCATATGGACAAGATATAACACACCGTCAGGCGATGTATGTCAATGACACAGATGATGGTAAGTTATTTATTGTGAATATGTAGCATTTTAAATAGCATGGCCTATTAGATTATGTCTGGTAAGATTACAAAGGCCATGAGGTGTTTTGATGCTGAAGTATTTGGAGCTGATTTCATAAGAATTTGATGCCCTCAATTAAAATATAGCATTAGTTTTTACCTAGGAGCTCAAATGTCTAAGATATAACATTTTAGCGAAATATAGGTTACACTACTTTAAGTTAAATCCATGGATCGAATAAAAAAAAAACATGGAATTTTTATTATTAGATAATAGAAATATTATTATATACAAAGATAGAGGAAAAAGTCATCAATGAAACCAACTAGTAACTGAAAACTTCAGAAGCTTCTTCTGTAACATTCTTGAATGCATTTCGTTATCGACTAACGATTGCTCGTCATAATAGTTATACTTTTGACTCATCATTTATAGTTGTCTTGTTTTTTTTTTCTTTTTCAATAATCCTTGTGGATTTCGAAGAATTAGTGATCTTTAATTATATTTTGTGGTATTCATTTTGATGATTGTAGTATGATGACAATCATGCTAAAAAATATTATTATGTTTTTATTTAATTTGATTTATTTTAAAATTTAATCTGAGGTTTATAGGTTCTTGTTAATATAAAAAAAAAACTCTGGCTAAAGAAAAATCAGATTTTACAAAATTCACCCTCAT
Source organism: Acanthosoma haemorrhoidale (assembly GCA_930367205.1). NCBI lineage: Eukaryota > Metazoa > Arthropoda > Insecta > Hemiptera > Acanthosomatidae > Acanthosoma > Acanthosoma haemorrhoidale. Next base: position 163,059,056 of record OV884011.1, on the reverse strand, counting down.
TTTATTTAAATACACTACAATAATTTCAATTTTCTACTAATTTTATAATTTACCTTAACATTTAATTCTAGAATGGCCAGATTTACTAGTTTGTATATATTATTCTTATTGTTTCTTCACTTTAATTTGGTTTGCCATGCTGTCAGTAATATCCACTTCTATCTATTCAATCCTTCTTCTCTGGATAAAATTCTTCTTCCTAATAATGTTCTTCCACGTTCCAATTCGCTATTAAATAAAAATTGTTCATTTTTCTTCAAATTGCAATACTTTGCCTCTATCAGAACAGGAAAACCACTGCACTTTCCCTCTTTTTTCTCATCTCCCCCACTCTTTCCACTGGTCATTTGGCGCTGTTTTATGCCCGCTAATTATTCAAATTCACAAGTCAAATATCACAACAATATATTGTTGTGATATTTTGATGTTATGAGTTTTGATGTTGTCTGTGAGATAAACTCAAAATTAGCGGGCATAAATGAACGGTATACGACCCGTGGATCAGATTCATGAATGTTTGAACACTATTCGTTGCGCTATATCTACCATTAATATTTATCATATAAATAATTAAATATAAATATTTTAATATTGGATTTATTAACTTCAAAACAATAAAAGTTAATAATATCCGAAACAACTGGCATTGGACAACCAGTTAAAAGATCAAGAAGGCAGTGGTAAGGTACGAGGAGGAGAACACTGGTAAGCTCGCTTTTTTACTTTGACCCGGAACGAGAACCAGAGAAGACGCACCAGGACCACGCTCAGCACCAGGTAGCAGCCCACGCTCGATACAAAGACGACAATGAAGACAAAGAATACCACGCGTAGAAAACAAATTAGTAAAACTGGCCAGTAAATATTATAGCAAGGTACATTGTAACTTTATATTTTTTTAACATTGTAAATTTATAACATACGTGTAACTCATGTATCAGTTTGTAAATAAACAACTTTCCTTTTTCCAGAAGTTTCCTTTTTATATTAATAGGACCTCAGATTAAAGTTAAATATAAAATATATATAAAAGATAAAAAATGTAATAATATATATATATAAGTTTCAACTAGCACTTATTCCGCTCATGTTTTTGTCACCAAAGAAAACCAAATGAAGTTATTAAATGTAAAAACAAATTTCATATCAATTATGAATAAAGATATTTTCAAGAGATGGATATTAACTTTTCTCATTAATTGTTTTAACTTTATAATAGTTATACACTTGAAGCAATTACTTTATGATTTTAGTATATTGCTTCGAATAAACCAATTATTTAGATTGTCTTGTGGACTAGTGTTTGTTTAGAGATCGGACAGTTCCACGATGTAATGAAAAATATATAAATAAATGGCTACAAGATTGTCGAATAATCTGAAGGATACTGTTTGTTTGAAAGGTATTTCTCGCTTAATTTATTTTCCTTGTTGATTGCGGTGTGCAATGACATTGTGTCATAATTAATCATTACGTCTTAGAAGAAAAGTGTCATTCCCCGGGGACCTCTTTAAGGAGGAGGGTAAGTAAGTTGGTTGAGCTCAGAACATAAACTTGGTTCAAATCCCCACTAATACAACCCTTTTAATTGAGTTGCTGCTTTTTAAAAAAAGAAACTTATGTACTCACCCCCTGTATCTGTCTGTCTTTGTGACATGAAGTTTTATGCAGGGGGGGGGGTTCATTTCAAGACCTGGGAAAATAACTCAAAAGCATGAAACTGTAAAAATAAAAAGAATATGCTATGTTACTTGACATGTAGTATGTGTTTGAACTTCTATGCTTTTTTTTATCATGTTAAATTTTATTTTTAATTTTTTCTAGCTAAAGCTCAACTTCCAAGTTTTATGCTCCATACTCGGTTCGACAGGAGCGTGAAGAAAGCATACAGCTGCGTTGAGGCTATTAGCAGGTGTATAATCTTGCGAAGACATCCATTTGCCAGAATAGTACTATTTTGTTACCTGGTAAATATATCTATGTACAAGCTCTTAGTTAGTCGTTATATAAAAGAGTAAATATCCTCTTGTAATTATTATTTTATTTTTTTAGGTTGTTCTTCATTTATGGCTGTGTTTAGTTCTCTTTTTTAATACTCCTGATTCAAAAATGCAAGTTTAATTTTTATTATTGTTGTTATGTTTTAATATATTTTTATAACAAAAAGAAATGTTTAAGATAATAAAAATTTTATGTATTGTTAGAGGATCCCTTTAAACCTAAACCTGCAATGGTTTAAATTCTATTTATGTTATTGTATCGTTTAGATTGCTTTAATCAATATTAATAAGAAAGACAGCAATTTACACTGCTAATATGACCTATGATATGCAATGGAAATATGAACCGCATCAATTACTCAATAATATCTTGATTTTTCAATGCAAAGCCATGATTCAATTTATTGTACCTGAATTCTGAATGTTTTTTGTACCTAGTATCTCACTTCCTAACATAGGTAAAAGCTTGCCTTAACTGTTGTCGCTACAATTTACAAGATATTTAGCTTATTATTGTGCGAATCTTCTATCTGGAATCAAAGATCTATTTTCAGAAACATCTAAGCCTTTTTTTTTACCTTGTGAATATCAATTAAGATATCAAAAGATAAAATACAGTAGACACACCCATGTAATGGATTTGTGAACTGATTCACATATGTGAAAATGACTTTTTTTTATAATAGCCGTTAATAATAGTATTAATATTCTAACAATTTTCATAAGAAATAAAGTTAATTTTATTACAGTCGTAGGTAACTTCCTTCATGGGTTCAAAAGTATTGCAACATCATTTAAGTAAATATTCATTTATATTAGAATCTTAGCCTGCACGATTGCTGTTGAAAGTTTAGCATACTTCAGTAATAGACCACTTAAAAATAACTTTTTAATTTAATGTAGCGCAATATGCTGATAGACGTTAGTTGACTATATTATAGGGATATTAAAAGTTTATGGTATTTACAATAAAATAAACTGATATGGAAACCTCAATTTAAATACTTGCGCAACCCTCTTAACTTCTTACGGGTTTTAAGCTAATATATGAACACTTGTGACACCATGTAATGCCTTCATTACAAATAAATTCTAAATCAGGTTTCAATATGTTGTTAAGTTTTTTATGTATTTTTCTTATTGCTTCTTCACTTGGTTGGCAAAATTCAATTATATCACATCTATCCTTCTTCTTTTTATAAAACTCCTCTTACGTTCTCCTATAAGTCCAATCACCATTAACTAAAAGAATTTTTAATTTTTACAACACTCACTATCTTCACGTATTAACTTGTCTCCGCAGGATGACCCAATAGAACGACGCTAACACTCCTGCTCTCTTGTTTTTCCAAAACCTACACTCTTTTGTTTTTATCGCCTTCTTGATACACGGGTCGATTAACGCCCTGTTATTTTAAATTCCTAATAAATAAAATTTACAAAATCAAATACCACAACAATGTTAATAATAAAACAATTTTATTCATCATTGATTTATTTATGAATTTACTCTTTAACTAATTACCTCAGGTTGGGTCTGACATATCAAACACTCGTAGTTTAACCTAATTTTGCCTTAACTATCTTTAACATTAAATACTTATCTATCATCGATAACTACTCTCTGAAAATATGGATTGTGATCCTGTCTATAACGACGGAGAAATGTAATTGTTCTGGCACTCATTGTTGTTGTCTTGAATTACGTAACGTTGAATTAACTGGTCGGGATAAGAGTTCTTAATCTATGGCGCTGCCCAATTCCTCTTCAGTAATCTTGCACAGAAACTTTTCACATCTCTTATCTAGATACTTCTGTCATGTCTTGGCTGTGAAAGTCTAAGGAAGATGTTCCTTATCTTCTGTCTTCTCCCCTCGTATATCTCTTGATATTCCATCCTTCCTCATTGGGTACAACCTCTCTAGTTTTCACCATCTTTTTCTTAATGGCGCTGTTCTTTGTCTAGCCATCCCGGCCCTCTCCCTACATCACCGGTTTGGAATCATGTGAAATCACCAAACGACTCCAATTGTTTAATCTTATTTTATCAACTCAATCAATTTTAATAATTCTACTTGACTAAAACTAATTAAATTTAACATTTTTGTATATGAAAAATAACATTACAATTTGTCTACGAGAAGAACATTTTTTTATTTCTTGAATGTGTTACTATTTTCTGCTTTGTCTTTTCGACGATGTTACTTATGTTAATGTCAACCAAGTATCATGCATACTTTAGTTTCCTGATAAAACTTCACAGTACATCACTAGGTAATCAGTATAACACAAGGTTATGTATTCAAGCTGTTTGCAATAAAACTTTTATTCGACATTAACAAACAGTCCTGTTTGAAAAATTTATAAATACATGTAACTGTAAATGAAATATTTAGAACAAAATACATTTTTAACAATACACCTGAGTTGTAACATACACCACATGTTCCAGTTTACCTCGTTAATAGCAATGTGGCCAATAAACATCAATCATCACGGATCTTGGGGAAGAGAGCAGACATTGAAAATTGAGGCATGCACATTGAACCCACCGCTACATAAAACTGTTCTTATATAAGTCAACACAGTCACACTTTTTTTTGTTTGGTTTTTCTGTGAGTGTTTACTTGATCAATTTGATAATCAACAGCCTATATATTTTGTAAACCAGAGAAGACAATTTCAAAACACAGTATAATAGTCCGAAAATTTAGGTTTGTCCAAAAAGGCAACGGTTGCCTCTGGGTTGTAATAGTGAAGCTCTACAACGGTGACCGTGTTGTTTGCTGGATACTTTCGCAAGTAGTATGCAGGAACGTAGAGCGTTACTTGAGGCCCAATCTGCCAATAGCGACCGAGGTTAAACTCGTTTACAAAAACTATGCCCTGAAACAAATATAAGAACATTATAAAAATCCACAATACAGAAAAGTTTAATTAAGAATATTTTGATAAATAATAAATAAATAAAAGAAGGCATTAAACATTTTTAACAGCTTGTCGATATCTAATCTCTATCTTGTCTATTCCCTGAAAACTTTGCCAGAATCATTTCATCATCAAATGAAACTACAATGCACTCCATTTAAATTTTCTGGGAGCTTGTTTCAATTTTCTTAGAAAATTTAGACTAGAATAGAATAGAAAAAACAACTTTATCCGGGGGCCATGCACCCTACAAATGACAATATAGTACCGATAAATAAATCCAATTCTTGTTAACAAAAAAGAAATAGTATATCACAAAGAGAAAAAGATAAGTAAAATAAATTGCACCTCCAAGTTAAAAAAATAAGCTCCTAAATAAATACATAAATTGTTTCATAAAGAAATGAAATCAGTATCGTACAATATTAGATCAAAAATAAACCATGATATATATTTACAAATACAAGATAAATAAACATTAATAATAATATATGTATTTAAGAAAGCAGTACATAAAAACTAAGAGATGTCGAAAGCTGCAATTCTTTGGGAAGGAGTTTAAAGGTCAGAAAGACAGGATCTAATAGTCTAGGAGGATAGTGAGGATTTGAACTGTTGGAGATTGTATGTATAGACATGGTCATGAGACTTAATTAATGAAAGTTATGAACCAAGAAAAAATTGTCTATGGAAGGAGAGGAAGAGCCCCGTACCTTGATGTAGAGATGGGACATGGAGTTAGTCCAGGACACATGGGTGCAACAGACCTCGCATATTCATTTTTTTTTTTTTTTTTCCACCTAAGGCTAACTTATTTCTACATACAAAGGGACCCCACTCCATCTTTATGCAACAGTGTCTTCGTAATATTGGGGGTGCTCATCAAGAAGGCACATCCATGTATGATACATTGTATACATACACATGTATACATATACATTGTACGAATACAATAACTCCGACTTAAAAGAACAAAAGGTGGCAGTGGAATGTGTGCACCACAGGCGACGAAATACCCCATGGTCCTGTCAACAATGAGTGAGACCCATGAGGGAGCCCCATCTGGGACACGGATTCTACAGTAGGGGGAACAAAAAAATCATGAATCACTGCAATCTGTCCCCAAGTCCTACCGTGAACCCCGTATATAACACAGCCGTAGTAAAAGTAGGGATAAATGAAGGGCAATATCAGGAGCCTAAGCGTAGGCTAGGGATTTTTCCTGGAGCTGAAGATGGCAAAAGTGATGAAACAGCTTAAAGGTATTGGCGATTGGAAGATTTAGTGTTTCTAGGAAAGGGTATAGTCAATGGTAACGACTAAGTTTTTATCAGAGGAGCAGAAAGTGATAAGTGGATGGTCACTTTTAAAGAAAACACTATATCAAACATAAAAATTAAGTCACTTGTGGTAAAATAATCCAAGTAAAAAATTTAGGATAGATTAATTCTAGTTATTACCTTCCCCCAGTTTTCCATGGATACAAAAGTATCCAAAGGTTCATCGCCTTTTTCCAGTACAAACTGCCCTTTAAATACAGCAGGAAAGGACACTTTTTCAACAGGTTCCAAATTATTGAGTGTGGTAACATCTTCCGAAGAGAACGGAAAACCTTTTATATTCCAATTTTTTAAAAGAACTCCATCGGCGGTTGCGTTGTCCACAAGGCCCTGAAATGAATCAAAATCAGAAATGTCTAAAGCTTGTCCATTCTGTAAATCAGTCGCATAAGCTTGAAGAAATAATATTAACTTTAGTGCAGTCGGAAAGCAGTTGGTAGTTTCTCCTTCCCATATTCTCAATCAACAATCTCAAAGTTTGCCCTGGCTTGTAAGTCGGTGGAAGAGGCATCTCATTGATGACAGTATACTGCAATGTTCCGACCATTACCTATAAAGACAATTAAACAAGAAATTCAATTAAGATTTTTAACTATAGCTGTAAAATTAAAATGTAATATATTTTTTTGTGGAAGAGTATCAACATAAGAACGATAGTAGTAGTATTGATTTATTTGAATGAATTTTTATTTATTTAGTGGTTTTCTTACAAGTTAGTCGATATATGTTGACAAAATATTAGTTAAATATTAATTCATTAACTAAACAAATATTAGTTAAAAGCCAGGAATAGAAAGCCTTTTGAATGAATACAAATGTTGCAAAAAATGTATGAAGATAGTTGCAGCTGAGTCATTAAGTAAGTTAGGTGACTTTGAAAATAAAATAGTTTTTCCATTATTTATTTTTGTTATAACAAAATAAATTTACTAATCAAAGGCAATAATACCTAATGATATTTATTTATAATTTGTGTGTGTACCGCCTGTGTTATAAAAGGGTTGTGGCAGCCTGTTACTCCCTTGTATAGCCCAAATGGGTGGGTTGGATAGAAAAAAGAATTATTTGTATTTAATTCAAGTTTGTTACTTATAAAACCTTTTAAATTAATAGGTACATAATATATTTTTATATAATGATGTATAAAGGCAATCAAACTGATGTTTCTTGAATTTTGTTGCATCTAAGTTAATACAGTTATGCCGTTGTGTTCTTTCAGCATGAAATGGTTTACACTCCCTGATATATTATTCAAATATTTATTATTTATATATATTTTAATTATATATTTTTTCATATAATTTATAACTTTATATTTAACTTTTACGTTATCTCAAGGTTCTGTTAATAAAATATAGGAAACTTCTGGCAAAAGGAATAATTGTTTATTTACACACATTGATTTAAAAATTGATATACAAATTAATTACGTATGTAATAAAAGAATACTATTAAATCTAACATTAAAATGATACCTTATAATTTTTCGTAACGTAATACTAATACTGGCGGCCAGTGTTTCTTTGTTGGATTCTTCGTGTTGTTCGGATTAGCATATTGAGCATCTTCGGTTCGTCTGGAGCATCGCGTGATCTTGATCATCTTACTTGAGCGTCCTTTGTTCTCGTGCCGGGTGAAAGTGAAAAGGGCTGACCTCGCGTGGGTTGCTACCTGGGCTGGAGTCCCTCCTGGTCCTGCCTCGTCCTCTGCCGGTTCCAAGTGAGTGTGTGCCCACATACGTCTCGTGGTTCTATATCTTGCATCTATCCGCTGCCTTGTTGATCTTTCAACTGGTTATTCAATGCCAGTTGTTTCGGATAATTCTACTTTGCTTAATTTTCGTAGTTTATAAAATAAATGTTTATATTAATTATTGATATTATTTTTATTATAAATATTAATAGTTAATATAACGGCAATAACAACGTTCATAGTTTTAATAGTATTCTTTATTGCGTACGTATTTTATTTTTGTATATCAATTTTAGTTATTCAATGTGTTTAAATAAAACCAATATTCCTTTTGCTAGAAGTTTCCTATATAATTATTAACAGAACCCTGAGATAACGTAAAAGTTATAAATATAAAGTTTTTTAAATTATATGAAAGAATATATAATTAAAATATTATTAATAAATAAGCAAATATTAGAATAATATATTTATTAAATATGATAACGCTGTCTATAATAACCACGAATTGTTTATACTTACGTCATCAAGATAGGCAATAGCCCTATCTCTAATAGTGACTTGTAGAACAGATGGGTCTTGCGACGGAATATCAAGAAGCGTCGAGTATGACACAAAGCCATACCTTTGGCCAAGAGCCTCAAAGGTCACCGGACCTTGGGAAGATGGATATTCGATGCCTGCACAATATAAAGAATTACAATTTTAATATCTAAATTTAATAATTAATAACACTATTGGAAAACATCAAAATAAATTATTATTAATACACTGATAATCTCTTATATGCCGGGCTCGATGGGATATGAATCTCGGTCCCTGGGTGTTAAACGGTATCGAATAATTCTGTCGAGCTGTCTCATGCCTGGGACGATTTTGAAGATCTTTCCTTAAAAGCTCTAGCAGTGATTCCGCCTTGATAGTTTGAGCAGTCAATAATATAAACGGAAATGGTACCTAATGTGTTATTATGAAGAACTTTATTTTCTTGGTAAATTTAGTTGCTCAATAATCAAACAAACCCCAACAAAGATTCCAACAAAGATTCTAATCAAATAACTTTTTTTTTACTCCTTTCATTACTTGTCATCTTAACATCAAAAGTATATTACCTATGGTTAAGGTAAAATGCCTATTGATTATTGGGTCAATCAGATGAGCTATGTGACTTGTTGACCGCAGGAAATCAACATTTCCACCAAGAAATAATAGGAAAATATTTATTTTTCGATTGGTTAACGCAGGTCTCCAAAACAAATTTTTTTTTTCAGGTGTATGGGATATTTTTACTATTATGAAGTAGATATATTTCTTAATTTATGAAACAATATTTTTGTGATAAATATGTGCAATTTTATGTTCACTCTTCTTTTTTAGGTGAAACCTTTTCTTCTTCTCTTTGATGCTTCTCTGAACTCGCTTTCACTTTCCCACCTTGGTTTCTAGCTTGAGTAGTCAGCCAGCACATTTACATCCCATCTTCCTTGGTAGCGTCTCCAGATATCATAGACATCCTGGTGAAATCTTTCACCCTGCTCTTCACCGCAGGCACCCGAGTTTTCAGAAAAGTAGTCAATATGGGAGTGTAGGAAATGAACTTTTAAGCTCATCTTTCATCCTCAAGCTTTATATGCAGCCAGGGTGCGTTGTACAATGGTTTTGTAGTCCAGGGTGTTTAGTATTCCCTTGACGTCAGACAGTTTCACGAACTTGGAACACAGATGTCCGAAAAATTTCCCCTTTTTCCTTTTTTGGCAGTGATTTCACAAACTGCTTCACAATTTAATATGAAGAGGTGGCAATACAACGTTTTCTGGTGGAACCAAGGCTGTTTCTTTTGCCAGGGACTGCTACATCTTTGCATCGGCACTCAGTTTTTGTACAACGCAGATCTCTGGCTCTAATGTCCAACGTAGAAAGCAGGGATATTTCGCATACTGGCCCAACAAAATGGTTAGTATTTTGAAGTCTTCACGAACCATCCATTGATGCTCTTGATATTTGATCTTCTCAAGAATCATTGCCATATCATTTTAGTTTTCTTCCCTATGCACCGAGTGTCCCATAGGAAGAGATGCAAATGCATTTCCATTATGCAGCAAGACTGCTACGAGACTAGTTTTGGATGAATCATATTCTGATTCAAAGCATTTCATGTGCCCTTGAACATCACTACAAAAAACTAGATTTCCTTCTTTGGAGAAAAGCTGAGTAAATTCTTTCTCTCGATGCCTCTACCATGAAAATGACGTTCCAGGTGATAGCAGGTTTTTATTTTTAGCCTCGATCCTAGAAATTTGCCTGTGTATCTTTGGAAGGGCCTAAATCTGTAACTAGATCATAGAGCTCACTCGGAGAAAAAAAGGTAAGGTCTCTCAATCTGCATAATGTGTCCCCGTCTTCCGACTCACTGAGGATATCATCCAAACTGGAAGTGGCTGTAGAACTAGAATTTCAGAGCTATGGGACTTGACAGAATTTATTTTAGTATTTTCCCAATTTTAGTAAGTTAAAATCTATAAGAAAAAGTAAAAACATGCATTGGATGTTTTTATAGTTGGAGACCTGCATAATTGATCCCTCATTATGTGGTTGCTTTTATTTTTAGCTCCTCTGAGGCATCAAGTAAAGGTTTCAAACATCGTCTATATGAAACTGGGCTGGCGAATACATCTTTGAGTTCAGTTTTAGTAATTTTAAGTTATTATAGTCCACCAAAGCTCATATTATTAATCATGATATTGAGATGTCATTTGACACCCTTCTCAATATAATAGAAAACTATTTATTTTTTTATTACTAATTAATATATTAACGGGCATTCAGAGTTTTTCAACGGGCTAGTTTTATTTGTAACTACATATCGGTTTTATTGGGGCATCAAATGGAACTGTCACATCAAATATATAAAGCCTTTAAAAAAAAACACTGGTCTAGTTGTGATTATAATGATATTTTAGTAATTAAAATTTGAAAAAACAAAATACAATTTATATGTTGTTCATGAAGGCATCGAGATCTTTATTATTAGATACCCTACTCAAAATCATAGACTATTATTTATTTTTATCACTACCAACCAATGAATTAATTAATGACAATCAAGTTTTATAGAGATTTTCTTTTCTTTCTTAAATCAACAAATGTGACCTCTATGTAAAATTTTATGTCTCTAGTGTAAATAAGAGAAGGGACTTGAAAAGACCAGAAATTACAGACCTAAACATGGGTGGAAAACATGAGGGCTTTCTGGTTTGAAAAAACCAATGAAACTCTACTGACAAGAGGTTCCGCATACTTTTGGCCGAGCTGTAAATGTTACAAAGAGAAGATTATTTCACTTACCTATAGGACAAGAGAACAGCGAACAAATTGGTTTCATCTCGACCCTTCCATAACTGAATTTCTTCTTAACTTTTTCTATAGTTAATGGAGATGACATATTGCGATTCTATAACAATAAAATAATTTTTATAGCTCCTAGTGAAATTATTTATTTAAGATTGTTAAATTAAAAAAAATGTATTACCGACCTTTAGAATAGCATCGCGAATAGCTTCATACTTCGGGGTCAAATCACCGGCTTCTGAAATGGGTGCGTCATAATCATATGAAGTTATGTCAGCCTTGAAGTTCTTATCGCTTCCAGATCCTAAAAAAAAAAAAAAAAAAAAAATCAGAGATCTAAATAATTAATGGTGTTATTATGGCAGTGGAAAAAAAATTAAATAACAGTTATATGTAATTATGATAATTTACCTGAAGTGAAACCAAAGTTTGTCCCTCCGTGAAACATGTACATGTTGATAGAAACATTTTCTTTCATGAGCGATGTGATAGTATTCACAATTGGCTCTATTTTGGTCTTAGCTGCAGGTTGACCCCAGTATGAAATCCATCCGACATAGAGTTCCGAGTTCACTAGAGGACCTTTTGGCTGGATATTTCTTAGAGGGCCAAACATTTTGCTCACTGAAGTATTTGCTATTTAAAAAAAAAATTCTTTTAATAAATGGAATTTAACAAATATTTCACAAAATAGTAGTAAAATATACTTTTTAAAATGAAATGAGTGTGGTATTTTTAAAATCTCTTAAATATACAAAATATACGACTGTATATTAATAATTAATATCTGTGGTATGTAATCCCACTATTTTAATAATTATAGGTCAAAGTTTAAAAGATAATGACAGAGCTGAGACTCAAATCTGTGACCTCCTGACAATTTGCAACTTACATTTGTAGATGATATAAATACAAAGACATACTTGGTCCGAAGTCGATAGTAGAAAACACCCCCGGTATCTTTCCTCTTGCAATCATACTGTACGAGGCTCCATCAGTCGTGAACAGCACGGCCTTGTCCCCGACGTAGCTCTTCATTAAGTCTCTTAGCCATATCAAGTAGTCAATGTCATTTTTGGGGTAGCTTCCGTATTCGTTTTCGACCTGCATAAGGAGACGTCTACAAAAGTGAATATGCTAAATCCAAAGAATCGCCTTGAATACTAAAAATAGTGAATCGACTAAATAAGTTTACCTGAACCATGATGATATTGCCTCCGTTGCCGTACAAGTGTGACTGCATTTTATTCAACAAAACCCTAAACCACTTGGAGACAAAGTACGTGTGAGCTGTATAAAAATAATATTGAACATTTTAGAACTATTTATAAAAAATAAAAATCCATTCTTAATTAAGATAACATTTTTTCTTAAGCTTGTTTAGAATTTTTGTTAGCGATATCACTTGTAAAATTCTGAATTTATTTATATGCAAAGGGGTTTGATTGTAACTTTATTGATATGTAAGGAATCTATGTATATTTACCGAAATTGGAATAAACTCGGTGGTCTGGGATGGGGTGGGGAGGCCCAGTGCTACAAAGCCGAGCCTGGAGAAGGCACTATATCGTGATAAACACAAGAGAGGAGCGAGCCCGGTTTGGAAGCAGAGCCAAGGGAAGCGATGAGAAAACTCAAGTACGAGCAGGTAGAGAAATTATTACTAACCATTGCATTGTTCATTAATAATGTTATTCAAATTGACAATACAACAGTTGCGTTGCTAAATAACTGTGTCTTTAGTATTGATTGTACTTTTTATTGTTTAAGTTATATAATTTTATCGGAGTTTGATATGTTATTTGTAGGTTTTTTTTGTTTTTTTTTTATGTTGTGCATAGTATTCTAATTTGTTTCTGATGTTTACTTATTACGAATAGATGTGTTAGAATTATTTTATTTAAATGATGGACGTACACAGGTGTTCTGAAAAGTTTCCGACCTCAACATGAAGATGATAATAAACTAAATAAAAGCTTTGTTAGGTCGGAAACTTTTCAGACCACCCTCGTATTGCGATGAACAATACCCACAGCTTTTTGGGAAGCGAGGCTTTCATATAATGTATTGATTAAGGTCATCAATACATTGTGAAGGAGGGCCAAAGGCTGGGCTGGGAAGATAGAACCTGACAACGAACAGCGAAAAGCAAAAACAAAACAGGCTATTAGCCTCATTGTCTGACTGTTCCATAGAACATCATCTAAAACTATGGATAAATTACGATTAATAGAAAATTAACAAATCTACAACTTTAGACCTCAAATGTCGTTTAATATGATAAACCTGCTTATTAGGGATCATGTAAAAAATAAATACCTATGTTGGAAGGATTACACCAAAGTGAAAATCAATTAAAAAGAAAGGATGATTAACAATAATGTTTGAAACTTAATCTTGTGCTCACATTATCAAAATAATAAGTACCATATCTTTCATTTATTTAAAAACTCTGAAAGAATAACAACTATCTAGTATGAATTTATTAGTGTAATAAGTTATAACCAAACTATCTAGTATGAAGTTATTAGTGTAATAAGTTATAACCAAACTATCTAGTATGAAGTTATTAGTGTAATAAGTTATAACCAAACTATCTAGTATGAAGTTATTAGTGTAATAAGTTATAACCAAACTATCTAGTATGAAGTTATTAGTGTAATAAGTTATAACCAAACTATCTAGTATGAAGTTATTAGTGTAATAAGTTATAACCAAACTATCTAGTATGAAGTTATTAGTGTAATAAGTTATAACCAAACTATCTAGTATGAAGTTATTAGTGTAATAAGTTATAACCAAACTATCTAGTATGAAGTTATTAGTGTAATAAGTTATAACCAAACTATCTAGTATGAAGTTATTAGTGTAATAAGTTATAACCAAACTATCTAGTATGAAGTTATTAGTGTAATAAGTTATAACCAAACTATCTAGTATGAAGTTATTAGTGTAATAAGTTATAACCAAACTATCTAGTATGAAGTTATTAGTGTAATAAGTTATAACCAAACTATCTAGTATGAAGTTATTAGTGTAATAAGTTATAACCAAACTATCTAGTATGAAGTTATTAGTGTAATAAGTTATAACCAAACTGCCAATTATCAATCGGCGAATGCTTCTTTATTAGGAGGTATAAAGGACAAATTAATACGGATTTACCAAGCTACTGACTTCAACTTTACGTAACTATTAGTTCGCTATCAACAATTTCCTTTGATTATTTTCGATAAAAAATATCACTACTTTAAGCGTGAATTTAAAAATATTTTATCAGTAAATACTTGGGTCAGATGTCCTTAATTTCATTGCTGGGTTTTTCGTTAGAAGCCAAGCTGGATAGCCGCCCTGCAATTACAAAACAATTATTTACTTGGAATAGAATATTCTTCTTTCGTAATTTCAATTATTGTCACTATCTTTTCCTCCCCACCCCCCTTAAAAATAAATATTTAATACTTACAAAGTCTCTTTCTGCACATATATATGGGCCGGGTCTCAAAATTACATTTAAATCGAGTTGCTGCGCTATGTTCAAAAACTCTGTTATGTTGAGATCTCCGGTGAAAATATATTCTCCAGGTGACGGTTCATGGAGGCTCCACTCAACATACCTGAAATAAGAAAAATAAAAATTTTAAGATGTTCTATTGCAACCAATTTTAGTATTTATGAGTCAGCTATCTAGTTCAAAGTGTCAATCAACTTGCTCCATACTACAAAGACATGAAAAAATACTAACACAAGCATGACTGAAATTGACATTTTCTGTGTTTCCTTTTACTTAATATTTTTGTAAATGAAGAGTTGTTTATTTTGTTGAGTGTTTACTGTTGCCTTTATTAGTAAATGATAGTTTAAAACCGTTAGAAGATGTTTCCTTACGTGCAGACTGTGTCACATCCTGCAGCTTTCAGTTTTTCTAGCCGATCCCTCCAATACACGCTAGGGATTCTAAAGTAGTGCATTTCACCAGAAACGTAAGTGAAAGGTTGTCCATCTTTCAAAAACTGGTTGTTTTCATAATCTATTTCAAATGTTCGCTCTTTAGTGATTACCTGAAAATAAAAATAAATATACTATAATATTCCTACCTTGTTGCCATTTAAAACTGGTAAAATTTGTATCAAAATATAAAAATAGGCCGCTAATTAGTAAATGAGATGGTTTTGAGATAGTCGCATGTGCAAATGAAAAATAGAAATATTTTATTTAATAAAATAAAAGAATATGCTTCAAAAGTAGCGCAGCTTTAAAAAAAACAAACATAAACAGTTTGAGAAGACTAGTATTGATGTACGAAGAGAGTAATTCTTCAAGTATTTTATGAATTTATGTGAAGTATCGGTAATTATTAATAATTCTCAGGCATTTTTTTGAGAGTTATTTCACTTAATAGAAGACAATTTATATGAAATTTTGAACCTAGAGTCATGAAATTTTATAGGTCTTGTAAGAGATTGCGGTAACATGAAAACAACTAGCCCTTTCATAAAATGGGTGATTAAGGGTCATTAAATAATGAATTACTTGGTAATTAAAAGTGAATATTTTTGTCTCGTATTGCACAGGGTATTGAATTAAAGATCTGAAGTACTTGATTAATAACATGGAATTTATTTCTGCCTTTTTTAATTACAAATAAGGTAAGACAACTTTATTAACAATTTAATTTAAAAGTCATTTTGAATTACTAAATTGTTATTACGGGTAATCCTTTCCATATCATTGTATAAGGCTGTAACATAATGATATATATTTAGAAAAATTTTCAAATAGTACAAAAAATTAATAAAAACCTACTCGACACGAAAACAAAACAACCTTATTTACTTTAATTAAATAAAAATGTTTAAAGATATATACAAACTTTAATTACAAAAATTATTGACATACGATAGTTCCATTTGATATCCTGGTGATTTTAAAAATAAACACAACCCTTCATTAACAAATTACTCAGTAATTAAAAAATAAATAAATTCCTTTCGTACTGAGAGGGGTATAAAACTAACAATTTTGGAAAATCTAAGCTTAGTACCCAGACTTAACGAATCGTTTACAATTTGTTAGTAAAGCCTATACTAACTTCTTGTAGCACTTAAAGCACTTCTTAAACATAGTGAGAATCCATTAATTAAAAATATTTTTAACAGATAAATTACCCAAGGGTCCATAGCGGAATAATTAGTCATGGATGATAAAAATGCAAACCAGCATTCGGATATTATGTTTCTTTGTACGGGCGCTTGGTATTTTGTGACTATAAATATTAATACTATAGAATATTTTTCATTCCTATCGTTTGAAAAAAAATCAACATCAATCATCTAATTGAAGCTCTCTAATGAAAATTATTAATTTTAAGAAAATCAAAGTCAAAAATAAAATAAAATTTTAGTAAGTAGTCTTCAATTTAAACTAAAACATTCAATTCGGACACATTATAATTTAAATTAAACTAAAGCAAATGAACTTAGAAGACTAAAAAGTAAATCTGAATTAAAAAAAAAAGAAAGCGTATTGAGTTTAAAAACTAAAACTTTGAAAAAAGTTTCACAAGAATTAAATCATTGTCGATATTCACATGTTTAAACAAACTAACGTTAAGACAGAGTAAGATCACCAAAAAAATAAGAGATAGATTCAAATGTAGAAATTCATAATTTACAGGGTGTTTTAAATAATGTTACTTTTTTATTTATTTTTTTAACTAATTCATAATTAAACTCAACTAAACTATGAAAACTTTTTTTATTAGCGTCTATTTTTTTATTTATTTATTTGTTTTTTTTTTTATTGCCATATGTACTTCAATGAAGACTTCATTCATAATGAAGAGAGCACCGCATCTTAGCTTAAAATTATTCTTTTTGTTATGTAATTATTGATTTGAATTTAAATATATATTGACATCTTGATCACTGTTAAGTAGTGTGTTTTAAAAATTAGTGTACTGGGTGTTAACAGTCATAAAACTATTGTCATTTCTGCTAAAATACAAAATAACACTTGTTACTACTCACAGTTTGCCCACTGATAGACGAAGGAAGAGTCACGAAGAAGACAAGAAGAAGATGGAACGAGAAGAGAAAGAACATGGTTGCAGGGCAGCGGTTGCTGCCGGACTGGTCCAATTACAGGGTCCCTACGCCATCCACACGCTGCCCTCTCTTATGTGCGTTCCTGTCTCTTCGGTCTGGTTTTCCTAATCTCTAGGCGACCTTTCACCTTCGCATCACTGCAATAGTATACGCTAATAGTCAGTAATCGTAAAAAAAAAACACAACAAATGATCTCAGAGAGACAGACTAATAATAACTAACCAATGCAGGACGTTGAAAGTTAAGGAACAATGCCGGGAGATGGTTCTGTGATTCTTTAATCGTGGATCTTTTTTTGTTTAAATTTTTTTTTTTTTATTGTAGCTCTCCATTTATCTCAGAACGATTTCAGGGCCGCCAATGCAATGAATGAATAAATGAAGAAAAACAAATTCTAGTCTGTATTAATATAATAAATTAAACAAAATCTTAAAGAGGAACTAAATTAAAATAATATAAGAATTAAATACTATAAATCAGAATTTGTTTATAAATTAAGGTCGAGTCATAAGTAACTTCCGATGTAGCTAAGTAGAATCTATTGTTCGTATCTACCCGCTATGAGTTACCATGACAACAAGTTTTTGTTTTCACTATATAGACGAGGCTTCAGTTAGTCTTTTGTCAACTGTTTTGTGTGATACACGTTACGTTAAACTGTTTTTTTAACCTCTGAAATGGAGAGACAAAAAGTACATATTCGTCATGCTTTGGTAATTTAAACAAGGCAATAGTGCGACAGCTGAAAAAATATGCAGTGTATATGGTGAAGGACTAATAACTGATCGGGCAGTTAGAAATTAGTTTATAAAATTCCGTTCTGGTGATGCGACCTTAAAAGACGAACCGAGGGTGGGACGTCCTTCCGACTTTGACAACAACCTTTTAAAGGCAATATTGGAGCAAAATGCACGTCAATCAACAAGAGGTATAGCAGAAAGGTTGAATACATCACAATCAACTGTTAACCGCCACCAGGAGAAATTAGGGAAAGTCAGCAAGTTAGGAGTGTGGGTACCTCACAATCTCAGTGAACGGAATAAAGAAGATCGCATGTCAATCGCCACAAGTCTGCTCTCACGGGTAAAAATTGAGCCTTTCTAAACAGGATTGTAAGAGGCGATGAAAAATGGGTTACCTATGACAATATAGTCCGAGGAAGACAGTGGCTTGATAAGGATCAACCACCCCTACCAGATCCGAAAGCAGACATCCATGGCAAAAAGAAGAGCAAGTCAGGCAGGCTGTCGAAAACCTCTTCCAGTCCAAACCAACCACATTTTGCAAGGAAGGAATTGATAAACTGCCAGGAAGATGGTAGAAGGTTATAGATAATAGTGGTGAATACATAATAGATTAATATAATTTTGTTATTTATTGAGAGCAAAATAAATGTCTGATAAAAAAACGGAAGTTACTTATGACTCGACCTACTATAATCTTTTGGCGCGTATCCACACACACACATATAAGCATATTGCTGCGGAGAACAACTGTAAGAACAAATAAAAACTTAAGCAATCCCATGCATTAGTAATTATTATTAAAAAAAAAAAACTAACGATCTCACTACATCTTAACCCATTGATATAATTATAACTACTTAGTTAAATGAGAGAGAGAGTAAATCGGGTCATTCTAGAAACAAAATATTTAAGAGATACAAGGAGCTTATTCAGGTCATTTATACCGTGCGTGCTTGATAATGATGTTATTTTTATGAATTATTCAAATTAATTCAAGATAGAATGTCTTGACACATTTGAATGTTATCTCCAAAAATATTTGAATTGAATGCCCATAATAACACAATGCTTTGACCTTTAATATAACTTTCGCGTCTCCTCGATGAAGATAATATTTTCAAAGCGCATGGTTTGTTGTACGATCCCGACATATTGGGAAATATCGATGACTTAGCATTCTATGAATTCGACGTAGATGTTATTGCGAGTTAATATCTAGCCTAGGGTTGGCATGAAGAAGAAATTATGCAATCAGCTGTTCAAAATATACATCTTTGCAAGTATAATTCTATAGTAATGGTTAAGTAGTCATATTAAGAATAAAGTTTTATTTTTTTAAATTTAAATTCACTAATTATCTTTGTGTGATAACGAATGATTGTTGACCGAAATATGGCAAAGGATAAAAAACAATTGAGCGAAGGCGACTCTCCATCTGCAGCTAGACTGATTCATTACGACGGAAGGAGAGCCAAATATATTTACTCAATTGTTTCGAAATTTATGAACATATCATTTCTTTCAGTTTCGTTGTATATTTTTGTTTGAGGTAAGAAAATATATTTTGACATGTCGGTTATGTTCAATAATGTAATTTCTGACATATAATAAAAATGTTGCCATGATTCACTGCCATCTGTATAATTATTTAAAGTTTTGATTCCTAATTGTGGATATTTACTACCTACTTTTTTTTTATCTATCTGACACGAATTGCCTTTGGTAAACGAAGGGGGGACTAAATTATCAAACCAAGACATATTTCCTTTTTATTTTAATCTTTTTATTAAATTCTAATCTATTAGCAAATTTTACACCATAATGCCGATGGTTAAGTAATGCTCAGCCGGCAATAAGATGTCTTTGGGAGCATAGGTACCTTTACGAAAGTAGAGCCTAGGGTCGGAAGTTACATACCGCAGATAATATATATTTTTAATCCGAATTCCTATTCCGATCAATAGTAAAATTATACTAAGTAAAGGGTGTCCCATAATTAAAGTGAGATTTGAATTTGACGCCATTTGTGCAGTAAAGTGCTGGCAACCCTAAAAAAAAAACAATTTGACAGCTGACAGTTTAGGGTTAATAAAATTGGAGCGTTACACGATAGAACAACGTGTCTTTATTGCTGAGCATTATCTCAAAAATAATGAAAGTTTGGCGGCCGCAGTTCGAAACTTTCATACAAAATATGGTCGGAATAGTGTTTTGACTTCACCAACTGTCAAGGGATCAATTGAAAAATTTAGGGAGACTAGATCAGTTGGAGACACTAAACACACTTGTCCAAAAACAAGCCGTTCAAATGTCAATATCGAAGCAGTGCGTGAGAGTGTTCCCAAGAAACAATTCAAATACTGCATGAGACATTTCCAGGTCGTGTACTCTCTTGTTTCAGTGCTCATAATTGGCCCCCTAGATCGTGTGATTTAACACCTTTAGATTACTTTTTATGGGGTTATTTGAAGTCAAGGTGTATCTCAACAATCCCACATCCACCCGTGCATTAAAAGAGGAAATTCAACGCTCCATCAACGAAATTCAACCACATTTATGCCAAATGGTCATGGAAAATTTCGACAAAAGAGTATGTATGTGCCAGCAAAGTCGTAGAGACCATTTGCCCGATGTGTTATTCTATAAATAACCATATCCTATTTACTTTATAATTCAATAAAAAAATAACAATAAAAATACTAAAAACTGTGTTTTCTATTTAAATCAAATCTTGGATTAATTCTGGGACACCGTTTATATGTGGATGACTACACATCAATATTCAATTATTATGTTTTCCCATTCGCGAGAAGGATCCCAGCTTTCGGCGAATCGTGAGTACTATAGATTACTTAATTTCGAACTAATTTTTTTTTTTATTATTTCTCTTTAAATCTAGTAATGACTTGGTTATTAGAATGCAAACAGTAGGTCCGAGACGTAATCATTTTCCTATTTACATTAGTTGTTTACTAATAGAAAAAAGTCGGTCGTGAACGAAGTTCACTCAGATGAACGAATCATTGACGAGTTTTGGAAGCAATGAACTACCGATCTTGGATCGAACCACTGAATTGATGGAACTTTTCATTTGATATTTACCAGTAGAATAAAGCTAATGCGTTCTACCGGTATTCATTGTGGATTTTCTCAATATTATTAATGACAGGAGTCCTTTCTGTCCGTGAATACGCCATCTTAAAAGGTTTTGTTTCAGTTAAAACGCTTTTGTATGGGTTATGTTAGAGGTCAACACACTGATCTGCAGACTGTTACTCTTGTGTATATCGAGCGTTCTCAAATTGTCTAAAAGTCCGAGAAGAACAGCTGGATATAGGAGCATGCAAAGCTCATTTAAAATTCTACTCAGAAATGTCAGTTCGTGACGAGCATAAAGACAATACCAAGCCAACTGGCTATATTTCGTTATCAGCCGCGTAAGTAACCGAATGATACTCACGAATGATTAGCGAGCTATTTAAATAATTATCTATGAATAAAAGAGTCTTAACCTGTTGCTCGTGTGTGAACAGTCACTGGGCACAAACTCAACGAACACGCCTCAAGCCCAGGAGATATTTATGCATTGCCAAGGTTGAACGGTGAAAGTTTGAATGCACGTTGTAAACCGTTACGTTTTCGCTACATCCTAGTTTCATTTCTCACCTAAATATGTTAGTGACCCTAAAATCGGAGCGTCTCTTATAGTCTGTGGTTTAAGTATGACAACATTTTATTTTTAAACCACAAAAATAATACTTTTTTTTTTTTACTTTTAGTTACATTAGTTAGTTTTAGTTAAACTTTCCAAAATTCTACAACAACCGATCCTTTTTTTCATCTCTTTATCGATCATCCTCCTCGTCAACTTAAAAGGCGATCTACCTTGAAGAAATATTTATAACTATTACTAGTTAATAAAATATACTGGCAAGAACTCAGCTACAGACAGTTAGTCCACAGCTGGGAAAAACACGTAGGAATAGTTCACACAGTCCTTAGTGACGGAGCCAATGCGCACGCCTTGATTTTCAAGTGCCCTTCCCCGACTCCACGTTTCCGTTTGTGGTTGTATCCCAGCAATTAGCGATCCTAGAAAATCACTAAGAATGAAAGCGAATATGAGGGGGCTTATTATTTGCGTGGTCTAGCTGCAATTTAAAGCGAAATTGAACATACTCTAAAGTCTAGTGTTAGTTTTACATTTAGTTTCGCGTTATGAAAGACTTAAGCCAAGAAAAGTTTAGAGTTTCCCTGATATTTGGGCTATTCGGTGACTCGTGATGTTGAAAAGTAGGGGATAAGATAAAAGAATCTGTGAAAAACAAACCCTAATCAGTGTTTACGAGATAGTTAATATATGTTATTGCCATTTCGTTATTTTTCTAAGTTTCTCAGAACCCAGTTTTATTGATGTTAACCTTACGAAATCGCTGTATATTAACTCGTTCCAGGCCAATTTCAATATATTCGATTTTAATCTTTATGTTATTTACATTTATTTTTATTCGTTAAAAGGCTGATTGAAAAGTACAATTACGAGTAAGTATTTTTGCTCAAAAACATTTAATATGTTCTTAAGAAATTCTTGCCAAGTCTTGTGGTCTCAATATATCTAGTATACTTTCTAGTTATAAAGCGTGTCCCAGAATTAACGCAAGATTTGAATTTCCCGGCATTTATGCAGTAAAGTGCTGGCAACCCTTAAAACAACAATTTGACAGCTGACAGTTTAGGGTTAGTAAAAGTGGAGCGTTACACGATAGAACAACGTGTCTTTATTGTTGAACATTATCTCTAAAATAATGAACGTTTGGCGGCCGCAGTTCGAAAATTTCATACAAAATATGGTCGGAATAGTATTTTGACTTCACCAACTGTCAAGAGATCAATTGAAAAATTTAGTGTTGTTGAAAATCCAGGAACATCAATTCGGCGTCGGAAACACAGTTCTTTGTGCCGAAATTGGATAATATTGATGTGGCCAATATGTGGTTTCAACAAGGTGGTGCAACATGCCATACAGCCTATGAAACAATTCAAATACTGCATGAGACATTTCCAGGTCGTGTACTCTCGTTTCGGTGATCAGAATTGGCCTCCTGGATCGTGTGATTTAACACCTTTAGATTTCTTTTAATAGGGTTATTTGAAGTCAAAGGTGTATTTCAACAAGCCCACATCCACCCGTGCATTAAAAGAGGAAATTCAACGCTGCATCAACGAAATTCAACCACATTTATGCCAAATGGTCATGGAAAATTTCGACAAAAGAGTGTGTATGTGCCAGCAAAGTCGTGGAGGTCATTTGCCCGATGTGTTATTCCATAAATAACCTTATCCTATTTACTATATTAGTCAATGAAAAAATAACCAAAATACTAAAAACTGTGTTTTCTATTTAAAC
Source organism: Acanthosoma haemorrhoidale (assembly GCA_930367205.1). Classification (NCBI taxonomy): domain Eukaryota; kingdom Metazoa; phylum Arthropoda; class Insecta; order Hemiptera; family Acanthosomatidae; genus Acanthosoma; species Acanthosoma haemorrhoidale. Next base: position 163,035,487 of record OV884011.1, on the reverse strand, counting down.
CTAATATTGCGTTAATTCTGGGACACACTTTATTATTTCGTTCCTATGAGTTTTATGGAATACAATTCATGTTTCGAACTCAGAGCCTTCAGTTTAGTACTTCACTGCCGAAATATAATTTAATGACGGAAAATAAGTTTGAGAATGGATAGCATAGATGAAGCTTGAAAATACTGTAGTCTTGAAAGAGGCGATGAGGTAAGAGGTTAGGTGTCACTGTCCTTCGTCGCTGAGGTGAAGGTCTTCTCGTCTTACGTGTTCCAGCTGCAGGCCCGTCTGTGTCTAACTCTTCCACCCTAAGAAGAAGTAAAAACTCCAATAACTGTATTTCAAAACGGTCTTTACTCAATAAACAGCTTGTTCGCACTAGGGCTCTTGTGAATTAAGAAGTCCTAAAAGGCCAAAAAATTTCGCCGGTTACGTCGTGAGAAGCTGGATGTTGGATTGAGTCGGTTAGCGTTACAAAATTGCCAATTGTAAGGCATAAACATGAAACAAAGTGCCAACAAGGAATATATAAATAACTATTCATTTTATTCAAAAAAAAGAAAATAACTGATCAGCAATTTAACAGTTAGTTTAACCAGGCCTGATAGTTAGTAAATATTAATATAATGTGTAATAAATAATGAAAAAAAGTTTATAGTCACGATACGATGTTTCGGCCTGCACCTATAACAGGGGTTTATGGCATGTCGACAGTCGCCCTTTGTCCATCTAGCCTCTGTTCATTAGCGTTATTTTATAATTTTACACTACATTCCCCATGTCAGGGGTAAAACATGTGTCGATGTTGTTCTGTTGGTTTGTGCCTCTGGTGGATAGCGTGGTCTAGTTGAAAGAAGATTTACTTTCCCCGAAGAAATTTCCTGATGATCTCTGATTGGTAACATCTAAGGCATTGGAAATTCTTAACGAATTCTGTAATTTCTGGCAAACCAGCTGTAAGTTGTTCTTTGCTGTTTGCAGTCTTGTCCTGATAGACTGCTGGTGGACAGGACAGGGACAAATAAGTATCAGTAATACGAGTTTCTTGTTAAATAATGTCGAAGAAGTGTGCTTCGGTGATGTGGTTCTGTTTCAGTTGAATCATGACCCCCAAATGTAGTCAAAGTTAGCCAACACTCTGATTCCAATTGATTGGTGCACCGACGATTTCTATCCTTACAGCATAAGCCTTCATGATACAAGTGCGAAAATTTTTGTTACATACTTCCTAGGATTGATTTCTAGCGTTTATCTTTTAATCAAGAGTATTTGTAACACCCACGTTGTTGGGTGCTCACGAGAGGGTCTAGTTCTCCTCTTCCAGGTGACGTAGAGAGAGTTGAATAGTCTATGGCCTGGAGTATTGCTTGGTGACGGGTCTTACTACTGGGCTATCTGAATTCGTGTCTGATAGGTACGTGCCACGACAGTGCACTATATTCAGGAGAAGAGGAACAGGGTAGGTATTATATGTAGTTTTACGTGGTCTTCGAATGACCACGAATTTACATTCGGTATCTAAGGGTAGGCGAAAACCGTCCGGACCCCAAAGGCGAGTGTGAACCGGAGAGAGGTAGACTGGACCGCTGGGGGAGACGCTACTAGGTTAAGTTTTTCGGGCCCCAGAGACCGTCGTCTGCATAGAAGAGATCCCTTCCAAGGATGTGCTAGTTTTAGCAAGACGAAGACAGAGAATCTCAATAGGAATGTGTGGGGTCTGACAACGCCAGGCTAAAACATAGCAAGGGTAGAAAAGAGAGGTACAGAGGTAATTAAATAAGAAAGACATGGTTCCAGCATACCAACAAGCGCCAGTGCAGAGAAAGCAGTGTTCACTTCAAGTGCCTGATTCCGACTGTCTGAAAAAGCTCAGAACTTCTGCCTTATAAAGGCAGGTCATTCCTGCCTACCGCGAATGAGAGATCTTTTTATTTCGGCCAATCCTATGACAGTTTATTTTGGCCAATCAGGTGCTACTACGGCTGCGCCTTTAGTGAGCTCTCTCTATATTGACGCCGAATATTTATTAATAAGTAGGTGGAAAAATAGGCGGGTGTTTCTGGTCGAGAAGAGGGTAACATATTTTTATTCGTGATGAAGAAGTTGGCAACACCACGTAAAGAAAAAAAAAAAAACTGTTTCGTTGTAGGATAATATTGTCACTATTAACTGCTCCTCGGTCAAAAGTTATTCCTTGATATGTCATGTTATAGTAACGCAATCAAAGGTCGTTATCAAGATCATAGAGGGCAAGTGTCGGCCCCGGGGGCCATTGGCACAATTGCCAGCCAGTGAAATGAACTTTATCTTTAAAACAGTTTTGCAAATAAGCATTTTAATATAATAACTACCTTCGTCTTCTCACAAGTTTCCTTTTTACAACCATAATAAATGAAGTAACAATCCCATTCAAGTGTCTCTGATCCATTCAAATATTGTAAAAAAAAAAAGTCACTTGTGTTCTGAGGAATGCACCTCGACACATCCAGACTTTTCACTCGGCACTCAGTCTCATCGAACTTATGCCAGCATTTTCCCTGTAAATTAGTATCTTCTCAATTCCTCTTTGAGTGTTAGGGCTGATGATATACATCCAGACTTTTGCTTAAAGCTAATTGATCAGAACATCAGTCGCCTCGAAATTTTTGTTCACATAATTCATAAATCAATGTCGGATCGTCACGAGGGGGTGCCTAGTTACCCTAGCCCTAGTGACGAAGTGAGGGTTGATTAGGCTATGCCTTGGGCAATTGCTTCACGACGGGTCTTACTATCTGACTCCATATCTGATAGGTATGCGCCCCGACAGTACACTATGTTCAGGAGAAGAGGTATAGGGTAGGTAGTTTATGTGGTCTTGGAATGAGCACGAATTCACACTCAGTATCTGGGGGTAGGCGAAAACCGTCCGGATCCCAAAGGGGAGTATGAACCGGAGACAGGCGGCCTGGATTACTGGGGGAAAATTTGTAGGACCCCAGGGACCGTCGTCCCCAAGGAAGAAATCTCTTCCAAGGAGGTGCTAGTTTTAGCTCGACGAAGGTAGAGAATCCCACTAGGAAGGTGTGGGGTCTGACAAGGCCGGACTAAAACATAGCGAGGTTAGGAAAGAGAGATACAACGGTTTTCATAAATGAGAAGAGCAAATCTAGAAACATCAGTGCAGCTGCAAGTGTCAGTTCAGAAAGCCGTAGTTAGAATGACATATCGGCTAAAACTAGTGGGTATATACAGCCCCAAGTAGCCAATGGACTGGGGTCTTATTCTGGTCAATCGCTTCCAGCCAATGAGGCGAGGTTTTATTGTGTTCAACCACATTGCAGGCCTGGATGAAGCTCAAATGTTCTAGACCAAGACCCAGCCTATTTACAAGGGTCCAGGGCCCTTTTTACCTGATCGCTGCCTCTGAGCTGGTTTTGTAGCTGCGTCTTTTATTGTTTACAATCTTTACACTGATATGACTTATGGTTTGGTAATATTATTTACATTTGTTTAAATTAATTTACAATGTATATATATACAATAGAGTATAGGGTGATTTATCTTATGTAGTTAGCAGTCATTGGATGTTGGCTGTGAAGAGAACAATATCGAGAGAAACTCGTGGGACTCGGCTTCAGTTCATTCAAACAAAGCTTATTAAATTATTGCGGTAATAACGAGGTCGGAGGAAACGGTTAAATTTTAATATCATTATAATTGAAGGTAAAACTGTCGGTATGTGACTTACTGTCGTAAAAGATAAGTATGCTCCCTAGGGCATTTATACCGTCGGCTGGCCCTTACTTAGCTTCATGCATTATATTACATTCAGCCCTTAACAAAGATTAGTAATAAAGTTGAATTTAATTGAAAGAATAAAATCAAAATGACATAAGTCTGATCGGGGTCTATAATTCAGTCCACCTTTCGTTCGCCAAAGGTAATTCGTGTCAGATAGATAAAAAAAGTATTTATTAAATATCCTCAATTAATAATCAATAAATCTAATCTTACTCTTCGGCTTTCTAGCTATTGGAAAGATAAAACATTAATATGAATTATTGTGCTTAAGAAATAAATCATATAAATTGTGAAGAACCATGACAATAAGATTTCTATTAAATACAAAAGGAATATCATGCAGGAAGAAAGTGAAAAAAATGACAATTATATAAAAGAAAAAATATTGAGGTTGGCTTGAAAGTAATTTTGGTTTTTTAGTGAGAAATAAAACTCAATTTTTTCGATGACCTTTTGCCATCTTTCTGGTAACTTCATGATCCCGCGCTCATAGAACTTCTGGTCCTTATCAGAAAAAAACTCAACCAAGTGCGATTTGAAGTCATCGTTATTACTGAAATTTTTACCATCTAAGATGTTTTGTAAACTTCGAAATAAATGATAATCCGATGGTGCAAGGTTGAGGCTGTGTGTGGGATGCGACATCACTTCCCAACCAAGCTCCAATAGTTTCGTACGTGTTGCTGAAGATGTGTGAGGCCTCGCATTGTCGTGGTGGAACCTAAATATCGAGCTTCTTAAAAAGTCCAAGACGTCTTATATGATTTTAAATTGTTGTGTGTAATACATTTAACTGTTTTGCAATCTCTCGAACAGTTAAATGACGATTCGATTTAATTATGGCTTTCATTTTGCCATCATCAGCTTTAGAAGGTAGACCAGAACGTAAGTCATCTTTCAGTGAAAAATCTCCAGAACGAAATTCTTTAACCAATTCTGACACGTTCTGTTAAACAATCAACACCATAAACTTCACATATCTCTTTGGGAGCCTCAGCCGCTTTCTTGCCTTTATGAAAATAAAAAAGTAAAATGTGTCGAAAATGCTTATTTTTGTACTTTATGTTAAAACTGGCCGTAAACTGACAGTTGTTAACAAGATTACACGGGATTTCTTTCTATAGCAACCTAAAGGTATCGACAACTCAATCTCAAAAGAAACAAATTCTAACATTGACAAAAGATTAACGAAACGAACATAACGCTATCTACTGGTGCAAACCGAAATCTCCATGCTCAACCGAACTCTTGCCAACCTCAATATATTACAAGAATATATGCGAAAAGTGGTCCGAGAAACCTCTCTCGAGGGGTTGAAAAACGCTGACCTACACCCGTTGCTTGGTGTGCCGTCGGTGGGTGAGTTCATCCCCCGGAGACACATAAAGTTTTTTGACTAGTTCAGCTCCTGACAAACCCTGTGTTTAAGACTATGACCCCACCACCCCTCCCGCATCGATGGCAACAGACTGTCGGGGGAAAATTAGGTTATGAACTAACTTACTTACTAGTTAGTTTCAAGTTTGATCAAAAAGGTGAGCCCCATCACCTTTATTAGAGTCAGTTCAGTCACGTATAATGTGTATCATTATACTTGGTTATTCCATTATATAATTTTTATAAAATAACAAAACCTGTACATAATGTAGCGATACTACAGGAAATACAAAAATAATTTGTAAATAGATTCGCCTGAGGATCTATAATTGTACATAATTATCTGTAAGTTGAAAGGGGCTATGAAAGAAAAAAAATATATATATTACAAATATCAAATACCTTACTGTTTTATAACATATTTAAAAACAAAACACTGATCACTATATGCTTGTTGTTTATTGAATTTCGTTCATCATTATACTAAGAAAACTTAACACATTGAATTTAATTCACTCTAATTACGGCATGATATTAACATAAACTGGCAACGGCTATGGTACATTGTTAATTAAAAACTCTCTGTGGCCTCGAATGATGTACGCTGACAATGCTGCGTTAACACCGGCTCCGTTCCACCATGAAGTCATCTAGCTCAAGTTCACCAGACTCCAGGGATGTCCAGCTCCAGCCATCAAAAATCGGTCACTAATTATGTCTCCAGAAAGATCGCTCGGAGTTTTTATTTGTCTGCCTGCTGCCATCGCTGGAGCTGGGGGTATCGCATTGAATACGGGGTTGGTCACTTAAATAATCTTGTAGAGGTGAGTCTTTTAAAAAACTTTATTATAAATAATAATCAAAACACTGGTATATATACAAATTAATTAATCAGTTACAGCGTTACAACATACTTAAGTGAAGGCTTAGCCAAGAGTGAGGGTGTCTTCGCCCGAAGCAGGTAGGCAAAGGATTTTATGGGAGGAAGAGGTTACTTACAAAAAAAAATGGGACCATAAGTCTCAACTGAGGTACACTAAAAATCTACTAAAAATGTAAGATGTAATGAGCATTATATAACCCCTCCATTCTTTAAGATTCTTGTTCCATCTACGCACAGGGAGCGTTCAAGTTGAGCTTGAGTGTGATATCTGCTGGTGGTAGATATTTGTGCGGATGATAAGGTAGGGTTATAATTTATATAATCCAATAAGGTTAGTATTCCTATAGTACCTATAATGCTATAAATTGTATAATGTATTGATCTATTGTTAATGTTTGTAGTCGGATTTAACATAATTTGAGTTATATTAGGATCTATTAATTTGGGATTATTATACATTGTTATTTTATAAGGTTCTTGGTACATTGTTTTATATTCAGAGTCTACAATATGCATCGGTATCTTAGGAAGTTCTGAAAAACATTCGTTATTAGACATATTTACAAGGGATATAAGAAGTAAGTAAATAGTATTGTTTGGTGCGATTGTCTAACTTACGCTTGTTAATAATAATATATGACTTTATATCGTCAATATAATTAATATTGGATAGTTTATGTTGAGTATAATTACATTGAACTGTAGAACCTAATAATATAATAGTTTTTTATACATTCATTAAGCAGTAAAGTAGGGTTAGTACAATAATAGTTATTCATAAGGTAGTTACAATTAATGTTATAAAGATTATCATTTTTTTGTTAGTACTAGTGTTTTTTTGTATATCAATGGAATAATAAAGATTAGTTTTATTTACAGGAATTGGTATGAGCAAAGAGGTTCTTACATTTGGTTCTGCTAGTTGCAGGTCTACAAATACATGGAGTGTTTCCTCATGTGTAGTACAATGAATTTTGCTCATAAGCCATATTATTTCCGTTTTTCTTGGAGCTAAAGTTACATTTTGGTGTATGTCATGTAGTATTTGAGACATAAGGGAAGAATGTGTTTACACAGTTCCATTGTTAGTGTCAGGTCATTTTAAGTGTGTTAAAGTTATGTAAATATTTGAAAAGCTACTTCTTTGCCAGTGCTTATCATATTGCCTCTACCCTTATTAAAATTGTCATTTATTAATTTAATATCCGTCTTAAAAGTCTCTATAATTTGTTTATCCGTGCTTACTGTCTGTTCCATATTATGTTCTGTATTATAGTTGTTATGTTCAACTTCACTTATGACATTGTCATAATGTTGTTTGTCCGTAGCGTCCATAGTACCAGTTAGTCAGCTAATAGCCGTTCCTATTAGGTTATGAACTAACTTACATACTAGTTAGTTTCAAGGTTGATGAAAAAGGTGAGCCCCATCACCTTTATTAGAGTCAGTTCAGTCACGTATAATGTATATCATTATACTTGTTTATTCCATTATATAATTTTTATAAAATAACAAAACCTGTACATAATGTAGCGATGCTACAGGAAATACAAAAATAAATTGTAAATAGAAAGTTTGTTAGTTAGCATCTTATTAGTTAATTTTTGATTATTTAATGTCCCTAAATGATAGTACTTGTTATACTTTTCACGGTCTTTTTGAAAAAGTATCAATTATAGTGATTTATCAATCCACGTATTTGTCTTCTATTATGATTTCTCAGTAAGTCAATTTTATTCTTGGTTTCAAGTATCATATCTACTATCAAAGGGTAGGTTGTTATTATAGAGTATGTTTTTGTATATTGGTCAGTTTTAAGTCTAATAGGCTTATGTTGTAAAAGTGGTATGTTTTGAAGCATTTTTCAATTATTTTTACATTGTTTAATGTGTAGAGTAGCATTCCAATACTGTTAGTCAGGTCAGTTACTTTCAGAGAAATTGTTGCAGTCCATTGAATTGTCTGAATTAGCATAAATGTCATTATTGTTATGTGAAACAAAATTCCGGTGTGTCAGATGTTTCTTACGAGGTTGTTTAATATTGTTAGCATGCGATTTTATTTTTTTTATCTCTATATTATATTACTGGTTTATAAAAATTAACCAGTCTTCCCGATTTTGGTTCAGTTTTTCTGTTCGATCAGTCTTTTCTTTTATTATTTTTGTCTTTACTAAGTCATTTATTAGGAACGTTGTAAAATGTATTGTTCCGATGCAATAAACCCATTGGAGGAATTATAATCATGAACATCATAACTTCACAAATGGACTTTTAATGCAACGTGTTTCAAGGCTTGATGACTTTGTATAGCCACGCGTCAGACACGTATTGACGTGTCTGTGAGTGTTGATGTGAAAACTATTGTATTAAAGATTCTGTTATAACTAATTGCATATAAATTTTTATTTTATTATATTTTCAGTATCCGAGAAGGCTTAGTAAATAAAATGAACTATTTTATGGTATACTTAGTACAGTGGCGTATCTAGAGCATTTGTCACCTGGGGTAGTCCCCGATTTAACGCTCTTTCGAAGCTATTACTCAGAACATAAAAAAATAAAATTATTTATTTTATAAAACAAAATATATATATATATATATATGTAAAGGGTGTCCCAGAATTAACGCAATATTAGATTTAAATAGAAAACACAGTTTTTCGTATTTTTGTTATTTTTTTATTGAATTACAAAGTAAATAGGATAGGGTTATTTATGGAATAACACATCGGGCAAATAGCCTCCACGACTTTGCTGGCACATACGCACTCTTTTGTCGAAATTTTCCATGACCATTTGGCATAAATGTGGTGGAATTTCGTTGATGCAGCGTTGAAATTCCTCTTTTAATGCACGGGTGGATGTGGGCTTGTTGACATACACCTTTGACTTCAAATGACCCCATAAAAAGAAATCTAAAGGTGTTAAATCACAGGATCTAAGGGGGCAATTCTGATCACCGAAACGAGAGAGTACACGACCTGGAAATGTCTCATGCAGTATTTGAATTGTTTCTTGGGAACACTCTCACGCACTGCTTCGATATTGACATTTGAACGGCTTGTTTTTGGACAAGTGTGTTTAGTGTCTCCAACTGATCCAGTCTCCCTAAATTTTTCAATTGATCCCTTGACAGTTAATGAAGTCAAAACACTATCCAGACCCTATTTTGTATGAAATTTTCGAACTGTGGCCGCCAAACTTTCATTAATTTGGAGATAATGTTCAACAATAAAGACACGTTGTTCTATCGTGTAACGCTCCATTTTTACTAACCCTAAACTGCCAGCTGTGAAATAAATTTTTTTTAGGGTTGCTAGCACTCTACTGTACAAATGGTGGCAAATTCAAATCTTGCGTTAATTCTGGGACAGTCTTTATATGGTGACGATGACTGATGATTAATGTAACAACGTAAAAAATGCAAGCGTGTTTCTATATTTTTTTTTCCTGTTTTTTTTTTATCAGAAAAGTCTTGAATGACGTCAAAATTTGCATCATACGTTAGTTTTTTATTTTATATGAAAATTATCGATAGATTTCGCAATCTCTCATCAAATCACTCATTGTGGAACGAAGATAATTTTTAATTATAAAAAGTATGTGATGAATGAGAATCAATGATTACAATTAATTTTGAAAACGCTCCGTTCACAAGTAGCGACATTGAGATTTATTGTTAAAAATATTACTGTGTTGGGAATGGAATTTTACAATGTATATTTTTGAATAAATACCGGCAGCTCACGTGGGCCTTGTTAGTTTTTTCAAGACATTCTGAATCCTTTTTCTTTAAATATGGAACTATACTTCGTCAATGTCAACAAAGTTATTTTGTCTCTCAAGATTTTAAATACTGGATGCTATTAGGAACGAATACTTCGCTGCAGAGACACGTAGTAGCTCTGTGTATTTCTTCTAAAGATAGCTCCACTCGTCTCAAGTTTTCAACAGACATAATTTGTTTTCCTTCCGACTCGACGTCGCTGAGTGTATGTCTCTTCACGTGTCTTTTCGATTGCATCATTATAATATTATTTACTTTTATTTGTTTGTTTGTATGTTTTTAAAGACACATTGTCAGTGTCACGTTGTCATCGCGTTTAATGATAAATAGAAATCTTAATCGTTTATTTAAAGCAAGTATACTTGATTAGATATAGCCGAGTTTGTTGACAATTTACCATCAAATCATTCAGAGGAAGATTTTCTAAACACATTATTATTGCCACCTAAAGAAGGAAAAATAGATTAAACAAAAACTGTACAATTTAACCTAATAAAAATCTGAGGGCTTTCTTCCATTGTTGCATTCGAAGTGCATTGAATATACTCTGAAGATCACTGCATTTTCGCATTGAAATATATATTGTGCAGTTAAATGAGGCTAATTATTGAAAAATTATTTTCAAAGTTTAATTATTAGGGAAATTACGTTTTTTGTGGCTTCTCTTACTGCAAGAGTATTTTAGTGAACCCATATCAGTTCTAGTCAGTTTGTAGTTTATCTTATTCGACGATAACTGTTATTTACTGTAACGTATATTTAAAGGAGTTACTTGTTACAAATCGTTTTCTGTTGATTTATTCAAGAAAACACGTAAATATACACGAATGTTAAGGTTTTTACTGGTTTCAAAGGAAGAATTTCAGGACTCCGACTTTACGGCAGTGGCCTCGTGACCTGCTATAAATGAGTGGGGGCCAGTTTCTCCAATCATGTCCTGAGCGTATGTGGCTCTCGCGCTCTTCGTCGACCTCCACTGGCTCGTATTCGGTGACGCGGCTTACGGAAGATCGTGGGGGACTTCCCAAGACTCCGTTTCCTCTTTTGCATGCGAGGGAGGTTACAGCCATGTGGATTTGGGAGGTCTCCGGACTGTTTGCGAATGAATATTGTGAATATGGTATGAATGAAAACATTTATCACAATTACTTATTGCCCAATGAGGCACATTGTAATTTTATCACAATAAAAAAGTTTTAATAATAATAAGATATCCGACTAAGAAGATTATTGCGATTGTTCATCTGAAGAATCGGTCGGTATTCATAAAACGCTTTTAATATACATTGAAAGAAAATGAAACCAACAAAAACTTTAAAATCTTTTCGAAATGATATCATTGGAACTAATTACTTTACATTTAGTGGGATTCAACACTTGTCTAACGGGCTGTTTTTCGATATAATGGTTTGCTGTGGAGACGTTTTAAGAAAAAAAGTTTTAACACTTTTGGTTTAAAAGCCAAGTAGGAAACCCTTACTATTGAAGACATCGACAATTTCGCACCTGTTTTGTTTAATTACTCAACAAGGAACCATAGTCTCGAGAAAATGTTTCAGATAAACGTCGTAAACATTAAATTTGGATTTAAATGTCAATAATTAAACCTAAACAGGGCTAGTTATAATATCTTAGACTAACATTGAAGTTTGCGTGTATATTTCGTGTAGCGATTTTACTATCATTTGGAACATAATTTATTGTACTTGGTCGAGTCATAAGTAACTTCCGTTTTTTTATCAGACGTTTATTTTGCTCTCAATAAATAACAAAATTATATTAATCTATTATGTATTCACCACTATTATCTATAACCTGCTCCCATCTTCCTGGCAGTTTATCAATTCCTTCCTTGCAAAATGTGGTTGGTTTGGACTGGATGAGGTTTTCGACAGCCTGCCTGACTTGCTCTTCAGAATTGAAGGTTTTTCCATTCGAAAAGTTTTGTAAGGAACAGAAAAGGTGGTGGTCTGTCGGGGCAAGATCCGGGTAGTAAGGTGGATGTGGTAAAACAGACCATCTACAAGAATTTTTTCTTGAGTCACCCTTGCTGCATGTGGTCGCGCATTGTCGTATAAAAGGATGACGTTTTTGCGATTGACGAGTGCAGGACGCTTTTCATGGCGTTTCTCTTGCACTCTTTGCAACAGTTGAACGTATCTATCCGCAGTAATCGTTAAATTTGACTTCAACAATTCGTGGTGAATTATTCCTTGACAATCCCACCATACACACGATAAAATATTTTTGCCATGGATGTTTGCTTTCGGATCTGGTAGGGGTGGTTGATCCTTATCAAGCCACTGTCTTTTGTTGACTGTATTGTCATAGGCAACCCATTTTTCATCGCCTGTTACAATCCTGTTTAAAAAAGACTCAAGTTTTACCCGTGAGAGCAGATTTGTGGCGATTGACATGCGATCTTCTTTATTCCGTTCACTGAGATTGTGAGGTACCCACACTCCTAACTTGCTGACTGTCCCTAATTTCTCCAAGTGGCGGTTAACAGTTGATTGTGATGTATTCAACCTTTCTGCTATACCTCTTGTTGGTTGACGTGGGTTTGGCTCTAATATTGCCTTTAAAAAGTTGTCGTCAAAGTCGGAAGGACGTCCCGCCGTCGGTTCGTCTTTTAAGGTCGCATTTCCTGAACGGAATTTTATAAACCAATTTCTAACTGCCCGATCAGTTATTAGTGCTTCACCATATACACTGCATATTTTTTCAGCTGTCGCACTAGCACTATTGCCTTGTTAAAATTCCCAAAGCATGACGAATATGTACTTTTTGACTCTCCATTTCAGAGGTTAAAATAACCAGTTTAACGTAACGTGTATCACACAAAACAGTTGACAAAAGACTGACTGAAGCCTCGTCTATATAGTGAAAACAAAAGCTTGTTGTCATGGTAACTCATAGCGGGTAGATACGAACAATAGATTCTACTTAGCTGCATCGGAAGTTACTTATGACTCGACCTGATATCTCAATGTATATCAAAAGCATTTTCTTGATATTGCCATTTTATATCATTCTTGACATTATCGAAGAAAAAGAAAACATGTTTTTTTTTTTGCTCAAATTATACGGGCTGTCAAGGACAACTAACTCTGTTAACTAGAGCATTTTCAATTTTAAACCAGTTCGTTTGGGATCTAGTAGACTTCGAAACTTAGCCAGAACCGTTTTTTTAAAATGATGTTTTCCTGTTGAATGAATTTAATAAAACACTTCGGTTTAGTGAGGCTTTATCGTCGGTATATTCCGAAAATAAAGAAAGAAGTGTTCCGGAAGTTTATCATCAGAAGTCTTTATAACCTAATTGATGTTTTTTTTTAATTCAGTAATGAATGAAATAAATCTTTAACAGTATTAAATTATGAACCAAATGAGAATAATTGCATCAAAACATAGAGAGTCTTTCATTAAGCGCTTCCTATCTTTAAATTTGAATAAAACAAAGTGTGTGTGAGATATCCTCGAAATTTTGTATTCGTTTGAAAGGCCTATTGACGCCATTATGTATGGAATATAACATCGTGCAAATGTCCGCCGCGGCTTCGCTGGGTGACGCGCATCCGAAATGTCCAATTTTCCATGACTCTGGCGCATAAATCAGGCTGAATTTGACCGATGGCATGGGTTATGTTGGCTTTGAGGACGGCTGTGATTAGTGGCTTATTCGCATAGACCTGCGACTTAAGAAAACCCCACAAGAAATAGTCTAACGGGGTCCAATCGCACGATCTCGGTGGCCAGTTCACATCAGCTCCACGTGATATGACCACACGTCGTTTACCTTAAGTTCCTGGGTCAGTTAAATTTTGTACGGGTGCAGGCCCAAGTCACGACGCAAAATGCGCCTGTGGTCTGCGAAAGACTGAGCTCTTGTGAGCGACGCGAAATCGACTGCCTCGGATTCTCCTGCACACTCTCATGGACAGCGGCAGACATTTTTGGCATATCTTGCGTTTCGTCAACGTACGGGTGTTGGTTGATTGTTTACTGAACCAGTGGACTCAAATTTATCCACCACACTGCGAACAGTCTTCTCGGTAGGACGGTTATGGCGACCGTAAAATGGGCAACAACAATTTTATCAGTTGCACGTGTTGTTGAACGCTATATCCATTCATGGTGATTTGGCAAAACATACTGAATAAATGACAGACAATTTGACAGATGCAGCTTCAACAATATGGCCGCTATCAACTGTCAAAGTTCGGAAGTCCCTATTGGAAGACGCTTTACAAAGATCAAAACTGTTTTGTCACGTTACTTTTACAACTAACTACCTAACTTCTCTTATTTCATTTGTGGTGAAATTTAACATCACGATATTACGTATAAAAATTATATCTTAACCTTACTATTAGACCTAGTTGGTTTGAAGTGAAATTCAAAAGATTTTAGTGCAAATCTAAAACTAGATGGTCTGATGTTGATTCGTTTTTAAATATAGGAACAGATTGTGTATTTAAATGCTACGCTTGGTCATTTACAGCCAAATTTGTATGGATTTCAAAGTTAACCTAAAGATTTCGAGTTATTGTAGTACAAATGGTCATGTGTTAAATTAAACGTATTGAAAATATATATTTACCTGTTTGATCGAAAGACAACAGACTGGAAACACGCACAGCAGAACCACACGTATAGGAAATGTCCAGCGGGCAGCACATTACCTGGCGAGGTCGTACACCCTCCGCTGATTCCCGTACATCCGTCGTTCAAGGTTAGCGGGAAGTTCATCGGGGTCATGGCGGGGCTTACCGATTTATCTAGGAGCAGTGGCAGAAATGTCCTGGGCGGGACGAGGCCTACTACGACGATACCGCAGTAAGAGACTTTATTCTTTTAATAAATTTACAATTAAGCAAAGCTGCTTTAAAACAATGATTTGATAAATATACAGCATTTAAATTATCCCTCCCATGGACAGTATAAGAATTAATATTCTAGATAATAAATAGTTACCTAATAATTTATTTTTAATTTTAAATCCGTTTACCCATATGATAAAGGATCCAAAACAGAAAAAAAATCCATTTAGACAACTCTTCATTCAGTGGTGGGTTTCCTGCTTCATCATGAATTTACCCATTTCTAACCCACCGTGAGCAATGAGGATTGTCCACGGCACACTATTATGAAAATTGGAAGAATATTTCAACAGTTTAAATAAGAAACTTTTTGTCTACGCACAGAAAAATATTTATCCTCTGACTTGCAACCAGGAAACCAACTACACCTAACATCAGATACATTGCCATTATACATACATGTATTTAATAATGATAGTAATAATCATAAGCATTATAATTTGTAAAAATATGGTGATTTAGAAAAATAGAAAAAAAAGGGTTTATAAAAAAAGTTCAATTGTAAAAAAATTAGGTAAGATAACATAACTGACATTATGGCCACAAATCTGGAAATATGTACTGAATAAGTTTTGTACATCAAGATTTAGACTTTTATTTTTTTTATTAACAAGAAACTGATTTATGAACTTTAATTTTATTTTTGTAGGTTTGGTTTTAATTTTTTTAATATTATTGAATTATTAAAAAATAAAACTGCTATGAAAACTATCTCGCCATGCTATGAAAACATGGATTGAGTTAAAGTTGGAACACAATTTTAATAACAGTTCTAACAAATTTTTGTAATTATAGGTTAAAAGTATACAAAACAGAAATTAAATATTATTAATCAGAATGTTTAATTTCACCCCCTCTTTAATATGATAGAAAAGTAAATTATTTTTTTTGTTCATTTAAATAATTAATGTAACATAATCATGTTTTACGGAGGTAAATTATTTATGTTGCTGACTAATCAAATGAAACTTTCATGTCGACAGACAGGTACACGAGTTAAGACATAATAGTTATTGTTTTGAAAAAAAAACAAAACACAATGATACTCTTGATATTGCACGGAGTTATAATGAAGCCAATTATTCTCGACTTTCCTCCGTTCGTCTAATTGGGCACAATTCCTTTCAATTGCACAATGAAAATGGATTCTGCGATTCTGATAGCTCTTATATATCTACTTCATACATTAGTGAATAAGTGCATTTACTTATGACTGAAGTATTTCAATATGCACTCTTCCCAGAAACCCCCATGGGAGACTGAAGAGGAAATGGGAGCGAGACTCCTTCCATATAAGCTGTTCATAGCTTCCCTCTAAGATGTACCCCATTCATTTTTTTCTATTTCCATGTTTTCACTTGTATATATCTATTCTAGTCTTTGCGAGTCTTCTGCCCCACGTAAAGGCATGAAATTGTATGTGGAAGTCCCATACATGTACGGAAGAACTAAAAAAATATACCATGAAACATGATCAATAATTAATCAAATATTTGGTAAGAAAAAAATATATTTTCTATAATTTTGAGTCGGGAATCAAACTGATGATCTCTGCTTCCTGATTAGCGATATGTAACATGATCTATTGGGGCTTAAGAAGACTACGTAAAGTCATTAAAACACCCCATGAACAATAATAAAAGGTTATTAATGATTAAAAATATTCTGCTATCATATTCAGTAATGCATTAAATTTAAAATATTAACTGTTTAATAATAAGTAATACATTAAGTGGACTATAATAAATATTTTTTTATTAGTCCCAGTAATATACCTATCCCATTCTACTGCGCCTCCCTAGTGAGTTCAATAAAATCATTTTCTAATAACTCTTAATCATGGGATGCATCACACTTGACCTTTTATTAAAACGACTAAACACTCGAAGAAATGCGCACTTGTGCCAAGATTAAATATCTTGAATAATTGTTCAATTTCAAACATATTAACTGTGGTATAAATATCATTTTCTAATTAATTAATGCCAAGACAATAAAGACAAATAAATTGGCATCTAAGAGAATCAATTCTTTCTTAAAAATTCATTTTGAACAGAAAAAATGAATTACTGACAATAAGACTTAACCGTCTCACACTTATTTATAAAGGTGTCTTAAAATTAAGCATAAAATATTTCAGATATTCAAAAAAAGATCGTCTTTTATATTAAGTTAAAAAATAATTTGACTCAAACATTGTATAGATTACATTGGTTTTTCTTGATATGGATTTACATGTTTAATTTGACTATTATGTATGCTTATTGAAATAAGGTTACAGTGTCATAGTGGCATTAAAGTAACTTTAATGGTGCGACTAATTGGAGAATATGTGGAGTAAAGTAGTTGCAAATTCACATTTGAAAATGTAATTACCTGGTAATAAATAAATAAAAAAAAAAAATTGGTTTCGATGGAATTTTCTCAACATTGATACTATCATTAAAATTACACCAATTATATAATATAATTAAATTTAATCTATAAATAATAATATTTATAAATCATTAACTCTTCTAAGGAATTTCTTTAAAGAACTTTTGGCAATGAAAGCACTTAAAATGTTTGCAGTAATAAAATACCTGAAATCCCTCATTACTTCTATTTCAATTTAATGTTAGCAATTATAGAAATATGTTATGTAATATATAATTTAATGTTATTCAAGTGAAATTGAACTATCATCAATAGACCTGAAAATATGCTTGGTTGCAGTTGTGGTATTCTTTAAATTTATTCATTTTAATAATTAACAATGAATAAGTTATAAATGATTAATTATACCTAATAAATAATTGTTAAAACTAAAATATTTAGGTAGAGTCATAAGTAACTTTTGTTTTTTTATCAGACATTTATTTTTCTCTCATTAAATAACAAAATTATATTAATTTTGATGAGTGCAGGACGCATTTCAAGGATTTTCTCTTGCACTCTTTGCAACTGCTGAACGTATCTATCCGCAGTAATCGTTAAATTTGACTTCAACAACTCTTGGTGAATTATTCCTTGACAATCCCTCCATACACACAAGAAAATCTTTTTGCCATGGATGTTTGCTTTCGGATCTGGTAGGGGTGTTTGATCTTTATCAAGCCATTGTCTCTTTTGCGGACTATATTGTCATAGGTAACCCATTTTTCATCGCCTGTTACAATCCTGTTTAAAAAAGGCTCAATTTTTACCTGTGTGAGCAGACTTGTAGCGATTGACGTGCGATCTTCTTTATTCCGTTCACTGAGATTGTGAGGTACCCACCCACACTCATAACTTACTGACTTTCCCTAATTTCTGCAGGTGGCGGTTAACAGTTGATTGCGATGTATTCAACCTTTCTGCTATACCTCTTGTTGATTGATGTGGATTTTGCTCCAATATTGCCTTTAAAAGGTTGTTGTCTGAAGCCTCGTCTATATAGTGAAAACAAAAACTTGTCATGGTAACTCATAGCGGGTAGATACGAACAATAGATTCTACTTAGCTTTAATAATTACTTTTTGAAAGATTATGATTCTAATAAATGGGGACAAACAAAGCTCCCCTTACACAGTTCTCTGTCTTAAGCCAACTCTTTTCCTCGGTTATGAAACACTCAACAGCCCTCCCGAGTTTTCCCTGGTCTTCCACAAGATCTCAACAGCTTATAATAGCAATTGTTCAATATATTCTACCAGGGTCAATCAATTTGAGCTGTATGTATTTCCTCAATAATAGTTTGGGCTGGCTTGAATTCGAAACAAGACCAGATAGTGGAGTTACTCTCTCCTTGTTCTTGTACCTTCCTACTTACTTATAAGAGGTCAAACACTGGGATTCGCTGGAGTAGGTAAGGAAGGGAAGATAGGTTACTTTGTACCTTCTTATAGATCCCTCTTATCAGTTCTCTGGTATCGATCATACAACATGCCTCAAAATCCGACAGAGAAAATCCTGTAAGAAAGTATATAGGCTAGGTACCGTACTCATAGTAAACTTTCTGTTTTCGATATGTTGAAAATAAATAAAATTGCTAGTTTAATGTTTTACTTTTAGTGGCCTTTCTTATAATTTAAGTACATTAAAGGAAAGATTTTTTTAAAAATAAAAATGTATTGTATACATAATAACCTCCTTGCAGGTCTAATCAGTACAAGAAGCCATTTGATTTAAAGTACTTTTGTACAGTCAGTTTTACATTGACAATTTACTACGGATTTTGAAAAAAAAAAAAGATTATTCGTCTCATTGAATCGTATTCATTAACTGACCTTAGAGTGAAATCTTTTTGAGCCCACCGAAGGATATTGTGAGTGCAAATTAGCTGCACTGTCAAGAAATGGTAAACTTTCTTTATCTACAACTAAAATTTCTGCTCCGGATTTTATTTCTATAGATGCAATAATCAATCAATATCTTAAATAAAAGCTAAGATTCAAAGACGAAATCAATGCTCTGTTGGGATTTGCTTTTTAGAATTGCCTTTAGTCACAACTAAATCTGTGCCAAACATGGAGATTCACTTATATCTATATCTTTTTAGATGAAATTTACCTTCAAAAGTATTCATGCGCAGAAAATTTATTTATAAGATAATTGTTGTTCTCTTTTTCAGACGATCTAACTATTTACAGCAAAATTCAGATTTTGATAGTTACTTGGCAATTTTATTCTTTCTTACAAAAAAATTCTGACTTTTAGAATGATCAAAATGACTACAAAAATATATTCTGTTATTTGATTATTCTTTAAAAATTAATTATTTGATTGTATTGAACAAGTGTTAACATATTCTCAATACTTTTATTAAAAAATCAATAGTATAATAAACTTTTAATATAAAAGTATTTACAGATTAAAACCAATTTGTAACAAGGTGTAGTTATTTAGAAAGTTATTTATAGACAGAATTTAATAAATACATTATTAAAAGGAAATTTAAGGAATGGCGGTGGCCACTTTGAAAAAGGATAAACCAACAACTCGCTATAACTTAATAAACACTATAACAAATCAAAACTATAAACAAAAGAAAGCTACTTACATTGATTTCATTATATGGTAAACTATTGATATATTACAGCATGTGTTGAAGTTCCTAAATAATAAAGATTTCAAAATAAAAAATATGGAGCGTGGATAAGGAAAAAAAAACATTTTGGTACACTTAATTATAAGATATAAAAGAAAGTTAAAAATTCATGTTAAAAAAATTCTTTCCTTAATTAATCATTCGTTATATACAAAATTTTATACAAATACATATTATTATTTCACGAACAATTACTTTCTTTTATTGGACGGGCGTTCAAAATGTTGTTTGTAGCCGGCAGCTTGATTATTTGTAAATTTAATGTTATGAGCAGTCTCTGAAATCCAAGGAGAATCGAACTGTGTGGTGTCTTGGTCCACCAGGTGAGTGTACTTAGTCCTACCGCTCCTCCCGAAGTTCTTAACCTGTAAACAGAAAAAATAAAATCTGGCTCTCCTAGGCGAGTATCCACCTCAAACCTCCAACTACTCTATATGAACTAGGCTGTACATAGTAACATTTTTTTATTGTATATTATATTGTGAGTACAGAATGTTGATTAGTGAAAGAAAACGTAGTTCAGTTGGACGGAATTCACTGAATAAACTATTTTCCATTATCATTTAATAAATCAATACGTCTCTAAATAAAATTTTATTGGTGCACAATCATTTTCAAGTGTTATTAAATGTATTCTTCTTCTATTCTTCCCCTTTTCAGTCCGAGGTCGCCAATATGGCCCATTTAAGATTTCCTAGATCTAACACAAGTGCGTGTTTCATTGGGCCTCACCTCCATCAGTTTCTTGGGTTTTTGGTTTACATTCATTCGACAGACATGTCCCAAAAAAAGTCAGTTGTCGTTTTTCTCAAGACTCCTTCAAGGTAGCACTTTGTAAATTTTATCTTATCGTTCCATTCCTGAGCGGATCCCATTTGGTCTTTCTAGCCACTTACCGAACATTATTCAATTCAACTGCAATCAATCTGCTTCCTTGTCTATCTAAAATTATATTTATAGGAGAGTTGGACAATGCCTTAAAGATATGAACTTCGGCATCTTAAACCTACTGCCTTGCCTTAGTAATGTTAAATTAACCAAGTTACAGATGTGGAGTGATCTTATGTGGTTCCCATTTCTATTCCGTTACATGAAATAAGATTTACCAAGCTGAAGCACTTTGCTCTCATTGGCATTAATTGTCATCTTTCTCTTATGGTCTGGCTGATTTATGTTCGGTAACAGCTTCTATGAAATGTCACACTAAGAGAGAGAACTATCTATACGGTTTTCAAGAAGTTACATAATATGATTTGACATTTAATATTACTTGAAAATGATTATGTACTAAAGAAAACTTTGTGGAGGTCCATAGCCAGTACCAAACATTCAATAATTATAACAATTTTCACCAGTAGGATACGAATATTACATTCATTCTATTTCTTATTTTATACAATATGCTATAAAAGAAGCTTTGGTAGTATCGGTGACTTAAGCTTATATGATAAATATTTCATCTAAATTCTTATAAAAACAATTTATACCTGCATGACTCGTGGCAAGATCGTTTTGTCAAAATGATCTTCAAGCGTAGCTTCGGAAAAGTCCCTTCTGAACAAGTCTTGTTCTTTGTCCTAAAAACACCAAAAACATATTCTATCAATTATTATATTATGGGGTAAAGAAAGTTTGGTTTTAAATATAATTTAAACTAATAAGGGAACCGGAAAGTAATGATGTAATCTTATGATTTTGATCAATGATGTAATCACCCTCGTTATCAGCAACCTTTTGCCACCTTTTGTGCAAATTTTCAATGCCTGATCGATAAAAACCAATTGGTTTTTGTGCAAAGTATCTGGAGATGGCATTTTGTTTGGTCATCATCCAAATTTTTAGCGATCGAAATTAATGGAAATCCGATGGCGCAATATCGGGCGAGTATGATGAGTGAGGCTGGAGATAAAAATGGGTCCTCTACGAGAATCCAAAAATCTGTCTCCACATGAATCGGTACAGGTAAGCCAGGTTGACACTCCAAAAAGGCGCTTTTGTGTGTTTGGTGGTGTATTCGCGGGTCGTTCATCGCTGATATTTGGAAAAACTGTAAATGCAGATCTTAACAGTAAACAATTGGATTAAGTAAATCAATCTTTAATTTAAAATTGCCCAGCAACTGTCAATAAAAAAGGCGTTATTCTGCACCACAATAATGCAAGATCCCACACTGTGCCTATTTATTCCACAAGAACCTGGAAAAAATTAATGAATTGGGGAGGGAGGTATTTTCTCAACCACCATACTCGCCCGATATCGGATTTACACTTATTCCGATCGCTACATTTTCTAAGTGGCAAAAAATTTCAAAATTTGGATGATGTCCAAAATGCCATCTCCAGATATTTTGCTCAAAAACCAATTGATTTTGATCGATCAGGCATTGAAAATTTGCACACTAGATGGCAAAAGGGTCATTACATCATGGATCAAATTTAATGTAAAAAAAACGACATTACTTTCCGGTCCCCCTAATATATTAAATAATTGTTAATGATTAAATTTCTGATATACTTATTATACTTATATATTTAATCATTCAAAAAATATAAAGAAATGAGATTTAGTTAGTAAAAAATAAATTCATTACCAAGAAGAAAGCTCCTCTATGATAATACTTTTGCATGAACTTATATTTTCCTTTGGTTCCTTTGTTTGTAACTTGCTTCGGATTGTTTCTAAACTCATTCCTTCTTTCCTCTTCCGTCATAACTCTCACTCTTTCGATCTCTAGCCTTTCTTTCTCGAGCCTAAAAAAAAATTAATAGTATACAAAAAAAATACATTCAGTTCTCTATATTTGGAGATATTACACTATAATAAAATCTAAAAATCATACTATCAATTGAATTTAGAAGATAATATTGAAATGTGGAAGAATTAGTTCTGCTGATGAATTACAGTCGTTCAGCAGTAATTAAATTATGCCAGGCTTCTCTCGAAAAAATTAAATAAATGTTCATTTCGGAAATGTGAGGGATTAAATAAAATTGTACCAAGGACATTCTGAAGAAATGTGGAGATACATCATTTTTTTTTTTTTTTTTCAGATAATAAAATTTGAGGCAGGAACAAAAATTACTTTTAAAACCCACGCTTATACTTACTGTTCTCGTTCTTCTCTATCTCTTTTAACTCTCTTCATTTCTCTCAGCTTCCAGGCCTCGTATTCAACTTCATCATTTTCATCGTCTGTATTCACATCGTTTAGTGAAGGATCTTCGCCGTTAATTTTACCTTTATTGGTTTCTTTCCTGATTTCCTCTTCAACCATCTGTCAAAAGATAAGATTATTATTGCTATTCAAGCTGTGAGGAATCAAAAATATGCAGTAAAAGAATTAATTAACAAACTAAGTAGATAATTAAAATAGTTTCATTTCACCTTAAGTGTGTATTTCCTTCTTTCTTCCGCCATTTTTTTAGCTTCTGCTTCAATTTCTTTCTTCTTCTGAGCTTCCTTTTCTTTTTCAAGGATAGTCACCCTTTCCCTTTTTCTCACAAATACTGGCTTTAAGCGAACTCCAACTTCTTCTTCAGAATCTATAACAGGAAAAAAAAATATATATGTGTACTAAATATTCGTTATGAAATTGATTATCGATGGACTAAGTGATAGTAAAAAATGAGTTACCAGTATATTCTTCGTATTCTGATGACTCAGCCTCACTTTCTTGTTCACTTTGCCCTTCATCTTCTTTATCAAGAACTTCAGTTTCCTAAACATAAAAACGATAATGAAATCCTCAAGGACATTTCAAAAGTAGTCTTGAAATATTTGCAGGTGTACTCAAGATTTTAAATCAACAAGCAATCCTATTTTCTAAAGTATTGCTTAAATATCTCAATAATTATCGAAATATACATATGTATTTTCCTATAGGTAGACATAAAATATACAAAGTAGTTACGAGTTTAAACAATTTATAAGGCATATTATATGGCTAAGAGATTTTATAATATTTTATAATTTATTAATTTTATAATCTGAGACGTGCAAACATTTCATACCATTTGTTCTTTTAGCGTTAAAACTCTCTGTTTTAACATTTGTCTTCTACGTTCGATTTCAGTGTCACTGAGTTCTTCTTCTTCCTCTTCTTCGCTGCTTTCCCTACCTCTCCTCATTTCTGCTTCATTATCTGAACCACGATCACCTTCAATGATCTCTGGTTCGTGTATATGTCTATAATATAAGGTTAGTTAGGGTCATTTAATCTCCATAAAACATTCATAAGAAAATAATTGCAATAAATAAATTTTGCGTTCAGTATACAAAGGTTAAGGGAATACTTAAGGCTAAAAAAAGGTTACTATTCTGCTACCTATGCCTCGAGGGTCCTTCATCATCATCATCATCGCTTTCTTTTCTCTCTTCTATGCGCCTTGTTTTGAGACGCCTGAGTCGAGGATCGTCAGGAAGCGAATCATCACTTTCAGCTTTCGCTTCAGGTGACGGTGGTGCTTTGTGTCTTCTTTGAGCGATGAAATCTTCGTCATCGGAATCTTCATCACTACTTGACATAGGCGCATATTCGGGACGTTTACCAGACACATATCGGTGGACTTTGACTTTCACCATAGTCAATTCACCTAAAAAATGAAATTCATATTAATAATTATAACTTTAATCATGGTTGACTTTGATTGGCAAGTATATATTTTAAAGTTGAAGTATGCCTTTATTAAAACATTACAATGTCAAAGAATACGAACTATTTAATGGAAATTTTCATTTTTTTTTTAGCATAAAAAACATCTAAATCTTACGAATCTATTAAATATTATGACATGAATAAAAATATAATAATGGTTGATAAAATGTGTATTATTTCTATACAGTGTATATGTCAGAACACACTGAACATTTTCGGCTTGTTAAATTTCCATTTGAGAGCTAAAAATTTAAAGCAAACAGTTTGTCCGATCATAACTAGATTAAATCAGAAATTATAATAGATCTCAAGTATTTTTTTGAAATTAAACTTTAGGAGACTAATCATTGGGGGTAAAAAGGACATTTAGGTGCAAATCGGATTTCATCTACTGCCCATATAATGCATAGGAGTAAACAATTACAGTTAATGAGAGAATTAATCAAACATTTAGAAAGGGGACGATATTTGTTTGATCGACTTGAAACATTAACTGTAATTTATTTAGTAACATACCTTTTTCATTTTTGACGGGGACGGCTCCTGCCGTACTTATGATGTCGAAAGAAGTCGGCTGGGGATAGAAATCCATTTTGAAAATATATATATTTCCTACACAAAAGAAATATGGATGTGCACTAAGAAGTAAACAAAATACTAGTAAGGTTAAGCACAAAGTCAACGAGTTGACAGTGAGGTTACAGTAATATCCATCTTAAAAAAAACAGAGAGCTGTTAAAAAAAACGTATCTTCAAAAATCACAAGCTGTTATTTATTTTAATCTATCATCCCCCCCCCCTCTCTCTCTAAAGTTCATTACACACCATGTCTCTCTTTTTGGAATGGGACCAAAATCATTTGCTAAAATTACATAATCAATATACTTGACTAGGTGATGCGGCTCACCTTCGGTATACCCCACTACTTACGGTACCCCGCTATTTACCCACTTGACTGACAATACAGCCAAAGGTCTCCAACGTTTGCAGAATGGGATCATGCGAAAAGTGGTCCGACATACCTCTTTCGAGAGGTTAAAGAACTCGTTGCTTGGTGCCCCGTCGGTGGGTGAGTTCATCCGCCGGAGACACACCAAGTTTTTTGACTCGTTGCAGCACCTGACCAACCCAGTGTTTAACACTATGACCCCACCACCCCTCTCATATCGATGGCAACAGACTGTCGGAGGAAAATTAGGTCAAGAATCAGTATGTAAGTTAGTTTTAAGTTTGATTAAAAAAGTGAGCCCCATCACCTTTATTAGTCAGTTCAGACCAGTCACGTATAATGTGTATCATTATACTTGTTTATTCCATTATATAATTTTTATAAAATAACAAAACCTGTATATAATGTAGCGATGCTACAGGAAATACAAAAATAATTCGTAAATAGATTCGCCTGAATCTATAATTGTATATTTATATGTAAATGAATTATATGTAAATTTAAAGGGGCTATGAAATAAAAATCATCTGCTACGGTTCTGAGGTTATTCGGAGGGTGACGAATTGCTTTGGATGCCTGTGGGCACGCTTCGAAAATGTGGTTGGGTGAGGGTTCAGTTGCTGATGACAATGTGCTTAAAGGGTGGGTTCAGAAGCATTGGTCAGGTCACAACGGGTCAGCGTGTCAAATGCGAAAAACAAAAAGGTCGTTTTTTTACTGTTTTTTTTTTGTTTTGGATAAAGGAATAGCCAACGACAGCTTCCAAACCTCTCTACTTCAATAATCCTGTATGGGCCCCAGTCCACGCGCATGTTAATCAATGAAGTTTTCCACCTTATGGACAGCTGTGTCTTACTCTTAATCTTACTCGGCCGTAACCAGCACATTCCGCACCCTATCAAATGACAGTCTCTGCGTAATTGTTCCCATTGGATTTGCTGACAGTAGATAGACGATACTCGAGAAGTAGAGTCCTAGAGTTGAGGTATTTCACAATGCGTGTACTGTTACGATCGAACTCCTCACTGAGCGATAGCTTTATCGAGAACAGCCGGAAAAATGACAGACAGACATATCTCTTTCCGACCATTGAGATCTGGACTCAGAAGAGAGACATGGTCAGGTAGGAGGATAAGGCTGCTTTTGTCATTACTTCCACCGGTGGTAAAATAGAACGAATGTTTTGTTAAGAAGAATGTTGGGTTTTATTCTCGAACCACTTATTCTCTTGAAATTTTTAATAATGAAAAATTCATTGTATTTTTGCACCTCCGGTAGAAATAGTCTCTGATATTCTTTATTTTTCTAAAAACGAGCGGGCGATATATTTTTCTTAATAATCGACAATTCCATAACAGCGATAGTAGCGCTTCCAAGCGGCAGCTGATGGTACTTGGACGGAAAGCTTTAGAGATGACCCAGCTCGTTCAATTCTGTGAACCGCTTTTACCTTGGTCGTTCATTTGAGTGATCCGTTTATTGATAAGGAGGGGCTTAACTTTCAAATAGTGTTAAAGAATCGTCTCTTGTGCATGTTCTACCATAAAAATAGTTAAATTTATTTAATTTTGAAGTTATATTCCACAACACTTTGGCTCACACTAAATAGGAGTTGGTCAATGTACAGTAACTGCTTTTAAAAGTTTAAATTCAGGAACTGTTTTTTTAGCTCTCTCTTTTAGTTTATGTTCTATTAGTTCTGGAAAGTTAAAATTTACGTTTTTGAACTATTGTAAAATCTATCCCTTTCTTAAAGGAAACCATTCTTTTGGCGAGCACATTCTTTGGTTTTGTTCAAGAGGAACCATTTAACAAGACCATAGAGCTTCCGAGAACAGTTTAAACTCTACCTAAGGACTTTCTAAGTTTTGAATCTCCGTTTGTCAGGGACGCCCGGAATAAGGTCTCGTCTACCCGGCCACTTCCCGTCAGAAAGAGATATATGAATAAACCTGTGCTCTTTGACCTTTGCTGTTGGCCAAGACGGTGGGAAGCTTAATTCGTATTTGCTTATTGATCTGACACCATAAGATCTTAGAAGGTGTGCCCCGACAATGCACTATGTTCAGGATAAGTGGTATAGGCTAGGTATTATAGGTAGTTTACGTTGTCTTGGAATGACCACGAGTTCACACTCGGTATTGGAGGGTAGGCGAAAACCGTCCGGATTCCAAAGGCAAGGGTGAACCGGAAAGAGACAGACTGGATCAGTGGGAGAGACGCTACTAGGTACATTTTGTAGGGCCCCAAATGCTGTCATATGCATCAAAGGGATCCCTTCCAAGGATGTGCTAGGTTAAGAGAGACGAAGGCAAAGAATCCCACTAGGATGGTGTGGGGCATGACAACGCCGGACTAAAACAATAGAAAGGATAGAAAAGAGAGGTGCAGAGTTAATTAAATATGAAATTCATGGTTCGAACAGAGCAACAAGCGCCAGTGCAGAGAGAGAGAGAGAGAGAGAGAGAGAGAGAGAGAGAGAGAGAGAGAGAGAGAGAGAGAGAGAGAGAGATGAGAGAGAGAGAGAGAGAGAGAGAGAGAGAGAGAGAGAGAGAGAGAGAGAGAGAGAGAGAGAGAGAGAGAGAGAGAGAGAGAGAGAGAGAGAGAGAGAGAGAGAGAGAGAGAGAGAGAGAGAGAGAGAGAGAGAGAGAGAGAGAGAGAGAGAGAGAGAGAGAGAGAGAGAGAGAGAGAGAGAGAGAGAAGAGAGAGAGAGAGAGAGAGAAGAGAGAGAGAGAGAGAGAGAGAGAGAGAGAAGAGAGAGATGAGAGAGAGAGAGAGAGAGAGAGAGAGAGAGAGAGAGAGAGAGAGAGAGAGAGAGAGAGAGAGAGAGAGAGCACTTCAAGCGTCTGATTCCGACTTTCTGAAAAAAGGCAGAACATTCCTGCCTATACCGAATGAGAGATCGTTTTATTTCGGCCAATCACGAGGCTGCTACGCCCGAGCCCATCGGTGTCGGGATCTTGAACTAGTCCCTTCTCTTTATACTGACGCCGAAGATTTATTGATAAAATATGGAAAGGTGGGCGGGTGTTTTCTGGTCCATGAAGATCTTCTATGAAGAATGAAGAATTCTATTTATTCGTGGTGAAAAAGTTGGCACAACAGAAACTGTTGGAAAATCTGTCCGTTTCTTGAAGGAAACCTTACAAGATTCTTTTGTTGTGGAACAGTCTCTGGTTTGGTGCCAGATGAACCATTTAATAAGAGCGTGGAGCTTCCAAGAAGAGTTTGGACTCAACATAAGGACCTTGTAAATTTCGAATCTCCGTGTATTACTCATTACGGCTATTGCCCAGCCCAAAGAGAGAGGGCATTACAAGGTGATGGTGAGGATGTTCTCTTTAGATACAGTAAAAATGATTACACAACGCCTCAAAATGTGTTGATAAGATTTTTGAGTAGAATAACATGACGAGAACTATAGAAAAACAAGTAAACCGTTGGAGAGTTGAGCCTGTTTCGCAAACATCTAAAATTTATCAAGCCCCAACTCAGGATATTATGATGGTTAAATTCGCTATAAAGAAGGCAATGCACAAAAAATAGTTATTTTATTTGTTCAAAGAGCGATTTTAGGCTTTAACAGATAAAAGTAAGTCTAATTTATTGTTAAAAATGACCGTGTAGTTTTTATGAGTCATTGATAAGATCACTCGATATTGTTTATTTTCCTCGTCCTTTACTTTGTTTGTAAATACTCTCCACTGAAAATATTTAAACTCAAGATGAACGACCACTTTCAGCTTTTTTAAAGCTTTTAATTTCGTAATCTATTTAACAAAACCTTTTATAAAATGGTATGCAACATTTGTGGCAATTTTATTATATTAAGTCAAATTACACTGTCTGGATTAGAATACTAGTAAAAACGTATGTGAGAAAGTATAAACTCAGAATATTGTCGACTCTTTAAAGTTTATATTCTTTTTAACCATGAGAATTTCCACCGCGTTTTTTAAACAGCTCAAACAGCCTTCTGGGAACAACTCTTACCAAGTTTATCAAAGTGCCCTCTGCTACGTTTTTTCAAGCTTGTGTGATCCTTTCTTTACAAGTTCCTTGATATTTTTTAATCTCTTGCTTCTGAAGGCCATATACGCCCCACGATTC
Source organism: Acanthosoma haemorrhoidale (assembly GCA_930367205.1). NCBI lineage: Eukaryota > Metazoa > Arthropoda > Insecta > Hemiptera > Acanthosomatidae > Acanthosoma > Acanthosoma haemorrhoidale. Next base: position 163,006,003 of record OV884011.1, on the reverse strand, counting down.
TCCACAAATTTTCTATGGGTCCGCTCTAAATCCTCAAACCATTGTTTTGTAAACCGTGATGTGTGTCATCTTGTTGAAAAATCGTCTCGCCCTTTTCAATGAAAGCTGTCCATATCATAATTACTCCACCACCCCAATGTGACCTTAGCGACAACGTTTTTTTTTGTCTTTTCTTAGGTCGTTGTGAGAGATTTTTTTTGAGCTGCTCTTTTCTTATAATTTTACGATATTTTGAATACGTGGTATCGGTTATCCACTTCTATACCATGTTGGCACCAGACTACATGGTTAAATCGCCTCACAATCTGATCAGAAGAACACCGGTTTTTTTAATTTATCTCCCATGATGAAAACCTTTGATGCCTTCCAGTTCTTATGTATTTTTTCCCGCAATTTTCTGTACCTCAATTCAAAAAGTATTTAACCCTGGGAACGTTTTAACTCATGAGCGATTTGCCTTGCGTCATCTCAGTTCTTTTTAAGTCGATTATTCTTTGCTGCTCATTTTCACTAGGTTGAGTCCCGCGCGATTTATTTTAAAAGATTAATCAACACGGATACGCAAACTTTAATGTGAACAGGTGAAATAAATTGATATTCTTTTAATTGAAAATAAACATTGATTAGTATCTTGAGTTTATATTTATTCACAACGTAAATAACATTTGTTTGTTTACATGCTTTGTTGTTGTTTGATTATGAAGTAAAGCAATTACATTTAAATGATTTCTACCAATGTAAAAATATGAAATCTAGTTTAAAATATTTTTTTACAGATTTAAAAAACAATTTAATTGTAACTATTGAGTTTACATTTTTAAAAAACATTTCTTTTTGAAATGCAAAAAGTTTTAATATTCAGTTAGGTCCTTTGATTCTTTAATTTGGTATGAAAGCATCCACGATTGAATGACCCTGTACATTCAACGTGAATGTTTTCTTATAATTTTACGATATTTAAAATACATGGTTTCTGCTTCTGTACTAAGCACCAGACCCTAGGTTGAATCGCCTCACAATCAGAAGAACCGCGATTTCTTTATTTTAAAGAAATTTGAATTTTATTTTATTCAATTGAGTCATTAAAAAAAAAAAAAAAAGCTAAGGTTCTTTTAATGTTTTATTATGGATCGTTTATAAAGGGTGACCCAGAATTAACGCAAGATTTGAAATTGCCGCCATTTGTGCAATAAAGTACTGGCAACCCTAAAAAAAAACCAATTTTACAGCTGACAGTTAAGGGTTAGTAAAAATGGAGCGTTACACGATAGAGGAACGTGTCTTTATTGTTGAACATTATCTAAAAAAAATGAAAGTTTAGCGGCCGCAGTTTGAAAATTTCATACTAAATATGGTCGGAATAGTGTTTTGACTTCATCAACTGTGAAGAGATTAATTGAAAAATTTAGGGAGACTGGATCAGTTGGAGACACTTAACACACAGTGTTGTTGAAAATCCAGGAACATCAATTCGGCGTCGTAAACACAGTTCTTTGTGCCGAAATTGGATGATATTGATGTGGCCAATATGTGGTGCCACATGCCATACATGAAACAATTCAAATACTGCACGAGACATTTCCAGGTCGTGTACTCTCTCGTTTCGGTGATCAGAATTGGCCTCCTAGATCGTGTGATTTAACACCTTTAGCTTTTTTTTTTATGGGTTATTTGAAGTCAAAAGTGTATGTCAACAAGCCCACCCGTGCATTAAAAGAGGAAATTCAACCACATTTATCCGAAATGGTCATGGAAAATTTCGACAAATGAGTGCGTATGTGCCAGCAAAGTCGTGGGGGCCATTTATCCTATTTACTTTATAAATCAATAAAAAAATAACAAAAATACTAAAAACTGTTTCAATTTAAATCAAATATAGCGTTAATTCTGGCACACCCTATATTATATCAAGAATCTTTATCTTTAAGAAAGAGTCTTATCATTGTCTAATGAACGAATTGTTCATTGAGCGAATGAACGGCTCTTCGGGACCGAACCGTTGGGGAACGGCGCACTCCCTACCGCCAAGAGATGGCGCCAATGTCGCGAAGCTGGAACCGGGGAATGCCAGGAATGCTGTGTATTCAGCCTAGGGTTCACAGGCACCATTGCCCGACGCGCTCCCGACCATGTCAGTGTGCAGTGCTGTGATGTGAACGCGTGTGTGTTTACTATTTTTCATAACACATATATCAGAGTGTTAACAACAATAACAATAATAATTAGTACAATAGCCCTGTTCGTTCCACGTTAAATGTTATCCGGAGGTGTCACAGTTGAGAGAGGTTAGTTTTCTGTTCGACCTGTGGAAAGACATAAGGTAAGTGAGATTCGTACACTTTGTTGTTCGTTTTACGTTTTGTTTTTACAATGTGTCTGATGTAACCGTTCCGATGTTCTCATTCATTACAAACAAACAATCCGATACATTTAAACACAAGATCTAAGCGGTATTATACATTTATATTTTATTTTTATTTTTTTTATCGACAATGACAGCAGCTGTCAAATAGTTGACGCTAAAGGTGTTATTACTAGTAATTATTTTCTCCAAGTAGAACTACTTTGTTCTTAAATCATTAAAAATATAAGCCCGTAATTCGTTTAATAAATTCAGGGCGGGAAAACCTTTGAATCAACAAGTGAGTCTTCAATGCGCAGAAGTATATTACACACCGAATTAACCAGCTTAAAACAATTAGGTTTTGTTTTAATATTTTAATGTTGCATTATGAATCGTTTATATTATATCAAACAGGAGTCATTTTGTAAATTGTATCAATATTGAGTTTTCTTAACAATTAATCACAATTTCTATTACCGTTTTAAGTATTGCGTACTTAAAAATCTTTCCTCAAACCAGTAATTATGATTAAGAGTTTATTATTCTCGTTACTCTAAAGGACTAGGTAATCAAACATGATTTACGCCTACGTTTAATATTAGCTCCTGGGGTGGGAGGAGGCCGGCAAAAAGTTGGTCCGGCCAGCACCATTCTGTTCGCGTAAAGATAGCTCAAATCATAAGATCAATGTTTTAAGGCTTAAAAATTACTATTTGAAATAATAATTCAGGGATCTGCCGAAATGTTATACTTGAATCTCAAGGTGAACCGGAAATATTCAATCAACTGAGAAGTTGATGGAGAAAAAGTGTTTTTGTTTCATCAATTTTGAAATACAATAATGAACGATAAAGTGAACTTAAGAGCAGATTTTGATAATAATTGTAATTGATAACTTCTACGAATTGGTTCCAGTTGTCTTTTTCACTATGTACATTAGTAATGAAAAATTACAATGTAATGCGGGTCAACTGTCCAATCATAAATTACAGTTCATCCGTAATTGAAGGGTTTGCTGCAAAAAGGAGGTAGCTCCAATTTTTCCATTTGTTGGGAAACCAAACAAAACGTTTAAAAAATTCAAATTTTAAGTTATGTAAAAATATTGTTGTTGCTTACTTTCAATTATGGTGTTTACATATTACGATTGGAGCTGCATCCTTTTTGTGCCAAATAAAAGAGGTTTTTTTTTGACACAAGAAAGTGTTTCTAACTCCCAACAGCTATGGGATGGAGCTACCTCCTTTTTGCAGCAAACCCTTCAATTGTGAGTCGCTCAATTGTAATGCTTACGGGAAAATAATCCATATTATTTTATAAACCATTTTTATCACTTTGTATCCCTTTTTGGGCCGAATGGAATTTTAATTGTACAATTTCTAATGGTTGTGTCTGAAAAGTATATTTTTTTAGAATATCATCGAATTTCGTTTGAATGAAGCTCAGCCAAATATATATTTTTGTATTTTTTTTTTTAGCAAAAATGTGTGAACATTTTTTTGGAAAATGCCCCGAAGTTGTTGGAGCAGGTAAAATGGGACCGTCCGTCTGTAAACAGTCACCAACTTCTAATTTATGGTATATGTACCTACCGTGAACCTTTTATTTTGGAACGAAGCATTTCGGTGCATCTGCAAAGTGTAGATTTTTTCCAGGGCAGAATAATTTTTTTTCTGGAGACATTTTTTATTGCATCAACACTCCTTATTCAACTTTGGATAGAGGTGACATTACCATCCCCGTTCAGGTGGTCAAGGATAGTATAAATGTCTTAATTTCTTTTACTATCAGGGTCTACTAAGATTTTGTCAATGTTTTCAAAACCAGAAACCCTTTTTTTTCGCCCGCCTGCCTGTCTTTTCAGTTATAGTGAGTCCCCTGTTCAGTCTATTATGTATATTATTTTCGTGGATGTCTGTTTGACATTCAGAGGACATTATACCCATCTCCATAAAACATGATTAAGAGTCATTAATTAATTAGTTTTATAAAATTGTGTATTTCTTTAGCTTTTACTTGGGTATTCAATTAAATATATCCACGTCTCTTATATATATATATTACTTATGTTATTTATATTATGTTATGACAATATATATTATTTATGTTTTTTTTTCAAATACATATTAAAGAATTCAATATAGATTCTACAAATGAATCTATTTACAATAGGTCATTATCAATATATGCCTTGTTTCTTGGCTACATTTTCTAATTATTTTACACTGTGATTTGCGCTTACACAAAAAGTATAATGATGTACATTAATTTTCTGGACATCTTAAAAAAGTAATAGGGCTTACCTTATGCATCATAGGCTTAAAACTAACTTACATCTAACAACAAAAACTAAATATTAACCTAATTTTCCCTGACAGTCTGTTGCCATCGATGCTGCAAGGGTGGTGGGGTCATAGTGTTCACCAAAGTTTCATATATGTATAAGCGATATACAGTATAGAAGTTTTAATTGACGTCCGAGAGATAATAAAAATAAATTCACTGTGAAAAATAAAGGTCGTTAAACATTTTATGGTAATTAAAAAAAACACCATATTTTCCTATCGTTTTAAGTAGAGCATTAGATTACATGCTTTTACCTGTTGGGATTTACTTAGTGTGCTGTAAGTAATTGCAAAACGTTTCCGCTGCAATAACGAAATTTTTAATTGTTATTTCTTCGCTAGAATGGTTTTTACTGCTGTGCTGTTGGTAACACCTGTTTTTCTCCGTCTTTCTTTAGATTTCCTTATTTCGTTCCACATACATATGTGTTGCTGTGGTGTGAATTTTCGGGTCCGTGACGTATTCTCCTTGTCACGATAGGAGAAGAAAAAGAAGTTTAAGATAGTGAGTTGAACTTCCGGAAGAAGAACTGAAGGAAAAGAGTGTCTTGGGGCTATGCTCTGCCGAAAACACTACAAAAATATTTTCAAATTTCCTTTTTTTTTTCCTTTCATAGCCCCTTTAAATTTACAGATAATTATATATAATTATAGATCCTCAGGCATATCTATTTACAAATTATTTTCGTATTTCCTGTAGCATCGCTACATGAAAAGGTAATTAGTTTTGAAAATATATACATATATTTTTTAAGTTTTAATTTTCGGGGACGGATAGGTGCCTTTCATGAACCGCCGCCTACTTCTGCAAACAGAGCTTTAAGTGAAAGGTGATAGAAAACATTCAAACCCAGAGCCTTCATGATTATTATTAGTAAGAACATGAGAAAAAAAAGATTACTTGTTTATACTGGCAGTTGGTTAGACTGGAGTTGTTCCGTTCTACGCTCCGACCGGATCTTAGCTGAAGACGCCAAACGCTCCGTTCATGGTGGTCTCCATGGAAGCAAGAACTCTTGTGGTTGACAGGGCCTTAAACAAACAAGAAAAAAAAAATACGTACCAGATGTGTCATCCGAACTGCCAAAAAAAAAAATGCTGGCGAGACTGTTTCCTAAGTCCCTAACGGCAATCTTTGACTTTTAGAACGAACGAACGATGAACGTAGCTGCTGTTGTATCTTCTCTGTCTTTCAAACAACAGAGTTTATTAAACACTTAAATGCATTCAAAGAATCTTGAATCCAAGGTTCTCAACAGTAATGTTAATATACTATTAATAATCTGCACTAGAAGGGCAATTAATGATTGTGATACACGATCGCATTCATTCGTATCAGGACATGAGGGGAGAAAACTGACCATTGTCAGAACTCGCAATGACTAAATATTTCCTTAAACCACGGGACCGCTACCGCTTCAATCCCCAGGGTTATAGGGATGGGTGATACTTAAAAGTGATCTTTCTAGAAGATTTGGATGCTTAGATCATTTTATGCTATCAAACGGGTAGAATAACACATTCAATATTCGAATGACATTTGAAAAAAAAATAGCGTAATTTGTCCTGTTTTCTGAGAGTTAACCCATTCAGAGAATAGACATTTATTAATGAAGGTGAAGAACGTTTGAACGAAGGCCAGAACGTCCACGGTTGGAATCACATGAAATCCCATAGTAACCTATCCAACCATCCTAATACCGTAGCACAGTCATTGCATTGCACCACTCATCCCTATAATCCTCCTCGGAGACTAAAACGGCAGTGGCCTCGTGATCTGATATAAATACGTGACAGTGTTGTCCTGGCAATGGCCAGTTTCTACAATCATGTCCTGAGCCTATGTGGCTCTCACGCTCTTGTTTAACTTCCACTGCCTTGTATCCAGTGACGCGGCTGACGTGGGAGCGTGGAGGACTTCCCAAGACTCCGCTTCCTCTTTCGCATGCAGGGGACGTGACGAACATTTGGATTTAGGAGGCCCCTGGGCTGTTTGTAAGTACTGTATGAATGAGCGAGTGAATGCAGATTGTAAACATGGTTTGAATGAGAACATTTATCACAATTACTTATTGCCCAATGAGGCAGATTGTAATTTTATGACAATAAAAAAGTTTCATATCCTGAACCATTAATTCTGAAACCTCAGTCAATGATTACAATGCTTACTTTATTGGTTGCATATAGTCATTTGAACAAAGATATTGATATAGAGAAAATAACAAACAATGATATCCATTTATAAAACGTAGTCATGTTTAACTTTTTAGCGTTCTAATTATTCGAACTTCGAAGTTCTTTGAGACCATTCTATCGGATACTCCTTGGTTACGGAGCTCCCAGTGTTAGACAATTGACACCCTTTCTTGTGAATTGAATCCAGAGATGGGTTCCTTCAAATTCCGTCAACGTCAGGTTTGCTTACTACAACGCATCCCCCTATTCTATTCTTCTTCAGATTTGATTCCTTCCTCCGGAAGTAGCAGACACCCCGAAGGTGTGGAGTCCGCATCCCCCTCCCCTCGGCCAGGTCTATCAATAGCCACGGAAGTTTGTAAGGGCGGGTCTTCTGCTAGGGCAGCAGTCGCGTAGGGATGTCACATGTGCCGTACACGTGCAGGCTACCCTCAGGGAGCATCTTCTCCAATATAGCAAAGGTAATCCTCAATATTCTATATTAGACCTGGTCTGTGCCATGCAGGGCAGGAAGGGCGGGTTGCTTAATCAAAGGCCACCCGATTGCCACTACCGTAGCTTAAACCTCGAAGAAATGTTCTTTTTTCGTTGTCGTTACAAGCCCAAGTCCCCCACAACGTGGTCATCTCAACCACTACAACTTATTTTTCGTTTAATTATATCAAATGTTAATTCTCTTAATTAATTTGGTACCGAGAATATTACAAATAACTGAAAATTCTCCGTTCTTTTCTGTGACTGTCTTCTGAACATCTCGTGTTTAGAACAGATTTGTCCATGTCCGGTACCAGGGCTGGGATAAGCTCTGCTGGAAATTGTGACTGGACCAGAAAATCCCGGGTTGGAATCTGGTTGGTCACTGTCATTTTTGTCTTGATTATTATTGAAATTATTGAAAATCGTGACCTTCGGGTCAACTCGACACAATGGGGTCAACGATCACTCTTGATTATGTCAAAATTATCAAATCGAGAATCTCATTCGTTTCTTACTTCTTATGAGAGATGAAATGAGAATATATATAACGTAACTATATAACATTAGATTTACCTTATGATATAAAAACCTTTTGAATTTTCATTTAGTCGTCGTTAAATAAATTATTTTTAACCCAATGAAAATATATATATTATCATGGCTCTCAGATATGTAACTACGATTTGTACTCTTTTAATCAATAATTATTGAAATTTATACACAACAGTGTTATAAATCACAGCTAATAATTATTAAGAAACACCTTTTTTGCCAGAGAAAACTCGATTTCACCAACGTAAAAAACCCATATTTCAGTGATTACTAAAATTGATGAAAATAGATTTTGAAGACGCGTCCGGTGTTTCAAGTTGGGTCTTGTTACTATCGCGATTGTTTCAAAGCTTGAATATATACAAACGCGTGTTATTAACGTTGAACTTGAAATATTGGGGGGGGGATAAATCCACCTTATGGGTTAAGATACTCTATGACAAGTAAACAACTAATTCGTTCATCGGAAAATATTTTGTTGTTTTAGGTTAGAATCCAACTTATGTTACATGCTATATGTCAGTTAATATTATTAACACCTTATCATGAGTTTCAAGACGGTTTGAGACTAAGTAAGTAAGCTTCTGAAAACATTGCAGGGTCTTTTGGGAATAGAGACACACTGATATTTGAGCATTGATTTTGCCACCTTTAACCTTTTTTTTTTAAATTATGTTTTTATTTATATTTATGTTTACTTTGACACGTGTTAGTGAACCTTGGTACCTGATAATATTTCAGTTTAGTTTTGTCATCCTGAAGGGAAACATCATGCCATTATTTGATTTAGCTGCTGAAGTAGATACGAAGGAAAAAGCGGTTTTGTTTCTTCAATCTAAGGGGGCATTGCATAGTGAAAAAATGTCCATCGAATGAAACTTTAACTAGACGAAAAGGATACATGGAGATGCAACGTGAGAGGCTGCAAAGAAACCTTTGGATTGAGAAAAGGAACATTTTTGATAAACAGTAACTTGCCATTTAATAAGTTTGTCATTTTTCTCTACTGTCGAACAAAAGATTATATACATCTACCAAATTTTGTCAAGAGGAACTAGGACTAGCAAGACTCAAGGTACAAAGAAGTTTGGTAGACTCATATTTGTGAGAATTTTTATGCCGCAACAGAAATAGCGGTAATAATTTGTTCAATCAATTATTAAATGACATTGTAAATTTTTGGCGACCAGAATAAATATGTTCAAACACCGAAACATCTTTTACTAAACACATTCTCCGAACCTTTCATTTACAGATAATAGACTACAAATAATCAGGGGTCCCTATTCCCTAAAAGACCCTAATTGCATTTTTAATAAATGGCGTTGATTTCCCCAGATGAGGTTAAAAAGAAGTAAATTCCATTTATTAATAGATGTTGCTGCTCCGAACGAACGTGTTTAAATAAAATCTGATATCGAAATGACTGGTTATGATGAATTACTATTTCGAATAACTACAGCTCGTTAAGCAAATGATGACTGTAAAATTTGTTAAAAACAACTGTCATTTTTCTTTTGCAGTTGCGGTTTATCACAAACAAACAATTGAACCTTGAAAGAGAACTATTATCATTTATTAGTCATATTTAAACTGGGACTTTTTTTTTTATTGTTACTCACAACTGTTTTAGCGACTATTTGATATTTTTGCATGCATTTCGTTTCAAATATGTTTTATATATTTCTTACAATAGTAAAAGGTGTCCCAGAATTAACGAAAAATTTGATTTAAATAGAAAACACAGTTTTTAGTATTTTTCTTGTTATTTTTTGATTGAATTATAAAGTAAATAGGATAGGGTTATTTATGAAATAACACATTACGGCAACTGGCTTCCACAACTTTGCCTGGCACATACGCACTCTTTTGTCGAAATTTTCCATGACCATTTGGCTGGCATAAATGTGGTTGAATTTCGTTGATGCAGCGTTAAATTTCCTCTTTTAGTGCTCCGGTGGATGTGGGCTTGTTGACATATACCTTTGACTTCAAATAACCCTATAAAAAGAAATCTAAAGGTGTTAAATCACACGATCTAGGGGGCCAATTCTGATCACCGAAACGAGAGAGTACACGACCTGGAAATGTCTCATGCAGTATTTGTATTGTTTCATGGGCTGTATGGCATGTGGGACCATCTTGTTGAAACCTCATATTGGCCAGATCAATATCATCCAATCTCGGCACAAAGAACTGTGTTATCATGTCGCGATATCGAGCACCAGTAACAGTCACTGCTTGACCAGCCTCATTTGACACTCTCACGCACTGCTTCGATATTGACATTTGAACGGCTTGTTTTAGGACGACCAGTGTGTTTAGTGTCTCCAGCTGATCCAGTCTCCCTAAATTTTTCTATTAATCTCTTCACAGTTGATAAAGTCAAAACACTAGTCCGACCATATTTTGTATGAAATTTTCGAACTGCGGCCGCCAAACTTTCATTATTTTTGAGATAATGTACAACAATAAAGACACGTTGTTTTATCGTGTAACGCTCAATTTTTACTAACCCTACACTGTCAGCTGTCAAATTGTTTTTTTTTTTAGGGTTGCCAGCACTTTACAGCACAAATGGCGGCAAATTCAAATCTTGCGTTAATTCTGGGACACCCTTTACTTACATAAGAATGAATTGGGGCTGATAAAATTCGAACCCACACTGTATATGTTTCATGTTTCAAATGATAAAATATCCATTATGTAAACATTTAAATTAAACAAACATAAAATTGATAAAAAAAAACTAAATTTGTTTGCTATTCTCTAGGCAAGAGAACAGACTCCACAGTCCTCATTGATAAAGAATTGTCGCCATTAAAAAACTGGGAGGGGAGAATGAATGAGATATGAGGAACAACTGAATGAATTCGTTCAAATTGCACTAGCAGAGTTTCCTAATGAATTTTATATATTTTTCGATATGTATAATCTTAGCGGGATATATGCATTTAGGTAACTAAACCATGGTTTAACATTGCACAACCGAAATAATTTTTCTGGAATTTAACCCCATTTTGATGTTCTAAATATTTCTAACCTTTACTTTTTAAAATGAATAATGACTGACTTTTAGTTTGTCATTCTTACTGAATCATGGCAAGGAGAGCGCTTTAGTGATAGTGCCTAGGACATTATTTTGAAATATTTCTAGTTTGTTAGGAATTGCTTGTGTTATGGGTAGATAGAAAACAGAGCGACTATCCGCGTGCAATGGTGAGCGAGTTATATGAGCAGATGTCTTGTAATTTTGATTAGTATGTAAGTTAGTTTTTAAGTTTTATTTTGTTTGATCAAAAAGGTGAGCCCCATCACCTTGTAGAGTCTTGTCAATGAAGCCAAGTACATTGTGTATCATTGTACTTGTATTGATTATATAACTTTTATACCGACTCAGACCTTGTATAGAGTGTACCGATGGTACAGGACATATAAAATGTGATATGTAAATAGATTCGCCTAAAAGTTGTCATTTTTTTTAAGGGGATTTGGGGGGGGGGGGAGTTGTAATTTTGAATGAATTATGTAGTTTAGTGTTTTTGAGTAGAAGTTTTTTGACGCCATTGTCTTGTGAATATTTTTGCTTGAAGTGCTTTCATTTGGAGAACCGCCTGGGGTATTTCTTGCAATGGCGCTTAAAGGTGTTCTTTACTGCTTGATCAAGGCAATAATTATTGGTGTAAATTTGTGTTTAATACTGATGTTTAGCATAATTTATTATTGTTATGTTCCATGCAATCGCTGATGATTTGAAGCTGTAATGAGTGGGATGTGCCTCCACATTTGATACATATAAGGAAGCTTCATCCATGTTTAAAAGATATACGACAGTCTGTCGTGGGAAGTGGTCTTTGGCTATTGAGACATGCGCATTCGAAGTGCCACTCATGCTTTGTCTGTATATGTGGGTTTGAATCCTAGAACTGCTCATCCCCTTACCTGCCTGCCTACTTTACGAAAGTGTGAAATAACGATTTTCCATGCTCAGAAATGTTAAATGTTGAACTCTGTGAACACTGAAGCTTTTTGTTAAATCTGATCTTAAGGAATACCGCTAACCTCCCCCCCCCCTCCCCCTACTACCGCTCCAATAAGGTTTCTCAGTCTTTTGTTAGGTCGTTTGGTAGGCTTCATCCACAGACATTGTGAGCAGTATACAACGTTTGCTTGGAACTGTTTTCCTCAAAGATGTTTATGGAAATTATGTTGCAATATAATATTACAGAATATTGCAATGCTAATATTATATATAATGATAAAAGTAGAAGGGGGTTGAGCAGAACTGTGTACCTGCCTCGTGACTTCATGGAAGTCACTGATATTTTTAAGTAAGCAACCGCATTCCTTCCAAGACCTCCATCCCAATTCCCACAACTACCCTTCTCTTATACACATATGTCTCAGCTTTAGCCCCAGTCCCCACTTGTTTCCCAGACACTCGTTCCCCAACATCCGACCCATAACATAACTCTTAATATTTGTATATACCAGTGTTTTACTTGTACTTCATAATAAAGCATTTATTTTCTTTTAAGAGACTCTCCTCTACAAAGATTATTTAACTGATGGTCTGTAAATATATTACATTACGAGGTGAAAGTTTAAACTTTTAATCGTGGAAAAATGTATGAATATAAATATGTGTGAAAGAACACTTTTAAGACAACGAATCGAAAAGTTTACGAGTGAAGTTTAAGTGCGAGTGTTATCTGTTGCAGTTAGACCTAAATTCTGATTCATTTTAACGCGATGATATTTAATAACAAATTAAACTAGATAATATTTTTTTATAATTTAGGTTATCAGGATTTTTTCATTCAACACCATAGCCGTAGAATTGCCTCTAACCTTCGACAACAAATAACAAATTAGAAGTGATTTTTTTTTGTCTTCATTGTGCCATATGCTTTCTTTTTTCTCATTCTACGATTAAAATACCAACAATCAAACTAGAAAATCTTATATATAATAATGTTCTTGCGAACATAACTGCGCGCAGTTCTATATGCAAATGTCGAATATGGTGATATCCCCTGTTAAAGTATGCATACTTCACTTTGCCGGAAGTGTGGAAAGAAGGATTTGGCCGAAGCTTCATCGTACAATGAAGGCCTTCAAATCGAATCAATGGATTTCCCATATTTACATAATAAAAAAAAAACCCTATGCTAACATACAATGCATCTAGTCTAACAACATAAGACTCACATTATTGTTGTCATGACTATGATAACATGTCTTTATCACACAAATAAACAATTAACAGTCACAAAGAAAAAAAAAAAAAAAAATGAACGCTAGATGTTGATAGAAAAACATTTCTTTACAAACATTGTTTGTGGAATTTTTCGATATTAGCAATATTCTGAAGTAATGGATTCTTGCTGTGTTAACATTTATCCAATGCTAGAATCTAACGGGGTGAGTCATAAAAAAAAAGATTAGTTAGATAGTTTTCTTGGAAATTGTAATCCACTGATCGGCTTTTTTTTTTTTTTTTCAAATACAATTATGTTTAGTTTAATAATCTTTGTAGAATCTTTTAAAAGAAAAGAAAAAAAAACTTTATTATGAAGTACAAGAAAACACTGGTATATAGAAATATTAAGAGTTATTTTACGACATACTGGGTGGAATGTCTAGGCACAAGTGGGGTTTGGGGCTAAAGCTGAGACATATATGTATAAGAAAAGGAAAAGAGGAGATTCTGGGAAGTAGGGAGGTCTTGGAGGGATGTGGTCGCTTACTTAAAAATAACAGAAACCGTCAGTGACTTCCATCAAGTCACGAGGCAGGTATACAGTTCTGCTCAAGATCCTTCTACTTGTTCTTAGCAAGATTATAAAACTTTTGATATCACTTTAATGCCGATACTATACCGAATGAATTTTGTAAACAAAATGACGTCGTCTTGCTTTTAAACATCCGCCGTAACAACCCGTTCGGTGTGGCAATTCGAAGAAGACTATGCTCATTTCGAGAAATTTGAAACTGGTGACAACACCCTCTAGAAGAAAGACGGTTCTGAACGAAAATCGTCATTGGATAAGTAAGCTCCGCGGGACTTGCATGCCCACCGAAAAGTACTTGGATATAGGCAAGATAGCTTGGAGTTTCTCGATCCACCAAAAATTGTGCCTGCATAACTTGGGAAAATTTGAGTCGCTCATCAAGAGCGGTTTCCCATGACCACTGAGCAGGCAAGACGTCGAGTAGAAATTTGTCTCAACAACTTTTAGAAAGCCTAAATGACCGTCGTTTCATTAAAAGAATTGTCACTTGCGATGAAATGGCTAGGCTGCATTGCAAAGGCAATGCACTTCGAATTTTGAAATTACTGAGGCATAATTCATTATTCAGAAGGTCGAAGCATTGATTCAGAACTTTATAGTGATCAGTTACAAAGAATGTTGTGAGCCAGCGTTGGTAAACAGAAATCGGGTTTTGTTTCAACAAGATAACGCCTCCTCCCCCCCCCCCCCGATCGCACACTTCTCGTTACACGAAACAAAAAAATTCGAGGACTCGGGCGGGATTGAGCTTATTATCCTCTCCTCATCCTTACTGTTCGGACTTGGTTCCTCCCGACTACCATCTGTTCCGGTCAATGGGTCTTCAAGCGGAAACCTTCAATTCTCTAGATAAGGTTCAAAACCCGAACACAGTGTATACTTTGAGTATTAAAAAGAGTAAAATAAATAACTCAAATCAATGAGTTTATCAAATATAGAAACTCATTTTGATATATTTGAACTTTGCTGATATTGGTAAGACTAACTAGGTGGTGCTTAACTCAATAACTAACCAATTGAAAATAGGTATAGAGCCTACTTAAAGCTAAGAATAGGGTTATGCTTAGAATTTGTGATGATAAATGGGAAAATGATCTTCCTGATGTGCACTGAAAACCTTCATAAAACTACTTACTTCATATAAGGGTTCCTCCCCTGTTGATGAAACGGGCCGAATCTTCTGGAGTTGAATCCCCCCCCCCCCCCCCGGTCTCCCCCGTTTCGCGTTACGTTGATTATTCATCCTGTATTTCTCTCTCTAACGTGCTACAGTTACGGGTATCGGCCGACATATCGGTATATCGTTTCATGGAAGTAGTCTCTCCCGACGGGGACACACAATGTTCTGGTCGTTGACCTCTCCTCCCACGGTTACACCGAGGAAGATGTCTGCCAGGATTCTCCTGTATCAATAGAGAGAGCCAAGTGATGCCGATTTCCCAGTAACTTCGATAGCAAGTGCATCGATTCTCTGCCACATATTGAAAACACTTCAAATGGAAGAACAGAACTGCACAAGAAGAGTAATAACTAATGTGACAAGTGCCTGTTCGGAAGTTAGTTCTTGTAAAGAATAACAAATTAACCCAAAAAAATAACAATTAGCTTTTTAAATTAGTAAGTAAAACGGTCATTTTTTATGACTCATCAAGATTTATAGGGTGTAATACACTTGGATAATGGATAATTCGGGGAACTTGACTGTTGAAGTGAACTGTGTGGCGGTTTGTCAAATAATAGGGGGACCGGAAAGTAATTTTTTTTTTTTACATTAAAGTAAAAAAATAAATTTTTAACAAGTTTATGTTTTTAATCAATGATGTAATCACCCTCGTTATCAGCAACCTTTTGCCACCTAGTGTGAAAATTTTCAATGCCGAATCGATAACACTCCAAATTTTCAAATTTTTAGCGATCGGAATTAATGTAAATTCGTGCAATATCGGGCGAGTATGGTAGGTGAGGCTGGAGATGAAAAATGGGTCCTCTATGATAATCCAAAAATCTCTCTCCGCATGAATTGGCACGAAGTACAGCTAAGCCAGGTTTACACTCCAAAAAGGCGCTTTTGTGTGTTTGGTGGAGTATTCGCGGGGTCGTTCTTCGCTGATACCTGGAAAAACTGTGAATGCAGATCTTTACAGTGAACAATTGGATCGAATAAATTAATCTTTAATTGAAAATTGCACACCGATTGTCAATAAAAAAGGCGTTATTCTGCAACACAATAATGCAAGACCACACTGCGCAAGACGAACCCTGGAAAAAATTAATGAATTGGGGTGGGAGGTATTGCCTCAACCACCGGATTTCGGATTTCCATTTATTCAAATATAAAATATATTCCAAAATTTGGATGATGTCCAAAATGCCATCTCCAAATATTTTGCTCAAAAACCAATTGATTTTGATCGATCATGCATTGAAAATTTGCACTCTAGATGTCAAAAGGTTGCTGATAACTAGGGTGATTACATCATTGATCAAAAACAAAAACTTGTTAAAAATTGATCTGTTATAATTTAATGTAAAAAAAAAAAAACGACATTACTTTCCGGTCCTCCTAATATTATTCCTAGAAATTCATTTTGGTATATTTGAAGTTAACATGTTGAAGATAATCATGTTTATCACTTGAAAATTAAAAAAAAAAAAAGCTGGGGAGTCTTGTGAAAAAACTTCTACACGCTTTCTGTATGAACAATTGAACAAACCGTAGCAGGTAAATATTTGTTCAAATGAACGACAGATAAATACTTTTTGGCAATGTATAACCTCTCCAATTATCAGATCAGATTGGTCGAATAGAATGGAAAAGGAGAGGTCGATAGTTATATAATGCTAAGAATATTATAATGCTAATATTAAATATAATGCTAAAAGTAGAAGTGGCTTGAGCAGAACGTATAGCTGCCTCGTGACTTCATGGAGAAGTCACTGATGTTCCCTGTTATTTTTAAGTAAGCAACCGCATCCCTCCAAACCTCCCACTTCCCAGAATCTTATCCTTTTCTTATACATATATGTCTCAGCTTTAGCCCCAGACCCCAACTTGATCCTAGACATTCCACCCAGTATGTATAACTCTTAATATTTGTACATACCAGTGTTTTGCTTCAACTGCATAATAAAGCTTTTCTTTCTTTTCTTTTAAAAGACTCTCCTCTACAAAGATTATTTAACTGATGAAATACTTAGAAGACGGGGAAGAATGACATATATATGAGCGGTTGAGAAATACAGTGGCGTAATTCAGCAGTTACGCCGTAATTTGTCATTAGAAAAACATACTCTCGTTAGATTCATTGCTAAGTAAATCATAGTACGTTTGAATCCCTAGCTAGATTAGATGTTGTGTACCATGTTACCATGTCGAGGGTACACGAGTACCACGGTTTAGAAAAATAGTGGTGCAAGTCAAGGGGTGCCCTTCAAAAATAGTGAAACAGATAGATATTGGTAATGGGGTTAGGTTGCTTCATTAGAAACAATGAGAGAGAACAAATACAAGGAAACTACAGTTTTTTTATGGACTAAAATATATAAGCGTCTTTTACGCAAAATGCTTCAACGCTCAGCTACGCCAATATATTTCTCTACCCCTCGTATTGGTTGCCAATAGGCGACTCATTGGAGCCTTTTATTGTCAAGCCAGTTTATAGTTTCAGTTTTTTTTGCTTCTAGATTTCGAGAGTAGCCATCCATAAGCGAGTCTACATAAGTAAGGGAGGGAGTAAGCACGAAGTTTGTTGTTTTGTCGTGGGAGGGTATGACGAAGAGGGGTTTAATTGTTTTATTTATTGAAACGTCTTTATTGCGATAAAATTACAATCTTCATTATTAAGGCAATAAGTAATTGTGATAAATGTTCTCATTCATACCGCACTTACAATTCTTCATTCACTCGCTTACTCACACATCCCAGAGACCTCCCAAATCCATATGTTTGTCGCCTCCCCTGCATGCGAAAGAGGAAGCGGAGTCTTGGTCACTCCTCCACGCTCCTTCCAGCCGCGTCACCGGGTACGAGCCAGTGGAGGCTGACGAAGAGCGCGAGAGCCACATATATTCAGGACGTGATTGGAGAAACTGGCCACTACCGCTTTAGTCTTCGAGGAGGATTATAGGGATGAATGGTGCAGTATGACTTTGCTAGGGGATTATGGTGGTTGGATCAACTAAGAGAAGAAGTAAGGGAGGAATGAAGCACGGAGTTGTAGGAGATGACAAAGAGAGGTTAATTATTTTAGGTTGTTTATGGAACGTCTAATGATTTGGTATGCTTGTTAGATTCAGGTCAGAGATTGATCTAGCGCCGGGGCGCAGCTTTAAGAGAAGATAATCGAAAAGACTGGGAATCGATACCAAGATCAACAGCTAGGTCTGATCTGGGAGGCAGTGTTTAGGTGGTTTGGAGATTAGCGTATTGGATTTTTGGACTTTTGCTAGTTCTCCCTTATTTTCGTAATAAAAGTATGATTAACTCCACCTGAAGTACCCAACAAATCCATTTCGCTGTTGAGCTGAGAAAAATGGGTGTTATGGGCTTGTACCATCTATGTGCTATAAAGAACAATTGTCCAATTAGGTTTCCGCCTCAAACTCAGACTTTAGAAGTAGGATGGTTCGAAAATTATGTTCTATTTCATGTATGCATCGAGATATAAATGCAGGGAATGTATGTACGCTAAAAAAAACTAAAGCGATAGGTTTCAGATTATACTTAATGGTGCTGTTGAAGCTACCTGTTTTCTACGATTCGATAATGACTCGTTCTTTTCCTTTTTAGTGTGCGGATGGAGTCATCTTTGAAAGTCGGACTGATGACATCATCTACGAGCTCGGAAATGGCCAGCTCCTACAGCACGAAATGTGCTCATCGTGTTATTTATAGGTTTATGTCATCCTACTTGAGGGGGGGGGGGTTATGTCGTTGCTTTGAGATGAGCTTAGCGTTGAAAACAATGAGTATTGTTAATTTACTTTTTATAGTTCATCGTAATGATGCTAGTCTTTAAGGGTAAAATTGGTCTCGTATTATTCATAAAGATACAAAACAAATCGATTATTATTTGAATTTATTATTTAGAGGAGAAGTTTATTTCGTTCTCTTTTACGATTCTCTTGTATTGTGCAATTATGATTATTAGTTATGCTATGTCATCTCCTTATAATATTGTGCGCTTAAATGGACCTAAATCCAACTGTTTCATTTCCAGAAGGGGGTGTGAAACATGGTGTCAGTATAAGTCCACTGATTTTCATTACGTTTACATGTGAAATCCTAAAATATTTGTGAAAAGTTATATAACCCTATTATATATAATGCTAAAAGTAGAAGGTGCTTGAGCAGTACGTATAGCCTCGTGACTTCATGGAAGAAGTCACTGATGGTTCTTGTTATTTTTTAAGTAAGCGATCGCATCCCTCCAATACCTCCCTAAACTACCCTTCTCTTTTAATATATGTCTCAGCTTTAGCCCTAGACCTCACTTATTCCCAGTCATTCCACCCAGTATGTAGTAACGTAACTCTTAACATTTGTATATACCAGTGTTTTGATTGTATTTCATAATAAAGCTTTTCTTTCTTGTCTTTTAAAGAGTCTCCTCTATAAAGATTATTTAACTAAAGAAGGGCACCTAGATCTCTAGTAAGATACGGAAACCTCACGATTCTGTCACAATATTTACGATACTATCTCTCATTGTGGACACTCGAAAAAAAATAACAGACATATTGTAACCGAGTGAATAATGATTTCGCCACCGGATGGACATTAACGGCAACAAAACAAATAATGCGAATAACGGGTGACGAAGAGGTATTTCGACCTCTTGGGTTATTGTCAATACTTAAATACTATTATCAGTTCAAATGGTAGACTGGTGTTCAAAGTCGAAGACGCAGTAGTCGGTAAGAATTAGCTCGCAAAAGTAACTTTGGGATTTTCAAGACAGTATTTCTTTCTGTATATTTCTTTATTGAGCAGTACACTGAGTAGCGCACGTAAGCATTTGAGCAGAACTGTGATTCTTCAGCAAGATAGCTAGGAGGAAGATTAATCAGAAGGGGCAGAGGGAACATGAAAATGAATGTGAGGGGGAGATGCAGATCGTTGTGGAGTGTGAGTGACGTGGTTTTTGGAGACCACACCTCCGCCAGACGGTCGCCAATAACCTCCGGACAAGCTGAAAAATTATCACCACTCGATTATCGATGTTTTTTTTCTCGTTCATAATTTGTAAAAGCAGATCGTTGTATAGATTGTAAATAACGTACTTTTGTTGTTTGGTTTTTTTTTGCCATCTTGGATGAAACCATTGTATTTTTTGCCTGCCTTCACGCTCCACAATGTTAACATTAATGCTTTATATGAGTCCGAGAGGATTGGAGATGACATTGCGAACAGAAAAAAAAAAAATGTATTTCTGTTGAATGGTAACCTAGTGGCATGACATAGCCGCTTCTACCACGCCATCCCCAAGTCATTCTTATACCATCTCCATTCACCGCCACAGCATTCCACTTCCGGCCTAATGCACCAATTAAGTAGGAATTAAACATTCTGTTAGGCTAAGGTAGAACATGTTTTAGAACGAACGCTTCATTCCGGTAAATCCAAAGGGGGGAAGGAAAGATGACATATCTCGGCTGATGAGGATATCTTGGAAATGTTTGGATTCCAACGAGGAAAGTCGGTTGACCGGATGCGACATATGGGCATAATCCAGAAACGAGTTGAACAGATGGACTGAGGCTCCAGTCTTTGCGAAGATGCCTCTTAAAGGCTAGCGAAAGAGAATAAGAAGGTATACAATTGCTTCGTAAGGGTGAAAGATAAGATGATGAATACAGGGTTGGGTACGAATAGGGGTATCCTGTTCACCATACAAGTCCTAGTCCCATTGAGCCATCCTTCCCAAATATCAAATGTGGCAATTTTATGAAAATGTCGCAAATTGTGAAATTTAAAAAAAAGAATGATAAAATGAATGTATATACATAGTAGTCAACCAAAAAAAAAAAATAAAGCGTTTCATTTTGAGAACATGGTTCTGTTAGCTCATTCTTCGAAAACTAAGAGTTTTTAATTTTCAAAATGGTGGATCGACACACTAACATATATCTGATATACAGCTGTATTCGAATACATTTACCTTACTTACCCTCAAACTCTACGCTGTTACGCTCTAGTTGAATAATTAAAATATTTGAATTACAGAGGCGCCTTCGAACAATTGAACTACTAACGATTTGATTCCTCTATCAAATACTGATTGTGTTGCATTAGCGTATGGTTTACCAAATTAGCATTTCTCAAAATATTCAATTAACTTACTATTGATCTCAATTGAATCTAAACCCAAAGTAATTTATTTTTATGAAATAACGAGGTGGTCAAAATGGAAGGAATTTAATTATATATAAAACAATTTTATATACTTAATGTTTTATTAAAATGGTTAACTAAAATGATGGTTAATTTAGTATAAATAGAAATGATGAAAACGATTACAGATTTACAAGTTAACAATAATGCTTCATACTTAATAGAAGCATGATTTCAAGAGAAGGCTCCTGCAACCGCAAAAGCCAATGTTTCAGCTAGCGTCATAACCAGTCGTCAGTTAAAAGCCCGTTCTCTAGACGATCCAGAGCAAAAGGGTGGCTGTCAAGGAAATGTGACCCCAAGCTTATACCCATCCTTCTTAGACCTGAGAAGAAAGATTTTTTCTTTATGACCCTTTGTGTTAGTGGACAAATTTTCGTACTAGGCTGTTACTAATTTAGGACGTGTCTCAAAACAGTGTCTTAAGAACAACCTTGACTGCTGAACACCATACTTTTTAGGGCACTCCCTTTTGCAAGAGGGGTTGTAAACATTCACATCCAACAACGGCAATCAAGCGATAGGGAAATCGCCCCACACCCGAAGGGGTCTGTAGCATGCTGACTAGTTCCGTCAAAGGCAGTCAGTACCAGCCCCACATATCCCTTCTCTTTCATTGAACCTATTCTTATTTTTAATTTTACCGTACATTCGCATGACAGGTGTCGAACCTAACAGTGAGTATGAAACTTGATCAAAATCTAACAACTGTTTTTCATCATCGTAAGCCGATATATTAACTGTTTGTTACACGAGCCTTATTCCAGCAGTAGCCGTTTTTTTTGTTTTTCCACATTTTCTAGACCATAAAAAATACTTCCACCCTCCGCCTTATCCTGGTGAAAATTAGTAATAAAAAAAATTCGTTTATCATTCGTGCTGTCTTAGTCTTCTGTTTTCTCGTTAAAACTTTGTGAAAAATTCTCTAGTAATCTTAATTTAAAAGAAAATATTAACAACTATCAGACAATTCCTGGGACATTTTTTATTCTGTGAGCGTGTCAAAGAAGGAATTGTACAAATGGACCTTAATGTATTTTTTCTTTCATTTTACCTAACGAGGAGATGATATAACAGCGTCGACTGTTAAGTTGAAACATGGTGCTTACAAATGATTCATCTTTCATTCATCCCCCCCCTCCTTGAAGTTCTCAGACGACGCAATCCGCAAGGAGAAACAACAATGAGAGTGATTGAGCAATGGTTCTTCTCACAATTGTTGATGTTTTTTACTTCTTTTTTTTTTTTCGCGCAATTAAAAACAGCGCATGCCTGTACCGCTCGGATCTCATGTTCCATTCACTATTTTTTTGGTCTATTCTGCCTGTCGTTACTTATTTCGCACTTCAACAAGACATGAATTGAATGAAACTTTCTCATGGTCTGCCTAAGGAATCCAGAAATTCTAGAATTTACCACTTTAAGCACCTGTGAAGTCCTGATGCTATTCGTGCTAAGTTCAAGGGCTGATTGCCGAAGAACGCACTAGCAATCAGCCTTGCGATATGTGTTCTTGTTGAATGAACCTGAAGTTTATGATTAGTGTGTAACAATTGGGATGGCTAATCCTGTGATGTTATCGCTACTGGTCTAGTCTGACTTAATTTTTGAGTCTTTTCCACTTCCTTTTTAAGTGCTGTATTTGTAAGAACTACTTTTTTTTCGGTCATATCACAATCCGTTATGTCTCTTGGGCTTGTTTCACACTCATTCACAGTAGCATTACTATTATTTGGTTTATCCTTTGTTGTGATTGTAATGTAACCCTTAGTTATAAAAGTTTGGATTTTAAAGTTATTCGGATCCAGAAGTTCACGAAACGGTTATTGGAGGTATTAGAGCTTCCTAAATACCGTTTGTGTCATGTTCTGTTGTATGTTCAACCCCCGACATGGGGAGTGCGGTGCCATAAACCCCTGTTTTAAAGTCGGCCGACCCCGAAGGCGAATGTACATACCCCATCTGTTGAGACATGGGCCTTAAATGGTGCTAAGTAGCCCACTCCCAAGATGGTGTGAAAAGGCAAACACGATCACAAAGGGCCCTAAGGTAAAAAGCCCTTCTGTTGAAGAGACATAGATACGGTCCAAGACGAGAACATATATACTTCGGGACTGGAATAGCTCTGAAGTGAGGGGGACTCTGACAGATTGAAGATTTAAGCTTTATTTGTAGCTAGTATCAGGTCGAGTCATATGTAACTTCCGATGCAGCTAAGTAGAATCTATTGTTCGTATCTACCCGCTATGAGTTACCATGACAACAAGTTTTTGTTTTCACTATATAGACGAGGCTTCAGTTAGTCTTTTATCAACTGTTTTGTGTGATACACGTTACGTTAAACTGTTTTTTTTAACCTCTGAAATGGAGAGTCAAAAAGTACATATTCGTCATGTAATGCTTTGGGAATTTAAACAAGGCAATAGTGCTAGGGCGACAGCTGAAAAAATATGCAGTGTATATGGTGAAGGACTAATAACTGATCGGGCAATTAGAAATTGGTTTATAAAATTCCGTTCTGGAGATACGACCTTAAAAGACGACCCGAGGGTGGGACTTCCTTCCGACTTTGACGACAACCTTTTAAAGGCAATATTGAAGAAAAATCCACGTCAATCAACAAGAGGTATAGCAGAAAGGTTGAATACATCACTGTCGGATATTGAGGCGTGTTGTTTGATCGATACAATAGAACCAGAGAACTGATAAGAGGGATCTATCAGAAGGTACGAAGTAACCCATCTTCCCACCTACTCCAGCGAATTCCGGTTTTTGACCACTTACAAGTAGGTAGGAATACATTTAAGTATGGTGGTTGAGGCAATACCTCCCACCCCAATTTATTAATTTTTTCCAGGGTTCTTGTGGAAAAAATAGGCGCAGTGGTGTCTTGCATTATCGTGTTGCAGAATAACACCTTTTGTATTGACAATCGCTGGCCAATTTTCAATTAAAGATTGATTTACTCGATCCAATTGTTCACAGTTTTTCCAGAGATTAGCGTTGAACGACCCCGCGAATACTCCACCAAACACACAAAAGCTCCTTTTTGGAATGTAAACCTGGCTTAGCCGTACTTCGTGCCGATTCATGCGGAGAGATTTTTGGATTATCATAGAGGACCCATTTTTCATCTCCAGCCTCACCCACCATACTCGCCCGATATTGCGCCATCGGATTTCCAATAATTCCGATCACTAAAAATTTGGATGATGTCCAAAATGCCATCTCCAGATACTTTGCACAAAAACCAATTGATTTTATCGATACGGCATTGAAAATTTGCACATTAGATAGAAAAAGGTGGCTGATTAAAACTTGTTAAAAATTTATCTGTTTGACTTTAGTGTAAAAAAAAAACGACATTAGTTTCCGGTCCCCCTATTATATAGGTTAAATTATTTATTTGTATATTATATATTATATAGACAGCTGTTTCGCCGGCTGTATCAATGGAAGTGGACTCGTTGCAGCCGCTCGCTATCTACCACCAAGGACGGGTGGGAATGGTTTTATGTAACGTTCCGACTTTTGTTGTATCCGTCCTTGGCCGCAATGTATATTACTGTAGTTTTATTTTAATATAACCTATTCTACGCTCTTTATAAGCGACCACAAATTGTTTTTGTTTCTGTTTTTTTGTGTGGGGTTGCAAATTTCACTTGCAGGTTTTTCACCATCACGATGAGTGCTGAAATATAGACCTTGGAGTCCTGATTAATAATATTTGATATTTTATTAGGCTTTGTCTAGGTTACTTATAAAGGGTGTCCCAGAATTAACGCAAGATTTGAATTTGCCGCCATATGTGCAGTAAAGTGCTGGCAACCCTGAAAAGAAAACAATTTGACAGCTGACAGTTGAGGGTTAGTAAAAATGGATCGTTACACGATAGAACAACGTGTCTTTATTGTCTCATTATCTCAAAAATAATGAAAGTTTGGCGGCCGCAGTTCGAAAATTTCATACAAAATATGGTCGGAATAGTGTTTTAACATCATCAACTGTGACGAGATTAATTGAAAAATTTAGGGAGACTGGATCAGTTGGAGACACACTGGTCGTTCAAAAACAAGCCGTTCAAATGTTAATACCGAAGCAGTGCATGAGAGTGTTGTTGAAAATCCAGGAACACCAATTCGGCGTTAACACAGTTCTTTGTGCCGAAATTGGATGATGTTGTTGTGGCCAATATGTGGTTTCAAGAAGATGGTGCCACATGCCATACAGCCCATGAAACAATTCAAATACTGCATGAGACATTTCCAGGTCGTGTACTCTCTCGTTTCGGTGATCAGAATTGGCCCCTTAAATTTCTTTTTATGGGGTTATTTGAAGTCAAAGGTGAATGTCAACAAGCCCACATCCACCCGTGCATTAAGAGGAAATTCAACGCTGCATCAACGAAATTCAACCACACTTATGCCAAACGGTCATGGAAAATTTCGACAAAAGAGTGCCAGTAAGTCGTGGAGGCCATTTGCTCGATGTGTTATTCCATAAATAGCCCTATCCTATTTACTTTATAATTCAATAAAAAAATAACAACAAAAATACTAAACACTGTGTTTTCTTTTTAAATCAAATCTTGTGTTAATTCTGGGACACCCTTTATAAAGCAGAAGAAACGCCTGTGGGTGTGTACACTGCAAAGGCTTCTGAATCGATAAAGACATTTTCAAAGCTACATATAATAAATAACGAATATACATTTTATTAATCAATTACTAGGAAATTCCAACACCTTGAACAAATGTTTAAATATTTTATTTTGCCATAGAAATGTCGTGGAACAATATTTATACTTCTATAAACCCACGACAACAAGATAGCAGGTAATGTTTAGCACTCAGAAAAGCTTATTTTTTGTTTTAATGATGCCTACATAAATCGATAAATGTAATAATAGAATCGATTTGTATAAGTGAGACGATGTATATGGGAAAAATTATTTTAGGAATGTTTCCATAGGTGGGTTTCCTCCGTGAGCCTTGAGAATTGAACCCAAGTTCTAGATACAGCAGCTTTAAACCATTACTCCATACCTATAATTCATTACCGGTTCCCAAATGAAAACGAAATTAAAAATAACTCTCAAAACTATTTCTGCCTTAATGGAGTTCTTTCCTGTGGCGCGCAGAATATATTTATATACATATTCGTAATTTAAGTGGTTTCAGAGTTTCTCCATTTTATTCTTTGTTATATAATTCTATTGATTATAATTAAAGGCTTGATCAGACGATACTAAAGATGGACGCTAAAGAAGCGTTTGATACTTCCATTTAGGAATGCGACGTGACGCTTTCTCATTATAATATAGGGTCTTTCACTAAGCGCTTCCTATCTTTAAATTTAAATAAAACAAAGTGTGTGTTAGATATCATGGAAATTTTTTATTCGTTTGAAAGCCCTATCGATGCCATTATCTATGAAATATAACACCGTGTAAATGTCCGCCGCGGCTTCGCTGGGTGGCGCGCATCTGAAATGTCCAATTTTCCATGACTTTGGCGCATAAATCAGGCTGAATTTGACCGATGGCATGGGTTATGTTGCTATTTAGGACCGCTGTGATTTGTGGCTTATTCGCATGGACCTGCGACTTAAGAAAAAGTCTAACGGGGTCAAATCGCACGATCTTGGTGGCCAGTTCATATCACCTCCACGTGAGATGACCATGCCCTCAAATTGCTCGTGCAGAATGTCCAATGTGACAAGAGCTGTGTGGCACGTAGCGCCGTCCTATTGAAACCACATGTCGTTGGTGTCCATATCATCCAATTCAGGCCAGCAGAAGTTGGTAATCATCGACCAATAGCGCTTGGCGTGTACGGTGATGGCCTGGCCAACGTCATTCTAAAATAAATATGGACCGATGACGCCGCCAGCCCAAAATCCACACCAAACTGAATTTTTCGGGATGCATTGGACGCTCTTGGATCTCATGTGGATTGTTATCGTCCCGAATTCGACAATTTTGTTTTTTGACGTACCCATTAATCCAGAAATGGGCCTCATCGCTGAAGATGATTTTTCGATGAAAATTAGGGCCAGTTTCCAACTGCTCATTCAGCGAACACACGTCGTTGTCTATAGTCGTTTACCTTCAGCTCCTGGGTCAGTTGAATTTTGTACGGGTTCAGGCCCAAATCACGAGGCAAAATTCACCAAGTTCTGGTCTGCGAAAGGCCGAGTTCTTGTGAGCGACGCGAAATCGACTGCCTCGGATTCTCCTGCACACTCTCATGGACAGCGGCGATGTTTTCGGCTGATCTTGCGTTTCGTCGACGTGCGGGTGTTAGTTGATTGTTCACTGAACCAGTGTACTCAAATTTATCCACCACACTGCGAATAGTACTCTCGGTAGGACGGTTATGGCGACCGCGGAACGTTGCCCGAACAGAACACCCATATTGAAAAAACAATTTTATCATTTGCGCGTGTTGAACGCTATATCCATTCATGTTGATTAGGCAAAACAGACTAAATGTCAGCCAATTCAACAGACGCAGCTTCAACAATATGGCCGCTATCAACTGTCAAAATTCGGAAGTCCCTATTGCTTTTGTATCAAATGAAATATTTCATTTTAGAATAACAAATTATTAACGTTTGATATTAGTCTAATGCTTTGAATGCTCGAGATACACGCACATAATACGTAATATCCAGCAGTACAATGGGCGATTGTTGCCAGGTTTGTATTCAGAAGTGTTCGGATGAAGTTTCGTAGCTCGATCAATGTGTAGATCCTATGCTTCTATTCAACCGAGAAAAAAAAAGAAGTGTCACGTCAAGTTGATAATCGATACACGCCGGCCTTGACTCATATACGTTGCACTCGTTTGTTTATACTCTGTTCATTACAATACAAATAATTAAATTATTTAACACGTAAAATAAGGTGTGGTATATCTGTAGATAAGATCCCCTTACTGCAATTCACTTAATTTCCTAAAAAAAGGATTATTTTTCGGTTACACACAAAACTTTTAATCCAAAAAAAAAATATATATATATATATATATACTATTTACAAAGATTACTTCTCGAATGAAAATAGTTGTTAACATATTTCATCTTCAAATCCGTTTTTTAGCTGAATACAACAGAAAATGTGCGTGGGGGCAGATTTTTTTTTTGTGTCAATATAAAGCTTATGATGTAACTAGTAAAATAACCTCCCCGCATTTTGATTTTATAGAAACTTCAAACTGTTGTGCCAACTTCTTCAGCACGAATAAATAGAAGTTACCCCCTCTCTCTCCTCGGGCTGAGAAACACACGCCTACTTTTGCATATTTTATTAATAAATTTTCGGCCTCTTTATAGAGAGAGGGGACTACTTTACGATCCCGACACGGTAAGAACTAACTGGGGCGTAGTAGCACCTGATTGGCCAAAATAAACTGTCATAGGATTGGCTGAAATAAAAAGATCTCTCATTCGCTGTAGGCAGGAATGACATACCTATATAAGGCAGAAATTCTGACCTTTTTCAGACAGTCGGAATCAGACATTTGAAGTGCTCTCTCTCTCTCTCTCTCTCTCTCTCTCTCTCTCTCTCTCTCTCTCTCTCTCTCTCTCTCTCTCTCTCTCTCTCTCTCTCTCTCTCTCTCTCTCGTATTTATCGATGCTCAGTAGTACCACTTACAAAGGAGCTACTACACACACAAAGCTGTACAGTACCGCATTCATCTGGATTCAGCAATTTTTGAGATATCGCCATGGGAATGTTCGAAAAATGTAGGGATCGCGTGTAGATAAAACGTCGACTGTTGAATATTTTATTCCTCAATACTTAATAACTCATAAACTATTATGACATTTCAAGGATTTGTTGTATAGGTGTGTTTAATCCTGCGTTTAGCCATTTGGATCGAGGTATCGACTATTTATGGTTCACCTTGTTATAACTGAAGTACCTAATCTCAGTTATCCAAAGAGTTAGGTACGTTACCTGTAAATTCTCTTATTGTTTTTTTAGGAAATGGCGTAGTTATAGGGACTTGTGGGGCCCGTTGTTGAAGTACCTCCGGGAACGACCTATATAAAACCAAACAAACGTACTTAAGTCGTTAATTGGTCAATTAATGGCTTGAATGGGGGGTCCTTCCACTGAGTAAAAATTCATTTTTATTTAATATCCTGGACTCCCATGGGACGTACGTACCATGATAGATGACGCTGATCTAATAAGAGCAGGTCGATTGTGTTACCTAACTCGCCCGTTAGTTACCTAAAGATGTTCAGGACTATAGGATGAATAGAGGTGAATTCGCTGGAAGCAATGCACAGCGACTCCTGAAAAAAGGGATATATTTTCCCTAGCAAGGAGAGAGATCGGGACTGATCCGCTACAGTTCGGACTTTTCTGGCGAATTCTGGTACTAGTTAGTTAGTTAGTATAACAGGGAGCAGCACAGTCGGAGGTCTGAGGTGTATTCATACAGTCGGGAATACTTTTGAATACGAATTACATTTGAGAGCAACAGTACTACAGTAAAATTTTTATTTTGTATAGCATATATACTAATATTCAATACAGCAAACGATGATCATATTAATAAAGTCCGATTCATTAAATCGCGATTGATCGCTCGGGACGAATACGGTATTATTCTTTATAAGTATTTCTACGACTTTTTAATTTAGTTTTTATGCCCACTGTTTGTTTCCTGCTTAAAAAATAAGCCATAATTAGAAAGATGCATAGATCACTAAGGCATTGCCCTGACGTATGGAATGGGGAACGTATTCAGATGACTTGTCTTAAAAGTCCGGACTTGCTTGTAACATCACGAACCGGGTCACCGGATCTCCTTGTAAGCATAGAAATATCATGTTGGTCATCTCAGTCATATGAACTGGCAGGTTTTGACAGCGACAGCGACTTAAACGCAAGAAAGGTTGGCCATCCATGTTATGTTAATTTTGACATTGAATTTGCTATCGAGAATTTGAGCCCTATGACGTTAAATTATTCTTAACTTGTACACTAGATGAGAGCTCCTATCATGAATAGTTCAGCGATTGTTTAAAGAACCGAAGCGTAAATTAGTATTTTTTTTTATTATTTTTTTTTACATTTTGGATTTTTATTACTTCTTTATTTAGTTTAACTCGGTGAACTGCATGAATGGCAAAAGCTATGTAATCTCATGAAACTCAGTACACAAGCTATATTGGTAAGGAGAATATGAACATGAGCTACAAATTAATTTGGTTGTGTAGATGGAATATGACATTTAGATGAGAAAATAGACAAAAATCTAAAATATCTCATCTTATCAAGAATTGTTGGAGAACTAAAGTTTGATGATTTTAATAGTAAATGTTATTTCTGTAAAACTCAGTTGACTGTGAAAATCTACGGGATTTGAACCCAGCACTTTTAACAACAAGGACCAATTTCTTAATTTCTTATTTCCTTAATTTTTTTACTTTACAACCTTCCAAGCTCTTGAAATCCATCGAAACCTACCCAACCACCCATCCCTACAAACCTCCTCGGAGACTGAAAGGGCAGTGGCCTCGTGACCTCCTAAAAATACTTGACAGTGGGAGTCCTGCCAGTTTCTCTAATCATGTCCTGAGCGTATGTGGCTCTTGCGCTTTTGGTCAGCCTCCACTGGCTCGTATCCGGTGACGTGGAGGAGGGTAGGGGACTCCCAAGACCCCGCTTCCTCCTAGACAAGAATGAGAACATTTATCACAATTACTTCTTGCCTAATTAAAGGCAGATTGTAATTTTATCACAATAAAGAAGTTTGAATTTGAAATATTGTTACTGTTATAAAATTTATTGGTTTAAAGTTGTATTAATTATACTTATGTATTTCAGAAACCCTTGATGGTGTCCAATGGTGTCAGGGGATTTGACTACATGGCAGCCCCATGGACCGGTGATAACGACCAGTCGTGGATTTACAGTGAGTACATTTTATATTTATTACAAACATTTTTTAAATACATGATCATTATTATTGTTGTGTGTTTTATTTACGTATTCACAGCCGCTATATATCTCTTCACCCAAGGTGAAATTGTACCCTTGCAACAAAGAGTGCATAGCAAGTTGTAAAACAGTGTTAATGTTATTAACTGTGCGTCGCCTGTGCACCACTGTGCCTACTGATTCTTTTGGGCACTGTCCAGAAATTGAGGAGGAATGTTTGCGTTGGTGACGTTCGATCCGCGAACTGCATTAACTTTCTTTCTTCTTGAGTGTAACTTTCTTGAGTACAAAAATTTCTAATTTTTTTACAACTGAGCTGAGTTAGTTGTAAACTATTCAATCTGTCTGAAATTTCAAATATAGTTTCCAATCTCTAGTTTTTCGAGCCAACAATGGAGATCCCGCGAGTATTTTCAATATGGTTTACTAACTTTTTAGTCCTTTATTTAATCTATTAGAGGGGGGGGTGGAAAGTAATGTCGTTTTTTTTTTTACATTAAATTCAAAAAGATAAATTTTTAACAAGTTTTTGTTTTTGATCAATGATGTAATCACCCTCGTTATCAGCAACCTTGTGCCATCTAGTGTGCAAATGCCTGATCGATCAAAATCAATTGGGTTTTGGTCAAACTATCTGGAGATGGAATTTCGGACATCATTCAAATTTTGAAATTTTTTGTCACTTATGTAGCGATCGGAATAAATGGAAATCCGATATCGGGGGAGTATGGTGGCAATACCTCCCATCCCAATTCATTCATTTTTTCCAGGTTTCTTGCGGAAAAAATAGGCGCAGTGGGGTCTTGCATAATCGTGTCGCAGAATAACGGCTTTTTTAATGACAATCGCTGGGCAATTTTGAATTAAAGATTTATTTACTCGATCCAATTGTTCACTGCAAAGATCTGCATTTACAGTTTTTCCAGGTATCAGCGATGAACGACCCCGCGAATACTCCACCAAACACACCAAAGCGCCTTTTTGGAGTGTACACCTGGCTTAGAGATATACTACTTATTATCATAGAGGACCAATTTTTCATCTCCAGCCTCACCCACCATTGGTATTGGTATTGTGCCATCGGATTTCCATTAATTCCGATCGCTAAAAATTTGAAAATTGTGATGATGTCCAGATATTTTGCACAAAAAGCAATTGAGTTGGCATTGAAAATTTTCACACTAGATGGCAAAAGGTTGCTGATAACGAGGGTGATTACATCATTGATTAAAAACATAAACTTGTTAAAAATTAATTTTTTACTTTAGTGTAAAAAAAAAGATATTAATTAAGGTCCCCCTATTATTTACTTATATAAAATTCAATTTGTTTCATAACCAATGTTGTCGATTTGTTGAAAAATATTTTTTCAAAAACTATTCAAAATGAAAAAAATAAAATTATTAGGTTACTCATTCACAGATCGACTTGTATGACGGCTATATAAGTAAAATGTTCATTCATTTTTCTTGAGGGTATTTTATAGGATTTTTGGAAGTGTGTCAGAATAAAAAGTGTTAAGGCAAAAAAAAATACAAAATAATGTTTTGAACTCTTCCGGCTGAGTGAATTTCGTCTAGAAGGGGAGGGCGTTTTGGAAACAGGTCTCTCACGTGGCGTTGTGGTTGTGCGGTATCGAGGCTGCTTCGTGATGTGAAGGACCTGGGTTAGAACCCTATGATGGGAAGTGCATATGGCTTCCTTCTTCTGCTCGCAGATCTGTAAACCCTGTCAAATATTACGCTCCTGATTCTTGCAATTTCGACTCCTTCGAGTCAGATCACACCCGCTTCTCACTTTATTTGTTTAGGTATTTATTGATATTGTAGTAATATTATAATAATATATTGATGAAGTTTAAAAACAAAATTTATATAAAAGTCATTGCTCAGTCACGCCTTGAAATATCCTGATTATTTATTTATGATCATACAATAACAGGTAGTTTCGAAAACAAAATTAAAAACACGAAAAATCCTGACATTTAAGATTTCTCATGTTGCCACTCAAAAGTCATTTACAATATTTTAATTTTTTTTTTTTTTTTTTTTTTTTTTTTTTTTTTATTAATTTGTTAAAAAATTGACTTCCAGTGATATCCGTCACGTATCACATATATATTGTGCTGTCTTCCCATAAGCTGGTTGTTCCTTATCATAGTCGCTTTCAGCACCCTAGTCTGCCATTCTGAAGTGCTGCAAAAAACGCTGAACAAAGATTTCCTTAAAATAATATAGACGTATTACAAACGTGGTGTTTACTTAATCTAAACCAGCAATTAAACCATGCGAGTATTTTTTTTCTCTTCGTATGGTTTATTAAAATGATTAAACCACCAGCGGAGAATGTAGTAAGAATTAAAAAAAATTTAAATCATAATTTTAGTCAGTAAAATTTTTTTTTAAATGCGAGGCTACTGATCTATGGCTGTTTTTATTTTAGTTGGGTGCCCTTTATTTATTATGTCCAGTGCATGACATGGAATAGAGAATATAAAAATAAAATTGACTCACGTCACGTGAAGCAAAGACATGCATGTGGGTTTGACGCATTCGCAATGTTGTTGCATGGTGTGCTTTACTTGTGGTCATTCTCTTTTGCCTTCGCGTCTGATTTTTATGGACGATTCACACAATGCAACATGCATGTGGATGGGTTTGAGAAAGACTGCGCGAGGCTTAAGACAGACTGGACCAAGCAGTGGTGGCCGAATAGGAGGGACCGCCGGATAACGGGCTTGGCAAGTGTGTCACGCACAGGTCCGCCTGACTTCTTCCCTCCCTCTCTCTCTCTCTCTCTCTCTCTCTCTTCATTCCTTACATCTTACTTTCTGGTGGCCATTCGAGGACTCCGGTAAGATTCTTAAGTGGTTTAATTTCTCGAAGCTTGATTTTGTTGAAGTTAAATTGGGGTTTAAACCGTAGTTACTCCCTACCTTAAACCAGGTGCTGGCTTACACGGATAGTGCACCGCGTATCAGAGAAAACTTACCCGTCCAAGAATGATCATGCAGACGAATCAAAATAGTTGGAACAGGGAATCAATATTACCTAAAAATACAAAAGAAAAGGGTCTACTTACTACCCCTGCTTCTTCTCACAAGAAGACTATCTATTATTTTATCACGAAATCAGAAGACTCTTGGAAACAATTGGTCTTCCTGACTATTTTCCAGATGATTGGCGCCTGTTTATTCACAGCTCTAACTCTAGTTTGAAATGTGTCTTTCGACACAATGGGAACAAATATGTGTCAATACCACATTGCTCATTCGACGAAAATGAAAGAAGAATATAACACCATAGCTTTGGTCTTGGAGAAAATAAGTAGTATCATGAACATCACTGGATTAGAAAAGAGTGGCCTAAGAGACAAAACATGGACGTTAGGAAAAAGAAGGTCATTAGTGACCCCTTAGTGGGACAAGAGAAAAACACCTTTACTTATCATATAAAGCTGTGCTTTATGAAGCAGTTTGTAAAGGCTCTTTATAAGAAATGATTCGTTCTTTGCATATATATGTTGATGTTGAGTACGGAAAAAATTGAAGCAGAAATATTTAACGGCCCACAAATAAGACAACTCATTAAGGATCCTGCCTTCGTAAATTCGATGAATGAGGCTGAGCGAAAAGCCTGGACTTCATATGTTGTATTTGTCGGAAATTTTCTGGGCAAACGCGCAGCTGAAAACTACGTTGAACTTGTAAAAGAGATGTTAAACAGTTCCAAAGCTTGGGTGTAAAATGCTATTAAGGCGCACTATTTACAAAGCCACTTAGACCGTTTTCCTGAAAACTTATGAGACACCAGTGAGGAACAAGGTGAAAGATTTCACCAGGATATTAAAATTATGCAGGCCCGCTACCAAGGAAGATGGGATACGCACATGATGGCAGATTACTGCTGGAGTTTAAAAAGGGACTGTTCCAAAATGCAATAATGTCATTTAAAAGAAGCTTCCGAAGTGTTCAGATACTAATGATAGTTGGTTTCATCGATGGCTTTTTACTCTTTGCTTGTATATAATAATATTTGTATAATATAATAACAAAAATTCTGCGTTTAGTGTTTTTATTTGACCTATGGATTTAACTTAAAATCGTCTAACGTATATTTCACTAAAATGTTTAAAATTTGAGCTCCTAGTAATAAAACTAATAGCATATTTGAATTCGAAGCATCGAGTTCATATGAAACCACTTCCAAGTACTCCGGCACCGAGCACCTGTTGCCCATCATTAGGTAATAATATTAATAATATAAATTAAAGTTTTACTCCTTCTTAAGCTTATGCGGTATATATTGTAACATTCGTGATATTTGAGAATATCATGACCAGCGACCCTTCCAGCTGGTCAGCATCGTCCCTTGTGCTCTTAGGAGTGGGGATGAGATGAAGGGCCAGTCTTAGCCTAACAGCCAGAGAGCGAACCAGAGCAAGCTCCCGATTTGGCGGTCACCAACAGAAGAAGAGGAGAAGAAGAAGAAGAAGAGATCAAAAGTAACGTTGATTGGATTATACGGAGATCATCAATTGGGTGATATTGATATTGTTTTTTTTTATAATGGATCGATTAAAAGAGATTAAGCTCAATTTTCATGTTTTTTTTTTTTGTAATTAGTAGTAACTATCCTTGTTCAAAAGGAATTGAATATTATTTTTATATAATTTATGTCAGCACTATATATAATTATAATTATTTGTTATAACCATTTTATTTGGAATATATTTCACAATTCCCAGTTTCTCAATTTATTAATAACTATAACATTAGCCTTGAGATCGGGCGATTCAATCGGGATAATTTCCTATGTCGAAGACATAAAAACAATTTGAATTAAAGATCTCATGATGGACCTGCCAAATTAGTTAAGGTCAATTGATCTAATAAATTAGGAAAAGAAATGGTAAAAATGAGGTAGGTTTCAATATATAAATATATTTTGAGTGGTAACAGGGAATTTTAAAAATAAAGAATATATAAATGAGAGTAATTAAAATAATAGACATTACAAGTAGATAATTTATAAGACGTTAGCAATCGCCTCTCTGGATGTTGAGGAGATGTTAGGATGGAAGGGTTTCTACGGTACTTTGGATGAAGTATGACTGATGTTATGAGGAAGAGAATTTCAGAGAGTACGTTGGTATATACGTTCGGTGGTGAACGTTGTTCATTAATTTACAGCAGGGAGAAAATATACCAGCTTTCTATCGTTTAAAGTAAGCAGCTACATTTACTTTCTGAACTACCAAATAGAAATTTATGACAACACAGTCTATTTATAAAGTAATTGTCATTGTTTTATGCCTCCCTTATTCTATTGAGAGCAATAACGATCATTTAACACTGCAATATTTGTTCCTTTATCATCGGATTTGAAAAGCGCATAGTACCATTAACTATAATGAATTCCATGCCCTTGATGTCAGAGACCAAAATAGGATCTGTGGTTGCTGATACGTCACGTCGTTATTTTGTTTTCATTTATTTGCGATAACTTATTCTAATATTGTTTATGTCTTTGGATGCTCAGTGAGTTATTGAATCCAATTTGATTACACTCAAAAAAATTATGACTGATTCAATATTCAGTATAACATCGACTCTTTAAACAAAAAAAATCAGTTCAGGGGATCTCTTGTAATGTAGTGGTTAGCATGACTATTTTCAAGATAGGAAGTTTCTGGTTTCGAGTCCCTAATTGGACAGTTAATTTATTTCACTCCCATAAATAGAATCGGGATTTCCCGATTTGATAGTCCGCCTTTCAGCTGAAAATGGAGTATACGAGGGAGTTAAAAAAAAAAAAAATAATAATAAGCAAGTGTTTGAAGCTATAAATTTAATTTATTTGTCGTTGTATTTTCTAAATGTATAAATCACTAGTAGAGGTTTTTAGCTTCACCCCCACACGGAGGTGAGCAATTCTGGACACCTGTTAGGCCCTTGAAAATCAGGGGTATTAGTCTAGGCGAACTATTCAACTCTTTGATTTTAGAAATAATACTATTGAGGTTGGCAAGAAAGTAATTTCGGTTTTCTTAGTGTGAAATAAAACTATTTTTTTTCTATACAAAAAACGAACTTTAATCAGTCAAATATCTTCCATTCAGTTCGATGACCTTTTGCCATCTTTCTGGTAACTTCATGATCCCGCGCTCATACAACTCCTGGCAAAAAACTCAACCAAGTGCGATTTGAGGTCATCGTTATTACCGAAATTTTTACCATTTAAGAAATTTTGTAAACTTGGAAATAAATGATGTAATGATGTATGGGGGATGCGACATCACTTCCCAACAAAGCTACAATAATTTCGTACGTGTTGCTAAAGATGTGCGAGGCCTCGCATTGTTGTGGCGGAACCCAAATATCGAGCTTCTTAACAAGTCCGAGACGTCTTATATGATTTTCAATCGTTGTGTGTGATACATCCAACTGTTGCAATCTCTCGCACAGTTATATATTTCCAGAACGAAATTTTTAAACCACGTGCGTTCTGTTAAACAATCAACACCATAAACTTCACACATTTCTTTAGCCTCAGCCGCTAACTTGCCTTTATGAAAATAAAAAAGTAAAATGTGTCGAAAATGCTTATTTTTGAACTCCATGTTAAAACTGACAGTTTTAAAGAAAATTACACGGAATTTCTTTCTATAGCAACCTAAAGGTATCGACTACCAAATCTCAAAAGAAAAAAAATCTAAGATTGAACCAAACATAACGCTAACTGCTGGTGCAAACCGAAATCACTTTCTTGCCAACCCTGGCTGACTATTATATACTGTAATTCCTGTGTTGAGAACTGTAATGACTTACTGAAGATCTCTCGTCCAGCTCCTTTTCATCCGCTACGAGTGAAGTGGGTACTTGCATTGCGATCACGAAATTCTCTATACAATCTTGTGTATATATATCCATGTATTGTCAAGTAGTTTTCAATACATTTCAATCATTACTGATTTTGAGTTTTTTGCCTGTAAATAAGTGTGTAAGTGTCGATATCATGTTTGTATTCTTAGTCAATTAGATAGAATATAGATCCAATATATTGCCTTCGCCTTCACAGTCCTGCCTGTGTAGTTATAACATAAATTGAATTTACATAACACTCCTTATTTAAATATGGAAATCCTGGTGTTACTGTCGTGACAATACTATGTCCTGTTTCTCCTTTAGCTTAGACATAATCCGTATGATGGAGTCGTTACTGTCGTGGCCTATGACAGATGTGGAATAATTGCTAAGCTTGTGGTGCTGACTGCTAACGATCATCGTCGAAGGTGCAAATATATTCAACTCACGAAACATGATCTTTTTTGTTCCTTCTCCTTTTCGTTCCTTGTTCAATATAGATTCTACATATGAATCTATTTACAATAGGTGGGGCTCGCTAAATCTTAACCTAATTTTCCCTGACAGTATGTTGCCATCGATGCAGGAATGGTTGTTGGGTCATGGTGTTTGTTATGTGCTACAACGAGTAAAAACTTGAAGTATCTCTGGTGGACCCACCGACGGCACACCAAGCAACGGTCGCAGGTTCTTTAACCTCTCTCTCTCGAGAGAGGTATGTCTGACCACTTTTCTCATGATTCCATTCTGGAATTGTCGGGTCGTCGCGAGGGGGGTGCCTGGTTACCCTAGCCCTAGTGACAAGTGAGGGTTGTTTGAGTTTATAAACTGGACAATCGTTTCATGACGGCTTTACTATCTGACTCCATTTTTTGATAGGTATGTACCCCGACAATGCACTATGTTCAGCAGAAGAGGTATAGGGTAGGTAGTGTAGGTCGTTTGTGTGGTCTTGGAATGACCTTGAATTCACACTTGGTATCTGAGGGTAGGCAAAATCGGATCCCAAAGGCGAGTGTGAACCGGAGAGAGGCAGACTGAATTGTCGCGGAAGACACTGCTTGGTAAGTTTGCAGGGCCACGCCAACAGTTGTTCTCTAGGGAGAGGTCTCTCCCAAGGAGGTGCTAGATTTAGCGAGACGAAGGCAGAGATTCCTACTAGGAAGGTGTTGGGTCTCACAACACCGGACTTAAACGTAGCTAGGCGAGGAGAGAAGAGATGCAGAGGTTTTTGATAAAGAAGCATCCAAGTTGCAGAGTTTCAAGCAGGAGCCACGGGCCGGTAGTTGACAGGAGAATCATGTACAGGACCCAAATCGCCGGCTTAAATACCCAGCTGGCCTTGCCAGCAGCCAATAAGCATTGCCACTGTTGTGGCCAATGATGTAGCTTTCCTTTGTTCCCGGGCAGAGCCTGGAAGGGTCGACGGTGGTTGGGGTCTTATACCTGACTGACAGCTAGTGTCCCAGCTCATATAACTAATTGGCCCTGGCAGCACGTTTTATTGTTTAACATATTTACAATGATGTATATTTGGGTAATGTTATTTACATTTGTTTACAATATATATACAATAGAGTATAGGGTGATTTATCTTATGTAGTTAGCGGTCGCTACAGAGACGTTTAGCTGTATTGTCAGTCAAGTGAGTATATGTAGCGGGGCAGCAAGTGAGTAGAGAAATGGAGGTGCTTATCCATTTTTATACCCAGATAGTACATTGAGTACTTTTGCCCTCCTATAGTACAGGATTTTGGCAAGGTTTTTTCCCCTTTTGGAGGGTGGGGAGCGTGATTACCATTGTTATTGTTGTACCAGCGGTCCAGTCTGCCTCTCTCTGCTTCACACTCGCCTTAGGGATCCGGACGGGTTTCGCCTACTCTTAGATACCGAGTGTGAATTCGTGGTCATTTTAATATTACATTAACTACCTATAATACCTACCCTTTACTTCTTCTGATGAATATAGTGAACTGGCAGGGCAAACCTTCTAAGATCTTATGGAGTCGTCACATAAATATGAATACTAGGCCGCCAGCAAAGGTCAAAGACCACAGGTTTACCCATGTTATCTCTTTCTTGACGCCCGTCGGGCAGCGGCCGGGTTGTAGAGACCCTATCCGGCGGCGGGTGCCCCCCGGCAACCATCGTAGCCATGTTAAATATTAATCTATAGTTGAGTTATATTGTTGAACTCAATTTGAAATCATATAAAAAAATAAATATTCTTCTTAGAACTATGTTAGAGTGAACGCACTCCAATGTTTAAACCGTTCATAAATACCGTTCAGGTGGGAAATATGGAGACTGTGCTGCCATATACTAAACTACTGACTAGTACGTGCGTTCGGCAGAATCGGTGAAAATGATCGCACGCCGACGGGGAATTTTTCCCTGTTTTGTCTTTTTGACGCGTCCTCACTGGGGGATTGTGGTCTATTCGTTTTTAATTTACGACAGGAAGGGCGTGCTAATAAATAAGTTCGCCCCCCCCCCGCCGGAGAAGGCTCATTGATGCTTTCCCACTCTCAAGTTCCCACAGCTCTCCTCCACTGACTAACGAGACCCGGCTGACCTACCTTCTCAGGGATGCAGGTCGTAGTTATATCTACCTTCATTCATCTTTTTGTATTGCCCTACTTTCGTTATAATCTTCTTTTTTTTCTTTCCGCTTACCTTTTTTTTTTTTTTTTTTTTTTTTATCTTGTACGTCTTATTTAAAGCCATTTTTCTGTTCATCATCAAAATTTTGCTGGTTATTCAGTTGTCTATCTATCTGCTGTATTTCAACTAGTGGGCACTTGGATTGGTAGCCTCACCATTTTTGTTTTACTAACGCAAGATCTGTTTTATATAGAAAACACAGTTTTTAGTATTTTTGTTGTTATTTTTTTATTGAATTATAAAGTAAATAGGATAGGGTTATTTATGGAATAACACATCGGGCAAATGGTCTCCACGACTTTGCTGGCACATACGCAATCTTTTGTCGAAATTTTCCATG
Source organism: Acanthosoma haemorrhoidale (assembly GCA_930367205.1). Lineage (NCBI taxonomy): Eukaryota > Metazoa > Arthropoda > Insecta > Hemiptera > Acanthosomatidae > Acanthosoma > Acanthosoma haemorrhoidale. The sequence goes on along the minus strand of OV884011.1, from coordinate 162,965,071 downwards.
TCCATTTGGCATAAATGTGGTTGAATTTCGTTGATGCAGCGTTGAATTTCCTCTTTTAATGCACGGGTGGATGTGGCTTGTTGACATTCACCTTTGACTTCAAATAACCCCATAAAAAGAAATCTAAAGGTGTTAAACCACACGATTTAAGGGGCCAATTCTGACCACCAAAACGAGAGAGTACACGACCTGGAAATGTCTCATGCAGTATTTGAATTGTTTCATGGGCTGTGTTCCATCATCTTGTTGAAACCACATATTGGCCTCATCAATATTATCCAATTTCGCCACAAAGAACTGTGTTTACGACGCCGAATGTTCCTGGATTTTCAACAACACTCTCACACACTGCTTCGATATTGACATTTGAACGGCTTGTTTTTGGACGACCAGTGTGTTTAGTGTCTCCAACTGATCCAGTCTCCCCAAATTTTTCAATTAATCTCTTCACAGTTGATGAAGTCAAAACACTATTCCGACCATATTTTGTATGAAATTTTTGAACTGCGGCCGCCGAACTTTCATTATTTTTGAGATAATGTTCAACAATAAAGATACGTTGTACACGTTGTGTAACGCTCCATTTTTACTAACCCTGAACTGTCAGCTGTCGAATTGTTTTTTTTTTAGGGTTGCCAGCAATTTACTGCACAAATGGCGGCAAATTCAAATCTTGCGTTAATTCTGGGACACCCTTTATTATTAAAGGATTATTTTACTCTCCGAGTTTATCACACTTTGTAAATCGAATTCAACCTTTGGCAAATTGTCATGTTTCTGTTCAAATGTTTTATTTTTTTGTTTAGATTTAACACGTACATCGAATTCTTATTCGAAAAACAATTGCCAAGTCGTGTATTTATTTAAGACTTCAGATGTCGAAAAAACTGCCCACTGGTTTTTTTTTTCTTGGCTAATAATTATTAAAAATAATGGTATCGATTTCACAACATCACAATACAAACTTTTTTTTTTGTAAAAGGGTAAAGTGTACTGGCTAAAGTCATAATTCCTCCGCCAAGATGAATTTTTCGTTATGATGAATTCTAAATGGTAGATATAGTGATATGGTATAAGAATATATATTATTGATATATATAAATATTATTGATTTTGCTTCCTTTGAACTATCTCTCTCCTTCCCTACATTTCTATCGCATCTTTTAATCCCTTATACCTACCGGCCGATTCATAGAATTACACTAAGCCGCTTTCGCGCTAAGCTTTCACATAATAACAGCGCGGTTGACTGCTCTTATATCAGTCTAATAAGTGACACTGGGGTAGAATGACAGATAAATTATTATCATAACTATTGTAGAAAATTAAATAATCTAAAACTTAAGTAGTTCCCCCCTATACTCATCCCTATAATCCTCCTCCACGGAGACTGAAACGGCCTCGTGACCTGCTATAATCGCGTAACAGTGGGAGTCCTGGTAGTTTCTCCAATCATGTCCCGAGCGTATGTGGCTCTCGTGCTCTTCGTCAGCCTCCACTGGCTCGTTTCCGGCAACGTGGAGGAGCGTGGGGGACTTCCTAAGACTCTGCTTCCTGTTTTGCATGCGAGGGAGGTGACAACCATGTGTATTTGGAAGGTATCTGGGCTGCTTGTAAATATTGTATGAATGAGCGAGTGAATGAAAATTGTGAATATGGTATGAACGAGAACATTTATGACAATTACTTATTGCCTAATAAAGCATATTGTAATTTTATCACAATAAAGAAGTTTCAACGTTAATTTTCCTCCGTACACAGTACGCTACATTGAACTAATTCATCAAAAATCTGTTTATTAATTTTGAATGATGGAATTTCGGGACTCGGAGGAACCCTAATTACTCCACTCCTCCGTCGAGTGGTGATGGAGGTATGTTGATGAGTGCGGTATTTACTGACGTGTATGTACGTACCTTGCCTTATCAGCTGTTTACTTCGAGATAAGTGCACGAGATAAGCAAGGCCCATACCCGCCAGTTTCCTTTTCGCATCGCCGCCACAATGATCCGTAGCCTATATTATAAGAAGTACAGCGCTGTCGGTGAGTTAGGTATTTATAAATTGTACAATTGTAATTGTAAATTGTATTTTCTCTGATTATAGCTTTTATTTATTTTACAGCAGCTAGTTGTAGTGATAGTATTCAGGGCAGAAAGGGCATGTTATCTACAGGCCTTTTTTTCTTTTTATAAGATTATGAATGATCAGTTGATTTCACGAAACGTATACGGTCTTTCAAATGAGACCTATCAAACTTAACTAACATATACAAAAAAAAATTCTGTTTAAAATTTCTTAAATAAACAAAAATTCGGAAATGCTTATTTAGATCATAAATACCGGTAGAATTTCCATTGAGGCAACGATAGTTTTGAGAACTTAACTATTTTGTTTAAAACACAGAAAGAAATTCCGATACGTTGGATGTATGTGTTTTTTGGGTTTTTTATTTATTTATTTTTTTTAATGTTGACTTTTATAAAATAATAAGATGAATAATTCTCGATGAATTATTGATTTCATTTTTAATTTAACCCCCCATCCCCAATTTTTTTTTGTTATCACTTAGCACAATTAATATACGCTTCTAATCTACAGCGTGATATAATACTAATCGTATTCGCCCATGTTACGTAATTTTTATTGTGCACTTCTGCTAAGACGAAAAATTCCCCCCCCCCATTTTTGGGGACCTATTGTTAATATTTTATTGTTATATTATTAATAATTGATATGAAACGTCGGGATTCGAATTAAGAATATTCTCATTTTATAGGATCTTATTAACTAACTATTTTCTTGTCATTGTTTTTTTTTTTTTTTACCTTCGACCAATTTTTATTGTTTATTATATATTATTGTTATGTTATATTAATTATCTACAGAAGTATTTGTTTTGGAGACGAATGGAAACTGTACACATTCAAACCTGCGAAAATATTTTGAGCTGCAGTTTGAAAAATATTCTGATAAGAGTTTCGTAGGCACTTGTTTGTCACGTAGTTGACTTGATTTATCTCGGCTTTTTATGATGAGTTTGATGATAAGTTTCATTTGCGCTCGAGAAACAAACTGTGCATTTAGCTGCATTTATAATATCATTTTCCCTTTGTACAACCGTTCATTAAATTTTATTTGATTATATGTAAAAAAAAAAAATACCATTTATTAAAGGCTGTCAATCATGTTTTGTTAAGTAATCTGCATGTAATGTTGCTAAAGCAGGGGGCTCTATAGGACAGACATACTGACGAACGAAACCATAAAATTATATACCATAAATTATATCGTCTTTATCTCTTTCTATTTTCCTGAAAATTGACGTTTATTTATGCTTAAAAACCAGGAAATCTGTCAACAAATAAATATGGAATACCATAATGCTTTAAATGTAGCCTGTGAATTTCAATAATAAAAATGAATGATTTGACATATTCGGTTACATTTTTATTTATATTATGTATTTAGTCATGCAGACAGAGGAACATTTCATAACGATGCTTGTACTTAAAGAATGAAGAGTTTGTAAATTGTATTATCTGTTCGCCTTGTATTATCTAACAGGTTATATTAGTTTAAATTTATGTAAAAGGCAGTAATAGCGGAAACATTAGGATTTTGAACACACCCATATTTCTTTAACTCCTCCATAACTCATTCAACGATGACTATTGTCGGAAGTTAAAAGCCCGCATAGGGGATATAAACCCAGGACCTGCATGCATGGTGCATGGTGCAGGTAACATTACAGATAGAATTACTTCAGTTTAAGTTGTGATTTTATTGATGTTTAGCGCAATCATTTCAATTAAGAAATGCTGGGCTGCGTTCCCTCGATACTGAAAGGAAAAAGTTGTTCTTCAACGCATCTTAAGCCTTAAGAATAATGGCGCATTATGGATTGTTGATAAGGAACAGTTAATATCTAGATTAGACGATTGTGAGCGTTCATGAACGACATTGTTGAGAGGTTTGTATGTTACGTAAGGGGAATAGGGACCCCACTAATATCTAGTTGGTTATTTTGCCACTTTTGACCTTTCCTGTAATGTTTTTATATATATTTATGTTTACTTTGACCCGTGTTAGTGAACCTTGCTACCTGATAATATTTCAGTTTAGTTTTGTCATCCTGAAGGGAAACATCATGCCATTGATTTAGCTGCTCAAGTAGATACGAAGGAAACGAACGGTTTTGTTTCTTTAATCTAAAATAGGGTTTTGCATAGTGAAAAAATGTTTTCTAATGGCCATCAAATGAAACTTTATCTAGGCGAAAAGATGGAGATACAACGTGAGAGGTTGCAAAAAAAACTTTGGATTGAGAAATGGAACATTTTTTGAAAACAGTAATTTCCCATTTAATAAATCTATTATTTTGCTATACTGCCGGACAAAACATACATCTACTAAATTTTGTCAAGAGGAACTAGGATTAGCAAGAAGCAAGGTACAAAGAAGTTTGATAGACTCACATTTGTGTGAATTTTTAAGGCGCAACAGAAATAGCGGTAATAATTTGTTCAATCAATTAATAAATGACATTGTAAATTTTTGGCGACCAGAATAAATATGTTCAAAACTAAAACATCTTTTACTAAACACTTTCATTTACAGATAATAGACTAGAGAAATGATTAAAACCAATCAGGGGTCCCTATTCCTAAAAAGACCCGGTGAAAACAAGTGGGGATCTACTATTGCGAGATTTGATGTTTTGAGTTGGAGAATGATGTAAAAGTAAGGAGGTTTTTTAGCCGTGGAAGTACTGAACAAGAGGGATCCAAGGAGGTATTGGGGACGGGCAGGAGTGTACTGCCATCAGTACTCGGAGTAGTTCTGGGAAACGCGACGATACATCAGCTGTCGACATGTTTGTTTGATTTCAATCATCGACCTAGAAACGAGTAGGTAAGAAAACGGTCAGGTAAAGGATATGCTAGGAATTATAATTGAAACACTAGAATGACATAGTAGTTAGTCAGCGAATCTCCCACCCTCGGCTTCTTCGACTTTCATATTCTGCCTTCTCGAGTCATTTCCACTCTTGACGTGGAGAAGATGTTTCCTGCTGAAACGACCTTTGCATATTGATTACACGGACGTAGAGTCGGTGTTATGCAATAACATTTTTTCGAAATGTAGTCATCGCTATTCACTTGTACTTCTCTTCAATATGTATGTGATTGTTATAACTTACGTTCTATTATTAAACTTGCTGTTCATTGTCAGCTTTGCTTGTGCATATTATATCAAATTTATACATATTATTGACTACGTTAACATGTTGGATTGCTGTCAGGTTTCATAGACATCATAAACTAGAACTTTATAAAGACAAACATAGCAAGTCCGAATGTATCCCTAAAATAAATTAGGTAAAATATTTCATGTTCCTTTGATCAACCGAAGTCGGTAGCCTAACCAAGTACTTATTTTTGTAGTAAGGCTTACCATTTATACAATGTATGAAATCAATTCTTCGAAAAATAAATAATAAACAATAACCTTTATTTTGATAAAATTACAATATGCCTTATTAGGCAATAAGTGATAAATGATATCATTCATACCGTATTTACAATTTTCATTCACTCGCTCATTATATATAATATTTACAAACAGCCCAGGGGACTCCCAAATCCGCATGGTTGTCACCTCCCTCGCATGCGAAAGAGGAAGCGGAGTCTCGGGAAGTCCCCAAAGTCACCGGATACGACCCAGCAGAGGATGACCAAGAGCGCGAGAGCCACATACGCTCTGGACATGATTGGAGAAACTGGCCATTGCCAGGGCTGCCACTACTTTATAATTCAATAAAAAATAACGAAAATACTAAAAACTGTGTTTTCTATTTAAATCAAATCTTGCGTTAATTCTGTGATACCGTTTACTTGCAAATTTTATGGCGTAGATGGGAAACTAACTCCCTGTGGATGTTTAAAATGAAATGTCTGCGTTATAGTCTCATGAAATGTTTGGCGTGGGTTAAATTTTCTGAAGTTCTGAGGAGAGTGTAGATTTAAGATATTTGAAATTGGATTGACTCTTGTTCCATAGCTCAATCAGCAGAGCACCTGGCCGGAGTTCAGGTTCGATCTCAGGCCTTATTTAATTATCTAATTATTTTTACATGTTAACAAGTAAAAATAAACGAATATATATATTTTTATATTGTATAAGTCTATTGTTTATTAAAATTACTGCAATATTCATGTTTATGAAATTATTTGCGTCAAGATAAGTACCGGTGGCATCGAATGTCTTTCTCTTTTTTTTTATTAAATGACTACTTTTATCGACACATACAAAGATTCTTCATAGACATTATCATGTTTAATATCTGATAAAATGTAAGTAATACAACTGTAATATAATCTGTAGGTTTAGCTAACGTGTTACGACAACATGAAGGAAAAAATGAGAACAACACTGATTCGTACTCGTATATCTGGTAGCGTTATTTATGACTTGATATTAAATGAAATATTACACTCGTTATCTTCCCTATTGACGTTATTGGATTGTTTTATGTTTTATTACCTTAACCACTCTACTATATTTTTATTATATTAACTAAATAATATCTTAAGCACTTCTGATAATTATCATTAGCAATTACTTTATGTTAATCCTACGCCGGTTTATAACCTTTAACAAAATTTCACTTTTCTCTTCTGCAATCAACCTCCGACGAAACAGAAACGAAATTGATAACGCACGTACAACTGACGGATAAATTAATATTATCGCTTTAAAAATGTCTACAATCAAGTTTAGTGTTAGTCGTGATCAACTGTAGCAACCAACAGTAGCGGGTCAAAGGATTAATTTTGTATTTCTATTGTCTCATTAAATATTAAGCTTCGAATGAAACAAAAAAAATCTCATGTTTGCCTGGGGATTTAACCTCAGAAAAAATTATCATCACATCATAATACACATTAAACCTTAAGTAAATGCATTGATAGTAGATTTCATTGCTCTGAGTGAAAAAAAATGTGTCGAATTTCGAAAAATTCCGGTTTTTTCAATTTCTCAAGGACACCAAACAATACTAAAAAGTAATACAAAAATTTCAAATTAGGAACCCTTATGTTTTCACTCGTTTGCCTGCCTGTCTATCCTGGTTTTCGTCCCCTGTTCAACATGGTGAGGGACAATACAATTTCACATGGAGGTGTCATTGGAAATGTTGACGTACTGATTAACAGTATTATATTTTTTTTAATGCTATAATTACAAAAAAAAAATCATTAACTTCGTGTTCGCTACTTTATTACAACCTTTGTTATTTTCAGTCATGACAGTTAACATAGTTATCATCATGCTTGACTTTGATTTTTCAAAATACACATACTATTAAGGTGAAATTAGTGTTAGTTGAAAACTGTCCCAACAACTGTAGGTTATTTTTGAATCCGTTTTCCTACGTGTAAATTAGAGTAAATTGCATTTTTGCATATTAACTGTGAGTGCTGGCAATGGTCAGTTTCTCCAATCATGTCCTGAGCGTCTGTGGCTCTCGCGCTCTTTGTCAGACTTCGCCCGGCTCGTATCCGGTGACGCGACTGACGGGGGAGTGGAGGGGACTTCCCAGGACTCGGGTTCCTCTTTCGCAAGCGAGGGAGGTGACAACCATGTGGACTTGGGAGGTATCTGGGCTGTTTGTAAATACTGTATGAATGAATTTTGTAAATATGGTATGAATGAGATCATTTATCACAATTACTTATTGCCCAATGAGGCAGATTGTAATTTTATCATGATAAAGTTGTTGTTAGTCAACATATTAACTGTGCTGAAGAAATTCCCTCTATATATGTATCTTAGTTTCTTTTGAGGCTCTTGATTTTCTCTCCTCTTATACTATTGGTGTTTCTTCGCTGATTCCATCCACCTCGACTTTATCCTTATCCTGCCTAATCTTCCAGTGGTCATGTATCGTCTCCATCGCTGACAATACCTTTTGTGAAAGATGCTATCTTTACCCTCGGGATAAAATCAGAAAGGGAGATCCATGAATAGGGAGCTTACCACTTTCAACCTGCTGAGCATCAAGTGAAAATACCTTCACTTTATAATGCTCTTTATCTGAACTCCTAAATGTCATATGTATGTATGATAAGTGAAGCGGTAATCCTAAACCACCAGAGTCCTTTCTACATACAACATATCATCCTCATATTATTAAATCGGTGAAAGTATAAACATATGGGTAACTTTTGTAATTGAATCTTCCCTACAAACTCCATGTCTACTTTCTCCGCCATATTGCTCCTGTCCGTAGCTTACTTTCATAATGGCCTCATTATTTTTACAGAATGGACTTGTCTAACCGTTGTCCTTTCTGTCAATTATACAGCATCAATTATATCTTTCAATTAAATCAAAAATAATTACTTTTATAAAGACCAAAAATATTTTTATTGCATCAAATTATGAACTAAATTGCATGCCTTTAATTTGTCATTTTGGAAGAAAAGAAAAAATTAGCACTTCTTAATAACTATAAATAAATTCTGAGCTGGCACTCGAGAAAAAAACTTTGATTTTCAGAATTAACTTTAAAAATTTCAGATACAGGGACATAGGCATCTTGACAGAAACAGTAGAAAATTAACCATTAATGGTGTGGCCATAGGGAGTGGAGCTTCAACATTTATTTCTCGACTGTCAGTTATTTCTCGGTATTGCGGTCAGTATCACGCTCCAACTGGCGGGTTTTCCCATCCGTCACGTTTTAGACCATTATTTTGTATTCAATAAATAATCGTATAGACCAATTCATGTCAAAGAGATCACGCGTAGCTGTAACTTATCAGGCATATTTATTTACAATATACATAGTGTGTTTTAACAGATGTTCATTTATTTTTCCTGTTCGACATGTATACCTTGGATTGAATGGATCTCTGTGAACAACAGAAGAGTTAAATCTTTCGAAATTTCTGCCGAATCCGAAGATAAGGGTGTAACATCCTGAACAGGAACGAACGGAAATGGAAAATTATCCAGTCGATCTGGAATGTGAAATATAACTTCCACAATACATCCCGGATCATGCTCATTGTGCGCCAGGGAAAATAAAATTACCGGAAGTATAAAAGATAAAATTAAACATGATAAAAAAAATTTACTTTTCGTTTCAACTTTTACGAGCTACTTGTGATCTATATTTTTTGTCCGAGAAAGTTATTGAAGCAAAATGTTCCCACATTACCTTTACCTTCTGTCGCAAGTCCTGTCCACTGGTTTATTTTAATGCCATTCCTCTCCCTGTATCCGAGATAGTACAGTATTTAGGATTCCATCTCGACAAACGACTGACCTGGAACCCACATACGAGGCTAAAAAAACAAGAACTAAACAGACGCTTTGGACAACTGTACAGACTACTTCAAAGTACATCCATTCTCTCAATAGAAAATCCATTACTAATCTACGAAGTTATACTTAAGCCAATCTGGACATACGGAATAGAGCTATGGGGCACATCAAAAAAGTCAAACATCAAGCGTATCCAATCCTTTCAATCAAAAGTCCTGAGAACAACAGTAAATGCCCCTTATTATGTTAGCAACAAAACCCTTCATAACGATCTTGACAAACCCTGCATTCTTTAACTCTTCCCTTCCAAGTATATCAAATTCCATAGTAGCCTCTCCGACCACCCTAATCCCGTAGCACAGTCATTGCACTGCACCACTCATCTCTATAATCCTCCTCGGAGACTGATACGGCAGTGGCTTCGTGACCGGCTATAAATGCGTGACAGTGGTAGTCCTGGCAATGGCCAGTTTCTCCAATCATGTCCTGAGCGTATGAGGCTCTCGCCTCCACTAACTAGAATACGGTGACGCGGCTGACGGAGGAGCGTGGGGGACTTCCCAAGACTCCGCTTCCTCTTTCGCATGCGAGGGACGTGACAAACATGTGGATTTGGGAGGCTTCTGGGCTTTTTGTAAATATTGTATGAATGAGCGAGTGAATGGTGAATTGTAAATATGGCCAGAATGAGAACATTTATCTCAATTACTTATTGCCTAATAAGGCAGATAATTTTAGCACAATAAAGAATACTATATATATATTTTTTGAGGTCAAGTATGGCTCGCTAAAAATAGTAACGTAATAATAATAATGGCAATAGAATCATCTATTATGTCTCGCCCGAGCCATTTTCGATACGTTTTTCTTGGCCTATAAAACCTGGCTGTTAAAACGAAACGAAACACTCATTGTTCGGAATAATACTAACTTCTTAATTCTTAACATTTAATTCTTTGAGTTACGCGACAGTTGTTTTTGCATTCGTCCGTTGACAATCCACATGGTTGTCAATTTCCCTCGCATGCGAAAGAGGAAGCGGAGTCTTGGGAACGTCCCCAGTCGCGTCACCGGATACGAGCCAGTGGAGGCTGACCAAGAGCGCAAAAGCCACAGACGCTCAGGACATGATTGAAGAAACTGGCCATTGCCAGGACTTCCACTGTCACGCGATTATAGCAGGTCACGAGGCCACTGCCGTTTCAGTCTCCGAGGAGGATTATAGGGAGGAGTGGTGCAGTGCAATGAGTGTGTTAGGGGATTAGGGTAGTTGGATAGGTTACTATGGAATTTCATGAACTTGGAAGGGATGAGATTATTAAAATGTATGCTGACTTAATAAAAGGCATTAACTATTGTTCTCAGGACTTTTGATTGAAAGGATTGAAACTACTTTTTTTTTTGCTCTATAGCTCTATTCCGTATGTCCAGATTGGCTTGAGTATAAGTTTGTAGATTAGTAGTTTATTTTCTATTGAGAGATGGGATGTCCTTTGAAGTTGTCTGTACAGTTGTCCAAAGCGTCTGTTTAGTTTTTGTCCTTTTAGCCTCGTGTGTGGGTTCCATGTCAGCCTTTTTTCGAGATGGAAGCCTAAATACTGTCTGGGATACAGGGAGAGGAATGGAATTAAAAAAAAAAAAACACTAGTAAACAGGGGGTTCTTTTATTACGATGCAATGAGTTACACCAACTCCTTAACGATAAGTCATCATCAAATTAAAAAAAAAAACTACTTGATCTGCAAGGCAGTGCACATATAGATGTATCTTCCCTGAACTGTACATTAAGTACATAAGAAAATCTGTTCAATGTGGAAGTAATTCTCACTGCTCAAATATTCTGAATATTTATTTATCATTCTCTGAGTTATCTCAATCAGTGCAACTCGACTATTTATATCAGCCAATCCGATTCATTCCACCACTTCACCTTTGGAAAACACTTTTACTCAGTAATTCAACGAACAGGAAGTGTATGTCATTTCATTTCTGACCCCGAGTGTTTGTGACTTTGCTTCATTTATAAAAATAGAAAAAAATATTTCAAAGACTTATTTTTCTTTGGCTAGCAGTAATAAAACCAGTGGGCTTAAAGACGATAACCAGTAATTATTAGTTACATATTTAGGACTATAACTAGAACAAGTCGTTAAAACTGCTATTAAAATCGGACAGTATGCACAGCAACAAAGAAACACTTAATTGTAATTATCTCAATGTACACCCGAATTGAATTTTTTGTAGTTACATCGACGACGGTAAGGGGAATTTTCTTTGTATCTTATGGAACTTAATGGAGATATCATAATTAAACTATCGGTTATAAAGGGTGTCCCAGAACTGACGCAAGATATGAATTTGCCGCTATTTGTGCAGTAAAGTGCTGGCAACCCTTAAAAAAACAATTTGACAGCTAACAGTTTAGGGTTAGTAAAAATTGAGCGTTACATGATAGAACAACGTGTCTTTATTGTTGAACATTATCTCAAAAATAATGAAAGTTTGGCGGTCGCAGTTCGAAAATTTCATACAAAATATGGTCGGAATAGTGTTTTGACTTCATCAACTGTGAAGAGATTAATTGAAAAAATTAGGGTGACTGGATCAGTTGGAGACACTAAACTGGTCGTCCAAAAACAAGCCGTACAAAATGTCAATATCGAAGCAGTGCGTGAGAGTGTTGTTGAAAATCCATAACACAGTTCTTTGTGCCAAAATTGGATGATATTGATGTGGCCAATATTTGGTTTCAACAAGATGGTGCCACATGCCATACAGCCCATGAAACAATTCAAATACTGCCTCTCGTTTCGGTGATCAGAATTAGCCCCCTAGATCGTATGATTTAACACCTTTAGATTTCTTTTTATGGGGTTATTTGAAGAGGAAATTCAACCACATTTATGCCAAATGGTAATGGAAAATTTTGACAAAAGAGTGCGTATGTGCCAGCAAAGTCGTGGGGCCATTTGCCCGTTGTGTTATTCCATAAATAACCCTATCCTATTTACTTCATAATCATAATCCTATAAACTGTGTTTTCAATTTAAATCTAATCTTGCGTTAATTCTGGGACACTCTTTATTTAATAGTGTATATTTCTACTTATGAGGTGTAAATTCTACAGCTTACTCCTCGAGTCATAAGGTTGAATCACGACCTATCATTATTTCTGATTTATGTCTTGCTCACTTCTTCGGTGGTATTTCCAAAGGTTTTTTTTGTAATTCTCGATTGTGATTACTTTGGTAAAAAAAAAAAAATACTTCGAAATATTTGTTTTTGTCGCTATAAAATTAAAAAGCACTGGGATGTGTGCCGGCCGGATTGAAGTTCCGTGATATTTTTTCTCGCCTGCATTCCTCCTGACTTGGGCTGGTCGGTTCGGTCCAGACTCTCCGACCTACTGGCCTACCTGTGGATGCGATGGACTTCCATCAAGTCTCTCTCTCTCTCTCTCTCTCTCTCTCTCTCTCTCTCTCTCTCTCTCTCTCTCTCTCTCTCTCTCTCTCTCTCTCTCTCTCTCTCTCTCTCTCTCTCTCCATATTTTTTGCTAACGATATTATTATGTAATATTATTCATTTATTTTATAGATTTGTATAGCATGTAAACGAATTTACAAACGCTGGAGGTTAATTTTTTTTTTGTGTTGTCATCATTGGCATCATGTGCTCTTAACCCGGGAAATAGGTTTCAGGACAGATCCCCCCCCCTCATACTTCTGGTTATATCGAATTATAACCAAAAACTAACCTACGAAGTTTTAACAGGTTCTTTAGTGCCGTGCCGAATGGAAAAAGAAAAATTTATAGGCCAAGCTAGAAAAATATGTTTCAATCTCTTTAAACCTGTTCATATTTTAAATAATGTTTTTTATTTTATTTTTTTTCCAAAACCCCTTTATTTATCAACATTTTTACAATTTACAAATTCACGATTTACAAATTTCTCCTTTTGCTGCATACGCAAATGCATTTGAAGGAGGGTAGAATTACAAGAACAATATTTTTTGAAGTTGAATGGTCAAAATACAATATACAGTACTAGGTGATTTGGCTCACCTTCATATTACATTGTGGGTAAATAAATAAATAAAATTGTGAAAACAACATAGCATCAAAGCTTATGGAGGTTGAGAGAGCGTTTGTTAGTTTAATTTTGTTGTTCATACTTCCTTCGTATGTTAACTAAAACTAATCAGGATATTTAAATGTCAGATTGGTAGAATAGTTGTTAAAAGTATAGCCTCTCCCTTCGTGTTGGACGTACGAGCTGTAGTATATGCTAAGGCGAATCACACATATTGTCCATTGTTACGTTGTGCTACTTCGCTATTCTCTCCGCCCCACCCCTCAAGTCCACATGCTGTCACGACGTAGCTATTTGCTAACGGATCCACGATTCCACACCTCGCCTGTACAATTGTCTTGTAAACTAGAGTGGAACTGTCGACACTATCTCTAACAGCTATGTCATATTGTATATGCGTTGCCATGAGTTCATTGCATATTGTTGTGTATATGCATGTACTATGCATGTGTTTATGTTTTCAATCAACAGTTATTACATTGAAAATTAAAACTGCCACATGATCATTAATCAAGAAATATTGTAGTAGATTGTCAATTTTAAGAACTCAACATTCTGATTACTAATGTGTTAGAAATTTAGTAGGCTACATACACAGGCTAAAAAGACTAGAACTAAACAGAGGCTTTGGACAACTGTACAGACTACTTCAAAGGACATCTCTCAATAGAAAATAAATTACTAATCTACAAAGTTATACTTAAGCCAATCTGGACATACGGAATAGAGCTATGGGGGGCAGCAAAAAAGTCAAACATCAAGCGTATCCAATCCTTTCAATCAAAAGTCTAAAGAACAATAGTAAATGCCCCTTATTATGTCAGCAACAAAACCCTTCATAACGACCTTAATATACCCTACATTCTCGAACTCATCCCTTCCAAGTTCATGAAATTCCATAGTAACCTATCCAACCACCCTAATCCCCCAGCACAGTCATTGCACTGCACCACTCATCCCTATAACCTCCTCGGAGACTAAAACCGCAGTGGCCTCGTAACCTGCTATAAATACGTGACAGTGGGAGTCACAATGGCAAGTTTATCAAATTATGTCCTGAGCGTCTGTGGTTCTCGCGCTGTAAGCCGGAGCGTGGGGAATTCACAAGACTCCGCTTCCGGTTTTGATAGCGAGGGAGGTGACAATGATGTGGATTTGGGAGATCTCTGGGCTGTTGTAAATACTGTATGAATGAATGAGTGAATGAAGAATTTCAAATCTGGCATGAATGAGAACATTGATCGCAATTACTTATTGTACTATAAAATACATATTGAGAGAGTTACATGAATGCATTACGTATAGTAGCCGGTCGCCTAATCCCTTAAGTTTAATTTAAGTTAATAAACTTAAAATATTAGCTACAAGAAAAAAAACTTACAACTAACTACTACTACAGTTAACTAAACTTAACTATTAGCAACTAATCATTGCAGAGAGTTTCGTCGTCGTGTAGGGGGTTTATTTATAGGCTAGCAATCCCTTGCCATTGGTCCGTTCTGCCTCGGGATTCGAACCAAGGGGATTCGCAAATGTTCAATAAATAATCCCATTTCCTGCCTTCATGAACTCAGGTACTTGGAGCGATAAGGCAACATTGCCAAGGTGTGGTCGACTTCCTTGCCAGTGATTTAAGGCCAGGTAGTTGCCCAAGAGGCCCTTTTAAAAAAAAAAAAAATGTTTTGGCAAAAAAAGTCATCTTCCTCCTGCTTCCGCTGCGATATTTAAGTATACCAAAGGGGGGGGGTTTCATTTATTTTTTTCTTCTATATTTAACCTTAATGTATGTTAAATATCTAATCATAAATATATTTTGACGTGCTTTCAAATAAATCGTTAGAATTTCGGTTCGATTGGATCATTTCCTTGACTACTGTTTTCTTAGAGTTAACGATCCCAAAACGGTAAAGAGTTAAACTAACAAAAACAACTCACAATAATTACATATTTTATCTTTAGATTTTACCTGAAGTACCGAGGGTAGGGGGTCAATGTGACTAGTTTTGATTCTTACTTCGGTCTGTTGTAGACCGCGTCTTAATGTAAATACCTGAGCAAATGCTCAGGTCGGCTTTGCTACCTTCAATAGGCAAGTAGAGGGTTGGCAAGAAAGTAATTTCGGTTTTTTACTGTAAAATATGTGACATCACTTCCCAACCAAGCTCCAATAGTTTCGTACGTGTTGCTAAAGATGTGCGAGGCCTCGCATTGTCGTGGCGGAACTCAAATATCGAGCTTCTTAACAAGTCGAAGACGTCTTATATGATTGTCAATTGTTGTGTGTGTGATGCATTTAACTGTTTTGCAATCTCTCGCACAGTTATATGACGATTCGATTCAATTATGGCTTTCATTTTGTCATCATCAACTTCAGAAGGTGGATGTGAAAAATCTCCAGAACGAAATTTTTTAAACCAATTCTGACACGTGCCTTAAGTTAAACAATCAACAGAATAAACTTCACACATCTCTTTGTGAGCCTTTCTTGCCTTTATGAAAATATAAAAGTAAAATGTGCCGAAAATGCTTATTTTTGCACTCCATGTTAAAACTGAACGTAAACTGACACTTGTAAAGAAAATTACACGGAATTCGTTTCTACAGCAACCTAAAGGGATCGACTACCTTTACTTTCTTGGCAACCCAATTGTTACACAGTATGTAAATGCTTACTTATTTATGCCAAGCCGTCTATTGTTGGGATACAGTACCTTATGTGCTATAACTGTAGAACATACAGGTCTTGCCGACTGTGCAATTAAACATAATTATAGTGCATCATGCAGTAGACAGGTTGGTTAATAACCTCCCCTAGCTCCAGGTAGGTCATGATGCAGCGTAGCATCACATCAAGCAGCAGGTGGTGCCGAGAATCTCGCCTCTTCTAGCGGACCCTCCGGTACCGTTCCCCCGCAGTGTACGCCTGTCCTCTACGGCTTAATGTCGACCCGTTCTGTATGATTGTCTGCAGCTGAGGTTTGTTTATCTTACATTTTCTACGGAAGGGAAAGTATGTGTGTCTGTCTGTTCAAGTAGTCTATCCCTCAGTCGTCGTAGGATTTATAAAGGGTGTACCATAATTAACGCAAGATTTGATTTAAATAGAAAACACAGTTTTGAGTATTTTTGTTGTTATTTTTTTGTTGAATTATAAAGTAAATAGGATAGGGTTATTTATGGAATAACACATCGGGCAAATGACCTCCACGACTTTGCTGGGACATACGCACTCCTTTGTATGAAATTTTCGTTGTTCTATCGTGTAACGCTCAATTTTTACTAACCCTAAACTGTCAGCTGTCAAATTGTTTTTTTACGGGTTGCCAGTACTTTACTACACAAATGGTGGCAAATTCAAATCTTGCGTTAATTATAGGACACCCTATATAAAAAATGCTGAGAATAATTACAACATCGATGGATAACTCAAATGCGGGACAGTAACAGTAAAATGTAAAAGTAAAAAAAAAAAAAACAAGTCAGATTGTTTGTGAGACATGGCTGTGGCTTGTGTGTACAAAAACGTTCAGTTTTGAAAATAATTGCAAATATTAAAAATATAAGCGTTAAATAATTTTCATTGTGAAGAGGAGCGAGAAGGTTTACGGAGAAAATTAACATTAAATCATTAATGACTCCTTTAATTTTCCAATTATCAAAATTTTTAATAATACTTTTATAGTACTAAAGTTGTAGATTAATAGTGTATTACATATTAATCTAAAACATTTTTCCGCGAGTAAAACGTGGAGCGAGTAACCGGGAAATTCTTGTTACCAATCCTCTCGAATCAATGTCGGCCCGTTCTGTTTTATTGTCTACAGCTGAGCTTTGTCTATAATGCTATCATCTGTGTGGGAATGTAGATCCGTCTGTTGAAGCAGGTTAAGGCCTACCGTCGCTGCAGTTGTACACTGATAACAATAACTGCAATAGCTCGTCAGAATGGTAGAGGTTACTCATGAAATTACAGCAGTTAAGTCAGCCCCCCCCCCGTTATCCCCCCTGTTATTAAAAATTATGGAATTCAATAAAGAATCATATATAAATGAATATTTTAACAATAATACGTTAATATTAACGTTGACCTGCACCCGTGGCTTGGTGTGCCGTCGCTGTTTGAGTTCATCCGCCGGAGACACATCAAGGTTTTTGACTCGTTGCAGCACCTGACAAACCCAGTGTTAACACTATGACCCCACCACCCCTCCCGCATCGATGGTAAAAGACCGGGGAAAAATTAGGTTAATAATTACAATACTAAGTTTTAAGTTCGATCAAAAAGGTGAGCCCCATCTCCTTTATTAGAGCCAGTTAAGCCCAGTCACGTATAATGTGTATCATTATACTTGTTTATTCATTATATAATTTTTATAAAATAACAAAACCTGTAAATAATTTAGCGACGCTATAGGAAATACAAAAATAATTTGTAAATGGATTCGCCTGAGGATCTATAATTGTAAATAATGATCTGCAAATTTAAAGGGGCTATGAAGGGAAAAATATTAATATTATATGTCCTGTAGCTTGCCTACTACATTTTCTACAATTTTACACTGTGATTGTGATTGTTACGAACAATCATTATTCATTGTCAAACATAATGATATTGTATGTGTACAAACATTATACATTCATTGTCTATATATGTTTAAAAAGTGGTGGGGCTCGCCTTATGAATCATAAAACTTAAAACTAACTTACATCTAACAAACAAACTCCCCTAGCAGTGTGTTGCCATCGATGCGGGAAGGGTGGTGGGGTCATAGTGTTTTAAACAGTTGGTTTGTTTGTCGAAAAACTTGACGTGTCTCCGGTAAGCTTCTGATTTGTTTATATCACAGAGCAGAGGGGATTGTAGTTATTAAACCAAAAACACAAACCTCCTGAGGTCTTGGTCGATACTCACCTAATGAATGTTATAAAACTAAAGTTGTAGGTCTTAAGGTTTAATGGTTAAAATGTACCCTCCGTAGCTCGATTGGTCGAGGAGCCCGTCGAGATATTGGGAAAATCCCTGGTTCGAGTCCCAATATTTCCTTTAATTGTTTCTTTGACTGTTAATTATTGTTTTTTATTTTATTATACAATTATTTTAATTGTGGTTTTTAAAAAAAATAATTGTACAATCGTGTATCTGTTGCTATAAATCATAAGAAGGATTGTCATGGAACTATATTCGCAATGCTTTTAATTTTCTACATTATCTATTTTAATAATTTCTCAATATATTCTTCATAGTATGGTTTATTTATATTGTATTAAATCGAGATTAATTTTTCACTTAGTTCACGTCTAGCTCAAGCAAGAGAAAATACGCAAATAGTGCAAATAATCGCGATATAATCGAGACCTAATTATTTGTAATCGTTGGTAAGTTATTTTTTTTTCTAAGTTTTAGTCTCGGTAAGTATCGCAACGATCTTATTCCGGGTTATACACTCATTATAGCCAAGTAGAGATTTACTATTGGAAATATTTTCTCTTTGTAACCCAGAACCTTCGCACCATGGACATAACCGTTGGCTCCATTGAACATGTTTCACCGTTCTGGTTAGTAGGTTATTTTTCTACTTGTTCCAAACCCCTTCCATAGCCAAAACCTAAAAAATATCCAACAATAGATCTTTCAAAGGTACATTCCACATAACAGTCTGACCTGAGCGTAAACATATCACATAATTATGTTTTGGTATAGCAAAACCCTAATGCTATTAGGGTATAACTCCTAAAATAGCCATTTAGTGGAAGAAAAATTAATTATTATTATACGGGGTTAGAAAACTTTCCCCTCTTAAGAGTGACGGAGGAGGGTGTACTCCCCCAAAGAGTGTTTGCAGGAGATGGAAGTTGGGTAAGAGAGAGTTATCTGATTATCTCACTATCCAATCCTTTCAATCGAAAGTCCTGAAGACAATAGTAACTGACCCTTATTACGTCAGCAACAATACCCTTCATAATGATCTTAATACACCCTACATTCATGAACTCATCCCTTCCAAGTTCATAAAATTTCATAGTAACCTATCCAACCACGCAATTCCCTGGCACAGTCATTGCACGGCATCACTCATCCCTATAATCCTCCTCGGAGACTGAAACGGCAGTGGCCTCGGGACCTGCTATAAATACGTGACTGTGGGAGTCCTGGCAAAGGTCCGTTTCTCCAATCATGTCCTGAATGTCTGTGGCTCTCGCGCTCTTGCTCAGCCTTCACTGGCTTCCGGTGACGCGGCTGACCGAGGTGCTTGGGGGACTTCCCAAGACTCCGCTTCCTCTTTCGCATGCGAGGGAGGTGGCAACCATGTGGATTTGGGAGGTCTCTTGGCTGTCTATGAATGAGCGAGTGAATGGAAATTGTAAATATGGTATGAATGAAAACAGTTGCCACTATTACTAATTGCCCAATGAGGCTGATTGTAATTGTATCATAATAAAGTTGTTGTTAAATTATAACATAAGCTGTGGCGTGTAACTAAAAAAAAAAATAGAAAATGTAGTTGACTGTTTCTTTGTGCAAATCCTTCAATTCCTGACCTCTGCCTCACACAAGCGATTCCAAGCACTACTACAAGAATTGGTCTAATCAAAACCAGTTGTGCGTTTGTCCCCCACAAGTCGTAGACGCCCACATGGGTTGTGTACTATCTATCTGAAAGTCTAATGTGCCCGGCTGTGTGTGTGAATGAAGCGTCTGGGCCCGGGACGGTCTTCTGGCACACTTCCCACGATCCTCTTGCGTCCTTCCATTCCTGTCCGCCATCTTACTAGGCTATGAGGGTTTTACTGTTTATACGCCGTCCTCTCGTTTTAATTGGAAAACGGTTAGCAGCTATGATACTCCTGGCCATTCCGTGAAGCTTTTGACTAGACACTTACTCCCGTTCTTTACTATCCTTACAATGACAGATCGAAGATTAACGACTTACAGTCCACCATTTTATACTCTACTCAACGCGATAGGAAAGCAATGTAATCGACAAACAATGTAATTGACCCCTTTAAGAACAGTCGTAAACACAATTTTTTGATTACGTTAACAATTATGATGTGAGGAATGATCGAGCGACCTTATTTATTATTACCAGTTTTCTCTGCAGCTTTAATCCGAAATATCTTCTTCTTTTTTTTTTTTATTTGAAGAAAATAACAATATACAATCAAATTCATACAGGATTGAGAGATCGCCCACGCTGCATAAGAGCCGCAGACGCTCAGAGCGGGGCCTACTGACCAACTCCCGGGAAGTTATATAAGGAATGAAATCTTATAATGCTGGTTAACAATGATAATCGGTTAACAAATAGAGTCGAATTCGAAGCCGACCGCAACGGATTTTTCTTCTGTCGAGATATTTCCTTTCCTGGACCGGTGGATTTATGACTGGTCAAAAGTCAAAACTTAAATTAAAGTTAGTGCACTCTACTAAAATGATCATGTAAAGAAAGTATTGTAAAATGAACATTGATCGCTTTTGATGGTTGGGAGCTATGATGATAGCTTGCCTGGCGGTCAGCATGAGGAAAAAAAAAAAATTCTTATAGTTTCATTTAGAATTTTCTCCTTTATTTTCAACTGCCAATGTTGTTTTCTTATCATTCTCATCATTATTAAACTATTAAAAAAACGAAACAAAAAAAAACTGTCGAATATTACTCATTGATAACGTCAATCATATGTAATCGCATAAATTGTGCAAAGAAACTTAATGAAAAAATTATTAAAAATTTACCTCGTAAAAACCTTCCCAGACGTATATTCGGGGGATCTTCCAAGTTCGTCCTCTTATACATGCTTGATGCCAGTTGCTACCAGTATGCATGACTTTGGATGCCAATTATTGATAATAATGGCTACTTTACTACAACAAAAATTTTTAACATAATTAAAATTTTTTTTTTATAAATAACATTCTATTTCTTATTCCATTTTTTTTAAATTTAGGTCGAGACATAAGTAACTTCCGTTTTTTTATCAGACATTTATTTTGCTCTCATTAAACAACAAAATTATATTAATTTTATTATGTATTCACCACTATTATCTATAACCTTCTCCCATCTTCCTGGCAGTTTATAAATTCCTTCCTTGTTAAATGTGGTATACCTCTTGTAGATTAACATGGATTTTGCTCCAATATCGCCTTTAAAAGGTTGTCGTCAAAGTCGGAAGGACGTCCCGCCCTCGGTTCGTCTTTTAAGGTCGTATCTTCAGAACGGATTTTTAGAAACCAATTTCTAACTGCCCGATCAGTTATTAGTGCTTCACCATATACACTGCATATTTTTTCAGCTGTTGCCCTAGCACTATTGCCTTGTTTGAATTCCCAAAGCATTACATGACGAATATGTACTTTTTGACTCTCCATTTCAGAGGTTAAAAAAAACAGTTTAACGTAACGTGTATCACACAAAACAGTCGACAAAAGACTAACTGAAGCCTCGTCTATATAGTGAAAACAAAAACTTGTTGCCATGGTAACTCATTGCGTGTAGATACGAACAATAGATTCTACTTAGCTGCATCGGTTATAAGTTACTTATAACTCGACCTGATAAATTCCCCAAAAAAGGTAGCCTGTTATTAACAGGTAATCATGTTCACTATAACAGTAAATAATAAATGACCTGTCAGAGGAATAATATATTCTTTAAAAGACGGGATCTTAGCCTGGATTTTCCGATTGAGACTACAATTCGAACAGAATGCATTGTGAGCCATATAGAACCGCTTACAAACAATATGTACGATAGTTAAATGAACTAAATCTGTTTAATGTGATGATTGTACATGGCTGTTACTGACTCGAATCCGACGGATAGATGGAATGAATGCGGTGTTTTCTAAGAGATGTCAAGGTCAGGAACTGGTTTGAGTCAGTCCTCAGGCCCGAGACTACGTTAAGTCTCTTTCTTGACGCTGGTTCTGCTCGGAGGTTCCATGATTTATATTCAGGTCTCTTGTAATATATAGATATATATTTTTTTTTGCAAACCAGACTTGCTTAATAAATTACCTTCGACGTCTCGGATCTTCAGCTCCTCTTCAACATTATGCCATGTTGTGTTTTACATCACCGCCAAAATCAAAATTAATTTTTATTCTAAAGGGTGTTGTGTAAGAATTAACGCAAGATTTGATTTAAATTGAAAACACAGTTTTTAGTATTTTTGTTGTTATTTTTTTTATTAAATTATAAAGTAAATAAGATAGGGTTATTTATGGAATAACACATCGGGCAAATGGCCTCCACGACTTTGCTGGCACATACGCACTCTTTTGTCGAAATTATCCATGACCATTTGGCATAAATGTGATTGAATTTCGTTGATGCAGCGTTGAATTTCCTCTTTTAATGCACGGGTGGATGTGGGCTTGTTAACATGAACCTTTGACTTCAAATAACCCCATAAAAAGAAATCTAACGGTGTTGAATCACACGATCTAGGGGGCCAATTCTGATCACCGAAACGAGAGAGTACACGACCTGGAAATGTCTCATGCAGTATTTGAATTATTTCATGGGCTGTATGGCATGTGGCACCATCTTGTTAAAACCACATATTGGCCACATCAATATCATCCAATTTCGGCACAAAGAACTGTATTATCATGTCGCGATATCGAGCACCAGTAACAGGCACTACTTGACCATGAGGCTGGTGTTTACCACAAAACTGTGTTTACGACGCCGAATTGATGTTCCTGGATTTTCAACAACACTCTCACGCACTGCTTCGATATTAATATTTGAACGGCTTGTTTTCGGACGACTAGTGTGTTTAGTGTCTATCTGATCCAGTATCCCTAAATTTTTCAATGAATCTCTTCAGAGTTGATGAAGTCAAAACACTATTCCGACCATATTTTTTACGAAATTTTCGAACAGCGGCCGTCAAACTTTCATTATTTTTGAGATAATGTTCAACAATAAAGACTGTTGTTCTATCGTGTAACGCTCCATCGTTACTAACCCTAAACTGTCAACTGTCAAATTACTTTATTTTTCCTGACCCTTGTGTGTTAGATGTCAAATTGTTTTTTTTAGGGTTGCCAGAACTTTACTGCACAAATGGCGGCAAATTCAAATCGCGTTAATTCTGGGACACCCTTTATATAAATGAATCTCTTTACAATAGGTCATTCATTATAGGTTGGCTACGTTTTGTACAAAGGTCTATACATATGTTTAAAAGTGATGTGGCTCACCTGATGAATCCATAAAACATAAATCTAACTTACATCTAACAAACAAAATCTTAACCTAATTTTATCCCAACAGTCTGTTGCCATCGATGTGGGAAGGGTGGTGGGGCCATAGTGTTTTAAACACTTGGTTTGTGAGGTGCTGCAACGAGTAAAAAAAACTTGATATGTATCAGGTGGAATTAACTACTTCTTTATTCGAGTAGCTATTCATTGCTCCTCATGAGGCCGAGTGAACTCCGACCAGCCCCCAACTCTTACGGACAAAAAGAAAAGATTACTAAAAAATGATTTTTTTCAAGTAAAAGACAATTATAAATTAATAAAAATAACATTGAATCTCACTCTATTACCGTTAACAGACGTCGATCTAGACCCAAACCAGTTTCTGACCTTGATATCTCAGAGAAAACATTGGTTTCATTTCACTTGTCAGATCGGAGTCACTATTACATATACATATCTTGTAACTTACAGTAACGTATGTAAGCTGATTGTAAGTATGCATTAGCGAGAAGACTGACAATTCTCCTGCCTAACTCTCCGGAAGTTTGGATCAAGTCCTAATCCGGACTTACCCAATGGCGGAAAATACCGAATTATGTCATAATTATAACACAGAAGAAGTGAAGATAAGTAACTAGTCAATTATAAAATAACGAATCTTTCGTCCGAACGTGGCCAGATAAGAAAAACTATCACGCTCCTAACAAACGTGACAGTTCTCGTATTTATGCTAGTCTATGACATCACCCGTACTGTAGTTAATGCTGAAACGGTATTGCCGTTGTGAACTGTGTGATATGGTTCGTTACAGGCAATGGAGATACACGATACAAACAGTTCTTCTAGCATTATTATTACGATCTGTGGATACCCGGGTTCGATTCCCACGTCTGGACTGAAGTTCGGTCGGAGTTCACTTGGTCTCGTGGGGGAAAATGAGCTGCTACTTGAATATAGAAAAAAAAAAAAAAGCTTACCAACACCAAAAAATAACCCCGCGATTTTGAGGTTTTGGGTGGAGTTGTTTAAAATCAGAAACCTTTTATGCGAGTTCTGTCTGTCCAAGGCAGAGAAATGAAATTTGACATGGATGCCCCATTTGTAATAGGGAAAAAATGAATGAACACTTGGACAATAATGCATTAAATCGATACCTAATATCCGACATGCTTCATGCCTACGACTTTTACGAACCCTGCCCACAAAATTGCAGCTAACGATCGGTCCTTCCTTGTTCACTAGACTACTCTCCGGATTTCCCTACCTCCTAATATCCGACATGGTTCATCCCTACGACCTTTAAAACCCTCCTATTTCAATACCTCCTTGCCATACAGACAGATCCTTACTAGTTCGCGAATCATTTATTCATTTTATTGTATTTTCATATTTGCATCTTTATTTTTATCTCTTTCTATTATTGTTATAGATTTATGAAGCTTGTAAGTTAGATAATTTTATTTTACTATTTTATTTTTTCTAACAGAGGTTTACACTTAATTTAGCCGTCGGAGTTTTTTTCTCGTTGCTAAGGTCGTATTAAAACACGGTTACGTGAAATAATTTCATTGCATAAAATTGATACTTGAGGAGCTAAAAAAATTAAAAGTAAACTTCAAATATTAATTAATTACATGCCATTAATAAATATATAGTTTCCTATTATATTACGTAGGGGATAAAATAAACAATTCAACGTTCCGATTTAATCACTTGTATAATATAATGTGTTGGGGATTTAGTGGACTATTATTACAAAAAAAAATCATTAAAACCTACGAATAAAATCGTTTTGGCAAACGTAACGAAATCATTTTTTTTAACTGTTACTTTTTTAAAACATACATTATAAACTAAAATGCACTTTTTAAATTATATATGAACGTAATTAAGTACAATCCGAAGATACAGTAGCAGGACTCGGTGTTAGTTTTTCTAATAATTTAATAAATGATTGTGACAAAAACAGGATTGAGCCACAATCCTTTTGACAAAAAAACAAAAACAAACTAATCAGCACTGTAGTGACCCTAACTACATAAGTGTTAAATCACCCTATACTCTGGTGCATATATGATGTATTGTAATTAGATGTAAAACATGGTAAAAGCTTTTTCTGGTAATAAATCATGGAGAGGCCGGTAGTCGTAAAACAAGTAACAGAGGGTCGAAGGTCCAGCAATAAACCTGAGAGGGTAAGCCACCTGACTGCCATAAATAGACCCCGGTAGACCTAGGGTCACCTTCCGGCGGTCATAAATTCTAAAAGCCATGCCATAAACAGTCCTTTAGGGGACGAGGGATCACGTACCTCGGCGCAGGTGTGACATCATAAACATACCCCTTTCAAGCCAGGCTCCGCCTTCCGGTAGAATGGGAAGATGATATTTAAAACCAAGGGGTTTCGCCCTGTAGAGACACTCTTTCCCAGTCTCCTCATCCTAGACAGCTGCTATCACTAGGTCGCGATACGCCAGGGCCCCGGGGCCCTGGAAGTAAGTCCACTCAGTCTTCCACTGGTCTACACTCTCTCTGCCACACCTCTGCGCCGTCACCCTGTCTCACAGCCTCTAGCAGACCTTCTGACGACTTGTACCTATTACGCTGCCGATCTCCCGCCCGAACTCTGAAAACTGGTCTTATTCTTTATGAAAGCTCTGAACCTCTTCTCCTGAACACAGTGTATTGTCAGGACACATCCCTATCAATAAATGGAGTCAGATATTAACGCCTACATGGAACATGGTCCATGTTATTAACTACAACAATCCGCACTTGTCACCAGGGCTAGAGTGATTAGGCACTCCCCTAGTGGCAACCCGACAATTGGTTACCCCCGACGTGATCGAGAAGCTCGACGTGATCAAGACACCCGACAAGCACATTTCGAGAAGTGGCCCTAGAGTATATCTTTAAAATTTCAGATGTAATAATTTTCACGACCACTATCGCTGAACATACACACAGTCAAAAGAAGTTTGTCCTGATCTGATTAAAGTAGAGCCTCCCCGTTTGGGCTCGGCTGTCAATTTCATCTTATAGAAGGACCTCGACGTAGTAGTTTGAGTAGGCAGAGAATTATCCCGTCATTCGATGACCGGTGAACCGGTGTAAATGCGCATCTTTCATCGAGTGCCGTTTCTAGTTTTTAATAAGGATAATTAATATCATGAACATGGCAGTGCGAACATTAACATAACTATGCACCGTTATTCACCTGCAGTAAATGTCCTTTATGGTTGTTAGTTAGAAACCATTCGAATACTCCTGGCATTCCATGAATACCCATAATTTACGTAGAAAGTCGGGTTAGAAGGAACTTATTTTTTTCTTTTAGGAATTTAACTGCGTATTACTACATTGACATATAAATAAAAAAAATTCTTTTCATCTTATCCAACGAGATCCATCTGACCTTTAAACTCCTGGCCACAAAATTGCAGCTAACGATCGGCCCTTGTTCACTCTACTACTCTCTGGAATTCCCTACCTCCTAATATCCAACATGCTTCAGCCTTACGACCTTCAAACCCCTCTTATTTCAACACCTCCTTGCCATACAGACAGATCCTTACTAGCTTGTCAATAATTTATTCATTATGATATATTTTCATACTTTTATTTTTGCATCTTTATTTATTTATGTAAGATGCGTGTATTATTTTTTTTTCTTACAGAGTTTTTTTCTCGTTGTTAAGGTCGTATTAAAACAAGGTAACGCGAAATAATTTCAGACATATTTTAAATAATAAAATAAAAATTGCCCGTTTTTTAATCCACGATTGTCTGTCTAGTTTACGACGAATCGACGTCCCATTTCAAACTAGGTATTTAATTGATCGATTTTTTATTATTGATATATGTGAAAGGATTACATTCTTTAAATATTTTCGTTTATAGATAATTAATGACAAATTTGGCTTATTGAATGAAAGCTGTCTTTATTGTGAATTGTGGTTTTATGGCTTGTGTAATATTATATATATAAGCTGAACAATGCGTACACCGGACTGAACTCTGCCGTAACCAGAGCGTGCAAACCACTAGCTCAAACTGCCACTTAATTCTCTCTCATAGAGTACAAGTAACTCTAGTGTCAGTCATATAATATATTTATTTATTTATATTTAATTTAATAATATTTATTTAATAAATCATTTCGGGAATTAGTTTATTGTGTAGAGGATGTGTATGGAGGTTCCCGAGAACCAATAAATAATCAGGCAATTAATAAAATACTGTTTTTATTTCAGGGATACAAATCCATTTTTATTTTTCATTTTTTTGTTTTAAATATTATTTTCAGATGAAATTAATTATCAATAGTTAACGGGGTTCGAACCTCGGACGTTCTTTTGGTTAAACCTTTGCAAAGACTAATAATATACCGTCAGGATTGTAACTTGAAAACCTTTTAGTTATAGAGGCCCCAGACGTGAAATTCTGATCTTTCAAGTATGTGTGTTTTTTCTTGTGAGATATTATATATTGGGAACAAAAGCACAACAGAAATTTTCCATTTAAATGAGATGACATTGTTTGAATCTTTAATTTTAAGAATAAATTGTATTACTTTTTTTATTCTTTGTTTATTTACCTGCAGCTAACAATCTAATAAGAATCGAATATTGACGGACATACTTAAAGGGGATATTTGGTCATTTGGTGTCAGACAGATCGTCCGATGTTATTTGCAGAAATTAGACCTGAAAATATTTTTCGCTCTCTCACTTTAAGTTGACAACAGACAAAAATCAAACTAAACTCGAGAAAGTTCACTTTTCATTTATCCTCTCACATCCGATGTGGTATGTGCATATGTGCACAAAATTTGAGATGTAAAATTATTGAGTTGTCAAGAAACTGATTTCTGTTTACACCACTTTTTTTTAGGTTGCTATAGAAAGATATTCCGTGTAATTCTGTTCACCACTGTCAGTTTACGGTCAGTTTTAACATGGAGTGGAAAAATAACCATTTTCGACACATTTTACTTTTTTTATTTTCATAAAGGCAGGAAAGCGGCTGAGGCTCACAAAGAGATATGTGAAGTTTATGGTGTTAATTGTTTAACAGAACGCACGTGTCAGAATTGGTTTAAAAAATTTCGTTCCGGAGATTTTTCGTTGAAAGATGACCTACGTTCTAGTCGACCTTCTGAACTTGATGATGACAAAATGAAAGCCATAATTGAATCGAATCATCATATAAGTGTGCGAGAGATTGCAAAACAATTAAATGTATCACATACAACAATTTAAAATCATATAAGACGTCTTGGACTTGTTAAGAAGCTCGATATTTAAGTTCCGCCACGACAATGCGAGGCCTCGCACATCTTTAGCAACACGTACGAAACTATTGGAGCTTGGATGAGAAGTGATGTCGCATCCCCCATACATCATTACAACATTTATTTCGAAGTTTACAAAACTTCTTAAACGGTAAAAGTTTCAGTAATAACGATGACCTCAAATCGCACTTGGTTGAGTTTTTTGCTGATAAGGACTAGAAGTTCTATGAGCTTGGGATCATGAAGTTACCAGAAAGATGGCAAATGGTCAATCGAACAGAATGGAACATATTTGACTGATTGGAGTTCGTTTTTTGTATAGAAAAAATTTAGTTTTATTTCACACTAAAAAAACCGAAATAAGTTTCTTGCCGAAGAATTTAGTTTTGTTTCTATCGTGAAATCAGCAAGACCGAATATATTTGCCTCTAACGCCTGTCAGTTTGATTGGGAACCTCATGAATTTTTTTTATCTTTGACAAGTTGGGTATACTTTCATTAATCGCTTATATAAACAACCTAGATAAATTAGATATTTAATTAATCAAGGAAGAAGTTTCGAAATTGACATGAAATTAAAAAAAAAAAAAACACGGGCTTTTTATCTCCCTACAATAAAAATGCCTTATCACGTCTTGACGTTAATAGTTGTTTGCGTGATGTCCTATTCTCAATTATACTCATCTTCACTTCAAAATATTTCATAATAAGTAGAAAGTGTATTTTAAACTGTTATATTATTGTAAAGATTCCTGTAATTACATTTCCACGTCCTATGTGATGGAGAAAGCACGAGTACTCTCTCCCTTTAAATGACTAAACATAACAATGTTAAAGAGGTTATTAATTTGATCGCTTCCATCCAGGAATTTTGTTGTTTGTTGATATCACATGTTTTAGTAATGAATTAAATAGTTTTCGCACCTGAAAGATATATTGTGTTGGATCATATGAAATGTCAGTTCCTATGATATGAGGCAAATGACGACCTACAACCGTGACTTGGTGTGCCGTCGGTGGGAAAGTTCATCCACCGGAGACACATCAAGTTTTTTTTACTCTTTGCAGCACCTGACGAACCCAGTAACACCCCACCACCATTCCCGCATCGATGGCAACAGACTGTCGGGGAAAATTAGGTTAAGATTTAGTTCAGTTTAATGCTTAAGTTTATGATAAATAAGGTGAGCCCCAATATTTTTTTTTTAAATTCAGTTCATTAATGTATAATGTACATCATTATACTTTTGTACAATGCAGATCGCTATTTTGTATACCAGACTTTGTATACATTGTAGCCAAGCTACAGGAATTGTAAATAGATTCGTTTATAGAATCTATATTTTGTTCAAATATAAATTTGTGACAAGGGAATATGGGGGGGGGAATTGAGGCAAATGAAAGAAAAAAAAAAACTTTTTGTCATTGGAACAGTAAATTCGAGAAATAAAAATTTTGGGATATTTTTTTTATTTTTTTAAATGCGTCAAACTCTCTGAAACAATTATAGTCAGGTCGTGTCGGTATTGTCATGAAGAAGTATTGTTCCTCTCTTTTTCTTTTGTTTTCCCAATAGCATGAAGGTGTCTTATAACAGAAGTATGGCTGACGTTTAAGTGTTTTGAAAGTTCACTACTTGCCTGATGTGGATTGGCCTCTACTAAAGCCTTCGAGTCTACATTATAGCGCTTTGTGTCTTTGTCTTCCATGAGATTCATTCTCGAGACTTGTATTGCCTGAGGTAAACCTGGAGAACCACCGATATACAGTTCTTTCGTTCACTGTATCTTCGCCAAAAACCATATTGATGTTTCGAAAGCATTTCGCCTATGTTTAAATTCATATAAGAATATAACTAATAAATAGCTGCTTGGATTCCATTGAGAGTAACAAATTACATAAACGCTTCAGAATAAACTGAAAAATCAAAATGAAAGGGAAACGTCTACAGATTAATTCAATAGCGATTGTGTTAGTGCTTGGTAAACTAGAGATGGATTGTTACTTTAATGATTTCATAAAAACAAGTAAATCTGACATTTCATCCTTTACAAACCAATACAAACAAATAAAGAAAAATTGAATTAATTTATTCTCCAATGTTCCTGTATAGTCGACAACTTTTTTCTCTTGAAACAAAAGGTTCTGATGTAGCCTAGAACTAAACTTCATGAAAACATTCAAACCGACCCAATATTCATTGCACTTATAATAATTTATTTAAAAGCACGTTTTACAATCTTAGGATGTAAATGGCAAGAAAATAGATATTATGAAGTTTCACACGTAATTGTTTTATGACTTAGTGACATTCCTGAAAAGTGTTTTTTGATAAATTTATTTATAACTTGCAATACAGTTTATGACAAATTCAGTAGACAATTCACTTTCATTGTCTCTTTGAAAGTCTTTACTTTTTCCGGTCTAAGTGTATTCATTTATATTTTTCTTCCAATAAACGTATATAAAAGATGTCCCACAATTAACGATAGAACAGCGTGTCTTCATTGTTGAACATTATCTCAAAAATAATGAAAGTTTGGCGGCCGCAGTTGGAAAATTTCATACAAAATATGGTCGGATTAGTGTTTTGACTTCAACTGTGAAGAGATTAATTGAAAAATTTAGGGAGACTGGATCAGTTGGAGACACTAAACACACTGGTCGTCCAAAAACAAGCCGTTCAAATGTCAATATCAAAGCAGTGCGTAAGAGTGTTGTTGCAAATCCAGGAACATCAATTTGGCGTCGTAAACACAGTTCATTGTGCTGAAATCGGATGATATTGATGTGGCCAATATGTGGTTTCAAAAAGATGGTGCCACACGCCATACAGCCCATGAAACAATTCTATTCTGCATGAGACATTTCCAGGTCGTGTACTCTCTCGTTTCGGTGATCAGAATTGGCCCCCTAGATCGTATGATTTAACACCTTTAGATTTCTTTTAATAGGGTTATTTGAAGTCAAAGGTGTATGCCAACAAGCCCACATCCACCACCCGTGCACTAAAAGAGGAAATGCAACCACATTTATGCCAAATTGTCATGGAAAATTTCGACAAAACAGTGCGTATGTACCAGCAAAGTCGTGGAGGCCATTTGCCCGATGTGTTATTCCATAAATAACCCTATCCTATTTACTTTGTAATTCAATAAAAAAATAAGAACAAAAATACTAAAAACTGTGTTTTCTATTTAAATCAAATCTTGCGTTAGTTCTGGGACACCCTTTATGCCGAAAACATTATACATAAGTTTGTTTATTTGGCGTTTTAACCATATCTACTCCTCATAAATCCAAGTAACTAATCTTTCATCAAAGTAAATAAAATACATAAATATGTACAATACTGTAATAAAAGTCGTAAGAGTGTAAGACCCCGGGAAATAACGATTGAGGTCAAGAGGTTATAAATTACGTAATATCTCGTGACATGGAACGTAAACTTTTTTTTTTATTATTAATAATTGGTAATTAAAAACAACAGTTTTACAAAGGTTTTAACGGGCCGTTATTTATAACTAATTGGCGTTCTGAGTATGGAACACTTGAGCCGCCCCATGCGCCGCTATCGTTGCGAATTAGCGTAATGGTGGCATTACTTGTCTTACCCACTCTTACATTTAATGGATATTATTCTCGGTTACTTTGATGTCTGCTTTGATACAATTACAATAGATGTACGGTTTTGCATAATGCAAAAAAGGCGATTAACAACAATTTAATATAAATATATATAATATAGGGAGTCCTTACAATGGCCAGTTTCTCCAATCATGCCCTGAGCGTATGTGGCTCTCGCGCTCTTCGTCAGCCTCCACTGGCTCTTATTCAGTGACGCGGCTTACGGAGGAGCGTGGGGGACTTCCCAAAACTCCGCTTCCTCTTTCGCATGCGAGGATGGTGACAACCATGTGGATTTAAGAGGTCTCTGGCCTGTTTGTAAATACTGTATGAATGAGCGATTGAATGAAAATTGTAAATATTGTGTGAATGAGAACATTTTTCACAGCTACTTATTGCCCAATAAGGTACAATTTAATTTTATTACAATAAAGTTGGTATGTATTGTAATGATACAATACAAATGATAATAATAAAAAAAAACAATTATACTGACTTATTGAGCATATAATCTAATAACATCAACAT
Source organism: Acanthosoma haemorrhoidale (assembly GCA_930367205.1). NCBI lineage: Eukaryota > Metazoa > Arthropoda > Insecta > Hemiptera > Acanthosomatidae > Acanthosoma > Acanthosoma haemorrhoidale. Next base: position 162,931,985 of record OV884011.1, on the reverse strand, counting down.
CGCGTGTTAGTTAGTTTTGAAAAAAAACCCTGTCTGTTCCACCTAGAAACCTGGAGGTTTCAAGATATAGAAATAATATTGTATAATAATTTTTAACAATTTGAGAGTTGGGGTAGCAAATTTATGATCTTAACGCCAAGTTTCAGGTAGGTAATTTTTATTGTTTCTTACAACTAATTACTCCAATTTTGTTGAAATTGTTAACATCATATTTACATCTTCATATCAAACAGTGTCTTACTTTACGAGGAATTTATAATACTAAAAATAAAAACAACTTCATGATAAATAATGACGTTTTGTTAATAGAACAATTAATGATAGTAATAATAATTATTATAATGCCATTAAATTTGTTTTTTTCCCTTTATATTTCGAGTTCTTGCAATTTAACTGATAAATTAATCATCCTGTTTCGAGGTGTGCATTATACATTTACTAAGTGGAACCTCTCCCTTGGGTGTTTTTGCAATAAATGTCTAAAATATACAATAATAAAATCTTAATTCTGGTTACATCAGTTGTTGCTCCGTACAAAACGTTTATCGCTAGCTCCTAATGTAGGTGTTTTGAGTTTCTCGAGTGAGTCCTAATGAGTTTTTAACCGCCTTCCAAGTGCTTTCTCTCTCCTTACGCTACGCTCATAATATCCTTTCGTATCTGTTTGTTCAGACCAAGAGAGTTGTCAAAAGTGAGAATTGTACAATGGTTCTAGAGTAGTTTACAACGATTGCCGCGTACTCTCGAGAAATCCATCTATTGCGTTATTCATGGCGGGCGATTTGAATTTTTGAATGGTTGCCTTATGCCGTGTAGTAATTACTCGTCGTACTGTTTTGTCGTCTTTAGTATACTTACTATTAATTTGAAAAAACGTTGTTAATTATACTACACTTCTTTTCGTCATTAAATGTTACAAAACTGGCTCGTATCCGGCGATGGAGGAGTGTGAAGGACTAACCAGACGCTTTGCACAGCTGTAGGGACTACCTCAAAGGACATCCCATCTCTCAATAGAAAAAATTAATTACTAATTTACAATGTCATACTTAAGCCAATCTGGACATACGAAATAGAGCTATGGGGGACAGAAAAAAAGTCGAACATCAACCGTATCCAATATTTTCTATCAGAAGTCCTGAGAACAATAGCGAATGCCCCTTATTACGCCAGGAACAAAACCCTTCATAACGATCTTAATATACCCTACATTCTTGTTCATGAAATTTCATAGTAGCCTATCCAACCACCCTAATCCCGTAGCACAGTCATTGCACTGCACCACTCATCCCTATAATCCTCCTCGGAGACTGAATCGTCAGTGGCCTCGTGACTTGCTATAAATGCGTAACAGTGGGAGTCCTAGCAGTGGCCAGTTTCTCCAATCATGTCTTGGGCGTATATCTCCGCTGGCTCGTATCCGGCGACGCGGCTGATGGAGGAGCGTGGGGGACTTTCCAAGACACCGCTTCCTCTTTGGCATGCGAGGGAGGTGACAACCATGTGGATTTGGGAGGTCTCTGGACTGTAATTTGTAAATACTGTATGAATGAAGAATTGTAAATAAGGTATGATATGAAGAACATTGATCACAGTTACTTATTGCCCGATAAAAGGCAGATTGTAATTTTAGAACAATAAACATTATCGAATTTGTAAAATATTAATTGAAATTAATGGACAATGAACAGCTGGAGAAAATTTATGAATTTTGTATCAAATCTTATTATATAATTATAAAAGAGAATTTTGCAACAGAGCCGAGGTAGTAGAGGATCTTGGGTTCAAATCACGGCGGGCACGTCTCTATTTTTTCTCTTGTTAACCTCTTCATTGAATGAAAGTAATTTACCTTTCTCATTCTTGGTCCATTTCCATCTTATTCTTTTGTAGGGTAGTTTTCTCAACCATTTTGTCAGACATCTAACCACATTCGGAACTTTTCTTGTTGACGTATCGGTCGCTGCAGCATTGAGATTGGGTGTGAAGTTGTGCTGGTAAATATAACCACGTAGAAACGAAGAAATAAATATATGGCGTTTTAGTCTGTTTACAGTTATAGCAAAATAGTTGTTGTCTCTTCGACTGATGGAATTAAGGTTAGAACTTATTTTATAAAAGTACTTTATAATTCATGTGATACGTACAAGATTAATTCATTTTTTCTACTAGTCTGTGGTAAAATCGCAAAAATAAAAAACAATAATCTGCTAAACTTAGAGTTGATAGTTGTGATTCTAGACCCGAATGGATTATCGGCTTGGGCTGGCGGAACATGATAAAACTTCGTATGATTATCATTAATGTCGGGTTAACTCCACTTAGATGACCCCATCAGGCACTTATGAGAAATGGTTTGAGGATGGAAGCCAGATTTGATTTGCTCAACAATATATGTCGAAACTCCTTCCATTGATATTAATCATACCATCATCTGCCCTTAGGTGATGTGCGTATAATAAGTCTGCTCATTGACTAATTGGCTGGAGACTTTAACGCCTGTTTCAACAATGGTCTCCTACTTACCTCTTATGAGCGGAGAGATGGCGGGATGGTGAAGAAGATGAAGATGGTGTTTGGCCGTTGGGCTCTGTTGGTGGGGCCCTTTCATGGCGGCAGGTTACGTCAGTGCGCCAAGGTCAGGACCGAGAAACCGCGCTCCTCCGTTCTCTTGTACTCTTCCACTTCCTCATAGCCATCTTTCTGCTTTATTTATACTGCCTCTCTCTCTCTCTCTCTCTCTCTCTCTCTCTCTCTCTCTCTCTCTCTCTCTCTCTCTCTCTCTCTCTCTCTCTCTCTCTCTCTCTCTCTCTCTCTCTCTCTCTCTCTCTCTCTCTCTCTCTCTCTCTCTCTCTCTCTCTCTCTCTCTCTCTCTCTCTCTCTCTCTCTCTCTCTCTTCTCTCTCTCTTTCTCTCTCCCTCTCTACTCCTTATTACTTTTGTTTTCTCTAAACTATATTTTTTAACTCTGTCTGTTCTACTTTTCGTGAGTCCCCCGTTAAAGCTAGCTGAATTTAATTTTACTTGGAATGAAAAGTAAAGCCGCCTCCCTGTTCAATCTATTGCTAGTCGCGTTTATATTAATGAGTTGAATGATATCATAGCTTAGGTTGATAAAAACATATCATCGCTTTTAATGAACCTGAGCCGACCTCTCAACAATCGCTGCATGATATAACTATCTATATAATATATGATTTAGTGGCATGAATTACCTAGCATTCAAAACAAATATATATTTTGCTATAATTTTGTTTAATTTTTAGGATAGGGTTATTTAAGGAATAACACATCGGGCTAATGGCCCCCACGACTTTGCTGGCACATACGCACTCTTTTGTCAAAATTTTCCATGACCATTTGGCATAAATGTGGTTGAATTTCGTTGACGCAGCGTTGAATTTCCTCTTTTAATGCACGAGTGGATGTGGGCTTGTTGACACACCCCTTTGACTTTAAATAACCCCATAAAAAGAAAACTAAAGGTGTTAAATCACTCGATCTAAGGGGCCAATTCTGATCACCGAAACGAGAGAGTACACGACCTGGAAATGTCTCATGCAGTATTTGAATTGTTTCATAGGCTGTATGGATGTGGCACCATCTTGTTGAAACAACATATTGGCTACATCAACATCATCCAATTTCGGCACAAAGAACTGTGTTAACACCGAATTGATGTTCCTGGATTTTCAACAACACTCACGCACTGCTTCGATATTGACATTTGGACGACCAGTGTGTTTAGTGTCTCCAACTTTAATTTTTCAATTAATCTCTACACAGTTGATGGAGTCAAAACACTATTCCGACCATATTTTGTATGAAATTTTCTGCGACCTCTAAACTTTCATTATTTATTAGATAATGTTCAACAATAAAGACATGTTGTTCTATCATGTAACGCTCCATGTTTACTAACCCTAAACTGTCAACTGTCAAATTATTTTTTTTTTAAGGTTGCCAGCACTTAACTGCACAAATAGCGGCAAATTCAAATCTTGTGTTAATTCTGGAACACTATATACTACCTTCGTTCACAAACTTTTCCTTTTTTCTATCGAGTTGTGCGTCTGATGTCCCTCACGTAATGCCTGACAATCGTAATTTCGATCGCTACAAATTTGAAAATTCGGATGATGTCCAAAATGCCATCTCCAGATATTTTGCTCAAAAACCAATTGATTTTGATCGATTAGGCATTGAAAATTTGCACACTATATGGAAAACGTTTTTGGATATTTGGATATTGGAAAAATTGCACACGCTGATAACGAGGGTGATTACATCATTGATCAAAAACAAAAAGTTGTTAAAAAATAATTTTTTTTATTTAATGTCAAAAAAAAAAGACATTTATTTCCGGTCCGTCTAATATTTACAAAATTTAGCAATAAATAATTATAATAATAACAGATACATCGTATCTGCAGACCCGAGAATCTATAGGTGTCCTTTCTTCCCTGTTAATAATCATGGATGCTTTCGCAGAATTCGGCGAAAGCGAAAATAAGAAAAAGACAGAGGCTTTCACATGATTACCATATTCAAATGAGCACTTGAGAGCCCGCACATTACAATAACTAAACCTAAAGGCGTGGAGTCGCCTTTTATCGTTGGGTCTTACCCTCAATCAATGCGAACCTTTTTTCGCATCCATACAATAGCCCTCGGTCTCGTTCCTTGAAATTTTCAATGGCTGGCTGATTGATAGCCGTTCTGCGTTAATCTCAATTGCATTAACGTCACTCTATCTGCATTATTTATTTATTATAAGTATATTCATTTAACTATCACACAACAGCCTGATGCATATTAACATAAAACATGTTTGCATTTCCATACGTATTTCTGTAATAGGCGATCCTTTGTGTACACCTCATCAGCACACCGGCTAAGTGATTCAGTTGCCAGTATGTCTAAGTTATTTATTTTTGTTACTTATACGAGATTAAAACTGTTATACATCGATTATCAACTAAAAAAAAGAAAACGATGGCAATGAATAATAGCGAGAGAAACTTACTGGACTTGACATCAATTATTTAAAAGCTACCATCTCGACAAACGACTGACCCGGAACCCATGAGACTAAAAATACAAGAACTAAACAGACGCTTTGGACAACTGTACTGACTACTTCAAAGGACATCCCATCTATCAATAGAAAATAAATTACTAATTTACAAAGTTATACTTAAGCCAATCTGGAATAGAGCTATGGGGGACGGCAAAAAAGTCGGACATCAAGCATATCCAATCCTTTCAATCAAACGTCCTGAGAACAATAGTAAATGCCCCTTATTACGTCAGCAACAAAACTATTCATAACGATCTTAATATACCTTACATTCTTGAACTCATCCCTTCTAAGTTCATAAAATTCCATAGTAATCTATACAAGCACCCTAATCTCCTAGCACAGTCATTGCACTGCACAACTCATCCCTATAATCCTCCTCGGAGACTAAAACGGCAGTGGCTCGTGACCTGCTATAAATGCGTGAACTGTCCCACTGGGGAGCCCTGGCAATGGTCAGTTACTCCAATAATGTCCTGAGCGTATGTGGCTCTCTTGCTCTTGGTCAGCCTCCGCTGGCTCGTATCCGGTGACGTGGCTGACGGAGGAGCGTGGGGGGACTTCCCATGAATTTATTTCTTCTTTCGCATGCGAGGGAGGTGACAACCATATGAATTTGGGAGGCCTCTGGGCTGTTTGTAAATACTGTATGAATGAGCGAGCGAATGAAAATTATATATATATATGGTATGAATAAAAACATTGATCACAATTACTTATTGCCCAATGAGGCAGATTAATTTTATATATTAATTTTACCATAATAAAGTTGTTGCAAAAAAAAATATTTGACTGAACAAACTCCTTGGCACTATTTTTTAATATCAGATAGCTCTTTTTCGTATTTTTACTATAATGAAGTGGTTATTATTTTGTCTTAGTTAAGTCAATCATGTCGAACAGTCCCGTTTTACAAAAGGAATGGAAACAGATGTTGGCGTTACAACACCTGAGTAAATTCTTACAGCTTTCTCTGAAATGGGTTCCCACAGTCAGCACTTTTTAATTTGCAACAACTTTACTTACTAATAAAGTCCTGTAATATTAGTTTCTCTCTGAAAGCATAATTGTAGACTAGAAATACAACTAGAATTACGTCATGACTTGAATAGAACAAAATGATCTGCCATAAAACTTTTAAGTTGTCAAAGAAAGAAATCCAACTAAAAATCAATAATATTTCCATTTTACATACATTTTTATTATTATTAAGTTTATTTTCTATCGTTATGTTATAATTTCACGATGTAACAGTAGTATGTAATTCCATTAAACCCCGTATTTCGGATAATACCAAATACATTGCAAAAATAAATTAAATTAAAAAAGAAATATTTATAAACGTAATACATAGAAATAATAATGTGAGGTGCCAAGATCTTCTTAAATATTACGATTATAATTTAAGTAAAAAAACAAAAAAATGAGGACTCATCTGATTTATAGTATTATTGTAAAATTATCAAAAAATAATAATAATAATAAAAAACCTGGGTTTTATAGTTAAAATCCGACTCTTTTCTATCAGTACTTAAGACTGTACTAAATATACGACTTTACTATGACAATCAAGTGAGACAATTGCCACTAAGAAATTTATTTTTCACGGAATCAGAAAGAGTACTAAAATTTTTATTTATCCAGATTACTCTCGAAGAGATTTATTATGAACACTTATAAAGGCATTGGTTCCCAAAAATCATAATTATCAAAAAAATTAGCGAGTTTGACAATTCTCTCACCACGTTGACGGTATTAAAAAAATAAATAAATAATACTTTTCTATTCTCAGGTAAATATCAATAGTGTTCAACCAAGAATCGTATAATGGTCTAAAAAAAAAAAGTCACGGGCCCATCAATGGGGGAGCCGAAGGTTACCGCCATAGTTGGCAGGTGGCTCTGAGGTGCCAGAACCTAACCTAAACCGAAATCGCTACTTATTTATTTAAATTAATGCTCAATTATTTAAATTGCTGCTCAATTATTCTCACTGCGCTGAATGAAACCCGATCATACCCACCCCCAATGAAAAAATCCAAAGGCCAGCATATCGAACCACCACAGTTGAAGGCCAGCTCGCTAAACGTTAGATCACGGTGATGCACAGAGGGCTGTCTACATTATCCTGGGGGACAAGTCGATGTAAATGAAATTAACTGTTTTGTGTTTTTAGGTCAAAATGATTTTTAGTTTGTTTGAAAAAGATCATTTCAATTCAGGGATGTTTTTGAATGCAAAAAAAAATATGACTTTCACAAGATATCTTACCCCGAAACGTTTTCTGGAAAAGAAGAAACATTTCGCAAAAAAAAAAATTATTTATTATTTAAATACGTACATACAATTAGTCTAAGTAATAAATCACCTTACTATAATTAAACACGTGCAACAAATTATAACGACATATCTGTTAATATGCCCAAGTGGGTTTCGTTATCACTCCTGCTACTTGCAATGTTGGCGTAATCTTGAATATCCCATGTATTAATAAGTTCTAATTCTTCCCAAGAACAGCTAAAAGTTTTTGGAGGTAATTGTCTGGCATATAGGATCACTGGATCAGAGTATTTTAACAAGTTGTGAAAAACATCGTTTTTTTTATGTGTTACAGATATTTTTTTTTTTTTTAGTAAATTCCCGGCTATACTTTTTAAATTCCTTGTAACGACTACAGCAACGCGGCTTCTGAGCGATATCTGTCAATAATTCTTTCCTTTTCGTTTTGGCGACAGGCACGCCAATTTTGTATTTAAAGTTTGTTGGGGATATGGAGGTACGGTCTCACTGAACCCAATTTCGCATTAAAAATTTAGATCACAAAAGTGAGGATTGAAGTAGTTCTTCTCTTAGACATTTAGGACGATCCTGAAGGTTGAATTTATTTCGTACATATTCGTACAAGATACCTCGGCATTCCTCATTTGGTCTATTAATTACTTCGTTTAACCTCTTAATCACATAATTTGCAAATGAAATGAACAATGTTATATAAATGATTACTATGCAATATTATGCGAATGACCTTGTTATATATGTATGTTGTGGAAGCGCCTTCTTCCACGCAGACCACGATCTCTGAGACCCTACAAAATGTACCTAGTAACGTCTCCCCAGCGGTCCAGTCTGCCTCTCTCCGGTTCACACTCGCCTTTGGGGTCCGGGTGGTTTTCGCCTATCCTTAGATACCGAGTGTGAATTCGTGGTCATTCCAAGACCACATAAGCTACCCACAATACCTACCCTCTTCTCCTGAAGATCTTCGTTCTTTGTTGAGGACATTCTAACATCTTATGGAGTCAGATCAATACGAATCAAGCTGCCCGCCGACTAGGCCGCCAGCAAAGACCACAGGTCTACCCATTGTATCTCTTTCTTGGCGCTCGCCGGACTGCGGCCGGGTAGTGAAGACCCTAGCCCGCGGCGACCCGACAATGTAAAATACATTACAAGTATAAACAGGAAATGTATATAATCACAAGTTCTCGGACGCTTTTTAAAATTTGTATTTCAGTGATCATCATTTCAATGTCTAATCAATTGCACAAAAATTATTTAAAAATCGACCTGAACTTTTTATGAATTCAGTTCAAACATTTCAAAAAAGCTTACTTCTAGGGCTAGAATACATATTGTAGAAGAAATCTTAACTTAAAAAAATTTTCTATTTATAAGTTGTCGACTCTGGCAATGAAAGCGGTACACTAGCTGTTAACACGAGCTTACATGATTTAGGCAACGACTTATTGTTTGTTTACTTTGAACTGGGCTAATGCAATTTTTTCTAATATCGTTGGGGTCTTTTTGTTTCAAGACAAAGTTTCATTTGATGGCCATTAGAACACATTTTTTCACTATGCAATACCCCCTTAGATTGAAGAAACAAAACAGCTTTTTCCTTCATATCTATTTGAGCAGCTAAATCAAATAACGGCATGATGTTTCCCTTCAGGATGACAAAACTCCAAACTGAAATATTATCAGGTAGCAAGGTTCATTAAGACGGGTCAGAAAAAACATTACAGGAAAGGTCAAAGGTGGCAAAATAACCAAAACAATGCTAGATACCTTAGTCACATTTAAGAATTAAATTTTATATCTTTGGCCAACCACAGAGTAATGTTTATTTTATTTTTTTAAACTCTACTCACCTTTCGATACTGAAGCTTCCATCACTACATAATTACTTAATCTTGTAATTTTCTATATCGGCTCCAGGGAATGTAATTATTCCTAGTTTTGACGAGGAGAACGTGGGTCCTTTGTCGCCCACAAAATGGCATTCTTAGGTTAGCCGTGTGAGGCCATTGTCGCGGGCATAATCTGAATTAATTGTCTCAAGCTTGGAAGCCTACCGTTAGACGTCGCGGGTACCACACGTCTGCGCGCAGATTACCATCTCCGTGTCCTCCCTGCCTCTCTGTCTTTAATTAGGTTGTTAAGGTAATTCCGCATGATGACGGGGGAAGCCGTGACGTTTCCTCTCTAGCCTGCATATGTGCTCCCTCGGGAAGACTCGTGTCCCGTGTCCATTATTCCGTTAAAAACGGGACCTTCTCCCCAGTGTTTTTACGGATTTTTCCACCTTTAAGAAGTACAAGAAGGATGTAGGAGATTGAGAAGAAAGGGGGGAAAAAAGTACTCCGCTATGGAGGGGATTCGTCCGATCCATTCTTCTCAAAACATTTCTTTGTATGTCCGTCAATCATTCTGCTCATAAAGTCCACATCTATTTCCATCTATGGATCAGTTGCGTATATAATTGTTTGTACATTTTTACTAAAAAGTAGTTGTCATAGCTACTGTTAGTTTGAAATGACTGGCTTAAGAGCTGATGAAGATTATGTATAGCAATAATAACGACACCATAAACACGTTCTACTGGGCTGTGTAGAAATAATCCAACCCTCGCCCGTTATTTTTTTCTTGAACATCTATTACAAATATGACATGGCATTACATTTCAAAAATAATAAAACAAACAAACATACAAATGCTCGTTATGTTCTGCGACCTTGGCATAGTTTGATCTTTTCACAGGTTGAGTGCTCTTCGAGAACTCCCTTGTTTCTCACAAAGTTTCACTTCGGTTCGTGTTATATTCTGTTTAAGATGTGAAATAATTGTCTCTGTCGTATATTACATATTGTTAATAGCTTGTAACTAGCGTGTAATTTAGTCACCGGATTGCGAGGTTTTGAGTCCTTATGTCAGTTGTCGATAGTACCGGTTTTATACATTCACAATTAGTATTTATTTACTTAACTGTTCAGTCGGGGTTATTATACAGCCGGTATGATTCAATTGGATCTGTATAGAAACATCAAAGAGCAGTGGATTCAGGATGTCACCCTGTGGAACTCCTGCCATTATCTCTCTCAGTAGTTAAGATGCTCAGTTCGAATGATGGACCTGACAAAAATGAGTACACTATATTTACAACGTAATGTGTTTTATTCATTTTTAGCCTTGTAATATGCCCCTAAGTGTTAAACTGTGGCTAATGAATGGCTGTATGTAAATATAATAATATGTGAATTTCCTTTCACTATTTTCCATACGTTAATGTGAAATAGAAAATTATTTACTTTCCTTTATGTCGGGAAGAATAGTTTAGGCTTTGTTGTGTTAACTTACGATATTTAATAACAGTATTTTATCGGGAGCTTAACCTGTCGTTATCGATTAGTATATTGTTATGATTTTTCTCTTTCTTGCTATTATTAAATTTTACCTGAGGGTTAAAGGTTCTGTTAATATAAAAAAATATTCTGGCAAAAAGGAAACTGTTCAATTACAAAACTTTTCTTTAATTTTTGAACAAGCACATCTGTGGCAAAACTACAATGGTTTACAAAACAAATTTTTATTACTTTACATTATTATTATTATTCATGACTGGCCAGATTTACTACTTTTCATGTCCCTTTCTTATTGTTTAACCAATTTTTCTTCGTTCTTCGGCGAATTTTCCTTTATTCCTCGTTTGTTCCTATCCTTTGCCATGCGATTAGTAAAAAATCCTTTGTTATCACTTCAAACCTTTTTCTGAGAGAAAATTCTTCTTCCGTCAACTGTTCCTTTATGCCCAATCACCATTTATCGTAAACAAATTTTAAGTTTCACAATATTTCTAATCTTAACTTAGCAACTTTGTCTCATGAGATCAAAAGAACAACGCTAATACCATATTGGTTTCCAAGTCCTTGTTCTTTGTCTCGCCTTCTTGATCCACGGGTGGTTTACCGCCCTTTTATGCCTGCTAATTTCAAATTCCAATCCTTGATTTGTTGCTTATTTGAATTCAAATCAAAGGCAACATCACAACGACATACAAATATCACAACAATATCTTCGCCTGATTATGAAACCTGAAATTATTTGGTGAAGTTCAAGTTTCCAGTTTTCAATATGTTTTTATTGTATTAATTTATAGGGTGTTTTTACGTGTTATTTTTAACCTCCTGTATATTATTTAAAAGTTGTTGTATCGACTAGATTGTTTGGAAACATTCCGGCCTAGGTTGAGGTCACTATTTTTAGTAACCTCACGTTTGTGTATATAGGAACCGTCAGCGGTCCCAAGATATCTTCAGAGAGGGGAATCTCATTCATTTGTTATGAAAAGAGGTTCTTCACCTCTGAACTTGGATTTCTCAATCTAATTTTAATGAATTTTGACTTTGTTTTTTTATGAACTTGGCATAAGAAAGTGGCGAACTTTTTCGTTTTTGTTTTGGTATTACTAGGTTATTTCGAGCATGTAATTGTTCCTGAAAACATTGTTGACGTTAATACATTAATTACATATTGAATCCTTATTTGGCTATTTTGTTTATGTAACTCACCTCATTGTTGAATAATCCTTCATTCAACTGTGATCCCCCTGGCCTTCTCATTACATTTAGTACGACATGCTACTCCAAGGAAGCTGGAAGAAAAAATTATTTAAAGTTATTTAAGATAAAGATACTACTAGAAAATAAACATTTAAGTTTGAAGGCGGCAGCGGATAGTGGAGGGTTTAATTCAGAAGCTTCAATGTTGGGATACCAATCTTTATGATTTCTTCCTACGATACCTGGTATCAGGTCATTTCGATGCACATAGTTCATGGTTGTCAGTTTATTAATTGATTATACCATTGCTCACACTTAATTTAAAACGTACGTTTAGACGAAACATGCTACTTTGGCGGTATAAATAAATAAATCTGATCGGTTGGAAATGTGCTTCACTTTTAGACCAACCTGTCACCCCCAAGTAGCCTTGGAGTTTGAACCTAGGTCCTTTATTATATCGTCTGCCCTTGGCTGGTGCTTCTAAAAATGGTAATATGATGTCGGTCTAAGTTGTTCTTAGAATTTTGATTCCTTGTCTGGCAGTGGAGACAACCTGAGTGTACGTAGGTGGGCCCCCTATCTTATCTACTTAATGGACTGTAGCCTCTATGCTTTTAGGTGCACTATTGGACTAGTGTCCCTCGATATGAATGTGACTGATGAATTCTGTCAGCTCATCATCATTTTTTATTTTTATTTTATTTAAAAGGATTCGGATCCCTCTATATCTAGGGTTGTTTGTAACAAACCGTTTCTGACAGAGCAATCAAATTTTTGATCGCGTGTTTTGAACCTATCATAAATTTGTTGCTTCATTCACTACACTATATGAAAGATTCCTTTGAGGCTTTGCTTTTGAGTTTTGCGGTTGTGTTTCTCTGTGTCCTGGAGGTTGTGTTTGAGGAATCGAATTGCCATCTCCCCAGTAGAAGGAGGAAGCAAGGGTCAAGGAGACCTCGTCATTCTTCTATTGCAACTGTACTACTGCTAAAGAGCGTCCCAAAATTAACGCAATATTTGAATTTGTCGCCATTTGTGCAGCAAAGTGCTGGCAACCCTAAAAAAACACAATTTGACAGCTGACAGTTTAGGGTCAGTAAAAATGGAGCGTTGCACAATAGAACATAGCACAACGTGTTGTTGAACATTATCTCAAAAATAATGAAAGTTTGGCGGCCGCAGTTCAGAAATTTCATACAAAATATGACCGGAATAGTTTTTTGACTTCATCAACTGTGAAGAGATTAATTGAAAAATCTAGGGAGACTGGATCAGTCGGATACACTAAACACACTGGTCGTCCGAAAACAGCCGTTCAAATGTCAATATCGAAGCAGTGCGTGAGAGTGTTGTTGAAAATCCAGGAACATCAATTCGGCATCGTAAACACAGTTCTTTGTGCCGAAATTGGATGATACTGATGTGGGCAATATGTGGTTTCAACAAGATGTAGGGAGCCTTCATATCACGAAAAGGGGTATGCCATAGTGCCGTGCGCAGGATTCTGGAAGCTCTGGAGTCGAGTTATTGTGCTAGTGTGTAGGAATCGGAAGAGTAGGGTCCCAAACAGTAGAGCTGGCCTCAGGACGCTCTTATATATCAACAGTTTCAGCCGAAGGGATATAGCCGGGCTTGTGATGAGATGCTGGAGAGAGTAGTAAGTTCTACGTACTCTTTTCAACTTCTTCTGCAGGTGTGTGTAGAACGTCATGTGTCTGCCTAGGTTGATGCCAAGGTAGCATATGCTGTTGGAAAGTTTGCATTCAGTCCCGTCTATGGTGAAGCTGGTTGGACGCTTCCGTTTTCCATTCTGGAAGGAGATGACGATCCCTTGAGTTTAGGCCGGGTTCGCCTGAATGTGGACAGCTCGTAGCCTGTCGGTGATAATCATAAATACAACAATCAGATCTCACTAAGTAGAAACTCGATCAAATACAATGGTTGGAATGAGCATAATTTCTTGCGCCAAATAACAAATTGTGCAAGTAAAGATAGTTTTGTGCATTTATAATTTGGCATTTTATCCCTGGGGGGCAAGGCCGGGAAGCCGACACCGCTTTCAAGCTAAGGTTAACGAGAAGCCTTCTGTGTGTAGACATGTCTTTTAGGTCAAGGGTCTCTTTCTACTCACAGCTTTCTCTTCTCAAAGACAAATTAGTCTTCCTCTAACGGTAAGTTAGCAGAATATGGTTCCGGGGCTATTGCCAAATCTGCATTCCTGCAAGATAACATCTTAGGCTTTTTAATATAAGTCACTTGTTTGGATAAACTTTGAAAAGTCAATTCAGTAGGATCATCGCTAACATATATTTCATCTTTATAAATACATATATATGGCGTCCCAGAATTAACGCTAAATTTGAATTTGCCGCCATTTGTGCAGTAAAGTGCTATAACCAGTTCAAACAACCGTAAAAAAAAATAATTTGACAGTGTTTGATCAATGATGTAATCGACCTTGTTATCAGCAAACGTTTTCCATCTAGTGTGCAAATTTTCAATGCCTAATCGATTAAAATCAATTGGTTTTTGACCAAAATATCTGGAGATGGCATTTTGGACATCATCCGAATTTTCAAATCTGTAGCGATCGAAATTACGATCGTCAGGCATTACGTGAGGAACATCAGACGCACAACTCGATTGAAAAAAGGAAAAGTTTGTGAACGAAGGTAGTATATAGTGTTCCAGAATTAACACAAGATTTGAATTTGCCGCTATTTGTGCAGTCAACTGCTGGCAACCCTAAAAAAAAAATAATTTGACAGTTGACAGTTAGTTGACAGGGTTAGTAAAAATGGAGCGTTACACGATAGTACAACGTGTCTTTATTGTTGAACATTATCTCAAAAATAATGAAAGTTTAGCGGTCGCAGTTCGAAAATTTCATACAAAATATGGTCGGAATAGTGTTTTAACTTCATCAACTGTGTAGAGATTAATTGAAAAATTAAAGTTGAAGACACTAAGCACACCGGTCGTCCAAAAAGAAGCCGTTCAAATGTCAATATCAAAGCAGTGCGTGAGAGTGTTTTTGAAAATCCAGGAACATCAATTCGGCGTCGTAAACGCAGTTTTGTGCTGAAATTGGATGATATTGATGTGGCCAATATGTGGTTTTAACAAGATGGTGCCACATGCCATACAGCCCATGAAACAATTCAAATACTGCATGAGACATTTCCAGGTCGTGTACTCTCTCGTTTCGGTGATCAGAATTGGCCCCCTAGATCGTGTGATTTAACACCTTTCGAACAAAATTTCGACAAAGAGTGCTTTTTTGCCAGCAAAGTCGTGGAGGCCATTTGCTCGATGTGTTATTCTATAAATAACCCTATCCTATTTACTTTATAATTCAATAAAAAAATAACAAAAATAGTAAAAACTGTGTTTTCTTTTTAAATCTTACTTCCCAGTTGAATGTCGGGTATTTGATGGCCAACCCCGTCCATTTGAATTCTATACCGTCGAAAATTCTATGATTGTTGCTATATTAAGATTAAGGTTTTCTTAACGATGTGAAATTGAGCAGTAAGAATGCATGCCAACCCCATAAAGATAATTATTACCAGAAGGAATCGCTCGGAGGAAAATTAAAAAAATGTATCTCTTAGCGAGTGCCGGAAGGCATTTCAATTTTGAAAGCCTCATTAGGTTTGGAATACACCCGGATGGATGCTGTCAATGGGCACGGTTCGCGGTGCTCGAGAGACAATCGCAATTAAAACAATCGATCACTGAAAGCTGAATCTTGTGTTTGTGTTTGAACATATTATTGTTGACTCTATCGGAATCCATCAAGCATCTGGAGTGTTTGTTAAAAAGACACATTTTATTGGTTCATTTCTGTTATAAATAACAATTTAATTTCGCTTAATGATTGCCTGTCTGCTCTCAAGTGCTTTTTTGGGACTTCCTCGTTGACTTTGAACATTTTTTGACTTCAACATATGCAGTCACGGAGGCTTTAGAGTGATGTCTGGATGTTGTGACAACTCCATTGTTTTGATTGAAGTCACTCACGACTCAGGACTGCCAATTTTCTGTTTTTCTGCCGGTTAAGTGAAAATTTTCACAAACAGTTTTTTTTTTTTGGTTTGTCGAAACTGTGAAACCCTCTGCGATGCGATTATCTATTGTGAAAATTGGGGAGGCCATATTGTTTTAAAAACGCTTTCGGGGTCAGTTCTCACAGGGCAGGTGAGCTATCCGGGCGTCGAGGATCGACTTTGGTAAACAAAAATAGATACAAAATATTGTGGAAGCTCGATTATTTTATGCAAATCAGCCGTCAGCCAAAATTATTCGCTGTTCATATAAAGCCATAATAACAGAAATGAGCCGTTTATTTTGAAAGTGACCTAAGTCCATTTTCAAAAAAAAATCATGCGAACTGTATTAATATTTACATTTCTACGTTAGCTTCTCATTTTATAGCAAATTGTATCTAATATGTAATATTTAATCTCACTCCTAAAGTAGTATTAGTGACATTCTTTTAATGAAAAGATAACGTTGTAATGTAAATATTAAAACAGTTATCTTGATTTTTTTTTAAAATGGCTCAAATATTCGTTAAATTTCGATATACCTAAATACCTTTTTCATGACCCATACTTTACTCTGCCAACTATAGCCCCTATGGGTATGGTAACCAATCCCACTATGTGGTCAGTTGGTACTGTTGAGAACCATCGGGAAAACCATTTTTTCAGGTACAGAACATCCTAAAGTAGTATTAGTGACATTCTTTTAATGAAAAGATAACGTTGTAATGTAAATATTAAAACAGTTATCTTGATTTTTTTTTAAAATGGCTCAAATATTCGTTAAATTTCGATATACCTAAATACCTTTTTTATGACCTATACTTTACTCTGCCAACTATAGCCCCTATGGGTATGGTAACCAATCCCACTATGTGGTCAGTTGGTACTGTTGAGAACCATCGGGAAAACCATTTTTTCAGGTACAGAACATCCTAAAGTAGTATTAGTGACATTCTTTTAATGAAAAGATAACGTTGTAATGTAAATATTAAAACAGTTATCTTGATTTTTTTTTAAAATGGCTCAAATATTCGTTAAATTTCGATATACCTAAATACCTTTTTTATGACCTATACTTTACTCTGCCAACTATAGCCCCTATGGGTATGGTAACTAATCCCACTATGTGGTCAGTTGGTACTGTTGAGAACCATCGGGAAAACCATTTTTTCAGGTACAGAACAACTTTTTTTTTTGGTTAATTAAATAACTGTCCCTGTACAAATTTATAGCGGAGGAAATGATCTGTCAAATAGCAATAAAGCAAATTTACTGTATCACAGAAAAATTATTAAAAACTCAAAAAAAACAAAACAAAATCTTTGCCAACTTCATTTTCTCCCGATTACTGCGACTGGCTAAAAATTACAAATTTTAATATTTGTTATTAATTTTTAACCCAATTACAATTGGGATGCTTCTTGTTAATTTAATACAATATTAAAGTATTTTTCTAATCGTTGCATTAAAAACAAATGTGAATATTTTTTCTGGGCGATTGTGCTATAAAGCACGATGCCTAAGCAGCTGCTGTTGTATATTTGTTGTTCATTTCCCGACCGCAAACACAGATAGATACGAGGCCAGAGACAAGACAACAGAACACCTGACTCTGCTGAAGTAAAAGTGTATTGTTGCTCGCGTGTCCTTGGCTGCACCCGCCGCTCACCGACAACGTAAACAATGGCCCTTGCAGATTTCACGCCAGCCTCACACAGCCTCTCTTCATCTGCATACTTACACACAGCTCTTGAGGGAGGGAGGGATAAAACTATTATTTACTCATGTGCTCTTAAGAGCTATTTGTTTTTATCTAAGTAAATTTTGAATTATGCAAGATACAAAGCGGAGGACATCATTATAGTTTATATTGTGTTGGCAAGAAAGTGATTTCGGTTTGCACCAGTGGATAGCGTTATGTTTGTTTCGTTAATCTTTTGTCAATGTTTGAATTTTTTTTCTTTTGAGATTCAGTAGTCGATACCTTTAGGTTGCTATAGAAACAAGTTCCGTCTAATTTTGTTTACAACTGTCAGTTTACGGCCAGTTTTAACATGGAGAGCAAAAATAAGCATTTTCCACACATTTTACTTTTTTATTTTCATAAAATTTCAGTAATAACGATGACCTCAAGGGCCAGAAGTTCTATGGCAAAAGGTCATCGATGAAAGATGACTGATTAATGCTCATTTTTATTTCACACTAAAAACCCGATATTACTTTCTGGCCAACCTCAATTATACTTAATTAATCAGAACATTAAATATCAGCATCGTATTTCTTCTGAGCAGAGTGACTTCTTCAGACTAGTGTAAAAATATTGCTTCAATAATCTTTAAGTCCCGAGTTTCACCTCAAAAAATCCTCAACCTTGCAATGGATAGTGGAGAAAGCGAAGGTTACTGTTCCTAACTCTGTTTAAATCAAGAAAAAATTTACTATTGTTCTCAGGACTTGATTGAAAGGATTACATGGGCGCTTAACGTTCTACTTTTTTTGCGGCCCCCATAGCTCTATTCCGCGTGTCCAGATTGACTTAAGTATGACTTAGTCTGTACAGTTGTCCAAAGCGTATGTTTAGTTCTTGTCTTTTTAGCCTCGTGTGTGGGTTCCATGTCAGTCTTTTTCGAGATGGAAGCCTAAATACCGTACTCTCTTGAATATAGGAAGAGGAATGGAATTAAAAAAAATTAGTGGACAGGACTTGCGGCAGAGGTAATGGGGTAAATAAGGGGCATTTACTTTTTTGTATCTAAACTTGTTTGTTTTGTTTTTTTGACTTTATTTTATTGTTTTTTGTTTTGTTTTGCAGGGTCCCAGTACGACACTCGGGGTGGAGAGATGACGCAACGGGAAGATGTGATAAAGTTCGAGCAGTCTCGGATAAAGGCCCTCCAAGAGGAGCGGCTCCACATCCAGAAGAAGACTTTTACAAAATGGATGAACTCCTTCCTCCAAAAGGTAATCAGGCTCCTACTGGCTCCTCGGACATCTTTCCATTCTAGCGGAGGCCAGGACATAACTTACCTCTTTCCCCATTAGTGTGGACTTAAGTACTTACCTGGTGAGGGGGCGCATTTCGCTTTGGTTATGGAATGGTAGCTTAAGTTGATTATTTCCTTTAGTGTAGAATTTCTTGAGAAGACATTAAATAAAAATGTTCCAAGAGTTTAATAAGATTGTTTACTTGATCAATGGCTGCTCAGACAACATAAGTGATCATTTAGAGCTTGAGATGTGTTGAAGAGTGTTGGAGGCTGGGATGAGAGAGAGATTTAATGGTTAGATTTCCGGTTCCATTAATGGGTTATTTCATTGGGAGACGAGCCTGGCCCGTATTCGATCCGACTGGCGGAGTGTAATGACTGTGCAAGGGGATTAGGGTAATTGGATAGGTTACTATGGAATTTTATGAACATGGAAGGGATGAGTTCAAGAATGTAGGGTATATTAAGATCGTTATGAAGGGTTTTGTTGCTGACGTAATAAGGGGCATTTACTATTGTTCTCAGGACTTTTGATTGAATGGATTGGATACACTTGATGTTCGACGTTTTTCCTGTCCCCTATAGCTCTATTCCGTATGTCCAGATTGGCTTAAGTATAACTTTGTAGATTAGTAATTTATTTTCTATTGGGATGTCCTTTGAAGTAGCCTGTACAGTTGTCCAAAGAGTTTGTTTAGTTCTTGTCTTTTTAGCCTCGTGTGTGGGTTCCATGTCAGCCTTTTGTCGAGATGGAAGCCTAAATACCGTACTCTCTCGAATATAAGGAGAGGAGTGGGATGAAAATAAAACTAGTGGACAGGACTTGCAGCAGAAGGTAAAGGTAATGTGGGAACATTTTGCTTCATTGACTTTGATCCGCCATTTGCTGCAGCAATACAAGTTCACGAGGTACATGAGGGAACCCTGTGTGGGATATCGATTCTGCGGGGGGGGTGGAGATACTTGTACAAATAAGAAGGTAATCCCACCTAGAAACCTGCTATGTCCATAGTCATTCGACAACCGAGCAACAACCACACAAGAACCTCTGTGCCAACTACCGACTTCAACAGTAGCCTAAGTAGGGAATCGAAATGTTGTCGATCAGCTGACAGTTCACAGAACTGTTTAAACATCGGATGGATGTAAATAAATAGAAATGGAAGCGTCATTATTTCAATATAACCATTCTAAGACGGTACAAACTTTAGGAGATTATTGTTTTCGGTTATAGCATATTCAATTTTGTCGTTTTTCGGAAATAAATTAAATTAAATCCACTTTAATGTTAAGAAATTGCAATTGACCTCAAAGTAAATTAATTTAAATCTCATATTTCCTTGTTTTGAGATACTTGAAAATGTTTCTTATATGAATAATGCTAAATGGATTGCTTCGGTTGATATTATTGGCGACGACATGGAAAATTGAATAATTAATCATATTTTTTCCCGCAAACAATAATGTGATTAAATCGTATGGATTCCTTTGATGGTGGTCTCTTTGTGTTTTCGGATTTATTCGGGCCGTTTCTGATCGGCCGTTATTCTCTGATACAAATGCCGTGGGAACTGACTCGAATAGAGATTTATTCTTCCATGATTTCTATCTTGTTTTTGCCCAAGGTCAAGATATCCTTACTTTCTCTCTTCCAGCCTCTAGGAGAGGCTTTTTTTTTTATCATAGTAATTCTATGTATATATTTCAAGCATTCATAATCGTACGCGTTGGTGTAGGAAAAAGACTACTTGCAAAATCCACCATTACGTTTTATAACTTCACCTGAAAGTAACTTTTAAAAAAGTTTATAAAAAAAAGAAATGTAAAATATAGACGAAGAAATCTTTTACTTATAGCACTGTTGGTGGTACCATTTATGATTAAGGACTAAAGTTCACGAGTTAACCTTAAGATACAAATCGTTTGAAAGAGCTTATTTGTAATGTAATAGAGACATTTTTAAAGGGTTCTCCATTTTCCAAACATGCGTTGTTTAACTCTTAAGCTTCTCCATCAGTTATCGCATTTCTTATCTTTTTATCTTAATGGCGTTCGCTCATGTTTTCTCTCTCGGTAATAGTGTTGTTCTCAAGTTGACAACCGGCATTCCCCAGCCAGCATTCCTCTCTTCCTGTCTCTCCGCAATGCATCTTCTATTCAAATCCTTCAGTGTTTCTGCAGTTTCAAATCTTCACATAAGCATTGAGTTGTTTTTTTCACTTCCACAGTACCGTGAACATTTGAAGAGTTCTTTTTGTTTTGGAAAAGTATTGTAAAATGACACAAGGGAGTATTTTCTCAGTATATTATCCAACAAGCGGGGGCGTAGCTCAACTTTGAGGTATGGAGAAAAGAGATTGTAAAGAAAAAAAACAACGTTGAATCAGAAATACTGACATTAGTGCCAACTGAAGCCTGCTGAAGAAATTTTGAAGACGCACCAACTGTAATTGTTTGAACATCTGTCAAACATGACAGAGAAGAGAGGGACATACACGAAACAAAGGTGCAAGGAGGGTTCCCCCTGGGAAAACCTGGGAAAAAGGGGTTCGTGAGACGTTTCCTTGGGATTGGAGGAGAAAAGGAATGGGAAGCGGAATCACTTGCTCATTCATAGACAGCCCGAAGACCTCCCAAATCCACATGATTGTCACCTCCCTCGCATGCGAAAGAGGAAGTGGAGTCTTGGGAAGTCCCCCGCGCTCCTCGCTCAGCAGCGTCACCGGATACGAGCCAGTGAAGGCTGACCAAGAGCGCGAGAGCCACAGACGCTTAGGACATGATTGGAGAAACGGACCTTTGCCAGGTCTCCCACTGTCACGTATTTATAGCAGGTCACGAGGTCGCTTTAGTCTCCGAGGAGGATTATAGGGATGGGTGGCGGCAGTGTAACGATTGTGCTACGGGATTAAGGTGGTTGGATAGGTTACTAGGGAATATCACGATTTTGGAAGGGATGAGTTCAAGAATGTAAGGTAGGTTATGAAGGATTTTGGTGGTGACGTAATAAGGGGCATTGATGTTCTCAGAACTTTAGATTGAATATTTATTCTAGCATCCTCGGAAAAAATGCTTCTTTCCACAATCTTTGAAAAAAAAAAATGAACGGTACTTCGACATACGTAGTGGTGATATATGAGGGGTTTAGACGGGGCATACCTTTCATATCGGGTTTGAACGACCCAGTACGCCTCTTATCTTAATAACTTTTCTTCATTTGTCGTTACAACGTTACGTGGAAGTAGAACAAACCAAAAAGCGTTGTGCGAGGCGCCGCGCAGCTGTGAGGAGTGCCCAAGGACGGTGCATTCCAGAAGGGACCGATACAGTCACCTCGCCGGCCTCTTATTCTCCCCAGACGAATAAAAACACGAATAAAACGGCACCAATAAAAGGGAATAATAATAATAAAGAAAAAAGAAAGAAAATCAATAAAATAACAAAATGAAAATAAAGAAGAGTGCCCGGACGCCCACGCAGCTCCGCCGTCCGGTCAAGGTGGCATTCCGCATCTTGGAAATAAAAACAAACCTTTAAAGCTCTCGGAGTTGTCCATTCATTGTCGGGGCTTTCTTGCCGGGTATTGTGACCTGTACCATTACAGCCCATGAAAGGTGGCAGGCTCAGCACCAGGACCGATGTCAACAGTCATACACAGGGATGATGATAAAATTACAACTTAATTATGATAAAATGACAATCTGCCTCATTGGGCTATAAATAGTTGTGATAAATGATCTCATTCATACAGTATTTACAAACAGAGACCTCCCAACTCCACGTGGTTGTCACCTCCCTGATCGTTACGAAGGGTTTTGTTGCTGACTTAATAAGGGGCATTTACTATTGTTCTCAGGACTTTTGATTGAAAGGATTGGATACGCTTGATGTTAAATTTTTTGCTGTTCCCCGTAGCTCTATTACGTATGTCCTGATTGGCTTAAGTATAACTTTGTAGATTAGTAATTTATTTTCTATTGAGAGATGGGATGTACTTTGAAGTAATCTGTACAGTTGTCCAAAGCGTCTGTTTAGTTCTTTTCTTTTTAGCCTCGTGTGTGGGTTCTATGTCAGCCTTTTGTCGAGATGGAAGCCTAAATACCGTACTGCCTCGTAAGCTCTAATTTTCATTATTTCATTCATGTATAGAACAACCAATAGAAATGAAGATTAAGATGGAGAATGACTAGATATATCTTAAGACTGACAAACACAAACCTCGCAGTACTAGGCTGTATTTCACACCCCTCAAATCCGCTTCTTTTGTCCGTTTTTTTTCTTACCCGTACCGGAAAGGTTTTTGTAAATCTATTTTCATAAATATTCATTCACTTGACAACTCTCTCAATCTTTAAATTTAGTTTACTATTTCCTAATCGCTCCCTCCAATCTCCACAATTTTTAGTTATTATCCGCTTAGTTGAGTTCAGTTCATAGGTCCATTATTTCATGAGATTACTTTATGTTATATATTTTTGACCTTTGTATTATTCTTATGAGTCAATGTCCCATAATAAAGATTTTTTCCTCTTGTCATTCATACAGTCAAGTAAAATATTGTAAATAAAATATGCCTGATATTCTATTCTAAGTCAATACAATGGTGTATGGACTAATAATAAAAACAAACCGACTTGACCACTAATCAGACCAAAAAATTCTCTATGGGTCGAAACCGAATTACTGTTCGTTCTACAAGGCAATACGTTTTTATTTGAAAATAATAGTAAATTCTTTAATCTCCTCATGACAGTGTTATTGGACGAATATTTGTTTTAGAATTAAAAAAAGAGAACGACCTAAAAACTCCGAATTAATATACCCGCTGAAAATCCGGTGACAGTGTACAACCTGACGGCCACATGAGGTTTGTGAGCGAACGATAAGAAACGAATGGCCAAAGGACAATGAATTATTGTTTTTGGCCGGAGTGTGTGACGACTGACTGACTTGATGCCCAATGAATTGTCATTTTGTCTAATTGTTAAAACATGAGAAATCTATTGGTTTTTTCAAATAAATAATTTGCTAAATAATTCTTAGCCCAAGATAAAATATGGTGACATAATAGTGATTAATCTCATTTGAAACCCATTAATGATTGTCTGATGGTGTTAAAGTTATTCATAAAAATACTACCTTTTCACTAGTCCTAGTGTGATACCGTCTACTTTCGATTTTGTTTTTTGTGTTTAAATCGATTATCTCTGCCCGTTATCTGAAACTAAAGCGAATTCAAGGCCTCTAGCTAAACTAAACCTATACAGACATTTTTGTTTTGATAAACAATTACTCAAACCCTGGTGACTTTTTTTAGGTTAAATTTGTTTTCCTGTTATTGGATCTTAACAGAACATTAATTGGAATAATTAACATATCTATTATGGAATACCTTTCAGATATAATGAATCATTTTTACAACCGCTTTGGCGGAACCGTATGGACACATACTGGCAAAAAGAGGTCGCTCCGACCTAAGTAAATTCTTGCTCTCGGCTAACCAATAAAATAAAAAAAAAAAATACAACAAACATGCAACAGTTATGAGGTTTTCTGTTTGAGCGTGTTTGTTACAAATTTTTAACGTGTACAAACTATC
Source organism: Acanthosoma haemorrhoidale (assembly GCA_930367205.1). Classification (NCBI taxonomy): domain Eukaryota; kingdom Metazoa; phylum Arthropoda; class Insecta; order Hemiptera; family Acanthosomatidae; genus Acanthosoma; species Acanthosoma haemorrhoidale. Next base: position 162,907,430 of record OV884011.1, on the reverse strand, counting down.
CAGCAATCGCAATTAAGCCCTTGCAGATAAGGTATGCGGGCAGGAGCCAATGAAAGTGCAGCTGTTGGGAAAGGACCCGGGGAAAGTACGCCATTGAAGAAACAAAGACTGACGAGGTCGCCGGACGTCCGGCACGGTTAACTCCCTGAAGTCTGAATATCCTACAATTGGTAGCCATTGTTGGCTCAATTGCCATTTGCTCACTAAATCTATTTAGTGCTCTCATGTGTAGTGTAGTGGTTAGTGTGAGCGCGTCGCCTTATTAATAGCAACTTGAGATTAAGTTTTGGTGATTTTAAATAGAACTTTGAAAGACCTACAGTAGCAATCATGGCTAATCACTAATTTGCAAGGTTAGGTAATGATTAATATTATCGAAGTAAAGACATCAGGTGGATAGAAGAGAAGTAGTGCACAGAGCAGCAACTTTGCTTGCCATGTATTGCGGGTTTGTAGCTTCTAATTTCGTGACGGCAAAGAATCAGCTTTGAGCATACTCCCAACGTGGTGGAACAAGACATATTCAAGCTATCGGATGTAGTCTAGAGAACGGTTATCAAAAGAAAATTTCAGAAGAAAATTGAAGCTTGTCGATGGACTCAGAATTTGAATCAAAACCGGAGCTTCTTACTCTCTCCTATAAATCACATTTAAGATCTCGTCTACTTTATGACAATGAGTAAGAGTTAAATCCGAGTTTCTAAAATACCCTTTCTAGTCGCAATTACTGTCTCGCCAGGGAAAATTACTTAAAGACTAAACGTCAAGAGGTTAATTGATTATACAATACTTCTGGACAACATTGAACAAACCCATGCGAATGGCCTGTAGGTATGTGCCAATCAGCCAAAGATTCTAGTCACTTCAATAAAACAACCTTCGCGAAATCTCGAATACCCCTTTCACTCTCGTATCCCACCCCACACTTCTCTTATTAACAGCAATATTTTCACACTTCAACTTCTGGTCATGGAAGCCTGACCTTTACCCTATCAGCAAACGACAATAATCTCAAACGCAAATATTCTCTGTTCTGTTACATCCAGCAATCACCAAATCACTGTAACCCATTCTATTCCTTCATTCACATCTACTACTCAAAGATAATTTTACTCTCAGAACACATTGAACAAATAAATATCTTAAGTTATTGATTGTCTGTGGAGAATTATTAACGATTTGCTACAATATAGTTCAGGATCTCAAAACATACTGTAGTTGTGTACGAGGTTGTTACTGTTAAAACTGGACCCTTAATTTTGGAGGACACCTATCCTGATTATGCACGTTAATAAAGCGACTTCTTTATGATAAAATTACAATCTGCCTTATTTAGCGACAAGTAATTGTGATAAATGATTTCATTCATACCATATTTACAATTTTCATTCGTTCGCTCATTCATACCGTATTTACCAACAACACAGAGGTCTCCGAAGTCCACATGGTTGCCACCTTTCTCGCATGCGAGTCTTCACTGGATAAGAGCCAGCGGAGGCTGACCAAGAGCGTGAGAGCCACATACGCTCAGGACATGAATGGAGAAACTGGCCATTGCCAGGACTCCCACTGTTACGCATTTATAGCAGGTAACGAGGCCACTGCCGCTTTAGACTCCGAAGAGGATTATAAGGATGAGTGGTGCAGTGCAGTGACTATGCAAGGGGATTAGGGTGGTTGGATAGGTTACTATGGAATTTAATGAACTTGGAAGGGATGAGCTCAAGAATGTAGTTAATATATATATATACATATATACCCCCCCCCTAAACCCCTTTAATTAAACATTTTAAACAACTTACAATTTGCAAATTAACAATTCTCCTCTTTCTGCTACGCGCTGATGCATTTGAAGGAGGTTTCGGTTACTTAACAGTACAGGTTGTCGTTAAAATCACAATGCAATGAATATAATGCTAGGTGATGGGGCTCACCTTCAGTTTACAAATGTGGGATAGTTAATTCCCCCCCCCCCTTAGCTCTCTACTGGAATTATAGGATGTAGGAAAAATAAAGGAAATTATTTGGGATGATGGGTGCCTTTCACTAACGGGAGTCCCATTTGGAGGAAGTATGAGAAGGATATAGGGTGTGGGATGCCTAAAGGAGGCGGGTGGGTTCGGGAAGGTAGTGAGAGTCTACCGAGGGTGGAGCCTAGGGGTACTAGGCATTGGTTTGTAGTCGGCCAGGTCGTACCTGGCCTCGCCCCAGAAGGGGGGCTGCACTGTGCCGGCATATCGGCCGGGGGATTGACCTACCCTGAGCAGGTAGAAGGGGTCTTCTTGCTTCGGTTGAGTCGGCCGGGAGATCGACCTCCAGGCTTCGGCGGTCCAGCAGTGCTTCCATCTGACGGGCATTGGTGGTGGTTGAAGGTTGGAGAAGAGTGGGTTGTGGCAATGTTGTAACGAGTCGAAAAATTTGATGTGTCGTCTCTTGATGAAATCTTGAATGGTGAGCACTCCAAATTTTTTGTGGATTTCGTTTGCCTTCATTCGGTGGAACGGGGTATGTTTGAGGGAGGTGCGGAGAACTCTGTTCTGGAATTGCTGGAGCGTTTTTAGAGTGTTAGGAGTTAGGTATTTAACAGTGGGGTCCTGTACATCAAAGCAGGTCTCAGGACGTTCTGGTAAATCAGCAGCTTGAGGCGTACTGATAAAGCCGGGCTGTAAAGTAGGTGTCCTAGGCTGTAGAACTTTTTCCTAACACTCTTTAGCTTCTTGCTGAGTGTGTTGTGAACGACAAGTGTCTACCGAGGGTAATCCCAAGGTAGCAATAATAATCAATTAGTTAAACATTAGGATGAAATGCGCATTTAGAAAGCGAGAATGGGCACCTATAAGTTACTTTTTCATTCAATCCTTGTATTTAGTTGTTAAATTCGTTTCTCATAAATTTGTTCAAGCCGTTATCAATCGACTCAACGTTGCAATTTTTTAATTAAGCTTTTGGTTTTTATCAGCATTGATGATGGCGATGCGATTTGCCAATGTTTCTTTCCTGTGGGAGTTTTTTTTTCTTTGAGACGATTTATTTACTTTCCCTATTCAAAAGAGCGAGAAAAAAAAAATTACTTCTTCGATCGTATTCATTTGTTTTAAGAGTTTTTTTTGTTTAGAAAGTTAATTATTCATTGTATTCCCCCTTGAAATAGGCTGATGCCACTTCTCCATGAAAAATCACAATACCTTATTTAGTTGTTCGTTTAAATTTCATAATAATCTTCAATGGGCTTTACTTGCTTGTACTGTGAATATAATACAATCCAGAGTTTAGTAGTATGACAGCCCAGTTAGCTTATAAATATTAGTATAATATTACTATTAGTTAATAAGATGGTAACTGATCTCCCGTGTGTACATTAGAGGTTAAGAATTCGGGTCATGAGATGCCAAGTTCGTGATAAGATACTTATTGATAAGGATCATCTGTAACTGGATCTCTCTCTCGATCACTCCACTGTAACCGTTCCTCTATTGTTCTAGTCCTGTATTCCATTATTGTTTGTCTAATTAAATTTCTCCTAACATTAAATTTAAATTACAAAATGTCTATTAACATATATGTGTAAATGCAATAAACATATATTTGTCATAAAATTATTGCTATATATATCATTTATTCCTTAGATGTAGTTGTAATTTGATTTTGTCTATTTTTTTTTAGGCGCGGATGGAGGTAGAGGATCTTTTTACAGATCTCGCAGACGGAAAAAAACTACTGAAACTGCTGGAAATCATTTCTGGAGAAAAATTAGGGAAGCCGAACAGCGGGAAAATGCGTGTACACAAAGTGGAAAACGTCAACAAAAGTCTCGCTTTCCTCCACACGAAGGTAAGGGTGCTTTGTTCTATTCACAAAGCGAGAGCATGTTTTTTTGCTTTGCATAACATAAATATATTGGGTTGGGAAGAAAGTTTGTTTCGTTATTTTTTTGTCGATGTTAGAATTTTTTTCTATTGAGATTTGGTAGTCGATACCTTTAGGTTGCTATAGAAACAAATTCCTTATAATTTTGTTTTCAACTTTCAGTTTACGGTAAGTTTTAACATGTAGTGCAAAAATGAGCATTTTCGACACATTTTACTTTTTTATTTTCATAAAGGCAAGAAAGCGGCTGAGGCTCACAAAGAGATATGTGAAGTTTATGGTGTTGATTGTTTAACAGAAAGCACGTGTCAGAATTGGTTTAAAAAATTTCGTTCTGGAGATTTTTCACTGAAAGATGTCCAACGTTCTGGTCCACCTTCTGAAGTTGATGATGACAAAATGAAAGCCATGATTAAATCGAATCGTCATATAACTGTGCTAGAGATTGCAAAACAGTTAAATGTACCACACACAACAATTGAAAATCATATAAGAGGTAATGGACTTGTTAAGAAGCTCGATGTTTGGGTTCCGCCACGACAATGCGAGGCCTCCTTACACATCTTCAGCAACACGTACGAAACTATTGGAGCTTGGTTGGGAAGTGATGTCGCATCCCCCATACAGCCCCGACCTTGCACCATCGGATTATCATTTATTTTGAAGTTTACAAAACTTCTTAAATGGTAAAAATTTCAATAATAACGATGACCTCAAATCGCACTTGGTTGAGTTTTCCGCTGATAAGGACCAGAAGTTCTATGAGGCCAGGATCATGAAGTTTTTCAGGAAGATGGCAAAAGGTCTTAAACAGAATGGAAGATATTTGACTGATTAAAGCTCATTTTTTGTATTGAAAAATTTCAGTTACATTTCAAACTAAAAAAACCGAAATTACTTTCTTGCCAACCTCAATGTGTTACAAATAACACTAACATACCGATTCTTCCACCAGCTGTTCTGTGTATCAGTCATTTTCGATTTGCCTTACACTTTCTCTTTCTCCTAACGAGTTAAGCGTCGTATCTTAACAACCAGAAGAGCGCCTGTAAAAATAATGAACTGTTTTTAACAATAGCCCTTTGGAAACCCATTATGTTACATCTAGCACAGCCTAACAACTAAGTTAACAAACAACTTCGATCGAAATATGATATAAAGATGGAATTAGTGAGAAACATTTGTTGGGGTTAACTTTTCATCAAGTTCATTTATTTGTTGGCAACGTTTCGATTTAACGGGTATGTCTGCATCAAGTCCCAGTGAGAAGTAATTTTAAGACGTCAATTGACTCGCTCATATGTCTTGATTATCATTCTTCACTACGAACTGAGCAGTTTATTTCATATGCCCTAGCCGATCTCCCAATAAACGCTCACAGATGAACACATTGCAGTACAATGTTTAACAACAACAACTTTAGGAAACTACTTTTAATGTTTAACTACTACAACTTGGGATAGGAAGGGTGGGTGTTCCATACATCCCAACAAATTTATAGTGCTGTTTAGTTTCCGTTCTTTATATATGGTAGTAACTTGGGAATCCTTCACTGAATTTATACCACTTTCTGTAGAAGCGTGTCGGGTTGTCACGAGGGGGTGACAATTGCTTCATGACGGGTCTTACTACTGTACATCTGACTCCATATCTGATAGGTATGGGCCCCGACAGTGCATTATGTTCAGGAGAAGAGGCACAGGGTAGGTTTATAGGTAGTTTATGTGGTCTTGGAATGACCACGAATTCACACTCGGTATCTAAGGGAAGGGGAAAACCGTCTGGATCCCAAGGCGAGTGTGAACCGGAGAGAGGCAGACTGGGTCACTGAGAGAGACACTACTAGGTAAAGTTCGTAGGGCCCCAGGTGACCGTCGTCAGCAAGGAAGAAATCTCTTCCAAGGAGGAGCTAGTTTTAGCGAGACGAAGGCAGAGAATCCCACTAGGAAAGTGTGGGGTCTAACAAGGCCGGATTAAAACATAGCGAGGTTAGGAAAGAGAGATGTAGAGGTTTTCATAAATGAGAAGGCCAAATCTTACATATCGGCTAAAACTAGGGGGTATATATAGGCCCAAGTAGACAACGGGCTGGGGTTTTATTCTAACCAATCGCGTTCAGCCAATAGGGCGAGGTGTTATTCTGACCAATCAAAGTGCAGTGTTGGATGACGCTTGAATGTTCAAGACCGGGACCCACCCAGCCCCAGGAGCTACCTGACTCCATCGGCAAGGGCCTCTGAACTAGTTTTTTGCAGCTGCGTCTTTTATTGTTTACAATATTTACACTGATATGACTTATAGTTTGGTAATATTATTTACATTTGTTTAAATTAATTTACAAATACATTTATTACCATATTATACATATACATTATATTAACATATTATAACCAATTTACAATATATATACAATAGAGTATAGGGTGATTTATCTTATGTAGTTAGCGGTGCTACTATGGGCATAACTCGAAATTAACTTGCACCTTATCAGCCATGTTCATATTTATTAACTTACCTAACTATGATTTAGTTTCGATATGTCTAATCAATCTCTTTGCATCGAGCTCGGTGAGGTCGCCTCCTCCTAGGGCGACTAGAAAAAACAAGTGGGAACTTTCTAGACCGCTGACACTTTCAAATGATCGCTTTCTTCCAGTTGTCGACTCCAGTTGGCGCTTGCTCTCTTCAATGCTCCAGACCGACTGGGCCGAGATATAGATCTGGATAATTAGGACGCGGGTACGCTGAAGAGGTCTGTCGGTCCTGACCCTTCGTTCTTTTTGTTCTTATGTCGAGACCTTGTTGTTCTCTTCCCGGCAGATTGCCTCGGTATCGCCCCCGTCCCATCTCTTCCACTCAATTATCTCCTGTGTAAAGGAGTATTTGCGTGTATCTCCTGTTGCATTATCTCGTTGCACAGACGTGTGCGGGTTGAGATTGATACAGAGATTTCATCGGCCGTATACCATTGTTATCATCTTTACTCAATAAGCAATTATAACCAGTGGGAAACATAAGATAACGTAGTTACTGTTTCTCGATCTGAAAGACATGACTATCGTCTGTCTCTGCGCGTTTGGCAGAAAGACTGTACCATTGAGGTACAAGTTCTCAAAAGTGTACTTTCATATTACTTGGTTAAAATAAAGTAAAATGACGGGGGAAGTTTGGAAAACAATTAAATGCGAAAAATTTATAATTTCTCAAGTGCCGGCATAAAAACTGTACAAGGTTTAAAGTCTAGGTTTTTCCTCATGTTTAAATATGTTGTTCCTCATTAATAAATTCTGAAGAATTTTCAGAACAACGATTTGAAATACAATCCTGTTTTAAAATGTTATATCAGGACTATAATACATCATATATTCAAACTTGATTCGTTTGAAATTGGTGCTCCTAAATATTTTCAAAATTATGACATTATTGAAAACGTGATTTCGGCTTAAATTCTTGCAAGCCTGATGGCTATAACTTCATTTTTTTTTATAAATTTTATCTTAATGGCAATTTCTTCAACATCAAATATTGTGAAAATGAAATCTGATGCCAAGAAAAATGCCTGAATCGTCTTGATGATGAAGTGCGATGGTAATCCATCAGCGGCCTGGATATGAGTTGAATGGTCGGAGGAATCTATTTTCGCTGTCAACATTTGAAGCGACTACGTTTAATATATACTGTACAAACAATTAAGATATGTATGAATTATTTAGAACATGTTTTGAAATTGTTTACATTTGTAGCTAACAGCCTTTACAGTCAGCCTTTTGTCTGCTGGTAAAATTCCGCTGCATTGCACACATTCCGTGTAAATTACTCAAAACAAATTTGAAAAGGATTGTGGTATGTGCCCCACCTCGTTTGGATTTTTAAATGTTTATTCCTTTGACAATTATATTTGGATGACTGTCTTCAATATTTTTGTATTAGCACAATACCGCCTCGCTCTTCTTGGATTCTGAAATCGCCTTCAGAATATAGAGTTTGTCCTGACGACCTCGAAGGGTGCTAATCGATTTATTGCTTATCAACGGTAATGGTGGCATTGCTTTTGAAACCACGTCCTAACAACACCGGCTGCTGTCGATAAATGAATTATACTTTTTCTGTATTATGGCATTTATTATTCAAAGTGTATATCATCTACTCGTTTTCGTCATTACTCATTCTCAGGAATCTTACTCATAGTTTCGTGCCAGTTCGTGATGGGTTTAACCACTCAGTCAGATTATTAATGAAGAATAGAATTTTCAGAAAATACTTCATTGTTTTTTCAGTATTTCAAACTTAATTGGTTTTCAATCGACGTGGATCGCTTAAAAAGGAAATTTGTAAAATTCCTCAGGTACATCCGCTTCTTCATAACGAAAGATACCAGTCTTTTAAATAGTTGTTGTTATATGATAAATATTATACACAGCTGTATACATAGTACCTTATGTATACTGTAAAGAAATTATTATTTTATAAAAACTGTTGTGCCAACTTCTTCACTACGAATAAATAGAAGTTACCCACTTCTCGGACCAGAAAACACCCCCTACGTTTCCATATTTCATTTATATTATTTACGTAAATATTACCATGTATAGATTTATATCAATAAATCTTCAGCATTAGTATAGAGGGACCCTTCATAACGACCTTAATATACCCTACATTCTAGAACTCATCCCTTCCAAGTTTATGAAATTCCACACTAGCCTTTCCAACCACCCTAATCTCCTAGCACAGTCATTGCACTGCGCCACTCATCCCTATAATCCTCCTCGGAGACTTAAACGGCAGTGGCCACGTGACCTGCTATAAACGCGTGGCAGTGGGAGTCCAGGCAATGGCCAGTTTCTCCAATCATGTCCTGAGCGTCTGTAGCTCTCGCGCTCTTGGTCAGCCTCCACTGGCTAGTATCCGGTGACGCGGCTGACGGAGGAGCGTGGGGGACTTCCCAAGACTCCGCTTTCTCTTCGCATGTGGATTTGGGAAGTCTCTGGGCTGTCTGTAAGTATTGTATGAATGAGCGAGTGAATGATGAATTGTAAATATGGTATGAATGAGAGCATTTATCTTAATTACTTATTACCTTATAAATGCAGATTGTAATTATAGCGCAATAAAGAAATTTTTAACAATAAACAAAAAAAGTATAGAGGGTGCGCGGGCATATTAGTCCGATTGGCCAAAATAAACGATCATATGATTGGCTGAAATAAAAAGCTCTCTCATTAGCTGTTAGCAGGAAGGACCTGCCTGAAGAAATTTTGAGCATTTTCAGACATTCAGAATTGGCAACTTGAAGCGAACACTTCCCTCTCCCTGTACATTGGCGCTCTCTTATTTAATTACCTCTACACTTCTATATCCCTAACCTCGCTATGTTTTAGTCCGGCTTTGTCAGACCCCACACCTTCCTAGTGGGATTCCTTAGCTTCGTCTCGCTAAAACTAGCACATCCTTGGAAGGGATCGCTTCCGTGCAGACAGTAACTCTGGGGCCCTACAAAATGTACCTAGTAGTGTCTCCCCAGCGGTCCAGTCTGCCTCTTTTCAGTCCACACTTGTCTCTGGGATCAGGAAGGTTTTCGCCTACCCTTAGATACCGAGTGTGAACTCGTGGCAATGCCAAGACCACGTAAACTACCTATAACACCGAGCCTTCTCCTGATGATAATATCTTCTGAAAATAGCCGACTAAGTCGCCAGCACAGGTTTATCTCTTTCCGATGCCCACCGGGCAGTGGCTGAGTCGACGAGACCTCCACCGGTGGGCGCCCCCGCTGAAACTATTCCTTAAGTAGGGTCTAAAATCCATCCAAGATCCAATATATCTTTAATAATATATTAAAAAAAAAAATCATTATGGGACAGTATACTGAAAAAAGTATTTATTTTCCCTCGTACTGTGAGGGAAGCTGTTATAAAGCGCGTAAGATTGTCAAAAAAGAAATTGCTACCCTCGGTAAAGGCCAACCTTCTGAGACAAATTAAATGTTGATTGCCTTTTGAAACGTTCACGGGTTGGCAAGGTTTCAAATCATTAGTGACTCCGGGTATAATCTAGGTCCAGGTGTAGTTATGGAGTGATTGTGTCGACTAAGTCTCTTTTAAGTTTAGCTTCGTCACTGAATACAATAAAGGATTTCGACTCAACTAAATATTGTTCTTTTTATTATTATTAGCCTACATATAAACATTTTGATAGAGCCAAGGTCTACCAGATTTCTGTAATAATTATAAATGATGGTTTTATCAATATCACAACTGATTGATTAATGATGTTTCCTTGAGTAGCTACCAATGGTTCACTAAGTGTTAAGCTCAGTCAGCTAACGAACCCTTGAAGATCTCATACGTGGAAAGCTTCAAGTTATCTTAAAGATACATTAAAGGTCTATTCTATATTCTTAACTTTTTCAGATTTCTCGAGAACTTGATTCTTCAACTCCGTTTGCCTAACGCCTATAATTAAAATGTTGAACTCTTATAGACATACCTAAGAAACCTCCTATAAAAGGGATTTTCATCTCAAAGTAACATTGTGACAAAATTTTCTCCGAGACTATTAGATTTCTGAAAATAAACTGTAAGCAACAATAACTTACAGAAGATATATCAAATACTTTTTACTTGTAAAGTTCTAGTGATTTTCGTTCATTAGGTGCAATTAAAAAGAAAAAGAATAAACCTTTGTTTGAGGGGTCAAAATTTAGTCATTTTTGTCTAGATATGAAAAAAAAATAAGTCAGAAGATTTTAAATTGCAGTTAAACCCAGAATTTTTAAATTGTCAGTTCATTGTTGGGTATATAAGTTGTTGTAACAACTTCTTCACCACGAATAAATAGAAGTTCCCCTAATTTTAATAATAAAATATTTAGGGGTTAGTTAGAGAGGGAGAACTGGTTTATGACTCAGCTGAAGCACACTAGGGGGCGTGGCTGTGCCCATCCTCTGACCTGCCGAAATTCAGAGCTTTTTCCATTCATTTGGAACCGGCACCTGAAGAGAACACTGCTCACTCTCTCTGCACTGGGGCTTGCTGCTCTAGTAAAGCTTGTTGGAAGGTAGGGTCTCTTCCAGGAGGCATCAACTTCCTTCATGGGTGAGACTTAGGTCGTTTTTGACATAAACCCATAAATTTAATTCATTATATTTTGGAAATCTGATGACAAAACGTTTTTGCCATACATGTTTGGCAATAATTCCTTTATACGCCTTATAAATCAGAGCAAATTGTGTAATCTCCTCTTTTAACTACATCACTGTATCGTTGAATCGGTGGATGGTTAGAGACAGCTTGAGAGCCGCAGCCGCTCAGTACATGGTTAAAGCTCTCTGTTTTGAGATTTTAACCCTTTCCTCCCGAGTCCATTAGCTCTCTGATGCTTGTTTGTTCTAAGTTACCGGAGGCACTCTGTAGAAAGTTAGCGCATTAGCGGTATGGTTGCCTAGTTGGTACGATTTGAGTCTCGGCCGAGGTCCGTCTATCACGTTCTTGTCGTAAAAGAGTCCCCCTCGAGCAGACGAGGACCTTATTGACGTTTTCTCTTCCGAGTGCCTCCTCTTCTTGAGTCACGAGTTCTCGAAGCTTTTATGGCATCTTGTTCGTCATTTCTCTCCTCTCTACTCGCAGCTGACATGCCATGTTTTTTCTCATATTATTGTATTTCCTCGACGGTGTTATGCCACTGCCACGCAAACATTGGTAATAACGATCGCAGATACTTATTCATTAGGTCGAGCAATGTTTTTCCGTTCATGGTGGGATATATTCTGTTAAGTCGTTGAGTGATTGTGAAACAGTTCTTTTTCCCCTCCTAGGTACGCATTGGAACTGATAACTTTTCGTGATTGATTAAGTTGCATATGAAGCAAGCATATGCTAAGTTGTTCACAATCTAGTAAAAATTTAGACGTACTGCTTGGAAAAGAGACTGGGTCCTTAAAAGCTTCCCTTTATAATATATGCGTACTATCCAGTAGAAATTCACTTTTTATTTTTTAATTACTTAGATGTGAGTCGAATAAGTTTAATCACAGCTACATACTATTAAAAATAAGTAAGATAAAGTCAGTTATATTCTAGTGATATCGTCTTTCTAAATGGAACCTAAATAAGAAATGAACCCTTAAAATAGCCCGGAGAGCGGTAATTTAAGAAAGGTAACCGTTATCAAAAAACAACAATTTAGCGTATAATTTTTAATAAGACGGTATGTTGTCATCTATTGAATTTGTTTTTTAAAATAACCACGTACATTTCATCTAGTTCAGAGCTTGGTGGCTTTTGCGCATGCCTCTGTTTTACAACATGCAGAGTCATAGGGGGGGGGGAGTGTAGAGTTATCAGTACCCTCTATATTTCAAATTTCTCCTTTGTTGGAATTAGTTATGACAAAATTGGCCACATTTGCAGATCACACAGTCTTGTCTACCAGCCAGAGCCCGATATAGCAACCCATAACCTTCAAAAACACCTTGATGAGATTGAGTATTGGTGCAACCAATGCCGGATCAAAGTTTATGAAGCAAAATCGTCTTGTCCACTAGTTTATTATAATTCTATTCCTCTCCCTGTATCCGAGACAGTACGGTACTTAGGCTTCCATCTCGACAAACGACTGACCTGATACCCACATACGAGGCTAAAAAAAACGAGAACTTAACAGACGCTTGGACAACTGTACAGACTACTTCAAAGGACATCCCATCGCTCGATAGAAAATCTACAAAGTTATACTTAAGCCAATCTGGATATACGGAATAGAGCTATGGGGGACAGCAAAAAGTCGAACATCAAGCGTATTCAATCCTTTCAATCAAAAGTTCTGAGAACAATAGTAAATGTCCCTTATTACGTCAGCAACAAAACCCTTCTTCTTAATATACCCTCCATTCTTGAACTCATCCCTTCAAAGTTTCAAACTACCCTAATCCCGTAGCACAATCATTGCACTGCACCACTCATCCCTATAAACCTCCACGGAGGACTTAAACGGCAGTGGCCTCCTGACCTGCTATAAATGCGTGACAGTGGGAGTCCTGGCAATGGCTAGTTTCTCCAATCATCTCCTGAGCGCCTGTGGCTCTCGCACTCTTAGTCACCTTTAACTGCCTCAAATCCCGTGACGCGGCTGACGGAGGAGCGTGGGAGACTTCCCAAGACTCCGCTTCCTCTTTCGTATGCAAGGGAGGTGACAGACATGTGTATTTGGGAGGCCTCTGGGCTGTTTGTAAATATTGTATGAATGAGCGAGTGAATGATGAATTGTAAATATGGTATGAATGAGAACATTTATCTCAATTACTTGTTGCTTAATTACGCAGATTGTAATTTTTTTTGTGGGGTGCCCCTGGCCTAGCTAATGAGAAAAGAAATACTTGGGTCCTTCGTTGATCAGGTTAGTTTATTTTCTAGTTCAACCTGACCTAGTTTAAGCTACTTTTTTTTTACTCTATTTCGGAGGTTCTGGGTAATCGCTTAACCGGTTCTCCTTGGAACACACAGTCGTGAATTCGTGGTCCTTTCTCCGGTGCCTTTTAATTATTTTATTTAACTGAGTTCTGAGTATCGAATTAGTTAATTGCTTTTGGTAACTTAAGAATAAATATATCCAATTAATACTGTAACTCTACACGCCCACGCGGTCTGATAATTTTATAGAGCGTGTAGTTAAGAAGAGGTGGAGATATTTGCGCCATTACGTTGTGCAAGAACTATTGCATCTAGCCAACAATCGTGGAGCATTAATAAAATATTAATATGGAAAACCTATTCTGGCAAGAGATCTTCATGCTCGCGTGTTCCGCAACTGCGTAGCATCCACCGTTCATGCGCATTATATAGTCGAGTATGATTCCAAGGACTCATTTAATGCATCGCAAGAATTATAATTTTCTATTTGTATATTGTAACATTCATGATATTTGAGAATATCATGACCAGCCACCCTCCCACTTTGTCCAGCATCTGCCCTTATGCTCTTAGGAGTGGGGATGAGACGAAGGGCGAGTTTTAGTCAGTCTTAGCCAAGAGCCAGAGAGCAAAGCAGAGCAAGCTCCCGTTCCGTTGACGGTCATCAACACAAGCAGAGGAGAAGAAGAAGAAGGTTACACGGATATCATCGATTGGGTGATATAGATATTGTTTTTTTTATTATGGATCCATTAAAAAGAGATTGAGCTCAATTATCATTTTTTTATATAACTAATTAGTAGTAACTATCCTTCCGATTCAGGTAAAACGACCCCAGTAGAAAAAGGGAGTACAAAGGAACTAAAATATACGCTTAGGCCGGAACAGGGCAATAAAAATCGGCCCCTCAAGCCGCCCGAGGGTGCCGAAACAAAACAAACAAATATTAACGACACCCTTCCGGCAACGAACCCCAACCCCACGGCTGGGTCAAAAGACCCCTCAGCCCCCGACTGTACAGCACAGATGTTACAACTAATCCTTGCCCAAATAAACAGTCAATTTAACGCACTTAAAGAAAATAACAAAGAAATAAACGAAAAATTAGACAGTCAATTTAACGCAATTAAAGAACAAAAAGAGTTGATCGGGAAGTTTGATCAATTAAGGGAAGAAATAAAATCGGGAAGATCGGCTAAATTCGAACAAGGTTACACGGATGTAAACTATGAATTAGATAGACAATTGCGAATTTGTGAGGAGAGAACACTCCAAGTAAATAATAATGTAAATTCAAAATTAAAAGAAGAAATCATTCTATTGAAAAATACGACAGATCATGAAAAAATAAATTTAACAAAGTCACAACTAGTTGATGCTGATTGTCAGACAGATCTTAGCTTATATTCAATTAAGGATAATGAAGAGAAAATGACGTCATTGGAGGATGAACAGAAGATTGCAGATAACAATGATGAGTGTACCTCACGTCAACATGATCTAATAAAGCTTGACGATGAGAATAATATGAGTTTGTTGGAAAATAAATTTTCAGAGTTAGAAGATACAGCGAATATCAAGAAAGGAGAAGTGATTTCGTTGAAAGATCAAATTACAGAGCATCAGCAGACAACCAGCGATAACGTGAAAAATTTAAAAATAATTCAAAATAAAGTTTTGGATATGAAGAAATTGGAATCTCAAATTCCAGCTCATCTTGATGAAATTCCTTTTTGCGTGTTTGATTTGAACAACATTAAAATTAATGAATGGAAGGCATTTAAAAATAATTACAGGGATGTTTTTTGTTCGATACAATATGACTTCAAAAAAAGAAAAAAAATTATAGTTTTCTTTTATTATTTTTATTATTAAATGAAAATAATACTGATCGGATGACACATAAACTTTAAAAAGTTTATACAAACAAAAACAAAACTATTATTAGAAATATTGACCCTAGTAAAGTCTATGGAATTATCAGCAAGTGAAGCCTTTGATTTCATTATAACTTAATCTATAAAACAGATCATAAATATTCTTTGAATGCTTAAGTCCATTATAATTAATTTTATAGCAAGGAAATAAAATGAGCTCATACATTTTTATACACGACAACGACCTCCCTATCTTTTTGTAACATTTATAGTTTTTTTATAAACACTATCTTTTCACTCAGGTAAAATATTCAAATCACACACACACACACTCAACAATTTTTCTCTATTGTTACTAATTACCAGTAGAATTGTCTAGTATTTTAATTAAAAACCAATATGTATTACTAATCACACTCAACCGTCTTTTCAACAAATGTTTTCCAAATCGCGTTATGATCCATAAAACAATGTACCTTCGAACTAATCCATACTAATTAGCATAATAATTTAGTTAACTAAAAAATTAAAACAACTTGTACGCTTTTCAAGCAATTTAAAACCTTGCAAAATTTGAACTATTATTACTATAAACTTTGTAAAATTTCAACACCCGTTATAAACAACCAATTCAACAAACCGAACGCAGCAACATAATATTGTGGATCCACTTAAAAAAAAAATAAAAATTTTCATACATTTTTTTTTATTTATAAGGGAAGGCAATTGTAACATTCATGATATTTGAGAATATCATGACCAGCCACCCTCCCACTTTGTCCAGCATCTGCCCTTATGCTCTTAGGAGTGGGGATGAGACGAAGGGCGAGTTTTAGTCAGTCTTAGCCAAGAGCCAGAGAGCAAAGCAGAGCAAGCTCCCGTTCCGTTGACGGTCATCAACACAAGCAGAGGAGAAGAAGAAGAAGGTTACACGGATATCATCGATTGGGTGATATAGATATTGTTTTTTTTATTATGGATCCATTAAAAAGAGATTGAGCTCAATTATCATTTTTTTATATAACTAATTAGTAGTAACTATCCTTGTTCAAAAGGAATTGAATATTTTTTTATATAAATAATGTCAGCACTATTTATAATTATAATTATTTGTTATAAACATTTTACTTGTATATATTTCACAATTCCCAGTTTCTCAATTTATTAATAACTATAACATTAGCCTTGAGATCGGGCGATTCAATCGGGATAATTTCCTATGTCAAAGACATAAAAACAAGTTGAATTAAAGATCTCATGACGGACCTACCAAATTAGTTAAGGTCAATTGAACTAATAAATTAGAAAAATAAAATGGTAAAATATGAGGTAGGTTTCAATATTAATTGCATTAATTCAGGCATGGTGAGCTGTCTCTCCACTTCTTTTAGGGCATCTTAACCACAAATGTGAACATAATTGTCTTGATTTAATTTTTTTTGTAAACATTTATTACTATTTTGCAGTTCTTGGAAAGAAATTTGCTAACGTGCTTTAGCTCTTTGGTAATATTGAACACAGCTACACTATATATCTTATGGATCTGAGTTAAATGTTAGTAAAACGAGAAAAAGTAAAAAAGCACTAGGAAAAACAACAACAACAATAAATAATGAAATTAATACAACTTGAATGAGAAATGGTTAAATATGTTGAAGTATTTCCGGAGAGTCTATACTGAGGATGTTGTTTCTTCTAATTTGGCTATGACTTCAGAAAGAAAAGCTTTATTATGAAGTACAATCAAAACACTGGTATATACAAATATTGAGAGTTACGTTACTACATACTGGGTGGAATGTCTGGGAACAAGTGTGGTCTGGGGCTAAGCAGGTAAGGAAAGGGTAGGGAGGGTACTAGGAAACAGGAAGAGGTTGTTTACAAAAAAACAAGCGTTCTGCTTAAGACCCTACTGACCGTAACCTCAGATCGACAGCGTCAGAGTATCGTTAGCCATTAAGTACACCTGGGTAAGTATGTTATGGTCTATCCTTAGAATATCCCGCATCCTGTCTTCTATAGGACCTGGATGCTAATTTATATATGGTGTCTGGCACGCCCGCTAGGGGAGGTCTCGTCGACCCAGGCACAGCCCGGTGGGCGTCAAAAATACAGGCAAACCTGTGGTCTTTGACCTTTGCTGGTGGCCTAGTCGGCGGGTAGCTTAATTCGTAATGATCTGACTCCATAAGATGCAGGTGCAGAGGCAATTAAATAAGAAAGACATGGTTCGAGCAAAGCTACCAGCGCCACGACTACAAAAAAAGCTTAGAATTTCTGCCTTATATAGGCAGATCATTCCTTCACGCAGCGAATGAAAGAGTCGTTTATTTTGGCCAATCAGGGGCTTCCCCACCAGCGCCCCTAGTGTGCGCTTGTGGTATCGGAATCGCGAACAAATCCCATCTCTCTCTATACTGAGGCCGAAGATTTCTTGATATAAAATATGGAAAGGTAGGTGGGTTTTATCTGATTCGTGAAGTGGGTAACTTTTATTTTTCCGCGGTGAAGAATTTGGCACAACATATGCTTTTAGTGATTCTGTTCTGTAAATAACAATTAGGTTATCCCGTCTCTAATAATCGGAGGAATAATGGATAAGTTTATGTAACTGAATTGTAACTCGTTAAAACTTCATTAAAATTAAGTCACCTGTGCTATTGACTTGTAAAATAGGATTCGGTAGCAAAATGCGTTCTTTGTTGGTTCGCTCGCAGCCTGGGAAACTGTCCCGTGTATCTGAGCTTCGTTAGGGCTTGTCGTCCGAAATTCCACGACTATCCATGAGCTCTCCTAATGACGAGCAATGATTCAGTATACAGAGAAATGCTTAATGGCCTGCCATGATCCATATACCGATGGTACTTCTAGCCAAGCCGAGGCACGAGTCTAGTCCGTGAGCAATTTGGCCGGTGACGGGGCTGAAATTCCACTGACCTGCTTCTTACAACTTTCACTGTTAGCGGTCCTTGTGCCTTGTGTGCATCCAGTCAGGTGGATTGGAATATCTTGTATGTATCCGGGCAGTTGTAGCGTCATACCAACCACCTAGCTGGGTTATCAGCTTCAGTTTATGAACATCTCGTTTATAGTGGCGATTTATATTCTCATCAAAATTATTTTATTCATTTGATGTTTAAACTTTTCGCATTGATAAAATTTAAAAATTCATTCATGTATTTACGACTAATCATGGACTCCCTGGGTATGTATGTATGTCTTTTGAGATAGAAAAGAACAATAAATCCGATTGTATCAATTGTTAAGGCCATCTCCTTTCTCCTGCTGTTTTTTTTTTTTTTTTGTTAAATGTAGATAAAGATCAAACAGTAGACCGTCATCCCATATCCGGACAAATATTAACGTGGGTGTTCTGTATTATGTCCAAGGTCTGAATATGGGAGTGTGACTTTCAATAATAATTCAAATGAAATACATATCTAATGGCTGCATTCATATATTGAAAGAAAATTGTTATTTTAATTTGTTGTCCTTCCTAAGCCTCAAAGGTATGTAGTAAGTACATAATAGATAAATTAGAGAAGAGGATTTCTTGATAAAAATATTCAATAAAATAACCTTGGATTTCTTCGGCATGTAAATTTATTAGGTCGACGTTTCACCGAATTCAGACTTCATAAGTGGCAAAAAATTGTAGTTAAAAGCTTTAAAAAAATAACTGCACGCCGCTGCGTTTAAGTTCGCTTAATTTGAGCAAACTTAACTAATTGCAATTAGTTTTTTAGGTATAATATCCTACGAACCAAGGTACACTACAATAGCCAAGTTGTATGAAGTATCCAAAGCTGGCTAATTTCTAGATAATTTAGAAGCAATGACCCCTAGGATACACTGCTTCAATATATTGCTTACATAAATAAATTACACGAACATAAGGGCATAGAGCATAATATATTATGACGAAATGTTTTTTATTGACATCTGGTCAGGTTTGTTAGTGATTTTATTGTATTTAGCTTGTTATTGATATTTTTTCTAAATTAAAATTTATTTGTACTTGACTTTATTCATATCTAAGAGCGATAATGTCAGTTTGTTTTAGACTAGATGCGTTGCGTATTAGCATAAGATTATTTTTGCTACGTGGACATTTGAATTTAAAAACAACAACATATTATTGGTAACGTTATATTTTTAAATTCTCACGGCAAAGTTTGTTTATAAGAACAGTTTCAAATGAGAACTGTTTTCACTTGGGAAGTCGTTTTTTCTAACGCCTACCTTTTTTTTAACATTTCGCTTCTGAGTATTCTTGAGACGATACGTGTAAATGTATCCATACTAATGTGCAATCGTCTTAATCCGTGTTTATTTTTCCACTGGCTCCATAGCAATCGACAAAAAAAATCAATCAGCTGTAGTAAGCATCAAGTCTTTAAAGGAAGTTCGCCGCCTATTATTTTATTTCGAAAACCGAGAATTCGGATTAGCCTTTTCCCTCCAATGAATAAATAAAAATAAATTGTTCTCATTGATTTTTCCTTTACCTTCTTAAGGGCACTTAGCTCGTTATCCACTTGATTTTGACCTATTGGGAAGAATCTGGGAAGTGTGCCAACGTTCGCTGAATCAATGCAATGTTTGTTTTTGGGTTTACCTTTGTCTATATTATTTTCTATTATAATGGCCAACCGCTATCTTATTTCCCTGATATTTTCGTAAATATTGAACCAGGAAAATAGGAACAATTGTATTTGAATGAAATAAAAAGGATTTTCATTGAAAAAATGAGTCCCGAATAGCGTCCATATGAGTTTCGAATATTTGAAGAAGCTGCTCGATCCCTGCCATGCAAAGTAAAACTATCGTAGAAATAAGAATGGCTTAAGAGATAGAGATTGTATTTGTGTGGAAGGTGCTGACTGCCTTTGACGATAGAAGTCGTTGCACGCAAAACCCTTTTGGGCGTGGGCCGATTTCCCTAACGGCAATCAAGGGAGCCATCCGCTGCGGAGTGCCGTTTAAAGGGTGGAGGATTTGACAGTTTACAGCCCCTCTCGCAAAAGGGAGCGTCATTAAATATATGGGGCACAGCAATCAAGGTGGTCCTTAGATAGTGAAGCACGTCACAACTTAGTGTGGAAATATATCCACTAACACAAAGGGTCATAAAGAAAATTGACAGAGACTTGGTTCAAGAGCGTGCTACTCCCGTAGGATATATGCGTCGGTGGAAATCCATTTTTTCACCCATCTTGAAACCACCGTTGTATTAAGTAAGAAATAGTTTGTATTGATAACTAGTAAGAGCTCTGTAATCAGTTTCATCAATTTTATCCGTATTGAATGTAATCATTTCGTCAGAAACGTTTCTGTAAAAAAAAAACCTGATGCGTGCTGTAAGTTGCCTACATTTTAATGTGTAGAATGATTTGAAACTCGTTGAAAGTAAGATACATTTAGTTTATCTTCTACGAAATGATGAAAGAATGTGTGTGAACTAGAAGAGCGGGGTATGACGAGTACGGTAAGCCGCAGAAGTGAAAACAGCTCTGAGAAAGGACGACATCTTCTCTTCGAAGACCATACCGTTCAAGTTGGTCTGGCCTTCGTGAAAGCAGCGGTGTAAAATCCTCTATTGCAGAAGAAACTGGACTGTGAAGAAACATCATGCCTAAAAACGGTCAACGTTCCAGACTTTATGGGATAGTAACATTTTTATACGCGCCACAGGGAGTGGTACTCGAGAAGATAAAGCAGATGATTAAAGACTACGCTATTTATTTATTAATTTTTAATAAAATATTTTTTATTGTGCTAAAGGCAATAAGTAATTGTGATATATGTTCTCATTCATACCATATTTACAATTTTCATTCATTCACTCATTCATACAGTATTTACAAACAGCCCAGAGATCTCCCAAATTCACAGGGTTGTCCCCTCCCTCGCATGCGAAGGAGGAAGCGGAGTCTTGGGGAGTCCCCACGCTCCTACGTCAGCCGCGTCACTGGATAAGAGCCAGTGGAGGCTGACCAAGAGCACGAGAGCCATAGACGCTCAGGACATAATTGGAGAAACTGGCCATTACCACGTATTTATAGCAGGTTATGGGATTAGGGTGGTTGGATAGGTTACTATGGAAATTTATGAACTTGGAAGGGATGAGTTCAACAATGTAAGGTATATTAAGATCGTTATGAAGGGGTTTAAGGGGTTGCTGCTGACGCCATAAGGGGCATTTACTATTGTTCTCAGGACTTTTGATTGAAAGGATTGGTTGCGCTTGATGTTTTTTTTATGTCCCCCATAGCTCTATTTCTTATGTCCAGATTGGCTTAAGTATAACTTTTTAAAGACTACACTATTAAAAGAGGGTTTCAACTTTACCCCACAGTGGCTTAATCGGGTCACTGATGATGGAAATCTCCCTATTTGTGACGATATGCTTTCCCGTTCTCAATATAACAGTGCCCGGTTTTATGAAATCGAAACATTTCTTTGTTATGTGCTTAGAGCCGTCGAGTGTGGAGGGCCTCAAGAGAGAACCTCTAAGGGGCCCTCAATGTGGGTAAGGGCGCGATAAGTGTAAACTAGGGGCGGATAAGATCAGGTGATTTACCCTTAAGAGGAAATCAAGAACTCGCGTTGGCAGTAGTGTTACAATATTCCTAAACTTCGCCTGTGACACTTTGACATTTCTTTTAGAAGCTATTGAAGATAAGAAAACCTATTGGCAAATTTTTAATGAATGTCCTAAATGAAATTGTAAGTGGTTGATAATCACCGCAGTTGATTTTTTACCGCGCCCCCTCCCTTAGCCCCTTTAAATTCACAGATAATTATATACAATTATAGATCCTCAGGCGAATCTATTTACAAATTATTTTTGTATTTCCTATAACGTCGCTACATTATATACAGGTTTTGTTATTTTTTTTTCTATTTGTTTTTTTTCTAAGCTCTATAATTAGAAGATTAAGGATGAGGGAAAAATTAAGGAAGATTTGGGTTGAGCGGATCCTTGTACCTGCTTGAAGGTGGTGTGAGAGAATTAAGGAGTGTGGGAAGCCTCGGTAGAGGTTGGTTGTTGCGGTACAGTGGTGAGAGTCCACTGGTGGCTGGGCCTAGAGTCTCTCTAGGGATGTACTGCAGTCTTATTTAGTCGGATAGCAGTGTTGGGTGCCCGTTAGAGGCTTGTTGTTGGTGGGCCAAGCGCTGTGATGTCCACCATTTGGTCTGCTTTACTCGATCTTGTGAGTTGCCATCGTGCCGGTAGCGGTAGGGGTGTCATGTCTTGGAATAGAGGGTTTAGACTATGTTTCATCGAGTCAAAGAACTTCATGTGTCTTTTTTGGATGGCTCCGGTGATGGTGGGGACCTCGAACTTTTCGTGCATGTCGGAAGACTTCATTTTACGAAAAGGGGTATGCCATAGGGCCGTGCGCAGGATCTTGTTCTGGAAGCTCTTTTATAAATTTTATAAAAATTATATTATGGAATAAACAAGTATAATGATACACATTATACGTGACTGGACTGAACTGACTAATAAAGGTGACGGGGCTCACTTTTTTAATCAAACTTAAAACTAACTTACATACTAATTCTTAACCTAATTTTTTCCCCGACAGTCTGTTGCCATCGATACGAAAGGGGTGGTGGGGTTATAGTGTTAAACACTGGGTTGGTTAGATGTTCCAACGAGGCAAAAAACTTGATGTGTCTCCGTCGGATGAACTCGCCCACCGACGGGGCACACCAAGCAACGGGTTCTTTAACCTCTCGAGAGAGGTATGTCGGACAGATATATTTGAAATAAGTTAGTATATGTGTATTATAGTATTGTCCATAAATCACGCCAATTTTCTTCCTATTACTTCAAACCTCGAAAATATATTGTTGAGAAGAGCTTATTGTAAGTGTTATTTAGCTTCCGTCATGAAAAAGTGAAATTGAATGTACATGGTCGTTTACAGAAAGCCTTTTCTCCGTATGTCAATTTCCAAAAATCTTGATTTTTATTTGTTTATATTCTAACATATCTATTTTAATAGCTTCGTATTTTTATATTGATAATTTCTTTACTGTTTTGTGACCTCACACTTCACTGGACACACCTCACAGCTATCAAAGTTGAGCCTGGAGAGTTGCAGGTCGGCTCTGAAGCTGTCAAGAAGATACAGTACAGTAGATGGAAGGGAGGTTGTTCAGTAAACGGAACCACTTTTGCTTAAGTGAGCTACTGCCGTCTAAGTTTCTTCTTGTTCTCTTACTTTGAAATGTTCCCACGACATAGAACAAGTACTTTGCGAACCGTTTCTAGAAAGTAACTTCTCATCGTCGAAGGAGAAATATCCCTAATTATAACAAGCTTTCCTCTACAATTTAATAATGATAGGCCGTTGAAGATTTTTATATTTTAATAGTGTCAATTAACGCTGATACGTTTTCATATCAGTCATCAGTCATCATATGAAATATTTTTTCGTTCCTTTTATTAACCTTGATATTGTTTAAAGAAAAATGCTTAGGGTTGATGAATATCTTACAATCTCTGGGCCTACATAAATAATATAGTGGTTGGCGCTAGGTTTATTACATCTCAACCTTTGATTTCCATTTAATTGCCGGGTTTGTTACTTCTTCATTCAAGTAGCAACTCATTTATTATCTGCGACGCTGCAACCCTCTAATATAATGTCTCTTGAGTTGGTGATTGTTTGAATTAAATTGAGAGAATACAAAATTTCATTTTGTATTCCCTCAGTCCTAAATCACATTTACAAGGGATTGATGCATTCTTCTTCTCCCTTCTTCTCTTAAGAAGACAATCTTGTATTTTTTCACGAAATTGTAGGACTCCTGAAAAAAAAATCTTCCTGTCTATTTTCCATACCATTGGCGCCTATTTATTGACAGCTCAAAGTAAAATTTGAAAATGGGAATAAAATATGGTTCAATATCAATTGCTCTCAACGAAAATAAAAGTATAATATAAAACCATAGCTTTGGCCTTGGAGAAAATAAAGTATCACGAACATAAATGGGTGAAGTATGGACTTAAAAATGGTAAACTTTCTCCCTTTGAGCAAAGACGTCATACCATCTTATTTCAATATCCTTGGGTCTTGTGCATCCGAGATAGTCCAAACACCATTGGTTTATAAAAGAGTGGTCTAAAAGACAAAACACGTTGGGGGGAAATAATGTTATTTTGCTAGAGAAAATCATCTTTCTTCCATTGTAATATAAAGCTGGGTCTTATGAAGCAGTTTGTAAACTTTCTTGATAACAATGGATAATATTTTTCATATATACTTGCTTCTAAAGGGTGTCCCAGAATTAAGACAAGATTTAAATTTGCCGCCATTTGCGCAGTAAAGTGCTGGCAACCCTAAAAAAAAATATAATTTGACAGTTGGCAATTTAGGGTTAGTAAAAATGGAGCATTACACGATCAACAACAGAACAACGTGTCTGTCTTTATTGTTGAACATTATTTAAAAAAAAATGAACGTTTGGCGGCCGCAGTTCGAAAATTGAATAGTGTTTTGACTTTATCACCTGTAAAGAGATCAATTGAAAAAAGTAGGGAGACTGGATCAGTTGGAGACACTAAACACACTGGTCATCCAAAAACAAGCCGTTCAAATGTCAATATCGAAGCAGTGCGTGAGAGAGTGGAAATCCAGGAACATCAATTCGGCACAGTTCTTTCGTCATAAATCAACAACAGTAAATGGGCATAAACACAGTTCTTTGTGTCGAAATTGGATGATATTAATGTGGTAAATATGTGGTTTAACAAGATGGTGCCACATGCCATACAGCCTATGAAACAATTCAAATACTGCATGAGACATTTCCAGGTCGTGTACTCTCTCGTTTCGGTGATCAGAATTGGCCCCCTAGATCGTGTGATTAAACAGCTTTAGATTTCTTTTTATGGGGTTATTTGAAGTCAAAGGTGTGTGTCAACAAGCCCACATCCCCCCGTGCATTAAAAGGGGAAATTCAACGCTGCATCAACGAAATTCAACCACATTTATGCCAAATGGTCATGGAAAATTTCGACAAAAGAGTGCGTATGTGCCAGCAAAGTCGTGGAGGCCATTTTCCCGATGTGTTATTCCACTAATAACCCTATCCTATTTACTTTATAATTCAATAAAAAAAATAACAACAAGAATACTAAAAATGTTGTTTTCTATTTTAATCTAATCTTGAGTTAATTCTGGAACACCCTTTATATAATAATAAAAAATTCCTTTTTCATTTTTTTTTTTTTTTTTTTTAAATCAATGGATTTAACTTAAAATTGTGCAACGTAAATTTCACTAAAATGTTACATCTTAGAAATTTCAGCTCCTCGACAAAAACTAATGCTATATTTTAATTGAGGGCATCAAATTCTTATGAAATCAGCTCCAAACACTTCAGCACCGAAGCACCTGTTGCTCTGTACAATGTGTCCAGTCCACCGAGGTTAGCTAATTCTTATCAACTTCACCGCATTCACGTCCTTGTACAATGACTGATACTCCTAGTTATGGCTTCTTTGCCGTTCTTATCTGTCCTCAACCTAGGGCCATAGATACACTGAACCATCTTCCTCCCTAACAGAAATATTCTTGATCAACGCTTCCTTCACAGGACACCCTGAAACGCTTCAGAAATCACTGTTTTATATATATATATATACCACTTATAACAATAAAACACTCAAAATAAAATATTGAATTACCACTTGAATTTGTATCATAAATCGACCTATTCCTTATTACAGGGCTTATTATTAAAGTTGAAAAAGATCCGGAAAGTATTGTCAGCCGGTGCAACGACAATTCAATTGTACTTTTATTAAACGAATTTCCTGTGATGTAAAAAAAAAATGCTATTCAAACATACTCTTCTGAGCACCTTAATTAATTATATGTAATAAAAATGAATATTTCAATTTATGAAATAAAACATTTCAAATAAACAAAGAAAATAAGAGAGAAAGTTCATTTTAATTACGTCGAGAAAGTGTCTTAATGTCGTGAATAAAACAATATGAAATTGGCATTATTTAATGCTGCCTAATAATAAGTACTTTTTATTATATCAATCATTGTAATTTATTCTCTTTAAACTTTCTGAACAGATGACAGTTCAAATTATACAAAATTTCTAGAAAAAACCTTTGAGCTGAAAAATCACTTGGGTAATCAGATGCGATTTTATCAGAATAATTGGTAATTAGGCTTACCAATCAGGACTTTATCTAAGCGAAAAATAGATGGAGATGCAACGTGAGAGGCTGCAAAGTAACCTTTGGATTGAGAAAAGGAATATTTTTGAAAAACAGTAATTTTCTATTTAATAAATTTGTTATTTTGCTATACTGCTGGACAAACGAATATAAAGAATTTTGATAGCCTCATATTAGTGTGAATTTTTATGATGCAGAAGAGAAATAGCGGTAATAATTTGTGCAATCAATTAATGAATGACAATGTAAATATTTGTCCACCAGAATAAATATGTTCAAACACTAAAACATCTTTTACTAAACACATTCCCGTAACCTTTCATTTACAGATAATATACTAGAGAAATGATTAAAAACAATCAGGGGTCCCTATTGCCAAAAAGACCCGTCTTTAGTTTGGGAAATTAAGTAGCGTCACTTTACTTTTGTAGGGCTACACCAATGGCCGCACAATTTCAAACCAAGTTGAGCACTGTTATTAAGTCGAGTCATAAGTAACTTTCGTTTTTTTTTTTTATCAGACATTTATTTTGCTCTTATTAAATAACAAAATTGTATTAATTTTGACGAGTGCAGGACGATTTTCATGGATTTTCTCTTGCACTCTTTGCCACTGCTGAACGTATCTATCCGCAGTAATCGTTAAATTTGACTTAAACAATTCGTGGTGAATTATTCCTTGACAATCCCACCATACACACAATAAATTCGGATCTGTTAGGGGTGGTTGATCCTCATCAAGCCGCTGTCTTTTGCAGACTATATTGTCATAGGTAACCCATTTTTCATCGCTTGTTACAATCCTGTTTAAAAAAAGGCTGAATTTTTACCCTTGAGAGCAGACTGTGATTGACATGCGATCTTCTTTATTCCGTTCACTGAGATTGTGAGGTACCCACACTCCTAACTTGCTGACTTTCCCTAATTTCTCCAGGTGGCGGTTAACAGTTGATTGTGATGTATTCAACCTTTCCGCTATACCTCTTGTTGATTGACGTGGATTTTGCTCCAATATTGCCTTTAAAAGGCTATCGATAAAGCGATTTTTTAAAAAAACATAAAAATTAATTATCAGTTGTGGAAAGTTAAACAGAAATTGGTCACCTAGGATAAGACTTGTCGGCCACTGTGGTGTTTGTTTCGTCAAAATTCTTTAGCTTCCTGACATGATCCACCTTATCTCCGGAAAATAGTTGACTCCCTCTAACCGTTATTCGGCGCTGCAAATGTGAAATTCGCACTGGAATGTACGCGGTGATTACTGCTAGGAAGATAAGACGGTGATGTTCGGCGAGGCTTGAGACAAGGAAGCTGCTCCTGCTGGAACAGACCTCCTCGAGAAGAACGGCCTGGGATAGTCGACCGCAACTTCTGCCGGCCCTTTCTTTTTTATCACGCCGTGGAATCCTGGCCGCCATTTCGTGGTTTTCCATCCATATCACCGCTACTCCATCTTATAGTCTTTACTCTCCTTCTTCTTGTTCCGGTTCGAGAAACTGTTAGGTAAAAACTTAATTTTACAATGCGATGAAACAACGATTCAATTCTTCTGCCAGGTGTTATAACAAAAAAAAAATTCCATAAAGAAGAAAAGTTTTATTTTAAAGGCCGTTAATTAAATTACGTTAATTATTATCAATTGCGAATTTTAGAAAATTATGACCATGCCTTCAAAGAAAATCCCCTTTTCAACCGATAGGCTCTTTCCAACTTTAAAAATGGAATAGGGGATTTTGAGCGAAATATCTAATATTTCTGTTAATACTAATCATAGGAATTTCACCGTCATGAAATTAGACGCTTGGAATGAAGGAGCTACATGGCGTGGTGTTGCCTAATCACTAATTTTCTTATATCTATATATAAATATATAGAAACCTACCTCATTTTTTACCATTTCTTTTTCTACTTTATTTGATCAAATTACCTTAACTAATTTGGCAGGTCCGTCATGAGATCTTTAATTCAAATTGTTTTATGTCTTTGACATAGGAATTTATCCCGATTGAATCGCCCGATCTCAAGGCTAATGTTGTGGTTATTAATAAATTGAGAAACTAGGAATTGTGAAATATATTCAAATAAAATGGTTAAAACAAATAATTATAATTATATAGAGTGCTGACAAAAAGTATAAAAAAATATTCAATTCCTTTTAAATTAGGATATTTACTACTAATTACAAAAACATGAAATTTGAGCTCAATTTCTTTTAATGGATCCATTATAAAAAACAATATTAATATCACCCAATCGATGATCTTCCTGTATGGTACCGCCAATTCGGGAGCTTGCTAAGTCCGCTCTTCTACTAACTTGGCAGGTCCGTCATGAGATCTTTAATTCAAATTGTTATATGTCTTGACATAGGAATTTATCCCATTTGAATCGCCCGATCTCAAGGCTAATGTTGTGGTTGTATTAATAAGTTGAGAAATTAGGAATTGTGAAATATATTCAAATAAAATGGTTAAAACAAATAATTATAATTATATAGAGTGCTGACAAAAAGTATAAAAAAATATTCAATTCCTTTTAAATTAGGATATTTACTACTAATTACAAAAACATGAAATTTGAGCTCAATTTCTTTTAATGGATCCATTATAAAAAACAATATTAATATCACCCAATCGATGATCTTCCTGTATGGTACCGCCAATTCGGGAGCTTGCTAAGTCCGCTCTTCTACTAACTTGGCAGGTCCGTCATGAGATCTTTAATTCAAATTGTTATATGTCTTGACATAGGAATTTATCCCATTTGAATCGCCCGATCTCAAGGCTAATGTTGTGGTTGTATTAATAAGTTGAGAAATTAGGAATTGTGAAATATATTCAAATAAAAATGGTTATGACAAATAATTATAATCTATAATAGTAAACAATATTGATAACCCACCTACAACTTTGTCCGCCCATCTGGCCAATCTGGCCAACCACATGGTACTCAGTAAAAATTCAACTGCTTTTCTTTTCTTCTCTCAGTTCAATCAATAATCTTCCTGTAATTCAACCAACGCCTGCTTTCTACTATGCATTCTTCAATAACTTGGTAACCGCCAATTCGGGAACTTGCCAGATGCACAGCTGTGCCAAGACTACCCCTCTCAGCTCATCCCCACTCCTAGTAGTATTAGGGGAAGTGGCCCTTACCATCCGTGAGGGTTCATGATATGTATTCTCAAATATCATGAATGTTACAATATATATATATATAAAACTTCTTTATTGTGCTAAAATTACAATCTGGCTTATTGGGCAATAAGTAATTGAGATAAATGTTCTCATTCATACCATATTTACAATTTTCATTCGCTCGCTCATTCATACAGTATTTACAAACAGCCCAGAGACCTCCCAAATCCACATGGTTGTCACCCCCGTTGAATGCCAAAGAGGAAGCGGAATCTTGGGAAGTCCCCCACGCTCCTCCGTCAGCCGATACGAGCCAGTGGAGGCTGACGAAGAGCGCGAGAGCCACATACGCTCAGGACAGGATTGAAGAAACTGGCCATTGACAAGGCTCCCACTCTCACGCATTTATAGCAGGTAACGAGGCCACTTCCGTTTCAGTCTCCGAGGAGGATTATAGGGATGAGTGGTGCAGTGCTGTGACTGTGCTAGGGGATTAGGGTGGATGGATAGGTTACTATAAAACTTCATGAACTTGGAAGGGATGAGTTCAAGAATGTAGGGTATATTAAGATCGTTATGAAGGGTTTTGTTGCTGGCGAAATAAGGGGCATTTAGTATTATTCTTAGGATTTTTGATTGAAAGGATTGGATACGCTTGATGTTCGACTTTTTTGCTGTCCCCCATAGCTCTATTCCGTATGTCCAGATTGGCTTAGGTATAACTTTGTAGATTAGAAATTTATTTTCTATTGAGAGATGGGATATCCTTTGAAGTACTCTGTACAGTTCTACAAAGCGTCTGTTTAGTTCTTGTCTTTTTAGTCTCGTATGTGGGTTCCAGGTCAGCCGTTTGTCGAGATGGAAGCCTTAGTACCGTACTGTCTCGGATACAGGGAAATGAATGGAATCGCTTATTGCTTAATGACTGACATTATCGAAGTAAAGACATCAGGTGGATAGAAGAGAAGTAGGGCTCAGAGCGGCAACAGGGCTTGCCATGTATTGCGGGTCTCAAGCTTCTAAGTTTGTGACGGTGGCTATCGTATTAAATACTGTATATGATATTATATTTAATACAAGTACTGGTACAGTATAGTAAGACTCTGTACATTAGTAAGCCTACTTATAATAAAAAGGCAAATACTGAAAACAAAATTTGTGTCGCTTGGTCTACCATTGCATAACTACGTCCAATTGTAGGTTATTGGATTTTCTACAATTTTTTTTTCTGCAAGTTTAATTCAATCGGCTGTCCAAACATCAAAACTTACTGTTGTAATAAATATTAGCTTCACATGGAGCCGGCTAAATGTAATGATTGTGTGGCTAGCTATATTTTTCCATTAGTTAAAAACATTTTATGGTGAGTTATATAATGCTAAGAATATTGTAATGCTAAAAGTAGAAGGGGGTTGAGGAGAACGTATACCTGCCTCGTGACTTCATGGAAGTCACTGGCGTTTCCTGTTATTTTTTATATCTCCTCCCTTACCTTTTTTTATTTATTTATTTTATTTATTAGTTATTACCTCCCTCCCACTTCCCATAACTACCCTCAGCTTTAGTCCCACACCCCACTTGTTCCCAGACACTCGTCCCTATACATCCCATCCAGTATGTAGTAACATAACTCTTAATATTTGTATTACCAGTGTTTTCCTTGTACTTCATAATCAAGCTTTTCTTTCATTTCTTTTAAAAGACTCTCCTCTACAAAGATTATTTAACCGTGGTTATATTATATTAAAAAAAACAAAAAAAACACTCTGTAAGATAACTAATGTTATAAGGCCTCATGCCACATCTGAAGTTATCACGGATATTATATAAGCCGTTTCCTGGCATTCAATCAGGTGTCTTTTATCTCCGCCGTTGTCGGCGTTGTTGTAGAGTGACATCAGATGAACTTTAAATGCCCCGCGGCCAGGACCTTGCCAAGTGAAGTAAAGAACATTGCTCAAGCGTTGTGAACTATTGCTTAAGCGTAGCCTTAGCGTTAGCCGTTGCTATCTACAAAGATAAAACAGTTTAAGTAACCAAGGTTACCATCGACTAAACCTATCATCGAGTTGTTGCATCTTTCGTAGCATCTCTTTGCTATTTATTTATCCTAAATTGTCTTTTTTTCTGAGCAATGGATATAAAGAAACGGAACGAGGCTTCAGTTAGTCTTTTTTTAACTGTTTTGTGTGATACTCGTTGCGTTAAAATGTTTTTTTTTAACCTCCGAAATGGAGAGTCAAAAAGTACATATTTGTCATGGCGGCAGCTGAAAAAATATGCAGTGTATATGGGTGAAGGGCTAGTAACTGATCGGCCAGTTAGAAACAGACATTTCCAGGTCGTGTACTCTCTCGTTTCGATGATCAAAATTGGCCCCGTAGATCGTGTGATTAAACAGCTTTAGATTTCTTTTTATGGGGTTATTTGAAGTCAAAGGTGTATGTCAACAAGCCCACAACCACTCGTGCATTAAAAGAGGAAATTCAACGCAGCATCAACGAAATTCAACCATTTTTATGCCAAATGGCCATGGAAACTTTCGACAAAAGAGTGCGTATGTGCCAGCAAAGTCGTGGAGGCCATTTGCCCGATGTGTTATTCCATAAATAACACTATCCTATTTACTATAAAAAAAATAACAACAAAAATACTGAAAATTGGGTTTTCTATTTAAATCAAATCTTGCGCTAGTTCTGGGACACCCTTAATTAGAAATTTGAGCTCCTAGGCAACAACTAATAGAATATTGTACATTGATTATTCAATGCAGGATCCAGTTCAAACTTTCTCTAACTTTTAGTCCTTAATCCTGAATGACAGACCTACCAATTTTTTCTCGACTGAAAAAAACCTGGTCATTGCTCTCGATCAACTTTGTCCCTTTGATAACTGTTGTGTCTCGGTATAGTCATTAGCCAGCTATACCTAGTGACAACATAGCCAGGCTACAAGGCAGAAGAAAAAGGCACCGGTCAGACGCCGTAGAAGGAAGCTGGGTCCTAATCGCTCGGTCACGAAGGGCCCGTTCAACGACTGCTGTGTGTGTCGTAGGGTGCGATCGTATCTCTCTGCTTTACGCCGCTTACAGTGCATGTCCTACAGTTGCTCAATGGCTACTGTTCCTACTGCTGTTCTCTTCAGGGGGGGCTCACAACCTTCTTGAGAAACCTCGTCAAAGCACGGCTTTATTAGCCGGCTCGGGTGGAACTCAAATTGGACACTATTCCGATCATATTTTGTATGAAATTTTCGAACTGCGGCCGCCAAACTTTCATTATTTTAGAGATAATGTTCAACAATAAAGACACGTTGTTCTATCGTGTATCGCTCCATTGTCCAAAAACAGGCCGTTCTAATGTCAATATCGAAGCAGTGCGTGAGAGTGTAGTTGAAAATCCAGGAACATCAATTCGGCGTCCTAAACACAGTTCTTTGTGCCGAAATTAGATGATATTGATGTGGCCAATATGTGGCCTCAACAAGATGGTACCACATGCCATACAGCCTATGAAACAATTCAAATACTGCATGAGACATTTCCAGGTCGTGTACTCTCTCGTTTCGGTGATTAGAATTGGCCCCCTAGATCGTGTGATTTAACACCTTTAGATTTATTTTTATGGGGTTATTTGAAGTAAAAGGTGTATGTCAACAAGCCCACATCCACCCGTACATTAAAAGAGGAAATTCAACCACATTTATGCCAAATGGTCATGGAAAATTTCGACAAAAGAGTGCGTATGTGGCAGCAAAGTCGTGGAGGCCATTTGCCCGATGTGTTATTCCATAAATAACCCTATCCTATTTACTTTATAATTCAATATAAAAATAACAACAAAAATACTAAAAACTGTTTTCTCTATTTAAATCAAATCTTGCGTTAATTCTGGGATACCCTTTATAAGAAAAGGATAAAATTTTGGGAAGTAGAGAGGTCTTGGAGGGATGCTGTTGCTTACTTAAAAATAACAGGGAACATTATGAAGTCATTCTACTTTTCTACATTTAGTATTATATATAATATTAGCATGTTATATAACTGATGATACCTTCGAGAGAAAAAGGCTTTGCTCTTCTACGAGAAGGAGTTTTGAAACCCTGCTGACACATTTATTGTGCAATAGAACCCCCCCTCCGCTGTGATGATCCATGAATGAAGAGAGAAGACTCCAGCCTGTCATAGATGACAATCAGCTGTTAGATCTAGGTCTCAGATAAGTGCACTATTAGATCCTTCTTGGCCGGCATGAGGAGAACTAGCTAGGTCTCGGGGTCGATAACCTATCTCTACTCACAGCCCTGTCCCCACCTATCCTTCTTAGCTGTACAGGCTAGCTGTCAACTATACTATCATAGCTAACGTCCTCATATTATTTTAATAGTACGGCGTTAGTATTTTCATAATAGTAATATAAATATAACATCATGCTATTATATTATTGACTTGGCAAGAAAGTGATTTCGGTTTGCACCAGTAGATAGCGTTATGTTTGTTTCGTTATTCTTTTGTCAATGTTAGAATTTTTTTTATTTGAGATTTGGTAGTCGATACCTTTAGGTTGCCATAGAAACAAATTCCGGGTAATTTCGTTTACAACTGCCAGTTTACGGTCAGTTTTTAACATGGAGTGCAAAAATAAGCATTTTCGACACATTTTTACTTTTTTATTTTCATAAAGCCAAGAAAGTGGCTGAGGCTCTCAAAGAAATATGTGAAGTTTATGCTCTTGATTGTTTAACAGAACGCACGTGTCATAATTGGTTTAAAAAGTTTCGTTCTGGAGATTTATCACTGAAAGATGACCAACGTTCTGGTCGACCTTCTGAACTTGATTATGACAAAATGAAAGCCATAATTGAATCGAATCGTCATATAACTGTGCGAGAGATTGCAAAACAATCAAATGTATCTATTACACACAACAATAGAAAATCATACAAGACGTCTTGGACTTGTTAAGAAGCTCGATATTTGGGTTCCAGCAAGACAATGGGAGGCCTCACACATCTTTAGCAACACGTACGAAACTATTGAAACTTGGTTGTGAAGTGATGTCACATCCCCCATACAGCCACGACCTTGCACCATTGGTTTATCATTTATTTCGAAGTTTACAAAACTTCTTAAATGGTAAAAAATTCAGTAATAACAATGACCTCAAATCGCACATGGTTGAGTTTTTTGCTGAAAGGACCAGAAGTTATATGAGTGCGGGATCATGAAGTTAGCAGAAATATGGCAAAAGGTCATCGAACAGAATGTAAGATATTTGATTTCTTAAAATTCATAAAATGAGTTTTATTTCACGCTATAAAACCGGAATTACTTTCTTGCCAAACTCAATAATAGATAAATTAATAGTGAATTTTATTTCCGAGTTCGAAGGGAGAGAAGCTCTGCTACTGACTGGAACATTCGGTATACTCTGCGATAGAAGTCATAAAAATGATTCGATCCTATAAAATTTTTAAATGTATATTTCTACAACACCTTAAAATAATATGATCAGTTTTTTTTGTTCCTAAACACCATAGGAAAGTACGAGTATGGTTAAAAAACAATCATACGTGAACAAATTCTTTCCGCTAACTTTTAAGATTTCTCAAGTCTCATTTCAGATTTAAAGAAACGATGTCCCCCCCCCCCTACGTGATTAAGGAACCTATAAAGGACCGTAACGGTAAAAATGCGATTTTCAATGGCCGTTGAGTGTTTGTTTGTTGAAGTATATTGATCTACTAGACTACAGTGTAGTAGTTTTTTCCTCCATGCATTCTTTGCTATTTATGTCGACAGAATTGTGACATCCAGTGCAAATCTAAACTTAATAAACACCGTAGGAAGGCGTTAGCCTACTGCATCAAACTTAATAAATACCGTAGGAAGGCGTTAGCCTACTGCATCAAACTTAATAAATACCGTAGGAAGGCGTTGGCCTACTGCATCAAATGTTTGTGACGGAAAACGTTGCAACAAATCTATTGAGCTCTAACACGTAGAAGTCGAATGCTGGTTATACTGGTGGTCTAAAATGGCCCATTTTCTGACTAGTAGGGCAGAAAGTGAACTATTTTGGTATATCCTGTACCCTAATAGGCCAATTGGCTTACTATGACACATTAGATACGAAAATGACAATCACTTAAGAAACTTATCAATCTCACTCACCCAGGACAGCATCACCTCTTTAAATAACCATCTTCATTGTTCTTCAGACATAAGACAAGATATCTTTCTGATTTTCTTAAGCGTTTGAATTTTGGTGTGAATCTTAGACATCATTGGTCTAGAGTCGCTCCATGTTCCCTAGATGTACTTTCTATTGTGGGATGCACACTTATAAGTAAAACACTTTCCTGTTTAATTTTATTGCTTCTAAATGACGAATCCTAAAGTCATAATTCCCTTTTTACTTGTTTTATAAAACTGCCGTTAGAGCATAACCGCAGATCTTGGGTCAACTTCTCTTTTAGTTCTACCATGGCGAATGTCTTTCCAAGTTCTTGTAAAGTTGTAAGACGTTTCTTTATCGTTCCTGCGGTGTAAGAAATTGGACGTTTCAAGTGCAACCGGGTCGAAGAACACGACACTCAAGTTTTGGGAATGTAACTACATTTTTGTATGAATATTTTATTTTTGTTTTGGAATTAATAAAATAGATACAACATACTGAAAAAAAAATATAGATACAGAGATACTCTGCCTGGAACCTCCTGGTCTCTTGTTGGATGCTCTATCTACAGGAGCTATCTATCCCTATCCAGTACAATCCCAATTTCATCAACTATATTCTCATAAACATCATCAGCGAAAATGGACCTCTATATTTGGCGTGTACAAATACGCATGGATTCTACATCGGCATACATTTGAGGGCACTTCTGTTTTTATATGTATATATAACTTCTTTATTGTGGTAAAATTACAATCTGCCTTATTAGGCTATAAGTAATTGAGATAAATGTTCTCATTCATACTATATTAACAATTTTCATTTACTCGCTCATTCATACAGTATTTACAAACAGCCATGAGACCTCCCAAATACACATGGTTGCCACCTCCCTCGCATGCGAAACAAGAAGCGGAGTCTTGGGAAGTCCCCCACGCTCCTCCGTCAGCCGCGTCACCAGATACGAGCCAGTGGAGGCTGACGAAGAGCGCGAGACCCACATACGCTCAGGACATGATTGGAGAAACTGACCATTGCCAAGACTCCCACTGGTTTTGGTGCTGGCGTAATATCTTCTGTTTAAAATGATACTAGAAACCTGCTAGAGATTCAACAACATCGCAGAATATGTAAAAAAAAAAAAAAGCACGCTACCAATATGTTCAAGTATGAATTGATTAGCAGGGAGTTGATAGCAGGAATAGTATCATTATTATTATTTATTTTTTTTTGGCGAACTATTGCAGCTCTAAGGCAGAGGAATCGAACAGTGTGTACTTTTCAGGAAACAGAAAACAATCTAAATGCCTAGTTTTTAAAGAGAAAAGAGTGACCTGCCAGGAGGGAAACAATATAATCGACAATAGTTTAAGGAAGAACTGTCGTAACTCCTCACCCGGTAAAGGGAACCAAACGAATTTGTTTTATCATTTACCTCAAATTAATTTTAATGTGTCTTATTTTCGCTCTCCTGAAATTTTTGGAAAATAGATGAAAAAAATAAGAACAAATACATTTGATGAAAATTTAACAGCTTTTTTTCATCGACCTCTACAAGCCTACATCCCGAAAAGGACATAAATTAATGTTCCACTTTAGCAAATGCGTATGTAATATTGAATTATATTACAATCGTGTACAGATAATTTAAAAAAAATACTTGGCCCTTCGTGAAGACAAACGTGGTTTGTTTTCTTGGCTCTTGTGAAGAATGAAGGTTCAGAGCAAGTATTTAAACTGCGCAAGCGATCGCAGATGGTAAGGGTCACCCCTTGTCATTGCGGCCTGTAATTAATTAATTAATTGATGTAATTAAAATGGATTAATATCCTTTCCGCCCGTCGACAAATTAGTACTACAAGCTAGCTTTTGCTTTCCTGTTCTTCTTTTCAATTTCTGTGACAGCAGCGCGCCTGTGTTTAATATTGATGGGGTACGAGGTGAAACCTCCCAGTAAACGTACGAACTGAAGTCGTACTTTCGAAAAATACAAAGCACGTACTAACTACGCTCGGTTGGCATAAGTGATTCCTGTCCTGTTAACTGTCTTGTCACTGGCTGGCGTGTCTATTTGTATAATGGATTAAATTAGTTTTCACTCATTCCGAGAGTGACTTGATTATCATGCGAAACATTTCCCTATTTTGTTTACATTTGAAATTATCACAACGTAATCAGAAGTTTACAATCATTGAGTAAGTGTTCAAGAACTGAAAGAGTGACATGACCTGAGCTAGAATGGGCGCCTTCCTATACTCATTATTCAAGATATACATCATTAATTATGTTCATTTACGTAACGAGAATATTTGTTTATCCTAAATAATTTTTATTCATTCATCGGTAGCAACATTGTCCCCTTCAAAGTAATCCCCCTCAGATATAATACACTCCAATCTTCGAAGCACTTTTCAAACTCACTTTTCGATATAGCTCTTAGCTCCTTCAGCGATTCTTGCCAAAACGTCGTCCTTTTAAAGCTTTCTTCAACTTCGGGAACAGAAAGAAGTCGCAGGGAGCCATGTCCGGCGAATACGGTGGCTGAGGTAACACAACAGTGTTGTTTTTTGCTAAAAAATTACGAACAATCAGTGAGATGTGAGCGGGAGCGTTATCGTCATGCAATTTCCACGAATTGTGCCACAATTCCGATCGTTTTCGACGGATCG
Organism: Acanthosoma haemorrhoidale; assembly: GCA_930367205.1. NCBI lineage: Eukaryota > Metazoa > Arthropoda > Insecta > Hemiptera > Acanthosomatidae > Acanthosoma > Acanthosoma haemorrhoidale. The sequence goes on along the minus strand of OV884011.1, from coordinate 162,869,076 downwards.
CTTTACGTAAACGGCACATTACTACCAAGTAATATACTTTATTGACAATACAACCTTCTGGCAGGAACTCATGATGCATTACACCATTGAAATTATAAAATTCTCGTTACTTTTTTTTATCAAACCTCGTATACGAGATATATAAACAATTTAATCACGTTAGAGGACAAAATGCCATGACAAATGTTAAAAAAAACCCTGAATGAAACAATTTAGATATTAGTAATTAGACAAAATCAACATACCAGTACATATACTTTATTGACAATACGACCTTCTGGCAGGAACTCATGATGCACTACGCCATTGATTTCGAAAAAAAATAAATAGCGAGAAGAACCTTCACTTTTGATTGAACTTGTCGAATTGTTTTCGGTCTTGGTTTCCACCCATATACCCATGTCTCGTCACTTTTTATGATGCATTTAACAAACTTTGGATTTTTGGTTACTTCGTTCAGCAATTCTTTGGCGATATCCATAGATGTTTTTTTTGGATCGAAATTCAACAATTTTGGAACGAACTTTGCTACCTCACGATTCATGGCCAAAACTTCGGAAAAAATCGCTTGCCATAATACAAATGATATATTAACTTATTATATGTATAACTATATTATATATATATATATATATATATTCAATAGTAAGTTATAAAAAAATCAAACAGTGAAAAAAATCTTGGAGATAACTGATCACAACTGACGTTTCAGAAGTTTGTTGGCTAATAAAATTATCAGAAAGAATTCAAAAGCTCTGTTGATAATAAAACCTTAAAAATAAATAAAAAAAATCATTTCAATTTTAATTTAATAAATGAATTGCAAAGAATCGAAAATGTATTCTAACTTACTGTAGTAGATTATTGATTCTGTTTACCTAAGTTGAAGTACATGAATGTAGTTATGTACACATAATTGAATATGTGAAGATAGTATAAATGGCTATATTTTTTGGCATTTCTGTTTAACTGAAGGTGAGATTGGAAAGTATTGGAGCTGAAGATATTGTAGATGGGAACCCCAGGCTGATTCTCGGGCTCATTTGGACAATCATTCTTCGCTTTCAAATCCAAGAGATAGAAATTGACGTTGTAAGTATTCATGAGATTATTCAAATTTTAAGAGACAATAAGTTGTTGGTTTAGTTTGGTTACTTCAAAACTATTTTGTGTTTCCCTAGGATGAAGAGAATGAAAGCAGTGAAAAGAAATCGGCCAAAGATGCTCTTTTACTATGGTGCCAAAGAAAAACTACCGGATATCCAGGAGTGGCTATCCAGGATTTTACAGGTCGGTATTATGCGTAAATAGTTTTTAATTGTGTTTTTTTTTGTAACATATTACGCAGAGTCTAATTTACTCTATCTCAACTGTTTTTAATAGGATCTTGGAGAAATGGACTTGGGTTCAATGCCTTGATTCACTCCCATCGCCCGGACCTCATAGAATTCACATCACTTCAACCCGCAAAACATATTGATAATTTGAATAATGCTTTTGAGACAGCACATCAAGAACTTGGTATCCCTAAACTATTGGATGCTGAAGGTATTTGCTTGTTTTATATTTTTAATAATTTATTATTTTTTTCCATTTTACTCTTTAATTATTATGATATTTGAATTTATTGCCGTATTAAAAGAATTTATATTTTAGATGTTGATACAAACCGCCCTGATGAAAAATCTATAATGACGTATGTGGCTTCATACTACCACACATTTGCCAGAATGAAAAATGAAATGAAGAGTGGAAGAAGAATCGCTAATGTGAGATCTATTGATTTCAAAATAATTTATGATGACTATATATTAAATAATACTTTATTATTAATTTTTATTGTGCTTTTCTTTAAATTGAAAGATTGTGGGGCAAATGATGGAGGCGGACAACATGAAAACTCATTATGAAAAGCTGACGACAAATCTTTTAGAGTGGATCAAACAAAAAGTGGCTCAGTTGGAAGATCGTAATTTCCCCAATTCATTGGAAGGGATTCAGAGAGAATTGTTCGCATTCAAGCAGTACAGGACTATCGAGAAACCGCCAAAGTACGCATTTTAAAGGCTTTGTCTTGAATTTTGTTTATATTTCTTGTTGTGTAACAGTATTGTGATATCAAAGCTCCTGCCATGTATTATTTTCCTTTCCTCTTTCTAAGTAACAGACCCCCAAAAAAATACCATAAGACATTTCAAAAACCTATATTTTATAGCAAACTGTATGCTTGAAAAAAAATGTATCCCATATATATTTTCCATTTTCTCGACATTTAAATATTACATCATTTTCATTGCTTTCTCTAGTTTGATATTGGACGTCTCCGATTTACCTCCATAATTTTTCCCCTAATCCAATTACGATTGTATTATGTTGTATGGTGACACCTTAGGTGATCTGAAAGCCATAATAAAATGATTGATGAACTGTTTTTTTTTTCTGTTTCTCTTTGGGATCTCCAGGGATTGCTGACATTTTTAGACGCATACACTGAGTTGATTCGGTTTTATCCTTATCGCCACCAGAATTTCCTATCAATTCTCCACTACAACGTTTGATAATTTCACCGCATTTTGTACATTACCAAACTTCTTGAATTCAAATAATCTTTTCATTCCCATTCCATTCAAATCCATTAGATATGAACATTGCGGCTTATGACAGTATGACAATATGTGGCTTATAACAGTGCAGCATTTGACAGATCATTTATCGGTTCATCACCCCTGTGGAACTTCATTACTTTTAACGTCCAGTACATACATAGCTGTCCCATATTTAAACCACTGTTAACCATCTCTTGATTTCCGATGCCCAGTAGTATACATTTTTTTTTCATCTATTTACACATTTATTTTATTAAATGTTATTTATTCAGTTTTTCTCTGCATTATTTTATTTAGGTTCAAAGAATCCAATTTTGTAGTTCTTGTAAATTGCCCCAAACAGCTGTAGTCATATATTAGTACATCATATATGACGTATTAATGAAATTATTTTATTTCAGGTACAAAGAACGGAGTGAAATAGAAGCTCTTTATTTTCATATTAATACCCAATTAAAATCGTTGAACCAGCCTGCCTATAGCCCTCCCGATGGCCAGCTGATCCATGACCTCGAAAGAGGATGGGAGCTTCTAGAGGCTGCTGAACATAAAAGAGAAGTCGCTCTGAGGCAGGAACTCCTTCGGCAAGAAAGGCTAGAGCAGCTTAATTACAATTTTGAAAGAAAGGTACGGTATTTCACCTGGTTGTGATAGAGAGGAGCAACAGACAATTTTTCATTTGGTTAATTTTTAAATAATTTATTTTTCAGAGTGTACTGAGAGAAGGGTTTCTCAAAGAAATGATTCAAGTTTTGTCCGATCCGAGGTACGGCAGCAATTTAGCACAAGTTGATGCTACTGTGAAAAAGCATGAAGCAATCAGTGCAGACATCATGGCTAGAGTAAGCTACTATATTTTCCTTTTTCTTGTATATACATTGTTATTCTAAAAAAAAAAAAATTTATTTCTCTTCATTTTTATTTTCTTAGGAAGAGAGGTTTCACGATTTGACAAACATGAGCGAAGAGTTGGTAAGAGAGAGTTATCACAGCCACGAAAGGGTTAAGAAGAGAGAAACAGAGGTTCTGTCAAAATGGAAAGAGCTTTTGTTATTACTCGACAAGCACCGAGCCAACCTCAACACGATGTGCACCCTCATGTCCATGTTGAGGGAAATAGACACTATTATGTCAACAATCAAGGACATAGAGGTAATGTGTTACCTTCCCAAAATTTTCTTGAAATATATAAGGATATTTTCAACAAAGACCCAATCATTCTGTAAATGTTTTTTTTTGAGACAATAAGTAAGCAAAAATAAAAATCAAATAACCCCCTTCTCTAAGACTTCCTGAACTGATCACTCAGAAGCTATTTATAAGATTTAAAGTTAAACAAATTTTTCAGGCTAATTTCCAATCGGAAGATGTGGGTCCTCACCTTCTCGGTGTTGAGGATCTGCTGCAGAAGCACAGCTTAAGCGAAATGCAAATCACCGTTGCAATGGGAGAAACTGTAAGAAAGTTAACTCGCCAATGTCAGCAGTACATTTCAGCCGGGCACAAAGACGCCTCACTTCTTCAGGCCAGCATCGACAGGCTCAACAAAGCTTATTCAAAGTAAGCTTCTTCCTTTTGTCATTAAGAAAAAACAATGTTTCTTTAGTGGATAAATTAATGATTATATTGATGTTCTTAGTTTGCTGGAGAGGAGTAAGGCTCGTAGAGAAAGACTAGAAGAAGCTAGAAATTTCTTTCAGTTTGTCCAAGACCACGAAGATGAAGAGGCCTGGCTTATTGAAAAGCAGAGGATTTGTAAAGCTGGCATAACCGCAAAAGATCTAAGAGCCGTTATAAATCTCCAACAGAAACATAAAGTGAGTAAATTCATTGTCTCAAATAGTTTAAAGTTGTCAGTATTTTAACTGATATTTAAAAACTAAGTCTGATGATTTCCCATTATCCCAGATTACTGGAGATTATGTCATATTCCATTGATAAAATATAAAAATAACTTAATAACATACAGTCTAGGATAATGGGAATGTTACTTGCTCTATTTGTTGAAATTTAAATAATTATACTATTAAAGTATGAATATTTTCTTGTATCTATAGTTATTGCTCGATGAGATAAAAGTCAGAAGGCCCAAATCTGAACAAATATGTGAAATCGGAAGACAACTAGTCAATGAAAAACATACAAAATCCAGCGATATTCTTCTAAGAATTCAAAGTTTGCAGCAACATTGGCAAAAACTGACAGAACTTGCAACGCAAAGAATGAAACAACTTCAAGATGCATCTGAAGCTTACCAAGTAACATTTTAAATTAATTAATTTTCTTTATTTTTATGTAAGGTAATGGAGAAATCAATTAAATATTTTTTTAATAGTTTTATGCTGATGCTAACGAAGCAGAGTCGTGGTTGAATGAGTGTTTAGCACTTGTTGGAACAAATGACTACGGTGTGGATGAACCAAGTGCCCAAGCTCTCCTCCAGAGGCACAAAGATCTAGAAGGCGAGATCAACGCTTACACTGGTGACATCCAGAGTTTAAATACTCAAGCGGAAAAGCTCATTCAAGCTGGAATATCCACTTTAGAGGTATTGTAATTGTTTGTTTGCCTGTGGTCAGTTTAAATTATAAAACTTAATTATCATATTTCTTTTATAAATCTTGATTGAAGTTTTTATTTTACTTGAAATATTACATTAACTAGTCATGACCATAACACACAAACTTCAAATCACACACTCAGACTGATCCTAAAACCAGTTTTTGTGAGCTATTTATACTGGCTAAACTGTTAGGCCATTGAAATCTCTATGTCTTGATTAATCCGTACTTTATTACAACATTAATTATTGGTTTCTTATTTCAGCTATCTTCTGAGCCAGAAGTTTTAGAAGTAGAAGGAGCATTAGAGGAATGGGTAAATGAAACTCGTTTGACTCCAACCGATGTATGGGAAGAAGAACCAGTTGAAACTGTTGAGCATAGAACAGTGCTTGAGGATAGAGCTGTACCGCAAGTGAGAGGACTTTACCAGTTCCACGGACAAGGAATGGAAATGGCTAAGGGGGAGGTAAGAAATACTTAAACTATACAGTGCAATCTCGCTAATCCGAAATGCCGAGCTGTATATATTTTATTAGGTGTTTTAATATTAGAATTTGTTAGATTCTGAAAGAAAGTGGATTTATATCGCTAACAACTTAGGATAGACACTTTTATTTACCGTAACACATCAAGAAAGACCTGATTTCGCTCTTAATTTCACAAATGAAGACATAATTTCAACTTTGAAAGCTTTGAATCTAAAAGAAGTGATGTTAGTCCTTGCCGCAGCTTGGGAGTCTATCAACCCAAAACTCAAAAACATTTCTTGGAATAACTTAATAAAGAATGTGTTTCTGAAGAAGCTTAAGATTAATCCAATCGGAAAATAATTTCTCACTTGATCAAATAAATAAATCCTGCTGTTACGTTTGACGTGTGAGTGAAGAAGATGTGACTAAGTGGATTGAAGGAAATAAAATAAAGAGTTCAATTTCAAAACAGGTGTGGAATTGGTATAATGCATTTGAAAAAGTCAAATGAAGAAGAAGAAGAACGAAAGAAGCAACCATCCTCTAATGCTAAAATGAAACATTAAGAAGTTATTGCAAATTTCTATTGATGCATCAAATGTGCTGTGGAGAACGATGCACAGTGGCAGCAAAATCTTCTACAACAGCTCTATCAATCATAAGAAGCATCAAACAAAAAGTTAATTAAATCAAAACTAACATCTATTACAAGTTTTTGTGTACAAATATGTATGTACTATGGACTTTTTAGTATTTGAACTTTTTTATTACATATTTTAAGAAACATTTCTACTTTTTATTAAAAATACTTTAATATTCATTTGGGCTTATTAAAATATAAATTTTGTATTACGTACAATAAAAAGTACCTCTAATGTTTACTTTTCACCAATCTCTATAATCTGGATTTTTCACTCATCCAAACACCCTCTTCTAGCAAGAATTAGTTTGGATTATCGAGATTTCCCTGTATATATTTTTTGCTTATCAAGAAGTGTGGAGTACCTTTGCTTTTGTATGTAACAGATGCTATTCGCGAGCTGACATGCCTGTGAATGGCATGTATTTTTAATTTCTACAACGAAAATTGATTGGTTATCAATCTTCACAAGCACTTTAGTGGTTAACTAGTTCTAAGAGTTGTATGTAAAAACTGTGTGATAAGCAGGTGCAATTGAGTCTATACATCAAACATAAATTATACACAAAAGAAAACCAAAGGCAGACACAGCAATGAGTAATGTTACCAACTGACATCGGCAATGATGCCTTTCTTCCAGACAAGTACCACATTTTTTTCTGCCTTAATTGTAGCAATAGCTGAAATTTAACCGAATAATATTTTTAAGTTATGTTTTATTACAGGAAAATAATAATAATAATTTAAGATTGTAAAAATATTTTTTAGCTAATTTATCAAATGGGCAACAAGAATATCTTTATTTTTTATTTTTAGGTCATGTTCCTATTAAGTAAAACTAATCCTGATTGGTGGAGTGTAAGAAAAGCGAATGGCCAAGACGGTTTCGTTCCCGCCAATTACGTCAAAGAAATTGATCCAAAAATTATGCAAGTTTCCGTAAGGAAAGTAGAAAAAGTGCAAACTATGCAGAAAGTTCGAAAAACAAAGTTAATTAAAACCGTCGTTCCTGTTAAGAAGACAATAGTCCCTAAACCCAAAGGTATTTTTTTGCTATAAAAGTTGTATATTATTGATACCTTAGTCATGTTATCGCATTGAATTCATTAGACCTAATGTTATTTTTATATTATTTGAAGGTATCTTTTACGTATTAACTGTTAAAATAAATGCAATGATACCGCATGTTTGCTGTTAATTATTTATTCTCTTAAACTATCTAGTTTAGGGTTTATAAATACTCAGTACTTTGCTTCAATTTCAGTTCAGCCTAAAAGGAAATCGATCGATGACAGCCAGCATGTGCAAAAAAGGCAGAATAAGATCAATGACACATACAGTGAGCTGAAGGAATTAGCCACGGTAATTAGAATTCTTACTTGTATTATTTTGAAATTTAATGAAGGAAGGAGCCAATGTATAACAAACAAGAAAAACCTAATTAAAACTGATAACCATTTGCTAAACAATATTTGAAAATATTTAAGTGTATTGTTCTATGTTTTTTTCTTTTTAGAAAAGACGTGCTCTCTTGGAAGATTCAATTCGGTTGTTTGGATTCTACCGAGAATGCGATGATTTCGGAAAATGGATCAAAGATAAGGAGAAGATGTTAAGAGCTGAAGACAAATCAGACACTGTAGAAACTGCCAAGAGGAAGTTTGAAGTAAATATTTTAATTAAAAAAAAAATTATATTACGATAGGAGATTTAATTATTATAAAATTTAATGTTTCACAGGCTGCCATTAAGATAGCCTAGTTTATATCTCTCAATTTTATTTATTTGAAAGTTTTGGAAATGGCTGCTCTTAGCAAACCCTTATACAACTATTGCCGAACCTAATACATTTAGGATTCTGTGAGTTAACAAATCAAATTATAAGAAATTGATAACTCTATTTTAATAAAATGTTTTGTCAGCTTATAAGAGGTCCCCCCCCCCCATATGAGAAATACGCTTTTATTTATTCACCAAGTGGTACTGCCCAACCATACTGGGTTGCTAAAATGCTACAATCTAATCAATCCTGGGACATAACTTGTTACAAATTAAAGTTATGATGCCAAAAGTTACCATTTTATATTCCAAAAAAAAAACTATTAATGATAATGAAAATAACAACATAGCTCCCGTAGATGTGGTGGTGTATGATTCTTAGAAAATCAAAAACTCTGTGGTGTCCTAGATGTCGAGTTTGAACTCTTCAAGAAAGCTCCATGTATTTTCCGGAATGGTCCCTCTGGCATCAAACAGCAGACCTCTAATTGAAAACTGCCTCTTGGCAAAAGATTCATAGAACTTTTCCTTTAAGAAAGGCACTCTTCCCTTTTTTCACGTTCAACCTTTTCTGCTAGGTCCTTTTCGCTGGTTTGGTAATTCACAATATGATGTACGATAAAGGCTCCAGGAAAAGCCATTTTATTGATATACCATGTCGATCTGTGGGGTGTTGAATCAGTAAACTATCGACATTATCTACTAAAAAAAAAAAAAATTATTAAAAAGTATCTCTGGACTGTTATTAATAAAATTAAGTTATATATTATTATTATTACTTTTCCATTATCTTGGATCAACTATATCTTTCCCTGGTGGAAGATATCAAAATTGTTTATTAGGTGGTTTATTTTAATTTTTTTTTTTTTTTTTATAGCAATTTCTTACTGACCTTTCGGCGAGCAGAAAAAGGATAGAAGCATTAGATAACACTGTCGATAACTTTGTAAGCCAGGTAAGCCCTAAGCATATTTTATTTGTATACTCTTTGGGTTAAATATGTATTTTTTATTCAATATAACCCCTTATAATGAAGTACTGAAACAATTTTTAAATTGTTTTATGCTTTTCACTCCTGGATTCATTATACAATTATTATTATTATTATTATTATTATTATTACAGGGTCACAGTCAATTGGACAAAGTGCGTTCCCGCCAGCAGCAGATACACCAGCAGTGGGAGCACTTGAACTGGCTCAAGAGTCAGAAGGAGAAGAGCCTCGAAGGGGCTTCTAGTGTGGAGTTGTTCCACAGGACCTGCGATGAGGCCAAGGACTGGATGCTGGAGAAGATGACCCAGCTTGAGACAGCCGAGCTAGGGCCAGATCTCAAGACGGTTCAGGCTTTGCAGAGGAGGCACGAGAATCTCGAAAGGGAGCTTGCTCCAGTTGAAGAGAAAGTCAATCGGGTGAATCATCTTGCCAATACGTAAGTTCATTCATTTTAGCAGTTTGCCATCAATTTCTATAAAACTTTCCTGAGAGCTTTGATCTTTTAAACTAATTTTAACCAGCCCATTCTGGATAACTATTAGGGGGACCGGAAAGCAATGTCGTTTTTTTTTTACATTAAATTCAAACAGATAAATTTTTAACAAGTTTTGGTTTTTGATCAATGATGTAATCACCCTTGTTATCAGCAACCTTTGGCCATCTAGTGTGCAAATTTTCAATGCCTGATCGATCAAAATCAATTGGTTTTTGTGCAAAATATATGGAGATGGCATTTTGGATATCATCCAAATTTTGAAATTTTTTGCCACTTAAAAAACGTAGCGATGGGAATAAATGGAAATCCGATATGGGGCGAGTATGGTGGTTGAGGCAATATCTCCCACCCCAGCTCATTAATTTTTTCCAGGGTCCTTGTGGAAAAAATAGCCGCAGTGGGGTCTTGCATTAATGCCTTTTTTATTGACAATCACTGGGCAGTTTTCAATTAAAGATTGATTTCCAGGTATCAGCAATCTTCTCTAAACATACAGTAAAATTTAACTTGAATTAAACTGACACTCTGTCACATGGCACTAGAAGCCTTGCTGCCGTTTAGTGCTTTATTATTACTCATAGGGGGGGGGGCATAATATATAAGAAAAATTATTATATTATATTCTACTATACTATTTCTGCTTCTATCATATCTTTCTTCTTGAAAGGGTTAAGTTCTTATGCTTTTTCAATTAAAACAGTTTATTAATTGAAAATAAGCACTAGACTGATATTTTGGTATAAAATGCAAGAAACAACTAAAACATTTTAAACAAAACATTGGACTTTTAACTTTTATAAACTTTATTAATAACGATCAAGTTTTTATTATTTTACTGATATTGTAAATTTAATACATTTCAGAGTAAAATCATCATATCCGAATGAAAAATCAAGTGTGAATAGTCGACAAAAAGAAGTACTCGATTTATGGGATAAAGTGAAGGTAGTGAAATCCCCATAAAACTTAATGATTTATGTATATCTGTAAATTTTTGTTTCATGTGATGTTTTTTGTACAGAAAAAGGCAACGGAAAGAAGGTCCAGGCTAGAGAGTGCAGTTGGCCAGCAAATATTTATTAACAGTTCTAAAAATCTGGTATTGCTTTGTTTTTTACTCAAATGAACTACTTAACATTTGTTAATAGTTTTGTATTCTATTTTCAATATTTCAATGTTTAGTTGAATTGGCTGACAACTGTAAAAGAAGCTTTAAATGCCGATGAAACAGCGAGGGATGTCGCAACTGCTGAGAGCCTTCTAAAAAAACATCAAGAATTAGCTGATGACATTAAGGCCCACAATGATGAGTATGTCTTTATTGCATTTATCATTTAATTTTGATTTAGAATCTTAGCTTATCATTCATTGAAACTTTTGACTTTAGACCCTTTCATTTGGTAGAAACATATTCACAAATCTTAATTTAGATTATTTCAAACTATGAATATGTGCTAGTTTTGTTATTTTCGACTAGGCTCGTTAGTATTATGCATTTTTCAACTGAGCTAGGCACAAGATTCATGATCTAGCCAAACTAGATCATGAATTTAATCGTAAAATTAATTTAAAAATCTAATACATCATAGAATAGATAAATAGATAAATAAATATATTGAAGAAAACTGGTGGAGTCCTGTGGTATTTGGGGGTATAAATAAAGATTTTTGTCAATGTTAAATTAATGGTCAGAAAGTTTACCATCTTCGGTTTTTTTTTATCAAGCAAGTAGGTCCTCGATGATAGTTGTTCATATTACAATTCTGATTTAATTTTGGATGCAAACATAGTTTCTTATCATTAAAACGACTGGAAGGCTATTTACCTGTCTGTTAAATAGAAGTTTTACTGTTTTTTCATTTCTTTGTTTGTTTTAAAATTTATCATACCATTTTTTCTAACATTTTATTTTTATTTGTGTTTGAAAAAGATTCAGAGAGGTATCGGCACTTGGAAATAAACTTCTGCAGAACAATCCCGGGCTGGTAGAAGTTAAAGATAGGGTCGAAAGGATGGCGACTGAGCAGGCAGCCGTTCAGAGAGGTTTTGCAGAGAAAGGTGATTGGCTGCGCCAGTGCCTTGACCTTCAGTGCTTCAACCAAGAAGCAGACCACATAGACACGACAACGGCCATTCATGAGACCTTCCTTGAGTTCATCGACTTAGGGGTACGTTTAATAAATCTGCTTGTTTGTATCTTTACCAAGAAAAGTTTGTATAAACGTATACTCAATTATCACCTAACATTTCCAGGGTTCCGTTGACGATGTACAAGCCCTTTTAAAGAGACATGAAGATTTCGAAAACACGTTGTTCGCTCAAGATGATCGTTTGAAGGCATTCAGTGAGATTGCTGACAAATTAATAGCTGCTAATCATTACGATTCAAAATAGTAAGACAACTATTTTTATTAATTCATATATTAATAATTTAGAATCATCCATATTAGGTGTCAACTTTCAAAGTGGATTAAATTTTTTTTTTCTGCAGAAACAGTTTAGTCGAAAATTTGTTATTGTAATTATAATGTTTTACTTATTTAATTCATGCCACTTTTTAATAATCTTTTTAAATTATTAAAAAACAGAATTACTATCGAGTCCTTTTTAAAATAATATTTTTTAACCTCTTATGGGTTTAAAATTTTTTTTTTTAATTTTATAGTTGCTTACTGTCAATAAAGATAAGCTAGTATGTCCCATATTTTTTTATAACACTAGCGAATTATCGACTAATACCTATTCACCATTAAACATAATTCTATGTCTCATACCTCACATAATTATTTTATTCCATATGTCAACGCAATAGTAATTGCCTTTGTTAATTTCAGCATTGATGACAGAAGAAAACAAGTGTTGGCTAGACGTCAAAAGGTTAAGGAGCTTTCAGCTAAGAGAAGAGCTGCTCTCATAGCTTCTAGAAACTTTCATGATTTCGCTGCAGATGTTGATGATCTGAGAGCATGGCTCGCTGAAAAACTAAAAACTGCCGGCGATGAATCTTACAGGGACCTGAACAACATTGAAAGAAAATTACAGAAACACGAAGCATTTGAAAGAGAGCTTAGGGCAAACGAAAGACAACTAAGGACTATTAATAAGGTATATTTAATGAAACTGATTTGTTAATTCATTTTATTTACTAGTTTTTAATTGTTTGGAAATACTTTACAGAGTGGAGAAGGCCTTATCAATGAAGGTAACTACCGTAGCCCTGAGGTTTCACAGCTCTTGAAAGAGCTTAACTTGAAGTGGGAAGTGCTAGTTAAGAGCTCATTGGAAAAGAGCAAGCGTTTGAGGCAGGCGGAGGCTCAGCATTCGTACAACAGAACTTTAGAGGATGCAAGAGCAAAGCTAGCCGAAATACAAAAGGCCCTGCTGTCCGACCAGCTCGGCTCAGATTTGAGGAATTGCAAGCAGCTTTTGAAGAATCATCAGGTAATTGGATATAAGCTTTCTTTAATATTAAAATTAAACGTGAATTAACTGTGTGGTGTCAACCTCTTAATTACGAATAATTAGAAGTTCCCCTCTTCTCGGTCCAGAAAATATCTACTTATGTTCCCATATTTTAATAATAAACTTAAGTCAGTAAGAGGGGGGAGCTGCTAGTGTACAAAACAGCCACAGGTGGGGAAACTCCCCCACCATGGCTGGCCTGCCTATATAAGTGGCAAGATTGGCCGAAGTTGGTAGAGAACGTACAGAACCGGCACTTGGTACACTGCGCTCTCTCTCTCTCTCTCTCTCTCTCTCTCTCTCTCTCTCTCTCTCTCTCTCTCTCTGCACTGGTGCTTGCTGCTCTACTCAAACCATGCTCTTCTCATTCAACCACCTCTGGATCTCTCTCTCCTAGCCTCGCTATGTTTTAGTCGGGCGTTGTCAGAACCCACACCTTCCTAGTGGGAATCTCTGCCTTCCTCTCTTCAAGTGAAGTGAACTAGCACCTCCTTGGGAGAGACCTCTCCTTCGCCGACGACGGTTGTCATGGGGCCCTGTAAACTTTACCTAGTAGTGTCTCCCACGGCAACCCAGTCTGCTTCTCTTCGGTTCACACTCGCCTTTGGGATCCGGACGGTTTCCGCCTACCCTTAGATACCGAGTGTGAATTCGTGGTGATTCCAAGACCACATAAACTACCTATAAACCTACCCTGTTCCTCTTCTCCTGAACATAGTGCTTTGTCGGGGCACACCTTCTAAGATCTTATGGAGTCATGTCAAAACAAATTAAGCTGCCCGCTGACTAGGCCGCCAGCAAGGGTGAAACCGGTCCACCCATGTTTATTTTTCTAGGCGCTCACCAGACAGTGGGCGTCTCCTCCCCACCTTGAGGACTCACACATCTGAGCCTGACAGCCTGCTTCAACCTTTTTGACAAAAAGAATTTTCTTTATTTCATATCTCCTCTAAAACTTCAGCGATGAAAGATTAATTTTGTTTTGTTATTATTGAATGTTCTTGTTGTATAGGTTCTGGAGTCGGATATTTGCCAATGGGAACAGAAAATTATGGACTTGAATTCTCTTGGACAAGAAATGGCCCATGAAGGTCACTTTGATGCAGAAAACATTCTAAAAGCCAGCGAGCAATGCCAAGATAAGTAAGTATTATTAGTTTTGGGAGAAATCGTCCTTAGTGAACAAAATATTTACTATAATTTTATTAAAACGTTATAAATCAGTGTAAATAATATGCTTAAAATTATATCAGGTTTACCGCCCTCGAAGAACCAGCTCGGAAGAGGAGAGAAGCTCTTGAAGAGTCATTGAGGTTCCATAAATTCGGATTTGAGCTGGAGACAGAACTAGGATGGATAAGGGAACATCTCCCTTTGGCTTCCTCTGACGCTCTCGGCAACAATTTGTACCAAGCTCAAGCACTTTATAAAAAGCATAAGAAACTGGAAGCGGAAATAGAGGGACATCAGCCTATGATAGACAAAACTCTTGCATCAGGAAAAGCTTTAATCCATCAAAGTCACCCTGAAACCAAACAGGTATTTAATTTTTATTGTACAATTCCTTTTCTTGGTTGAATTAATAATTATTATTCTTAAATATTTTCTAACTTAGTTGTTTGTATGTTTTTTATTAAATATCACAAAATAATAATAATTGATTAACAAAAGTTATTATATATAAGATCTCAGGGTTTCTGAATTCTGGTGTACTTTTGAGAAATAAAATGCACCACTGCAACTGAAGTTGACTGTTATAAATTATTTCAATACGATAAAATAATCAGTTAATTGGTTACTTGAATAAACTAGCAAAAATAAATTTGCATACAGTATCCTCTCCCTAAAGATCTATTACCATTGGATAAGCTTTGATAAATTCTCTTATTTTTCACCGTTCTTTAATAACATATAACTGGTTGCACAAGGGACACCTTTAACATAAAATCAATCGTGACCACAATGCGCATTTCATCATAACCCTGCTCAAGGTTAGTGCGCACTTTCAAACTATTAACACAGGCTGATCTTTAGTGAGCTATAAATACTTTTTCATGTCCTAGTCAATTTTAGATTTTGAAATTTCTACGAGAACATCAGTTCCAATATTATACAAGGAAATAAATATGCTTAACAATGTTACTTTTATTATTTGTTCAAAACTTAAATATATTGTTAATCAACAATAAGAACTTTATTATAATAATGAAGGAATAATAATGTACTTTTAAAACAGGTTACTTCACTTTGTACTGGATTGGAAGATGCTTGGAATGACTTGAAATTAAAAGCTCAAGAGCGATCTCGAAAATTAGAGCTTTCACTGAAAGGCCAACAATACTTCTCGGAAGCAAATGAAGTTGAAAGTTGGTTTTCGGAGAAGAACAACATTCTCAATTCTACAGATTTCGGAAGGGATCGTGATGCAGCTTCAAAACTCCTCACAAAGCATAAGGTAATAGATTTTTTCCCACATTTAGTAATTACATATGACCATAGTCATATCAAACTATTTTTCTGCCTCCTGGACAAATGTTTCCCACGATCTATAGATAATATGAGACTTAACTTTCTTTCTTAAATTTCACATCCAGTGCCAACAATACCTCACCCTCCATTAGATATCCGATGGTCCCTTCTCCTTGAACTTTTCATTCAAGAACTAGCTACTTTCTGTCACAAGAATTTCGATTCTCTCCTTTCTGGCTATACTAATACCTATGCTCACTTCTTCCATGGTAACTCCAGAAACATATGACATGCTTATTTGTCAAGTAGAGTGGTTCAGCTAATTTATTTATAGTGGATTTTAATTTTTTGAAAACCCGAAAAGATTCATCCCTACCGATTTTCACTGATATTTTGTATATATTAAGTTCTTGTTGCCTTGGTTGTATTAATAAATTATTCTAAATGTATTCTTTTAATCAGGCTTTAGAGCTGGAGCTGGATACATACAACGGAATAGTTAGCGAAATGGGCCGTACTGCTAACAGCATGGTTGCATCCAAACACCCGGACTGCAAAGCCATCGCTGCAAAACAGACTTCTATCCAGCAACAGATGAGGACTCTGCAGAAGTTGGGAAGTGCCAGGCAGCAGAGACTCGTCGAGAGCATGTGCCGTCACGAATACCTCAGTGAAAGTGCGGAACTTGAACAATGGATCAGGGAGCAGATGCAAGCCGCCAGCCTTGAAGACTATGGTCAAGATTATGAACATCTACTTGTAAGTAGTATTTTATATCAGTCTGTAATTCCTCCTTGAAATATTTTCATTATTGACATCATTTATTTGTTAGAATCTTCAGAAAAAGTTTGAAGATCTTAAACACCACGTTGAAGCTGGCTATGATAGATTTAATCAATGTGAAGAATTAGCTAATAAATTAATTTCAAACGAGAGTCCGTATACAGATGATATAGAAAGCAAACAATATATGTTGAGGTATTTTACTTTTCCAAAATTTTTCATGTTATTTATAAAGTTGATATCCAACTATATTTGTAATTTACTTTTAGGGACTATTGGGATCAGCTATTAAGTGCCTTGGAGAAGCGGGAAACACGGTTATATGCGGCTGGAGAGATCCACAGGTTCAATAGAGACGTAGCGGATGCTTTGTCTCGGATCAGTGACAAAAAAGCTGTACTGAGTGATGATCTTGGTCGCGATCTTAATTCAGCTTTAGCTCTGGTCAGAAGACATGAAGGATTTGAGAACGATCTAGTTGCTCTCGGAGACCGTCTCCAGGTATGTGTCAATCAGTTGTTATTTGTGTTTAGCAAATGTTACGAGCATAAAGTAAATATTAATAATTCACGTTATGTTAAATAAAAAAAGTTTCTTTTGGATTCTGATGACTGACTGGTGGAAAGCTTATGCCTTTTCTATCTTTATTTGAATATTTTTATAAACACAGCTTGGGGCTATTTTTTAAATTTAAATTAACATTAATCCATTTGATACATTTAGATTTTGGTCGATGAAGCGGAGCGGTTGAAGCTTGTTTACCCAGGAAATAATTCAGCGCAAATAGAACAGAAGCAACAAGCACTCATCCTGAGCTGGGAAGATCTCAAGCAGAAGTCAGAATTGAGAAAGCGGATATTGCAAGCAAGTTGCGATCATCAAAGATTTCTCTCACAGGTGAGACATTTCTTGGATGTTGGGATTTGAACTAACTAACAGCTTGTAATGTAGTTATTAACCAAACAAAAAAACTTTGAATAAAAATGGAAATGATGTAATTGAATTGTTTGTTAGGTACGAGATTTGATGAGTTGGGCAAGTGGTTTGAGAGCTGCCATACTGACAGAAGAGAAAGTAAGAGACGCAGCAAGCGCTCAAAGCTTAAAAGCTGAGCACCAGAGATTCTTGGCAGAAATTGAAGCTAGAGAGGAAAGCTTTCGAAATGTTATGGAACTCGGAGAGGAGATGATTCAGACTCAGCATTACGCTTCTCAGGTAAATATACATTTTACATTAATTTGTTATCAGGTTACATTGGGTCATTTGACTCTTTATTTTTTTTTTTTTTTTTCAATAAATTTGATTCAATATTTTTTTTTCGGAAGTCGACTATGTTTGAACAGCTTCCTCTCTATAGAGTTTTTTTTTTCAAGTTTCTAGGAATACTTTGTATTCTTAACTGAATTTTAATGGCTCGTTTAAATGATAAAAATAAGTAAATATTAAAATCAGAAAAATCTGATCTGAATAAAACATCTTTATTTTAGAAAAATAGTTACAATTTGTTAATATAAAATAAATAATTTTAATATAAGTTAAAAAAAAGTTAATTTACTTATATGAAGAACAAACAAGTGCTAAATATTTTATTCTAATGAAATAATTTAATCAATAGTCATTAGGGTTTTAGGTTAAATTTTTATAATGACATCAACTATCTTATTGTTATTCATAAAATTATAATTGTAGGAAATCCAGGAAAAATTCAACCAGTTACTGGAGGAGCGAAAGAAACTTCATACAGTCTGGCAACATAAAAATGTACACCTTGATCAACTAATTGATCTACACCTATTCCTCCGAGACGCGAAACAGATAGATACCATATGTAACTCTCAAGAAGCTGCGTTATCAAATACAGATTTTGGTGAGAAACAGCGGATATTTCCTGTTATTTATTCATTAGTGCTTATCAATTTACATATTTTTATTATATGTATATTATAGCATTACTTTAAAATATAGTACTATAGTTTTCTTATTATATTATTAAAGGTATAACAATATTCACAAAGTTTAAATTTCAAATCAATTTTCTAGAGAGTTTATAGTTAAATAATTGCTCAATACAAATAAAAAACATGGATATTCTATGTTGTTTGTTGGATGGTGGATCTTCTTCCTGGCTTCGCAGTCTATATTCGGATCTCAATCTGTGATTCTGTCTTTAATACCTAGTCTCATGGCAGCTGACCAACTCTCTCTTGACTCATCTGGAAACAAAGACACAGAACTAAGAACTAAGCCTAAAGATGTAAAATCACTAAGCTCCTAAATAAATAAGACAAAAAAGACTCCTGCTCTCTCCTAAACACACTCGTATTAATAGAATATAACCACCACATAAAACAAGTTTTTCGTATGTGTCATAGGAAATCCCTCTGTCTACCTGCTTTTATTACCAAGGGTCATAATTAATTCACTGGGCTGCCCTTTTATATTGACGAGTATAATGTTTTTTCTGTTCTTTCTTTCTAAGGCATATACAATTCCTATTCTAGGTGGGTCTTTCCTGTTCTTTGTTTCCAAGCCTTAAACAATTAATTATTTGTTTTAAAATAGCACTTAATTTGACCATAAAATATCATTACAATATACACTTGTATAATATTCTTAGGAGACTCAGTTGATGAAGTATCTGTATTGGTGAAGAAGCATGACGCCTTTGAAAAACTTTTCGCTACACAAGAGGACAAGGTAGCTTTGTTGAATGAACACGGTTCTAAATTGCTCGCACAGAATCATTTTGAAAGCTCTATTATTTCTAAAAGATTAGCCGAGGTGACACAGCGTAGAAACGCCATAAGGGAGTTATGTCATATCCGAAGGAACAAACTGGACAACGCTTTACTTCATGCGCAGTTCAACAGAGATGTAGCAGAGGTAGTATTCTTTTTTTTTTTTTTTTTTTTTTTATAAAGTCAGAGTTATATTCAAGAATCATAATTCTCTTTTGGAGATGTGTGTATTCAATTAGTTAACAATTTATTAGGTATATATATATGCCTTTATAAAAAGAATTTTATTCTTCGCTATTGTCCTTCATTAAATCATAATAATGTCTCTCTTTGTTTGACATACTTTTAGTATGTATGTGTTTTGACTCTTACATTAATTATAAAAATCATTTATTGCAAAATATGGTTCAAACATTTTGTAATCTTCATACAAATGACGAACTTCTCTAGGCTGAATCTTGGATCGGGGAGAAGAAGAAAAAGTTGGAAGTCGAAGCAAAAGCAGAAGTTAGTAGCTTAGAAGATAAAATCAAAAAGTTGCAAAAGCATCAAGCTTTCCAAGCAGAACTTGCGGTTAATAAGGGCCGGATCACATCCATACAAGAAAAAGGTAAGATTTATTTTTACGTCAGCATGTGGGAATAAATATAATAGTTTTCTATGAAAATAATATGTCTTCATATTTAAAGGTCAAATGCTTCTTTCAAAGAAACACAAAGCGTCGAGGGAAATAGAATCGGCTTTGGAACATCTCATATCTTCGTGGAACAGCTTACTCAAGGAAAGTGAAAACAGGGGGAAAGGCTTAGAAGAAGCTCAGGACATCCTAGAGTTTAACAATCAGCTCGAAAAGATCGAAGCCTGGATCAGAGATAAGGTAAAAAATGTTTATATTTTAAAAAAAGTAAATATAAGATCAAATGTTTAGGAAGTACTTGGAATTGATGAAATTTTTCCTTTCAATTAGGAAATGATGGTCCAAGCTGGTGACATGGGAAAAGACTATGAGCACTGCCTGGCACTTCAGCGAAAGCTTGATGATGTCGATAGCGATATGCGAGTCGATGACATGCGCATCAAAGCTATCAATAATCTCGCAGACAAACTCATCAGACAGGGCAGGAGTGATACCCGTTCGGTTCAACAGAGAAGGGATCATTTCTATAATAAGTAATATAATCTTTTTTTTGTTTATTTGGATAGGTTTTTTTTTTTATTTTCTAAACCCTGTTTATTTTTCCGCACAGATGGAAAGGCCTGCAGGGAGCGTTAAGTGAGTACAGGGAACATCTGGCAGGCGCTTTAGAGATACATGCTTTCAACAGGGATGTCGATGACACTTCTCAAAGAGTTTCAGAAAAAGCGGTCGCCATGACAACAGATGATACTGGAAGAGATTTAGTCGGTGTTGAACATCTGCAGAGGAAGCAGGATGCGCTAGAAAGAGACATGACCGCCATAGAAGGAAAGCTTAAGGTTTGTACATGATTTTTTTTTTAATCAGTAATAAGAAAGGTTGGACAAGGTCCTCTCAGCCTCATGAAACAAATCGAGCTGCTGTTTTAATAAAGAAACAGAAAATTAAGAGAAAAAAGAAAATAAAGAAAACAAAACAAAGGCTACAGTATTACAACTATTGCAGCAACCTCAGCAAGCCTTGTATCTTCAAGAGATATACTCTTGTAATTTAATATTTTTTGGAATAGTAATTAAATGTATTTATATAATATATTTATTACCTTTCCACAACTTATCACTTCTTCTTAATGTAATAGCGTTTTCAACAGGTTTTCAGTTAGCTCTACAGTAAAATAAATAGTCAAACCATAAAAAACTTTGCCCACACATATGAGGACAAACTAATTACTATTATTATATGTAACAATGGTTACTTATTTTGAAATTGTCCTTCTATTCTACTTCAATTAAAAATTCAAACTTATAACACGTATGTAGTAAATAATAAAAATAAAAACTAGCAAGTAACCAAAAAAAATTATTAAAAATTGTCGACACGTTGTCATAAAATTATAAAAACCTACATAAAACACAACTATAAATCACTCCTATGGCTACTTACCCAAATGGTTATGTGGGATATATAACTCGTCTAAAATACTAGTATATTTTTATCTATTTGTCTAAGGTTGCTACATCCACGCTCCTCACTCTATGACTGTCTTTGTCCAGGAGGTATGGAGGTATCTTAGCATACGCGTGTTTGCTATTTCTTCATTTTTATTGATATTATCCGACCTTAAGGAATCTAATTTTATTTCAAAACTTTCCAGACTATTGATTAATCTTTTATCGTTTGTAAAACTGTATTAGGCATGTTGTATTAAGCGTAAAATGTATGTTGCAATAAAACTGGATTATAATTACTGTTTACGCCTGTGAGTCGTTTATTTTGTTTATTGAAAAAATAATTATCATTCATTGTTTAACCCGAACAAGGGGTCTTGCATTGACAAGTAATTATCTAACAAAGTACCCTCTTAAAATTTATTATAAAAAGGTGTAAATCAGAGATAAATATTTTTTTTGTATTTGTTTAGTTTATATAAAGAATTAATAATTATTGATAATATTATAAATGTTCTAAGAATATCTTTGTGTTTCGAATGTGAGTGTTGTGTATTTGTATTGAATAATGAACCTGCCATGCCCCAGGGCTGAAGAGAAGTTATGTTAATTGATTTTGTTTTAAGTGAAAGATGTTTGAAAGTAAACAAAACAAATAACGATACGGGACGCATCCGAGGCCCCGTAATCGGATTGAGAACACTACATCCTTTATAGAGGATTAAAGGACGGAGCACCGGTTGATAAGTCGCTCCCAGAGTCAGTGTGGATCCAGATTTCAGTTGGCCAACACGCACCAGAGTGCCCTCCCCCACCGACGGTTCCAACCTCCATCATCTCACCGCCTTATCGGCCTATTGTTTACATCTCACCGCCTTATCGGCCTATTGTTTATGTGGAGCACCTCTGGTGGGAGTTCGTCTTGGAAGTCGTAGCAGTGAGGACCTCGCTCAACTCTCCACTAATCGATTACCTGCCATCGATGCCATCGATTATTAGCAACACAAGCGCCGCTTGTGTCCCAGCTGCCAGCTTGGGTACCCAATGAAGCAGTCAATAAGTACTGTACTTTATTTATTTATTAGCAATCCTAATCTGTAGGATCTTGCTCCATTGATGTTTTCGTCAATAATGCATATTTTTTATTTATATTTATTTATATATATTTAATATTTTAACCCAGTTATAAGGCGAATTCATTATTAATTTTCTGCATGTGTTTTTATGTTTATAATATGAATTCTTTTCACGAACACATTTAGTAATTATTTAGTAATCTGAAAAATGCAAAATTATATTGCATAGAAATAGAAACAGGATTTTAAATAAAGCATAACATTCAGGTTGGTTAACTCAACTGTTATCTCTTTTCATGTGTCACTTAATGTAAGAATGACACTTAATTAATTAATTTATAAAACTCATGAAATGTGTTTGTCTCTTGGATCATTCCAATTAGAGCATAATATTTTAAGGTTAAAATACCATATTATTTAATCTAAAAATGATTTTTATCTATTACAATTTTCTTATATATTAAATACATGTGTGCTTGTGGACACGCATACACACGTGTTTGTTGTTTTATGTAAGTATTGGGTGCGTGTATGTATTTATTGCTGTAGTAGATTTATTTATTTATAAATTCATATCAGTTATTTTGTTAGAAAACTGTAAGTTATTCTGGGCTATCCGTATCATGCCTAGTTTGATCCTTGTATTTCATACTGCTTTTCTCAATATAAGGATTTTCTAATTGAGATATGAAAGGCAAATGTATTTAAATTTATTACTCATTATATTGTTTGTTGTCAATCACGCATGTAGTCTCTTGTTACATTAAAATACCATTTGTTCGATTTGCAATTTCGTTCTTCTTTATTTTTTTCTTTCATTTCCCTTCATTAATGTTTCCGTTGTTTGTTTGAACCCCCCGCAATTGATATCTCGTTACCTTCTTTCATGAGCTCAAAAGACCGGCATAATTGACACGGGGTCGGAGAATTACACCTGTCGATTTTTTCTTTATGGTGTCACTCTCCCCAACAATTACACAGTCTGCTAGTAATTTTTATTAATTAAATGTATATTTACATTTAATATTTTCTTAGACAAATGTGTTTTTGGGGTGTCTTGTACAGTAAAACCTTGTTTATCTGGACTAACTGGGACCAAAGGCAATCCGGACTACTGAAAATCTGGATAATATGGATAACAAGCAAAACAAAATCCTTAAATATGCAGACTTTCCATTTATTACAAGAAAGAAACAGCTGGTGGAAGAAATTTCACTTTGATTGCCCCTCTCACGGGTTCTTTTTCTCCCGGCTGAGACGGAGCATTATCGATCAGTAAAATTGCTTTTTCTGTTAAACTATTTTCTTTCAAGATTTTTCGAAGTTCAGGAACAAAGTTATCAAAAAACCAGACTTTATCAAAAACCTGTCCATTCACGCACTTTTTTGTGGTCAGTAAACCTCAGGCAATGAATTTTTCCCATTTTTTAGTGCTTGGGGATTCTTGGACTTCCCTACAATGACAAGAGAAAACTTATGTTTCGCTTTTATTGTAGCCTTTAGCCGAATCTTCAAGCTTTGATGCTAACGTTTTGCTCGAAAGCATCTGGTAAAGAAGCCCAGTTTCTTCAAAATTATAAATGTGATAGGGTTACACTCTAGTAAAGCTTTCTTAAACTGAACAAAAAACATTTTATTGGCATAATTTATTGTGAAATCTATGCAGGAACATTAAATCAAACCTAAAAGCAAATATTTGGCTTACTTATAGTTACGTTCTTACTATCACAGTTAAAAATTCTTATCTAATGTGAACATTAAATTAAAAAAATCTCTACAAATATGATGCGGATAAAAAAGGTTTTACTGTACTTCAGTTAAAAGTAGAAAGGGAAATTTATTACAATCATTGATATTTCTTTACTTTTTTTAATCTTTAACATAAAAAAAACCTTTATGTACATTATATATATTTTATTCTAAAGATTTATAGGCATTTCCTGTTTTACTGCTTACAAGTAAAATAGAGATTGAAATATTTTATCTATAAGTAGGCAGTCATTTTAAGGTTATTATTATTTGTAGGTTTTTTTGTTTCTTCCTCCCTGAAAATTATACTGTTTTTGATTAAAATAGGTCACAATTGAGCCACTATCTTTTTTAGTCCCATATTAGCTTGGCCCCAAGTAAAAATAGACATGTTAGCACATCAGTATTCCAGTTTACATCTCAGTCAAACCCACTACCTTCCATGTTAGCTTTCAGTTTATGCTTATAATGTATAGATAATTTTATTGTCTGGAAATAAATTAATTCTTAAAAATACAAATTAAATTATAGAAGCTTATTTCTCTTTTAAACTTACTTTTTATTTGTATTACTTTGTTTTGTGTCTCTATACACTAAAGAAGGGAAGGATCTTCTTACCAGGAGCTGCAAGTTATGAATTAATTTTAATTTCTTTCTAGGAATTCGGACCTAGAATTTCTCATTGTCCAGCTTTTACTTTAACCACTACACCATATGAGTGTCCAATTGATATTGTTTTAAAGCTCAAAATTAGTTTTAATTTAAGGGGAGAAAAAAATGCATTTATAACCAATAATATAACTATTTTTTTTTTTAGATCAAGGATGATTGATTCATATAGTAATCATAACTAGTGACAAACAAATACCTATTATATTTTTTTTCTAATAGTTTACTACAGAAGTATATTAATTCTGTCCACCCAGGCTTGATATATTTTTATGAAGTTTCTTTGTAACAATTATGTAATATTATAAAATCACAAATATTTAAAATGTTTTAAATAAAACATAGTTTATGCTATTATTTTTCAGGAGCACGATGTGGAGTGTAAGAGGCTAGTGTCTAAATACCCTGACATGTCTGCTCCCATCAGAGGGAAGCTGACTGAATTGCAGGACAACTGGCGGGAGCTGATCTCGCTGGCGAGCAATCGAAGAACAGTGCTTGGAGCAGCTGCAGCAAGGCACAGATTCGAAGCAGACTTCAGGGAGTTGCAGGCGTGGGCTTTGGAGACCATTGAGGGTATGGCCTCCAGTGAGCTGCCAACCAACATGGCTGAGGCTCACACCATGCTAGAATTACACCATGAAAAGAAGGTATGTATTCGAATACAGGACTTTTCATTTTATTATTCTTACTATATTTTAGCTCGTGAATCTATAATTCATTAGTAACTGACATTGACAAACTTTATTTCTATTGTTTGTAGGCAGAGATAGACGGCCGTCAAGAAGCTTTCAAGTCTATCAAAGATTCCGGGCTTAGATTGAACCCCCCGAGAGAAAATGAGATAACCAAAATTGAAGAGTTAAGGAGGACACTCGGGGCTGCATGGGAAGAAAGAAGACAGCGTCTGGAACAAGCACAACAATTGCAACAGTTCAGGCAGCAGGCAGACCAAGCTGATTCGTGGCTCGCTTCAAAGGAGGCCATTCTTAACAATGATGATCTCGGGGTAAGGCGATATATTCGACTAAAAAAGGATTATTATAAAGAGTTTTTAATGAATAATAATTTATTTTATTTTAGGTTCTAGCACATATTTGTGGATATGTAAATATTTCATAAAATATAACTTAGATATAATTAAAGTAATATTTACCTAATTCTATTATTTTAAAAGATGATATATACATTGTTGATTGTTGCTGGATGGGTCTTTTCAACTCAAAGTCATCTCTATTCACTCTTGGCTTCGAACTCCTCTGCTACCCACCCACAACTGACTGACCCACATCTACCGTCTTTTGATGCCAACCCTCCTCTTGTTACCTAATTTTCGTTCACCCAAGTCAATTAATCTCTTGCTGCACCTGGTTAACACCTGAGGTCCCTATAACTAGACATTCCTGCTCATTCTTTCTATCCATCTGTTTGTCTATTTAAAACAAAACTCACCAAAATCAACTTAATTCTAATACAAATATTATTACAATATATGAGTGAGTCGGCTCAGTTTGATGAAAGAAAAATGTTATTAGATTTTGATCAAATTTATTCATGAACGATATTTCGATGCATGTCTGCTTCAGATCAAGGCTTAATTAACAGTTCTCTGTGAACTGGAACCTCTTACATCTAACTTCTATCTATATCGTATAAGGACCTGATAGAGGCCTACATAGTATCACAAAACACGGTCTATAAATTGAATTGATGAGAATCTAACATCTTTCTTTCATCAGCCTAAGATGATTCCTAACAAATTCATCTACTAAATTCACAGCTAACTACAAACCTCACAGTTTACCTGATATAATAATATGTTATTGATGATTGTGTTTATCTTTTAATGTTAGGATACAGTTGCGGGTGTTGAAGAGCTATTGAGAAAAACTGAAGCCTTTGAAAAAACTGTCTTAGCTCAACTAGGAAGAGTTGAAGAAGTAGAAAAATTAGGAAAAGAACTTCTCTCTTATGAACATTATGCAGCATCGACAATATCACAGATACTTCAAGCGTTGGTTTCACGTCGAGACAAACTCAAGGAAAGTACTGCAACAAGGAAGAGACGACTATTAGAATCTAAGAAATTGCATCAGTTCTTAAGGAATGTATATGAGGTAAGGACCACTTTTTTTGAATCATGAGTTACTTTATTAGCCCTGTTGTCAAATTTAATTGGATACATCTGTGGATTTCAGGTCGAAAGTTGGTTACTTCAGAAACAACAGGTAGCAAGCGATGAAAATTACAGAGATGCTAGTAACCTCCAAAGCAAGATACAGAAGCATATAGCATTCGAAGCAGAGCTCATTGCAAACAAAGGGCGTGTCGGAGGGGTTTCCAATGAAGGAGAAGCTCTCATAAGGGAAGGTCATTTTGCAAATGATGAAATTCAAAGGAAACTAGACGAGCTTGAGTCAGAATGGAGGCTTTTGCAAGAAACAAGCTCTACCAAAAGAGAGCGCCTTAACGAGGCTTATCAGGTAATAATTTATATTTATAATTGGATAGAAATGTATCCCATTCCGATGGAATTAGTTCTTATAATAATATTAATGGTATGTTAGTTATTATGTCAGCGTGTTAAAAGCAAAAGGGTATGAATGACAAAATTTAATTTTGAAGAATAATGATATTTATCAGTTGGTGGATATCACTTTTTTCTAAACCAAAATTTATATGTAATCATCTTAATTGTTAAATTGAAGATCCTTAATTGATTCTCAGAATATGGGAGGCTGGTTAGGTTTTTCCATTAAGCCTATTCTATAAAGATATTAATCTTGATGAATTTTAATCAATTGATCCATGGATTAAAATATAAACAACTGGCCAATTCTTTCCT
This sequence comes from Acanthosoma haemorrhoidale, assembly GCA_930367205.1. Lineage (NCBI taxonomy): Eukaryota > Metazoa > Arthropoda > Insecta > Hemiptera > Acanthosomatidae > Acanthosoma > Acanthosoma haemorrhoidale. Next base: position 162,841,651 of record OV884011.1, on the reverse strand, counting down.
GTTTTAGTTTGCTTTAATCATGGTTCCAATCCTATCCATCAATTTTTGAATTCTTAGTGATATATGTGCTAAAGTGTTAGTGAGGGGAAAGATAATGAAAAATGAAGCAAATACACTTTTTTTAATCTGTTCTTTTCAATTTTTCTATTCCTTAAATCGGTTTGTCACTCATTGGCAACATTTTTTATAGAACATAAATACACCATATGGTGGTGAGTTACAGTTAAATACAGCGGGTGGAGGGAAGAACAAAGGGTGTGTAAGTGACAAAATTGAATTTTGAAAAGTGGTTAAGTATAATATCGTATGTCCTTGTGTCATGAACTCGAAACCTCTTCTTCACTCAACAGTCGTGAAGTTTTAAGATGTAATATGGTGAATGTCATGGCTATTTAGTTTTGTACCATCGTAGTAATTTATGAACAATCACACAACTCTACAAAGCCTTTTCTCAAAATTGAATCACTTATACCTCTTTGTTTTAAATCCAATCATGTATTAAAATCATTATAATAAACAATAAGTGAGTATCTTCACCGAGGATATGAACTAAAATTTATCTGAATGTTAGGCGCTTCTATTCAGCCGGACCCTTGAAGAACTTGAAGCTTGGATCGATGATGTCGAAGGTCAGCTAACAAGTGAGGATCATGGCAAAGATCTGGCCAGCGTGGCCAACTTGCTTAAGCGACACGCACTTCTCGAGAACAATGTGACAGGCCACCAAGATGCATTTAATCAGCTGAACGATACCGCTTCCACCTTCCACAGGTCTAATCATTTTATGAAAGAAGAAATTAAAGAGAGAGCTCAAGCCGCAATCGACAGGTACATTACATTATAGTGTAAAACTTAACAAATTATCATAGAATATAAAATTTTTAATTTTAATGTTACTTCATTGCCTACAAATATAGATTAATAATATAATAAAAATGTTTGAGTAGAACCAGGATATTATAATTGAACTTACATTGATCAAGAATAATAAATTGTTATTTGAAGGAATTAAATTGTGTACAACCATCAGTTATTTTAAATACAATGGGGAATACTATCAACTGGTGGATGGGCTTATGATGGGAGGGAGATTGTCTGTAAACTTAAATCTAAAGAATTATTAGCAAAAAAAAAATGTTAAAACCAGCATTAATTAAAAAAATTGTTGACATACTTTCCATAATAAACTAGATGAAGGAATTCTTAAACAAACAAAAAAATGGCGCACTCAAAAAAATTCTAATATTTGCTTCCTAATAGAATTATTTTGGTTTTCAATTCGTTTTTAATTAATAGTAATCGTTTTCAGTGATAAGGGGCCTTAAATATAGAGGAAAACGCCAATAACTATTCCAAAAAATGTATTTAAAACTTTGTCTGTCTATCTTGTGTTTGTCTTACTATCTAATTTCTAACTGATCTCTAAAAATGTAGAAGTTTTTTTTTTAATTTAAAAAATGGTTTTGACGTTAGAGCAAGAAGCTTGCGTTATTGGTTTAGTGGAAGATGATCTAAGCCAAAGACATGAAGCCCGTGGTTTGAGTTGAACCTGAAACTACTATTCGTAGATCAGTTACACCATTACAGGTTTGTCCAATCACAGACCCGGATCAGGTCAACCGGGAGTGACAGAGCAAAGAGATTACTGGTTTATTGTACTACTACACACATTTTGGAATCTGTTCTCAATTGCTACTGAGACTGCTCAACGTCTTTGCACAACTTGGGGAGTAGCAATATGTGCAGAAACTGTTTGAAAAAGACTACAATCACAGAGACCAAGCATGACAGCCACTGTTGACCAGAGACCATTATAGAGCTCTATGTTTAAGTAAAAGAAATTCCACCCCATACCAAACTCTCCCGGTGACACCAGGCTTTTGGTAAACTCTCAATCATCCATCTGGTCTAAGAGAGAAGTATGACTCATCTGAGAATAGTACGTTGCTCCATTTTTTTTCAGCCCACTTAAGGTGTTGCCAAGCAAATTCCAAACGAGCTGTACAATGTTCTCCCGTCAACAATAGCCCTTACCCTAGTCTCTGAGGGTTTATTTTCATCTCAGCAAGTCTTCTAACAGTTTCTGCACATATTGCTGCTCCTCGAGTTGTATGAAGAAGTTGAGCAGTTTCTTCAGATGTAGTGTAATAAACCAGTCATCACTTGGCTCTGTCACTCCTGCCGCAGAATTTAACCTATAGAGCAAATAATTGATATAATAGAATCAAGACAATACATCAATTTAATTTTGGGCAAACTGTCGATTCTTGGGTCTGTTCGTTCAGGGTAAGTTACTTGTACGATTTATGTATTTGTTTAATTTATTTATTCATCAATAATGACTGTTTAATTTGTTTTTTCAGATATCGATCTTTACAAGAGCCAATGCAGATTCGAAGAGACAACTTGGAAGATGCTTTGCTGCTTTACCAGCTGTTGAGGGACATAGAAGATGAAATGCAATGGCTTGAAGAAAGGGAACCCCTCGCCTCATCTGTTGATCTGGGTAACAGTTTAAACGCTGTGCAGAGCCTTCAGAAAAAACACCATGTAAGCTTATGCAATTGTAACTATAAAAGAACGAATCTTGCTTGAACGGTGCGCTGTTTTTTTCTGAACTTTAAATCCCTTCTTATACATGAATGTTGGGAAAGAAAGTGGGTAATGTTGTGATTTCTTTTCTCTTGCGGTATTTAAATTGATTATTGATAATTATTTTTTATCTTAATTGTGTTGGTAGACAAATAAATTAAATACACTGACAGGCAAAAAATTCCACCCACTTGTAAAAACATTATATATGTATATAATAATACATGGTAATTGTATATAATACTTATTATTTATTGAATTTATAAAATCTTTTTTACCTTTAATAAGGTTTTTAACGCTTATTAAATGAGTCATTGTTTAAAAATTTTAAATCAAAATGTGAATTGCTAATGAAAAAAAAAATTGAAAAATTACCATTTTTATCCTAAAAGAAATTAATGACAGGATCATTTAATAGCGCGTATTTCCTCCTCTTGCCTTTATTACTTCTTGAAGACGCCTGGGCATACTTTCCACCAGTCGGGAAATGTCCCTTTGCTGGAGGTTAGCCCATTCTTCCCGAAGAGCCCTTTCAAGGTTCTGCAGTGTATCAGGAAGTGCTGAACGCGCTCTTATTCGTCTTCCAAGGTTATCCCATAAATGCTCGACAGGGTTCAAATCTGGAAAACGTGCTGGCCAGGCTAAGACCTCAATGTTGTGCTGATGAAGGAACTTCTGTACTAGGCGAGTGACATGTGGACGTGCATTAGAAATGAATGATCACTGATTTCGATGAGGATAGGCAACACATGAGGTTCCAAAATCTCATCTACATAGCGAGTGGCCGTCAAAGACCCTCCATGAACAACAACCAATTCTGTGCGGCACTCCATTGAAATCCCAGCCCACACCATTAAGGAACCACGTTGAAAAGGTTGGCTCTGGGTGAAATTACAGGCTGCATACCTTTCATTCTTCTTCTCCACACCCTTTCATGCCCATCTGGAGATCGTAGAGCAAATCTAGATTCATCTGTAAAAAGTACAGCACACCATTCGTCCATAGTCCAATGACTGTGTTCTCGAGCAAAAGCCAGCCGCGTAACTCTGTGAGTTCTGGTCAATGCTGGTCCTCTTACTGGGCGAAAAGCCATTAGTCCATACTCATTTAGTCTTCTCCGAGCAGTACGTTCAGAAATTTGCACACCTTGAACTTCTTGGAGCTGATGAATCACTTGAACAACGGTAAGGTGCTGGTTTCGTAAAATTCTTAAAGTAAGAAACCAGTCATCCTTTGGTTCTGTTGCCCTAGGCTGTCCAGAACTGGCCCTTCTATGGTAAGACCCAGTTTCTCTAAAACACCTGACGCCGTCTCGTAGAGTTTCATAGGGAACTCCGATGGCATTAGCTGCATTTTTAATGGAACATCCATCATCAATAAGTGCCACACCACGTGCAACATCCTCAGCATGAAGAGGCATTTTTAAACTTAAAATTGAGAAAATTAAAATATCGAAGCCGAAAACTAAGAAATTTGCTGCACCAGAACGCAAATGACACTGAATAAACATTTTTAATTCCATGGAAAGTAAACATTGGGAATGATAGTCCTTTAATTGAATTAAGCATTATGGGTTACTATCCTCTATATTGACATTTGTAATTGAAAACAAATTAAAAAAATACATATTTATTCACAAAAAAAAATTGACCAATCCAAAGCAGAAATATTTTGAGATGAAAACATGAAAAAATCAGGTGGGTGGAATTTTTTGCCTGTCAGTGTATATCAGTGTATTAATGGGGTTTCAAGTATAAATTTGAGTATTGTGTTTTGTGTAGAAATATAACAATATTCGTCACAATGAGTTAACAAAAATATAAACCATTTAAATTCAATCAAAACTTCAGTTTAAGATAAGCAAAAGAAAGTTGCCTACATTACCTTATTTCTTTGTTGAGCTTCTAACTAGGTGACTATTCTTAATTTTAAGTCAGATTTATTTGAAAAAGTATAAATTTTTGAAAAATTGAGTTCCCTATATGATTTGCTTTGTCATATGCTGGAAATCATTGTTATGAGCACACTGTTTATTTTGTATTTTTGTTTAAAGGTTTTGGAATCGGAGATAATATCTCGGGAACAAGTTGTCAACACACTTGGAAGCCGAGCCCAGCAAATGGTGAGAAGTGGACACTTTGCCAGCTCGAGGATAGAAGCCGCACATAGCGACCTGCTGGAGAAATTGGCCAAAGTCAAGCAGCTGGTCAAGGAGAGGAAACTTAAATTACTTGACGCTGTTGAATCACAAATGGTAAGTGATATTAAAATTATAATATTAAGTTAATTAATTAGTAAAATATAGCTGATATTGACCGTTTCTAGGAATATCATGGAACTAATAAATTTGTAGCTTATTTATTTTCTACAATTTTTATTGTTATCATTTTTCAATAAGTCTATTATAAAGTGAATTATTGGAGTGGAATTTAGTTGGTTGTGGAAAGGAGAAAATTCCACTGTACTATTATTATGCTGTACTACTGTGTGATTCCATGAAGTTCAGAATTGAAGTATGTAGAAAAAGGGATTTGCATATCGACTAAAAATTGTTTTGATTATGACAAAGGTGTTTTAGAATTACTTAAAAATATGATCATGAATGTTAAGTTGGACACTTTTTAATGTTGTGGTTTAATTATTTGTTTTCGTTTAGTTCTACGTTGAAGCAAGTGAAGCTGAAGCGTGGTTAAGAGAAAAAAGGCCACTTCTCATCTCAACGGATTTTGGAAAAGACGAAGATTCTGTTCAAAGTCTCTTGAAAAAATTAGAAGGGCTCAGCAGAGAGATAACAGCTTTCCGACAGACTGTTGGTCGGCTCAGTAATCTCAGCCATGGGTTAGTGGATCGGGGCCATTTTGATTCTGAAAAGATTTTTCAGAAGCAAGTACGTAACCTTTAAATCTGTGTATAAATACTTATTTATTATGTGAAGTTGAGTTATTGTTATTGTTTGTGTTAATATTATAGACTGAAATAGAAGAAGAATTAAGAGATATAGAAAATCTTTGTAAAAAGAGGGAATGGAATTTGATCGAAAGCAGAAAATTCTATAGGTTTTTACGGGAAGCGGAAGAAGTAGCAGAATGGATCACAGATCAGACAGCAGTTGCAGCTTCTGAAGATTATGGCAGAGATGTCGAGCATGTTGAACTTCTGATTCAGGTTTTACATATTTTTGTTAGTTAAAACTGTTAAGGTTTTTCCTTGGAAATATTTTTAAAATTGTAATATTCCTTTTACAGAGATTTGAAAATGTACTCAGTGGATTATCCTCGAGTGAAGGAAGAGTGACTAATTGTCTTCAGAGTGGCCAGGCATTGATAGCTGAAGGAAACCCAGAAAGCCAGAGAATTACCAAGAAAATGGAAGAAACACAGCAGTTGTGGGATGACTTACGAGAGTTAGCGCATGCTCGACAGGAGGTAAAATTTGATTATGATTATTTATTTTTAATTGGAAATAAACCATCAATAGTTTTGTATAGTTACTATTTAATTTTTTTGTTAATGTTTCTATTATATTATAAATTATATTGTTATGTGATAAAGCGAATAAAAAAAGTTGTTTTCATTTGAAACTTGAAAGAATTTCAATTGAACTCTTATTATTTCAAATATATCCTATGATGCTTGGAAATTGAAAATTGTTTTAACTTTTTCAGGCTCTCGCTGGAGCTAAACAAGTGCACGTCTTCGACCGGACTGCCGACGAAACAATCAGCTGGATCCAAGAAAAAGACTCCAGTATAGTGACAGAAGGTTATGGGCAAGATCTGGAGTCCATTCAAGCTCTGGTTAGGAAACATGAAGTCTTTCAAACAGATCTTGCTGCTGTAAAAGAACAAGTATGTGCAAGTTAGCAAGTATATTTTTTATAATATATGCAATAATTCATTTAACTAATAAAATGAAATGTACATTTAAAGAAAGCATACTGTTTGAAAAAGAATTATATCTACAAGTTTTTAATTGACAAGGAGTTACCAAATATATTCTTTTCGTCGGCTTACTATCTAAACCTCTTAAGTCCGAACTTTCTAATTTAGTGGGTTTTAACTTAGTTTATGGTTTCTTCACTTTCGTTTGTACTGGCAAACCCTTCTATGTCTTTACCGCTAACTCAATGAGCTAGCTGAAAACCACATGAGTGGTATGCTAAATTTTTCCACAATGGATTTTTTACTTCCAGCTTACACCCCCTCCCCCTGCAGTATGTATTTCCGCTGAAGGCTGGCATGATCAAAGAAAATGCTCACCCTTAGGCCCTTCCTGGTCAACTCAATACTCTCTATAAGCCTCACCATTTAACATTTTCATGAAATTTACAACCGGTTTACTATTCGCAGACCTGGAAAAATAACATATCTCATCGATTTTTATGTATGTTGTATTCTACAGCAAAGAGCATAAAAAAATGCTTTAAAATGATTCCTCTCCCAGCTGTAGCTCATATTTAAAGGCCTTGATACATCCTTGGCTTGAGTCTGCTGGATAGGTTGGCTTAGATGAAAGGAGACTTGTAGTTCAAAAACGAGTTGGCTAGTCTCAATGAATTTGGTATTTTTCCAAGTAAATATGAATAGTAAACCTGTGAAAAAATTTCATGAAAATTTGAAATGGGGAATTTTGTTTTAAAATTGTGTTGATTTTCAACTGAAAAAACTGACCCCCCCCCCATCAGAAGGTCTCTTCTATCCGACTTTCACTCTCAAAATGCCTTTCTTAGGCTGATATTATAATGAAATATTTGATTTTTTTCCCAATTGCATATTTTTGTCAATTACAAATAGTTTGATATCACTTCCAATAACTGGTATTTTCTGTTGGGGGTTGTTTGATCTATATCTCTTGGAAAAAAAGCTTTTGGAATTTAAATACTAACCCAAACACGATTAAATTCAGATTACTTATTTTGTAGTTAAATATTGACCTAATTTATATAAAAATGAACGATATATAAATATTGTTGTTATATTTTTATTTGTATTGTATGTATTTTGTTTTAATTTCAATACATTAAAATAAATTCATCGCAGGTGGAAGCTGTTGTCGAAGAAGGCGGTAGACTTTCTGGTTTGTTTCCAGACGCCAGGGAACACATTGAAGTTAAACATGAAGAAGTAACAGATGCTTGGACTCAGCTTTTCGAAAAAACTGAGCAGAGGAGAAGGCATCTCGACCAGGCAGAACAACTTCAGTCCTATTTCGATCTTTACCGTGACCTTATGTATTATTTTTTTTATGTTCTTAAAATATATTGTATATACCCTATATGTAGTTTTATTAATTAATGTAATGATTCCCAGGGCTTGGATCAGTGAAATGATTGCCAAAGTAACTTCACCCGAGTTGGCTCAAGATGTTGCTGGTGCTGAGGCACTCATATCACGGCATATGGAACACCGGGCGGAGATCAACAGTCGAGAAGAAGCGTTTAGTCAGTTCTACACGACAGGAAACGCTCTCGTTAGTCAGGTATTGAAGAAATTACTTAAACTCATTTTGACCCTGTCATTTACTGATAATTTGATTAATTTTTTAAATTTTGGTTTCAGGGCCATTTCCTGGGAAATGATATTCAAGATAAAATTCGAGTTTTAGAACAGAGGAAACACCTTCTAAACGACACCTGGGAGAAACGGAAAGTCATCTATGATCTAAGTCTCGATACACGGGTATGTGTATCAAAATATTTGTTAACTGAGTATCAATTATTAATATGAATTGTAATATATTTAAAATGTTTACTTATTTTACAGATATTTATGAGGGAGGCAAACCTTTTAGAAAATTGGATCGTTTCTCGAGAGCCAGTCCTTCATGACGAAAAGCTTGGGGAATCCATCTCTCAAGTTGAAGAACTGATCCGAAGGCATGAAGATTTTGAAAAAACGATAGAAGCTCATGCGGATAAATTTAGTGCCATTAGAAGGATAACACTGGTTGGTATTAAAATTAAATCGTTTTGCTAATGTCTCAAGCTATAAAATAAATAAAGATTTAAATTTGTATTGAATTTTTTTCAGCTGGAACAAGCTTTTATGAAGCAGCAGGAAGCAGAAGCTTCTGCAAGGCAAGCAGAAATTGAAAGAATTGAACGAGAAAGGACCGAAGCCAGAAAGCGAAGAGAAGCTCAACGGATGACAGATGTAGATACTAAAATATATTTCAATCTTTGTTAGATTATTGTTATCACTTCATATTTAATTTTATATGTTTTGTTTTTCTTTTAGGAAAGGCGAAAAGAAGATGAAAGGAGGCGCCAAGAAATAAACGGTGGTCCAGAGGTGCTTGAAAACAAGCCTACATCTGCAACTGGAAGGTAAGTCTTAGATGACGTTCAGAAATATAATACAATTGCATGAAGCTTGGTTTCATCTTTTGCAAAAAAAAAATTTAACTGCTCTTTTTTAATCAGATTGATGGTTATGGATTTGTTAATAGATTCTGAGAAATAATTTAGGCAATAAGTTTTTGTTTTTTTTTTATTGTAGGAACCTGTTATATAAAGCTTTAATCTTAAATAAAATTGTATTTTTTTGTATTAAGAGTAAATGTCTTGGAAACGTATAATATACTGTTTTATTCAGATGATCATTTATCATCTCGTTTACATGAAATTACTCTCAGGCAAGAGAGGGTCCTTGACAGCCCTCACAAATTGAATGTGCATATTTAACTGATAAGTGGCACAGCTTTGGAGACTTATATACTCCTTTGCTTGTATAGAATTTTTACTTAAACAATATTAAGTACTGCGCTGATCAAGAAATTCAATCTATAAGTTCCATAATATTACCTTTGTAATAACATAGAGGGTCTTTCATTAAGCGCTTCCTATCTTTAAATTTAAATAAAACAATGAGTGTATGAGATATCATCGGAATTTTTTATTCGTTTGAAAGGCCTATTGATGCCATTATGTATGGATTATAACATCGTGCATATGTCCGCTGCGGCCTCGCTGGAAGGTGTGCATCCAAAATGACCTTGGATTTTTCGCATAGATCTGGGACTTAAGAAAACCCCACAAGAAAAAGTATAACGGTGTCAAATCGCATGATCTCGGTGGCCAGTTCACATCACCTCCACGTGAGATGACCACACGTCATTGTCCATGGTCTTTTACCTTCAGCTCCTGGGTCAGTTGAATTTTGTACGGGTCCTTCACCCAAGTCACGATGCATAATTTGCCATGTTGTGGTCTGCGAAAGACTGAGTTCTTGTGAGCGACACGAAATCGACTGCCTCGGATTCTCCTGCACACTCTCACGGACAGGGGCAATGTTTTCGGCAGATGTTTTGCATTTCATCGACATGCAGGTGTTGGTTGATTGTTTACTGAACCAGTTGACTCAAATTTATCCACCACACTGCAAATAGACCTCTCGGTAAGACGGTTAGGGTGACCGCGGAACGTTGCCCGAACAGAACACCCATATTGATAAAACAATTTTATCATTTGCATGTGTTGTTGAACGCTATATCCGTCCATGGTGATTTGGCAAAACAGACTGAATAAATGACAGCCAATTCAACAGATGGAGCTTTAACAATATACCCTCTATCAACTGTCAAAGTTTGGAAATCCCTATTGGAAGATGCTTTCTTTATAAGTTAATTTTATCTTTTTTTTTCCATTATCACTCTCTATGATAGGTTGAGATCTTCCATGAATTTCTGCAAATTGCTATAAAATTTCCCGTAGCCCTTTTAACCCTTTTCTTATGTTTCATCTATAACAAAATATTAATGGAAGTAATTATATATTATATTTTTCCAACTTAGAAACAGGGCTAATTAAAAATGTTTTTGATTTTTTTAAATTGCTAAACATTTTTGTTTAATTTTTTTTTTTACGTTATACTTTATTAAAAATTAATTACAGAAAATTGTTTATTGGAACATGAAGCATGCATCTTTACTTTTTGCTATGAAATGATATTGTTTGTATGTGCATGGCTGTCTGCACTGAACTACCAAGAATTATTTTTGCACATTCTCATTTTTCCAGAAAGAAGTTTGATGTAAAATACTATGTTAAATAATCTAAAAGCAAAGCACGTCCCGATTTTACAATATTTAATGCCATTATTAAGGAACTAAGGTTGTTAATGAAAAAATATATTTGCACAAGGCACATTAGATATTTTAATGTCGCTTTTTTGAATTTAGTTGATTTTGCACTTCTTTTATACCCATTATTTACTTTTTTGTTTGATATTTGATGTAAACAGTAAATTTGTCTACCAAAAAAAATAAGATACCTTTGTGACCCAAAAAATGCACGGATTTAGTCATTTTGCCAGAAGTGAAAAACAGTATGTACTCAAATTTTGCTTATAAGTGAAAAAAAACCATGCTGAAAACTGTCACGTGTAAATATATATATATATTTTTTTTAGATGTACAGCTAATCAGTTTTCTGGCATTATCAGTCTACATAAATTTTTAATGTTTCTTTAAATAAATTTTTTGTGAGTATTTCGTTTTCTTAAGAATGTTTTGTACATTTTTTGCATGTTGCATGTTAAGATTCCTATTAGCAGAAAAGCATGCTGAAGAAACAGAAAGACATCCTGCAATGGTTGAAGAAACAGATTTTTCTGAAACAGACTCCGACTACCGGATATCCAAATCCCAGTCGACAATTTTGCCGAGGTTTAGTATACCTGTTTGATTTACATGATCCTTTTTTAATATTTCTATTATTAAGTTAACAACGTCAAAATGTTAAACCGATGAATAAGAAAACTATCGCTTTTTAAATGTGACATTGACTGTGGTCTCCAGTTATACCCATGATTCCAGTGAATCACAATATTCGAACTCAATATGGGGAATTCGAAGGGAATTAAATTTTATTTTGATTTATCAAATATTCAAGAAATTGAATTTTGGGAATTATCGCATTGTTTCCAGACTATTCGGATTATGAGTAAATTTAGCTAATGAAGAGTTTGAACGTTTAGCCTTTCTATAAAACTTCTAGTTATGTAGTCAATGTATTCTCATTTTAGTTTGAAAATTTGATTGTAAATGTAAAAGCATTAATTAAAGGGGAATGTGGACTGGTAGCTTTACAGTGGATTTTTGCATTTATTGCAAAATAAAAGCAAGTAATGTGGCTCAATGTACAACACTTAAATTAGGTAAATTCAAAAATAAAGTTTACATATTTGATGGTGTAAACTTTTATTACAACATTGCTCATTGGTATTAGTTCAATTAGATGCAAAAATAGAATGCAAGCACCTTCCATTTCAGCCCTTCATTGATAGGTGATATAACAAATTTATCCCTAATAATTATTGGAACGATTTTTCTACTATTTTAGCTTCAATATTCATTTTTAAGCAAATTTAATAGCTGTGAGAAAAAAAAAATTTGAAATCCTATGTTTTAATGTTGTTGTTTTATTCAGATTGAATGCACAGGAGTCTCCTATTCCAATTCAAAAGTCTGGCAGTATTTCTACTTTATTTGGGGATAGGCTGCGCAAAGGTGATTATTTTCCTGAATTTTAGAAGTATACTTTTATACACTTCTTTATTAAAGAAAAAATTTCATAAGCTCTAATTAATAAATTTCACTTCTAGTTGGTGATGTGAAACGAGCCGAAAGTATGAAAGCCGATCTTAAAAAGCCAAAGAGAACACCGTCGTTTACTACCCGCAGAAGGACTCAGAGTTTTAGAAAATTACAAAAGTTCAGAGGCGATGAATTGGACCAACTTCCACCCGTAGAAATTCAAGGGATCCTCGACAGAAAACATGAGCTCCAAAGTGGTGGAAAGAAAGCGGCCCTTCGATCTTGGAAAACGTTTTATACAGGTATCAAAGCCTTCAATCATAAGTGTTTTTATTCTTACAAAGCTTTTAATGTAACAATCTATCTATAGAAAATGAGTGTTCACTATGCACACCCTGACCATTTGATGGGCTCCAGAGAATAATTAGCACTAATGGTAGCTAACCCCTTCAAAATTATTCATTTTTGAAGTACAGTTGCTATGTGAAACATATGAAAAAAAATACATAAATTTAAATCGACCGTCATTTTTTATAAATTGTTATAGCTGTCAAATTAAGTTGCCACCGAGCTAGGACTAATTAAACTAAACAAAGCAAGTTAGGACCATTTATTTAGTGAATTAATTATTTTTAACATTACGGAATTTAGAATGAACTATCATGAATGGTGAACAGTTGTAAACTTGTTTTAGTTTAAATAAATTATATGATTTAGTCTTATATCTTACAGAGTATTATTTCTGGAATATAAATTGGCTATCAAAACATTATAACTTACCAGAAAATAAGAATTCATTGAATTCCAGGAAAGATAAAAAGTAGATGAATTGGCATAATTCTCCGCTCCCTCTTCCTCTAGGAACCCATGGTCTTACAAAGTAAACTTCTACCTCTGTTATAGAAAGGGGGATCTGGGCTAAAATCACAAAGCAATACTAAGTTGCTTATCTATCAATCCAGTATGATTTATTAGTTTATTGTGTTTTTAATTTTTACTGTGATGTAATCTCCAAGAAGCGGAATTAAGTCAGTACAGTCATCTGTATAGCAACTTCCCTAAGAATTTTCCAATCGTTGAGAATAAGTTGAATCTAACTTCTGATTATGGTTATTTTGGTGACAGTTCTGTGTGGTCAACTTCTCTGCTTCTTCAAGGACCAAGACGATTTCGTAGAAAGTAAAGCGGCTACTTCTCCCATCATCATATTTAATGCTAAGTGTGAAAAAGCCGAAGATTACACCAAACGGAAACATGTTTTCAGGTCGGTTTATGATTGTTTTAATTAACAAATGATACATTTTTTAAATCCATCTACTTTATTAATTTTTTTTTTTTCTGTCACCAGGCTTTGTACTACCGATGGTTCAGAATTTTTATTTTTGGCACCAAACGGAGAAGAGATGGAGGACTGGGTAAACAAGATAACGTTTCATGCTCGTCTCCCTCCTAGTTTACAGTTGATGAGTTATGATGAAAATCAAAAGGTAAATTTTTATTTATACATTTTTTTTACTTCAATAATTATTTGTTAACAGATGATACCAACTGCTTTCATCTCTCCTAGAGGAGTGATCAAAACTAATGTTACACATACAACTTTCAGTATATTACCTTACCATTTTAGCAGTTGTATCTGACTTGAGTTGTCCACAGTTTTCAGTTGGCATTATTGCATATTGCAGTGATTCCGCTGTGTTTTAAAATATATTTTTTCTTCTTTTTATAACAAATAAAAGGACATTCATACAAATTCATTAAGGATGACAGTTTATTTAATAATGACTATTTAATATTATCTCTGGGTTATGTTACTATTTTAAATGTTTCATATTTACTATATTCATATATAGTTAAATTATTTAATAAAAATAAAAATGTGAATACTCTCCAATGATGGGTGGGATTTTCTTCCTCGCCACTTCTTGGTCTATTCTCGGATCATAATCTGTGTGTAGACTAAAGATGTAAGGTAACTAAGATGTGAGATGTAAGACTCCTAGCTTCTCCTAAACACTGGTAATTTATAGACAACCTGCTTCCACCCCACAAAGATGGTTATTCCCTTGTGTAATAAGTTTTTTTAGGGGTATTTCCTGTATTTTTCATTCACAGGCTTTATTTCATAAGAAGGAAAAGTAAGTTTTTTATGACTCTCCATGCCAAAGGTGGCAAAAAAAAAAAAAAAATTCTAAGAGCATAAGTTATAAGAAATACACTTTGCTCCATCACAGTATTGTGTTTTGTGATCCCGATGCTCTAAATACAATGCTTTCTCAATGGCCTGTAGACTCTGCTGATATGCAAATCTGATATATGAGGTGATATGATGGCATGTGATGAATCGAGGTAATAAGAAGAAATAAGAGGTATCTCATACCCTCGGCCATGTTTGCTCATCCGCAAACTGCACAAAATTGTAATCTACAATTCTCTTATCCAGCAATTATAAACAACTCACATCTCCTTTCAAGCATCTATAAACAACTGCTCCCCTCTAATAACTATACACAACTGAACTTCCAGCATTCCTCTCAGCTGATCCAATTACCGACATAGTTCTATCCTGGTGTTACATTCACTTGTTTGAATTTAAACTTTTTATATTATTTAATATTTTATATAATAAAATAATCCTTCTCTCAACCACTCCTTAAAAATAACATTACATTATAGTTTTAAATTTCTCTTCATATTTTTGTAACTTTAATCAATGATTTTTACAGACAGTTTTTATGAATACATTTTGTCTTATGTTACCACAATAGCAGACAACTGTAGCTATCAGATTGACAAAAGTGCTTTTGCTATAAATAAAATAGAATACTATGGGTACACTTCATTTTATTGAAATATACTCTAGTTTAATTGGTTCTATATATCGTTGAATTGGCCAGGAAAAAGATATTCACATTTAATCCTCGATGTCAAACTGTCTCTACTTTTATATAGCTTAATGTTTTTATTACTTTTTTTTTAAATGCTTGAATTATTTTCCATTAGAGTTCACCGTCTGGAGATAGATTGGCTCCAGTCGGGCCTGAAGAAAGTTCTGACTCAAGCCGTGGCTCAACTCCCGAAGCTAGTAGGCGAGGAAAACCTCCGATTCCACCAAGAGGGGCTCCCCCTCCTATTCCTATGAGGTCATCGAATGGTAAGTATTTTTTCTTTTTTAATTTTTATTTCACTTATTATTTCACTCTATTTTTGTGGATTCTTTCATTTTGTAATTTTAGAAGGCTTAGGAATATCTGTGAGACCCGTTTCATCTTTCACACCTCATTCCCCTGGTGGTCCAAATGGCAATCCCAACCCTGAGTGGAGAAATTCGACGCCAGGAAATTTGGAATTCCCATCGACAGGTAAGTACCTTCTAATTTATATTTAGTTTTGCTTATTAGTACAGTCTTAAGTAGTGTAGCTAACGGTAGAGTGTTTGATTGTAGAAGTACCTCCACCTTTACCTTCCTCCGCACCTCCCAATAGGCAGGTAGTTAATCCACCGACACGTGAACCTTGGCCATCAGACGCTGGCTCTTACCGACATGGGACCAGTAAGTACTTCATTATATTTGTGCATAATCCTGTTTAATTGTTATCCAAAGAAAAAAGATGCTGACAGGGCCGGGATTCAAATCTGGAACCTCATGATCTTCCACCTTTCCCACTGAGTCATCTCTACAGACTGTTAGCATAATCTTTCTAATCTGCAATTCTGAAGTCTCATACAACCTCTGAAAAATTGCCTGGATACAACCTAAAGACAATTTCCTTTTAGACGCTTTTCCATCTGAGGGATTCTCAGTCACCTCGATGCTATGGTTCAGAGTCTCTTAGTGGCTCTTGTGCATATAACATCTAATAAAATAAGAGATTAATAATGTTTATTATACAAATTTAAAAATTTTTGTTAGATAATGTTGATTAAGTCACTCTTAGTTATAATAAGATTATATTTTTCATTTAAATATTAATTACAAACAAGTCTATATAATAAAAAAAAAATTTTCACAGTAAACTTAATGTTGAATATGTTTCAATATTCTAATGATTGTTTATTTTTTGTTTTTTACAGTTTATGGAAACGTACCTTCAAAGCAGGTATGACAAGTTTTGTTATTATAAATTGTTTTTTAAGAAGCTCTCTATGGTAAATAATACTTAATTGATAAACCACAGCTGGAAAAATATAGATGTAGTAATAGCTATTTTTTACTAAACAAGGCAGATATCAGAACTCCATTTGTCTTCTTCTATTCTCTCCACTTTCTGGGTGAATGTGTGTCATTTAGTAGACTAAGACTGTGATAGGTAAATTACAGAACAACTAGACATGAATTAATAGAAAATGGCTAATGCAGTCTTAACCACATTTTCTATAATTGTGATATTTTTGGTTTAGTAATAAATGAATTTATAATTTGTGGGTTCCTCTGAATTATAGAAGTTTCTTGTTTTTTCTATTGGTCAGCTGATGTATCTACTATTTCATTGGTGATTTTAAAAAGTATTTTATCTTACATGAAATGACTCTGTCGGCTTCGAAGAGCCCCACACTCTAAAAGTTGGTGAGAATGGCCGGAAAGGAGTCAGTAGTGATGGAGACATTATTATGAGTTGATGAGAGAACTTTCATTTCAAGCAATAAAAGTCCGGCTATCCGATCTAGAATATTTGTTTTAACAAGTTTGTTCATGATGAGTTGACGAAGCAGTACAGTAAATGAATGTGTGTCCGGAAGAAGGGCCTATGTCACGTTTTCCTAATTTTACAAGAGCTTCAATACTGATAACATAGGCCCTTCTTCCACTTCAAGTTTTGTGATTTCTCTCAACGATTGTGATTCTCTTGACCTCTAGCGGCTTCCTTTTCAACTAATAACCATGGCAATACGTACACCACTTGACATAGGCCCTTATTCGACAAAAATCTGAGTTTCGAAAAAATCGTGACATAGGCCCTTCTTCCGGACACACGTTCAAATATTGTTATGCAACTGAAGAGAGGATTCTTCCAACGAGGAGAATTAAAGTAACATTTGATTAGAAGACCTATAATAACATTTTCAAATGAGAATTAGACCTGAACCCTGAGAGTAAATGTAGAAAATTTTTAATTTTGTAAAATATACTATAATTTTTTTTTAATTTACCTAATTTAGTTTACTATTGATGTAACAATCATTTTTGTGCTATAGAATGCGGCATATACAAACAGCAACCACAATCGCTCCGCAACATTACCGTCCGCCCCAGTAGGTGGAACTAATTCAAGTGAAACAAGGAGACCAAGCGAGAGCTCCAGTGAAAACGAACAACAGACAAAAGACACAAGGAAGGACAAGAGGCAGAATGTTCTCTCTTCGTTTTTCCGAAAGAAGAAAGCTCCCCATACATAGAAAATTGGGAAATAATTTATGTTTTATATGTATAGTCAGCTGTTAAGTTGTTTATTTGCAATTTATAGTTTATTTATATATTTATTTCAGATATTAATTTAGGTCAGGCTTATTATTATGATACACTTGTTTTTATTTTATCAAATATATTTTTTTAAAGTATAAACTATGTGAAGCAAAAAAAAAAAAGAATAAATGTTGTCAATGTGAGGGAAAACGATTGTTTTGTAGTGGCAGGCACTGTTGTAAAATATAATTAATTATTTTTTATTTAGTTTATATGACTATTGTAATATACCTGACTAAATATATGTACCTATATAAATATATGTATTATGTTATATCAGTCTATTCCTAGATATACCTTATCTAGTTTATTTTGCTAATAAGGTTTATAATATCCATGTATATATTTAATATATAGTTAAACTGTTATTTCTAAATAACTTGTTGATGTTTACAATCTTTTCACATTGCATGTACAATAAATTGTAACATTCCATTTTCTGGTCTTGAAACATAAAGGAAATGTACCTTTAAAGTCTTCCAGTATTTAATTTCTTTTAATACTGTTGGCGTACGATGTACAAATCAGAAATAATTTAGACGCAATATATAAAGTTGCTTTCTGTTTTGTTTTTAATAACTTATATCTGGAACAGTATTATAATCTTTTTACAGTGTTGTAATAATTTGAAAGGCTATAACTATATATTTTTAATTTAACTAATAATTTTGGTGCCTTAAATGATGTTAATAAGAGAATTTTGACTGTGAATGCCAAATTATTGACACGTCAATATTACAGTTGTAATCTACAAATTACATGAGCGACCTTGTCATAAAATTTTATAAATAAATGTAATACATTTTAGTTACCTAGAAAATAAATGAAAGTTTTATTTATTTTTTTAATGTATTTTCTCAAGATATCATATTTAACTTCCGAGCCTACCTCCTTTCCCCTTCGTGTTATCCTTTTAACAAATCCAAAAGTGAAGTATATCACGGATAAAGCATTTCAAGACTATATGACTAGAAGCTGTTTACAAGCCTTGGCTACAAATCAATACCAATGTTGTAAGCAAACCCCATTATATTCAATGCTATGATCAAATAAGAGGATCCTATACACTGTTTATTTTCTTATCCGAGGAGGGCCCTGAGTGACTGGTGCATAACTGAGATTCCGCTACATAAAAAAAATTGACGAATATAGCTTTTCAATCATGTCAGACCAGTATTTTTTTTTCTTTCAAAGCACTTTTTAAGCTTGAACAAGTTTATTCAACTAATAATTTTGGTGCTTAAATGATGTTAATATGAAAATTTTGACTGTGAATGCCAAATTTTTGACAGGCCAATATTACAGCTGTAATCTACAAATTACATGAGCGACCTTATCATAAAATTTTATAAATAAACTGCACTATACTAAACTAGACTAATATCAACAAGTATTATGAATTGGAAAATTGAAGTAAGGAATATTGCAACATTGGGTATAGGAAACAGTTCTATTTTTGAAACTGTCTGAATTATCACCGTGTACATTATTTCGTTCTTTGAATATTATATGATAATTTTATTTTTTATTCTTTTACTTTAAATTTATTTTATTTACTATTTATTATTAGGTTCTATTAACAAAAATAAATC
Source organism: Acanthosoma haemorrhoidale (assembly GCA_930367205.1). Taxonomy (NCBI): domain Eukaryota; kingdom Metazoa; phylum Arthropoda; class Insecta; order Hemiptera; family Acanthosomatidae; genus Acanthosoma; species Acanthosoma haemorrhoidale. The sequence goes on along the minus strand of OV884011.1, from coordinate 162,822,469 downwards.
TGGCAAAAAGATGAATTTAATTTTACAAACATAAAAAATAAACTTAATTTATTAATTATTTAAATACTTGTCTATAAATTCGATTCCTTTTCTTCTTTAATTTTCTTCATTCTTTAATCAAAATTAATACTTCTTCTCTTCGTCCTATTTCTCTTCCGTTCTGCTTTAAGTCAATAACCACTAACCAACAAAGTTTTTAAGTTTTTCTTACTCACCATCTCAAGCTAATAATATGTATTACCGGCTGATCCCAAAACTAGAGTGTAACTGTGTATGTTCTCTCAGAACCACAACAACAACTAATTATAACTGGCTAAAACTAGAGAGTAATTTTGTGTATGTTCATTATGATACAACAACTATACTATCCTTTGTTTTTTTTTCATACACTCTCACTTGTTTTTATTTTGCCTTCTTGATAAGTTGGATTAAATATTTATATAAAACCTCTACAATATCTAATATCACAACAACATATTATAAAGTTTAATGTAAGATACTTACATTTTGATTTCCCAAATTATTGAAGTTTTCGTAATCTTTGGAAAAATCAGTAGATTAATGACTGCCAAAGAATGTATAAATATACTTTAAGGATTTTTTAATCTCTATCCAAGATTAATTATCAGACCATCTGTGGGTTTACTGTGCTCTCACACAGAGCAATTCTATGTGTCACAAGTTCGGTGGGAGTTTTTTTTTTTACAAGGTCTCGACAGGTAAGATCAAGTGTTAGTAAATGTTAGTTTCCGATATTACCCAGAGCAACTGGGCTAACAGTAATGTGAGTGTATTTAATAATACAAAATATATTTGATATGAGTGTATATTTAGTATTTTAATAATATTAAAGGGGAGGACCAAATTGTCTATGTAAACAGAAAAAAAGAATGATGGTTAATCATAATCGTTGTGAAACCTGAAGTGGGAGGTTCTACTTTTAAACAGGTACGTGGCAATTGTCTGGCGTCATAAAAGTTCTTATTACAGACACAAGGAAGTCAACCCAACTTGCCACCTAAAGGGCTGCTCGGCTTCCATCTAGAAGGTCGCCGGGCTATGGTGGAGTTCTGGTGGCTGTACGACATGGCATTACTTGGAAGGAAGTAGTTCCGCCATTGACAACAGGCGGTGGCAAGCTCCATCACTTGGTGGTTAAGGTAAATTTGGGGAAACCCATTTACCTAACCATCTTGTATCAATCAACAAGGCTAGGAGACTCTTGGTGAAAACCACATTCATAGCCGTATGCCACCAGACCTTCCCCTTCCGCCACAGAGGAACACCACAGAACTCCTTGACAACAGATCTTGTGACCAGACAGCCACATCGCAGCGCTCTAGACATTGTTAGGTCAGGCCACAAGGCAGTACTACATGTTGTGGACGGTAAGTAGAAGGTTTGTACCAGTTTCAATTTTTTTTTGAACATTCAGAAGAAACTAGCAAGATTATTTGTTTAATTTTCACATTAATTAATTAATTACAAATTAGTAATTACATTGGACATTACAGATTACCAGAAGTGGTTCTTCTTGACTCTCTGTATTCCTCACTGTCAGAAGATAATAATGTAATAATGTATAATGTAATAAAAATAATGTTACTTGCTGGCCTCGAAAAGTCCTTGATAGTTATAATTAAATTTAAATAGTCACTCACCTTCAATAAGTTTGTTTATCCAGTCAACATAAGTGGTTACATCGGTGTTGACGGTAGGATTCTTTGGATTACATCCCCATGAGTAAGATGAAAGAGCAACCTGGGTGTATCTGTTAGTGTAGGGATCAAGCCAGACCAACGGACCACCAGAGTCTCCCTGATGTCAGAAAATATTGGTTAGATCTTTGGGTTAAATTACAGGAATTGGTCGCTTCTCGTCAATACTTTTCGCTAGTAGCTAGACTTTAGACTTTCAACAGGGCCTGTTATGTTTTGATTATTATAAATATACAATGTACATAAAGCAAGCAAAAACTTTAAAAGTTAAAACTCTTAAATTTAATTCTTTATATTTAAATTTAATCTGAGGTTCTGTTAATATAAAAAGGAAACTTCTGGCAAAAGGAATGATGTTTATTAACAAATTGATTCATGAGTTACACGTATGTTATAAATTTACAATGTTAAAAAATATAAAGTCACAATGTACCTTACTATTATATTGACTGGCCAGTTTTAATTTGTTTTCTACGCGTGGACTTCTTTGTCGTCTTTGTCTCGAGCGTGAGTGGCTGCCTGGTGCTGAGGGTGGTCCTGGTACGTCTTCTCTGGTTGCCGGGTCAAATTGAATGAGGCTCCGGATTCTCTCTCTCTCGTCGTCCTTGTCCCGTTCCGCTGCCTTCTTGAGTTTTTTAGATCTCTTTTGGTTCAATGCTATTTGCCTTAGATATTATTAACTTTACTTATTTTAAAGCTAACAAATCATATATTAAAGTATTTATATTTAAATTTTGATATTATTTATTTGATAACTATTAATATTAGGCATAACGGCAACAAAAACGTTCATCCTTTTATAACCATTAACCCTGGGTCGTTTTTTACGTTCTTTTACGCTCGCTAATTTCAAATTTATCTCAAAGGCAACATCAAAATATCACAACAATACATACATATTTATTTTAATCTTTTTATTTCAAGGGGTTTTAACTTTTAAAGTTTTTGATTGCTTTATGTACATTGTATATTTATAATAATCTAAACATGACAGGCGCGCCCTGTTGAATGTCGTAAGTCAAGCTACTAGCGAAAATAAACCCCTAGATCATGAACAAAATTTAATTAAAAATGATTTAGATACAAATAAAAAAGAAAATAATGATACAAGTAATAAAAAGGAGAAGGAAGCGGAGGTTATAAAAAGTATAAAGGAACAAAATAAAATTAAAATAACGAACAACTCTAGTGAAACTAAATCGGTAATTAATTGTGATGTAATACGAGTAATTAATAATCATAAAAAGTTAGAGGTTCAACAATTTAAAAAATCTGACCCAGTAAAAACGTTAAGTAAATTTAAAAATACAATAGGTAAAATTATGGATTGGGATCAATTCGAATTTAAATTTCATATAATTTTAGCGAAATCCCCTTTTACGAGTTTAGTGGAAATAACATGAAAATAAATAAAAAGAAAGACTTTAAAAATAATTTCAGGTATGTTTTTAATACCATAGAGTATAATTAGAAAAAAAAGAAGAAAAAGGTTATATTTTATTATTATGAAATAATGCTAATCGGATGACATGTAAAACTTGATCTATATAAACAATAGAAAATTAAAATCAATTGAAAAAACCTAATATAAAAAAATGTCAATCGGACAAAAGAAAAAAACTTGAAAAGTGAAGTTTATTGTAATGTTTAAATGTTAGTATGTTTATTTGTACAATAAAATTTGACAATATGTTAAATCTATCTAAAAACTTGAAAATTAAAATTAATTGAAAACCTTATTATAAAATAATGTAAATCAGACAAGTAAAAACTTGAATTGAACTTTATTGTATTGTATTAAAATAGTATAATGTTTATCTGGACAATCAAATATGTTAACATCTATAGAAAAAATTGAAATTTTAAATTCCTTAAAACCTTATATGAAAATAATGTCAAGTAAAAACTTTGAAATTGAATTTTATTCTAATGTACTAAAATGTTAGTATGTTTAATTAGTACAATCAAGTTGGTAAATGGTAAAAGCTATATAAAAGTTTGAAATTTAAAAGTAATTAATACTTTATTATAAAGATATTGTCAACCCAGCAATGTAAAAACTTGGAAATTATAAATTTATGGTACTATAGTTAAAAGTTAAGATGTCTGTAAGGTACAATTACATTTGTGATGTAAATGGTTGAAACAAAAAATGTAAAATTTTGGTGACACATAATTTGATATTGTCATTTAGTTATAAGAAAATGCAAATTGTTAAAGTGCTAAAAAAGTGAACAGTGAAATCAAAAGTAAAGTGGAATAAAACATTTTTATCGTCAAGCTCAAAAAATTTTTAAATCGGAGCGGACCCGAATGTTGAGATATTAGATATTGTGGAGTTTTTATATAATATTAATCCAACTTATCAAGAAGGCAAAATAAAAACAAGTGAGAGTGTGTGAAAAAAACAAAAGGTAGTATACTGGTTGTTGTGATGATAGAAACACACACAGAATTACTCTCTAGTTTTAGCCAGTTATAATTAGTATAGTTGTGGTTGTGATAATGAAAACACACAGAGAATTATACTCATCTAGTTTTGGAATCAGCCCGTAATACATGTTATTAGCTTGAGATTGTGAGTAACAAAAACTTAAAAACTTTGTTGGTTAGTGGTTATTGACTTAAAGCAGAACGGAAGAGAAATAGCACGAAGAGAAGAAGTATTAATTTTGTTTAAAGAATGAAGACAATTAAAGAAGAAAAGGAATCGAATTTATAGACAAGTATTTATATAATTAATATAAGTTTATTTTATTTATGTTTGTAAAATTAAATTCATCTTTTTGTCAGAATTATTTTTGTTAATAGAACCTAATAGTAAATAGCAAATAAAATATATTTAAAGTAAAAGAACATAATGATATACTTGCAAAGTTTCATGAAAATTCACCAATGTGATAAACAAAATCAGGCAAACTTATCGTCATATAACAACCATCCTTGACAACAACCTTTGTAGGAGAATCTAAAATGGGAAAATTAAAGTGGGGGTAAGTATAGGACGCTAGTATGCAGAGCCTAGAAATTATCAGTTTTAATATTAACCATTGAATTGCTGATAATTCTGTTGTATTCTCGAGTATAAGCATTTTGAGTTATTTTTCTCTTTTATGTAAAATTTCCAAAAAAGAGGAAAATCAATGACCCTTGTGGTTGACTTGCCATAAAACAAACGAAAAACACTAAACCTCAACCTGCACACTCCCGAGCAGTCCATAAGGTCTTTACTCTGATATGTACGGGTAGTATCTACTAGTTTCTGTTACTAGATATTAGATCTTTGTTTAAAATAATTTAATAATCCTTAATAAGAAGGGAGGAGTTATTTGATATAACTTCACAAGTGGTAAAACTTGAAAGAAATTTATCTGATTTGGTGTTGTACTACCACGGCAAGAATATTTCTTAGATCCAAAACTACAAACTTTCTGTTTTAGATAGGTCCTGCGTTTAACCCAGTGTATCCAGTCATAGCATCGCTCTGTTGAGATCAGTTTTAAATCAATTTCAAGCAGTACATCTGATGAAGATCCGTCAGCTTTAGTGTATCCCCAACCTAATATAAAACATTATTTCAAAATATCTTAGTGAAAATAGTAAATGCAATAACAATAGAAATTGAAAATTATTAACCTAATCAATATAATATTTATACCTCTGCAGTATACAGGGCATCTCAAAAAATAAATTATTTAAAAATGTTATCATAAAGTTCACTTTAAACAAAAAAACCAATACGAAGAGTCTACAGAGGAAATATATTATATTAACTATTGGTGTGATTTGATTTAGTATTGGCAATATTTGGAATTTCAGGAGTGGAGTCTTATGGGATATTCAGAATGGGAAGACAAGGCGCCTTCAGAATAGTGTGTTATTTTGGATATTGGAGGTATGGACGAGGATATTATCTCAAGATTAACTAAATCAAAAGGAGTCTTCACTCAGCTGAGAAACATTGGACGGTTCAAGCTAGGTACGGTCTAAGTTGAGATTTTTTCAGATAAACTGCAAGTCCGTAATGCACTGCAGAAGTGAAGCATGGAAGCTCACAAGAAATATATTAAGGATAACCTATAATGAGCTGTGGCAAAGGACATAAGAAATAAGCATAGAATACAGCTGAGTAAAAAAATATACGGCTGGCTCGGACACACCCAGAGAGAAGAGAGAAAAGGAGGCCTTCAAGTGGAACGCCTAAAGCAAAGACTAGACGGGATGCCAAGGCTTAGTTGTAGAATAACTGCAAAGTCAGAGCTCAAGGACCAAGGGAGCAGATGAAGATAGATTAAGAGGCTGAAAGAAAGGTCCGGAGGGATAGAGTGACTTTTTGAGCGCTCAATCTTCATCTAGTAATCAATTGTGATATTTTAATGTTGTGAATTTAGTGATGTTGCCTTTGATTTGAATTTAAATAAGCAATAAATCGAGGATTTGAATTTGAATTTAGTGGGGATAAAAGGGCTGTAAACGACCCGTGGATCAAGAAGGTGCGAAAAGTCAAGGACTTGAAAACCAATATGGTATTAGCGTTGTTCTTCTTTTGATCTCATGAGACAAAGTTGCTAAGTTAAGATTAGAAATATTGTGAAACTTTAAATTTGTTTACGATAAATGGTGATTGGGCATAAAGGAACAGTTGTCAGAAGAGGAACTTTCTCTCAGAAAAAGGATTGAAGTGATAACAAGGGATTTTTTACTAATCGCATGGCAAAGGATAGGAACAAATGAGGAATAAAGGAAAATTCGTCGAAGAACGCAGAAAAATTGATGAAACAGTAGAAAGGGACATGAAAAGTAGTAAATCTGGCCAGTCGCGAATAATAATAAGGTAAAATAATGAAAATTTGTTTTGTAAACCATTGTAGTTTTGTGCCACAGATGAGCTTGTTGAAAAATTAAAGAAAAGTTTTGTAATTGAACAGTTTCCTTTTTGCCAGAATTATTTTTTATATTAACAGAACCTTTAACTCTCAGGTAAAATTAAATAATAGCAAGAAAGATAAAAATCATAACACAATGGACATGAAAAAAATGTATTATGGAGTACAAAATGATTTTATATATTGTCCATTAATCAAACAAAAGCTTTGTATATTATTCATGGGACATTGGACAGACTGAAACACTCGTTAAAACATAATAACGCGAAGAATGGGAAGTTTTCTTTTTTTTTTATACAAATTAACCTTGAATGAAAAAAATATTAACCTGCGAGTTTGACTGATTGGTCTGCAAGGTTGAGTTGCCTGGTAGGCATACAGACAGGTCCAATATACTTGTTATAAGGTATCTTCCATCTGGTGACCAAGATGGTGATGTCATAGTTGTAATCTTCATTCTTATTATTGTAGTTCCCATGAATATTGAACTTTGCAATTGGGATCTCGATGCTTATGCCTGCATGTTAAATTTTAATAATATTTACAATGTCATTAAATATTTTCGTATCAGAATAATCTTTCAGCCGTCTGTATTGTATATATAACTGTTCAGTTAACTAATTGTAGTAAACTAGTTACTTGAAAAATTAGGAGCGAGAATTAATATATAAGATTTCACCAAGACACGGAAACCGCCATCAAGGAAGCTGGGATGTCAAAATGATGGCTGCTCAGACGAAAATCAGTAGATACTGCAAAACAAAAGCGCACCACAGACATAAAAAGCATCAAACAATATAAAAAAAAAAGATTTAACTGGCAAAATGAGTTATTACTTTCTTAATCTAACGAAAGTAGGCTTATAGGAATATAATATATTCGTAATATTCTTTAATTATTATAAATACTAATTTGTGTCAATACTGACTTTCCAATGCCTTCATAGTTTGAAAAAAAACTTACATGATAATAAAAAATGGAAATGAGTAAAGAAGAATAAGGTATAAAATAAATATCCCATAAAGCTGTTTTTTTCCCTCTTTTTTTTGTGGGCTTGTTCTATTACCGCTATCTTGAGGTCCCTGCTGAGCCTAGTCTAAACGTTCTGTTCAAAACATTCAGAAGAAACTAACAAAAAGATTATCTGTCTACTTTTCACTAAAATACATTGGAAATTACTGATTACCAGAAGTGGTTTCTTCTCGGGTGTGCCTTGTTAGCTGGTAGTTAAATACTGGCAAGATGCAGTTAGACTAATAAACGTTTATTATTGACCATATTTATTTACTATTATACTAGAGCCTATGTTTTTATGGTTTCATTGTGTCACGAAGTAGCCAGCTATACAACATATATGCAAACTTCCTATATTAATAGCATACAGGTGTTAAAAAAAGTAGACTCATTAAAGGATTGTAAATATTTTATTAACAGAATATTTCATGGTCTATGTTTTCCAGATTTTGGTTTTTATGAATTCCTTTTTTTTTAAGATTGCAGGCTTTATCTAGAAAAAGAAGAAAGGTAATAAAACGCTTTTGTCAACTATTTATTTATTTGAAATAGTATTTATGACAATAATTTTCATTTAGGTTTTAAATAAAACGAATGTTTGGTTCTCTTTGAAAGCTGGGAAGAGCCCACGCATGTCTTCCTCAGGGGCTACACAGCGATCAGTTCACAACCACAACCTATGGAGGACTCCGAAGATAGAAGATGTCAGGCGAGGCTTCGGTAAATCTTTTACCCATTGAAGAAAAGCATTTGAAGAGAAACGAACATTTTTGTCATTTAAAACCTAAATTATACCATCTCTTTTAAACTGATACCTCATTGTAGATAATTTTTCTGCTTAAAGCTTTCTACAAACTTGTATTCCAGGCTTTGTAACTGAAAAATAAAAATAATGTTACTTGGTGCCCTCGAAAAGTCCTTGATAGTTGTATTTTAATTATTAAAATCACTAACATTGAATAACTTTGTTTATCCAGCCAATGAGAGTGGTTACATCGGTGTTCGCACTAGGAGGCCCAGGGTAACAATCTCCAAATCCGTGAGACACGATAGCAACCTGGGTGTATCTGCTAGTGTAGGGATCAAGCCAAACCAACGGACTACCAGAGTCACCCTGATGTCAGAAAATATGGATTAGATATTTGAATTTTCCTTTCGAGGTTCCATTGAAGTTCCCATGACGCGTGAATCATGAAAGGGAGTATTATTGGCACACTTAATATGGAACTTAATTAATTAGGGAAATTAAAAACATTAAAATTGAACCATTAACACGATTTGACACTTCACAGGAATTGTAATGACAAAATTAATTTTCTTTCTTGATCTGTGCCAAAATTCTCACTCTCGTGATTCACGCCATGCCTTAAAAAGTTAAAACTGCTTAAATTGAAATGCAGAAAATAGAAATATGTATGCATAAAATTTTTTTGAAAGTTTACTAATATAATAAATAAAAACTAGTAACATTATTGCTATAATCTAAAATATATAAAATACTAAGGATTGAGGACGCTAGTACGCAGAGCCTAGAAATCATCAGTTTTAATTTTATCATCCGAATTGTTGATAATTCTGTCGTATTTTACCTCCAGGCTCAGCAAGTACTAGGGCTTCCATAATAAGAGATGAGAAATTACTTAATAAAACTTCACAAGTGGTTAAATTTAAGAAAAATTTATCTGATTTGATGTTGTACTGACAAAGCAAGGCAATTTATCTGTTCCGGCAGTGCAAATTTTATGATTTAGAGAAATATTCATAGGTTTAGCCCAATTAAGGCATTCCTGTGTTGATATCACTTTCAAATCAGCTTGAAGAAGTACATCTGAGGCAGGTCCATTATGTTTAGTGTATCCCCAACCTAATACAAAACATCATTTCAAAATATAGTGAAAATAGTAAATGCAATAACAATAGAGATTAAAAAATATTTACCTAACCAATATAATATTTATACGTCTGCAGTATATATATCATCCCAAGTATTAATTATTTAAAACAATAATCATAAAGTTACCTTTAAAGAAAAAAATAAATATCAAGTGTCCACAGAAGAAATATATTATATCAATTAGTGTTGTGATTTGGGTAATGCAATATTTAGACCATCAGGAGTAAAGTCATATGGGATATTCAAAATAAAAAGACAACAAACCATAGGTTAAAACACAAAGAAATATAGGTCATCATTTAAAGCTGCACCTGGAATCAGGAAGGATGAAATCATCTCCATAGCTGCCCACTAGCAAATTGCGTAATCTTAACCACATTTAAGTCATCCCATGAAGCCACTTGAATGCAGGTGCCTTCATAACTGCCCACTAGCAAATTTCATAATCACTACCACACCCAAATCATCCCATAGAGCCACTCGAATGTAGGTGCCTTCATAGCTGCCCACTAACAAATTTCATAATCACTACCACACCCAAATCATCCCATAGAGCCACTCGAATGTAGGTGCCTTCATAGCTGCCCACTAGCAAATTTCATAATCACTACCACACCCAAATCATCCCATAGAGCCACTCGAATGTAGGTGCCTTCATAGCTGCCCACTAACAAATTTCATAATCACTACCACACCCAAATCATCCCATAGAGCCACTCGAATGTAGGTGACTTCATAGCTGCCCACTAGCAAATTTCATAATCACTACCACACCCAAATCATCCCATAGAGCCACTCGAATGTAGGTGCCTTCATAGCTGCCCACTAGCAAATTTCATAATCACTACCACACCCAAATCATCCCATAGAGCCACTCGAATGTAGGTGCCTTCATAGCTGCCCACTAACAAATTTCATAATCACTACCACACCCAAATCATCCCATAGAGCCACTCGAATGTAGGTGCCTTCATAGCTGCCCACTAGCAAATTTCATAATCACTACCACACCCAAATCATCCCATAGAGCCACTCGAATGTAGGTGCCTTCATAGCTGCCCACTAGCAAATTTCATAATCACTACCACACCCAAATCATCCCATAGAGCCACTCGAATGTAGGTGCCTTCATAGCTGCCCACTAACAAATTTCATAATCACTACCACACCCAAATCATCCCATAAAGCCACTCGAATGTAGGTGCCTTCATAGCTGCCCACTAGCAAATTGCATAATCACTACCACACCCAAATCATCCCATAGAGCCACTCGAATGTAGGTGCCTTCATAGCTGCCCACTAGCAAATTGCATAATCACTACCACACCCAAATCATCCCATAGAGCCACTCGAATGTAGGTGCCTTCATAGCTGCCCACTAGCAAATTTCATAATCACTACCACACCCAAATCATCCCATAGAGCCACTCGAATGTAGGTGCCTTCATAGCTGCCCACTAGCAAATTTCATAATCACTACCACACCCAAATCATCCCATAGAGCCACTCGAATGTAGGTGCCTTCATAGCTGCCCACTAGCAAATTTCATAATCTTAACCACACCTATGTCATGCCATAAAGCCAGTCGAATGCAGACGTATTCATAGTTGCCTACAAGCAAATTGCATAATCTTAACCACACCTATGTCATGCCATAAAGCCAGTCGAATTCAGGTGACTTCATACCTGCCAACATGCAATTGGCGTAATCTCAACCACACCTAAGTAATCTCATAGAGCCACTCGAATGCAGGTGCCTTCATAGCTGCCTACAAGCAAATTGCATAATCTTAACCACACCTATGTCATGCCATAAAGCCAGTCGAATTCAGGTGACTTCATACCTGCCAACATGCAATTGGCGTAATCTCAACCACACCTAAGTAATCTCATAGAGCCACTCGAATGCAGGTGCCTTCATAGCTGCCCACTAGCAAATTGCATAATCACTACCACACCCAAGTCATCCCTTACAGCCACTCGAATTCAGGTGACTTCATACCTGCTAACATGCAATTGGCGTAATCTCAACCACACCTAAGTCATCCCATAAAGCCACTTGAATGCAGGTGCCTTCATAGCTGCCCCCTAGCAAATTGCATAATCTCTACCACACCTACGTTATCCCACAAAGCCACTTGAATGCAGGTACCTTCATAGCTGCCCCCTAGAAAATTGCATAATCTCAACCACACCCAAGTCATCCCTTAGAGCCAATCGAATGCAGGTGCCTTCATAGCTGCCTACTAGCAAATTGCATAATCACTACCACACCCAAGTCATCTCTTAGAGCCACTCGAATGCAGGTGCCTTCATAGCTGCCCACTAGCAAATTGCATAATCACTACCACACCCAAATCATCCCATAGAGCAACTCCAATGAAGGTGCCTTCATAGCTGCCCTCTAGCAAATTGCATAATCTCTACCACACCTACGTTATCCCACAAAGCCACTTGAATGCAGGTACCTTCATAGCTGCCCCCTAGAAAATTGCATAATCACTACCACACCCAAATCATCCCATAGAGCCACTCGAATGTAGGTGCCTTCATAGCTGCCCACTAGCAAATTTCATAATCACTACCACACCCAAATCATCCCATAGAGCCAGTCGAATGTAGGTGCCTTCATAGGTGCCCACTAGCAAATTTCATAATCACTACCACACCCAAATCATCCCATAGAGCCACTCGAATGTAGGTGCCTTCATAGCTGCCCACTAGCAAATTTCATAATCACTGCCACACCCAAATCATCCCATAGAGCCACTCGAATGTAGGTGCCTTCATAGCTGTCCACTAGCAAATTTCATAATCACTACCACACCCAAATCGTCCCATAGAGCCACTCGAATGCAGGTGCCTTCATAGCTGCCCACTAGCAAATTGCATAATCACTACCAGACCCAAGTCATCCCTTAGAGCCACTCGAATGCAGGTGCCTTCATAGCTGCCCACTAGCAAATTGCATAATCACTACCACACCCAAATCATCCCATAGAGCCACTCGAATGAAGGTGCCTTCATAGCTGCCCACTAGCAAATTTCATAATCACTAACACACCCAAATCATCCCATAGAGCCACTCGAATGAAGGTGCCTTCATAGCTGCCCACTAGCAAATTTCATAATCACTACCACAACCAAATCATCCCATAGAGCCACTCGAATGAAGGTGCCTTCATAGCTGCCCACTAGCAAATTGCATAATCACTACCACACCCAAATCATCCCATAGAGCCACTCGAATGAAGGTGCCTTCATACCTGCCAACATGCATTTGGCGTAATCTCAACCACACCTAAGTCATCCCATAAAGCCACTCGAATGCAGGTGCCTTCACAGCGGCCTACAAGCTAAATGCATAAGCAGAACACTGCTTTAAGGACTAGTGGGGATGTTGAGACTTTATAGTAAAAGAACTTTCGAGATATTTCTCGAGGTGGAAGGGGGGAGTTGGTGATGGTTAGAATACAATAGGAAGTTTGTTAGGGAAGGTTTTTTCAAAAGGCCCTAGTGTTGATCTAATAATTTAGGCACTTAAAAGAAGCTTTTATGCAGTAACCAAAATTTTTGTCATATTTTTGACCAACCAAATGAATTTTTCATACAATATTTATTGTTCTTCATGGGACATTGGAAAGACATAAACACTGGTGAAAAACATAATAATGGGTATTATCCAAAGAAAAAGTTTCTTATGGCTCATAGAATAAGAAAAATATTTACCTGTGAGTTTGAGGAATTGCCCTACAAGGTTGAGTGGCGTGGTAGGCATGCAGACAGGCCCTATAAACTTGTTAAAGGATATCATCCAGGCGGTGACCACTATTCCGATGTCGTATTTAAGACCAAACTTTCTCGTGTATGACTTATGCACAATGCGTAGGGCGATTGGAATTTCCATCCTTCTGCCTGCAAGTTAAGTTTAAAAAATGAATTGCAAATGTCAATTTTTACACTAGCCTAGGATAGAATATATTTAGAAGTATCACCGCCGTTAGACTTGAGATTGTGGACGCCAAGAGCAAGTTTCACGGGATTAAGTATCGGGCTGTACGCGGACTCTATGCAGTGAGCTGCCGACAGAGCATGCCAAGGTGTGATGATGCTCGCACCACCTCCAAACGAGTTGTCATGCGTAAGTAAAGAGGCCATCCAGGGATACTCGTTAGGCAAGGTCTCGTTGCCTCCGACGATCCTCCTATCCTTATTTTTCATATTATCAAAACGTACCGAGTTGGTCCAACCGCATTGACAGCTTAGCCGTCCCCAATATGCAGCTGTAGCATTGGAGAGCAGAACAAGGATGACGAGTACCATATGTGATTTCATCTCCTCTGTTAATAAGAGGTGAGAATTAGCGGCAATGCAGTGAAACATACGTTAACCTATGTACAATGCATTCATGAACATAAATTGATTGATGACCTAATCTACATTAACTTTAATGAACCCTTGTCCTGTGTCTCTCATGAACCAACTTCTGTTGCAGATCTGAAACTGCATGATGCCCAGTCTGCTTGGGTAAGATTACCTCAGTTCATTTGGTTGGTATATATTGTTGTGATATTTAGATGAGTTTGTGATGTTGCCTTTGATATAAACTCAAAATTAGTGAGCGCAAAAGAACAGTAAAACGACCTGTGGGTCATGGCTATGAAAGGATGAACATTTTTGTTACCGTTATGTCTAATATTAATAGTTATCAAATAAATAATATCAAGAATTAAGTATAAATAATTTAATATTAGATTTGTTAACTTTAAAACAAGAAAAGTTAATAATATCTGAGACAACGGGCATTGGGAAACCAAGAAAGTTAAAAATCCAAGATGGCAACAGAGGGAATAAAAACGAGGAGAGCCGAGAGATCATCCTTGTTCAATTGGACCCGGCCACGAGACAGGAAGGTTTGGAGAGACGCAAGCCCAGGGACGTGCAAGGACCTCGTGGCGAAAAAGACAACAACGAAGCAACGAACAGCAAAGGATGCACAACTTAGTAAAACTGGCCAGTCGCGATAATAGTAAGGTACATTTTATGTTTAGTTTTTAACATTTTAATTTTATCATGTACGTGCTTATATGTATATTAAATCCATGAATCAGTTTGTAATTAAACAATTTTTCTTTTGCCAGAATTCTTTTTTATATTAACAGAACCTCTATAAAACCTCAGATTAATAAAAAATATAAACAAGAAAGATAAAAAACATAATATTATATATATATCTGTATGCGAGCTGGTTTGAATACTATAGATGAGAAAGGCCTGTTGATGATTTGGAGGTTACCGTTTTCTGATCAGTTGACCGGAAGTTCTCAGAAGACGCTGGAAGATCGGCTAAGACACCCTCTATTTAATCCACACCACACATCGGATGGCAACGCTCTGCCAATCAAATCCAGGAGTGGAGAAGCGAGCTTTCTTTTGACCGATAGAATGGGGATAAGAACATGTAGCTCTGAAAACATCAATGAAGAGTAGGGGTGGAGCAGTCAGTCAATGTCTTTCCCCGAACAAAGGCTCCCGTGTCAAGTTGAATGGTTATTTCATTTTGTTAAGTGTAAGGAAGTTATAAGTTAAAGTTTTGTTTTCTATTAATAAATTTGTTTTATTATTATTAAATAATAAACAAATAAATAAATTGACAAACAAACACACCATTGAATAATGAACACAATTAATAAATTATTGCATGGTATTTCGAAAATTGAATTTTAAATATTAAACAGTCAACTATCCCATAATTTATTAATTTTGTTCATTATTCAATCTGTATTTTCAATGGTATGTTTATTTATCAATTTATTTATTAGTTATTATTAATGTTTACGCCTGTAATTCGTTTATTTTGTTTATTGGAAAAAAAAAAAAAAATTATCATTCATTGTTTAAGCCCGAATAAGGGGCCTTGCGCTGACAAGTAATTATCTAACAAAGTACCCTCGTAAAATTTATTATAAAAAAAAAGTGTAAATTAGAGATAAATATTTTTTTTTTTGTATTTGTTTAGTTTTATATAAAGAATTAATAATTATTGATAATATTATAAATGTTCTAAGAATATCTTTGTGTTTCGAATGTGAGTGTATTGATTTTGTTTTAAGTGAAATATGTTGGAAAGTAAACAAAACGAATAACGGTACGGGACGCCTCCGAGGCCCCGTAAGACCCTACATCCTTTATAGAGGATTAAAAGGACGGAGCATCGGGATAAGTCGCTCGCAGTCAGTGTGGATCCAGTCCTGAGTTGGCCAACACCCACCAGAGTGCCCCCCCCCCTCATCCCACCGCCTTCTCGGCCTGTTGTTGACTTATCGCCGCCTTATCGACCTATGGTTTATGGGGAGCACCTCTGGTTGGAAATTCGACTTGGAACAAGTATGGATATGGGCATATCGATCATCGACTCACCGATTCCATCCACCTGGAACTTCACAGCTGATTGACTAATCCCCTATCTAGCTACGACAGGTAACCTCGATGGACGTAGCTTTCACGTACCGAGGGTTTATGTTGTTTGTTTACGTCGTTCATCAGTTTACACCAAATAACACCAAACTATTCATGCGTATAGATAAACACGGACAGTGCTGTATTTATTTCGTTCTAATTCTTCGATCAGCAGACTTGAAGTTAATAAAACTCTGGTTTACAAGTTTCAAGTTTAGTAAAATTTAAGTATTTTTTCTGTCCAATAGTTTAAGTATTTTTTTTTTGTATCAAATAGTCTAATTATTTTTTCTATCAAATAGTTTAATTATTTTTTCTATCAAATAGTTTAATTATTTTTTCTATCAAATAGTTTAATTATTTTTTTCTATCAAATAGTTTAATTTTTTTTATCAAATAGTTTAAGTATTTTTTTTTTCTTTTAATCAAATGCTATTTGTTTATTATCATCCAATAAATGTCAGTAATCTAAATCTGTCTTTCCAAAGTACTTGCACCCCGCTCTGTAAAGGTGCCCTTATCGGGCTTATTGCAATTTCGTTCTTCTTTATTTTTTTTCTTTCATTTCCCTGCATTAATGTTTCCGTGGTTTGTTTGAACCCCCCGCAGTTGATATCTCGTTACCTTCTTTCATGATCACACAAAACCGGCATAATTGACACGGGGTTGGAGAATTACACCTTTCCATTTTGTTCTTGATGGTGTCGCTCTCCCCAACATTTTGGTCCTCCGGGCCGGATCTTTAGTTTATTGTATTCAAGAGTTTTCTTTCGCTACTTTATTGGCCCATCATTTCTTTGTGTTTTTCCCTTACACCTTACACCATGCCAGCCAAAACGGATCCATGTAAAGATACATCTCGTTATGAGGAAGTACTTGAAGAGGTTGAAGATCTTGCGGATGATATTGAAAAATCTTCGTATATTGGAACTAAAGCGGTTGAGTAAAAAACTTTCTGTAGACTTCTCCACTCATCAAACCTTAAAAGAAAAAACCTATACATTATATTATGAAACTATTGCTTTTGGACTACCTACACCGCAAGATACAACTCTTGAAAGTCATGAAACCACGATTGGCGAATCCCAAAAACAAGCCTTTTTTCGAAAACTACCTTCTATTAAGGTTCCGACTTTTGACGGAAGTATTACAAATTGGCCCACTTTTAAAGACACCTTTACTTCTTTGATTCATTCGAATTCTGATCTTGATTCAGTCCATAAATTTCATTATTTGAAGTCTTCTTTAACTGGCACAGCCGCCCAAGCTGTAGCGGCAATAGAAATTTCATCCTCCGGATACAATCAAGCATGGCAAATATTAACAAAACGCTTTGATAACAAAAGAATTTTGGCAACCCATCATCTTATGAAGATTTTGAACTCTAAACCACTCATAAAGAACAACTTATCCGCTTTGGAACAGTTTTCTGCGGTAGTACTGGAGAATGCTCAAGCATTTTTAAATTTAAATTTAGCCAATCCTGCAGAATTTATTTTGTGCATTTTAGGACTTAGACTATTGGACTCGAAAACTAAGGAACAATTTGAAGCAAAATTTTCCACTCCCACCCAACTTCCTGGGCTCATCGATTTGACTGAGTTCATACAACAACAACATTTACAATTACAATCTAACGCTATGATGACTCCGAATGTTAACACGAATTCAAAACCCATGCCCACCACCAGACACGTTTTAATGACCGTCGGACCCTCTCAGGACGCAACACCAAAATGTCCTATATGTTCGGGAAACCATCGAATTTTCGATTGTGCTCAATTTCGTACATCCTCTCCTCGAGAACGCTACCTCAAGATTAAAGCTCTAAATCGCTGCTTGAATTGCCTTTCGTCGGGACATAACTGTCGTGAGTGCCCTTCAGCAAACTCTTGTCGTCGCTGCAGCATTAGACACCATACTCTTCTACACTATCCCAACCAAAGTGGGCATGTTTCAAACCAGGCTCCTTTGACTTCTCGAAAGCCTCAGCCAAAATCCTCGTTCCATGAACCCAAGGGAAACTCAAGAGATCGTCCCTCGTCCACACCGCTTGCTTCAGCATCAACTCCCCAAGTCATTGAACATGCATTGTTGTCGTCTACTCCCGTTAAACGAACCAATATCCTGTTAGGCACTGCCGTCGCTCATGCTCAAACTGATGACGGACGATTCATTCCACTACGGGTTTTATTGGACTGCGGTTCGCAACGTTCCTTTATAACTACCGACTGTGCTCGTAAGTTATCACTACCCTTTCGATATGAACAACATCGTTTGCGGGGACTTGGAAATCAAGATGTCATGAAAAGTAATTCCACTGTACAGTGTGTCCTAGCTCCTAATCGTAGAGATGCACCAAAGATAAGTACTTCAGCTGTTGTCATTGACCAAATTTGCTCGAATATGCCCTCCAGTCGAATTACACCGGACATACATCGATACCTCCAGGGTTACAATCTTGCTGATCCCGATTTTTACCAGCCAAAACCCATCGATTTTCTACTGGGCGCGGATGTATTTGGTGACGTTTTTCTGGGGGATTCAGTAAAACTCCCCGACGGCATGCCTTACGCTATGAATACCATTTTTGGGTGGGTATTGGTAGGGAAAATCCCTGCCCTCGAAACTCAGCAGGGAACCTCGCTTTTGGTCACCTCAAGTGCGGTAAACGATTTAACTCATCTTATTTCGAAATTTTGGGAGATCGAAGACATCACCTCTACGACTCACATTGATCCTTTGACAGAAAAATGTGAAGCACACTTCGTAGAAACACACTCCAGAGATGATCGGGGCCGCTATGTGATAAATCTACCATTTCAAGACGATCCTAGAGGTCTAGAAAAATCCAAATTTGGGGCAATCCAACGATTTAAAACCTTAAAACGCAAATTTTCTAATAATAAGGAGTTTAAGATCTACTACGATCAAGTCATTAAGGACTACTTACAAAAGGATTATGCCAAGCCTGGAATGGAGCCTGGGTTGTGCTTCTTACCGCATCACGGAGTAACAAAAAATAACTCTCCATCGAAATTGCGCGTAGTCTTTGATGGCTCCTTTCGTACTACGGCAGGCTCATCATTTAATGACTGGCCCAAAACTACAGAATGACATACGAGAAGTTTTGCTTCGCTTTCGAGTTCACCGCTACGCCTTCACAACGGACATTACTCAAATGTATTTACAAATTTTAGTATCACCGGCTGATAGCGCGTTTCTTCATTTTTTTTATCGTTTTGATACTACCGATGCTGTACAAGAGTATCAATTTGGACGTTTACCCTTTGGATTGGCGTGCTCCCCATATCTGGCTATTAGAGTATTGTCTCCGCTGGTGCAGGATGAAGGAGATCCTTTCCCTCGAGCTGTCCAAACTTTAAAAACCAATATTTATATCGATGACATTCTTACGGGAGCGGATACTCTGGAGGAAGCCATTTACTTACAAAAGGAATTGATTACATTACTCAATAAAGGGGGATTTGAATTAAAAAAGTGGGGTAGCAATACAAAAGAGCTTTTGGAAAATGTATTGTCGAGTAACTTAATAAGCTCTGTTCCTTTATCTGACATGGAAGACAATGTTGTAAAAGTTTTGGGAATGAAATGGGACCGCTGTCAAGACATACTTGCTTATGAAGTACAACTAAAAGATTTTCCAACTACTAAACGAGGTATTCTGAGTTGTATTGCTCGCATGTACGATCCTTTAGGCTACATTTCTCCCGTCGTATTTAAGGCCAAGCTAATTTTACAGGAACTCTGGAAGTTAAAAGTGGACTGGGACGACCCGGTCCCGACACATATTGTTGAACTCTGGACAGCATTTTTCAATGGCCTACCACATTTAAAACCCATCCAGATTCCTCGTTGCCTCATTCCTGATATAGTTCAACATATTACGTTGATTGGGTCTACCTTCGTGTTGAATTGAAAAAGGGCAATGTTGCAACCCATCTTTTAATGGCAAAAACAAGATTAGCGCCTTTGAAATATATGTCGATTCCTCGGCTGAAGTTATGTGCTGCCTTATTACTAGTGGAGATTTTGCATTTCTTGAACAAATTTCTTTCTGACCTGTCGATTGGAAACCGCTTTCTTCTTTCCGATTCCTCCACTGTACTAGCATGGCTTCAAACCCCAAGTCTCAACCTTCAAACTTTCGTCGCCAACAGAGTGGAAAAAATATTAAGCCAGTCGCCTTCTTCATCCTGGTACCATGTGGGGTCAAAGGATAATGCCGCTGAATTAGCGTCTCGGGGTTGGGATCCTCTTATGCTTGCCAAACAATCATCCTGGTGGAAAGGTCCTACATGGCTGCAGTCAAATATCAACGAATGGCCTATCAAATCTTTTAGGAATTCCGACATTATGGATCTCGACTTGCCTGAACTCAAAAGGGTTACCACCTTGCTATCACTGGGAAAATCCTCGTATGTAGAGGAATTCGACTTATTTGCATGCAGGGCCCTAACTGCTACATTCCTTGATCAGACGCCACTACTGGATTTTATCAGCCCGTAAGCTAATCCGATCTAGAATTCATCAATGTTTAAAGTGCCACCGCATTCGAGTAGCTAACTATTCACCATTAATGGGTAACCTTCCAATATCGCGATTTGAACAGGGCAGGGCATTCCTAAACACCGGAGTGGATTTTGCGGGACCCATTTTAATCAAAGAGTCTACCCGACGTAAATCAGTTGTAGGAAAGGCCTATTACTGTTTGTTCGTGTGTCTGGGCACCAAAGCACTACACATTGAAGTCGTGTCCCAACTATCAACGGAAGCATTTTTGGGCACTCTAGACCGATTTATCGCTCGTCGGGGACTTCCTAGTAAAATCTTTTCAGATAATGGTACAAATTTCGTGGGTGCCAACCGCCGGTTAAAAGAATGGGAGAGTTGGTGGAACCATCACCAAAATCAAAATACCATAGAGCAACATCTGGGTAGACGTGGAGTAGTTTGGAAGTTTAACCCCCCCTCAGCTCCACACTTTGGTGGATTGTGGGAGGCGGGAGTTAAATCACTGAAATTTCATCTAACCCGCATTTTAAACGAACATCCATTAACATTTGAGGAAATGGCTACCATCGCCGCGAGAGTCGAGGCTGTACTGAATTCCCGACCGTTAATTCCCACGTCATCAGATCCAGAGAACTTTGACGTTCTAACACCAGGGCACTTTCTCATAGGGGAACCTCTGGTGTCGGAACCAGAGCCCGATTTTTCTGACCAGGTACCTCACCTTTTATCTCGGTGGAATTTCCTGAGAAAATGTGTATGGGATCTGTGGAAACGATGGAGGCTAGATTATATTGCGGGATTACGAAACCGGATCAAATGGACGGTTAACAGTAAAAATGTGGTTCCTGGAACTATGGTCACTTAAAAGAACCGAATTCACCTCCCCTCTCTTGGCCCGTGGGCCGTATCCTGGAGTCCTATCCAGGTCAAGATGGTATTGTGCGAGTGGTGAAAATTAAAACTTCTGCTGGGGAATATGTCCGACCTGTTACCCGATTAGCACCCCTTTTTCCTCAAGATGAGCCGCAAAATCCTCCCATTACTTCTTAATCCCTAAGTAATGGGAAACACCGTGTTGGTCCCAGTATACGAATAGGCCATCAGTGTTTCCTGCTTGTCGTAAAAGGCGACTAAAGGAGCCACCCTTCCTTACAAATCCTTCTTTCCACCTGTCCTTTGACATCCATGTACCCTAACTTGTCCCATATGTAAATTTTGGATAAAATTTGGTGGGCGGTATGTTTACGCCTGTAATTCGTTTATTTTGTTTATTGGAAAAAAAAAAAAATTATCATTCATTGTTTAAGCCCGAATAAGGGGCCTTGCGCTGACAAGTAATTATCTAACAAAGTACCCTCGTAAAATTTATTATAAAAAAAAAGTGTAAATTAGAGATAAATATTTTTTTTTTTTGTATTTGTTTAGTTTTATATAAAGAATCAATAATTATTGATAATATTATAAATGTTCTAAGAATATCTTTGTGTTTCGAATGTGAGTGTATTGATTTTGTTTTAAGTGAAATATGTTGGAAAGTAAACAAAACGAATAACGGTACGGGACGCCTCCGAGGCCCCGTAAGACCCTACATCCTTTATAGAGGATTAAAAGGACGGAGCATCGGGATAAGTCGCTCGCAGTCAGTGTGGATCCAGTCCTGAGTTGGCCAACACCCAACAGAGTGCCCCCCCCCCTCATCTCACCGCCTTCTCGGCCTGTTGTTGACTTATCGCCGCCTTATCGACCTATGGTTTATGGGGAGCACCTCTGGTTGGAAATTCGACTTGGAACAAGTATGGATATGGGCACATCGATCATCGACTCACCGATTCCATCCACCTGGAACTTCACAGCTGCGTATTCATGCGTATAGATAAACACGGACAGTGCTGTATTTATTTCGTTCTAATTCTTCGATCAGCAGACTTGAAGTTAATAAAACTCTGGTTTACAAGTTTCAAGTTTAGTAAAATTTAAGTATTTTTTCTGTCCAATAGTTTAAGTATTTTTTTTTTGTATCAAATAGTCTAATTATTTTTTCTATCAAATAGTTTAATTATTTTTTTCTATCAAATAGTTTAATTATTTTTTCTATCAAATAGTTTAATTATTTTTTTCTATCAAATAGTTTAATTTTTTTTATCAAATAGTTTAAGTATTTTTTTTTTCTTTTAATCAAATGCTATTTGTTTATTATCATCCAATAAATGTCAGTAATCTAAATCTGTCTTTCCAAAGTACTCGCACCCCGCTCTGTAAAGGTGCCCTTATCGGGCTTATTGCAATTTCGTTCTTCTTTATTTTTTTTCTTTCATTTCCCTGCATTAATGTTTCCGTGGTTTGTTTGAACCCCCCGCAGTTGATATCTCGTTACCTTCTATCATGATCACACAAGACCGGCATAATTGACACGGGGTTGGAGAATTACACCTTTCCATTTTGTTCTTGATGGTGTCGCTCTCCCCAACAATTAATATATCAGAAATAAATTAGTATAAGAATTGTAAAAGTTGCGTAATAACCACTTTATTATTATAGGCAAAGGATGATGAAAAGGGCTTGTTTGGTTTTCATCAAGTTTATCCATGGAAAGCGTCGCAACATATTACTTATGTCTGCAGTAGATACATTTGAGGAGGTTGTTGTTGACTATTTTAGACATGTGGTGAAATCTGATATTTGGCTAAGTCGCTAAATGTCTTACTTAAGCTGTCGACATCAACCTCAAACTCTCATAAGTCTATTGCAGACACACAGTTTGTCAAAGTTCAGTACATGGGACTTGTTTTTACATATAAGCGTATCAGACCTTCCAAGATAAAGTATGTCAGTGAAATTGAACCACCGTCTTGTGCATATGAATTTCAGACCTTTTTAGGCACAGTTACAATTATAAACAAATTTATTCTTACTTTTTAAAATTAACTGCAACTGTATGAAAATACTTAAATAAGGTAAGAAAACACATGACTTGAAGTTATTAGAGGCTTTTGTGAAAATAAAACAACTGGTCACTAATTCACCAACTATAAAAACATTCAACCAAAAATAGAATATCACCATCCAATGTGATGCACGTAAAGAATCTGCCTGTTGAAAAACAAATCACATTACAAATTAATTAAGTTTATTTTGCCTCAAGGAGCCTCAATAAAACTAAAGAAAAATTAAGTGAAATAGAAAAGGAAATGATGTGTCTCTGTTTTGCAGTTAATGGGTTTCCTCATAAAATTAATAGCCGCAGTGAAGTAATAATATTTACCGATCATAAACTCTATTAGGATATCTATAAAAATAATGCTCTCACTCAATGAATGCAATTAAAGATTTTAAATATGATTTTTCTCTTGGATTTATATCATGTTCTCAAATGTTTATATCTGACGTGCTTTCGAGAGCTCATCTTAAGGTAGTAGGACCTAAATATGAGGATATGTCAACAATAGGTCATTCCCTCTCCATAGCAGGATAACTAGCTTTACCTGGACATGAGTTGGAAAGTCTTTGAAAAGCAACACCAAGTATTGCTACATCTGTAACCTTAAAAGTATTTATACTTAAAGGTTGGACCGTAAACAGACTTGAATATTTTCTATGATATGAAAGATGATTTCCTTTAAAATATGGATTAATCTTTTATGATGCCACCTAATCGACGTAGAAAAATTATTGAAACAAAATCTTCCAAGATCAAGGAATTTCCTTCTATACCAAGAATTCCAACTGTAGTTACATAGCTGATGGTATGTATGCAAACCAAAATAGAAGATAATAATTACAAATGTTCAATTGGCCGAATATCCATATTAATAATGTTTAACAACCTTTTATTCCCAGACCTCTTATGTCAATGATCATGCACGATATACTAACTTGATTGAAAATACAGCTAAAGGTCTCCAGCAATTTTAGAATGCGATCATGAGAAAAGTGGTCAGACATAGCATCATCTCAAGAGGTTAACGAACGCTGACCTACCTGCACGTGATGCTTGGTATGGCGTCGGGTGGTGAGTTCATCCACCGGAGATACGTTAAGTTTTTTTGTCTCGACACAGCACCTAACAAACCCAGTGTAACACTATGACCCCACCACCCTTCCCACATCGATGGCAAAAGACTGTTGGGGAACATTATGTTAAGATTTTGTTTGTTAGATGTAAGTTAGTTTTAAGTTTTATGATTCATAAGGTGAGGCCACCAATTTTTAAACATGTATTGACAATGAATGTATAATGTACATTACACCTTTGTAACAAACACAAATGATAATTATTATTAATAAGTATTTACGAACAATATCTAATCATTAGTAAATATAAGAAAATTATACTTGTACTCATGGTTAGGTGAATTGACTGGCTAAATATCATAAATGAAACTATTCTCATTGTTATGCAAGCTGCACATCTATTTAGTTTTTAATTGCTGTTAAACCAGTTTATAGCCGATTGTACATGAATAAGTATCAAATAAAGATTTTAGTTCTTTATCATTGTAGTGTTGTCAAACTTTACTTACCAATTTTGCTTATGTACCTTGTGTAAGCCATGTAAAAGTCATTCAGGAACATAATATGTTATATATTATATGTATTAATATCATAATACACATTAAATTTACTGAACCCTTCAACTGTGACTCTCGTAAGCTAACTTTCGTCGTAGATCTGAAACCACATTTATGATCAGTCTGCTTGGGTAAGTTTTCCTTTTTTTTTTAATATACATTTATCTATTTATTTTATTATTATGGGTGAGTTAAAGGTTTTTGAAGACGATTGGCTTGATGAAAAAGAGTTGTAAGGTTTTCACCAAGTTATATTTTTGGTTATTTC
Source organism: Acanthosoma haemorrhoidale (assembly GCA_930367205.1). NCBI lineage: Eukaryota > Metazoa > Arthropoda > Insecta > Hemiptera > Acanthosomatidae > Acanthosoma > Acanthosoma haemorrhoidale. The sequence continues at coordinate 162,797,125 of OV884011.1, read as the reverse complement.
CAATTGGTAATAATCTTTTAACTGTTGACATCTTTGCAACAGGTGAGTACACACCATCATATTCGAATGTATCTTTCTAACCAACCAGACGTGTTTTATGTTAATTTTTAATACCTTCTTTGCAAATACCCACTTTATAGACAATATCTCTCCATTTTCTCGCTGTTTGACCTCAATCCAGGTTTTATTCTTTCTATAGAATCTACTTCTCTAGACATTGCCTCTATCCAATATTGTTTATCTTCTCTTTTTTATAATTCACTCACAGAATTGAGAGCACATCCTTAGCATCTTACATGGTATTAAAACTCTATGTACAATTCAATACAATACTCATTATATCTATTAGGTATTTTCTTACATATTTTCTCCAGCTTTTGTTCTTCATCTGAATTACAATCTGCCTTATGGGGCAATACATAATTGTGATAAATGATTCACACCATATTTACAATTTTCATTCACTCATTCGCTGGTGGTCCAAATGGCAATCCCAACCCTGAGTGGAAAAATTCAACGCCAGGAAATTTGGAATTCCCATCGACAGGTAAGTACCTTCTAATTTATATTTAGTTTTGCTTATTAGTACAGTCTTAAGTAGTGTAGCTAACGGTAGAGTGTTTGATTGTAGAAGTACCTCCACCTTTACCTTCCTCCGCACCTCCCAATAGGCAGGTAGTTAATCCACCGACACGTGAACCTTGGCCATCAGACGCTGGCTCTTACCGACATGGGACCAGTAAGTACTTCATTATATTTGTGCATTATCCTGTTTAATTGTTATCCAAAGAAAAAAGATGCTGACAGGGCCGGGATTCAAATCTGGAACCTCATGATCTTCCACCTTTCCCACTGAGTCATCTCTACAGACTGTTAGCATAATCTTTCTAATCTGCAATTCTGAAGTCTCATACAACCTCTGAAAAATTGCCTGGATACAACCTAAAGACAATTTGAATTCCTTTTAGACGCTTTTCCATCTGAGGGATTCTCAGTCACCTCGATGCTATGGTTCAGAGTCTCTTAGTGGCTCTTGTGCATATAACATCTAATAAAATAAGAGATTAATAATGTTTATTATACAAATTTAAAAATTTTTGTTAGATAATGTTGATTAAGTCACTCTTAGTTATAATAAGATTATATTTTTCATTTAAATATTAATTACAAACAAGTCTATATAATAAAAAAAAAATTTTCACAGTAAACTTAATGTTGAATATGTTTCAATATTCTAATGATTGTTTATTTTTTGTTTTTTACAGTTTATGGAAACGTACCTTCAAAGCAGGTATGACAAGTTTTTTTATTATAAATTGTTTTTTAAGAAGCTCTCTATGGTAAATAATACTTAATTGATAAACCACAGCTGGAAAAATATAGATGTAGTAATAGCTATTTTTTACTAAACAAGGCAGATATCAGAACTCCATTTGTCTTCTTCTATTCTCTCTACTTTCTGGGTGAATGTGTGTCGTTTAGTAGACTAAGACTGTGATAGGTAAATTACAGAACAACTAGACATGAATTAATAGAAAATGGCTAATGCAGCCTTAACCACATTTTCTATAATTGTGATATTTTTGGTTTGGTAATAAATGAATTTATAATTTGTTGGTTCCTCTGAATTATAGAAGTTTCTTGTTTTTTCTATTGGTCAACTGATGTATCTACTATTTCATTGGTGATTTTAAAAAGTATTTTATCTTACATGAAATGACTCTGTCGGCTTCGAAGAGCCCCACACTCTAAAAGTTGGTGAGAATGGCTGGAAAGGAGTCAGTAGTGATGGAGACATTATTATGAGTTGATGAGAGAACTTTCATTTCAAGCAATAAAAGTCCGGCTATTCGATCCAGAATATTTGTTTTAACAAGTTTGTTCATGATGAGTTGACGAAGCAGTACAGTAAATATTGTTATGCAACTGAAGAGAGGATTCTTCCAACGAGAAGAATTAAAGTAACATTTGATTAGAAGACCTATAATAACATTTTCAAATGAGAATTAGATCTAAACCCTGAGAGTAAACGTAGAAAATTTTTAATTTTGTAAAATATATTATAATTTTTTTTTAATTTACCTAATTTAGTTTACTATTGATGTAACAATCATTTTTGTGCTATAGAATACGGCATATACAAACAGCAACCACAATCGCTCCGCAACATTACCGTCCGCCCCAGTAGGTGGAACTAATTCAAGTGAAACAAGGAGACCAAGCGAGAGCTCCAGTGAAAACGAACAACAGACAAAAGACACAAGGAAGGACAAGAGGCAGAATGTTCTCTCTTCGTTTTTCCGAAAGAAGAAAGCTCCCCATACATAGAAAATTGGGAAACAATTTATGTTTTATATGTATAGTCAGCTGTTAAGTTGTTTATTTGCAATTTATAGTTTATTTATATATTTATTTCAGATATTAATTTAGTCAGGCTTATTATTATGATACACTTGTTTTTATTTTATCAAATATATTTTTTTAAAGTATAAACTATGTGAAGCAAAAAAAAAAAAGAATAAATGTTGTCAATTTTGGTGCCTTAAATGATCCTAATAAGAGAATTTTGACTGTGAATATTACACGCCAAATTATTGACACGTCAATATTACAGTTGTAATCTACAAATTACATGAGCGACCTTGTCATAAAGTTTTATAAATAAATGTAATACATTTTAGTTACCTAGAAAATAAATGAATGTTTTATTTATTTTTTTAATGTATTTTCTCAAGATATCATATTTAACTTAAACAAATCCGAGCCTACCTCCTTTCCCCTTCGTGTTATCCTTATAACAAATCCAAAAGTGAAGTATATCACGGATAAAGCATTTCAAGACTATATGACTAGAAGCTGTTTAAAAGCCTTGGCTACAAATCAATACCAATGTTGTAAGGAAACCCCATTATATTCAATGCTATGATCAAATAAGGGGATCCTATAAACTGTTTATTTTCATATCCGAGGAGGGCCCTGAGTGACTGGTGCATAACTGAGATTCCGCTACATAAAAAAAATTGACGAATATAACTTTTCAATCATGCCAGACCAGTATTTTTTTTTCTTTCAAAGCACTTTTTAAGCTTGAACAAGTTTATTCAACTAATAATTTTGGTGCTTAAATGATGTTAATATGAAAATTTTGACTGTGAATGCCAAATTATTGACAGGCCAATATTACAGTTGTAATCTACAAATTACATGAGCGACCTTGTCATAAAGTTTTATAAATAAATGTAATACATTTTAGTTACCTAGAAAATAAACATAAATTATATTTCATAGAGATTGTTTACAAGGAACAAAATAAAAGAATATTTATATATTTGTCCTTGTTCAGCCTCTAATGGTGGGGAATGTAATTACATGTAACCGTTATTAGATAGTTCTATTTCTTAACAGAACTATTAAGAACTACTACAAAACTACTATTTTTCAATTAAAAAATATTTTTGAAGTCTAAAATTGGAAATCTTTCTATTAAATTTGGTGGGATAATTTTGTCCATCAGTGTAGTTTTCAAATTAGCAACTTAAAAATGAATAATTTTTATTTATATTTTTTCTCTTGTTAAATATGTAATAATAAGGACATAAGCCAAAAGTGACACATACATTTTGTATTTAGACACTGCATCATAAAAGACTTATTTATACTTAATGGAGGTAGACTAATATTTAGTAGAAAACAGACAATAATGTGATTTAATATTTCCGAGATTACCCAGAGCAACTAGGCTAACGGTGATTTGTGTACTTTATAATAAAATATAGATTAGGAATGTGATTTTTGATATGAATGTATATTTAGTATTTTAATAAGATTGAAGGGGAGGACCAAATTGTCTATGTAAACAGAAAAAAGAATGATGGTTAATCATAATCGTAGTCAAACCTGAAGTGGGAGGTTTTACTTTCAAACAGGTACGTGGCAATAGTCTCGCGTCATAAAGCCGGATATAAAAGTTCATATTACAGACACAAGGGAGTCAACCCAACTTGCCTACCTTTAGGGCTACTCTGCTGCCATCTAGAAGGTCGCCGGGCTACGGTGGAGTTCTGGTGGCAGTACGACATGGCATCACTTGGAAGGAAGTAGTTCCGCCATTGACAACAGGCGGTGGCAAGCTCACTTGGTGGTTAAGGTAAATTTGGGGAAACCCATTTACCTAACCATCTTGTATCAACAAGGCTAGGAGACACTTGTTGAAGACCACATTCATGGCCGTACACCCCCAGACCTTCCCCTTCACAGAACTCCTTGTGACCAGACAGCCACATCGCAGCACTCTAGACATTGTTAGGTCAGGCCACAAGGCAGTACTTTATGTTGTGGACGGTATGTAGAAGGTTTGCAGTTTTAAATTTTTTTTGAACATTCAGAAGAAACTAGCAAGATTATCTGTCTACTTTTCACCAAATTACATTAGAAATTACAGATTATCAGAAGGGTTTCTTCTTAAGGTATTCTGTATTCCTCACTGTCAGAAGAACAAGGAATACCTATTTCGATACTGTCCCGAATTACGGAGATAAACAGGGAAACATCACCAACTGTTGCTGAATTTCAAATAAAACATTATCATGTTGATAGGATACAGGTGGTAATAAGAACAGACCTTTTTAGGGAATGTAAAGATTTTATTAACAAAATGGTTCTTGGCCTATGTTTCCCAGATTTTGGTTTGCGATCAGTTCAACACCACAACCTATGGAGACCTCCGAAGATAGAAGATCTGAGGTGTGACTTCTGTAAATCATTTGGATATTAAAGAAAACCATTTGAAGGGAAACTAATATTCTTGTCATTTAAAACCTAAATTATACCATTTGTTTCAAACTGATACCTCATTGCAGATAATCTTCCTACTTAAAACATCCTACTACAAACTTTTACTCCAGGCTTCGTAGCTGAAAAATAAAAATAATGTTACTTGCTGGCCTCGCAAAGTCCTTGATAGTTGTAATTAAATTTAAATAGTCACTCACCTTCAATAAGTTTGTTTATCCAGTCAACGTAAGTGGTTACATCGGTGTTGACGGAAGGATTCTTTGGAGTACATCCCCATGAGTAAGATGCAAGAGCAGCTTGGGTGTATCTGTTAGTGTTGGGACTACGCCAGACCAACGGACCACCAGAGTCTCCCTGATGTCAGAAAATATTGGTTTGATATTTAATATGATTCTGTGTTCCCATGGGGCGTGAATCACGAAAGGGAGTATTATTGGCACACTTAAAACGGAACTTAATTAATTAGGAAAATTAAAAACATTAAAATTGAACCATTAACACGATTTGACACTTCACAGAAATTGTAACGACAAAAGTAATTTTCTTGATCCGTGCCAAAATTCTCACTTGTGATTCATGCCGTGATTGAGTTAAATTAGAGGACTATTGAGGATTGGAAGGAATTGGAATTGAATTGGTCGCTTCTCGTCAATACTTTTTGCTAGTAACTAGACTTACGACATTCAACAGGGCATGCCTGCCATGTTTAGATTACTATAAATATACAATGTACATAAAGCTAGCAAAAACTTTAAAAGTTAAAACTCCTTGAAATAAAAAGATTAAAATATATATGCATGTATTGTCGTGATATTTTGATGTTGCCTTTGAGATAAATTAGAAATTAGTGAGCGTAAAAGAACCTAAAAAACGCCCCATGGTTCATGGCTATGAAAGGATGAAAGTTTTTGTTGCCGTTATGCCTAATATTAATAATTATCAAATAAATAAAATCAAGACTTAAATATAAATATTTTAGTATTGGATTTATTAACTTTAAAATAAGTAAAGTTAATAATATCTAAGACAACTGGCATTGGAAAACCAGTTAAAAGATCCAGAAGGCAGCGTAAAGGTACGAGGACCAGGAGACACCGATATGCTCTCTCATTCAGTAGGACCCGCTGACGAGAGGAGTTGGGCTTTGTCACGCTCAGACAAAGAAACCAGAAAAAGAAATAAACAATAAGAACAGCAAAGAAAACAACTAGGTAAAACTGGCCAGTAACTTATAGTAAGGTACATTGTAACTTTATAGTTTTTAACATTGGAAATTTATAACATACGTGTAACTCAATGAATCAATTTGTTATTCAACAATTTTCCTTTTGCCAGAATTCTTCTTTATATTAACAGAACCTCTATAAAACCTCAGGTAAAAAAAATATTTAAAATAAAAAGATAAAAAACGTAATAGTATATTGTTATGTTTTATTTAATTTGATTCTTCTTCTTGTTGGTTCAATATAATTTGGTTTCCCATACTGTCTGTAATATCCACTTCTATCTATTCAATCCTTCTTCTCTGGATAAAATTATTCTTCCTAATATTGTTCTTCCACGTTCCTTTTTCGCTATTGAATAAAAATTGTTCACTTTTCCTCAAATTTCTATACTTTGCCTCATGCTTTCACTAAATGAATAACGCTAACTCCTCCTTTCATCAGAAGAGCACAACAACTGCTGACTCTCCCTCCTTTTTCTCATCTCCCCCACTCTTTCCACTGGTCATTTGCCGCTCTTTTTTCAAATTCAAATGTCTAATGTCACAACATTCGCGTCCGCTCCGATTTAAAAATTTTTTGACCTTGTCGATAAAAATTTTTTTATTTCACTTTACATTTGATTTTACTCTCACTTTTTCAGCACTTCAACCATTTGCATTTTCTTACAACTAAATTACAATATCAAAATATGTGTCACCAAAATTTTACATGTTTACAAATGCAATTTTACCATACAGACATTTTAACATTTAACTATATTGCAATAACTTCAATTTTCGAGCTTTTACATTATTTTATAAGTTTTTCAATTAATTTTAATTTTCAATTTTTTATATAGATTTTAACATTTTGACAAATTCGATTGTACAAACATACAAACATTTAAATACACTACAATAACTTCAATTTTCAAGTTTTTACGTGTCTGATAGGAATTATTTTCATAATAATGGAAATAATTTTTTTTTTATAATTATAATCCATGGCAAAAAAACATCCCTGAAATTGTTTTCAAAGTCCCTCCAATTATTAATTTTCATTTTGTTCAAATTAAACCAGCAAAAAGAGATTTCACTGAAATGAGCTGAAATTACAATTTCTTCCAATCCAAACTTCTATTTATTGCATTTCTCAACTTATTTAAAAACTCTATCGGGCCAGATTTTTGAAATTCTAATTTATTACCACCATCCATCACTCGTACCATTTCATGACCAATCACTAATTTCGACTCGCCAGAGCCACTTGACATATCAACTGTATTTTTCTTCATTCCATTTTTTATCTCTTCCACTTCTTTTTCCCCTTTACTACCTCTTCAATACTTTCTTTTTTATATGTCCATAATTCACTAATAAAAATTTGTTCATGATCTACCAATTTATTGCTCGTCCATGTTATTTGTTTATGAAATTTATTTTCCGTCTAACTTATTTTCTTCTAAATCAGTTCTTTGATTTTCTAGTTCTGTTTATAAATCCGTTTCTAAAAGATGTATTTTTTCATCCAGTTTTACATTCAAATCTTTGGAAGAATTTTGTAACTTTTGTTCAATCATTTCAAAATACTTGTCAATTTTTAAAAAGTTTTGATTATTTTCATCCACCAATTTATCGATTTTATCAGATAATTTGTTAAAATTCTGTTTATTTTCGTCAAACATTAATCTCAACATCTTTTCCATCCTACTCTCCTCCTGGCTTGATTAATTTATGTTTCCATTACTGAATTTTTACTACAAATACAATTTTTAAACTTTAGACTCTAACCTTTAAATCAAAATTAAACAATTTCTGTGACACTTTTATCCAATCAATCCTTTAACCAGATTTCCTCATTAACACATCCCTGTTCGAGGCGCCAAATGTTATGTTTTATTTAATTTGATTTATTTTAAATTTTATCTGAGGTTTATAGGTTCCCGTTCATATAAAAAGAAAACTCTGGCTAAAGGAAAATCAGATTTTACTAAATTCACAACCATTTTATTTAAATACACTTCAATAACTTAGATTTTCAACATATTTTGTAATTTACCTTAATATTTAACTCTAGAATGGCCAGATTTACTAGTTAAGATATATTATTCTTATTGTTGGTTCAATTTAATTTGGTTTCCCATACTGTCGGTAATATCCACTTCTATCTATTCAATCCTTCTTCCCCGGATAAAATTATTCTTCCTAATATTGTTCTTCCACGTTCCTTTTTTGCTATTAAACAAAATTTGTTCACTTTTCCTCAAATGTCTATACTTAGCCTCATGCTTTCACTAAATGAATAACGCTAACTCCTCCTTTCATCAAAAGAGCACAACAACTGCTGACTCTCCCTCCTTTTTCTCATCTTCCCCACTCTTTCCACTGGTCATTTGCCGCTCTTTTTTCAAATTCAAATGTCTACTATTACAACAATATATACTTGTAAAGTTTCATGAAAATTCACCAATGTGATAAACAAAATCAGGCAAACTTATCGTCATATAACAACCATCCTTGACAACAACCTTTGTAGGAGAATCTAAAATGGGAAAATTAAAATGGGGGTAAATATAGGACGCTAGTATGCAGAGCCTAGAAATTATCAGTTTTAATATTAACCATTGAATTGCTGATAATTCTGTTGTATTCTCGAGTATAAGCATTTTGAGTTATTTTTCTCTTTTATGTAAAATTTCAAAAAAAAGAGGAAAATCAATGACCCTTGTGGTTGACTTGCCATAAAACAAACAAAAAACACTAAACCTCAACCAGCACACTCCCGAGCAGTCCATAAGGATTTTACTCTGATATGTACGGGTAGTATCTACTAGTTTCTGTTACTAGATATTAGATCTTTGTTTAAAATAATTTAATAATCCTTAATAAGAAGGGAGGAGTTATTTGAAATAACTTCACAAGTGGTAAAACTGGAAAGAAATTTATCTGATTTGGTGTTGTACTACCACGGCAAAAATATTTCTTAGATCCAAAACTGCAAACTTTCTGTTTTAGATAGGTCCTGAGCTTAACCCAGTGTATCCAGTCATAGCATCGCTCTGTTGAGATCAGTTTTAAATCAATTTCCAGCAGTACATCTGATTCAGATCCGTCAGCATCAATTTCTCCCCAACCTAACATAAAACATTATTTCAAAATATTGTTGTGATATTTTAATATGATGATTTTTAATGGTGTTTGTTTAAATAAAATCTGCACTCATTGTATCACGTGATATGATCGTATGATTCAAGTTACGAGTGAATATAACATCAAATGATGTCGAATATGATTGTGTACTGTATCATTAGCACTCATTGTATAACGTGATACGATCGTATGATTCAAGTTACAAGTGAATATAACATCAAATGATGTCGAATATGATATTGTACCGTATCATCTGCACTCATTGTATCACGTGATACGATCGTATGATTAAAGTTACGGGTGAATATAACATCAAATGATGTCGAATATGATTGTGTACTGTATCATTGAAAACCCATTGTATCACGTGATACGATCGTATGATTAAAGTTACTAGTAAATATAACATCAAATAATGTCAATTATGATAGTATACCGTATCAATAACATCAAATGATGTCGAATATGATAGTGTGCCTTTTCATCAGCACTCATTGTCTGACGTGATACGATCTTATGATTCAAGTTACGAGTGAATATAACATCAAATGATGTCAAATATGATTGTGTACCGTATCATTAGCACTCATGGTATAACGTGATACGATCGTATGCCTAAAGTTACGAGTGAATATAACATCAAATGATGTCGAATATGATAGTGTACCCTGTTATTAGCACTCATTGTATCACGTGATACGATCGTATGATTAATGTTACGGGTGAACATTACAATAAATGATGTCGAATATGATTGTGTACCGTATCATTGGAACTCATTGTATCACGTAATACGATCGTATGATTAAAGTTACGAGTAAATATGACATTAGATGATGTCGAATATGATTGTGTACCGTATCATTGAAACTCATTGTATCACGTGATACGATCGTATGATTAAAGTTACTAGTAAATATAACATCAAATAATGTCAAACATGATAGTATACAGTATCAATAACATCAAATGATGTCGAATATGATAGTGTGCCTTCTCATCAGCACTCATTGTCTGACGTGATACGATCTTATGATTCAAGTTACGAGTGAATATAACATCAAATGATGTCGAATATGATTGTGTACCGTATCATTAGCACTCATGGTATAACGTGATACGATCGTATGCCTAAAGTCACGAGTGAATATAACATCAAATGATGTCGAATATGATTGTGTACCCTGTTATTAGCGCTAAAATAAAACCGTAATAACGATCCGTGGTTCATGCCTATGAAAGTATGAACATTTTATTGTCGTTATATTAATTATTAATATTTATAATAAAAATAATACCATAACTAATATAAACATTTATTATATAAACTTCAAAATTAAGCAAAGTATAAATATCCGAACAACCAAAGAGATCAAGAGTCAAGAAGGCAGCGGTAGGTAGAGATAGAAGAGACCGGCAGAGAACGAAAGAAGACTCACTTTTTCATCAGGAACAGGCAGAGAAGGAAGTCCAGGTAGCGACCCACGGCTACGGACGGCCTCGTGGTGCATCAGGTCAGACCTTTTCACTTTCAACCGAAACGAGAACAAAGATCGCTCAAGTAAGACAATCCGAATCACGCAATAGAAGACGACCGCCGAAGAGAAGAACACAGAGAAGCACTGACCAGTATAATACGTAAATTTAGTTTTAACAGTATTATTTATTACGTACGTATTTTTTGTATATCAATTTTTAAAATCAATGTGTGTAAATAAAACTATTATTCCTTTTGCCGGAAGTTTCCTATAATGTTATTAACAGAACCTTGAGATAACGTAAAAGGTAAATATAAAGTTATTAATTATATGAAAAAATATATAATTAAAATATACATAAATAATAAATATTAGAATAATATCTTATTGAAAATAGTAAATGCAATAACAATAGAAATTGAAAATTATTAACCTAATCAATATAATATTTATACCTCTGCAGTATACAGGGCATCTCAAAAAATAAATTATTTAAAAATGTTATCATAAAGTTCACTTTAAACAAAAAAAACAATATGAAGAGTCTACAGAGGAAATATATTATATTAACTATTGGTGTGATTTGATTTAGTATTGGCAATATTTGGAATTTCAGGTGTGGAGTCTTATGGGATATTCAGAATGGGAAGACAAAGCAAGGCGCCTTCAGAATAGTGTGGTATTTTGGATATTGGAGGTATGGACGAGGATATTATCTCAAGATTAACTAAATCAAAAGGAGTCTTCACTCAGCTGAGAAACATTGGACGGTTCAAGCTAGGTACGGTCTAAGTTGAGATTTTTTCAGATAAACTGCAAGTCCGTAATGCACTGCAGAAGTGAAGCATGGAAGCTCACAAGAAATATATTAAGGATAACCTATAATGAGCTGTGGCAAAGGACATAAGAAAGAAGCATAGAATACAGCTGAGTAAAAAAATATACGGCTGGCTCGGACACACCCAGAGAGAAGAGAGAAAAGGAGGCCTTCAAGTGGAACGCCTAAAGCAAAGACTAGAGGGGATGCCAAGGCTTAGTTGTAGAATAACTGCAAAGTCAGAGCTCAAGGACCAAGGGAGCAGATAGAGATAGATTAAGAGGCTGAAAGAAAGGTCCGGAGGGATAGAGTGACTTTTTGAGCGCTCAATCTTCATCTAGTAATCAATTGTGATATTTTAATGTTGTGAATTTAGTGATGTTGCCTTTGATTTGAATTTAAATAAGCAATAAATCGAGGATTTGAATTTGAATTTAGTGGGGATAAAAGGGCTGTAAACGACCCGTGGATCAAGAAGGTGCGAAAAGTCAAGGACTTGAAAACCAATATGGTATTAGCGTTGTTCTTCTTTTGATCTCATGAGACAAAGTTGCTAAGTTAAGATTAGAAATATTGTGAAACTTTAAATTTGTTTACGATAAATAGTGATTGGGCATAAAGGAACAGTTGACAGAAGAGGAATTTTCTCTCAGAAAAAGGATTGAAGTGATAACAAGGGATTTTTTACTAATCGCATGGCAAAGGATAGGAACAAACGAGGAATAAAGGAAAATTCGTCGAAGAACGCAGAAAAATTGATGAAACAGTAGAAAGGGACATGAAAAGTAGTAAATCTGGCCAGTCGCGAATAATAATAAGGTAAAATAATGAAAATTTGTTTTGTAAACCATTGTAGTTTTGTGCCACAGATGGGCTTGTTGAAAAATTAAAGAAAAGTTTTGTAATTGAACAGTTTCCTTTATGCCAGAATTATTTTTTATATTAACAGAACCTTTAACTCTCAGGTAAAATTAAAGAATAGCAAGAAAGAGAAAAATCATAACACAATGGACATGAAAAAAATTTATTATGTAGTACAAAATGATTTTATATATTGCCCATTAATCAAACAAAAGCTTTGTATATTATTCATGGGACATTGGACAGACTGAAACACTCGTTAAAACATAATAACGCGAAGAATGGGAAGTTTTCTTTTTTTTTTTATACAAATTAACCTTGAATGAAAAAAATATTAACCTGCGAGTTTGACTGATTGGTCTGCAAGGTTGAGTTGCCTGGTAGGCATACAGACAGGTCCAATATACTTGTTATAAGGTATCTTCCATCTGGTGACCAAGATGGTGATGTCATAGTTGTAATCTTCATTCTTATTATTGTAGTTCCTATGAATATTGAACCTTGCAATTGGGATCTCGATGCTTATTCCTGCATGTTAAATTTTAATAATATTTACAATGTCATTAAATATTTTCGTATCAGAATAATCTTTCAGCCGTCTGTATTGTATATATAACTGTTCAGTTAAATAGTTGTAGTAAACTAGTTACTTGAAAAATTAGGAGCGAGAATTAATATATAAGATTTCACCAAGACACGGAAACCGCCATCAAGGAAGCTGGGATGTCAAAATGATGGCTGCTCAGACGAAAATCAGTAGATACTGCAAAACAAAAGCGCACCACAGACATAAAAAGCATCAAACAATATAAAAAAAAAAGATTTAACTGGCGAAATGAGTTATTACTTTCTTAATCTAACGAAAGTAGGCTTATAGGAATATAATATATTCGTAATATTCTTTAATTATTATAAATACTAATTTGTGTCAATACTGACTTTCCAATGCCTTCATAGTTTGAAAAAAAACTTACATGATAATAAAAAATGGAAATGAGTAAAGAAGAATAAGGTATAAAATAAATATCCCATAAAGCTGTTTTTTTCCCTCTTTTTTTTGTGGGCTTGTTCTATTACCGCTATCTTGAGGTCCCTGCTGAGCCTAGTCTAAACGTTCTGTTCAAAACATTCAGAAGAAACTAACAAAAAGATTATCTGTCTACTTTTCACTAAAATACATTGGAAATTACTGATTACCAGAAGTGGTTTCTTCTCGGGTGTGCCTTGTTAGCTGGTAGTTAAATACTGGCAAGATGCAGTTAGACTAATAAACGTTTATTATTGACCATATTTATTTACTATTATACTAGAGCCTATGTTTTTATGGTTTCATTGTGTCACGAAGTAGCCAGCTATACAACATATATGCAAACTTCCTATATTAATAGCATACAGGTGTTAAAAAAAAGTAGACTCATTAAAGGATTGTAAATATTTTATTAACAGAATATTTCATGGTCTATGTTTTCCAGATTTTGGTTTTTATGAATTCCTTTTTTTTTAAGATTGCAGGCTTTATCTAGAAAAAGAAGAAAGGTAATAAAACGCTTTTGTCAACTATTTCTTTATTTGAAATAGTATTTATGACAATAATTTTCATTTAGGTTTTAAATAAAACGAATGTTTGTTTCTCTTTAAAAGCTGGGAAGAGCCCACGCATGTCTTCCTCAGGGGCTACACAGCGATCAGTTCACAACCACAACCTATGGAGGACTCCGAAGATAGAAGATGTCAGGCGAGGCTTCGGTAAATCTTTTACCCATTGAAGAAAAGCATTTGAAGAGAAACGAACATTTTTGTCATTTTAAACCTAAATTATACCATCTCTTTCAAACTGATACCTCATTGTAGATAATTTTTCTGCTTAAAGCTTTCTACAAACTTTTATTCCAGGCTTTGTAACTGAAAAATAAAAATAATGTTACTTGGTGCCCTCGAAAAGTCCTTGATAGTTGTATTTTAATTATTAAAATCACTAACTTTGAATAACTTTGTTTATCCAGTCAATGAGAGTGGTTACATCGGTGTTCGCGCTAGGAGGCCCAGGGTAACAATCTCCGAATCTGTGAGACACGATAGCAGCCTGGGTGTATCTGCTAGTGTAGGGATCAAGCCAGACCAACGGACTACCAGAGTCACCCTGATGTCAGAAAATATGGATTAGATATTTGAATTTTCCTTTCGAGGTTCCATTGAAGTTCCCATGACGCGTGAATCATGAAAGGGAGTATTATTGGCACACTTAATATGGAACTTAATTAATTAGGGAAATTAAAAACATTAAAATTGAACCATTAACACGATTTGACACTTCACAGGAATTGTAATGACAAAATTAATTTTCTTTCTTGATCTGTGCCAAAATTCTCACTCTCGTGATTCACGCCATGCCTTAAAAAGTTAAAACTGCTTAAATTGAAATGCAGAAAATAGAAATATGTATGCATAAAATTTTTTTGAAAGTTTACAAATATAATAAATAAAAACTAGTAACATTATTGCTATAATCTAAAATATATAAAATACTAAGGATTGAGGACGCTAGTACGCAGAGCCTAGAAATCATCAGTTTTAATTTTATCATCCGAATTGTTGATAATTCCGTCGTATTTTATCTCCAGGCTCAGTGAGTACTAGGGCTTCCATAATAAGAGATGAGAAATTACTTAATAAAACTTCCCAAGTGGTTAAATTTAAGAGAAATTTATCTGATTTGATGTTGTACTGACAGAGCAAGGCAATGAATCTGTTCCAGCATTGCAAATTTTATGATTTAGAGAAATATTTATAGGTTTAGCCCAATTAAGGCATTCCTGTGTTGACATCACTTTCAAATCAGCTTGAAGTAGTACATCTGAGGCAGGTCCACCATGTTTAGTGAATCCCCAACCTAATACAAAACATCATTTCAAAATATCATAGTGAAAATAGTAAATGCAATAACAATAGAGATTAAAAAATATATACCTAACCAATATAATATTTATACGTCTGCAGTATATATATCATCCCAAGAATTAATTATTTAAAACAATAATCATAAAGTTACCTTTAAAGAAAAAAATAGATATCAAGTGTCCACAGAAGAAATATATTATATCAAATAGTTTTGTGATTTGGGTAAGGAAATATTTAGACCATCAGGAGTAGAGTCATATGGGATATTCAAAATAAAAAGACAACAAACCATAGGTTAAAACACAAAGAAATATAGGTCATCATTTAAAGCTGCACCTGGAAGCAGGAAAGATAAAATCATCTCCATAGCTGCCCACTAGCAAATTGCGTAATCTTAACCACATTTAAGTCATCCCATGAAGCCACTTGAATGCAGGTGCCTTCATAACTGCTCACTAGCAAATTGGCGTAATCTCAACCACACCTAAGTCATCCCATAAAGCCAGTCGAATGCCGAAGTATTCATAGTTGCCTACAAGCAAATTGCATAATCTTAACCACACATAAGTCATGCCATAAAGCCAGTCGAATTCAGGTGACTTCATACCTGCGAACATGCAATTGGCGTAATCTCAACCACACCTAAGTAATCTTATAGAGACACTCGAATGCAGGTGCCTTCATAGCTGCCCACTAGCAAATTGCATAATCACTACCACACCCAAATCATCCCATAGAGCCACTCGAATGTAGGTGCCTTCATAGCTGCCCACTAGCAAATTTCATAATCACTACCACACCCAAATCATCCCATAGAGCCACTCGAATGAAGGTGCCTTTATAGCTGCCCACTAGCAAATTTCATAATCACTACCACACCCAAATCATCCCATAGAGCCACTCGAATGAAGGTGCCTTCATAGCTGCCCACTAGCAAATTGCATAATCACTACCACACCCAAATCATCCCATAGAGCCACTCGAATGTAGGTGCCTTCATAGCTGCCCACTAGCAAATTTCATAATCAGTACCACACCCAAATCATCCCATAGAGCCACTCGAATGTAGGTGCCTTCATAGCTGCCCACTAGCAAATTTCATAATCAGTACCACACCCAAATCATCCCTTAGAGCCACTCGAATGCAGGTGCCTTCATAGCTGCCCACTAGCAAATTTCATAATCACTACCAGACCCAAGTAATCCCATAGAGCCACTCGAATGCAGGTGCCTTCACAGCTGCCCACTAGCAAATTTCATAATCACTACCACACCCAAATCATCCCATAGAGCCACTCGAATGTAGGTGCCTTCATAGCTGCCCACTAGCAAATTTCATAATCACTACCACACCCAAATCATCCCATAGAGCCACTCGAATGTAGGTGCCTTCATAGCTGCCCACTAGCAAATTTCATAATCACTACCACACCCAAATCATCCCTTAGAGCCACTCGAATGCAGGTGCCTTCATAGCTGCCCACTAGCAAATTGCATAATCACTAGCACACCCAAGTAATCCCATAGAGCCACTCGAATGCAGGTGCCTTCATAGCTGCCCACTAGCAAATTTCATAATTTCAACCACACCTACGTCATCCCATTAAGCCAGTCGAATGCAGGTGCCTTCATAGCTGCCCACTAGCAAATTTCATAATTTCAACCACACCTACGTCATCCCATTAAGCCAGTCGAATGCAGGTGCCTTCATAGCTGCCCACTAGCAAATTGCATAATCTCAACCACACCTAAGTCATCCCACAAAGCCACTGGAATGCAGGTGCATTCATAGCTGCCTACAAGCTAATTGCATAATCTCAACCACACTTAAGTCATCCCACAAAACCACTCGAATGCAGGAGCCTTCATAACTGCTCACTAGCAAATTGCATAATCTCAACCACACCTAAGTCATCGCATAAAGCCAGTCGAATGCAGGAGCCTTCATAGCTGCCTACCAAATAATTGCATAATCTCAACCACACTTAAGTCATCCCACAAAACCACTCGAATGCAGGAGCCTTCATAACTGCTCACTAGCAAATTGCATAATCTCAACCACACTTAAGTCATCTCATAAAGCCACTCTAATGCAGGTTCCTTCATAGCTGCCGACAAGCAAATTGCATAATCTTAACCACACTTAAGTCATCCCACAAAACCACTCGAATGCAGGAGCCTTCATAACTGCTCACTAGCAAATTGCATAATCTCAACCACAATTAAGTCATCTCATAAAGCCACTCTAATGCAGGTTCCTTCATAGCTGCCGACAAGCAAATTGCATAATCTTAACCACACCTAAGTCATCCCACAAAACCACTCGAATGCAGGTGCCTTCATAGCTGCCCACTAGCAAATTGCAAAATCTCAACCAGACTTAAGTCATCCCACAAAGCCACTCAAATGCAGGTTCCTTCATAACTGCCTACAAGCAAATTGCATAATCTCAACCACACTTAAGTCATCCCACAAAGCCACTTGAATGCAGGGGTCTTCATAGCTGCCCACTAGCAAATTTCCTAATGTCAACACACCTACGTCATCCCATAAAGCCAGTCGAATGCAGATGTATTCATAGTTGCCTACAAGCAAATTGCATAATCTTAACCACACTTAAGTCATCCCACAAAGCAACTCGAATGCAGGTTCTTTCATAGCTGCCTACAAGCAAATTGCATAATCTTAACCACACTTAAGTCATCCCACAAAGCCACTCGAATGCAGGTTCCTTCATAGCTGCCTACAAGCAATTCGCGTAATATCAACCACACCTAAGTCATCGCATAAAGCCAGTCGAATGCAGACGTATTCATAGCTGCCTACAAGCAAATTGCATAATCTTAACCACACCTATGTCATCCCATAGAACCACTCGAATCCAGACGTATTCATAGTTGCCTACAAGAAAATTGCATAATCTTAACCACACCTATGTCATGCCATATAGCCAGTTGAATTCAGGTGACTTCATACCTGCCAACATGCAATTCGCGTAATATCAACCACACCTAAGTCATCGCATAAAGCCAGTCGAATGCAGACGTATTCATAGTTGCCTACAAGAAAATTGCATAATCTTAACCACACCTAAGTCATGCCATATAGCCAGTTGAATTCAGGTGACTTCATACCTGCCAACATGCAATTCGCGTAATATCAACCACACCTAAGTCATCGCATAAAGCCAGTCGAATGCAGACGTATTCATAGTTGCCTACAAGCAAATTGCATAATCTTAACCACACCTAAGTCATGCCATAAACCCAGTCGAATTCAAGTGACTTCATACCTGCCAACATGCATTTGGCGTAATCTCAACCACACCTAAGTCATCCCATAAAGCCACTCGAATGCAGGTGCCTTCATAGCTGCCTACAAGCAAATCGCATAATCTTAACCACACTTAAGTCATCCCACAAAGCCACTCGAATGCAGGTTCTTTCTTAGCTTCCTACAAGCAAATTGCATAATCTTAACCACACCTATGTCATACCATAGAACCACTCGAATCCAGACGTATTCATAGTTGCTTACAAGAAAATTGCATAATCTTAACCACACCTAATTCATGCCATATAGCCAGTTGAATTCAGGTGAATTCATACCTGCCAACATGCAATTCGCGTAATATCAGCCACACCTAAGTCATCCCATAAACCCACTCAAATGCAGGTGCCTTCACAGCGGCCTACAAGCAAATTGCATAATCTTAACCACACTTAAGTCATCCCATAAAGCCAGTCGAATGCAGGTGCCTTCATAGCTGCCCACTAGCAAATTTCATGATCTCAACCACACTTAAGTCATCCCACAAAACCACTCAAATTCAGGTGCCTTCATAGCTGCCCACTAGCAAATTGCATAATCTTAATCACACCTAAGTCATCCCACAAAGCCACTCGATTGCAGGTGCCTTCATAGCTGCCCACTAGCAAATTGCATAATCTCAACCACACTTAAGTCATCCCACAAAGCCACTCGAATGCAGGTTCCTTCATAGCTGCCTACAGGCAAATTGCATAATCCTAACCACACTTAAGTCATCCCACAAAACCACTCGAATGCAGGAGCCTTCATAGCTGCCCACTAGCAAATTTCATAATCAGTACCACACCCAAATCATCCCATAGAGCCACTCGAATGTAGGTGCCTTCATAGCTGCCCACTAGCAAATTTCATAATCAGTACCACACCCAAATCATCCCTTAGAGCCACTCGAATGTAGGTGCCTTCATAGCTGCCCACTAGCAAATTTCATAATCACTACCACACCCAAATCATCCCATAGAGCCACTCGAATGAAGGTGCCTTTATAGCTGCCCACTAGCAAATTTCATAATCACTACCACACCCAAATCATCCCATAGAGCCACTCGAATGAAGGTGCCTTCATAGCTGCCCACTAGCAAATTGCATAATCACTACCACACCCAAATCATCCCATAGAGCCACTCGAATGTAGGTGCCTTCATAGCTGCCCACTAGCAAATTTCATAATCAGTACCACACCCAAATCATCCCATAGAGCCACTCGAATGTAGGTGCCTTCATAGCTGCCCACTAGCAAATTTCATAATCAGTACCACACCCAAATCATCCCTTAGAGCCACTCGAATGCAGGTGCCTTCATAGCTGCCCACTAGCAAATTTCATAATCACTACCAGACCCAAGTAATCCCATAGAGCCACTCGAATGCAGGTGCCTTCACAGCTGCCCACTAGCAAATTTCATAATCACTACCACACCCAAATCATCCCATAGAGCCACTCGAATGTAGGTGCCTTCATAGCTGCCCACTAGCAAATTTCATAATCACTACCACACCCAAATCATCCCATAGAGCCACTCGAATGTAGGTGCCTTCATAGCTGCCCACTAGCAAATTTCATAATCACTACCACACCCAAATCATCCCTTAGAGCCACTCGAATGCAGGTGCCTTCATAGCTGCCCACTAGCAAATTGCATAATCACTACCACACCCAAGTAATCCCATAGAGCCGCTCGAATGCAGGTGCCTTCATAGCTGCCCACTAGCAAATTTCATAATTTCAACCACACCTACGTCATCCCATTAAGCCAGTCGAATGCAGGTGCCTTCATAGCTGCCCACTAGCAAATTTCATAATTTCAACCACACCTACGTCATCCCATTAAGCCAGTCGAATGCAGGTGCCTTCATAGCTGCCCACTAGCAAATTGCATAATCTCAACCACACCTAAGTCATCCCACAAAGCCACTGGAATGCAGGTGCATTCATAGCTGCCTACAAGCTAATTGCATAATCTCAACCACACTTAAGTCATCCCACAAAACCACTCGAATGCAGGAGCCTTCATAACTGCTCACTAGCAAATTGCATAATCTCAACCACACCTAAGTCATCGCATAAAGCCAGTCGAATGCAGGAGCCTTCATAGCTGCCTACCAAATAATTGCATAATCTCAACCACACTTAAGTCATCCCACAAAACCACTCGAATGCAGGAGCCTTCATAACTGCTCACTAGCAAATTGCATAATCTCAACCACACTTAAGTCATCTCATAAAGCCACTCTAATGCAGGTTCCTTCATAGCTGCCGACAAGCAAATTGCATAATCTTAACCACACTTAAGTCATCCCACAAAACCGCTCGAATGCAGGAGCCTTCATAACTGCTCACTAGCAAATTGCATAATCTCAACCACAATTAAGTCATCTCATAAAGCCACTCTAATGCAGGTTCCTTCATAGCTGCCGACAAGCAAATTGCATAATCTTAACCACACCTAAGTCATCCCACAAAACCACTCGAATGCAGGTGCCTTCATAGCTGCCCACTAGCAAATTGCAAAATCTCAACCAGACTTAAGTCATCCCACAAAGCCACTCAAATGCAGGTTCCTTCATAACTGCCTACAAGCAAATTGCATAATCTCAACCACACTTAAGTCATCCCACAAAGCCACTTGAATGCAGGGGTCTTCATAGCTGCCCACTAGCAAATTTCCTAATGTCAACACACCTACGTCATCCCATAAAGCCAGTCGAATGCAGATGTATTCATAGTTGCCTACAAGCAAATTGCATAATCTTAACCACACTTAAGTCATCCCACAAAGCAACTCGAATGCAGGTTCTTTCATAGCTGCCTACAAGCAAATTGCATAATCTTAACCACACTTAAGTCATCCCACAAAGCCACTCAAATGCAGGTTCCTTCATAGCTGCCTACAAGCAATTCGCGTAATATCAACCACACCTAAGTCATCGCATAAAGCCAGTCGAATGCAGACGTATTCATAGTTGCCTACAAGCAAATTGCATAATCTCAACCACACCTATGTCATCCCATAGAACCACTCGAATCCAGACGTATTCATAGTTGCCTACAAGAAAATTGCATAATCTTAACCACACCTAAGTCATGCCATATAGCCAGTTGAATTCAGGTGACTTCATACCTGCCAACATGCAATTCGCGTAATATCAACCACACCTAAGTCATCGCATAAAGCCAGTCGAATGCAGACGTATTCATAGTTGCCTACAAGAAAATTGCATAATCTTAACCACACCTAAGTCATGCCATATAGCCAGTTGAATTCAGGTGACTTCATACCTGCCAACATGCAATTCGCGTAATATCAACCACACCTAAGTCATCGCATAAAGCCAGTCGAATGCAGACGTATTCATAGTTACCTACAAGCAAATTGCATAATCTTAACCACACCTAAGTCATGCCATAAACCCAGTCGAATTCAAGTGACTTCATACCTGCCAACATGCATTTGGCGTAATCTCAACCACACCTAAGTCATCCCATAAAGCCACTCGAATGCAGGTGCCTTCATAGCTGCCTACAAGCAAATCGCATAATCTTAACCACACTTAAGTCATCCCACAAAGCCACTCGAATGCAGGTTCTTTCTTAGCTGCCTACAAGCAAATTGCATAATCTTAACCACACCTATGTCATACCATAGAACCACTCGAATCCAGACGTATTCATAGTTGCTTACAAGAAAATTGCATAATCTTAACCACACCTAATTCATGCCATATAGCCAGTTGAATTCAGGTGAATTCATACCTGCCAACATGCAATTCGCGTAATATCAGCCACACCTAAGTCATCCCATAAACCCACTCAAATGCAGGTGCCTTCAAAGCGGCCTACAAGCAAATTGCATAATCTTAACCACACTTAAGTCATCCCATAAAGCCAGTCGAATGCAGGTGCCTTCATAGCTGCCCACTAGCAAATTTCATGATCTCAACCACACTTAAGTCATCCCACAAAACCACTCAAATTCAGGTGCCTTCATAGCTGCCCACTAGCAAATTGCATAATCTTAATCACACCTAAGTCATCCCACAAAGCCACTCGATTGCAGGTGCCTTCATAGCTGCCCACTAGCAAATTGCATAATCTCAACCACACTTAAGTCATCCCACAAAGCCACTCGAATGCAGGTTCCTTCATAGCTGCCTACAGGCAAATTGCATAATCCTAACCACACTTAAGTCATCCCACAAAACCACTCGAATGCAGGAGCCTTCATAACTGCTCACTAGAAAATTGCATAATCTCAACCACACCCAAGTCATCTCATAAAGCCACTCTAATGCAGGTGCCTTCATAGCTGCCCACTAGCAAATGCATAATCTCAACCACACCTAAGTCATCGCATAAAACCAGTCGAATGCAGGAGCCTTTATAACTGCTCACTAGCAAATTGCATAATCTTAACCACACCTATGTCATCCCATAGAACCACTCGAATGCAGGTTCCTTCATAACTGCCGACAAGCAAATTGCATAAACTTAACCACACCTAAGTCATCCCACAAAACCACTCGAATGCAGGTGCCTTCATAGCTGCCCACTAGCAAATTGCAAAATCTCAACCAGACTTAAGTCATCCCACAAAGCCACTCAAATGCAGGTTCCTTCATAACTGCCTACAAGCAAATTGCATAATCTCAACCACACTTAAGTCATCCCACAAAGCCACTTGAATGCAGGGGTCTTCATAGCTGCCCACTAGCAAATTTCCTAATGTCAACACACCTACGTCATCCCATAAAGCCAGTCGAATGCAGATGTATTCATAGTTGCCTACAAGCAAATTGCATAATCTTAACCACACTTAAGTCATCCCACAAAGCAACTCGAATGCAGGTTCTTTCATAGCTGCCTACAAGCAAATTGCATAATCTTAACCACACTTAAGTCATCCCACAAAGCCACTCAAATGCAGGTTCCTTCATAGCTGCCTACAAGCAATTCGCGTAATATCAACCACACCTAAGTCATCGCATAAAGCCAGTCGAATGCAGACGTATTCATAGTTGCCTACAAGCAAATTGCATAATCTCAACCACACCTATGTCATCCCATAGAACCACTCGAATCCAGACGTATTCATAGTTGCCTACAAGAAAATTGCATAATCTTAACCACACCTAAGTCATGCCATATAGCCAGTTGAATTCAGGTGACTTCATACCTGCCAACATGCAATTCGCGTAATATCAACCACACCTAAGTCATCGCATAAAGCCAGTCGAATGCAGACGTATTCATAGTTGCCTACAAGAAAATTGCATAATCTTAACCACACCTAAGTCATGCCATATAGCCAGTTGAATTCAGGTGACTTCATACCTGCGAACATGCAATTGGCGTAATCTCAACCACACCTAAGTAATCTTATAGAGACACTCGAATGCAGGTGCCTTCATAGCTGCCCACTAGCAAATTGCATAATCACTACCACACCCAAATCATCCCATAGAGCCACTCGAATGTAGGTGCCTTCATAGCTGCCCACTAGCAAATTTCATAATCACTACCACACCCAAATCATCCCATAGAGCCACTCGAATGAAGGTGCCTTTATAGCTGCCCACTAGCAAATTTCATAATCACTACCACACCCAAATCATCCCATAGAGCCACTCGAATGAAGGTGCCTTCATAGCTGCCCACTAGCAAATTGCATAATCACTACCACACCCAAATCATCCCATAGAGCCACTCGAATGTAGGTGCCTTCATAGCTGCCCACTAGCAAATTTCATAATCAGTACCACACCCAAATCATCCCATAGAGCCACTCGAATGTAGGTGCCTTCATAGCTGCCCACTAGCAAATTTCATAATCAGTACCACACCCAAATCATCCCTTAGAGCCACTCGAATGCAGGTGCCTTCATAGCTGCCCACTAGCAAATTTCATAATCACTACCAGACCCAAGTAATCCCATAGAGCCACTCGAATGCAGGTGCCTTCACAGCTGCCCACTAGCAAATTTCATAATCACTACCACACCCAAATCATCCCATAGAGCCACTCGAATGTAGGTGCCTTCATAGCTGCCCACTAGCAAATTTCATAATCACTACCACACCCAAATCATCCCATAGAGCCACTCGAATGTAGGTGCCTTCATAGCTGCCCACTAGCAAATTTCATAATCACTACCACACCCAAATCATCCCTTAGAGCCACTCGAATGCAGGTGCCTTCATAGCTGCCCACTAGCAAATTGCATAATCACTAGCACACCCAAGTAATCCCATAGAGCCACTCGAATGCAGGTGCCTTCATAGCTGCCCACTAGCAAATTTCATAATTTCAACCACACCTACGTCATCCCATTAAGCCAGTCGAATGCAGGTGCCTTCATAGCTGCCCACTAGCAAATTTCATAATTTCAACCACACCTACGTCATCCCATTAAGCCAGTCGAATGCAGGTGCCTTCATAGCTGCCCACTAGCAAATTGCATAATCTCAACCACACCTAAGTCATCCCACAAAGCCACTGGAATGCAGGTGCATTCATAGCTGCCTACAAGCTAATTGCATAATCTCAACCACACTTAAGTCATCCCACAAAACCACTCGAATGCAGGAGCCTTCATAACTGCTCACTAGCAAATTGCATAATCTCAACCACACCTAAGTCATCGCATAAAGCCAGTCGAATGCAGGAGCCTTCATAGCTGCCTACCAAATAATTGCATAATCTCAACCACACTTAAGTCATCCCACAAAACCACTCGAATGCAGGAGCCTTCATAACTGCTCACTAGCAAATTGCATAATCTCAACCACACTTAAGTCATCTCATAAAGCCACTCTAATGCAGGTTCCTTCATAGCTGCCGACAAGCAAATTGCATAATCTTAACCACACTTAAGTCATCCCACAAAACCGCTCGAATGCAGGAGCCTTCATAACTGCTCACTAGCAAATTGCATAATCTCAACCACAATTAAGTCATCTCATAAAGCCACTCTAATGCAGGTTCCTTCATAGCTGCCGACAAGCAAATTGCATAATCTTAACCACACCTAAGTCATCCCACAAAACCACTCGAATGCAGGTGCCTTCATAGCTGCCCACTAGCAAATTGCAAAATCTCAACCAGACTTAAGTCATCCCACAAAGCCACTCAAATGCAGGTTCCTTCATAACTGCCTACAAGCAAATTGCATAATCTCAACCACACTTAAGTCATCCCACAAAGCCACTTGAATGCAGGGGTCTTCATAGCTGCCCACTAGCAAATTTCCTAATGTCAACACACCTACGTCATCCCATAAAGCCAGTCGAATGCAGATGTATTCATAGTTGCCTACAAGCAAATTGCATAATCTTAACCACACTTAAGTCATCCCACAAAGCAACTCGAATGCAGGTTCTTTCATAGCTGCCTACAAGCAAATTGCATAATCTTAACCACACTTAAGTCATCCCACAAAGCCACTCAAATGCAGGTTCCTTCATAGCTGCCTACAAGCAATTCGCGTAATATCAACCACACCTAAGTCATCGCATAAAGCCAGTCGAATGCAGACGTATTCATAGTTGCCTACAAGCAAATTGCATAATCTCAACCACACCTATGTCATCCCATAGAACCACTCGAATCCAGACGTATTCATAGTTGCCTACAAGAAAATTGCATAATCTTAACCACACCTAAGTCATGCCATATAGCCAGTTGAATTCAGGTGACTTCATACCTGCCAACATGCAATTCGCGTAATATCAACCACACCTAAGTCATCGCATAAAGCCAGTCGAATGCAGACGTATTCATAGTTGCCTACAAGAAAATTGCATAATCTTAACCACACCTAAGTCATGCCATATAGCCAGTTGAATTCAGGTGACTTCATACCTGCCAACATGCAATTCGCGTAATATCAACCACACCTAAGTCATCGCATAAAGCCAGTCGAATGCAGACGTATTCATAGTTGCCTACAAGCAAATTGCATAATCTTAACCACACCTAAGTCATGCCATAAACCCAGTCGAATTCAAGTGACTTCATACCTGCCAACATGCATTTGGCGTAATCTCAACCACACCTAAGTCATCCCATAAAGCCACTCGAATGCAGGTGCCTTCATAGCTGCCTACAAGCAAATCGCATAATCTTAACCACACTTAAGTCATCCCACAAAGCCACTCGAATGCAGGTTCTTTCTTAGCTTCCTACAAGCAAATTGCATAATCTTAACCACACCTATGTCATACCATAGAACCACTCGAATCCAGACGTATTCATAGTTGCTTACAAGAAAATTGCATAATCTTAACCACACCTAATTCATGCCATATAGCCAGTTGAATTCAGGTGAATTCATACCTGCCAACATGCAATTCGCGTAATATCAGCCACACCTAAGTCATCCCATAAACCCACTCAAATGCAGGTGCCTTCACAGCGGCCTACAAGCAAATTGCATAATCTTAACCACACTTAAGTCATCCCATAAAGCCAGTCGAATGCAGGTGCCTTCATAGCTGCCCACTAGCAAATTTCATGATCTCAACCACACTTAAGTCATCCCACAAAACCACTCAAATTCAGGTGCCTTCATAGCTGCCCACTAGCAAATTGCATAATCTTAATCACACCTAAGTCATCCCACAAAGCCACTCGATTGCAGGTGCCTTCATAGCTGCCCACTAGCAAATTGCATAATCTCAACCACACTTAAGTCATCCCACAAAGCCACTCGAATGCAGGTTCCTTCATAGCTGCCTACAGGCAAATTGCATAATCCTAACCACACTTAAGTCATCCCACAAAACCACTCGAATGCAGGAGCCTTCATAGCTGCCCACTAGCAAATTTCATAATCAGTACCACACCCAAATCATCCCATAGAGCCACTCGAATGTAGGTGCCTTCATAGCTGCCCACTAGCAAATTTCATAATCAGTACCACACCCAAATCATCCCTTAGAGCCACTCGAATGTAGGTGCCTTCATAGCTGCCCACTAGCAAATTTCATAATCACTACCACACCCAAATCATCCCATAGAGCCACTCGAATGAAGGTGCCTTTATAGCTGCCCACTAGCAAATTTCATAATCACTACCACACCCAAATCATCCCATAGAGCCACTCGAATGAAGGTGCCTTCATAGCTGCCCACTAGCAAATTGCATAATCACTACCACACCCAAATCATCCCATAGAGCCACTCGAATGTAGGTGCCTTCATAGCTGCCCACTAGCAAATTTCATAATCAGTACCACACCCAAATCATCCCATAGAGCCACTCGAATGTAGGTGCCTTCATAGCTGCCCACTAGCAAATTTCATAATCAGTACCACACCCAAATCATCCCTTAGAGCCACTCGAATGCAGGTGCCTTCATAGCTGCCCACTAGCAAATTTCATAATCACTACCAGACCCAAGTAATCCCATAGAGCCACTCGAATGCAGGTGCCTTCACAGCTGCCCACTAGCAAATTTCATAATCACTACCACACCCAAATCATCCCATAGAGCCACTCGAATGTAGGTGCCTTCATAGCTGCCCACTAGCAAATTTCATAATCACTACCACACCCAAATCATCCCATAGAGCCACTCGAATGTAGGTGCCTTCATAGCTGCCCACTAGCAAATTTCATAATCACTACCACACCCAAATCATCCCTTAGAGCCACTCGAATGCAGGTGCCTTCATAGCTGCCCACTAGCAAATTGCATAATCACTACCACACCCAAGTAATCCCATAGAGCCACTCGAATGCAGGTGCCTTCATAGCTGCCCACTAGCAAATTTCATAATTTCAACCACACCTACGTCATCCCATTAAGCCAGTCGAATGCAGGTGCCTTCATAGCTGCCCACTAGCAAATTTCATAATTTCAACCACACCTACGTCATCCCATTAAGCCAGTCGAATGCAGGTGCCTTCATAGCTGCCCACTAGCAAATTGCATAATCTCAACCACACCTAAGTCATCCCACAAAGCCACTGGAATGCAGGTGCATTCATAGCTGCCTACAAGCTAATTGCATAATCTCAACCACACTTAAGTCATCCCACAAAACCACTCGAATGCAGGAGCCTTCATAACTGCTCACTAGCAAATTGCATAATCTCAACCACACCTAAGTCATCGCATAAAGCCAGTCGAATGCAGGAGCCTTCATAGCTGCCTACCAAATAATTGCATAATCTCAACCACACTTAAGTCATCCCACAAAACCACTCGAATGCAGGAGCCTTCATAACTGCTCACTAGCAAATTGCATAATCTCAACCACACTTAAGTCATCTCATAAAGCCACTCTAATGCAGGTTCCTTCATAGCTGCCGACAAGCAAATTGCATAATCTTAACCACACTTAAGTCATCCCACAAAACCGCTCGAATGCAGGAGCCTTCATAACTGCTCACTAGCAAATTGCATAATCTCAACCACAATTAAGTCATCTCATAAAGCCACTCTAATGCAGGTTCCTTCATAGCTGCCGACAAGCAAATTGCATAATCTTAACCACACCTAAGTCATCCCACAAAACCACTCGAATGCAGGTGCCTTCATAGCTGCCCACTAGCAAATTGCAAAATCTCAACCAGACTTAAGTCATCCCACAAAGCCACTCAAATGCAGGTTCCTTCATAACTGCCTACAAGCAAATTGCATAATCTCAACCACACTTAAGTCATCCCACAAAGCCACTTGAATGCAGGGGTCTTCATAGCTGCCCACTAGCAAATTTCCTAATGTCAACACACCTACGTCATCCCATAAAGCCAGTCGAATGCAGATGTATTCATAGTTGCCTACAAGCAAATTGCATAATCTTAACCACACTTAAGTCATCCCACAAAGCAACTCGAATGCAGGTTCTTTCATAGCTGCCTACAAGCAAATTGCATAATCTTAACCACACTTAAGTCATCCCACAAAGCCACTCAAATGCAGGTTCCTTCATAGCTGCCTACAAGCAAATCGCGTAATATCAACCACACCTAAGTCATCCCAAAAAGCCACTCGAATGCAGACGTATTCATAGTTGCCTACAAGCAAATTGCATAATCTCAACCACACCTATGTCATCCCATAGAACCACTCGAATCCAGACGTATTCATAGTTGCCTACAAGAAAATTGCATAATCTTAACCACACCTAAGTCATGCCATATAGCCAGTTGAATTCAGGTGACTTCATACCTGCCAACATGCAATTCGCGTAATATCAACCACACCTAAGTCATCGCATAAAGCCAGTCGAATGCAGACGTATTCATAGTTGCCTACAAGAAAATTGCATAATCTTAACCACACCTAAGTCATGCCATATAGCCAGTTGAATTCAGGTGACTTCATACCTGCCAACATGCAATTCGCGTAATATCAACCACACCTAAGTCATCGCATAAAGCCAGTCGAATGCAGACGTATTCATAGTTACCTACAAGCAAATTGCATAATCTTAACCACACCTAAGTCATGCCATAAACCCAGTCGAATTCAAGTGACTTCATACCTGCCAACATGCATTTGGCGTAATCTCAACCACACCTAAGTCATCCCATAAAGCCACTCGAATGCAGGTGCCTTCATAGCTGCCTACAAGCAAATCGCATAATCTTAACCACACTTAAGTCATCCCACAAAGCCACTCGAATGCAGGTTCTTTCTTAGCTGCCTACAAGCAAATTGCATAATCTTAACCACACCTATGTCATACCATAGAACCACTCGAATCCAGACGTATTCATAGTTGCTTACAAGAAAATTGCATAATCTTAACCACACCTAATTCATGCCATATAGCCAGTTGAATTCAGGTGAATTCATACCTGCCAACATGCAATTCGCGTAATATCAGCCACACCTAAGTCATCCCATAAACCCACTCAAATGCAGGTGCCTTCAAAGCGGCCTACAAGCAAATTGCATAATCTTAACCACACTTAAGTCATCCCATAAAGCCAGTCGAATGCAGGTGCCTTCATAGCTGCCCACTAGCAAATTTCATGATCTCAACCACACTTAAGTCATCCCACAAAACCACTCAAATTCAGGTGCCTTCATAGCTGCCCACTAGCAAATTGCATAATCTTAATCACACCTAAGTCATCCCACAAAGCCACTCGATTGCAGGTGCCTTCATAGCTGCCCACTAGCAAATTGCATAATCTCAACCACACTTAAGTCATCCCACAAAGCCACTCGAATGCAGGTTCCTTCATAGCTGCCTACAGGCAAATTGCATAATCCTAACCACACTTAAGTCATCCCACAAAACCACTCGAATGCAGGAGCCTTCATAACTGCTCACTAGAAAATTGCATAATCTCAACCACACCCAAGTCATCTCATAAAGCCACTCTAATGCAGGTGCCTTCATAGCTGCCCACTAGCAAATGCATAATCTCAACCACACCTAAGTCATCGCATAAAACCAGTCGAATGCAGGAGCCTTTATAACTGCTCACTAGCAAATTGCATAATCTTAACCACACCTATGTCATCCCATAGAACCACTCGAATGCAGGTTCCTTCATAACTGCCGACAAGCAAATTGCATAATCTTAACCACACCTAAGTCATCCCACAAAACCACTCGAATGCAGGTGCCTTCATAGCTGCCCACTAGCAAATTGCAAAATCTCAACCAGACTTAAGTCATCCCACAAAGCCACTCAAATGCAGGTTCCTTCATAACTGCCTACAAGCAAATTGCATAATCTCAACCACACTTAAGTCATCCCACAAAGCCACTTGAATGCAGGGGTCTTCATAGCTGCCCACTAGCAAATTTCCTAATGTCAACACACCTACGTCATCCCATAAAGCCAGTCGAATGCAGATGTATTCATAGTTGCCTACAAGCAAATTGCATAATCTTAACCACACTTAAGTCATCCCACAAAGCAACTCGAATGCAGGTTCTTTCATAGCTGCCTACAAGCAAATTGCATAATCTTAACCACACTTAAGTCATCCCACAAAGCCACTCAAATGCAGGTTCCTTCATAGCTGCCTACATGCAATTCGCGTAATATCAACCACACCTAAGTCATCGCATAAAGCCAGTCGAATGCAGACGTATTCATAGTTGCCTACAAGAAAATTGCATAATCTTAACCACACCTATGTCATCCCATAGAACCACTCGAATCCAGACGTATTCATAGTTGCCTACAAGAAAATTGCATAATCTTAACCACACCTAAGTCATGCCATATAGCCAGTTGAATTCAGGTGACTTCATACCTGCCAACATGCAATTCGCGTAATATCAACCACACCTAAGTCATCGCATAAAGCCAGTCGAATGCAGACGTATTCATAGTTGCCTACAAGAAAATTGCATAATCTTAACCACACCTAAGTCATGCCATATAGCCAGTTGAATTCAGGTGACTTCATACCTGCCAACATGCAATTCGCGTAATATCAACCACACCTAAGTCATCGCATAAAGCCAGTCGAATGCAGACGTATTCATAGTTGCCTACAAGCAAATTGCATAATCTTAACCACACCTAAGTCATGCCATAAACCCAGTCGAATTCAAGTGACTTCATACCTGCCAACATGCATTTGGCGTAATCTCAACCACACCTAAGTCATCCCACAAAGCCACTCGAAACAGGTTCTTTCTTAGCTGCCTACAAGCAAATTGCATAATCTTAACCACACCTATGTCATACCATAGAACCACTCGAATCCAGACGTATTCATAGTTGCCTACAAGAAAATTGCATAATCTTAACCACACCTAATTCATGCCATATAGCCAGTTGAATTCAGGTGAATTCATACCTGCCAACATGCAATTCGCGTAATATCAGCCACACCTAAGTCATCCCATAAACCCACTCAAATGCAGGTGCCTTCACAGCGGCCTACAAGCAAATTGCATAATCTTAACCACACTTAAGTCATCCCATAAAGCCAGTCGAATGCAGGTGCCTTCATAGCTGCCCACTAGCAAATTTCATGATCTCAACCACACTTAAGTCATCCCACAAAACCACTCAAATGCAGGTGCCTTCATAGCTGCCCACTAGCAAATTGCATAATCTTAATCACACCTAAGTCATCCCACAAAGCCACTCGATTGCAGGTGGCTTCATAGCTGCCCACTAGCAAATTGCATAATCTCAACCACACTTAAGTCATCCCACAAAGCCACTCGAATGCAGGTTCCTTCATAGCTGCCTACAGGCAAATTGCATAATCCTAACCACACTTAAGTCATCCCACAAAACCACTCGAATGCAGGAGCCTTCATAACTGCTCACTAGAAAATTGCATAATCTCAACCACACCCAAGTCATCTCATAAAGCCACTCTAATGCAGGTGCCTTCAGAGCTGCCCACTAGCAAATGCATAATCTCAACCACACCTAAGTCATCGCATAAAGCCAGTCGAATGCAGGAGCCTTTATAACTGCTCACTAGCAAATTGCATAATCTTAACCACACCTATGTCATCCCATAGAACCACTCGAATGCAGGTTCCTTCATAACTGCCTACAAGCAAATTGCATAATCTCAACCACACTTAATTCATCCCACAAAGCCATTCAAATGCAGGTTCCTTCATAACTGCCTACAAGCAAATTGCATAATCTCAACCACACCTAAGTCATCCTACAAAGCCACTCGAATGACGGTTCCTTCATAGCTGCCTACAAGCAAATTGCATAATCTCAACCACACTTAAGTCATCCCACAAAGCCACTCGAATGCAGGGGTCTTCATAGCTGCCGACAAGCAAATTGCATAATCTTAACCACACCTAAGTCATCCCACAAAACCACTCGAATGCAGGAGCCTTCATAGCTGCCCACTAGCAAATTGCATAATCTCAACCACACTTAATTCATCCCACAAAGCCACTCGAATGCAGGTTCCTTCATAGCTGCCTACAGGCAAATTGCATAATCCTAACCACACTTAAGTCATCCCACAAAACCACTCGAATGCAGGAGCCTTCATAACTGCTCACTAGAAAATTGCATAATCTCAACCACACCTAAGTCATCCTACAAAGCCACTCGAATGACGGTTCCTTCATAGCTGCCTACAAGCAAATTGCATAATCTCAACCACACTTAAGTCATCCCACAAAGCCACTCGAATGCAGGGGTCTTCATAGCTGCCGACAAGCAAATTGCATAATCTTAACCACACCTAAGTCATCCCACAAAACCACTCGAATGCAGGAGCCTTCATAGCTGCCCACTAGCAAATTGCATAATCTCAACCACACTTAATTCATCCCACAAAGCCACTCGAATGCAGGTTCCTTCATAGCTGCCTACAGGCAAATTGCATAATCCTAACCATACTTAAGTCATCCCACAAAACCACTCGAATGCAGGAGCCTTCATAACTGCTCACTAGAAAATTGCATAATCTCAACCACACCCAAGTCATCTCATAAAGCCACTCTAATGCAGGTGCCTTCATAGCTGCCCACTAGCAAATGCATAATCTCAACCACACCTAAGTCATCGCATAAAGCCAGTCGAATGCAGGTTCCTTCATAACTGCCTACAAGCAAATTGCATAATCTCAACCACACCTAAGTCATCCTACAAAGCCACTCGAATGCAGGTTCCTTCATAGCTGCCTACAGGCAAATTGCATAATCCTAACCATACTTAAGTCATCCCACAAAACCACTCGAATGCAGGAGCCTTCATAACTGCTCACTAGAAAATTGCATAATCTCAACCACACCCAAGTCATCTCATAAAGCCACTCTAATGCAGGTGCCTTCATAGCTGCCCACTAGCAAATGCATAATCTCAACCACACCTAAGTCATCGCATAAAGCCAGTCGAATGCAGGAGCCTTTATAACTGCTCACTAGCAAATTGCATAATCTTAACCACACCTATGTCATCCCATAGAACCACTCGAATGCAGGTTCCTTCATAACTGCCTACAAGCAAATTGCATAATCTCAACCACACTTAATTCATCCCACAAAGCCATTCAAATGCAGGTTCCTTCATAACTGCCTACAAGCAAATTGCATAATCTCAACCACACCTAAGTCATCCTACAAAGCCACTCGAATGACGGTTCCTTCATAGCTGCCAACAAGCAAATTGCATAATCTCAACCACACTTAAGTCATCCCACAAAGCCACTCGAATGCAGGTTCCTTCATAGCTGCCTACAGGCAAATTGCATAATCCTAACCACACTTAAGTCATCCCACAAAACCACTCGAATGCAGGAGCCTTCATAACTGCTCACTAGAAAATTGCATAATCTCAACCACACCCAAGTCATCTCATAAAGCCACTCTAATGCAGGTGCCTTCATAGCTGCCCACTAGCAAATGCATAATCTCAACCACACCTAAGTCATCGCATAAAACCAGTCGAATGCAGGAGCCTTTATAACTGCTCACTAGCAAATTGCATAATCTTAACCACACCTATGTCATCCCATAGAACCACTCGAATGCAGGTTCCTTCATAACTGCCGACAAGCAAATTGCATAATCTTAACCACACCTAAGTCATCCCACAAAACCACTCGAATGCAGGTGCCTTCATAGCTGCCCACTAGCAAATTGCAAAATCTCAACCAGACTTAAGTCATCCCACAAAGCCACTCAAATGCAGGTTCCTTCATAACTGCCTACAAGCAAATTGCATAATCTCAACCACACTTAAGTCATCCCACAAAGCCACTTGAATGCAGGGGTCTTCATAGCTGCCCACTAGCAAATTTCCTAATGTCAACACACCTACGTCATCCCATAAAGCCAGTCGAATGCAGATGTATTCATAGTTGCCTACAAGCAAATTGCATAATCTTAACCACACTTAAGTCATCCCACAAAGCCACTCGAATGCAGGTTCTTTCATAGCTGCCTACAAGCAAATTGCATAATCTTAACCACACTTTAGTCATCCCACAAAGCCACTCAAATGCAGGTTCCTTCATAGCTGCCTACAAGCAATTCGCGTAATATCAACCACACCTAAGTCATCGCATAAAGCCAGTCGAATGCAGACGTATTCATAGTTGCCTACAAGCAAATTGCATAATCTCAACCACACCTATGTCATCCCATAGAACCACTCGAATCCAGACGTATTCATAGTTGCCTACAAGAAAATTGCATAATCTTAACCACACCTAAGTCATGCCATATAGCCAGTTGAATTCAGGTGACTTCATACCTGCCAACATGCAATTCGCGTAATATCAACCACACCTAAGTCATCGCATAAAGCCAGTCGAATGCAGACGTATTCATAGTTGCCTACAAGAAAATTGCATAATCTTAACCACACCTAAGTCATGCCATATAGCCAGTTGAATTCAGGTGACTTCATACCTGCCAACATGCAATTCGCGTAATATCAACCACACCTAAGTCATCGCATAAAGCCAGTCGAATGCAGACGTATTCATAGTTGCCTACAAGCAAATTGCATAATCTTAACCACACCTAAGTCATGCCATAAACCCAGTCGAATTCAAGTGACTTCATACCTGCCAACATGCATTTGGCGTAATCTCAACCACACCTAAGTCATCCCACAAAGCCACTCGAAACAGGTTCTTTCTTAGCTGCCTACAAGCAAATTGCATAATCTTAACCACACCTATGTCATACCATAGAACCACTCGAATCCAGACGTATTCATAGTTGCCTACAAGAAAATTGCATAATCTTAACCACACCTAATTCATGCCATATAGCCAGTTGAATTCAGGTGAATTCATACCTGCCAACATGCAATTCGCGTAATATCAGCCACACCTAAGTCATCCCATAAACCCACTCAAATGCAGGTGCCTTCACAGCGGCCTACAAGCAAATTGCATAATCTTAACCACACTTAAGTCATCCCATAAAGCCAGTCGAATGCAGGTGCCTTCATAGCTGCCCACTAGCAAATTTCATGATCTCAACCACACTTAAGTCATCCCACAAAACCACTCAAATGCAGGTGCCTTCATAGCTGCCCACTAGCAAATTGCATAATCTTAATCACACCTAAGTCATCCCACAAAGCCACTCGATTGCAGGTGGCTTCATAGCTGCCCACTAGCAAATTGCATAATCTCAACCACACTTAAGTCATCCCACAAAGCCACTCGAATGCAGGTTCCTTCATAGCTGCCTACAGGCAAATTGCATAATCCTAACCACACTTAAGTCATCCCACAAAACCACTCGAATGCAGGAGCCTTCATAACTGCTCACTAGAAAATTGCATAATCTCAACCACACCCAAGTCATCTCATAAAGCCACTCTAATGCAGGTGCCTTCAGAGCTGCCCACTAGCAAATGCATAATCTCAACCACACCTAAGTCATCGCATAAAGCCAGTCGAATGCAGGAGCCTTTATAACTGCTCACTAGCAAATTGCATAATCTTAACCACACCTATGTCATCCCATAGAACCACTCGAATGCAGGTTCCTTCATAACTGCCTACAAGCAAATTGCATAATCTCAACCACACTTAATTCATCCCACAAAGCCATTCAAATGCAGGTTCCTTCATAACTGCCTACAAGCAAATTGCATAATCTCAACCACACCTAAGTCATCCTACAAAGCCACTCGAATGACGGTTCCTTCATAGCTGCCTACAAGCAAATTGCATAATCTCAACCACACTTAAGTCATCCCACAAAGCCACTCGAATGCAGGGGTCTTCATAGCTGCCGACAAGCAAATTGCATAATCTTAACCACACCTAAGTCATCCCACAAAACCACTCGAATGCAGGAGCCTTCATAGCTGCCCACTAGCAAATTGCATAATCTCAACCACACTTAATTCATCCCACAAAGCCACTCGAATGCAGGTTCCTTCATAGCTGCCTACAGGCAAATTGCATAATCCTAACCACACTTAAGTCATCCCACAAAACCACTCGAATGCAGGAGCCTTCATAACTGCTCACTAGAAAATTGCATAATCTCAACCACACCTAAGTCATCCTACAAAGCCACTCGAATGACGGTTCCTTCATAGCTGCCTACAAGCAAATTGCATAATCTCAACCACACTTAAGTCATCCCACAAAGCCACTCGAATGCAGGGGTCTTCATAGCTGCCGACAAGCAAATTGCATAATCTTAACCACACCTAAGTCATCCCACAAAACCACTCGAATGCAGGAGCCTTCATAGCTGCCCACTAGCAAATTGCATAATCTCAACCACACTTAATTCATCCCACAAAGCCACTCGAATGCAGGTTCCTTCATAGCTGCCTACAGGCAAATTGCATAATCCTAACCATACTTAAGTCATCCCACAAAACCACTCGAATGCAGGAGCCTTCATAACTGCTCACTAGAAAATTGCATAATCTCAACCACACCCAAGTCATCTCATAAAGCCACTCTAATGCAGGTGCCTTCATAGCTGCCCACTAGCAAATGCATAATCTCAACCACACCTAAGTCATCGCATAAAGCCAGTCGAATGCAGGTTCCTTCATAACTGCCTACAAGCAAATTGCATAATCTCAACCACACCTAAGTCATCCTACAAAGCCACTCGAATGCAGGTTCCTTCATAGCTGCCTACAGGCAAATTGCATAATCCTAACCATACTTAAGTCATCCCACAAAACCACTCGAATGCAGGAGCCTTCATAACTGCTCACTAGAAAATTGCATAATCTCAACCACACCCAAGTCATC
This sequence comes from Acanthosoma haemorrhoidale, assembly GCA_930367205.1. Lineage (NCBI taxonomy): Eukaryota > Metazoa > Arthropoda > Insecta > Hemiptera > Acanthosomatidae > Acanthosoma > Acanthosoma haemorrhoidale. The sequence goes on along the minus strand of OV884011.1, from coordinate 162,758,931 downwards.
TCATAAAGCCACTCTAATGCAGGTGCCTTCATAGCTGCCCACTAGCAAATGCATAATCTCAACCACACCTAAGTCATCGCATAAAGCCAGTCGAATGCAGGAGCCTTTATAACTGCTCACTAGCAAATTGCATAATCTTAACCACACCTATGTCATCCCATAGAACCACTCGAATGCAGGTTCCTTCATAACTGCCTACAAGCAAATTGCATAATCTCAACCACACTTAATTCATCCCACAAAGCCATTCAAATGCAGGTTCCTTCATAACTGCCTACAAGCAAATTGCATAATCTCAACCACACCTAAGTCATCCTACAAAGCCACTCGAATGACGGTTCCTTCATAGCTGCCAACAAGCAAATTGCATAATCTCAACCACACTTAAGTCATCCCACAAAGCCACTCGAATGCAGGGGTCTTCATAGCTGCCGACAAGCAAATTGCATAATCTTAACCGCACCTAAGTCATCCCACAAAACCACTCGAATGCAGGAGCCTTCATAGCTGCCCACTAGCAAATTGCATAATCTCAACCACACTTAATTCATCCCACAAAGCCATTCAAATGCAGGTTCCTTCATAACTGCCTACAAGCAAATTGCATAATCTCAACCACACCTAAGTCATCCTACAAAGCCACTCGAATGACGGTTCCTTCATAGCTGCCTACAAGCAAATTGCATAATCTCAACCACACTTAAGTCATCCCACAAAGCCACTCGAATGCAGGAGCCTTCATAGCTGCCTACAAGCAAATTGCATAATCTTAACCACACCTAAGTCATGCCATATAGCCAGTTGAATTCAGGTGACTTCATACCTGCCAACATGCAATTCGCGTAATATCAACCACACCTAAGTCATCCCATAAACCCACTCAAATGCAGGTGCCTTCACAGCGGCCTACAAGCAAATTGCATAATCTTAACCACACCTAACTCATGCCATAAAGCCAGTGGAAATCAGGTGACTTCATACCTGCCAACATGCATTTGGCGTAATCTCAACCACACCTAAGTCATCCCATAAAGCCACTCGAATGCAGGTGCTTTCACAGCGGCCTACAAGCTAATTGCATAAGCAGCACACTGCTTTAAGGGCTAGTGGGGATGTTGAGACTTTATAGTAAAAGAACTTTCGAGATATTTCTCGAGGTCGAAGGGGGGAGTTGGTGATGGTTAGAATACAATAGGAAGTTTGTTAGGGAAGGTTTTTTCAAAAGGCCCTAGTGTTGATCTAATAATTTAGGCACTTAAAAGAAGCTTTTATGCAGTAACCAAAATTTTTGTCATATTTTTGACCAACCAAATGAATTTTTCATACATTATTTTATTGTTCTTCATGGGACATTGGAAAGTCATAAACACTGGTGAAAAACATAATAATGGAAATTATCCAATGAAAAAGTTGCTTATGGCTCCTAGAATAAGAAAAATATTTACCTGTGAGTTTGAGGAATTGCCCTACAAGGTTGAGTGGCGTGGTAGGCATGCAGACAGGCCCTATAAACTTGTTAAAGGATATCATCCAGGCGGTGACCACTATTCCGATGTCGTATTTAAGATCATACTCTATCGTGTATGACTTATGCACAATGCGTAGGGCGATTGGAATTTCCATCCTTCTGTCTGCAAGTTAAGTTTAAAAAATGAATTGCAAATGTCAATTTTTACACTAGCCTAGGATAGAATATATTTAGAAGTATCACCGCCGTTAGACTTGAGATTGTGGACGCCAAGAGCAAGTTTCACGGGATTAAGTATCGGGCTGTACGGGGAATCTAGGCAGTGAGCTGCCGACAGAGCATGCCAAGGTGTGATGATGCTCGCACCTCCTCCAAACGAGTTGTCATGCCTAAGTAAATAGGCCATCCAGGGATACTCGTTAGGCAAGGTCTCGTTGCCTCCGACGATCCTCCTATCCTTATTTTTCACATTATCAAAACGTACCGAGTTGGTCCAACCGCATTGACAGCTTAGCCGTCCCCAATATGCAGCTGTAGCATTGGAGAGCAGAACAAGGATGACGAGTACCATATGTGATTTCATCTCCTCTGTTAATAAGAGGTGAGAATTAGCGGCAATGCAGTGAAACATACGTTAACCTATGTACAATGCATTCATGAACATAAATTGATTGATGACCTAATCTACATTAACTTTAATGAACCCTTGTCCTGTGTCTCTCATGAACCAACTTCTGTTGCAGATCTGAAACTGCATGATGTCCAGTCTGCTTGGGTAAGATTTCCTCAGTTCATTTGGTTGGTATATATTGTTGTGATATTTAGATGAGTTTGTGATGTTGCCTTTGATATAAACTCAAAATTAGTGAGCGCAAAAGAACAGTAAAACGACCTGTGGGTCATGGCAATGGAAGGATGAACATTTTTGTTACCGTTATGTCTAATATTAATAGTTATCAAATAAATAATATCAAGAATTAAGTATAAATAATTTAATATTAGATTTGTTAACTTTAAAACAAGAAAAGTTAATAATATCTGAGACAACGGGCATTGGGAAACCAAGAAAGTTAAAAATCCAAGATGGCAACAGAGGGAATAAAAACGAGGAGAGCCGAGGGATCGTCCTTGTTCAATTGGACCCGGTCACGAGACAGGAAGGTTTGGAGAGACGCAAGCCCAGGGACGTGCAAGGACCTCGTGGCGAAAAAGACAACAACGAAGCAACGAACAGCAAAGGATGCACAACTTAGTAAAACTGGCCAGTCGCGATAATAGTAAGGTACATTTTAAGTTTAGTTTTTAACATCGTAATTTTATCATGTACGTGCTTATATGTATATTAAATCCATGAATCAGTTTGTAATTAAACAATTTTTCTTTTGCCAGAATTCTTTTTTATATTAACAGAACCTCTATAAAACCTCAGATTAATAAAAAATATAAACAAGAAAGATAAAAAACATAATATTATATATATATATATATATATCTGTCAGCGAGCTGGTTTGAATACTATAGATGAAAAAGGCCTGTTGATAATTTGGAGGTTACCGTTTTCTGATCAGTTGACCGGAAGTTCTCAGAAGACGCTGGAAGATCGGCTAGGACACCCTCTATTTAATCCACACCACACATCGGATGGCGACGCTCTGCCAATCAAATCCAGGAGTGGACAAGCGGCCTTTCTTTTGACCGATAGAATGGGGATAAGAACATGTAGCTCTGAAAACATCAATGAAGAGTAGGGGTGGAGCAGTCAGTCAATGTCTTTCCCCGAACAAAGGCTCCCGTGTCAAGTTGAATGGTTATTTCATTTTGTTAAGTGTAAGGAAGTTAGTTATAAGTTAAAGTTTTGTTTTCTATTAATAAATTTGTTTTATTATTATTAAATAATAAACAAATAAATAAATTGACAAACAAACACACCATTGAATAATGAACACAATTAATAAATTATTGCATGGTATTTCGAAAATTGAATTTTAAATATTAAACAGTCAACTATCCCATAATTTATTAATTTTGTTCATTATTCAATCTGTATTTTCAATGGTATGTTTATTTATCAATTTATTTATTAGTTATTATTAATATATCAGAAATAAATTAGTATAAGAATTGTAAAAGTTGCGTAATAACCACTTTATTATTATAGGCAAAGGATGATGAAAAGGGCTTGTTTGGTTTTCATCAAGTTTATCCATGGAAAGCGTAACAACATATTACTTATGTCTGCAGTAGATACATTTGAGGAGGTTGTTGTTGACTATTTTAGACATATGGTGAAATCTGATATTTGGCTAAGTCGCTAAATGTCTTACTTAAGCTGTCGACATCAACCTCAAACTCTCATAAGTCTATTGCAGACACATAGTTTGTCAAAGTTCAGTACATGGGACTTGTTTTTACATATAAGCGCATCAGACCTTCCAAGATAAAGTATGTCAGTGAAATTGAACCACCGTCTTGTGCATATGAATTACAGACCTTTTTAGGCACAGTTAAAATTATAAACAAATTTATTCTTACTTTTTAAAATTAACTGCAACTGTATGAAAATACTTAAATAAGGTAAGAAAACACATGAGGCTTTTGTGAAAATAAAACTACTGGTCACTAATTCACCAACTATAAAAACATTCAACCAAAAATAGAATATCACCATCCAATGTGATGCACGTAAAGAATCTGCCTGTTGAAAAACAAATCACATTACAAATTAATTAAGTTTATTTTGCCTCAAGGAGCCTCAATAAAACTAAAGAAAAATTAAGTGAAATAGAAAAGGAAATGATGTGTCTCTGTTTTGCAGTTAATGGGTTTCCTCATAAAATTAATAGCCGCAGTGAAGTAATAATATTTACCGATCATAAACTCTATTAGGATATCTATAAAAATAATGCTCTCACTCAATGAATGCAATTAAAGATTTTAAATATGATTTTTCTCTTGGATTTATATCATGTTCTCAAATGTTTATATCTGACGTGCTTTCGAGAGCTCATCTTAAGGTAGTAGGACCTAAATATGAGGATATGTCAACAATAGGTCATTCCCTCTCCATAGCAGGATAACTAGCTTTACCTGGACATGAGTTGGAAAGTCTTTGAAAAGCAACACCAAGTATTGCTACATCTGTAACCTTAAAAGTATTTATACTTAAAGGTTGGACCGTAAACAGACTTGAATATTTTCTATGATATGAAAGATGATTTCCTTTAAAATATGGATTAATCTTTTATGATGCCACCTAATCGACGTAGAAAAATTATTGAAACAAAATCTTCCAAGATCAAGGAATTTCCTTCTATACCAAGAATTCCAACTGTAGTTACATAGCTGATGGTATGTATGCAAACCAAAATAGAAGATAATAATTACAAATGTTCAATTGGCCGAATATCCATATTAATAATGTTTAACAACCTTTTATTCCCAGACCTCTTATGTCAATGATCATGCACGATATACTAACTTGATTGAAAATACAGCTAAAGGTCTCCAGCAATTTTAGAATGCGATCATGAGAAAAGTGGTCAGAATAGCATCATCTCAAGAGGTTAACGAACGCTGACCTACCTGCACGTGATGCTTGGTATGGCGTCGGGTGGTGAGTTCATCCACCGGAGATACGTTAAGTTTTTTTGTCTCGACACAGCACCTAACAAACCCAGTGTAACACTATGACCCCACCACCCTTCCCACATCGATGGCAAAAGACTGTTGGGGAACATTATGTTAAGATTTTGTTTGTTAGATGTAAGTTAGTTTTAAGTTTTATGATTCATAAGGTGAGGCCACCAATTAATTTTTAAACATGTATTGACAATGAATGTATAATGTACATTACACCTTTGTAACAAACACAAATGATAATTATTATTAATAAGTATTTACGAACAATATCTAATCATTAGTAAATATAAGAAAATTATACTTGTACTCATGGTTAGGTGAATTGACTGGCTAAATATCATAAATGAAACTATTCTCATTGTTATGCAAGCTGCACATCTATTTAGTTTTTAATTGATATTAAAACAGTTTATAGCCGATTGTACATGAATAAGTATCAAATAAAGATTTTAGTTTTTTATCATTGTAGTGTTGTCAAACTTTACTTACCAATTTTGCTTATGTACCTTGTGTAAGCCATGTAAAAGTCATTCAGGAACATAATATGTTATATATTATATGTATTAATATCATAATACACATTAAATTTACTGAACCCTTCAACTGTGACTCTCGTAAGCTAACTTTCGTCGTAGATCTGAAACCACATTTATGATCAGTCTGCTTGGGTAAGTTTTCCTTTTTTTTTTAATATACATTTATCTATTTATTTTATTATTATAGGTGAGTTAAAGGTTTTTGAAGACGATTGGCTTGATGAAAAAGAGTTGTAAGGTTTTCACCAAGTTATATTTTTGGTTATTTCCAATTGGTAATAATCTTTTAACTGTTGACATCTTTGCAACAGGTGAGTACACACCATCATATTCGAATGTATCTTTCTAACCAACCAGACGTGTTTTATGTTAATTTTTAATACCTTCTTTGCAAATACCCACTTTATAGACAATATCTCTCCATTTTCTCGCTGTTTGACCTCAATCCAGGTTTTATTCTTTCTATAGAATCTACTTCTCTAGACATTGCCTCTATCCAATATTGTTTATCTTCTCTTTTTTATAATTCACTCACAGAATTGAGCACATCCTTAGCATCTTACATGGTATTAAAACTCTATGTACAATTCAATACAATACTCATTATATCTATTAGGTATTTTCTTACATATTTTCTCCAGCTTTTGTTCTTCATCTGAATTACAATCTGCCTTATGGGGCAATACATAATTGTGATAAATGATTCACACCATATTTACAATTTTCATTCACTCATTCGCTGGTGGTCCAAATGGCAATCCCAACCCTGAGTGGAAAAATTCAACGCCAGGAAATTTGGAATTCCCATCGACAGGTAAGTACCTTCTAATTTATATTTAGTTTTGCTTATTAGTACAGTCTTAAGTAGTGTAGCTAACGGTAGAGTGTTTGATTGTAGAAGTACATCCACCTTTACCTTCCTCCGCACCTCCCAATAGGCAGGTAGTTAATCCACCGACACGTGAACCTTGGCCATCAGACGCTGGCTCTTACCGACATGGGACCAGTAAGTACTTCATTATATTTGTGCATTATCCTGTTTAATTGTTATCCAAAGAAAAAAGATGCTGACAGGGCCGGGATTCAAATCTGGAACCTCATGATCTTCCACCTTTCCCACTGAGTCATCTCTACAGACTGTTAGCATAATCTTTCTAATCTGCAATTCTGAAGTCTCATACAACCTCTGAAAAATTGCCTGGATACAACCTAAAGACAATTTGAATTCCTTTTAGACGCTTTTCCATCTGAGGGATTCTCAGTCACCTCGATGCTATGGTTCAGAGTCTCTTAGTGGCTCTTGTGCATATAACATCTAATAAAATAAGAGATTAATAATGTTTATTATACAAATTTAAAAATTTTTGTTAGATAATGTTGATTAAGTCACTCTTAGTTATAATAAGATTATATTTTTCATTTAAATATTAATTACAAACAAGTCTATATAATAAAAAAAAAATTTTCACAGTAAACTTAATGTTGAATATGTTTCAATATTCTAATGATTGTTTATTTTTTGTTTTTTACAGTTTATGGAAACGTACCTTCAAAGCAGGTATGACAAGTTTTGTTATTATAAATTGTTTTTTAAGAAGCTCTCTATGGTAAATAATACTTAATTGATAAACCACAGCTGGAAAAATATAGATGTAGTAATAGCTATTTTTTACTAAACAAGGCAGATATCAGAACTCCATTTGTCTTCTTCTATTCTCTCTACTTTCTGGGTGAATGTGTGTCGTTTAGTAGGCTAAGACTGTGATAGGTAAATTACAGAACAACTAGACATGAATTAATAGAAAATGGCTAATGCAGTCTTAACCACATTTTATATAATTGTGATATTTTTGGTTTAGTAATAAATGAATTTATAATTTGTGGGTTCCTCTGAATTATAGAAGTTTCTTGTTTTTTCTATTGGTCAACTGATGTATCTACTATTTCATTGGTGATTTTAAAAAGTATTTTATCTTACATGAAATGACTCTGTCGGCTTCGAAGAGCCCCACACTCTAAAAGTTGGTGAGAATGGCTGGAAAGGAGTCAGTAGTGATGGAGACATTATTATGAGTTGATGAGAGAACTTTCATTTCAAGCAATAAAAGTCCGGCTATTCGATCCAGAATATTTGTTTTAACAAGTTTGTTCATGATGAGTTGACGAAGCAGTACAGTAAATATTGTTATGCAACTGAAGAGAGGATTCTTCCAACGAGAAGAATTAAAGTAACATTTGATTAGAAGACCTATAATAACATTTTCAAATGAGAATTAGATCTAAACCCTGAGAGTAAACGTAGAAAATTTTTAATTTTGTAAAATATATTATAATTTTTTTTTAATTTACCTAATTTAGTTTACTATTGATGTAACAATCATTTTTGTGCTATAGAATACGGCATATACAAACAGCAACCACAATCGCTCCGCAACATTACCGTCCGCCCCAGTAGGTGGAACTAATTCAAGTGAAACAAGGAGACCAAGCGAGAGCTCCAGTGAAAACGAACAACAGACAAAAGACACAAGGAAGGACAAGAGGCAGAATGTTCTCTCTTCGTTTTTCCGAAAGAAGAAAGCTCCCCATACATAGAAAATTGGGAAACAATTTATGTTTTATATGTATAGTCAGCTGTTAAGTTGTTTATTTGCAATTTATAGTTTATTTATATATTTATTTCAGATATTAATTTAGGTCAGGCTTAATATTATGATACACTTGTTTTTATTTTATCAAATATATTTTTTTAAAGTATAAACTATGTGAAGCAAAAAAAAAAAAGAATAAATGTTGTAAATTTTGGTGCCTTAAATGATCCTAATAAGAGAATTTTGACTGTGAATATTAAACGCCAAATTATTGACACGTCAATATTACAGTTGTAATCTACAAATTACATGAGCGACCTTGTCATAAAGTTTTATAAATAAATGTAATACATTTTAGTTACCTAGAAAATAAATGAAAGTTTATTTATTTTTTTAATGTATTTTCTCAAGATATCATATTTAACTTAAACAAATCCGAGCCTACCTCCTTTCCCCTTCGTGTTATCCTTATAACAAATCCAAAAGTGAAGTATATCACGGATAAAGCATTTCAAGACTATATGACTAGAAGCTGTTTAAAAGCCTTGGCTACAAATCAATACCAATGTTGTAAGGAAACCCCATTATATTCAATGCTATGATCAAATAAGGGGATCCTATAAACTGTTTATTTTCATATCCGAGGAGGGCCCTGAGTGACTGGTGCATAACTGAGATTCCGCTACATAAAAAAAATTGACGAATATAACTTTTCAATCATGCCAGACCAGTATTTTTTTTTCTTTCAAAGCGCTTGAACAAGTTTATTCAACTAATAATTTTGGTGCTTAAATGATGTTAATATGAAAATTTTGACTGTGAATGCCAAATTATTGACAGGCCAATATTACAGTTGTAATCTACAAATTACATGAGCGACCTTGTCATAAAGTTTTATAAATAAATGTAATACATTTTAGTTACCTAGAAAATAAACATAAATTATATTTCATAGAGATTTTTATACAAGGAACAAAATAAAAGAATATTTATATATTTGTCCTTGTTCAGCCTCTAATGGTGGGGAATGTAATTACATGTAACGGTTATTAGATAGTTCTATTTCTTAATAGAACTATTAAGAACTACTACCAAACTACTATTTTTCAATTAAAAAATATATTTGAAGTCTAAAATTGGAAATATTTCAAAAAATAAGGGCGGTGGGTTAATTTTGTCCATCAGTGTAGTTTTCAAATTAGCAACTTAAAAATGAATAATTTTTATTTATATTTTTTCTCTTGTTAAATATGTAATAATAAGGACATAAGCCAAAAGTGACACATACATTTTGTATTTAGACACTCCATCATAAAAGACTTATTTATACTTAATGGAGGTAGACTAATATTTAGTAGAAAACGGACAATAATGTGATTTAATATTTCCGAAATTACCCAGAGCAACTAGGCTAATGGTGATTTGTGTACTTTATAATAAAATATAGATTAAGAATGTGATTTTTGATATGAGTGTATATTTAGTATTTTAATAAGATTAAAGGGGAGGACCAAATTGTCTATGTAAACAGAAAAAAAGAATGATGGTTATTCATAATCGTAGTCAAACCTGAATTGGGAGGTTCTACTTTCAAACAGGTATGTGTCAATAGTCTCGCTTCATAAAGCCGGATATAAAAGTTTTTATTACAGACACAAGGGAGTCAACTCAACTTGCCCATAAAGGGCTACTCTACTGCCATCTAGAAGGTCGCCGTGCTACGGTGGAGTTCTGGTGGCTGTACGACATGGCATCACTTGGAAGGAAGTAGTTCCGCCATTGACAACAGGCGGTGGCAAGCTCCATCACTTGGTGGTTAAGGTAAATTTGGGGAAACTCATTTACCTAACCATCTTGTATCAACAAGGCTAGGAGACTCTTGTTGATGACCACATTCATGGCCGTACACCCCCAGACCTTCCCCTTCCGCCACAGAGGAACACCACAGAACTCCACAGAACCAGACAGCAATATCGCAGCGCTCTAGACATTGTTAGGTCAGGCCACAAGGCAGTACTTTATGTTGTGGACGGTATGTAGAAGGTTTGCAGTTTTAAATTGTTTTTGAACATTCAGAAGAAACTAGCAAGATTATCTGTCTACTTTTCACCAAATTACATTGGAAATTACAGATTATCAGAAGGGGTTTCTTTTTAAGGTATTCTGTATTCCTCACTGTCAGAAGAACAGGGAATACCTATTTCGATACTGTCCCGAATTACGGAGATAAACAGGGAAACATCACCAACTGTTGCTGAATTTCAAATAAACATTATCATGTAGATAGGATACAGGTAGTAATAAGAACAGACCTTTTTAGGGAGCGTAAAGATTTTATTAACAAAATGGTTCTTGGCCTATGTTTCCCAGATTTTGGTTTGCGATCAGTTCAACACCACAACCTATGGAGACCTCCGAAGATAGAAGATCTGAGGTGTGACTTCTGTAAATCATTTGGATATTAAAGAAAACCATTTGAAGAGAAACTAATATTCTTGTCATTTAAAACCTAAATTATACCATTTGTTTCAAACTGATACCTCATTGCAGATAATCTTCCTACTTAAAACATCCTACTACAAACTTTTACTCCAGGCTTCGTAGCTGAAAAATAAAAATAATGTTACTTGCTGGCCTCGAAAAGTCCTTGATAGTTGTAATTAAATTTAAATAGTCACTCACCTTCAATAAGTTTGTTTATCCAGTCAACGTAAGTGGTTACATCGGTGTTGACGGTAGGATTCTTTGGAGTACATCCCCATGAGTAAGATGAAAGAGCAACCTGGGTGTATCTGTTAGTGTGGGGATCAAGCCAGATCATCGGACTACCAGAGTCTCCCTGATGTCAGAAAATATTGGTTTGATATTTAATATGATTCTGTGTTCCCATGGGGCGTGAATCACGAAAGGGAGTATTATTGGCACACTTAAAACGGAACTTAATTAATCAGGAAAATTAAAAACATTAAAATTGAACCATTAACACGATTTGACACTTCACAGAAATTGTAACGACAAAGTTAATTTTCTTGATCCGTGCCAAAATTCTCACTCTTGTGATTCATGCCGTGATTGGGTTAAATTAGAGGACTATTGAGGATTGGAAGGAATTGGAATTGAATTTGTCGCTTCTCGTCAATACTTTTTGCTAGTAACTAGACTTACGACATTCAACAGGGCATGCCTGCCATGTTTAGATTACTATAAATATACAATGTACATAAAGCTAGCAAAAACTTTAAAAGTTAAAACTCCTTGAAATAAAAAGATTAAAATATATATGCATGTATTGTCGTGATATTTTGATGTTGCCTTTAAGATAAATTAGAAATTAGTGAGCGTAAAAGAACCTAAAAAACGACCTATGGTTCATGGCTATGAAAGGATGAAAGTTTTTGTTGCCGTTATGCCTAATATTAATAATTATCAAATAAATAAAATCAAGACTTAAATATAAATATTTTAGTATTGGATTTCTTAACTTTAAAATAAGTAAAGTTAATAATATCTAAGACAACTTTGACAAATTTGATTGTACAAACATACAAACATTTAAATACACTACAATAACTTCAATTTTCAAGTTTTTACGTGTCTGATAGGAATTATTTTCATAATAATGGAAATAATTTTTTTTTTATAATTATAATCCATGGCAAAAAAACATCCCTGAAATTGTTTTCAAAGTCCCTCCATTTATTAATTTCCATTTTGTTCAAATTAAACCAGCAAAAAGAGATTTCACTGAAATGAGCTGAAATTACAATTTCTTCCAATCCAAACTTCTATTTATTGCATTTCTCAACTTATTTAAAAACTCTATCGGGCCAGATTTTTGAAATTCTAATTTATTACCACCATCCATCACTCGTACCATTTCATGACCAATCACTAATTTTGACTCGCCAGAGCCACTTGACATATCAACTGTATTTTTCTTCATTCCATTTTTTATCTCTTCCACTTCTTTTTCCCCTTTACTACCTCTTCAATACTTTCTTTTTTATATGTCCATAATTCACTAATAAAAATTTGTTCATGATCTACCAATTTATTGCTCGTCCATGTTATTTGTTTATGAAATTTATTTTCCGTCTAACTTATTTTCTTCTAAATCAGTTCTTTGGTTTTCTAGTTCTGTTTATAAATCCGTTTCTAAAAGATGTATTTTTTCATCCAATTTTACATTCAAATCTTTGGAAGAATTTTGTAACTTTTGTTCAATCATTTCAAAATACTTGTCAATTTTTAAAAAGTTTTGATTATTTTCATCCACCAATTTATCGATTTTATCAGATAATTTGTTAAAATTCTGTTTACTTTCGTCAAACATTAATCTCAACATCTTTTCCATCCTACTCTCCTCCTGGCTTGATTAATTTATGTTTCCATTACTGAATCTTTGTTACAAATACAATTTTTTAACTTTAGACTCTAACCTTTATATCAAAATTAAACAATTTCTGTGACACTTTTATCCAATCAATCCTTTAACCAGATTTCCTCATTAACACATCCCTGTTCGAGGCACCAAATGTTATGTTTTATTTAATTTGATTTATTTTAAATTTAATCTGAGGTTTATAGGTTCCTGTTCATATAAAAAGAAAACTCTGGCTAAAGGAAAATCAGATTTTACTAAATTCACACCCATTTTATTTAAATACACTTCAATAACTTAGATTTTCAACATATTTTGTAATTTACCTTAATATTTAACTCTAGAATGGCCAGATTTACTAGTTAAGATATATTATTCTTATTGTTGGTTCAATTTAATTTGGTTTGCCATGCTGTCGGTAATATCCACTTCTATCTATTCAATCCTTCTTCTCCGGATAAAATTATTCTTCCTAATATTGTTCTTCCACGTTCCTTTTTTGCTATTAAACAAAATTTGTTCACTTTTCCTCAAATGTCTATACTTAGCCTCATGCTTTCACTAAATGAATAACACTAACTCCTCCTTTCATCAGAAGAGCACAACAACTGCTGACTCTCCCTCCTTTTTCTCATCTCCCCCACTCTTTCCACTGGTCATTTGCCGCTCTTTTTTCAAATTCAAATGTCTACTTACAACAATATATACTTGTAAAGTTTCATGAAAATTCACCAATGTGATAAACAAAATCAGGCAAACTTATCGTCATATAACAACCATCCTTGACAACAACCTTTGTAGGAGAATCTAAAATGGGAAAATTAAAGTGGGGGTAAATATAGGACGCTAGTATGCAGAGCCTAGAAATTATCAGTTTTATTATTAACCATTGAATTGCTGATAATTCTGTTGTATTCTCGAGTATAAGCATTTTGAGTTATTTTTCTCTTTTATGTAAAATTTCCAAAAAAGAGGAAAATCAATGACCCTTGTGGTTGACTTGCCATAAAACAAACAAAAAACACTAAACCTCAACCAGCACACTCCCGAGCAGTCCATAAGGTCTTTACTCTGATATGTACGGGTAGTATCTACTAGTTTCTGTTACTAGATATTAGATCTTTGTTTAAAATAATTTAATAATCCTTAATAAGAAGGGAGGAGTTATTTGATATAACTTCACAAGTGGTAAAACTGGAAAGAAATTTATCTGATTTGGTGTTGTACTAACAAGGCAAGAATATTTCTTAGATACAAAAGTGCAAATTTTCTGTTTTAGATAGGTCCTGATCTTTTCCCAGTGTATCCAGTCATAGCATCGCTCTGTTGAGATCACTTTTAAATCAATTTCCAGCAGTACATCTGATGAAGATCCGTCAGCTTTAGTGTATCCCCAACCTAATATAAAACATTATTTCAAAATATTGTTGTGATATTTTAATATGATGATTTTTAATGGTGTTTGTTTAAATAAACTCGGAAAAAGCAAGCGTTGAAACCGTAATAACGATCCGTGGTTCATGCCTATGAAAGTATGAACGTTTTATTGTCGTTATATTAATTATTAATATTTATAATAAAAATAATACCATAACTAATATAAACATTTATTATATAAACTTCAAAATTAAGCAAAGTATAAATATCCGAACAACCTAAGAGATCAAGAGTCAAGAAGGCAGCGGTAGGTAGAGATAGAAGAGACCGGCAGAGAACGAAAGAAGACTCACTTTTTCATCAGGAACAGGCAGAGAAGGAAGTCCAGGTAGCGACCCACGGCTACGGACGGCCTCGTGGTGCATCAGGTCAGACCTTTTCACTTTCAACCGACACGAGAACAAAGATCGCTCAAGTAAGACAATCCGAATCACGCAATAGAAGACGACCGCCGAAGAGAAGAACACAGAGAAGCACTGACCAGTATAATACGTAAATTTAGTTTTAACAGTATTATTTATTACGTACGTATTTTTTGTATATCAATTTTTAAAATCAATGTGTGTAAATAAAACTATTATTCCTTTTGCCGGAAGTTTCTTATAATGTTATTAACAGAACCTTGAGATAACGTAAAAGGTAAATATAAAGTTATTAATTATATGAAAAAATATATAATTAAAATATACATAAATAATAAATATTAGAATAATATCTTATTGAAAATAGTAAATGCAATAACAATAGAAATTGAAAATTATTAACCTAATCAATATAATATTTATACCTCTGCAGTATACAGGGCATCTCAAAAAATAAATTATTTAAAAATGTTATCATAAAGTTCACTTTAAACAAAAAAACCAATATGACGAGTCTACAGAGGAAATATATATCATATTAACTATTGGTGTGATTTGATTTAGTATTGGCAATATTTGGAATTTCAGGAGTGGAGTCTTATGGGATATTCAGAATGGGAAGACAAGGCAAGGCGCCTTCAGAATAGTGTGGTATTTTGGATATTGGAGGTATGGACGAGGATATTATCTCAAGATTAACTAAATCAAAAGGAGTCTTCACTCAGCTGAGAAACATTGGACGGTTCAAGCTAGGTACGGTCTAAGTTGAGATTTTTTCAGATAAACTGCAAGTCCGTAATGCACTGCAGAAGTGAAGCATGGAAGCTCACAAGAAATATATAAGTAGACTACAATGTTTATAAATAAATCACTGCAAGGCATTTGGTGGCAATAGGGAAGGATAACCTGTAATGAGCTGTGGCAAAGGACATAAGAAAGAAGCATAGAATACAGCTGAGTAAAAAAATATACGGCTGGCTCGGACACACCCAGAGAGAAGAGAGAAAAGGAGGCCTTCAAGTGGAACCCCTAAAGCAAAGACTAGACGGGATGCCAAGGCTTAGTTGTAGAATAACTGCAAAGTCAGAGCTCAAGGACTAAGGGAGCAGATGGAGATAGATTAAGAGGCTGAAAGAAAGGTCCGGAGGGATAGAGTGACTTTTTGAGCGCTCAATCTTCATCTAGTAATCAATTGTGATATTTTAATGTTGTGAATTTAGTGATGTTGCCTTTGATTTGAATTTAAATAAGCAATAAATCGAGGATTTGAATTTGAATTTAGTGGGGATAAAAGGGCTGTAAACGACCCGTGGATCAAGAAGGTGCGAAAAGTCAAGGACTTGAAAACCAATATGGTATTAGCGTTGTTCTTCTTTTGATCTCATGAGACAAAGTTGCTAAGTTAAGATTAGAAATATTGTGAAACTTTAAATTTGTTTACGATAAATGGTGATTGGGCATAAAGGAACAGTTGACAGAAGAGGAATTTTCTCTCAGAAAAAGGATTGAAGTGATAACAAGGGATTTTTTACTAATCGCATGGCAAAGGATAGGAACAAACGAGGAATGAAGGAAAATTGATGAAACAGTAGAAAGGGACTTGAAAAGTAGTAAATCTGGCCAGTAGCGAATAATAATATGGTAAAATAATAAAAATTTGTTTAGTAAACCATTGTCCTTTTTGACAGAAATCACAATGGACATGAAAAAAATGTATTATGTAGTACAAAATGATTTTATATATTGTCCAGTAATCAAACAAAAGCTTTGTATATTATTCATGGGACATTGGACAGACTGAAACACTCGTTAAAACATAATAATGTGAAGAATGGGAAGTTTGTTTATACAAATTAACCTTGAATGAAAAAAATATTTACCTGCGAGTTTGACTGATTGGTCTACAAGGTTGAGTTGCCTGGTAGGCATACAGACAGGTCCGATATACTTGTTAAAAGGTATCTTCCATCTGGTGACCAAGATGGCGATGTCGTAGTGGTACTCTTTATTCTCATCATTGTACTTCTCATGTACAATGAACCTTGCAATTGGGATCTCGATGCTTATGGCTGCATGTTAAATTGTAATAATATAATTGCAAACGTCAATTTGAATAATAGCTAAAGCAAAATGCTCTTTAGAGTATTACCAGTTTTAATTTTTATATTATGGGCGCCAAGAATAAGTTTCATGCGTCTCAAAGTACGTTCGTTCTTTGATATGCAGTGAGCAGCAGTCAGAATGTGCCAAGGGGTGATGATGCTCCCACCACAGATATGTCCCCACGGATATTGTAGAGAAGCCATCCAGGGATACTGGTTAGGTAAGGTCTCGTTGCCTCCAACGATCCTCCAATCCTAACAGTCAACCAAATTTAGAAATCTTGATATTTTTTCAGTTTTTTTTTCACATTAAAACTTACTGAGTTTGTCCAACCGCACTGGCAGCTCAGCGATGGCCAAAATGTAGCCGCATCATTGAAGAGCAGAACAAGGACAAGGAGTACGAAAAGTGATTTTATTTTCTCTGTTAATAATACGATTAAATTAGTGGTAATGTAATCAAACTTTACTTAACAATAATAATAGGAAATTGTCTATGTATCACGCATAAAGAAATTACAATTTATTAAGGAACATACATTTATTGATGAGATAATACAGATTAAATTTAATGGACCCTTCTCTTGAGCCTCTTGTGTGCCAACTTCAGTTGCATATCTGAAACCACATTGATAACTAATCTGCTTGGGTAAGATTGGCTCTGTTCATTTGGGTTTTTCGTATTATATTGTTGTGATATTTTGATGTGAAATTTGTGATGTTGCCTTTGATTTGAATTGAAATAAGAAAGAAATCAAGGATTTGAATTTGGAATTAGCGGGCATAAAAGGGCGGTGAACGACCCGTGGATCAAGAAGGCGAGAACAGAAACAGGGAACAACTTGGAAACCAATATGGTGTATTAGCGTTGTACTTTTTAATTGATCTCATGAGACAAAGTGTTATGTTAAGATAATAAATGTTGAAACTTTAAATTTTTTTTACGATAAATGGTGATTGGGCATAAAAGAACAGTTGACAGAAGAAGAATTTTCTCTCAGAAAAAGGATTGAAGTGATAACAAAGGATTTTTTAATAATTGCATGACAAAGGATAGGAACAAAGGAGGAATAAAAGAAAATTCGGAAACAGTAAGAAAGGGACATGAAAAGTAGTAAATCTGGCAAGTCACGAATAATAATAATAAGGTAAAATAATAAAAATTTGTTTAGTAAACCATTGTAGTTTGGTGTCACAAATGTGCTTGTTGAAAAATTAAAGAAAAGTTTTGTAATTGAACAGTTTCCTTTTTGCCAGAATTATTTTTTATATTAACAGAACCTTTAACCCACAGGTAAAATTAAATAATAGCATTTTTTTTTTTTTTTTTCCTTAGCTCTCAAACTTATAAAATAGGATGTGGGAAAAATAAAGGAAAATTATTTTGGGCTAATGAGTGCCTTTCACTAAGGGGAGTCCCCCATTTGAAGGGTGTATGAGAAGGATATAGGGTGTGGAATGCCTGAAGGAGGCGGGTGGATTCGGGAAGGTAGTGAGAGTCTACCGAGGGTGGAGCCTAGGGGTACCTAGGCAATGGTTTGTAGTCGGCCAGGTCAAGCCTGGCCCGCCCCGGCAGGGGGCTGAAATAAGTCGGCCACTCGGCCGGAAGGTCTACCCTGCTTAAACAGGTAGATGGGGTCTTGTAGCTTCGGTTGAGTCGGCCGGGAGATCGGCCTCGATATCTCGGCTGGGTGTAGTTCGTTCAGTCATCGGGTTCAATGACGTCGATCATCCTCCAGGCTTCGGCGGTCCAGCAGTGCTTCCATCTGACGGGCATTGGTGGTGGTTGAAGGTCGGAGAATAGTGGGTTGTGGCTATGTCTGAGTGAGTCAAAAAATTTGATGTGCCTTCTCTTGATAAAATCTTGAATGGTGAGCACTTCAAATTTTTTATGCATCTCGTCTGCCTTCATTCGGTCGAACGGGGTATGTTTGAGGGAGGTGCGGAGAACTCTGTTCTGAAATTGCTGGAGCGTTTGGAGAGTGTTAGGAGTCAGATACTTGAAGAGAGGGGTCCCATACATCAAAGCAGGTCTTAGGATGCTCTGGTATATCAGCAGCTTGAGGCGTACCGATAAAGCCGGGCTGTGAAGTAGGTGTCCGAGGCTGAAGAATTTCTTCCTAACACTCTTTAATTTCTTGCCGAGATGCGTTGTGAACGACAAGTGCCTACCGAGGGTAATCCCGAGGTAGCACAGCTTGTTGCTTACAGGGCACTCTTTGCCGCCTAAGACGAAGGATTTCGGGAGCTTCTTTTTTCTGGATTTGTAACTGAATATAATTCCTTGCGTCTTGGCCGGGTTGACTTGAATGTGGACGGCATCGAGTTTCTCGGAGATCCGTTGACTAGCGCTCTCAGCGAATTTCAGGGCTCTGGAGGGATTGATGCTTGTGCTGTAAACACCTATATCGTCTGCATACGCGGATACCTCGCAGTTGGGGTACGAGGCTCTTACGATGTGGGCGGTGTAAATGTTGAACAGCAGGGGGCCTAGCACCGATCCTTGGGGGACACCGGCAGTGTAGTTTCTTCGGGTCGTAGACGTAGTGCCTATACGAACCGAAAAAGTTCTGCCTGTAAGGTAGGATCTTATCAGGTTCTGCAGCTGATCCGAGAATTCGTATTCCCTCAGACGTTGGAGTAGGATGTAGTGGTCCACAGAGTCGAAAGCTTTCGAACAGTCCAGAGAAATCATAGCGGTAGCTCTGTTGCTCCGGACGTTTGATGCGACGTGGTGTTGCAATCTCACCAGGTTGTTGTTCGCGCTTAAGCCTGTGCTGAAACCAGTCTGCTCTGGTGGGATGACTTCTTGTGACTCGCAGTGCCCGGAGAGATGTACGTGGATGATTCTCTCGAACAGCTTCGAGAGTTGAGTCAGCAGACTGATGGGGCGGTAATGAGATGGCTCATAACAGCTTTTTGCTGGTTTCAGAAGGGGGACCACTACAGCGTGCTTCCAGTTCTGGGGGAAATAGTGCAGCCTGAAGCAGGAGTTCAACACGTTCGTTATGAATGAGATTCCTTTCCTCGGCAGCTGCTTGAGTAGGATGTTCTGGATGGAATCCTGACCTGGGGCCTTCTTGCCGGTCGTTCTTCGAATGAATGCAGCACATTGCCGGTGTGAGGTGTAGATTTCGGTAGTGGTAGGGAGGGTGGGGAGGGGTGGTCGAGGGCTCCTATTGGCTGTCCCTGGCCACGACTGACTTCCTCATAATGGGCCGCCAAGATGTCCGCTTGTTCGGTGGTGGGAATGAACTGCCCGTTCACGGCCAGCCTTACACCGTTCTTTTTGGACCTGCAGGTCTTCACAAGCTTCCACAATTACTTGTGGTCACCGTGGAGAGTGGTGAGGCGATCTTCCCAAATCGAATTTTTCCACTGGGCCATCAGGGACTTAACTTGGTTTGTGAGAGCATTTAAAACCGGTTTTAAGTCCCTGTTTTTGGTCCTAAACCACCTGTTCTTGATGTTATTACGCTGTCTAATCAGTTGTAGGATGTGATCCGGAGGTTTTCTCAGAGAAGGGGGCTTCGGAGAAAATTTCGGGATCGATGCATCGGCAGCTTGATCGATGACGTCCTGTAGCTGATAGATAGCGTAATCTATGTCCCAAGTGTGTCTCAGGGGCGTGATTGTGGGCAACTCGGTCTTGATGAGATGCTTGTAGAGGTCCCATTTGGCCTCATCGTACCTGTACCTAGAAGCAGGCGGCTCTGGCATGTCGCCTTCTAGTTCATAGAGAACAGGCCGATGGTCGGAGGTGGTGAAATCTAAGGCCGAGCATCCGGTGACCCGGTGTGGCTGTTGTGTCAGGAGCAGGTCAGGCGTGGAGGTTCTGTCTGGGTTAGCGAAATGACGGAAGGTCGGCAATCCTGGGTGGATGACCGTAAATGGAGTTTTAGTGATGTAACGGCCTAGGGCGTTTGCTGTAGTACTGCTCCACCAGCTGTGGTTCGCATTTAGGTCACCCACGATGACGTGCCTTCGGTCATGAGCTATCGTAGTGAGCAGGAGCTTATACAGGTCGCAGACGGCTTTCGGTCTTCTGTAGACTCCTGACACGATGATGTTGTTCGTGAGCCGTAGCTGGAGCGTAACTATGTATTGGTCGGGGCCTAGGCTGACGGGTGGGGGCAGTCTCCTACAGGGTATTCCGTTTTTAACTAACACAGCTACTTCTCCAGAGATAGTTTCGGTGTCTTGGCGGTAAGCAGTATAACCCGGGAAGCGGCAGAAGTGTATTTTCTTCAACCGGGTATCGGTGAGAACGACAACGTCTGGCGAATGGCACCGTAGAATTACTTCTACGTCGGCTTGTTTGGGGCGAAGGCCGCAGACGTTGTAATTTAAAATTACGTGCCCCATCATTTAGATGTTTGATTTTTTGAATTCTGACATCATCTGCGTTACCGCCTCGGTGAGTTTATTCATGGCAGCGGTCATGCTGCTCAACATGTTCATCATGCTGCCCAAGATACCCATCAAGGCATCATTATTACTGTTAGTAGGTTGAGGTAGGGGCTCTGGGAGAACTTCCGGAGCCCTGGTGTTTCCGGATGCCATCTGAGCATAGGAGGCAGTCTGTCGTGGTGGAGGGGGGGCAGGCATGTATGTGGCCCTTCTCGGCCCGGCTGTAATATTCTGTGCCTGCTTTTTTATCTCTGCAGTCTCTAGAAGTTTTACCCTGTACGGGCACTGTCGGTACGACGCGACATGATTTTCCCCGCAATTGGCACATTTGAGGGGAATCGAAGCGTCTCTCGGGCAGTCTTTTATGTCGTGAGGCTCGCTGCACCTCACGCACTTGGCCTGCTTGAAACAGTACCGTCTGGTATGGCCGTATTCCTGGCAGTTCAGGCACACCGGGATCCCTCTTTTTTCGTGAAAAGTGCTCACTCAAAAAAGCACATTATTTATATGCCGGAGCTGCTTCAAGGTCTCCGCCTTCAATGTGTGATCCCCTATCACTAGTATCGGTTCGATCTCTGTCTTAGCGCCATTTTGGTCGGAGCGCCGTAATCGATATACATCGATTACGTTGCTACCCACGCTTTTAATGTGGGCTTTTATCTCCTCGATCGGATGAGGGAGATCGAATCCATGAAGTAAGTACTTCTTATTGGGCTTGGTACCACGGGGGGCAAACGTGTGAAATGGGATCTTTAAATCCCTAATTGCAGCAATTGTTTGCTGTTGGTCTAGTATGCAGTTGCAGAACACCTTAGTGTCCTGCTGCGTCTGCACTATTTTGTAGTTTTTAATGTGGTAATCGGCTAATAACCTCGTGAGGTCATAGCTGTTGATGCGCCCTAATATAAGGGGGGGTGGCGATTTAGGGGCAGAAGGGGCAGCGGATGTACTGGCCTCGGACTGGGATGCCGAGTTTAGGGGGGTGAAGGAGTTAGAGGTTTTAACCTCTGGGGCCTGGGGGAGAGTACGCTTGCGGCATACTCTTTTTGGATGTTGAAATTCATCAACTGGGGGGTCCCTACGGCTTGCCATACCCTGCAAAGGTCCGTGCGACGCACGTCCAGTTAGGGGGGGAGAGCCCCACTTATAATAATCAAATGCACTCACCTGTCTTCACGGGAACAAAGTGCCACTGACTAAAATATCAAAATTTTACCGGAATTGAGCTCTTGCCACAATGGAAGATGGATAGCGTCTCTTGTTGTTCAGAAAGCACGCATTAAGTTTTAACACAACGAGAGCTAGGTTAATTTCTAGAGAATATAACCTTTTTGAATGTTTCAAGTTTAATTGCAACAATCGATATATTATCTTGCTATTATATATTATAATAAAAAAATAATAGCAAGAAAGATAAAAATCATAACAATATTTTTATTTTTTTATTATTGGTGAGTGGAAGAGAGATTTACTTGGGTTGACCGTGATCCATGGATCGTATACCGTTCATTTATTCCTGATAAATTTGACTTTATATAAAAAACGCCATCAAAAATCACCACATTCGGGCCCGCTCCGATTTAAAAAATTATTTTTTGAGCTTGTCTATAAAAAATTTTTTTTTCACTTCACTTTTGATTACTTTAACTTTTTCAACATTTAAACAATTTGGATTTTCTTATAACTAAATTACAATATCAAAATGTGTCACCAAAATTTTACATGTTTACAAATGTAATTGTACAATACAATTTTTTAACATCCAATATATTGTTGTGATATTTTGATGTGGTGATTTTTGATGGTGTTTTTGATATAAACTCAAAATTAGCAGGCATGAATGAAAAATATACGACCCGTGGATCACGATTCATGAATGTTTAAACACTATTCGTTGCGTTGAATCTACCATTAATATTTATAATAAAAATAATATCAATAATTAAATATAAATATTTTAATTTATTAACTTCAAAACAATAAAAGTAATAATATCCGAAACAATCGGTAGTTTTAACGATCAAGAAGTTTAATGCAGTTAAAAGATCAATAAGGCAGCGGAAAGGTACGAGGTACTTTTCGATACATCGAGGAACAAAGATTCCAGTCACTTGCATCCGACCCGGCAACGAGACAAGATCAGGCACTCTTGGAGACCAGACCAAGATCACCACGAGGTAGCAACCCATGCTCAAGACAAAGAAGACAAAGGAAGAATGCACCATAGATCACGTTACGACACAAAGAACACAGAGAAAAACTGGCCAGTCACGCGTTTAGGTATAAGGTACAATTTTAACCTTAGTTTTTAATAATGTTATTTTATTTAATTTTTAAATCAATTTGTGTAAATAAACAATTGTCCCTTTTGCCAGAATTATCCTATTTTTATTAACAGAACCTCAAGTAAAAGATAAAGTAAATGTAAGTTATAAATTATATAAAAAATATCTAATTAAACTATATGATAATAAATATTTTAATAATATTACAATAAATTTTTAATTTTCAAGTCTTTCCATTGCTTGATTGGCATTATTTTCATAATAAGATTTTAAATTAATTTTAATTCTCAAGTTTTTAGATAGAATTTAACATATTTTCAAATTTGATTGTACAATTAAACATTTTAATACACTATAATAAACTTTAATTTCCAAATTTTTACATGTGCTTGATTGCCAAAATTTTACATGTGCTTGATGTGTGTTGCCGTTATTTTATAATAAGTTTTTTCAATTGATTTTAATTTTCAAGCTTTTGATATATTTTAACATATTTTCAAATTTGATTGTACAAATAAACATTCCAACATCGAAATACAATACAATAAACTTCAATTTCCAAATTTTACACGTGCCTGATTGCCATTATTTTATAATAGGTTTTTCTATTAATTTTAATTTTCTATTTTTTTTTTTTTTTTTAAATAGATTAATTATTGATATTCATCCGATTACCATTATTTCATAGTAATAAAGTATAACTCTTTTTTGTTTTCTTTTTATAATTATACTCTATAGCACAAAAAGTATCCCTGAAATTGTTTTTAAAATCTTTCCATTTGTTTATTTTTGTGTTGTTCCAACTACACTCGCAAAAGGGGTTTCACTAAAATGATTTGACTTTGAATTCGAATTTATTCCAATTCAAACTTGTAACTATTGTACTTTTTAATTTACTTATAATTTCTACTGGGTCAGATTTTTTAAATTGAAGTTCTAACTTATTATTATTACCTTTTACACGTATAACTTCATGATCAATTACCGGTTTAGGTTCACTAGAGTTACTGTCGTTTTAATTGTTTTTTGTTCCATTATACTATTTATAACCTCCATTTCATTCTCCTTTTTATTATCTTTATCATTACTTTCTTTTTTATATGAACCTAAATCATTTTTAATTAATTTTTGTTTATGATCTACGAGTTTATTTTCGCTCAATTTTTCGTCTATACTACGTTTATATTCGTCCATACTACGTTTATTTTCGTTCAAAGGTTCGTTAATAATTTTCCATCATTAACCTAAGCATCTTTTCCGTCTTACTTTCCTCCCGACTTGATTCATCTAAACTAAAATTTTGTTCATTTTGTCCGCCCTTTTATCGATTTTATTTGCTAATGTTTCCAATTTTTCTTCAAAATATCGATTATTTTCGTCAAATTTTTCCATCATTACTCTAAACATCTTTTCCATCTTACTTTCCTCCCGACTTGATTCATCTAAACTAAAATTTTGATTATTATTTGATATACTTTCCATGACTGAACTTTAACAATATAAATCTTAACCACAAATACAAATTTTAAACTTTAGACCTAACCTTTATATCAAAATTACACAACGCTTTTCGTGATACAGTTTTCTAAACAATCCTTTAACCAGATTTCTTCATTAACATGTGCCAGTTTTGCGGGCGCCAAATATTACTTTTTTTTCTTTTAATTATATTTTATATTTTTTTTAACTTTAATCTTATTCTGAGGTTCTGTTAATATAAATAGGAAACTTCTGGCAAAAGGAAAAATTGTTTATTTACTAATTGATTTAAAAATTGAATATACATTTAAGTACGTATGTATAAAATAACACTGTTAAAACTAAAGTTAAAATTGTACCTTATTATTAACGCGACTGGCCAGTTTTTCTTTGTTGTGTTCTTTGGTGGTGTTTCTTTGTGCGTCCCTAGGTACATTCTTCTTTGTCTTCTTCGTCGCTTTGTCTCGTTGCGTCTCTGTGCCGTTACGTGGGTTGCTACCTGGTGCTGAGCGTGGTCTGGTGGCCGGGTCGGATGAAAATGTCCTCGGCTTCTTCTTTGTTCTCGCTAGTCGGGTCAAAATGAATGAGAGTGAGTCCGTGGCGACCCCAGTCTTTAAACGCTATTGGATCTGTTAACATCTTTGGTTGTCCAATCCTCTTTGTCTCATATATGATTAACTGTTCTTGTTTTTAAAATTAACAAATCCAATATCAAATCATTTATATTTATTTCTTGATATTGTTTATTTGATAACTATTAATATTAGACATAACGCAAAGAATATTGTTCAAAACATAAATGAACCGTGATCCATGGATCGTATACCGTTCATTTATGCCCGATAAATTTGAGTTTATATAAAAAACACCACCAAAAATCACCACATCAAAATATCACAACAATAGATTGTTATGGCTTTGGTTGAGTCGAGAGTCTGTGTCCCGTCTTCATGTGTGCAGTTACCATACATAAAGGTATTATGTGTAATCATACAGTATTTATTAATCAACTAAACTCCAATAGGTTATGGGCCAAGATATACCAGGATAAAAAAGGATTTTAACAGATTGTGTTTAATTATTTGCACTTGGCCAAAGTGGACGCTGACAAAAGGAATTAAATATATATATAATTTAGAATCACTAAACAGGGAAAATTATCGCTCATAGAATGTTAGAATATTGTGACTATTTAAATAAAATGACTGCTCAGAACATATCAATTCAGAAGATAGTAAAGAATCAGTATCTAAAAGTACAACAGACAATAAAACGAAACCATTAATCCAAATCATTAATCGTAGTGCATGCACGATTCTTAATCGGATATAATAAGAGACAAAAATACAGCAATTTAATGAGAAGATGTCTAAAAGAAAGATGAGAGAACAAGGGTAAACCAGGTCAGTTGGTGATAAGAATAAATTTAATGACTAGTGGAGGAGGGCCCTGAGTGACTGGTGCATAACTGAGATTCCGCTACATAAAAAAATTTGACGAATATAGCTTTTCAATCATGTCAGACCAGTATTTTTTTTTCTTTCAAAGCACTTTTTAAGCTTGAACAAGTTTATTCAACTAATAATTTTGGTGCCTTAAATGATGTTAATATGAAAATTTTGACTGTGAATGCCAAATTATTGACAGGCCAATATTACAGTTGTAATCTACAAATTACATGAGCGACCTTGTCATAAAGTTTTATAAATAAATGTAATACATTTTAGTTGCCTAGAAAATAAATGAAAGTTTTATTTATTTTTTTAATGTATTTTCTCAAGATATCATATTTAACTTCCGAGCCTACCTCCTTTCCCCTTCGTGTTATCCTTTTAACAAATCCAAAACTGAAGTATATCACAGATAAAGCATTTCAAGACTATATGACTAGAAGCTGTTTACAAGCCTTGGCAACAAATCAATACCAATGTTGTAAGCAAACCCCATTATATTCAATGCTATGATCAAATAAGAGGATCCTATACACTGTTTATTTTCTTATCCGAGGAGGGCCCTGAGTGACTGGTGCATAACTGAGATTCCGCTACATAACTGCATTTCTGAACGATATCAAAGAATCTATAACAATACTTGTGGTATGGAATTGAAAACGCAAGAACTTATTGCTTGCTAGGCCGATGAGTCTAGAGGCAGTCATTATAATTTTAGAAAATATGACACCTGAAGAACTAACCTTGGATCTAGCAAAAGCATAGTTAAAAGCAGAACTAGAGAGAAGAATAGCAACACAATATAATGGAGAACTCTAACCATTCAGCATTCATGAACACTTCAAAAGTCTGTTTTAATTGTAAACCAGATTTTTAAAAGATTTTTTTTAAGCTGCAGATAACTAATAGAAAATCAAAATTCAAGACCAAACTATGTACAGTCAGGCAGAAGAAACAATATGAGTAAAAATAGGGAAAGAAGAGGGACGCAGAATACAGAAGGGCTAACTTTGCAGAAGAAGAAGATCGCAGATTTTGTTTTATAACTGGTGATATTGAAAATGAAAATGTAAGTAATGATACAATTTTATTTTATATGGAATCTGGGTGTACTTATCACTTAGTAAATGACATTAAATATTACAGGGACTTCATGCATTTAAAAAGTCCTATAAATATAACTATGGAAAAAATGATAATCATATGCAAGCGACCAGATTAGGAAATATACATGCCAATAACTATTGACATGAATGGATAATGTTTAAAAATCACTTTAAAGGACATTTCTTTCATAAATCATTTCCAGTTCCTTATCATTCCACAGTATGTAGCCGAAGGATATTGAATCATTACACATTTATTTGATTTAGAGTCAAATTTCCATCTAAATTGCTTAGGTATATGACAATATGCTGTTGAGCGAATATTATTAAATTTGACATATCAGGTTTATTTCCTGTAAAATTTTCATATGGTCTAGTATCTCTAACACTACTTGGTCTTAGATTCATCAAATATGGTGCTGCTTTAATTGGATCACTCGAGAGTTCTTGACTCATTGACGTTGCCTTGTCTATTAAGCTTCTATTTTGTTATTGGGTACATGATGTACTGTAGTCTATTCCTACAAAAGCTTTTAAATTTACTTAGACCAGTTACTAAATTA
The DNA here is from genome assembly GCA_930367205.1 of Acanthosoma haemorrhoidale. NCBI lineage: Eukaryota > Metazoa > Arthropoda > Insecta > Hemiptera > Acanthosomatidae > Acanthosoma > Acanthosoma haemorrhoidale. The sequence goes on along the minus strand of OV884011.1, from coordinate 162,731,121 downwards.
TTATTAATTTTTTTTTTCAAATTACCATTGCAAATATGTCCGAACCGTTTGTTCCGTTGTTCTTGTTCCTTGATATTAAACATTTTCACACTCTTTTATACGTATAATTAATTTTATATAAATTGTTTCTGCATCGTATAAATATTGGTCTGCTTGTATCATATACCAACACTTTACCATTAATAAATACAACTTCATAGCCAGATATCTCTATGTTCTTTACAGATAATAAATTATACCTTAGGGCGATTTTTAGGCGAATGAGGGCGAGTTTTATTACAAGAAACACATATATGAAAATATTACAAATAATATTGAAGAAATTACAAGTGAAGTAAATAAGTTTTTTAAAATTAGCAAAGAAGAAAAAACTCTAGAAATAGAAAAGACTACAGAGATTAGGAGAATCAGAGGATACTACTACAAAAATTAGTGAGATAGAAGTAGAAGAACAAAATCTGGAGAAAAGATGTAAGAAAATACCTAATAGATATAATGACTATGTATTGTACATGGGTTTTGATACCATGTCACATGTTGAGGATGTACCGGATTCTGTGAGTGAATTAGAAAAGAGAGAAGATAAACAACATTGGATAGAGGCAATGTCTACAGAAATAGATTCAATAGAAATAAATAAAACCTGGACTGAGGTCAAACAGCCAGAAATATTGACTATAAAGTAGGTGTTTAAAAAAAACAACATTTTCTACGATATGAGAGATGATATTTGTTGCAAAAAAAGGATTAATAATTGTGATAAAAATTGATCTTCAGAGAAAATCTTTTTTTCCTCCAAGTGTCAAGAATTTGAACTCTGGTGTATTGGTTGATAGTAAAATGTACCTTATGTAAACGGAAAAAGCAGATAAATTTGGCAAAATTCAATACACCAAATAATGGTTAGATAAAGTTAGATCTAACAAAATCTTTATTCACAACTCACCTATAGTCATGGCTTTCACGTGGACGCAGAAGTCAAGATCATCCATAAAGTGACTCCAATCAGCTTTTAAATTCCCAATGACATCATACAATGTACATCGGATTGCAACCGAAAAATATTATATATCTGCACAAAAAATATTTAAAGTGTAACTACGCTAGATAGAATGTAATAATCACGAAATTCAATTTTCTAATAGTTTAATCTAGTAGAATTCACGTTTTGTTAAACCGTAAATAAAATTAATGAACTGGATATGAAAAAAAAAAATTATTTTATTTTGATAATCAATTTTGTTAATATGATTACTGCTATACCTATGAAAATGAACATAACAAAAGTTATTGCGATGTAAAAAATTAATCTTTTTAAGTATTTTACTGTACCGTACACAATGATTAATTAGTTTGGTTCAATTGTTCAGACTTTTCTTGACCCAAATTATTTGTTTAATGAGCACATTTTATTTTTTTTTCAATCTAAATGAATAAAAGTTTTAAGCAAGTTTTTGACATAATTGTTTACCTATTACATCCATATGCAAAGATTAAACTAACTCAACCGTTGACATCCTTGGGGGAGAAACAGAATAAAAACACCCAGTTTATCACTTAAAATTTTGTTTGTTCATTGCCACATTACAATTTTCTGTTTCCTATTCCAAGTTCAGTATTTTGGGGATTCTAATTTGTGTGGAAAAATGTAAATTCGATGGAAAAAAAATTAAAATACAAATAATTATTTATTAACAATAAATATACAATATATACTACAAACAATATTTAATAATTTTATAAGATAAGAAAATGATCATTTTTGAAAATGTTAATTCTGAACAGTAGCAATTGTTTCCAATTTCATAACTGGACTAGGTCTAATAATAAATGAACTTACTTTAAGCAAATATTGCGTAATAGTTTGGCACATAAATTGGAAAATTATACTTGTACTCACGGTTTAGGTGAAATTGTCTGGCTGTGTCAATAAATGAAACTGTTCACTATGTTAGGTAAGCACATTTATTGAGTTTTTAATTGCTTTTAAAATAGTTTATAGCTGATTGTACAGGAATAAGTATCCGATAAAAATTTTATTTATTTATCAATTATGTCATTGTGATTACCGCTATATGAAAATGAGCGTGACATCAAAAATGCGTCCATGTTTTGTATATATTTTTGTATCATACGTGTTGATTAATTAATTTAGTTATATTTTGGTCGTTCAATGGACATGACTCGATGTTTTTCTTGACCCGGACCACTTGTTTGAAGGACTATAACGATTTAACAAATTAAGTCTAAGTTTTAAGCAAGTTTTATCCAAAGAGTAAACTAACTCAAACATTGACATCCTTGGGGGAAACAAGACATGCATACTTAGGTACATCACTTAATATTTTGTTTCTTTATTGTCACATTACAATTTTCTATTTTCTATTCCAAGTTCCGTATTTTGGGAGATTTCGATTTGTAGAAAAATGTAAATTCCTTTGTTTGTCTTTGTCCGATGTAGTTGAATTTTTTTTTTATTGTCTATTTTTAATATGTATTTTAAAGGATCATAAGAAATTTTGGAATAAGGGGCGGGGGAGTAAGAATAATCTTTCAGCCGTCTGTATTGTTTATATAACTGTTCAGTTAACTATTTGTAGTAAACTAGTTACCTGAAAAATTAGGAGCGAGAATTAATATAAAAGATTTCACCAAGACACGGAAACCACCATCAAGGAAGCTGGGATGTCAAAATGATGGCTGATCAGACGAAAATCAGTAGATACTGCAAAACAAAAGTGCACCACAGACATAAGAAGCATCAAAAAATATAAAAAAAAAAAAGATTTAACTGGCAAATATTACTTTCTTAATCTAATGAAAGTAGGTTTATAGGAATATAATATATTGGTAATATTCTTTAATTATTATAAATAGCATCAAAGTCTACACCAAGTTATATTTTTGGTTATTTCCAATTGGTAATTATCTTCTAACTGTTGACATCTTTGTAACAGGTGAGTACTACACACCATCATATTCGAATGTATCTTTCTAACCAGCCAGACGTGTTTTATGTTAATTTTTAATACCTTCTTTGCAAATACCCACTTTATAGACAATATCTCTCCATTTTCTCGCTGTTTGACCTCAATCCAGGTTTTATTCTTTCTATAGAATCTACTTCTCTAGACCTTGCCTCTATCCAATATTGTTTATCTTCTCTTTTTTCTAATTCACTCACAGAATCCAGCACATCCTTAGCATCTTACATGGTATTAAAACTCCATGTACAATTCAATACAATACTCATTATATCTATTAGGTATTTTCTTACATATTTTCTGCAGCTTTTGTTCTTCATCTGAATTATAATTTGCCTTATGGGGCAATACATAATTGTGATAAATGATTCACACCATATTTACAATTTTCATTCACTCGCTCATTCATACAGTATATACAAACATCCCAGAGACCTCCCAAATCCACATGGTGTCACCTCCCTCGCTTGCAAAAGAGGAAGCGGTTTATTAAAGCTAACTAAATATTTTAACACTTGACTTATTACTATGACTATTTGTTTTAACTATTTTATTAAGTAACTTCTTAGGTAGTGCATATTTATTTTTTATATTTATTCACTATTTCCTATTCTTTTAAAATGTTTTTAAGTTTTCAAATATTAATTAGTAGGTTATCTTTTTATCCATCATCTACTTTAACATTTGTTGACTATGTAATATTTTATATATCTTTTAATATATTTTATATTTTTAACGTTAATCTTAATCTGAGGTTCTGTTAATATTGTTGTGATATTTTAAAATGATGATTTTTAATAGTGTTTGTTTAAATAAACTCGGAATTAGCGAGCATTGAATAACGTAATAACGATCCGTGATTCATTTTTGAAAGTATGAACGTTTTTATTGTCATCATATTAATTATTAATAATTGAAATAAAAATAATATCATATTTAATACAAACATTTATTATATAAACTTCTAATTTAAGCAAAGTATAAATATTCAAAACAACTGGCATTAAATAACGAGTTGAAAGTCAAGAAGGCAGCGGAGAGATGCAGATATATATACGAGCCGACCAAGGACCAAAACAGATTAATAAACAGCTTCGCCTAGGCTCAATCCTTGGTAGACTCTCACTACCTTCCTGACTCCTTCCGCCTTTCTAGGCATTCCACACCCTATATCCTTCTCATACATCCTTTAAGTAGGGGTCTCCCCTTAGAGAAAGGCACTCCCAGCCAAAAATAATTTTTTCCACATTCCTATTTTTAAGTTTGAGAGCTCTGAAAAAAAAAAAAAAAAAAAAAAAAAAAAAAAAAAAAAAAAAAGAGGACCAAAACATTCATTCATTCCTTCATCAGAGAATCAGAGGACAGAGCAGGTAGCAGACCAGGTCCAGGTAACGACCCACGCTAAGGCTGTTGGGCATCAGAGAGAAGCGTCCCCAGACTTGCATCCGGCCATGAGACGTATAGAACCACGCGCTGCAGCTTAGAACAAATACGCTAATGCCAACCACACGAAGATTACCCACAAGAAGCACTGGCCAGTATTAGTATATAGTTACAAGGTACCATTTTTAATGTTAGTTTTAATAGTATTCTTTATTACGTACGTATTTTATTTTTGTATATCAATTTTAGTTATTCAATGTGTTTAAATAAAACCAATATTCCTTTAGCCAGAAGTTTCCTATAAATTATTAACAGAACCCTGATATAACGTTAAAGTTATAAAGATAAAGTTTTTTAAATTATATGAAAGAATATATAATTAAAATATTATTAATAAATAAGCAAATATTAGAATAATATAAATAGGAAACTTCTGGCAAAAGGAAAAATTGTTTATTTATAAATTGATTTAAAAATTGAATATACATTTAACTACTGCTAAATTTTGACTACGTAAGTAATAAAATAACACTATTAAAAACTAAAATTAGATTGTACCTTATTACTAACGCAACTGGCCAGCTTCTTTTTTGCCCTCTAGTCTCGTCTTTGTCTCGTTGGGTGGGTTGCTGAGCGTGGTCCTGATGCAAAAAGGGTTTTAACTAAAATGATTGGAACTTTGAATTCGAATTTATTTCAATTCCAAATTTTAACTATTGTACTTTTTAATTTACTTATAATTTCTACCAGGTCAGATTTTTCAAATTTTTGGAACTCTTAAGTTCACTAGAGTTACTCGTCATTTTAAATGTATTTTGTTCCTTTATACTTTATATCCTCCATTTCCTTCTCCTTTTTATTACCTTTATCATTATTTTCTTTTTTATATGTACTTAAATCATTATTAATTAATTTTTGTTCATAATATACGAGTTTATTTTCTGTTTCTAAGTCATCTTCTTTAAAATCATTTTCCAGTTCCGGTTTTAAATCCGTTTCTAAAATATGTATTTTTTCATCCATTTCTACCTTTAAATCATTTAAAGAATTTTGTAACTGTTGTTCAATTATTTCACATTTATCGTCAATTTTTAAAAAAAAATTATTATTTTTATCCGCCCTTTTATCGATATTATTTGCTAATGTTTCCAATTTTTCTTCAAAATATCGATTATTTTCGTCAAATTTTTCCATCATTACTCTAAACTTACTTTCCTCCCGACTTAATTCATCTAAACTAAAATTTTGATCATTATTTGATTTACTTTCCATGACTGAACTTTAACAATATAAATCTTAACCACAAATACTAATTTGAAACTTTAGACCTAACCTTTATATTAAAATTACACAATGCTTTTCGTGACCAACAATCCTTTAACCAGATTTCCTTATTAACATGTGCCTGTTTTGCGGGCGCCAAATATTACTTTTTATATATTGTTGTGATATTTTAATGTTGCGATTTTAGATGGTGTTTTTGAAATAAACTCGGAATTAGCGAGCGTTGATGAACAATATACGACTCGTATACCACGATTCACGAATGTTAAACACTATTCGTTGCGTTGAATCTATCATTAATATGTATAATATAAATAATATCAATAATTTAATATAAATATTTCAATTTATAAACTTCAAAACAAGCAAAGTATAAATATCTGACACGACTGGCATTGAATAAACAGTTGAAAGATCAATAAGGCAGCGGAGAGATGCGAGATATATAGGAATACCGAGAAGCAAGAGGACGCACTCTTTCATCTGCGACCGAAGAGACGAGACCTACCAAGAAGCTCAAGCACGAGGCCGGCTCCCACGCACTTTCACCCGCTACGCATCAAGACAAAGAAGAGGATCCGGACCACACTACGCATCAAGACAAAGGAGAGGATCCGGACCACACTACGCATCAAGACAAAGAAGAGGATCCGGACCACACTACGCATCAAGACAAAGAAGAGGATCCGGACCACGCTACGCATCAAGACAAAGAAGAGGATCCGGACCACACTACGTATCAAGACAAAGAAGAGGATCCGGACCACGCTACGCATCAAGACAAAGGAAGAATGCACCGCTCGACAACACAAAGAAACACTGGCCAGTATAACTACGTAAATTGAGGTAAATTTAAATTTAGTTTTAACAGTGTTATTTTATATACGTACGTATTTATTTGTATATCAATTTTTAAATCAATGTGTGAAAATAAACAATTATTCCTTTTGCCAGAAGTTTCCTATATTATATTAACAGAACCTTAAAGATAAAGTAAAAGTTGAATATAAAGATATAAAATAAAGTTATAAATTATATGAAAAATATATAATTAAAATATATGAATAAAAAATATCGTAATATTATCTTTTAATATATTTTATATTTTTAACTTTAATCTTAATCTGAGGCTCTGTTAATATAAATAGGAAACTTCTGGCAAAAGGAAAAATTGTTTATTTACAAATTGATTTAAAAATTGAATATACATTTAAACTACGTACGTAATAAAATAACACTATTAAAAACTAAAATTAGATTGTACCTTAGTACTAACGCGACAGGCCAGTTTTTTTTGTTGTGCATCCTTTGGTGCATTCTTCTTTGTCTTGATTGAGCGTGGTCCTGTTGCTTCTTCTTTGCCCTCTAGTCTCGTCTTTGTCTCGTTGGGTGGGTTGCTGAGCGTGGTCCTGTTGCTTCTTCTTTGTCCTCTAGTCTCGTCTTTGTCTCGTTGGGTGGGTTGCTGAGCGTGGTCCTGATGCGTCTTCCTGGTCCCGGGTCAAATTGAATGAGAACGATTCCGGATCGACCCCAGCCTTTATAAGCTCTGCCAGCATATTGGACCTCTTTGGTTCTCCAATGTTCTTTGTCTCATATATGATTATCTGTTCTTGATTTAAAATTAACAAATACAATATTAAATCGTTTATATTTAATTCCTGATATTTTTTATTTGTTAACTATTACTCTTGGACATAACGCAACGAATAGTGTTCAAAGCATAAATGAACCGTGATCCATGGGTCGTATACCGTTCACTTATGCCCACTAATTTTGAGTTTATATCACAAGCACCATCAAAAATCACCACATCAAAATATCACAACAATTTATTTATTCATTTTATTATGCTTATTTACTGTATATATTTATAAATTTCTCATCATATTTTTGTAACTTTAATCAATGATTTTTACAGAAAGTTTTTATGAATACATTTTGTCTAATGTTACCACAATAGCAGACAACTGTAGCTATCAGATTGACAAAAGCCCTTTTGCTATAAATAAAATAGAATACTATGGGTACACTTCATTTTATTGAAATATACTCTAGTTTAATTGGTTCTATATATCGTTGAATTGGCCAGGAAAAAGATATTCACATTTAATCCTCGATGTCAAACTGTCTCTACTTTTATATAGCTTAATGTTTTTATTACTTTTTTTTTAAATGCTTGAATAATTTTCCATTAGAGTTCACCGTCTGGAGATAGATTGGCTCCAGTCGGGCCTGAAGAAAGTTCTGACTCAAGCCGTGGCTCAACTCCCGAAGCTAGTAGGCGAGGAAAACCTCTGATTCCACCAAGAGGAGCTCTCCCTCCTATTCTTATGAGGTCATCGAATGGTAAGTATTTTTTCTTTTTTAATTTTTATTTTACTCTATTTTTTTGGATTCTTTCATTTTGTAATTTTAGAAGGCTTAGGAATATCTGTGTGACCCATTTCATCTTCCCCTGGTGGTCTAAATGGCAATCCCAACCCTGAGTGGAGAAATTCGACGCCAGAAAATTTGTAATTCCCATCGACATGTAAGTACCTTCTAATTTATATTTAGTTTTGCTTATTAGTACAGTCTTAAGTAGTGTAGCTAACGGTAGAGTGTTTGATTGTAGAAGTACCTCCACCTTTACCTTCCTCCGCACCTCCCAATAGGCAGGTAGTTAATCCACCGACACGTGAACCTTGGCCATCAGACGCTGGCACTTACCGACATGGGACCAGTAAGTACTTCATTATATTTGTGCATAATCCTGTTTAATTGTTATCCAAAGAAAAAAGATGCTGACAGGGCCGGGATTCAAATCTGGAACCTCATGATATTCCACCTTTCCCACCGAGCCATCTCTACAGACTGTTAGGCATAATCTTTCTAATCTGCAATTCTGAAGTCTCATACAACCTCTGAAAAATTGCCTGGATACAACCTAAAGACAATTTGAATTCCTTTTAGACGCTTTTCCATCTGAGGGATTCTCAGTCACCTCGATGCTATGGTTCAGAGTCTCTTAGTGGCTCTTGTGCATATAACATCTAATAAAATAAGAGATTAATAATGTTTATTATACAAATTTAAAAATTTTTGTTAGATAATGTTGATTAAGTTACTCTTAGTTATAATAAGATTATATTTTTCATTTAAATATTAATTACAAACAAGTCTATATAATAAAAAAAAAATTTTCACAGTAAACTTAATGTTGAATATTTTTCAATATTCTAATGATTGTTTATTTTTTGTTTTTTACAGTTTATGGAAACGTACCTTCAAAGCAGGTATGACAAGTTTTGTTACACTTATTTATTAGTTATAAATTGTTTTTCAAGAAGCTCTCTATGGTAAATAATACTTAGTTGATAAACCACAGCTGGAAAAATATAGATGTAGTAATAGCTATTTTTTACTAAACAAGGCAGATATCAGAACTCCATTTGTCTTCTTCTATTCTCTCTACTTTCTGGGTGAATGTGTGTCGTTTAGTAGACTAAGACTGTGATAGGTAAATTACAGAACAACTAGACATGAATTAATAGAAAATGGCTAATGCAGTCTTAACCACATTTTATATAATTGTGATATTTTTGGTTTAGTAATAAATGAATTTATAATTTGTGGGTTCCTCTGAATTATAGAAGTTTCTTGTTTTTTCTATTGGTCAGCTGATGTATCTACTATTTCATTGGTGATTTTAAAAAGTATTTTATCTTACATGAAATGACTCTGTCGGCTTCGAAGAGCCCCACACTCTAAAAGTTGGTGAGAATGGCCGGAAAGGAGTCAGTAGTGATGGAGACATTATTATGAGTTGATGAGAGAACTTTCATTTCAAGCAATAAAAGTCCAGCTATTCGATCCAGAATATTTGTTTTAACAAGTTTGTTCATGATGAGTTGACGAAGCAGTACAGTAAATATTGTTATGCCACTGAAGAGAGGATTCTTCCAACGAGGAGAATTAAAGTAACATTTGATTAGAAGACCTATAATAACATTTTCAAATGAGAATTAGACCTAAACCCTGAGAGTAAATGTAGAAAATTTTTAATTTTGTAAAATATATTATAATTTTTTTGTAATTTACCTAATTTAGTTTACTATTGATGTAACAATCATTTTTGTGCTATAGAATGCGGCATATACAAACAGCAACCACAATCGCTCCGCAACATTACCGTCCGTCCCGTTAGGGGGAGCTAATTCAAGTGAAACATGGAGACCAAGTGAGCGCTCCAGTTAAAACAAAAACAGACGAAAAACACAAGAAAGGACAAGAGGCTGAATCTTATCTTTTTTTTCTGAAAGAAGACATACATACATGGACAATTAGGAAATAATTTATGTTATATATTATTAGGTTCTTTGAAAGATATCGTAATTTTATTTTTTATTCTTTTACTTTAAATATATTTTATTTACTATTTATTGTTAGGTTCTATTAACAAAAATAAATCTGGCAAAAAGATGAATTCAATTTTACAAATAAAAAAATAAACTTATATTAATTATATAAATACTTGTCTATAAATTTGATTCCTTTTCTTCTTTAATTCTCTTCATTCTTTAAACAAATTAATACTTCTTCTCTTCGTGCTATTTCTCTTCCGTTCTGCTTTAAGTCAATAACCACTAACCAACAAAGTTTTTAAGTTTTTCTTACTCACAATCTCAAGCTAATAACATGTATTACGGGCTGATCCCAAAACTAGATGAGTATAATGCTCTGTGTGTTTTTTATTCTCACAAACAACAACTATATTATCACGGGCTGATCCCAAAACTAGTGAGTAATTATGTGTGTGTTTTCATCATAATCACCACAACTATACTCTACAAGTTTTTCCATGATCACTAGACCCAGACACCTTCCTATACACCAGGCCGATCCCACAACTAGAGAGAATTATTCTCTGTGTGTTTTCATCATCATACTAGACAACAACCAGTATACTATCTTTTGTTTTTTCCTCCACTCTCAATTGTTTTTGTTTGCCTTCTTGATTCAAGGTTGGATTAAATATTTATATACAAACTCCACAATATCTAATATCACAACAATATGTATAGTCAGCTTTTAAGTGGTTTATTTCCAATTTATAGTTTATTTATTTGAGATAATAAAATACATAATAAAACACTCGTTTCAAGCACGTACCTCACTCGTGCTCCTACTCTTCCTATGAGGTCTCACCCGATTATTCCCTCGTATTCTCGCGGCACCCTCCCTACTACGTGTACTTTCAAACTCTCCTCCTTGGGCGTCTATCCAATCCCATCACCGTTTCCCCTCCAATTTCGCACAGCCCTCCCAAGCTGATCAGTCTACTTGGGCACACCCAGATCCGAGGTGCTCCCTCGCTGATACACAATCTCTCCACCGCCTACTTTCTGAGGATTGTGCTTGAACTTCCGTTGTCTACCAGTCACTGTACTCCTCTCGCCACTCGGATAGTGGGTATACTGCCGTAGTCTCCTCCCACACTTTAGTTGATTAACATGTGGTCACCCCTCTGCCGGCTCCTCAGGCCACCGTTTGCATTTTCCTTCCCGCTTCTGAACCTCGATGTCTGCTTCCTTTGTGGCCCCTGCTGCCATTTCCTTCGGTCGCTAGGGGCCCGAGAATATTGAGCAAACAATCGGGAGGGGGGGGGGGCACGAGATGGTCAGGCCGGACTAGCAGTAGTCGAGTAAGCAAAGTTTTACATTAGTCTCCGAGTTATGATTTGACTACTTCTTTTTATTGGAATAAGCAATTGATGATTCCATTCGTACAATATTTGCAATTCAGCTTTCAAACATTCATTCATGCGATACACGGTTAAAGTGCTCGGGTCCCGATCAATAAATAAAAAATATCTATATACAAATAAAAATCAATTACATACCTGGAATACAAAAATAATTTGTAAATAGATTCGCCTGAGGATCTATACTTATCTGTAAATTTAAAGGGGCTATGAAAGAAAAAAAAAAAAATATACCTGGAATCATCAGTTTGTTGGATTTTCAAGCTGCATACGTTTTTGGAACTTAATTTTTTTTTTTAAATAGATTTTTTTACTGATTGTAATATAGCTTTATGTTAAATATATTGTTGTGATATTTTAAAAATGATGATTTTTAATGGTGTTTGTTTAAATAATCTCGGAAAAAGCAAGCATTGAAGAACTTAATAACGATCCGTGGGTCATGTCTATGAAAGTATGAACGTTTTATTGTCGTCATATTAATTATTAATATTTATAATAAAAATAATATCATAACTAATGTAAACTTTTATTTTATAAACTACGTAAATTAAGCAAAGTATAAATATTCAAAACAACTGGCATTAAATAACGAGTTGAAAGTCAAGAAGGCAGCGGTATGTAAGATAGAGACCGACATAGAACGAAAGGGCTCTCACTCTTAGAAGAGGAACCGAAGAGACAGGACGCCGGCCGGCCTCGTAGTGCACGAGGTCTGACTTTCACTTTCACCAGATGCGACAACAAAGGAAGACGTCTGGAACCACGCGTGGCAGATTAGAACAAGTATGCTTATCCGAACCATAAGAAGATGCCAACACAAGATACACTGGCCAGTATAATTACGTAAATTTAGATTTAACATTATACTTTTATTACGTACGTATTTATTTTTTGTATATCAATTTTTATATATTCAATGTGTGTAAATAAAACCAATATTCCTTTTGCCAGAAGTTTCCTATATAATTATTAACAGAACCCTGATATAACGTTAAAGTTAAAAATATAAAGTTTTTTAAATTATATAAAAAATATATAATTAAAATATTATTAAGAAATAACAAATATTAGAATAATATAGCTCTTAAAATCGTTGAATTTTTTTTTATATCCTTGTTGACTCAAAAATCTCATTATTCCCGGTTAAGCTCAAGATTACTCAGGCCAGTTACTGTGGATAATCATGACTTTCTCAACTGCATACGCAAAAATACACACAGGGGACACATTCCTCCCAGCCGTCGAAGAAAATAAAATCGCACATGAATTATTTCAGCCAATGGCATGGGTTTATAATTTATTGTGTTTATAGGGTGTTTCTTTTTTATTTTGAAAGATAACATTTCTTTTTATCTGTACAGTAGCGTGCCTTGATAGTGACATTTTTTTAAATATTTGTGTCTAAATTATATAAAAATAAATAGTGTAATAATGTTATAATCGACAGAAACAATGATTTTAATAGGTATGGAATTTAACTAAGTGATGGCCTCTGGATAAAAATTAGAACTGGTAAAGAAAGTACATTCTTATTTAAAGGGCCGCTTGTTTCAAGAGAATTATTACAATATCAAGATTAGACGTTAATAATATGAATAATAAAAGGTGTCCCAGAATTAATGCAAGATTTGATTTAAATAAATGGTTATTTATGGAATAGCACATCGGGCAAATGGCCTCCACGATTTTGTTGGCACATACGCACTCTTTTGTCGAAATTTTCCATGACCAACCATTTGGCATAAATGTGGTTGAATTTCGTTGATGCAGCGTTGAATTTCCTCTTTTAATGCATGGGTGGATGTGGGCATGTTGACTAACACCTTTGACTCCAAATAACCCCATAAAAATAAATCTAAAGGTGTTTTTTTTTTTTGGTGCTTATGATTAATGAATTAATTTTAGCAATATTTGTGGCGCTGAATCTAAATATGGAAATCAGTTTTTCTCTATCTGCTCTAGTTTTTTAGATCAGAATTGTTATTACATCCAGTTCTACATGATAAGTGCAGTTCTAACTCCATTTGGCAGTTCTAAATCACAGATACAGGAGTGAGTGGGTTTGGCACCTCGATGACTGCTATTTCTGCCAAGTAAATATTACTGGAATGAATGGAAACGACCCTAGCAAGTGGACTCATCCTGTTTTAGTCTCTGCAAGATGCGTGGTCCCTCACTCAAAGGAAGTGCCGGTCCTAACGTTTCACCAGCTACCAGAGCTCTGTGAGGACGACTAATGTCCCTCTTATCACGTCTTATGATACTAATGAAGATGATAGTAATTATGAGGGGATGCCATAAAGTTCTCAACGTTTCGACCAGGATGTGTTAAATGACCTCACCAGAGGTCAATGAATCATTTGACACCACCTGTCAAATGAAGCTTTTGAATTACTGGCTTTCAGGTTGACGGACGAATATTTGCTAGAACAAGGAACCAAAATTACCTTTTACCCTCAAGAGAAATGGGTCTGGTACCCTTCTTCTCTCAAGAAGACAATCTTGTATTTTGTCACACAATTAAAGGACTCCTGAAAGAAATGGGTCTTCCTGACTATTTTCCAGATGATTGGCGCCTATTTATTGACAGATTAAAGCGAAGATTGAAATGTGTCTTCCACCACAATGGGAATTAATTATTCCCAGAACCAGATTTGGTTCAAACCCAATAGCTCACTCAACGAAAATGAAAAAAAATATATCACCATAGCTTTGGTCTTAGAGAAAATAAAGTATCATGAACATCAATGGTTCATTTGTGAGGCCTTAAAAATGGTAAACTTTCTTTCAAAACAATAAATTTGATATAACACATAAACATTCATAAAATAATAATAGTACATGAAAATAAAAGACATAGTAAATACACTGCTTCAAATCTGATGTTTGTCCTCTTGAAGTTCAACTGTTTTATGTCATTTGTTTAAATTCAAACTATGTAATTAATTTACTATTCTTGAAGTAAAATAATTAAAATAAAATTAGCTGTATAAAAATAATTAAAGGATTTTCAAATATTAGTTGGATTTTGTTTTAAAGAGTTAACTTTTTCCAAAAGTTGCATGAAATTTAAAAAAATTCAGAAATGTTGTTTAGTGTCCTGAAAAAGTATATCCTATTCTGTTGTAATGACGACCTAAATGAAAATTTTTTACTATTGTTTATCAAATCAAAAGAAGTAGAATTTCCTACAAAAAATGTTGTTTAGTGTCCTGTAAAAGTATATCCTATTCTGTAATGATGACCTAAATGCAAATTGTTTATCAAATGAAAAAACTAGAATTTCCTACAAAAAATGTTGTTTAGTGTCCTGAAAAAGTATATCCTATTCTGTAATGATGACCTAAATGAAAATTGTTTATCAAATGAAAAAACTAGAATTTCCTACAAAAAATGTTGTTTAATGTCCTTAAAAAAGTATATCCTATTCTGTAATGATGACCTAAATGAAAATTGTTTATCAAATGAAAAAACTAGAATTTCCTACAAAAAATGTTGTTTAATGTCCTTAAAAAAGTATATCCTATTCTGTAATGATGACCTAAATGAAAATTGTTTATCAAATGAAAAAACTAGAATTTCCTACAAAAAATGTTGTTTAATGTCCTAAAAAAGTATATCCTATTCAGTAATGACAACCTAAATGAAAAGTGTTTATTATTGTTCATCAAATCAAAAGAAGTAGAATTTCATACAAAAAATGTTGTTAAGTGTCCTAAAAAAGTATATCCTGTTCTGTAATAAAGACCTAAATGAAAAGTGTTTGTTATTATTTATCAAATGAAAAAGTAGAATTTCCTACAAAAAATATGCTTACTGTCTTAAAAAGTACAGTCCTGTGAAAAAATATAAACTGAATAGATAAAATTTAAATATTTTTAAAAATTTTAACATGAACAGTAAAAATAAGCATTTTTGACACATTTTACTTTTTTATTTTCATAAAGGCAACAAAGCGGCTTTGTCTCACAAAGAGATATGAGATGTTTATGGTGCTGATTTGTTTAACAGAATGCACCTGTCAGAATTGGTTTAAAAAATTTCATTCTGGAGATTTTTCATTGAAAGATGACCAACGTTCTGGTCGACCTTCTGAAGTTGATGATGACACCTTGCACCATCGGATTATCGTTTATTTCGAAGTTTACAAAACTTCTTAAATTGTAAAAATTTCAGTAATAATGATGACCTCAAATCGTACTTGGTTGAGTTTTTTGCTAATAAGCATCAGAAGTTCTATGAGCGCAGGATCATGAAGTTACCAGAAAGATGGCAAAAGGTCATTGAACAGAATGGAAGATATTTGACTGATTAAAATTTGTAAAGAAAAAATTGGGTTTTATTTCACACTAAAAAACCAAAATTACCTTTTTGTCAACCTCAATATATTACTTATTATTACATTGGGAGAAAGAATTTAAAGGTCATTTTTTTACTTGATAATCTAACAACAACAAAACATGTAAACAAACCTTATTTACGTTGTGAGTAAGTATAAACTCAAGGTACTAATCAATATTTATTTTAAATTTATATTTATGAAAGAATATAAATCCAGTTCACCTTTTCACATTGAAGAGAGAGGGTTTATGTTGCGTTTTTTTTAATGTGGTGCATGGGAGTCAGCTAAATTACATATAGCAACTATGGATAATTGACTTAAAAAGAGTTGGGATGACACAAAGGCAAATCGCTCATGAGCTAAACCGCTAAACCCAGGGTGTAGTTAAAAACTTTTTAAATTAAGGTCCAGGATATTATGGAAAAAACTAAAAGAACTGAAAGACCTCCAAGTTTTTCCAGTCAAGTGAAATGTAGCGTTTTAAGGGAAATCTCAAAAACCGGAGCTTCTTCTGCCCAGATTGTGAGGCGCCTCAACTTAGGGTGTGATGTCAGCTTACTTTGGAAGTGGATAGCTTGAAACCAGGTATTTAAAATATTGTAAAGTTGTAAGAAAACTGGAGCTCAGAAAAGATCACTTACAACGGCACTTGTAATTTCCTGAAAAACACATTTGGGAAAGCCAAATTTGGTCCAGGGTTATTTTAGTGACGAAAAAATGTTAGATCTTGATGGGCCTGATAGTTTAAATTATTACTGGGACGACCTAAGATAGGAAAAAAACTTTTTTTTGCGAAGGTCACATTGGGGTGGGAGAGTAATGGTCAATGAAAATGGCATGTCTCTAATTGTGTTCATTACTGGCAAAATGAATTTCTTTTGCTGTTTATTACATTAGTATTAGAAGAAGAGATAATTTTCCAACAAGACAACGCACCGATACACACAGCATGGTACAAAAAACAATGGTTTGAGGATTTCAGAATCAATGTTTTGGATAGGCTGGCACTGAGTCTGTAACTTAACCGTATTGAAAATTTGAAGGGAATCATGGCTAGGGACGCCTATGACCTTAAGAAGCCATAGATCCAAAATATCAAGGAACTTAAAGAAAGGATCACACAAGCTTGGCAAAACACACCGTAGAGCACATTCTCCTTATTAAAAGGAATTCACATTTTAAGGAGTCAAAGACATTCTGAGTTTATACTTTTTCACATCTGTTTTCACTATTCATTTCAATTTCTAGCTAATGTAATCAGTTTAACTTATAATAAAATTGTCACAAATCTCGCATACCATTTTATAAAAGGTAATATGTTTTGTGAAGGGTAATATGTTAAATAAAAGATTAAAAAAAGGTGAAAAGGTTTTTTCATCTTGAGTTTATATTTTTTTACAGTATTTTTTTATAGGAGTGTATGTCATATAAATGAATGAAATCTGTTTAGGAATAAAAAATGGTAAATAATTGTGTTATTTGCATGTATTCTGCTATTTTGAAGACCTCCTGTTCTGAAAAACCAAAACTACTAACATATGAATTAAATATTCTGGTTTCAGCTGTTTAAAATAATACTAATAGGTTGATCTGGACATGATGACCACCCCTGAAACGTCCCAGAGACTACCTATCCTTCGGAACACCCTAACACTATTTAAGCCAAGGAAGCCACCCTATAATATAATATATAACAATAGATATATAATAGACTACAAATTAGCTCTTAATTCTGCTATTGTACACAAACACACTGTATAAGCTAAACCCGACTATATCCTCAGTTTCACTGTTACCTCAACTCCAAATCAACCTATATAGTATATCTTATACTATAATAATTTTTAATATATAAACTAAATTTTACTGAACCCAATGCAATGAAGCATCATCTTCTGTACCTCAATTAAATATTAATTCTTAATTACCCATTTCTACTGTTTTATGTATGGGATCTTTAAAAAATTATTACTAGCCAAAACCAAAATGGGGGAAAATAACACAACTTACCACACAGCAACTCCGGTTCTCACCTAAAAATTAAAACAATTTGATAAATTTTTCTGTAAATATTTAATACAAATAAAATAATAGTTCAATAATGTACTAATTATGATATAGGATAAACTCATATTAGCCCATAACACTTTGCATATTTGTATTTTGTATATTAATCGAAAATCGTACTGGTTGGCAAGGCCAAAGAGGTATGGAAGACTATCGCCCAATTTCTCATTTTTCTAATCTTTCAAAACCTCTCGAAAGAATTTCTAGAATCCTAAAATTTCTAGAAGAGTCCAAATTTCTTGATCGTTTCCAATCTGGTTTCAATCCTGGCTACTCCACACCATCTTTACTTTATTTAAAAAATTTAAATATATCTTTATTAGGAAACAATATATATTTTCATTAAAAGAAAATGAAACAAATTGACCAATATTCAATAGTAATTCTAGTAATTAAAGTAAGCTTGAAACAATTAGTTTCATTCAACAAGCTTCCTAGTTTTTAAATAAAAGTATTTAGAAATTTTAAAAACTAAACTTAAAATTCAAATTAAAATGTTACAACCTAATTTCTGTATATTTTTTTTAAGGACAAATAATGCCACTTTTAAAAGAATGTATGACTAAATAGTTATGGGGCCATTAGGAAGATAATTTAATGCATCAACAAATTTAATGAATGTTGGAGGCAACTTTTGAAACAATAACAGTATTTATACAGGTGCCAAAATGTTTTCATAATAAGGAAAAAAATAAGTAAATTTAATATTCACTTACCAAGTTTCTCCATCGCAGTCGTAATCCTCCAGCATTGTTGTTTCTCGTACCACTGACACCCCCGAAATTAAACGCACTGTAATAACTCCCGATACATACTAAATGCACATCACCTCCCGCAGGACATAGAATGATAAAAATTACCATGTTTAAGAAGGAATGTTACTAGGAAATATGAAAGCAACATTTGAGTGCAAGTGAACAAGAACAGGAATAGTTTGGAATAGGGTCTCTGTAAAAAACTGATGACAGGGAGAGATAAACAGTGAATCAATAAAATACTCATTACATTATATTCAAATAAGTGCCAATGAAATATTTAAAAATAACAAACAGATTTGTGAGCTTCACCAGTCAAAACAGAAATGACAATAAATTGACTACTAATCTGTCAGACAGGTTAAAGAGAAAGGTGCTGAGGTATAATGTTCGAAGGCAACTGTTGATTTATTAACACAAAATATACTTTAATACATCATACATAATAGAACAACACTTCAGTAGCTTGGGAATCTCCACAGGACAAAACATGAGAATCACCAAAAAATTATTTAAGGATATAAGAGGTGGAGTTAATAAGAAGTAATAAGAAATCCTGTAATTAATAAATATTTCCTAACAAAATATACAAAGAAGTAGACAATAGGAAAGGTGGTAAAGTATATTCATATTTCTATCTAATCAAGAAAAAGGCATTAAGTTATTTATGAGATGAAACAATAATAAATTCATGGTGCAAAACCTCGTATGGCTGACCGAGATTGTTGCCACGATTGATGGGTGGGGAGGAGCTGGTGATGGTAATGTTACCTTTCAACCTTAATTTCGGTTTTATGAACCGGATTTGCTACTTCTTTATTCAAGTGGATGAATACTCTCTTGATCTCGTGGGACCGAGTAAACTATGAACAAACCATTCCCAAAGAAACAATCTGCAGGGGAACCAGAAATCAATCTCAAGTTTCCACAGTTATAAGTCAGAATGGTAACCACAGGGCTATGGGGACGGCCAGACAAGAAACGAGGTTGATTTGGCTGGGATATGAAAATGTACAATTAGTAACAGTTGAATATCGGCAAGCAGTAACAGAAAAAGAATATTTTTGTATTTCATTTTATTTCTTTTGAAAAGTAATGGCTAATAAATTAAGTAACATGCTCGTAAAGAGCTTATAGTTGTTTAAACAGCTGATTTGTTACTACTGACTAAATAAGGATAATAGCAGAGAGCTGGCAGATATATTACTAGAATTTGAGTATTTTTCCAATAACAAGACAAGAATCAATTATTTATATTTTTCATATTGTTTAATCAATCTAGAGGTAAGGAAGTCAAATTTGTTCAGGCAATGGAACTTTAGCAGGATTGGAGTAAATGATAAAGCAAATGAAGCTGAATGGTTCAGTTACTCTTTCCATTAATACTGAATGTCTGTATGTGAATGTTATAGAAATATATGAATTTGTTAGTAAAACACTACTAAAAGGTTAAATTATATCTATTACAGCAATTATAGGGTGAAATCAAGTTGAGGATATCTAATAATCAAGTGATTGAGTATTATTTAGAACTTTCTGAATAATTTAGTGTAACAAATATTGGGTAATGTACTTTTGACTAACAATTGAATGGTATTGTTTTAGTTTGAAACAATAATATAGCTTAAAATGTAAAAACAGTAATAATATATGTAGCGACCGCTATTGTATATATATTGTAAACAAATGTAAATAACATTACCCAAATATAAATCATTGTAAATGTGTTAAACAATAAAAAATGCGGGGTTATAAATATAAAAAGGGCCAATTAGTTATATGAGCTGGGACGCCAACTGTCAGTCAGGTATATGTGGACCCAACCACCGACCCTTCCAGGCTCTGCCAGGGAACAAAGGAAAGCCACATCATTGGCCACAACAATGGCGATCCTTATTGGCTGTGGGCAAGCCTAGCTGGGTATTTAAGCCAGTGATTTAGGTCCAGTATATCATTCTACTGGCAACTACCGGCTCGTGGCTACCCCTGCTTGAAACGCTGAAACTTGATTGCTTCTTTATGAAAAACCTCTACATCTCTTCTTCTCCTCGCCTCGCTACGTTTTAGTCCGGCGTTGTCAGACCCCACACCTTCCTAGTGGGAATCTCTGCCTTCGTCTCGCTAAATCTATCACCTCCTTGGGAGAGACCTCTCCCTAGTGGACAACGGTTGTCGTGGCCCTGCAAACTTACCAAGCAGTGCCTCCCGCAACAATTAAGTCCGCCTCTCTCCGGTTCACACTCGCCTTTGGGATCCGGACGGATTTCGCCTACCCTCAGATACCGAGTGTGAATTCGTGGTCATTCCAAGACCACCTATACCTCTTCTCCTGAACATAGTGCACTGTCGGGGCACATACCTATCTAATATGGAGTCAGATAGTAAAGCCGTCACGAAACGATTGTCCAGGTTGTAAACTCAAACAACCCTCACTTTATCACCAGGGCTAGGGTAACCAGGCACCCCCCTAGTGACGACCTGACAATATACTTATAGATTGTCAATGACTTTCAATTTATTACCAAGGATACTAATTTACTAACTACTTTAAGCAATAAAAAACCAGACTATTAATATCTAGTGAATAATCCACAATTGATTTTTTTATAACATTAACATTAGAAATAAATAAATTATTTATTATGATAACAAATTTTTATTTTATATAAGTGAATTCATTCTATTTTGATCTATTTTAAGTTAATTTATAAAGGTAAATTACTTTGGGTTTAGATTCGATTGGGAGCAACAGTAAGTGAATTGAATATTTGAGTAATAATACGCTCAGGAATAGAGGAATCAAATCTGTTAATAGTTGAATAGTTCGGTGGCATCCCTAAAACTTAAATATTCTAATTATTCAACTAGAGCGTAACAGTGTGGTGTCTGTGGGCAAATCAGGTAAAGATAAATGGATATATGTATCCTTAGAAAAGATACATCCTTTATGTATTGCCTTAAAGTTTTATGTATTTGAAAACAATTGTGTATAAGACAGATTAGTGTATCGATACGCGCGGATGTGAGTAGATCCCATGCGGGTGCATATATTAAAAAAAATCTCCCCATTCACAGATCATAGCATATTATTTAAAGTTTTGGACACGAGAGCACAATTTATGAACTTATTTTTTAAAATTAATTGTTCACTAACTTGATCGATGAAACAAAAAATAAGATTTGATGTTCCTTATAATGGAATAGTTTTGATGTATATGTACATATTTAATATTATAAAATTGTATGAATCAAACATCTTAAATCCTTATAATACAGTTTAAATTTAATCTGCCTGTTTATATGCTTGATTTCACTAATATAACACAAAAGTACCTGTAACCTAATAGATTGCAAACTGATTTGGTTAATGTTACTGAAGATTTTGATCAATCGAATAATAAATATGTATTGATAATACTAAGCATTTTAAACTACAAATACTTTAAATATACATACTTGTAACTAGCAGAAACACTAAATACAATATTGGTCAAGAATCATGTTAGTGATAAAAACAGTAAGATGTTATGTTTTCATAACATTATCAAAAAATGTAATATAACCTTTATATTAATTCCATTCCTAAATTAACATATTCCGTATTTAAAGTAATTTGAAACATAACACTATATACTAGACTACAGCCCGCAATTATAAAATCTATACACCTGTTATGTATTCAACTATTATACTTTCCTTCTGCTGCATGCTTCCATTAGATGATTGCTATTTTTATTGCTTTTGGAAAATTAGTTTAGAGTTACAGATTCTTACTCACATAATAATAGCTATGTTAGAGAAATTTATTTTATATCTTCATTCATTTCATGATTTATAGAAGAATATTGTGTATTTTTGTTTAAACTTCATTATATTTCAGTTTTGTAACAAGGAGTAAGATATTATGAGTATTTAAATAAGTTTAAGAGGCTTTAAGTTCTTGCCTAGCAACAAAAGTTAAGTTCATTTTATATCTAATTAAAGGCAGAAAGCCTTTGAGAATATGTTTCAAAAGTATTATTGAAGTTAAAAGTACCTTTACCTTCATTTGCTTTATAGTTACTTATGCTTTATAGTTAATAACTAACGGCTGACAATGAGCAAATAGATTGCATTTATTGTGCAATATAGTCTAGGCTCCCTGCAGAGATGTGACGTCACAACGGAACTGCACCGCCCGTTGTTTTATCAAATTATCGCGGAGTAGTCCTCACCTTCTCTAGATCTTCGAGAATTTGCTCTAATTCTTAAATAAATTAATTTATTTTAAATATTTAAATAATAAAAACGTTTAATTTATATATATATATATATATATATATAAAATGTTCATTTGCAATGTACCTAGTCAAGAAACAAAAGACTAATTTCATCCTTCTTGATTATGGATTAAGTCTTCATTGAAGTATAACTAGCTCTTTTGAACTGACCGAACCATCCAACTGCCATTTTTTTATTCTCTTCAGTTCTTGTTCACACAAAACAGGATTATTTGTCCTTACAGAAAGTTTACTGGCATCATCCAGGTATTTACGACTTAGAATATATTATTTAATTTGATATTAGTATATTTAACATCACAGTTTGTGGCTGACTGTAATGTATTTTTAGATTAGATATGCATACATTAGAATACAATTTTGCTAAACTTTTACAATAATGGACAAGATTTAAAATCTATGCGAACTCGAATTTCCCCATGATTTTTTTGGGAGGTTTTTGGAGAGGTTAGATAGACACCCAGAAATTTCGAGAAAAAAAATTTTAAAAATACAGAAAAATTTTATTAATGCAATTATAGAAATAATTATCTATTAGACATAGGATTGTTTAATATGCCTGAAGAGGGAGAAAAATATTATAAATATCACTGAATAATAATATTTGTTCAATTAGAATTATTTTTTTCAATATCTCTCATGAAAAATTACTTATATAACCCCGAAAAATATTCTTAGTTATGCTCCTGAATAAGCACATATTTTTAATCTATTAATATTCAATAAATGAGTCAACAGTTAGATTTACCAAAACAGTAAGGACTTATGTTTAACTTATAACAAAAATTATTTAAATATGAATTAACTAGACCTATTATTGTTTTTGCGCTAATACTGGAATTACGTTAAGTTCATAATTTCCTTTTTGATAAACTATATATTAGTCTAGTTCGCATTATAATGAGCCCACGAAACATAATATTATCATATTGATATCAACACTTATTTACTTTGGGCTTAATTGTAACACTTTAAACCAAATAAGTTTTAAACTTCAACTCTCAAATGAACTACATCACACTGCCAATATAATTGCATATTTATATAATATGGAAATATAATATTTCGAAAACAACAATTCGTTTTTGACAATTGGCAAGACGATATCTTACACCCTAGCGGTGGGTTTAAATACGAAAGTACCAGATATAGATTTCTGTTTTAATTTTTATAGATTTGAAAATATAATAGCTTATTGCAATTATTTTCCCTTAGCTTAGAATTTGTTAATTCATACTACTAAAGTATTGAACAAAAATATGATTTTAACTACTAAATTTGTATTTTCAATAATTAAGACGTTATATTCAAATCGTTAAAAATTATATATATTTTTTTTACATATTTATTCATTTTTTATTATTACTTATTATACACCCCTCTTCCATACAAAAAACTGATCAATACCGAAATAAAAAAATCAAGTCAAGTGTTGAGGTTTCGTTACGGTCACTGATTCTTAAATGACTATTTGTAAATTAAAACTGTCATTATAAAATGACAACATAAGATTACAGCGGCTAGATAATTATTACGACCGGTGTACTTAGGAGCCACAAGGAAAAATACAAGGCGATCTTAAATGTTTGAAAGTAAAGCCTCCACCTCCGTACTTGGAAATAGTGAACAAAAAATAATTTCCCAAGGATAGAAGTTTTAAAAATGATCAGATTGAGAGCACTTGACACACGACCTACACCCGCGGACACAAGCCACAGACTGAATACTTAGAGAAGGCTCCAAAACGGTTCCCTGTAATTGAATCAGGAACCATCTTTTTTTTTTCTTTCTGTTAAACTTTATTAGACATCTGTCCCTCTGTTTGCTACAGGGTAGTCAAAACAATTGGATTTTCGAGGTAATAAAATTATTATCCCGGTGGCCGAAATCAACAACGGTTTCATCGACGAATTTTTCCTCGATCTTTGTATACAATAATAAAAATTCCGTGTTTAGTTTTTCTATTTGGGGCATGGATTTAACTTAAAATGATATAAAGTATATTTCACTAAAATGTTATACCTTAGAAATTTGAGCTCCTAGGCAAAAACTAATGGCATATTTGAATTCAGGAATTCATAAGAAATCAGTTCCGAATACTCCGGCAGGAAAATACCTGTTGGCCTGTGTGCTATAGAATCGAAACACAGTGAAGCTGCACTACAACAATCATAAGAGTAATTTTTACTTCCCAAGTTGTTCTGAATGTAAAAATGACATTTGAAATTCTACATAGATCTACTTAATTGAAAATAAGTAGCGGTATCATAATTATTTTATCTTGTATTTTTTTTTTATAAAATGAACATAATTAATACAATACATACATATACATGTGTTACAATAACAACATTTTGCATTATGTTGATTCGAATAAAAAGCCGTTTTGTGTAAAGCGTTTTTTTTATTGTAGCTAACATGTCCGATAATTAGAGGTTTCACTGAATTAGGTTTTGGAGATAATACATGAATAACTATTGCTTCAAGAGTTTGATTTGTATGAAATATTTATTAATTTTATATTAAACACAAGTTTAATTGATAGATTTATGTATATATGTAATGAAAGTGTCCTCTCTTTAATTTGAATTTGCTTATTTACTTACACTTTGTTTACAGAGAAACTGATTTCAGTTTATTCACCCCACCTTCAATAATTGTCTTACATATATAACATGTTTTATTTTATAGTTAAAATTAATTTTATGCTGTAACCGATTTAAAAGAGATAACCGATAAGCGATCTTCCCAAATCGAATTTTTCCACTGGGCCATCAGGGACTTAACTTGGTTTGTGAGAGCATTTAAAACCGGTTTTAAGTCCCTGTTTTTGGTCCTGAACCACCTGTTCTTGATGTTATTACGCTGTCTAATCAGTTGTAGGATGTGATCCAGAGGTTTTCTCAGAGAAGGGGGCTTCGGAGAAAATGTCGGGATCGATGCATCGGCAGCTCGATCGATGACGTCCTGTAGCTGATAGTTAGCGTAATCTATGTCCCAAGTGTGTCTCAGGGGCGCAATTGTGGGCAATTCGGTCTTGATGAGATGCTTGTAGAGGCCCCACTTGGCCTCATCGTACCTGTATCTAGAAGCAGGCGGCTCTGGCATGTCGCCTTCTAGTTCGTAGAGCACAGGCCGATGGTCGGAGGTGGTAAAGTATCTAATAGCGGAGTTAACAGCTACAACCCAAGGTGCTTGTTTTTGATCTTTCTTTTCTACGCTCAAGCTTACTCCTCATACAGGCTTTGGGATCGCACTACCATAGCTTTTAAGTTTTGTCTTAGCCATAGCTAAATTTAAGTGTTTAAATTTAGATGCCTTCTTATATCGGCACGTCGGCTATAGCTTGAGCGCTTCCTGCTTTTTGTCCGTGAGAAACTTACTCTGGAGCAAAGTGACTTCTAGTCTTGCAAAAATCCCAGATCTTGTTTTAGGCCAGGCATGACAATCTATCATGCGCGTGAACTCTTCCACAGTATTTGCATGGGGTTGGCTTCTTATCATTGTAGTAAGGTTTGTTTCTGATGAAAATCAAACTATTTTACGTATTCTGCTTCTGATGAATTTCAGCAGTTCATCTGCCAATTTATTGGCCCTGCAAATATCTATTGCAGTCTCAAGAGTGAGTTTTGGGTCACTTAGTAGTTGCTTCTTAGTGGTTTCATCCTGTGTGCTGAACACAAGCCAGTCACAAAACATCTCTAATTCCAAAACCTTCTAGTTTCAATTGGTAATTAGCTTGGTTAATCTGGCTATGTACTCGTCTAGTTATTCAGACATGTCTTGCACAGCTGACCTAAACACATAGTGATCATAGATTACATTGGTTTGTTGAATGAAAAAATTATCTGATTCCTCAATGACTTTATCGACAGTGTCCTTTTTGTCATCTGCCAATTTCATATTTTCCAACACTTGCCATGTATTTCGGCCCAATAATACCATGAAAATATTGAACATTGCAAATTTAACATCTGCAATATTATCTTTAAGATCCGATGGTTTGTGGTAGGATCTCCATTCTGACTTCAAATAATTCCAATTGTCAGTCACATTTACCTCTAGTCATCTTTTTGGGGAAAGGGATATGAGAATTCAACATCATGACTTGTTTTCAATCACTAAACATAAGAGTTTGAATGTTAATTAAACCCTTCAAAGATTCAATTTTTCAAAAAAGGTTCTTTTTTGTTTAGTTGAGTGAAAAATGGCCTAGAATGAAGAAATATGATGGAAGGTGATTGTTGGCACAATGTTGTATTGTGTAATAGGTGATTATCTTCTTATTGTTTCAAGATCAAATGTGTCAATGAGAACACTTCTGCAGCCGGTTTTAGAGGATTTTGAATTAGATTTATTTTAATTTCTCAGGATTAACATCTTTCATATTTTTCTTTGGTCGGTTTCTTACATACACTGTCTACTAACCTACTTTAATTTCCTAACTCTTTATAATCTGATAAATTATTATAAGAGCTGATAAATGATTCCAGCAACAATGTTCATTTTAAAGTTGTTAGTTACAGTAATATTACTTAAGGCTGAAGAGAAAAAAAGTGATTTTGACAATGCATCGTTAATTTGCATTAAAAAATATGCTTGGAATTTTGATACAAGTACAATACAGCCTCTTAAATCATTTAGGAATGCCATTTTAATTTTAGAATGATGTCTCATGTGCTTTTAAACTATATATTTCAACTCATTATTTTTAAACTTGATTGCACACATTTCAGTATTGTTATAACATTTTTATATTGTTGTTTTTTGTAATATTTCGTAATATTTTATTTACTGTTAATGGCACACAGTTCTAAACAATTTTTTGACCTTATAAGTATTCGAAGAGACCTAGTTGGATTATATATGTATTTATAATTCATCGTGACATGGCCAGTACTCGAACTTTGATTTCAGACGCCTCACCAACTAGAAAATTCCTGTTGTTTCCAGGTCATATCACTCTATCTATTCTAGAGTAGAGGACTGTCATAAATAGAAATCATTGCGAATTCGCAATAATTTCAGAGCTGAACTACATCGTAGCGATTTTATATTGCTTTTTATTTGCACCAATAGTTATCAAACTTAACACCGATGGGACTACATCCCACGACTAATAATTATTAATTTGTTAGAAATAATTCCACATATATGGATGCTTAGTGGCTCCATGTCGTACAACGTTAGCTATCATTGGGTAAATTTTATTTCAAGGTAAATGAATATTTAGATATAAAAAACAATCAGTGTAACAACGTTTATTATAACTCCCTACAGTATCCTTTCATCTAAAATCTAACATCAAGACACACTGTTTGTTTAATATATATTTTTAAACAATACAAATATCTACAGAGGTAACTCAATTACCCCCGTGATAACAATTAATCCAGTTATAATTAATCATTTGTATAAAACAATTGTATAAACTTTAATATTATATAATCAGTTTATAGTCACTCAAAACCTATTACTCTACATTCATGATATTTTATATACAATCAATTATCATATTATAAACAAATGTCTATAATAATTTAAATAAATACTAACACTTAACAATAAAACAAAATTGTAAACACACCAATGATCTGGGGAAACATGCTTTTATTATTTTATTTAATTCTCATAATCATTATAAGAAGCCATTCAATTCTGAAACAATCTAAAAAGATGTAAATATGTTCCAATTTTTTTTTCTACGTTCTGTTTTTGGTTGCTAAGTTGATTTTTTCCCCCTAGAATACTACATGAGTTCTCCGACCCATACATATATCTTTAAAACAAAAATGGTTCATTTAACCTATACATTACTCAAACATGTTCATACACTAAACAATCTAAAGTAACGATCATTACAGGTATGTACAAATTGGCTGCAATTATTTGAGCAGATTTATGTTATCAGCTTAAAAGAATCTGCTTCTTTAGCAGACGAATTTACTTGCTTCTTTTTTTTTTCTTTTTTTTCTTTTTTTTTATTCTTGTGTAATTATAAACCATTTAAGTACAATTAATGCAAGTAAAGGTTATTGGTTCCCCCATTCACTATCAACCATGGCTGTTTTCGTACTAACTTAAATAATGAAAAACTATAAATAAAACAAAAAGAAATACCATACTAACAATAATAACTTAGTTCACTTTTAACTTAGATGTTTCAATTTGACATCCCTTGAAAATTTAGATTAATAAATAAAATGTATTCTTCAATTGTATAAACAAGTTCCTCTATAGTTTTGTGCTAAGTGGACATTAGATTTATCTTTCATTTCGAAGAAGAAAGATTTATCATATTTCGTTTTTTTATATAATGCAAATTCAGACTATCCTTTTTTTTTTCTTACCAAAATATATGAAGAAGCTGGTGTTTAGAGTATTTACTGCGTTAACTAGTAATATTTTAAAGTCTACTTTCCTATACTAATTACTAAAAACAAAAAACATATTTTCATTAGCACCAATATTGGCAAGGTTGTTCTGTTAATAGTTCTTGATTTATTATTGTACTTTTAAATTAAGATTTAATGACTCATTTAAAAAATAAGCGACTTTTTACAAGTTAGTTTTGAAAAGTAATTGATTAAAGTTAATTTTTTTTTTAGAAAATATATCTTTTTACATTCATTTATTGTGTTGCATGAAGTGAGGTAGAAGATTTTAAAATCAATGCAATATGTGAGGGTAAGACAAAAGTGAAAAGGTAAAATAGTAAGTGGTTTACGGACTACAAAATCAGATTTGTTTATTCCCAAGGTGTTAAAAAAAATAGTATTCTGTTTCAGAGATTAAATCATTTATATCACATATTAACTATTTCAATAAATGGTGATTTTTGTTTTTTTTAAATATTTGTACTACAAGCATTAGGTCTGGAGAAATATATATGGAATCAGTGATTTTCTTGTATTAGATCTTTCTTTCTCTCTTCAAATCAATTTTGTTTTTCTTAAAGTTTTTCAAAGTTTGTTCTTTCAGTCAGATAGGGGTGAAGAATGTAAAGGATATTAAAAAAACACAAACTATGAGGGTGTTGTTAAACTACTGGTTAAAGTACGTAACAGTAATGATGAAAAGTTATATTTTTTCATGACAAGTACATTTTGGCATCAATAATATTTAATATTAATCGGTTAACCTTTAAACAACAAGGTGTGAGTGAGTGGATATGACCATTGAGGGAAAAAGTTGTCCTTTAAGACCCCCCACTATCTTTAAAAAAAGTTTTAATTAAATAAATTAAAGAATTTTTGTGTTTTTCTATTGACCTGATAGACTTTGTTTATAAACATTTAAAACAAAAATGTGTATTGGCCGACCAATACACATGGATCCGAATCCAACCCTACCTTGGTGTTATTGCTGAGGAATACACCTTGTGGTTGGAAAGTTAGTAGAAACTTTTCATCATTGCAATACTCTACGTTAAGAAAGGTATTAGTCATTAGCCTAGAAGAATCATAGCTCAGCTATGACAAAACTTGTATGCACTATAAAAAAACAACAACAAGTTAAATGGTATCAAACAAAAATGCAGTTAAATTTAGTTATTATATAATCAAACTTCAAATTAGAGTTAAAATTACTTTTTGAGTATTCTATACAATAACACAAACATGCATTGTTCAATACACAATCAGGTTTTATTTTTAGTTTTTTGATTGGAGACCAAATTCAAATGGTTATATCTATGTTACATTTTTTTTGATTTGTTCAGGTTATAAAATAAATTAAAAACAAAATTTGTATTTTAAAAAACGATCACAGTTTTTTGGACAAAACAGCCATTTTGGCTCTAATGCTTATTTTAATTTATTTGTTAAAATCTACGTTTATAATAAGTTACTACATCAAACAGCATCAGATCTGTACTGGCCAATCCTAGTACATTTGCTTACGATCGATCATTGAGCCTCAAAAGCAGGTCGTAAAACCGTTTGTAGTATTGTGATATAATCTAGCCAGTTATCCATTAGAGATAATTTATTCTATTTATCCAGAACTTTTTACTGTCCAAGAATGGTGTTTTTAGAATACAGCTCATTATTATTCATATGACTCCTCCATGTATTCTAACAACGATTTATTTTTTTTTTTCAAATACAATATATTTTTGACATTACAGTCAATATTCAATAGAAAGTGAAACACGACAGGTTAGAATCACTTCGATGGCATTAAAAAAAAATCCTTTTCACAGCCTTTCAGCCTCTTTATTCCCTGAAACAGAAACAAAGGTTAAATTGATTAAAATAAAAGATATCTTGAAAATTTTAATGGTTCAGTTGATGTGATTTTTATTTTAAAACATTCATTTTGTTGTTGTACCTCGATACATGAAGAAATATGTATACAATGATTTAAGTAATAATTATTAATACATAGTGTCACAAAGGAGTGTAATTATGTTACTGTGTTATGGACTGTTAATTAACAACCCATTTAGGGAAAATTTAATACTTCATTTAAATACTAAACTAAAATAAGCATAAAATCATAAAGCTTTAAAGAAGACAATCTTTATAAATTATTAAGAAAAGACAAATTCTAAATATTTTATTCTAATGAATAAATATAATTACTAATAAGACAATCATAAGACTAAATGCTATGTGATACAAGAAAAAATTCAATCTACTAAACATGGTGCACCTTAAAATAATATGAAATCTCTTTTCTTTTGCTGCCAATTGCTTTTTGTAATTATTTTTACTGTATACTAATAAAACACTGTTCCATAAAAAACTAACATACTACACTAAACTAATTCACAGGGTTACTACTTTGTCATTAATCTTTCAGGTTTTATAAAGCATAATTAAGTTCGACAATGGCCAATATTTTTTTTTTGTTCTGAATTTACTGTTGTTTAAGACTTCTGTTAACGTATATTGCTTAGTTACACCCCTTGGCATGCACACTTAGTTATCCCCTTGGCATGCAGAAGTTATCATTAATAGAGTTGAAAATAACTTATTAATATATTTACCTAACTATTGATGTTGCAAATTCAGAAAACTTTTTGTCAATCGGGACACGGTCGTCATACAATGTTGGCGCTTGGAGAATAATGCCAGCCGTACCGACAAGAACTGCTAAAGTGAATATCCAAAGAAAAAGTCTGTCTAGAACCATTGCTGCGTATTTCCAGTCTTCCTTTACCTACAGGAAGCAAACTATTATTTATGATACATTCAAGAACAAACAGAAATTTCTAAGGATTCAGTTGTTGTAGTGTAAACAGATAATACAGTACTGCTGTGAGAATCCGTTATGTTTTCAATTTATTTTCTAAAACTTGGGTTTTATTTTGACATGTATACTGAAATTCTAAGTGGGTCACAAAAAAAAAAAAAAACTACTCTACCTTTGTTGAATCTTCTTGCATTTTGGTGTGTTCGGCAATGAATCTGACACAAAAGCAAGACTTGTGCATGTTTGGAGGGCAGCGGGAATGTGAAAACGCTGGAGATCGTAGGATAGGCGGTGATTTAGATTCAGATATTGTCATCTCTTCTGTATCCGCAGAGACAAGGGACGGTCCATGTATCTGGCAGGAACCACTAAGTCCGGACAGCCCTTCACATATGCTGCAAAAGAAAAAAAAACTACTGTAAGCATTCAAATCCTCAAAAAATGATAACACTGAGTTTTCTTCTAGATGATTTGTTGACTAAAGGACTACATATAATTGTTAAGATAGATGAGCTGGTCCATAGATGTCTTTTGAAAATCTTGGAAAGCCAAATCATTGGTTGTGTCTACAACACTGTTAGAACCAGTCTCCGAACATACCCGCAAACCTGAATCGTAGATAAATTGGCGATAGGCCTACGGGGAAGTTAAAGAGGTGGGTATTATTGGTAGGGTTCATTTGTAAAAATGGAGTATGGTGAAAGTGGAAGGATAAGTAAATGAAGCATATCAGCATCTCGAGCTGAATAAGCCTATTACCATTGTCCCGGAATAAAGTTTTTTTCATTTCATTGCTGAGGCATCTTGTGGGAATTGCCAAAGAAAACATTGCTAAGAGCGTATATGAGGGAACACCCTGCGCAGTAAAGTCGAGAGGATGGGACTACCTGAGGCAAATGAACATCATTATTGCCAATGCTCAAGACAGAATGAGATGCTTCATAGAGCTTCACGCTTTTGTTGTGTGAGTGAAGAATGAAGTTACACCAATCAACAATGGAATAATATAAAAATTGAAACATAAGATAGTGCAGATTTAATATTTCTTACTTAAATTTCTCACAACGGAGGACCATAAATGTGCCTCCATCAAATTATGCTCTTCACAGATATTAGAAAAATAATTATGAATAATGAAACAATTTTAATTATAATAAGAACTGTTTTGCATTGTTTGATTTAATCTCATTCATTTATCATTATTTGAAAGAATAAAAATTCCAAATTTGTAAATCATGTTTTATTTCTTCTAGTCAGAAGTTTTATCTGTCATAAAGAGCATCATCGAAAATATAATTCAATTATTCTAGTTAGCTTGAGAAGTTATGGCCATAATGGATCAGAATTTATTTTTATTAAATAGAGATCTGTATATAGTTAGTTGAGATCTATAGATTTATAAATAAATATGACACTGACACATATGCTTCGCAGCCAAGTAAGTTGGTATCCGCTACTAACCGTTTTTTTAATGAAATTAACATGCACGCGCTTTATGACTACGATCGGGCTAGGATCCTTCAATTTTTTATTAAGACTGCTGATAGTTTTTGTGTGTAATCCCCTTTTGAGCTTTTTCCTACATTCAAGCTTTCTTTACTCTTTGAGTCAATTTAAATTTCTTGCAGAGTTCACACTTAGCCATGAATATTTAAATGAGTGGATGAATTTATCGGGATATCGGCCTTTGGTTGATAAGCCGATATCGCAACCAATCCATCCATTCAATTTTTATGTCAATATAGTCTGTCTTGTTTATTATGTTTGGGGTATTTCACTTTTACTTAACAATTATTAGCATTTGCATATAGGGTCAATTATTTAGATCTTGTATTTTTTCATCACCGTCACTCTCCCCTCAATTTTATTTACTTATGTCATTTGCCATTTTTCTTCCATTAATGATTCCTAACTCTTGTTTTGTACTTCTCTGCTACCACAGTTAAAAAAAAGTGGTTTACTTATATTTATTTATTACAAATTTTAAAATTTAGTACAAATTTCTTCACCGTTTTTTTAATTTATTCTTGGATGACTCAATTACTTATTATATTACAAACTTTCACTATTAGTAGATCATAAACAATATATTATATCAAAATAATTACCTGTCCGGAGAAAGTCGTTCCTTAGAGTTGGCTATAGGACTGTCGCTGTTTGCTCCGCAGCTGTAAGGGTAATAGGAGGTCAGCTCTGTCTTCCCTTGTCTCCCGGTTTTCATTACCAACCCTTTGCTGAACCTGGAATTCCAGAATATATAAAAATTTCATAATATATAGTACACCATCGGTAATTCAATCATGGTGATTAAACGCATACAAGTTTAAGTCGTTGCTTGAATAGTGGGAGGAAGGGATTGCGACCAGTAAACGATACTATGAAAATGTTGCTTGGTTTGTCCCCCAACTCTTACTCGTGTCATAAACGTTTCTAACACTTCTGTTCCTTTGAGAGAGGATCCTTTACTTGCTTAAAAGATGTCAATAATTATTGAACTAGAAAACCCTTAAACAATAGAAGGATAGCTGTGTACCAACTAAAAAATAAATAAATTAGGTTCTCCTATATTATAGTTCTAACGGGTGTCACAGAATTAAATAGGATAGGGTTATTTATGGAATAACACATCGGGCAAATGGACTCCACGACTTTGCTGGCACATACGCACTCTTCTGTCGAAATTTTCAATGACCATTTGGCATAAATGTGGTTGAATTTCGTTGATGCAGCATTGAATTTCCTCTTTTAATGCACGGGTGGATGTGAGCGTGTTGACATACACCTTTCACTTCAAATAACCCCATAAAAAGAAATCTAAAGGTGTTAAATCGCACGATCTAGGGGCCAATTCTGATCACAGAAACGAGAGAGTCATGCATTATTTGAATTGTTTCATGGGCTGTATGGCATGTGGCACCATCTTGTTGAAACCATATATTAGCCACATCAATTTCATCCAATTTCGGTGCAAAGAACTGTGTTATCATGTCGCGATATCGAGCACCAGTAACAACCACTGCTTGACCAGCCTCATTTTCAAAAACGTATTGCCCAATGATGCCTCCAACCCAACATCCAGACCAAACAGTGACACGTTGTGGATGAATTTGTTTTTCAACAATCACATGTGGGTTCTCCGAACCCCAAATGGGACAATTTAGTCGATTAACAAAGCCATCAAGATGAAAATGTGCTTCATCGCTTAGGATAATTTTGCTCGAAAAATCAGCATCCACTTGTTTATGTTCAATAATCCATTCAACGGGCTCTCTTCGCTGTGTATGGTCATTAGGCTTCAATTGTTGTGTTAACTGAATTTTGTAAGCATGGAGACCCAGATCTTTAGTGAGTATACGCTGTACAGAGCTTCTTGAAATTTGCAATGCTTGTCTACGACGTCGAATTGATGTTTCCGGATTTTCAGCAACACTCTCACGCACTGCTTCGATATTGACATTTGAACGGCTTGTTTTTGGACGACCAGTGTGTTAGTGTCTCCAACTGATCCAGTCTCCCTAAATTTTCCAATTAATCTCTTCACAGTTAATGAAGTCAAAACACTATTCTGACCATATTTTGTATGAAATTTTCGAACTGCGGCCGCCAAACTTTCATTATTTTTGAGATAATGTTCAACAATAAAGACACGTTGGTCTATCGTATAACGCTTCATTTTTACTAACCCTAAACTGTCAGCTGTCAAATCGTTTTTTTTAAGGGTTTCCAGCATTTTACTGCACAAATGGCGGCACATTCAAATCTTGCGTTAATTCTGGGTAAACCATTTAATAATAACTTTTGTTTATTCTGGTGCCACTTACTAAGCATTTACAATTATCATCAGAGGTACAAAATCGAGATGCCGGCACATTGGAAAAAATAAATAATTTAATATTATATTAAATTATTTAATATTTAATATAATTTAATATTATATAATTTAATGAAATAAATTTCTTAATAAAAAAATGACTGGTTTAGTATATTTTGGGGAGACTAGAAATAATAAAAAACTTGTGATTTTAAAACAGGAAAAGTAATTGCCAGATGTTGGAAGGAATGGAGTCCCATAGGAATGATGATGTATTCAGAAAATATGTATCGCAGGCTGGTTGGTGGTGTATAGGAACGAAGGTTAATAGGGCGCAAATAAATTACTTAACTTGAAGAAAATCAGAACTGTACCTATAGCCAGAAGATTGCTCCTCATCTGGTACCATAAGGTATAAAGGTTTGTTTCGAGTTGCTTTATGGTCTGGAGTTTCTAGGCAACAGTTCCCTGGATGCAGAATTCCTGAATAAAATCCTCTTGTCGCTTGTAGAAGTTATTCTCTCTTGCCTGTTCTCGGGCTGTACATGTTTCACAGCTTCCGTATTCCTAGAATGTAGAGGCAGTCTGGCAGTATCACTCCCCACTTGCATAGCTTGTTCGGGAGCTCCCCCCCCCCCATGTCCATCAAATGCCTAGGAAATCCAGTGTCGGGACTTCACCAGGGGGGTGCCAGTTTACCCTAGCCCTGGTGACAAGTGAGGGTTGTTTGAGTTTATAACCTGGACAATCGTTTCGTTACGGCGTTACTTTCCCACTAGGATGGTGTGGGGTCTGACAAATGCTGGACTCAGACATAGCGAGGCTAGGAAAGAGAGATGCAGAGGAAGTTGAATGATAAATCTATGGTTTTGAGTAGAGCCGCAGGCGCCAGTGCAGAGAGAGAGAGAGAGAGAGAGAGAGAGAGAGAGAGAGAGAGAGAGAGAGAGAGAGAAGTGTTCAGGGTGCCGGTTGTTTTCTGTCTGAGCTCTGACTCAGGGGCTCGGGCTTATATAGCCGGCTCACTGCACCGGGCCCCACTCTACTGGCTCCTCCCCCTACTCTCACTGACGTCATAATCTTTATTAACATAATGAAAAATAGGTACATATTTTCTGATATTATTTGATGATAAAGATACAAGGTCTGATACGAGAAGAGGGTGACTTATAATTATTTGTGATTAAGAGGTGGCCACAACATCCAGTATTCTGGAAGGACCCAACTTGCCTTCAATCTGCCAATGAAAGTATATCCTCAGGCTACTCCTCTTTACAGAGTTGCCCTTCCAACCTTTCAGGTGTGACCTCGTGACCCTCTAAAAGGGTAGCAACCTATAGATAGCCAACTCCCTGGTAACGCAGTAACCATGCAATTATGGCTGTAGTAGAGCTTATAAAAGTTTATAGCAGTGGACATTGGAGGAAAAAAAGCCTGTTGTATTCATAAAAATGAAAATAGGGGGTAGTAATAATATAGTACAGAGGGTTAATTTTTGATCAACCCTCTTCTCTCCTCTCCTACTCTTGTTGCCTTACAATAAACTTTTAAACGATGAAAAATAGATTGGATGCATGATCGCATTTCATGTTGTGAACCATCGCTATGTGCCCTTGAAGGTGCTACCAAGAGTAAGACACGGAACAAGTGCCCAGCAAGATGCAAATCTAGCGTCCCGTCCGTTGCGTCAAATTGACTTAAACTTCATGCAGATTAAACAGAATAATGGAATAATACATTTTGAATTTAAGTCAATTTTTCTCTATGAGCCGTTTTATTTTATTTTTAACAATAAGAAGTTTTATGGTTTTTTATTATTATTTTTTTAATATAGTCCATGAAAAGGGCCAGGTGGAGTGGCTCTCCATTTGGATGACAATCGCTGGGTTCCCCCCCCCTTTATTCACTCCTATTTCGAGAACGGAAGGCTGGCCGTTCACAATGGGATCCACCCACTTCTAACTCACGGACCAGAACGAACCCACCTTCCACCTCGGGTTTCAAACCTACGTATTATGTACGATGAAGCTACTTTCTTCAATTTACTTTTCAGCTTAGAAATTTAATTACTTGACCTCTTTAAATAAAAAAAAAATGATATTTTTTTTTTGTAATTGATAACAATCTCGTTTACATAAAACCGCTTAAAAAAAAAAAAAATGTGAACACAATGTTCTTATAAAATTTTTTGAGCATAAAACTAGTTTATTCCAAAAAATATTTATTTGGCATTTCTTCGAGCACTCTACTTGGTCGTATGTGGACCTCATTTTAGTATTCTTCATCTATTTCATAGTAGTTTTATTGTTTTTACATTTGGTATTCGTTCTTTTGTTTTTGTTTTTTTCGTTGACAATAACGTAATCGGCTCTGTTAAACATTATAGTAAAACTATTTCTAATTATTATATTTCTTTGTCCTCTATTCCAGAAAACTCCTGTAAGGTTGCCAAGTATTTAAATCAAATTTTGCTTTATAAAGCAGTACATTTATTTAAGCAGTTTTAAAGCATATATTTATAAAGGTGAGCCCCCATCACCTTATAGAGTACTCAAAGGAGTCAAGTACATTGTGTATCATTGTACTATTATTAATTATATAACTTTATAAAACAGAATTCAGACCTTCTATAGAATGTACCGATGCTACAGAACATATAAAATGTGATATGTGAATAGATTCGCCTGAGAATCTATAGTAAATAATAATTTTGTCATTTTTAAGGGGATTTGAAAAAAAACAAAACATTTATAATATAGCAATAAGCTTTGTGGTTTTAAGTAAACTTTACCAACTTTCTCAATTCTCCTCTTTTCAATACTTTGGAAATTTCTGACGATAATTGACTTATGTACCTCAAAAGTTTCGCACAACAGCACACAGTCGATGGTGTGTCGTATCCTAAGCCTAGCAAGGGCCGCTTCCTCTGACTTAGTTATCTCAAGAAGTCAATATACCGTTAACATTTTACGTTACGTTAACGTTTTTGACAATCCATAGTTTATTTTTCATGGGTATTTTTTCCACGCCACAAGTTTTTTTTTTCCTATCCCCTTAAAAAAGTTTATAAAGATTTCAATTATAGATTCTCAGTTGAATCTATTCACACATCAGTTTTATATGTCCTGTGCTACATTACTGTAGTTTTATATGCTACATTATATACAAGGTGTAATTTCATATAAAAGTTATATAAGTCAATACCAGTACAATGATACACTTCACTTGTTTGAAGATTTTATAAGGTGATGGGGCTCACCTTTTTGATCAAAAACTTAAAACTAACTTACTTACTAATTCTTATCCTAATTTTTCCCCGACAGTCTGTTGCTATCGATGCGGGAATGGTGGTGGGGTCATAGTGTTAAACACTGGGTTTGTGAGGTGCTGCAACGCGTCGAAAAACTTGATGTGTCTCCAGCGTGTGAACTCACCCACCGATGGCACACCAAGCAACGGGTGAGTACAGATCGAGGCTAGCAGTGTTTTCTAATAGGCTATTTTTAAGTCATTGTTTTTCACTGAAATGAGAGGAGTTCTTATTATTGCAAGCTGATATTGTCAAAACATCTATTTTTTCGTTACCCTTTGGGTACCCAAAACAAATGTTTTTTTAGGTTTGGGGGTTTTACAATAAATAAAAAGCTTCTTCTACTGTGTGATAGCCTAGGATATTATTTACGGCGTGTTCTGGAAAGATTAGAATTTTTTCTATAAAACGATAAAGAGAGTAGTCTCCGTAATGTTGACAAATTTGTCTACCGCAAGAGCTTTTGTAACAAACTATTTAAACATACTCTGAATGTATTAAATACGCCACTTCTAATACTGGCTCTAAGAACTTTATTTATGGGAATCGGGGTATCTTGAAAGTGTTTTGGGAAACAAATCAGATTTTCCGTTCGTATATCTAAACACGTACGACATATTGTCTCAGGTATCGTCAAATGTACTCTTTAAATTTCGGATCAAATGGTCAATTTATACGGCTACAATCGTAGAACGTACAGCCTGCTTGAATCTATTCGGTTGGCAAGAAAGTTATTTCGGTTTGGACCAGTAGATAGCGTTATGTTTGCTTCGTCATTCTTTTGTCAATGTTAGAAGTTTTTTCTTTTGAGATTTGGTAGTCCATACCTTTAGGTTACTATAGAAGCAAATTCCGGGTAATTTCGTTTATAACTGTCAGTTTGTGGTCAGTTTAAACATGGAGTGCAAAAATAAGCATTTTCAACACATTTTACTTTTTTATTTTCATAAAGGCAAGAAAGCGGCCGAGGCTCACTAAGAGATATGTGAAGTTTATGGTGTTGATTGTTTAACAGAACACACGTGTCAGAATTGGTTAAAAATATTTCGTTCTGGGGATTTTTCACTGAAAGATGTCCAACGTTCTGGTCAACCTTCTGAAGTTGATGATGACAAAATGAAAGCCATAATTGAATCGAATCGTCATATAACTGCGCAAGAGATGGCAAATCAGTTAAATGTATCACACACAACAGTTGAAAACCATATAAGACGTCTTGGACTTGTTAAGAAGCTCGATATTTGGGTGCCACCACGACAATGCGAGGCCTCGCACATCTTTAGCAACACGTAGGAAACTATTGGAACTTGGTTGGGAAGTGATGTCACATCCCCCATACAGCCCCGACCTTGCACCATCGGAATATTATTTATTTCGAAGTTTACAAAACCTCTTAAAAGGAAAAAAATTCAGTAATAACGATGACCTCAAATCGTGCGTGGTTGAGCTCTTTGCTGATAAGGACCAGAAATTCTATGAGCGCGGGATCATGAAGTTACCAGAAAGATGGCAAAAGGTCATCGAACCGAATGGAAGATATTTGACTGATTAAAGTTCATTTTTTGTATAGAAAAAATTGAGTTTTATTTCAGACTAAAAAAACCGAAATTACTTTCTTGTCAACCTCAATAGAACATGACACTTTGAGCCTTGGCAAAAACTCTCCACTTAATAACAAAATGTTAATGTGGACTTTCCACCTTTATGCCAGGAATTTTGAACTACTTTATATTTTAAACATTGGCAAATTTTGATGCCGAAAATGAAAGATGAAAATTTAATGAAATGTAGCTTGTTACACTTTGTATAATAGACAGTACCTTCTACCTGCTTCGGCACTCTCATCAAAATGATGCACTCATATAAAATTGAGACCCTTTTTTCAAAATTAATATCACTTGGTGGACTATCTTCGAGGAGAGGTATAGCTTTTTGAAAAATTGCTCTGGGCCAGCAGCAATCATGAATGATGTGTACCTTCTTGCGCATGTAGGCTGCAATATTTCTCCAAGTTGATTGATGGTCTACTACGGCGTCCTTTGCTCAATTCATGTATTTATGTATTCTATATTTTCCCCTTCCTTCACTTACCCTAAGTGAATTATATCAAATATTCCAAAGTCAGTGTACGGCTTATTTGTCGTCTACCGCTTGGCAAGAAAAAAGTATAGTGTGGTGTTTATTACAAGTTAGCAATAAATCGTATCTGCGAAAAAAACATATTTAATTAGTTAAAGGTTGTTTTTTAATAATAGAGATGGAATTTGTTTTTCTAACCCTTCTGCGCACAATAGGTCTCACTGAGGCCGCGGTGCACAAATGCCGGAACAAAAAAAAAAAAAAAAAAAAAAACCCTACCTAATTTAATTTTGATATTGATCAGTTTAGTATTTTTAGTTTAGGATTTTTTTCAGTCAACGTGTTTAACAATGCAATACAAACAATTGTATTAAAATATGAACAATTACATATTACTATTAGTGGTTATTATCAACACGATTTATTCTTATTAATTTATTTTTTATTTCAATTAACTCAATTTTCAATCAGATAACAATGTTTCGTTGGTCATTTTCTGTCTTCATAATTTTTATAGATGCAAGTATTACAATATTTTAAAGTAAAAGTGTATTTAATCGTCTTAACTAAATTAACTACATTTATAAAATTCCCTTAAGCTACAGGTGTGCTAATCACTTCCACCCTTAATAAGTATAGCTTCAGAACTTGAATTTATATAATAACTAAGTTTTTAAACAACTCATTTCAAGTTTAATTTTTTTTTCAACCATAAATATTTTCATATTGAAGATGTCGAAAGATTTGTCTACTGAAAAACGTTTGTATGAAACGCTTCTCATTCGTTACGTTATTATCTATTCATATCTATTCGGAACCGTTCCACTTTCTCCATGATATATCCTCACTTTGTTACTGAAACGGTACGAACAGGAAACGCGCCGCTTCTACTGCATTAATATCTTCCTATCTTTGTATGAAAAGCTACACGTCTGAAATGTTCCGCTTCTACTTTCTTGCGATAAATCCTTACTGTGCACTGCAAACACTATGTTCTTTGAATGAAAGGCTACCGAATGGAAACGCTTCACATTCCAGTATTGGTATGAAACGTTACGCTTCGTAAATTAAATCTTACCTGTTAGTCTCGAACTGGTATTGTGGTCTCCTCATCATGAGGAGTCTCGGTAGTATGTGTATGAAGACCCTCTTCACCCAGGGGGCCATCCGATGCGTTTGTGGTGATCTGAAGTGTACATTCAACACCACCACCGTCACGCATATACTGAAAAATAAAGTTATAAATTCATTAATAGATTCCATATTTGAACATATTATTAATTTTTTTCAATTAAAAACAACATTATTATGATAAAATTACAATCTGCCTTATTAGGGTATAGTAATTGAGATAAATGATCTCATTCATACCATATTTACAATTTTCATTCACTCGCTCATTCATACAGTATTTACAAACAGCCCAGAGACCTCCTAGTCCACAAAATTGTCTTGTGGAGTCTTGGGAAGTCCCCCACGCTACTGCGTCAGCCACGTCACTGGATACGAGCCAGTGGAGGCTGACGAAGAGCGCGAGAGTCACATACGCTCAGGGCATGTTAAGGGAAACTGGCCAGGACTCCCACTGTTACGCATTTATAGCTGATCACGAGACCACTGCCGTTTTAGTCTCCGAGGAGGATTATAGGGATGAGTGGTGCAGTGTAATGACTGTGATGCGGGATTAGGGTGGTTGCATAGGTTGCTATGGAATTTCATAAACTTGGAACGGATGAGTTCGAAAATGTAAGGTATCATAAGATCGTTATGAAGGGTTTTGTTGCTGACGTAATAATGGGCATTTACTATTGTTCTCAGGACTTTTGATTAAAAGAATTGGATACACTTAATGTTTGGATTTTTTCATGACCCCATAGCTCTATTCAGTATGTCCAGATTGGCTTAGGTATAACGTTGTAGATTAGTAATTTATTTTCTATTGAGGGATGGGATGTCCTTTGAAGTAGTCTGTACAGTCGTCCAAAGCGTCTGTTAGGTTCTTGTCTTTTTAGCCTCGTATGTGGGTTCCATCCCAGCCTTTTGTCGAGATGAAGGAATAAATACCGTACTGAAAATATTAAAAAATAAAAAGCTTATAAAGTGTACAAATGAAGGGAAGAATGGGTTGTCTGTTTAAAATGTAGAGCCTCCCACTTTGGGCTCGGCAATAAATCCAGTTGATGTATCGCAGCCTCGGAGGCGGCGGTGCGTCAAAGCGGCTGGGAGGACTTGAGGCGGCGGTTGGTTAAGTTGGTGCTTGGCTGAGCAGATTACACGGCCCCATTGGCTAATTTTCTTTACGAATGAATCACCCGACAAGGGATATGCGTTTATCAGTGGAAAATCCAATATACCCGCGAATAGCCCAGGCTTTCCTCCCTGCATTCCCGGTTTTCGACAATATTTTTTTTTTTTTTAAGAAAATTAATTTTTAATTTTAACCAAGCTTGAGTGTAGAGGATCATAGAGGACATACGGCGAATAGTATGCTAATATACCAAGATACTGTAACAGGGAGTATTGAAATAGAACTGTGGTTTGTTTAGTTACGAACTAATATTAAAGTAGACACTAATTTATTTAAAATATTTTAAACGTAAAGTGATTTATTCTAGGAGTTCGGTTGGCGTCTACCAGACGAGTATATATATCTTTAACGTACGCGATAAGAGAATATTTGATTTAAATATAATGGGGCTTCTGTTAATGATGAATATTTATTTATAAACAAATACAGACCCTCTATATTAGAATGGTCGCAGGCTAAACGTGAGTGGTTTAAGATACAAACAAGATAAAAACAGCAATGATCAGATTTACTCTGAAGCTAACTTAACTTATACAAACTGCATATATGTATTATATATAACAGGTCGCATGACATAGTTCATCTGAAAAAATAAATTTGAAATATCTGGCAAGTATGGTAGACCGAGACATGTCTAAAAAGTTTTTCTATTTTCTAAGGTTTTGTATTGCAGTTATTTACATGATTTTAATACTCAGTAATATATTGAGGTCGGCAAGAGAGTAATTTCCGTGTTTTAGTGTAAAATAAAACTCAATTTTTTATCTACAAAAAATGAACTTTAATCAGTCGAATATCTTCCATTCTGTTTGATGGTCTTTTTACATCATTCTGGTAAGTTCATGATCCAGCGCTCATATAACTCATGCTAAAGATGTGTGAGGCCTCGCATTGTCTTGGCGGAACCCAAATATCGAGCTTCTTAACAAGTCCAAGAGACTTCTATGGTTTTCAACTGTTGCGTGTGATACATTTAACTGTTTTGCAATCTCTCGCACAGTTAAATGATTATTCGATTCAATTATGGCTTTCATTTTGTCATCATCAA
This sequence comes from Acanthosoma haemorrhoidale, assembly GCA_930367205.1. Lineage (NCBI taxonomy): Eukaryota > Metazoa > Arthropoda > Insecta > Hemiptera > Acanthosomatidae > Acanthosoma > Acanthosoma haemorrhoidale. The sequence continues at coordinate 162,686,529 of OV884011.1, read as the reverse complement.
CTTCAGAAGGTCGACCAGAACGTTGGTCATATTTGAGTGAAAAATCTCCAGAACGAAATTTACTAAACCAATTCTGACACGTGCGTTCTGTTAGACAATCAACACCATAATTTTTATTTTTGCACTCCATGTTAAAACTGACAGTTGTAAACAAATTTACACAGAATTCCTTTCTAGAGCAACCTAGAGGTATCAACTACCAAATCTCCATAGAAATAAATTCTAACATTGACAAAAGAATAACAAAACTACTGGTGAAAACTTTCTTGCCAACCCAATACTTAGATTTAAGTTCGATTTTAACACCTATGAAGAGTCTCATACTACGATATAATTTCAAAGTAACTCACGTTTGTAAACATGCCCCCATTATGGGCACTTACACAGTGTCTGGGGTAAGTTTACGCGCTTTTCAAAAATAAGAAATTTAAGAAAAACACCATAAATAAGTTTTATTACTACAAAAATATTACATTAAGTGTTTTGCACGTATTATTAGATTAATATAAATGTAGGCTATTACTAAATTATTTATTAATTAATGAACTTATTTTTACATTATTATAAAATACGAATTGTTTAGGTAGAATCATTTTCAAGATAGCTTTTACAATCGATGCAAAAAATAAAAAATAATGGAATCTGTTTCAATAGTTACTCTGGGTGTATGGTATTCACTGTACACCAGGATTTAAATTGTTTTAAACCGTATTTACAAGCATAGTTTTCATCGTCTTTTTGTTTCCTTATTTTCCCTTTTTTTTTTTGCAGAGCAAAACAGTTTTTTAGTAGCTTTTTGTTTCTTAATATTTGTATTATCTATTTTTCTCTGTTATCCTTCATACTGCTCTGGTTTCAATACATCTTCGACAAGCGTATAATAACTGTAAGAATAGAGTTTGCTTCTCCTTTCTGGGTTTATTAGTCCTTTTTCTTGGACCTGCTTTTTCAAATGGCCACACAGCTTTAAGAATTGGGATGGACCTAGTATTGGATGTGCCAGCGACGGATAGCGAATAGGGAGACAATTAATAAAAGCGCAGAAGTGTATTGGACAGATTTCCCAGATGGAAGTACAGAAGTTTGGATAGAGCTGGTTTGGAAGACAGTATTTTTGGTGTATCAGAAATGGGAACAGAAAGCTTGAAAGGTTGAGTTAGAGGAGCGGGCTATCGAATGCATAGGTTACATCATGATGTCGCGTTAGATGTCGAATATCACCAAAGTGGGGAGGAGACGCCCACCGCGGGCTAGGGTCGCTACAACCTCTAGCCACCGTCCGCGAGCGCCAAGAAAGAGATAAGACGGGTGGACCTGTGGTCTTTCACCCTGGTTGGCGGCCTAGTCGGCGGGCAGCTTAATTCACTTTGATTATACTCCATAAGATCTTAGAAGGTGTGCCCTGACAAAGCACTATGTTCAGGTGAAGAGGAACAGGGTAGGTTTATAGGTAGTTTATGTGGTCTTGGAATGACCACGAATTCACTCTCGGTTTCTAAGGGTAGGTGAAAACCGTCCGGATCTCAAAGGCAAGTGTGAACCGGAGATAAGCAGACTGGATTGCCATGGGAGACGCTACTAGGTAAAGTTTGTAGGGCCACGCCAACCGTCGTCCGCGAGGGAGAGGTCTCTCCCATGGAGGTGCTAGTTTTAGCGAGACGAAGGTTCCCACTAGGAAGGTGTGGGGCCTGACAACTCCGGACTAAAACATAGTGAGGTTAGGAAAGAGAGGTGCAGAGGTAGTCGAATAAAAAGGCTATGGTTTGAGTAGAGGAGCAAGCGCCAGTGTAAAGAGAGGGAGTATTCTAAGTTTTGTTCGTTCGGTGGTCCACCCTAAGACGGCCGGGTTATATAGGCAGGCCAGCCAAGGTGGGGATGGTTCCCCCACCTGCGGATGTTTCCTTCTCCCCCCTATCTGACTGACGTCATAAGCTATATTATTAAAATATGGAAACATAGATAGATATTTTCTTGGCCGAGAAGAGGGGAACTTCTAATTATTCGTAAATAAGAGGTAGCCACAACAATGAAATATGTTACTATTAGGAGAAAATAGCCCTGAAACTCTGAAGAACACCCTGATAGCTACCCCTGCCAAGGGTGGAGGTGTTAATAAAATACCTAGGATATTATAAATCGTAGTTGAACACTTATTCATTGTCATCAATGAATCACAAGCAGTGTTGATCAACTTCAATTCAAAGGACCCTATACACTCCTTTCGAAGGGCTGTACTTTGTGAATTGTCTTACCTTACTAACTTGAAACTACCAAACGCGTTACCAAGAAAGGAAGTAGGTTATTTGGGTATTGAATTGTATGAATTTGTTACTTAACGCCTCGACCACGAAGTGTATAACAAACTAATGGAAGCCTAAATACGACTCTTTCCATGTGTAAAACTAGTCACAATAAAAGCCACAACAACCCATGAACCATCATGAACCATGGCACATTTCTATACTTGTCCGACTTATCTAAATTCATGATATGGACTCCCTGATCGACCTATAAACATATATATCCAAATTACTATTAGAAACTATGTTGGAAATCCACTTGCAAATGACCCTAAATATAAATTAAATGGACTAGCGGATATCCCTTATCAAACATGAAACAATATCCTTTATCCCCTCGCTATTGTATCGCCTAGACTAAGTGAACTAAATAAATCTTAATTCTTGTTTTCCTTCAGAAATAATCCCTTTATTTTAGCTTATGGACCTTCCTTATAATCGCGAGGAAACTTTATTCATTTTTTAAGCCCCTTAATCTCGCAATATTAGATCCCGTCTATCCGACCTACATTACCCTTCTGGTAGAGTTGCTTCATTTTAACGCTGTTTTCTAACGAGTCCCCGTGAATATTTGTCGTTGCCAATTACTTCCAGTCTTTAAACACAAGTTTTACCAATATCTTAATATCTTCAGTTTGATAATTTATAGTTTTGTTTATAACAGTATGTTGAAATGTTACCGGTACTGATATGTCACGAGGGAAGTCTTGATGTCCCTGGTAACGGAGAAAGAGACAACTGTGACCTTGACAACGGCTTAGTGACGAGAAACATCTTTGATTCACCTGATTCCATTTTCTTTTGATAGGCATGCTTGCACCGCAAGTGCATTGTGTCCAGGAGAAGAGGTAGGCATATATTAGGATTTGGACGTGGTCTTGGAGTGTCACGAGCTCACACTTGGAATCATAGGTTAGGCTTAGCTATCCCCATGTGCGAATGTGAACCGGAAGGAGAGTGGTGCCCTAGGAGCCGTTGTCCAAGGAAGAGCTAGTTTTAGCGAGACGAAGCCAGGGAATTGTACTGGGGTGTACGAGGGTGGTCTGAAAAGTTTCCGACCTAACAAAACTTTTATTTCACTAGCTTTTATTTATTTAAGATGACAACTTCATGTTGAGGTCGGAAACTTTTCAGGCCACCTGTGTACATCGACAGCACCGGACTAAAGCTAGCAAGGTTAGGAAGGAGAGATGCGGAGGTTTTATAAGAAGAAGACAATATTTCGAAACTTAAATACAACAGGTGGAAGCAAATCAGATCGCCGTTTATTTCGACCAATCAAAACTGGGTTCACTTACTGCAGCAGTCTGGCACGACGCTCCTAGTGGTAGCCATGGAACTAGTCGTTCTTTATTACAATGAATCATTATTTACACAATTTGGTTTTACCGTAGTATAATATTAAATCAGACAGAATATTATTATATTACATGTTTATATTTGCATTCGGTATTAGGCTGAGTATAGGTTACGTTATTATATTACATTATACTGTTTGCTTTTTGACATATCAAAGTATAGTCAAACTTATCATTAGGACTTATTATTAGGAAACGTTGTCTATGAAAAGGTTGGTACAGCTCACCATATTCTCCTTTGTGTCATTTTGTTCTTCTCGTAGTTTAATTTTTCCTGTAACCATTTTTTTTTCTATCGCCCCTAGTAATAATCCCTGTTGTTTACGCTCTTACGGTTTTTCGTTAAAATATATGTAAAGAGCCAAATATTATTACAAGTCTATCACCTATAAACCTTTATGCCAACCATTATATACAAAATAAAGACTTTTTTTCATTTAATTTCGTCAATAATGTTTCATTACAGTTGTTGAAATATCGTTTTGATGCCAAATACAAAAGCGAGCCCCCCACAAAACGTGCCCCCCCCCCCCCGACTGGCAGAGGAGGATAAGAGCCGCGATGTGCACACAGCATTATCGCGTTAGATGCGCTCCACTTGGCGCATTGAATCTGTTCGGTTCCAGCCGCATTATCTGTCATATCGGCTACGGACCCGTATTTCGAATTTTACTTGACAATACAGTAACGTTGATTATCCCCCGCGAAGGGGACTTCATTTATTCCCGGATTTGTTTCGGCTTGTTGCCGATCCCGGAACGAGAGGTTTTGCTCATAAAAGTGGTATTATCATAAAAAAAAGTTGACCTACTGCTTTAAAAGGAAGAATAGAAAAGAGCAGCCTAAACATTTGGGAAAAAGAAAGTCATCAACGATCCTATAGTTGAAGGAAATAAAATCATCTTTCCTCCACTGCATATAAAGCCGGACCTTATGAAGCAGTTTTTAAAGGCTCTCGATAAGAATGGACCATGCTTTGCATTTATAGGGGGGAAAATGTCTTATTTGAGCACGGACAAAAATGAAGCAGAAATATTTAACGGCCCACAAATAAGACAACCGATTAAGGATCCTGCCTTTATAAATTCAATCTACGCGGCTGAGCGAAAAGACTGGACTTCATTTTTTGAAGTTGTAGGAAATTTTCTGGGGAAACGCCAAGCTGAAAACTATGTTAAACTGGTAAACGAGATACTTAATATTATAGTTTCAAATCCCTTGAGTGTAACATGAATATTAAGGTGCACTATTTACACACCCACTTAGACCGTTTTCCTGAAAACGTAGTAGACACCAGTGAGGAACAAGGTAAAAGATTTCACTAGGACATTACTACGGAGGCCTGCTACCAAGGAAGATGGGTTACGCACATGATGGCAGATTACTGCTGGAGTTTAAAAAGGGATTGTTCCAAAATGCATTCAAGACGGAAAAGAGGCTTACGAAGTGTTCAATGACTAGTTGGTTTCCTCTATCTTTGTATAAAATAATATTTGTATTATATAATAATAACAATTCCGTGATCGGTTTTATTATTTGATCCATGGATTTAACTTAAAAAAGTGTTACGTATGATTTATTAAAATGTTATATCTTAGAAATTTGAGCTGTTAGGCCAAAACTAATGCCATATTCCAATTCAGGGCATCAAATTCATATGTAAAAAGCTCCAAATATTCCGGCATCAAAACACCTGTTGGCCTGTGTTATAAATAGGCTCTATTCGAATGATGAATATGAATAGTTTACAATACGTTCGGTCGCTAATAAGTTCACCTTAGTTATGATATATATTTAATGCGTTCGGGCTTATCGTGCTTAATTGACCATCTTTGTGCAACGGAGCGCTCGGTAGTACCTCGTTATAGGGCTTGCTAGCAGAGAGCGACCGATACGAGAATTGACCTTTAAAATACCTTGACATTTGGGATTGATTAAATAATTTTGATAATTCCACTATCACCATACAAAAATAGAAAAAAAAACATTATACCCAATGGATTGTAAAGGACACGAAACCATGTCTGACCATGGACCGGGAGAAGACTCGAAAATAGGCTTAGCCTTTTAGGCATTAGAGGTAGAGGATAGATGAGTGCAGATTTCGGCGGGAAAAACCTTCAAATTTGAATAAATTCTGAATACATAAGAGTTTATTTTGTATTTATTCATAGAAAACTATTTTACTTTTACAGTCCACATATGACCTTTTAACTAGTGTGTGGCGATATATAGCGAAGAGCCAAACATATGTAAATTACCCTACACTCGGGTTCATAATGTATTATAATAGAAATGCAAATCTGTGTAAACTTCTTGTAATAAATCATAGAGAGGTCGGAAGTCGTAAACAAGTACTCAGAGGGCCCTGCCATAAAACCTAGGGCAAGCACACCTGCCCCTAATAAAATAGACCTTCAGTCACGTTTCCGTGGTCATAAAATCATGCTAGGAACAGCTTAGGAACCCTTTTGGACCCATGGGATAATAAAAACACACCCTTTTACCCCAACGGTCATAAAACTAAAAGGAAATGGCCACCTGTGTATCGTAAAACATACCCCTGTCAGCCGACTCCACCTTTCACTAGGTAGGGGATATGGTATTTAAGACCAGGAGATTAAGGACTGAGCCTACTCTCTCTCTGCTACCCTATGAGTCAACACTCTGTCTCTTAGTCTCCATAGCCGCACGACTTGACTTACACCAGGGGTCCCGGGCCCCTGGGAGTAAGCACACTCAGCCTTCCGCTAATATACTCTCGCTACGCCACACCGCTACGACCGCACTTTGCCACACAGCCTCTAGCAGACCTCTGACGACTTGTACTTATTGCGCTGCCGATCTCTCGCCCGAACTCTGAAAACTGGTCTTATTCTTTATGAACCTCTGAACCTCATCCTGAACACAGTGTCTTGTCGGGACACATTCCTATCAAAAAATGGAGTCAGATATTAACGCCTACATGGAACATGGTCCCTGTTATTAACTACAACAATCCGCACTTGTCACCAGGGCTAGAGTGATCAGGCACTCCCCTAGTGACGCCCCCCGACAATTGTTGACCTCCAACAATTGTTCACCTTTTCCGACAATTGTTCACCTCCGACAATTTTTCAACCTTTCCCGACATAGTGCAATAGAATAATGGGGTGTTGGGACAATTTCATGATTTAGCAAAACAAAAACTGAAGCCTTGTATGGATAAGACAGTTTTACCTCGTAGAGAAGTTTTTATATCTGTAATGAATTTTTTTCGATATGGGGAATTTTTTTATCTTAATTGTTAATTTGTAGCTTCGTTATTAATTTCGTAGATATATGCATGGTAATGGTAGGTGATATAATATACCTTTAGAAAGAGAACATTTTTTTATTATAATGGACGTGTCTAAAGTTAGAATATGTCAATAATAAAGACATTTTCACGAGGGACTAGAAACATTTATAAAAAATATAACATCCTAAATAATTTATTCGAAGAGGTAAACGAATTCAAGACATTAGATGGGCGAACACGAATGAGCGGCAAACCTTCTTTTTTCTATCAGGGAAATGATGACTAAATTTACCATGCATATACCTAAGTGTTTATATAAATCTAAAATGTTTTTTTTAATCTAATAAAATCTTGTTGTTCACGGTTTTTCACATATTCTGTTTTTTATTTCTCAATCACATCTGTTCATATTAATGTCACGATATACCGTTGTGTGAACAAAAAGTGGACATAATTATCAATCCCGATCAAAAAAAAATTTTTTATTATTTATTTGTACAGTAATACAAACGGACTACAGTAGCTAAGTGATAGGTTATTTAACAGTTTCTTTTACAACTGTATAGCCTAGGCCTCCGATTAAATATCGCGGTTTATTACCTTGGTTTAGTTAGTGTTGGAACAGGGATTTTTGAATAAAGAATATGATTTGTAGTTTTCCAATCATTTAAGAAACACAGGCGACCTATCTCAGAGTAGTTTTATTAACTTTATACTCCCTTTATTTCGTTAGAATAAAAAAAAAATATTTACAATTATATATTACATCGAAAGAGATAGTATACTTTTGGTTTAAAGTTAGACTAATGTTCGTGTAGCAACCGCTAACTATATATGTAAATTACCCTACACTCTGGTTCATAATGTATTATAATATAATGTAAATCTTGTAAGCTTCTTTGGAATAAATCAGGGTCGCGGCACGTAGTAGGAACAGGCAGACATACGGTAATAAATCATAGAGAGGTCGGAAGTCGTAGACAAGTAGCTCAGAGGGCCCCACCATAAAACCTAGGCCAAGCACACCTGGCCCTAATAAAATAGACCTTCAGTCACGTTCCCACGGTCAATAAATCATGCTAGGAACAGCTTAGGAACCCTTTTGGACCCATGGGATAATAGAACAGACCACCTATAGGCGGTCAAATAACCCAAGTGGGTGAGGCCCTAGCAGCCACCAAAACATACCCTTTTATTCCAACGGCCATATAACAAAGTGGTCACCACGTATCATAAAACGTGCCCCTGTCAGCAACTGCACCTCTCGCGAGAGAGGGGAGATGATATAAAAAGGTCAGGAAATAAGGAGTAAACCCTACTCTCTCTCCCTGCTGTCCTAGGAGTCGCCACACTGTCTGACAAGTCTTCAGACCACCTGCCGCCTCAGTCTACTACGCTGCCGTGCCCCGTTTGAACTCTGAACCGGTATTATCATTTATGCTACCTCTCTACCTTTTTCTTTTGAACATAGTGTCTTGTCGGGACACATTCCTATCAATAAATGGAGTCAGATATTAAAATGCCAACATGGAACAATGGTCCATGTTATAAACTACATCAATCCGCACTTGTCACCAGGGCTAGAGTGATCAGGCACTCCCTTAGTGACGCCCCCGACAGTTCGTTTCTCTTCATAAAAGTTTTTGTTAAATTGGCAACCGAATTTAATATCCCACTTCTGTATTCCTAAGGTTCTACGCAAGAATCATATCACCAGTTCAAGCTTTGAAAAACATATATATTTGAATCTCTCTACACAGGTTATTGCGATATAAACAACTGATAGCTGTGCAGTGTCTGAGGACGCTCAGTTAAAGAATACCGATGAAGAGAGGACTCACATTGGTGTTATTTGAGCGCTATAAAATAATTGTCTATAACCTAGTACAATTTAGTATATATGTTATATAACCGAAATTTAAGACATTAAATTTAAAAAAAATACGTCAAAACTGGATAAACTAATTGCTGAACTTTCAAGAATGTATGGGACTTTCGTATTTCGTCTGCCCGTGGTCCAATACATCTGAAAATACTACCTAAGTACTCGACCCACTTCACTCTTTCTGGTTTTTTCACGCTTGAAAATAAAAATATTTTCAGTTACCGAAAATGTTGAAAAAATGAAATGAAGTATTTTTTGGCCTGGAATAACGAGTATTCTATCAATGATGATGCAACTAATCTCCGAATCTGCTAGTTTATTACTGGGCTGGCTCGAACTCAATAAATGTCATAATTACTTTATTATGATAAAATTATAATCTGCCTTATTGGGCAATAAGTAATTGTGATAAATGTTTTCATTCATACCATATTTACAATGTTCATTCACTCGCTCAATCATACAGTATTTAAAGTAATTACAAACTCAGTAATACAGTATTTACAAACACCCCAGAGACCTCCCAAATCCACAAGGTTGTCACTTCCCTCGCATGCGAAAGTGGAAGCGGAGTCTTGGGAAGTCACTCTTCGCCTGCTGCGTCACCAGATACGAGTCAGTGGAGGCTGACCAAGAGCGTGAGAGGTTAGGGCATGATTGGAGAAGCTGGGCATTGACAGGACTCCCACTGTTACGTATTTATAGCAGGTAAAGAGGCCACTGCCGTTTTAGTCTCCTAGGAGGATTATAGCGATGAGTGGTGCAGTGCAACGACCGTGCTAGGGGATTAGGGTGGTGGATAGGTTACTATGGAATTTTATGAACTTGAAAGGGATGAAGCAAGAAGGGAACCCCCCTCCCGACTAGCATTTGTTCTAGCATATTAGCGGATATGTTATCTTACCTTAACACAGAAAAAATACCATATAAACTATAAAGTGGGACATTTTTGTACTGAACTAAATGGTAATTGTCTATAATTAATATGCACAAATACTCATATATACAATGCATAAAACTCAACACATCATTCCAGTTTAACTCCCCCAAAACAATCTGACCATCGGTTTAATGAACCGGAAGTGGGTCAAATACCTTCGGAAAAACTTACCTTACCGAAAATCCCCTGGATATGATCTCTTTACTCCTCAAATTCTCAAACAACTCCCTCCTAAAGCCATAATCTTCCAAACGTACATTTATAATTAATGTTATAAAAAAAAATTTTAATAGTGACATTTATCCATTTTTTTTATAATGATAAGAGATTTGACTGTTTCAGATGAAACAAATTTGTAACGCTCTTATGTGAATCGCAAACTATAGAATACTCAAAATCCGAAGGCAATAAATCAAGCTGAGGAATGCTGCAAGGGATTGGAAGGATACGTAATCAGTCTTTCCCGTTCGCTCTGGCCCTGATAGGAAATGATAGCGAATACTTGAAAAATCTTCCCAATCTGCCACACAAGAATGAGAATGTCAACGTATCTTCCCATTACATTTTTTTCCTAGCTACATCATTTGTAAATTTGGGTCCCCTTTTAATCGAAACATACATCATGAACTTGAAATTCATATCGTTAATGGCAAAATCTAACTTCTATTACTATAGCGACCACTGACTACATCGGATAAATAACATGTAATATCTCAAAGATATACCAATGTAAATATTGTTATATAATATATATAATAACGCTAGAGTCGCTGGGAGGTAAGAAAGCAAGCCGATTGGCCAAAGTTAACAGCCTCTTCTGATTGGCTGAAATAAACGGCTTGTTCATTGGCCCCATCTGGCTATAATATACCCTCTGGTTTAAGCTGACAAAGCATTGCATTGTATGCAGTACAAAAAACTATTTAAATCTCATTATTGTAAAGGGTGTCCCAGAATTAACGAAAGATTTGATTTAAATAGAAAACACAGTTTTTAGTATTTTTGTTGTTATTTTTTTATTGAATTATAAAGTAAATAGGATAGTGTTATTTATGGAATAACACATCGGGCAAATGGCCTCCACGACTTTGCTGGCACATACGCAATCTTTTTTCGAAATTTTCCATGACCATTTGGCATAAATGTGGTTGAATTTCCTATTTTGATGCGCGGGTGGATGTGGGCTTGTTGATATACACCTTTGACTTCAAATATCCCCATAAAAAGAAATTTAAAGGTGGTAAATCACACGATCTAGGGGCCAATTCTGATCACCGAAACGAGAGAGTACACGACCTGGAAATGTCTCATGCAGTGTTTGAATTGTTTCATGGGCTGTATGGCATGTATCACCATCTTGTTGAAAGCACATATTGGCCACATCAATATCATCCAATTTCGGCACAAAGAACTGAGTTATCATGTCGTGATATCGAGCTCCAGTAACAGTCACTGCTTGACCAGCCTCATTTTTAAAAAAGTATGGTCTAATGATGCCTCCAATCCAAATTCCACACCAAACAGTGACACTTTGTGGATACATTTGTTTTTCAACAATCACATTTGGGTTCTCCGAACCCCAAATGTGGCAATTTTGTCGATCAACAAAGCCATCAATATGAAAATGTGCTTCATCGCTTAGGATAATTTTGCTCGAAAAATCAGCATCCACTTGTTTATGTTCAATAATCCATTCAACGAACTCTCTTCGCTGTGTATGGTCATTAGGCTTCAATTGTTGTGTTAACTGAATTTTGTAAGCATGGAGACCCAGATCTTTAGTGAGTATACGCTGTGTTGGACGTGTCCAGTCCAACATTTTCCTGTTCACGCTCGCATTTGGGATCCGGACGGTTAACGCCTACCCTCAAATACCGAGTGTGTACTCATGGTCAATCCAAGACCACGTAAACTACTCATACAATCTAGCTTGTACATCTTCTCCTGAACATAGTGCATTGCAGGGATCTATCAGATATGGAGTCAGATAGCTCAGTAGTGAGACACGTCACCTTAGCAACATGTAGGTCATAGACCACTCAACTCCGTCACCAGGGCTAGGTCAACCCCCTCTTGACGACCCGACAACTGGATATTTCTATCATTATGAAACAGATATGGATAAGATTATTCCACTGTTCGTCTTAACGTAAGTTCTACGCCATATTAAAGAATTAATAAACATATGTATGAACCTTTTTTTTTAATTTATTCAATTCTTTATTGTGCTAAAATTACAATCTGCCTTATTAGGAAATAAGTAATTGAGATAAATGTTCTTATTCATACTATATTTACAATTCATCATTCACTCGCTCATTCATACAACAGCCTAGAGGCGTCAGCCGCTGACGCGGATATGAGCCAGTGGAGGCTGACGAAGAGCGCGAGAGCCACATACGCTCAGGACATGGATTGGAGAAACTTGCCATTGCCAGGACTCCCACTGTCAATCTATGAATTCTATGAATCTATGAATGATTTCGGAATAATGAATTTATGTAATATTTCCTTTATATAATAGAAACAGAATTTTCCTCTATCCGGCTGGTCGAACAGTGGTTAGTATTGCGAATTGAGATAACGGTGGCTATAACCACTATAAGGAGTACTGTAAGTCAACATTAGCAGGGCTTTTACCAAGGAAGCCTAATGAAAAAGTCATGTTCCGTAGCCCATAGAGGTCCAACTTCAGCCAAGTGGGCGAGTTATGAGGGAGGGGGGGGCAAAGGGTGGAAGGGGTAGCTTTCCGTTCGCCTACCTGGATTTTATATATTATAGAAAACTTTTGGGTTGGCAAGAAAGTGATTTCGGTTTGCACGAGTAGACAGCGTTATGTCTGTTTCGTTATTCTTTTATCAACGTTAGAATTTTTTTCTTTTGAGATTTGGTAGTCGGTACCTTTAGGTTGCTATAGAAACGAATTCCGGGTAATTTCGTTTACAACTGTCAGTTTATGGTCAGTTTAAACATGGAGTGGAAAAATAAGCATTTTCGACAGCATTTAACTTTTTTATTTTCATAAAGGCAAGAAAGCGGCTGAGGCTCACAAAGAGATATGTGAAGTTTAATGGTTTTGATTGTTTAACAGAGCCCACGTGTCAGAATTGGCTTAAAAAATTTCATTCTGGATATTTTTCACTGAATGATGACCAATGTCTGGTTGACCTTCTGAAGTTGATGATGACAAAATGAAAGCAATAATTAACTGGAATAGTCTTATAACTGTGTGAGAGATTGCAATACAGTTAAATGTATCACACACAACAATTGAAACCTATTAAGAAGATCGATAGTTGGGTTCCGCCACTACAATGCAAGGCTTCACACATCTTTAGCAACACGTACGAAACTGTTAGAAGTTGGTTGGGAAGTGATGTTGCATCCCCCATACGGCCCCTACCTTGCACCATCGGTTTATCATTTATTTCGAAGTTTACAAAACTTCTTAAAAGGAAAAAAATTCAGTAATAACGATGACCTCAAATCGTGCTTGGTTGAGTTTTTTGGTGATAAGGACCAGAAGTCCTATGAGCGCAGGATCATAAAGTTACCAGAAAGATGGCAAAAGGTAATCGAACAGAACGAAATATATTTAACTGATTCAAGTTTATTTTTTGTTTAGGAAAATTTTATTTCACACTAAAAAAATGAAATTACTTTCTTGCCAACCTCAATATTTTTTCTACTGAGCTAATGATCTACTGAACTAATAATTTTACTAATGAAAAGTAGACTCAAGGATTTAACTCAGTGAAGTTCAGAACTGACTTGACGGCTACATGAAATAAGGCCACATTATGCACATACAACGAACAAACTATTTTCCCTAATTTAAATAGGACAATAACTAACAGAAACTAACACTAGGAGTTTAAGTGATAATTTACGATATTATGTTGGCATGGGGCTTGGCGCACCCCCTCACACTCACATACGGTTTGGCCCTGATAAAACTAAATTAGCCTATAGAGCCTTAGGTGATGTAAAAGGTCGACTGTTGGTAATGGTCGGTTTTTCACAAGGTATTAAGGACTAGTACTGGACCTGACCTTCATACCTCAACGGGTAGAATGCCAATTGCCAAAAGGGGTCATAAATTAACTCATGCTACCCCGCGTGTAAGAGAGTCAACTAGCGGAGTAGGGGGATTCCACCTATGGATATAATGGTTTAATCAGAACCGACAGACTTGGTTCTTTAATGGTGGATCACCGTCAATAAGTATGTGCTAGAGAACTCAGCCAGCCTTCGCGTTGTTGATCACATCTCCTCAGCCCTTGAAAACAAACAGTATTGCACTGCTGCCTTTCTTGATATAGCTCAAGCTTTTGACAGGGTCTGGCACACAGGTTTGCTTTACAAGCTCAAAAGATATTTACCACCATTTTTCTAACCCTACAGTCCTACCTTTCAAACCGCTTCTTACATGTCCGCTGTGGCTTAGAATATTCTAACTACTATCCCATAAAAACAGGCGTTCCATAGGGCAGTGTCCTAAGTCCCGTCCTCTATAATCTATACACCGTTGATGTCCCTCTATTCCCAATGCCTTTTTGACATTTGCACTCCTGTAATCCCATCCAAACCCCGATATAACATCCTATAACCTTCAAAAAAACCTTGAAGAAATCGAGTATTGGTGCAACCAATGGCGGATCAAAATTAATGAAGCAAAATGTCCACACATTATCTTTACCCTCTGCTGCAAGTCCTGTCCACTAGTTTTTTTTTTTAATCCCATTTATATTCCTTTACAATCTTTGTAGATAATTTTGGATATTACAACCTGCAAACCATTTATTTATTTTTTGCATTCCTCCTCCCTGTTACTATTATACACGAGAAATTTTCATGGTGGTTTAATTTCTCATTTAAAAACGATATATTAAAATATTTGTAATGGTTTCATATGGGCAAACTAGTTTTGATAAAATAAACTAAGGGGTCACGTGTTCTTGCTGCCTGCCCATCCTGTTGACCCCCCCCCCTCTGACTATGCTATTGGGGAGGTTACAACTTCGAGTTCCGATCTTGCCAGTAATTTTTTCGTTACTGCTATTCGTTACTTATCATATGCCAAATTACATTTGTATGGATCAAAACTGCAGTACTCGACAGTTTAATAAATAACAACTTTATTATGATAAAATTATAATCTGCCTCATTGGGCAATAAGTAATTCTGATAAATTTTTACATTCATACCATATTTACAATTTTCATTCACTCGCTCATTCATACCATTTCGGCCACTGCCGTTTTAGTCTCCTAGGAGGATTATAGCGATGAGTGGTGCAGTGCAACGACTGTGCTAGGGGATTAGGGTGGTTAGATAGGTTACTATGGAATTTCAGGAACTTGGAACGGATGAGTTTAAGAATGTAGGGTATATTAAGATCGTTATGAAGGGTTTTGTTGGTGACGTAATAAGGGGCATTTACTATTGTTCTCAGGGCTTTAGATTGAAAGGATTAGATACGCTTAATGTTACACTTTTTTCTTGTTCCACATAGCTCTATCCCGTATGTCCGTATTGGCTTAAGTATAACTTTGTAGATTAGTAGTTTCTTTTCTATTGAGGGATGGGATGTCCTTTGAAGTAGTTTAATAAATAAAAATATAATTATAACGGCACTTATGGTGTAAAATATCTTAATTTGCATTATAAATATTTCTCACGAAGGATAGGCGTTTGATTGTTATTTATTTTTTGTTTTATAAATTCCTCCTCCAAGAAAGAATATTCATAACCCACTGAAAATTCTGGCTGTGGGGAAAATACAGTCCGTTTTCAGATTAATGATTATTATATATAATATAACGGTGAAGGAAAATGCTTATATTTTGGCTTAATGGTGAATTATAGGCTGAAAAATTGCATTTTAAATTATATATGAAGAGTCATTGGAATATTACTTATTTCATTTGCAGTTAAGACTAATGTAAATGTTCTTTCTTCCATAAAAAAAAGAAGAGTTGTAATTAAGATATGATTAACGGAAGTGAAAGAGAGGGCCTATACAGCCTCGAGGGCCGCTTCAGGAACAATACAGACATTTATACGTCTCGGATGTGATTAATGATGGGTCTAACAAAACTTTAATGGCTTTGATGATTTATTCCCTGCAGATTTGTCGGCACAAGTTTGGAACCTATAAACTATCTCTCGTCGAATTTGGCATAACTGTTAATATAACTAATCAAAAGCGTATCTATAAAGGATTCGACAGCGTTAACATATATTCACATACAGGGCACTGTTTACTTTCCCCCAATCAAATCGCAGATTGTGCAATATTTTACGTCTGAAAAGCTGCCTGTGTGACCGTCTGCATGGGCGCTAGTTAAGTAATAAAATAATTAATTTGATTTATTTGATAAGTAATTTGCGGAGCTGACGTTCGATTTCTAACTGCTGGTAATAAATGTACAGAAGAAAATTTAGGAAGCAAGTATGTGAATATTAAATGAGGATTAAACGCTTCTAATGTCTGAAAACCACACAAAATAAAAAACAGAGCAGCAACGTCTTGTATTGACGGAGGACAGGCCACTCTGGAAGAGCAAAAACCTATACCGACCACCCCAGATATCCCCAACAGGTCTTAGAGTAACTCGAAGGTACCTGCTCAGATAATAAACAAACACGTGTATACAGAGGATTTCAACAGAGCTTTCTCCCTTAAATCAATATATTTACAATAAATAAATTTAGTTTGATACCGTAACATCGTTATTGTGGCTTAAATACTGTCTCTAATGAAGAAGAGATTGCCTTTCTACTATACCCTCAGAAACATGCTTGAGTCTAAAATGTGCATGAATGAAAAACAACGGTAACCATTGGAGTGAAGCAGGGCCGAGAAATGATTTTTTTCGACGGACTCTATCTTAAAACCTAGACAGAACACCGAGGTAAACCAGTGCAAAAATATTAAAAGACAATGGACACCAGAACCAAATAATGGTATCGATGAAAAGAAACTGAACTCAACACCACCAGGACAGTCAGCTGATATACAGGAGCTAATTCATAATCACAAACAATGATGGTGTACTTAATATATCATTGTTAACAATAGTAAGATATAAATATGTAATAACAATAAAAAGATCTTTATTATGATAAAATTACAATCTGCCTTATTAGGCAATAAGTAATTGTGATAAATGTTTCCATTCATACCATATTTACATTTTTCATTCACTCGCTCATTCATAAAGTATTTACAAACAGCCCAGAGACCTCCCAAATTCACATGGTTGTCGCCTCCCTCGCATGCGAAATAGGAAGCGGGGTCTTGGGAAGTCCCACACGCTCCTCCATTAGCCGCGCCACCGAATACAAGCTAACGGAGGCTGACGAAGGTCGCGAGAGCCACATACGCTTAGGACATGATTGGAGAAACTGGACATTGCCAGGACTCCCACTGTCACGTATTTATAGCAGGCCATGAGGCAACTGCCGTTTTAGTCTCCGAGGAGGGTTATAGTAGTGAGTGATGCAGTGTAATGCTGCGCTAGGGGATTAGGGTGGTTGGATAGGTTACTATGGAATTTCATGAACTGATGAAAAAAAGGGATGAGTTCAAGGAGGGACAAAAAAAAACCCTCGAAAAATCTAATAATACATGCAATCTCCCGATTAGCGAAGTTCGGAACATTTTTATACTAAACTAAATGCTAATTATCTATAATATTTATGCACAAATACTCATATATGCAATACATAAAACTCAACACATAATTCCAGTGTAACTCAGCAAAAAAATCTGACGATCGGTTCCAAGAACCGGAAGTGGGCTTCCCTAAGATTTGAAACAGTAAACTATGGGGTCCTCAAACAAACGGTGGAAAGATTTTCGCCTGAAAAATGGCGCTGCTGCGTACGACACTTAGTGGAGCAGTATTCGATCTACATCTTTACTGTATTACTTTTTTGAAGTATGGTACTTGAGAGTTACAAATGGCTCTACGCCTCTAGACTCCCCTCTTCCATTCACGGCATCTGACACTTCTTATTTATTTATTCCCTGGAGGAAAAGAAATATACAGAGAGTATATGTCTACAGCAGGTGCTAGTAATATTCAGGAAGTCTGCTATATAAGTATATGTGCTCGAGTTTCCTTTCTACGCCAGTAAGTTCAAACATCTTAAAAATATACCTAATATTATATACTGTACGAAATTGCTGATTATAAACTGTTCATAAATTGAAGTGGACCAAAGTAGATTACTTATTAGGTTATTGGGTATAAAAAAAAGACACCTGAACGAGTGTTGAAAGATTCATTCATAATTGTGAAAAAATAAAATTCTAATTTTTACAATTTAAAAAAAAGGCATTGTTTTTTATTCATTTTTCAACGTCTTTAGGTAGGGTGTTGGGCCTCATCTGCTTTGAATTAAAGATTGATATCGTTGTTTCATACTCCTTATAAGGCTCAAAATGTACTGTTGGGGCAAAGAATCCCATTCCTCAATTAATGCATCTGCAAGTTCATCCAAGTATTCTGTACAAGGCGAACGCGTGTGTAACTGGCGTTGGAGTCTATCCCAAACATGCTCAATAGGATTCATGTCGGGTGAACAAGCTGGCCAGTTCATACCAGTGGTTTCTTGTTCATCTAAATAACCACCCTGCCTCTATGAGGTCAATCATTATCATCAGCAAGAATGACGTTTTCCTCGATTTCTTGTCATAAAGGGAAACTAACAGGCCTTATGACATTGCCTAGGTGTGTTTGTGCAGTCTCGTGATCATTCCTGAACAATATCAGCTGAGTTTTTCGATTACTCGATATCCCTACCCAGACCATTATTGAACTTCCTCCATATAAGACCGCACTGGTTCAGCCATACCTGCATTAAATATCTGGCTTCTCTCTCCACACCTTTTAAAACGTCGATCATGATTTAATAACGACTTCATCGAGGCTGTTTCTAAATGTTTGAATTGAAATGCGGACCTCTGTTGAGTCCTCAAAAGCGCTGTTCTCGAGCTGTTAAATCTAGTTACCCAATGGTTTGTATTTTCAAATATCGACCCTGTTGAAAGTTGAAAGTAGTTTTTCGAACTCGGCCTCCTTTATGTGTGTACTGGGCAGTGCGTGTTCCCTGATATCGTGACCAAGCTCTTCCAATAACTGTGTGAAAGCAACCAAGTCTACGGCCAACATCACAACAGACAATGGCCGTTAGGCTTTTAGAGTTATCTAAAAGAACCAAAGTCCTCCCTAGTTCTTCAACAGTAAGTCTTCGTAAAGGCATTTTAAAAAACTGTATAGTGCACTGGCTAAATGAGTACTGATAGTAAATGATAAATTTTGATTTTTTAGGTGATTAAATTCAAATTAAATGCCAATTGCTTAAATACAATGTTTTTTTTTTCGTTTATTTTTATTTTTCGTCAATCCTAATAAATATTAAGATAAAGATTGTGCAAAAGTTGTACAAACAGTTTATTTTAAACTGGAAACAATTTCAAATCATTTCGGTAAAATAAAATAAATACTATTTAAATTTTTTTTAAGTGGTCCACTTCAATTTGTGAACAGTTACGTACATATAGCCAGTTTCTCCAATCATGTACCGAGCGAATGTAGTGCTCGCGCTCTTCGTCAGTCCCCACTGGCTCGTATCCGGTGACGCGGCTGACGGAGTAGCGTGGGGGATTTCCCAATACTCCGCTTCTTCTTTCGCATGCGAGGGAGGTGACGACCATGTGAACTTGGGAGGTCTCTGGGCAGTTTGTGAATACTGTATGAATGAACGAGTGAATGAAAATTGTATATATGGTATGAATGAGAACATTTATCATAAATACTTATTGCCTAATACGGCAGATTGTAATTTTAGCATAATAAAGAAGCTTCAATATATAGTTATGTACATAGTTTTTTAGTAATTTCCTAAGCTCTCCCAGCTGTTTGAAAGTGGCAGGATATTTTAGAATTGTCAGGACTAAAATTTCAGATTGTTGGTGTAAAAACCAGGTCAAAGCATTGTAGAATGCGTATATTAAAGTACGTATTAAATTTGTTGGTAATTTTATATTGCCATCAATTTCCCAGGCCTCAGCCCACAATGTGAAGTTACACTGGCCAAAATTACGCGGGGCATTGAATTGTGGCACAGTGCGCCCCTACCACCGAAGCTCTTACAGACTGCAGACTCGGTTCGAATGTCAAATCAGTTACAGACATCTCTTAGTTTCAATATCAGTTTAATTCTTGGAATCAGGCGAGGTATAATTTCCAATTTCATGAATATTATTCCATCAAATAACAATTTATTCGAGATTTAAATATTTTAGCATTTCAACATGCTTTTTTTTAATAATTTTTTTATAGACTAATAACGATTAAAAGATATATGAGGTATGACGTAAGTACCGTTATGAAGAACCATATAGAGACGGTAAATATATGTATACTATATACATTTTTATCCATATATTTAATAAATATTAGTAAATTTTTACAAATCAGTTAAGATCTTAAAATATTCAGTCTTTTGGATATTGTTAAATAGTTCTTTTCAGCATGTACACATCTGAAATTGTCAATTTCATAAAATAGTGGACAAACTATAAGAAAGCTACGGTAATCACTTTTGCTCACGACATTGCTGTTTACAGCCGCAGCATGAGTGGACAAAGAGTTCTTACACAGGCCGAGTCAGTTAGTAACGTAATAAGTGACGGACTTAAACATCAGTGTAAACGCCGGGAAGACCGACTGCGTAATCTTCTCCCTCCAAAAGGGGAAAAAGCCTTTCCAAATCCTATACTATAGGAGGGCAAGAGAACTCACCAGCTTTCTCAATGCACTATCTAGGTATAAAAATGGATAGGCATCTCCATTTCTCTGCTCATTTTAGTAACAAAATAGAAAAAGTACGACACAGGTCTTACCGGCTATCGCTTGCTAACTAGCTAACTTCACCCAACCTGTCGCTTCGTCTCAAACTAATGATAAATAAATGTGTCGTCCGGCCAGTTCTGATGTACGGTGCCCCGCTATTTACCCACTTGACTGCAAATACAGCCAAATGTCTCCAACACTTCCAGAATGGAATCATGCGAGAAGTGGTCCGACACACCTCTCTCGAGAGGCTAAAGAACGCTTGATTGACAGACCCATAAAGTTTTTTGACTCGTTGCAGCACCTCACAAACCCAGTGTTTAACACTATGACCCCACCACCCCTTCCGCATCGATGGCAACAGACTGTCGGGGAAAAATTAGGTTAAGAATTAGTATGTAAGTTTTAAGTTTGACCAAAAAGGTGAGCCACGTCACGTTTATTATAGTCAGCTCAGTCCAGTCACGTGTATTGTGTATCATTATACTTGTTTATTCATTATACAATTTTTATAAAATAACAAAACCTGTATATAATGTAGCGATGCTGCATTATATACAAAAATAATTCTTTAATAGACTCGCCTGAGGATCTATAATTGTATATAATTATCTGTGAATGTAAAGGGGCTAGGAAGAAAAAAAAATTTTAGCTTGTATGTTATTTGGTGGGTATTGCTTTAAAGTTTTTCATCTAACGTTGCATTGTATTTTACTGACTTCTTCATGGTTTTTTTTTTTTTATTGTTTATATGTCGATCCATTTGTAACTTAATTTACGGAGTGCAGCTTCTTTAAAATATAGTACCTAGTTCTTTTTTCTCACATGAGGATCTATAATTGTATATAATTATCTGTAAATTTAAAGGGGCTATGAAGAAAAAAAAAAAGTTAAATAGTTTCGCTTTGTTGTAGATTTGAGTGATAAACTTAGTATAGCTATGAAATGTTGCTATCAATAAACATGCCGTAGTTTCATATCTGTAAAGCTGCTAATGAAATGCCCAATCTTATCAAGATTGGAGACCGGCTGGAGGAAATGAATTGGTTTTATCTCCTCGCTAACTCTTGATTGGCTATCAAAATGTCTGTGGAGGTTTCAATAGAAAATCTCCAAGGCGGGGGATGGGGGACACTAAGCGAGAAGGGAATTTAACACTTGCCTTATCATTCGCGCTGATAATGTCAGCACCGGTGACTGGTAAATAACTTTTTCATTTCATCTCAACGTAGAAACGACTAAATGAGAATTTAAAATGACATTTCTTCCAGCCTTCAAGCTCGAAAGGCGTGCTTCATATTTATTTCATTGGAACTATTCAACGTCCCGTATTTCTGTCAGATGAATATTAAATGTTTTTAATTACTATAATCTTATACTTTTTCGTTGAGATAACACAATGCACAGGGCTAACAGAAATTATTTGGCCTCCAACCAGTGCGGCTTGCTATGTCTCAAAGTATTGTTATTAAGACATACGTGGAACATATTGCGATCTCTATATAATATAAAGTCATCTTTTTTTTTTTTTTAATATGTATAATTCTTTATTGCGCTCAAATTACAATTTGGCTAATTAGGCAATAAGTAATTGCGATAAATGTTCTCATTCATACCATATTTACCATTCATCATTCACTCGCTCATTCATACAATATTTACAGACCAGAGACCTCCCAAATTCACATGGTTCTCAACTCCTTGGCATGCGAAAGAGGAAGCGGAGTCTTGGGAAGTCCCCCATGCTCTTCCGTCAGCCGCGTCACCGGTTAAAAATTATAGAGAATTATTTCGTGGTTTAATGATAAATTTAATGGGGGACTTCCCAAGACTCTGCTGCCTCTTTCGCATGCGAGAGAAATGAGAACCATTGGGAGGTCTCTGGGATGTTTCTAAATAATGTATGAATGAGCGAGTAAATATGTTGTGTATGAGAACTTTTTTCACAGTTACTTATTGCCTAATAAGGCAGATTGTAATTTTATCACAATAAAGAAGTGTAGCGACCGCTAACTAGATAAGATAAATCACCCTATACTCTATTGCATATATATTGTAAGCAAAAGTAAAATAACATGAACTAAATGTATTATAATCAAATGTAAATCATTGTAAAAGTGTTAACCAATAAAAGACGGAAGCCAACTAAGTCATAAACGAGAAAGGGTCACCAGCTGGCGGTCATAAACAGTCATAAAACCTATCAACCCTTTAGGGGGCCTCTCTACCTCCAGGGGACAAGGGATCGGGTAATTAGGCGTGGGTACAGCACCACAGGTGTCCACAGCCCCCAACCACCGGGGTGGACCCTCGCAGCCTCCCAGCAGGAAGTAGAGAGGGTACTTAAGGCAGGGCTACTGGCCCTGTTAGTCAGTCTCTTAGTCTCCTCATCAGCCTCTGAGTCTCTCGCGACCTTTACTCGGTGACGCCTTAAGCCCTGGAAAGGCGTCTCTCTCGCGACTCTCCCGTGGCCTTTACTCGTGACGCTTGCTTGGTTTCCGCTCTAAATCTGAAAACTTGACTAATTCTTTGTGAAACCTCTGTACCTCTTCTCTTGAACATAGTGCATTGTCAAGGCACATACCTATCATAAATGGATTCAGATAGTAACGCCGTCATGGAACGATGGTCCATGTTATAAACTCGAACAATCCGCACTTGTCACCAGGGCTAGGGTGATCAGGCACCTCCCTAGTGACGACCCGACAAGAGGTATTAATAATAATAAAAATATAATTTAAAACAGGATATCAAATTAAATATGTCTGATATATAATTTGTATTGTCATTTTTCGAACTAAAATTACTTAAAATATCATCATTTACGTCGTGTTTGTTATTTTGACGCACACAGTATTTCTTTTTTAGAGTAGAGGCATATTGTTTTGAATTGTAGTTCTATTTGATAACCCAAAAATAATAAAGGATCAATATTTAATCTTTATCATCTCTGGTCGCACCCAAGTAGTTGTTCCTCCATGATTAACCGCCATCCAATTGTCTTCTGGCGTACTGAAAGGAAGACATAATGTATGCAAATTATCCACGACTTCAAATCATGTAACCAACCTTTATGTCGATGACAGCCAAATGACGCTGTATTTTCCTTTTAGTGAGCGCCGTGTTCACATAATTTGCAGGCTGCTTGTTAATTAATTTGTTTATAAAACTAAATATTTCGATTCGAACATCGCCTTTTCTAGTGGTGTATTATTTCCGACCGGTATTTTCGCTTCAAGAAACATTCCTCTTCATTTCAGACACCGGCTAAAGTAGAACTACTCCGGACTCCTATCTGGCGTAACCATGTCTTCATTACCTCGACCATTGCGACACTCTTCCATTGTTGGATAGGAATAAGCCCGCAGCTTGAAACACCTCCTGAACACACAGACAAGCAGGCAGAATCACAGGAAATGTTTTTATGATCGTTAGCATAACGCGTAGGCGTTAGCGCCAGTAGTATAAGAGAAACGTAACAGAATCTGGTAAATAAAAATGAACTAATCGGTTTATTAAGGTCAAAATTGCCTTTTTAATATGTTTGTATAAAGGAAATAAAGAACTTAGAAAGTAAATAACAGTTATAAACCACTGAAACCTTAATAAGCCTTAACGTTTAAGCGAGCTTGAAACGTTTTTGTGTTTTGTGTTGTTGGCTCTCAAAACTTTTGTTTGTTTATACCTTATGTTTTGCCAACTTCACCACGAACAAACAAAAGCTACCCTCTTCACGGTCCCGAAAACATCAGCCTACTTTCCCATATTTTTATATCAATAAGCTTTCGGTGTCAGTGTGGAGAGATGGGACTATTCACGATCCCCCCCCCCCCCACCGTGACCACACACTTAGGGCGCTGGTAAAGTCGGCCCTGGCTGGAATAAGCTGGCCTCTGATTGCCTTAAAAAAATTCACCTTCCAAAATAAGGCAGATATTCCGAGTTTTTATTCAGGTCGGAATCTGACACTTGAAGTGAACTCTCTTTCTCTCTCTCTCTCTCTCTCTCTCTCTTATAGTTTCGGCTTTGTCGGCCTTCACAGCATTCCCTAGGGGAGTTTCCTGGCATCTGCCCGCTAAATTGGCATATTTTTGGAAGAGACCTCAGCAATGCAGACGACGGGTTCTGGGGCCCTACAAAATGTACCCAAAAGCGTCTCCCCGGTGGTCCGGTCTGCCTATTTCAAATCCACACTCGCCTTTGTGATTCGGACGGATATCGCCTACCCCCTCTGATACAGAGTGTGAACTCGTTGTAATTCAATGTCTGCCCTGACCTATAATACCTAGTTCACACGCCAGGTCATAAGATCTTATTGATTAAGATCAATAAACAAATACGAATTAAGCTTCCTGCCAACCTGACTATACTGAAGTTGTAGAGAGGCGATACTCGCTGAATCAACTTGTGACCGTTTGAAAGAACTCAATAATTTTACTGACCAGCTTCAAAAGTTGACTCATCGATGTCCTGCAACAAAATTACAGATGCAGTACTTTGAAACAGCCATTCATTGAAGTATGAAATATTTATTGTTCAATATGCCCCCATACTGTCATGCAAGTAGACACTATGGAGACTGCGCTCACCTCTACCTGCAGTATATGCCGGCCTTGGGAGAAACCATCCCCGCAGATATGTATGTACAGTTTACTTCTGCAGGACACTTGACTGTCTGGCGTACTGATAAAGGCAATTGAACAAAAACTGATGAAACCTCAAGGTGAATTAACACGAAGCTGAGCATTATTTGACTTTGTACCAATTTGCACCTGAAATCAATCTTTCAAATTCAAGCATATATGCTATTTTTTTCTTACAGGTAGAGAGAGCCATAGCCAGGGCTTTCTGGAATGTGGGGCCCTTCTAAACCCAAGTGGGGCCGCACAAGTCCTTGTGTAGCAAATTTATTGTACATAGTTTTGTAAATAAGCATTATTATTTTGTCACTATAATTATAATCTTACATAATAAACACAAGTATAGTGAATTTCTTAAAAAAAACGCGATGTTTTCAAGTCTTGGGTTGAGATCAAATCATCCCAAATTACAATTTTCTTATTTTTTAGTTGTTTTTTTTTTGTAAATTTGCAAATGTTCTACAAGTACATTCCTCAAAACATTTTTTCTTGTATTTTCGTATTTTCGACCAATATTTGGCTAAAAAAGTTGACCCAAAAATTAAAATTTCACTTTTTGTAAAAACAATTAACAATATTTGAAGAACTATGTCATAGAAGTTTTTAGACCTGCATAACACCGATTGAACTTTATTTGTGGAAAATTCTGACTACTTTAAGAAAGTTAAGATTATTTTTTTTACTAGTATACATACTTTTCAAATTATAATCGAAACCTCCCAAAAAAGTGTGAAAATTACTGGATTTCTCTTAGGAGTATCACAAAATGGATTAGGAAAGTTTTTTGTAAAAATCTAGATTCGCCCAAAAAATATTTTGCAACGTGAAACTAATGTTAGCCAGGGTTATAAATCAGAATGATTGTAACGGACATAATTTGCAAAGATGACTTTTAAACGAAACATATTATACCTAAAGATCATCAATTAATCTTAAAATCACTTTAATGTACAAAATGTAAGTCTTTTATGCAACCTACTTTAAATTAAATTATGGATTAAGATGACAATAAATAAAGAGAAGAAATAAGCACAAATAGAATACAAAAATAACACTGTAAACCTATGCGTCTATTCGTGGAATAGTTTTTTAGCATCTGATTATGATATGTCCATAAGCCAGATGATAAGCCGTTTAGTAGCATCTGATTATGATATGTCCATAAGCCAGATGATAAGCCGTTTAGTAGCATCTGATTATGATATGTCCATAAGCCAGATGATAAGCCGTTTAGTAGCATCTGATTATGATATGTCCATAAGCCAGATGATAAGCCGTTTAGTAGCATCTGATTATGATATGTCCATAAGCCAGATGATAAGCCGTTTAGTAGCATCTGATTATGATATGTCCATAAGCCTGATGATAAGCCGTTTTTTAGCATCTGATTATGATATGTCCATA
This sequence comes from Acanthosoma haemorrhoidale, assembly GCA_930367205.1. NCBI lineage: Eukaryota > Metazoa > Arthropoda > Insecta > Hemiptera > Acanthosomatidae > Acanthosoma > Acanthosoma haemorrhoidale. The sequence goes on along the minus strand of OV884011.1, from coordinate 162,659,854 downwards.
AGCCTGATGATAAGCCGTTTTTAGCATCTGATTATGATATGTCCATAAGCCAGATGATAAGCCGTTTTTTAGCATCTGATTATGATATGTCCATAAGCCAGATGATAAGCCGTTTAGTAGGATGCAGGACTTGGTCCGTTGATACGATGGTTATCATGAGAAAACTGATCGTACGGTTGCAGACAAACATGGTAGAGTTATTCCACTGTCAGATTGAACTCCGTACGGGGGTAACTGGTAATAATGTGTATTTGCTGACAGACTGACAAGCGACGAGAGGGGGTTGCCAACACTGCAAAGCCACAACACTCAGGTTTCTGATGGCGTTTAACTAATATATACTATACAACGTATTATCTTTTAAATTGCTTGTTTCCAGAACAGCCCCCTATAAGCTCTTTCGCGCACTACGTAGCGACTGTGGCACACATACAGTGTACTATTGCGTATTGGAGTACAAATAGGAATACAATTAATTCGGAGAGATTAAATCAAGTCGGAGTTTTTGATTCCTGGCTACAGCTATGAACAGCTACTTTTCATAACAAGTCCAATTTAGAGTCAGTGTACAAAATTATGATTTATGTTCATAGTTAACAAGGGTTAGGAGGAAAACAACCGCTTTTGTTATACTTGGGTTTTATTTCGTGTAAATTCCATAGTAACCTATCATTGCACTGCACAACTCATCCCTATAATCCTCCTCGGAGACTAAAACGGCAGTGGCCTCTATTAATGCTATAAATGCTTGACAGTGGAAGTCCTGGCAATGGCCAGTTTCTCTAATAATATCCTGAGCGTATGTGGCTCTCGCGCTCTTTTTCAGCCTCCACTGGCTCGTATCCGGTGACGCGGCTGACAGAGGAGCGTGGGGGGCTTCCCAAGACCCGGCTTCCTCTTTCGCATGCGAGGGAGTTGACAACCATGTGGATTTGGGAGTCTCTGGGCTGTTTGTAAATACTGTATGAATTAGTAACTACTATGAATGAGTGAGGAACTACTTACCTTATCGATACTAAGATCATGGCGAAAATGAGGTACTTTCCCAGTAGAGGTACCACTAAAGATGTTGGCGGTATTATTTCCACAACCAGCAGAAAGAACACGTGGAGGCTGATAAGAATCGATATAGACAATGTTACCTGCGAAAAAAATACATTTATAGTTTTTTTTTTCTTGTATTAGTAAACTCCTCTTCCTTAAGAATAATGGATATAAATGGTATAGGTGGTTTTATTGTATGGATCGGATGTTGGTAACTTGTATCACCCACATGACATTGGGAGCAGCTATGTCGCCGGAACGGTAGTCTAAGTTAAAGCTTGTTTGTGGAGAGGAGTCGCGAAATTTCCATCTGAAATACAAATGTCCTCCACAGGGATCCCTCATGACAAAGTTTGTAACTAAGAATTAAGCAGTTCCGTAGGCTGTACTCAAGTCCCTTATGTATGAATAATGTCTGTGATTATTCGCTGTAACACCTATCCAAGGTATGACGAAACTTTTTTATAATATAGCTTCTTGTCCGGATCTCCTGCTTAAGGGATCAACTAAGCCTCGTGAGGGTCGCAGAGGAATGTCTAGATTTTTAGTCAAGCATCTGCTGTATTTTATCTCGTCTAAAGTTTTTTAATGAGTCCTACCTAACCCCAGTCAACTCAAAGCATATTTTTGTCGTATTCGGTAACTAATTCACACTGTTGTCAACACTGTTTATACTTGACAATTGAAAAATGTTCAATCCTCTTGGCATATGTCGTAAGCATCATGGAAAAATGTATATATTCATACAAGTAAAAAAAAAAACGACAAATTATTATTTTCCCATTATGTATATGTTGGACTGGCACCTTTGGTTTGTACTATTGTATATTTAGCTTATACTAGAACGCCGAACTGTACCCACCCGTTGCTTGGTGTGCCGTCGGTTGGTCAGTTCATTCGCCGGAGACACATCAAGTTTTTTGACTCGTAGCAGCACCTAACCAAGTGTTAAAACACTATGACCCCACCACCCCTCCCGCATCGATGGAAACAGACTGTCGGGGAAAAATTAGGTTAAGAATTAGTATGTAAGTTAGTTTTAAATTTGATCAAAAAGGTGAGCCCCATCACCTTTATTAGTCAGTTCAGTCCAGTCAAGTATAATGTGTATCATTATACTTCTTTATTCATTAAATATTTTTTATAAAATAGCAAAACCTGTACATAATGTAGCGCCGCTAGAGGAAATACAAAAATAATTTGTAAATAGGTTCGCCTGAGGATCTATAATTGTATATAATTATCTGTAAATTTAAAGGGGCTATGAAAGAAAAAAAAAATTACAGCAAAGAGCCCATAGGTTTTATGAGCATATTTAAAAAAAAAAGCATTTCCGTACACAAAAGGACTTGCTTAATTTTAGCTAAGCCTCACTTGGGCCTTTATTATGTAGCAGGCGGCCTTAGATTATAAATGTTTGTATATGGGAAATAACTAGTGTAATATATTTATTGCTTAGTTAGTTGGCTCACAAATGAAGGGTTTGAGTCCCAATCTTGCCAGTAACTTTTTCTTCTTTGGTTGTTAATTATTAATAAAGAAAACGTACCTTTTCCCCTGAGTCCGATGGTAGATAGAAGGTGAGCACTGTGAGGAAGGATATGCCCATGCAAGGTATGATGATATTGACCGTATAGAACAGGGTCTTCCGTCTCATGGTTATGTTGAATGTCATGTCGAAGTAGGGTTCATCACAGCATGTATAGAATCTCTCGTTTCTGTAATATCCAAATAGCATACATGTCATTGACGTGAATATCAATAATATCTCAATATACAACAAACAACATCAAACTCAACAGTTTTAGAAAAAATAGCTATAAACGGCTAATTAAATTTAATTTTATGTACTATTCAATCCCCACTCTATATCAGCCATGTGGAGGATTGTCTTCAATTAGTGGAAATGACGGTTCAATAATTTGACAGAGCCAATTGTTTTGGATGAATTGAAAATGGAATGTCAGGATTAACAGATAATCCTATTACATCTGGTAACTTGGAAAATTTACTGTAACAAAGTATCATTTGTACTACTCTCCGTTGTGACATTAATTATATCTCATTAATAAATCCATTACAATGAAAACAATTAAATGCAAATAGCATTGGCCACACACCATGGTTCTCACTGCTTGATTATATCACAAGAAACAGCTGCTTCCTTATAGTAATATTGTGACGAATTACATTCGTGGTTCAGTGAGAAAGTGCAGAAGGTATTTAAAAAATACGGATGTTCACCCAGTTGATGTTGAAGCGCATCTCTCTATTTTCAAAGGCCGTTCCCTGCCCGCAAAAATGGCTCCTCTGCTCCATATTTACCCCGATCCCTAGCTTATCTCTAATTTCAAATATACATTATTCAGAACTTGCATGAACTGATGCAGAACTGACTCCATCCGCCTTTCTAGGCATTCCACACCCCATATCCTTCTCATACATCCTTCAAATAGGGGTCTCCCCTTAGTGAAAGGCACTTTCCAGCCAAAAATAAATTTCCTTATTTTTCCCACATTCCTATTTTTATAAGTTTGAGAGCTTAGAAAAAAAAAAAAATCTCTAATTTCACGTCAATCTGTTATTGTATTGTAACCCTCCTTGGAATGCATCAGCGCATCGCAGAAAGAGGAGAAATTGTTAACTTTGATTTGAAAAATGTTAGTAAATTCAGGGGTTTAGGAAAAAAAAAAAAAAAAAATTCTCTAGTTACTTGATATTCAAATGTCACTGCGTCTCAAACTGATAATATATAAATGTGTCCTCCGACCAGCTCTGCTGTACAGTGCCCCGCTATTTACCCACTTGACTGACAATACAGCTAAAAGCCTCCAGCAATTCCAGAACGTGATCATGAGGAATGTGGTCAGACATACCTCTCTCGAGAGGTCAAAGAACACCGAACTGCACCCGTCGGTGGCCGAGTTCATCCGCCGGAGACACAAGTTTTTTTGACTCGTTGCAGCACCTAACAAACCGAGTGTTAAAACACTATGACCCCACCACCCTTGCAGCATCGATGGCAACAAACTGTCGGGGAAAATTAAGTTAGGTTTTAGTTTAAGTTTTTATTGTTAGATTTAAGTTAGTTTTAAGTCTATGATAAATAAGGTGAGCCCCATCACTTTTAATAAATTCAGGCCATTAATATAGAATGTACATGATGTATACTTTTGTACTTTTGCACATCACTATCAGCAGAAAACAGAATTTGTATGAAATGTAGCCAAGCCACAGAAAATAAAATGAAGCAATCGTAAATAGATTCATTTGTAGAATCTATATTTTGTACATATATAAATTTGTAACAAGGGGATATGAAAAAAAAAAAAATCTCTAATATATTTCTTAAAGAATATTTGTGGTCATGGGTTTATCGAAATTGTTCATTACGAATGAACAATAGGTGTTTTTACGATTTTCTGTTGGTTTGTAACTGATATAATATGTAAATGGCTTGGGAATAGACAAACAGGTCCATTATTGGAAAATTTATTCTGAGATTCCTTTTTGTGGATAGTTATATTCTACTACTCCAATCTTGCGGAATTTTCTTTCATCCCTTACCTTTTGAAATAGTTTCTGTAAAATCTCTCTAAACTTCAAAAAATCCACAGCTAGGTCGTGTCTCGCTCAGGAATCTTTCCTGTTTCCATTACTATAATGGCCGACTCTACTCCAGCACGATGTGGGTCAGTATTCCCGTCTTTGACGAGTGAAAAGAGTGTCTACAAAAGGGTAGCTACATGTAGAATTTAATCCTGAAAGAAACAGCATGAAAGAGCTACTAAGAAAATGTTAGCTGAATAGACTACGGCAAAGGATGTGGTGTATTACGGACAGGAAAAAAAATATCATGATCTGTTGAAAATGTTTTTAGCGAATTGTTTTCAGAGAAAATAAATATTGTTCAGAACATTGGATCATGAAGACTCGAAACTTTACGATCGTCAATATTTTAAAGATCAATATAATTAACACAACGCCAACATACAAGTCTGAGCTTGATCTTCAGCTCTGAAATACACATTTGATTTCACGGAGTCTTCAAACAGAATTATGTCCACTCTGGCTAGAAAAAAAAATCTTTAGATTACCTTACCACAAAAAAAAAAAATTAGGTACATTTTATTTTTAAATTTACCTGACCGCTGGCACTTCCAAAATGTCCCACTCGACGGACATGTAGAATTCGGACAGGTCGACTCCCACGTCAACGACCGCTGTTCCTTGTTGCTCATCCATGTGGCGGAGGTCCACCTAGACAGCGAGTGAGTTAGTGGAGTACGCGATGAAAGGGATATCCGAATCCAGCCTTATTCATCTTAATCTAGTTTATATAAATATTATTATTATAACTTTGTTGTGATATAATCGCATTTCCAGGGTTCAGAAAGAGGTGACCAAGTTCTATACGACTGGCTTTATTTGTCTTTTTTGCGGGATTCATAAAAAAAAAAAAATATATATACATACTCATATAAAAAAATAAAATAAAAAATAGGGAGGGTGGAGAGTCAAGAAATTTTAAAATAGCATGTTTATTTTAACTAATTAAACCAAGCTGCTTATTTTTTTTTAATAGTTTATGATATATATATATGCTGTAACTTTATTAGGAAAAGGTAATATTTATTTACAAGGGTGGTGTTTTTGATGGGATTATGTACAGTGAATGATGTGAAGGGAACATGGTAATGAAGTGTTTACAGGTAGCAATTCAAATTTATAAAATATGTATTTACAGAACTAAAATTAATTTCAGTATTAGTTTTGTTCACTTGTTATTGTTTCTTCTTTAGGGCAATGAAGTAAGTAGATGCTTTTTGTTGGACTGAACAAATAACTAAATATTTATCTACAAAGAAAAAGATTTGAAAACATTCCAACTATGATATTCGAGAAAATAAACGTTTCATGTGGTTTTTTCTCCATCGATGCTCCAAAAATCTGTTTATAATTATAGTTATCATTAAGATAAAAAAAAAATTATTTACTAGAAGAAATTTGTGTATTTATTTATGAATCAATCAATAAAATAAATACATCAAAATATGGAATACTTTAAATTGGACTAAATATAAGACTTCTATGGCCTAATTAATCATTGGTCAATCTGTGAATTGAAAATTTCTGATCAAACTGGAGTCTCGTAACAAATCGTTTCAAATCTTTTCATTTGCTAATTTTTAAAGGTATTTTTTTAATTTAACGTTTAGCTTTTTTAATTGAATTATTAATTCTGAAATTAAAATGAAGAAAAAGCGCCAAAGGGAGGCTAAAGTAGTAAATTTTTTTTTGAAAGAAGGCTAGTTTAAAATAATATATAAAAAAATAAAATAAAAGTAGTGAACTAATTTCTTTTAAAATCCATATCACTGTTTGGCAGAAAAAAAAAAATTCCAGCTATAAGATTTAATGTGCAACCAAAAACACAGATTATTCAAAACTTAAAACGTATGATTTTATTTATGATACTCTGTCGGAGATGGGAAGGGGTTTTGCCATGATTGTGGTTTCATAGCCTTGGGTTGTTCGAGTAGAGGCAACCAAACAAGTGCGGTAAATTGGTGATTCGCCTGGCTGAATATAGTTGGGCTGTTCACTCTGATTTGTTCAAGATGTTTGCAGGGGTTCATTTGTGCATTGTACGTAGCCAGTCGTTTGTTCAGCGAGGCGTAGGTTAAGAACACTCAAGTCCAAAGTGTTTTAAACAGTAGTAATTATTGCCGAGTGGAGATAAATCGTCGCTAAAACCATTCTTTGAGCTAATGTCTCACCTTGTTTTCAGAAATTTATTATGCCATTTTATTATATGTTGCTCTTGTTTTGTTCTTTATGTTCTATTCAGAGATTATTGGCTATAAAGTGTTTTTTTATTTAACCTTTTGATATTTTACAATTATTGGATATTGTTTTTTTTTTTTTTACTTTTCAACTGTTTTTTCTCAAAGGTGATCTTGAACCCTATAAGAACTCTTTAATATTTTGACTATGCTCGTCATATTGTGAGAAATGTAACTGTGAAAAATAATATTCAGTACAAAAGTCTAACTGACGAAGAAAACCTCGTTGGCCTAGATTTTACATAGCAATATTTAAAATTTTTAATGAAACAATTTCAGAGCCATAGGAGAGAAATGAAACGGATCGTTGCAGGTGTTAATTACTCGTACTGTTATTTTACTCGTACTCGTCTTAACCAACTTTAATAGGTTATTTTTTTTTTTCAAAAAGTAAAACGTCCTTAAAATTGTTTCAGTACCGGTCCCACTAAAGTTTCGGTGTCTCATTTGTAAGTGCGTATTTTCCAAGGATATACTAGGCTCCTCTGCCTATTTTAAACAAGTCTATGGATCAATTCGCCAAAACGTACTCACTTGCGGAAATTGATGACCACGAGACTCAACTCGTCTTCGAAACCACACTAGGCAGGAGGCATGTCACCTACGAAACCATCGAGAAAGTTATTAAAATGCCTATTGGTATTAAGAAGATACCATTAAACCTTCCACGATCCTTGGATTACACCGTCAATGGAAATTTTAAGAGGATCATACGCAAGTCTTCGTTCTCGACGGCTTGACTTATAAATCTTCTGTTAATTACGCACATGAGATGCCAAATAAGGATCACATTATTACATCGTCACAGTACCATAATCGATTGAGCAAGATCACTTAGTAACAAACGGAATTCATTCATTTTTTAATCTTCTATATGATTGTGTTTAAATTGTTCTTCTAGGCGTCCTGCGAGCATTCAAAAGGTTTATTTACACAAAAGACTTACAGTTGCATCTGTCATAGGGGTGTCAGGTCGTCTCAAGGGGGGGGGGGGGGACGCCGGCTGCGATAAGTATAAAGAAAGCGATAAAAAAGGACCTGTGTTCTTTGACCTTTGCTGGTGGTCTAGTCGGCGGGCAGCTTTATTCGTATTGATCTGACTCCATAAGATCTTAGAAGGTGTGCCCCGACAGTGCACTATGTTCAGGAGAAGAGGTACAGGTTAGTTATTATAGGTAGTTTTTGAGGTCTTGGAATGACCACGAATTCACACTCGGTTTCTAAGGGTAGGCGAAAACCGTCCAGATCACAAAGAGGAGTGTGAACCGGAAAAAGGCAGACTGGGAAAGGCAGATTGTTGGGGGAAACGCTGCTAGGTAAAGTTTGTAGGGCCCCTGAGACCGTCGTCCGTAAGTAAGGGATCTCTTCCAAGCAGGTGCTAGTGATAGCAAGACGATGGCAGAGAATCCCACTATGAAGGTGTGGGGTCTGACAACGCCGGACTAAAACATAGCGAGGTTAGGAAAGAGAGATGCAGAGGTAGTTGAATAAGAAAGCCATGGTTCGAGTAGAGCAGCAAAAGCCAGTGCAGAGAGAGAGAGAGAGAGAGAGAGAGAGAGAGAGAGAGAGAGAGAGAGAGAGAGAGAGAGAGAGAGAGAGAGAGAGAGAGAGAGAGAGAGAGAGAGAGAGAGAGAGAGAGAGAGAGAGAGAGAGAGAGAGAGCAGTGTTCTTGAGGTGCCCGGTTCTGAAAGTCTGTGGCAAAACCCCAAATCTGGGCCTTATATAGGGAGGTCAGAGGCGGGGCTACACCCACCACACCCCCTAGTGGGCTTCAGCTGTGTCATGCACTAGTTTCTCCCTGTCTCAACTGACACCTAAGGTTTTTATTATTAAAATATGGAAACGTAGGCGCTTATTTTCTGGGCCGAGAAGAGAAAAACTTCTATTTATTCGTGGTGAAGAAGTTGTTACAACATGGGGAATACCCCAAAAGGTTCAGAAAACTTTTGTCCCCCCCTTCTGTTATGTGTTATACATTTCACAGCGTGAATAGAGGCATAACGGGATCATGTACATGTGATATAGTCATATATAATGGTACCAATCAGTGATATGAAAACATAAAATATTAGTAAAAATAACCAATCAAAAGCTTATTAAAAATGCGACTATACTTAGCTTGTGGATCCTTTGATATAGAAATTCAAAGAAGCGAAGCGTTATACTTTAATTTAAGAAACGAAAAAAAAAAACTAGGGCATATATTTCTTTATCAATTGAAAAGACCGACTTTCGAGAGTCAATCACTTAGGTATATATACAATTGTGATTATAATCATATATTTTTGAATCATCTTCTGAAATAATCTTGATTGTAATATAATGAGCAAATTTTAAATGAAATATAAATGTGCATTCCATTACTGACTACACATTAACTAAACATCAATTATTTCAAAAGATATCCAAAAAGTGAATGTATTTACACTTATAAGATATAAAATTAATATACAGAAAATATTGATAAATAATTTACTATGTCGATTAATCTAAACACTCAAACCTACAACATGCAAGCAAAGCACGTGCCGCGAATTATAGGGTAAAACATATTTTAAAACTTGGGCGTTATTTTTTTGAAAGTAATAACCAATGTTTACTCAAAAAATTAAGCGCTCATGCTGCCAGTAATGGCTGTAACTCGTCATAACATGCATACATATATACAAACATACACACATGCATACTTGCAGATGCATTTTGCAAATGTTAAAGCTCTTCACGAACATTTACAAAAATTAGGTATATATTTGTACATTTCCTTTTACTGGCCAAAGTAAATCTATAAAAATAAAACATTTTCTCGTAAATGAATTCATGAGAGCTTTGTAACAAATATTACGAAATTTGTACACTAAAAAAAAGAAAACAAACAGCTAAAACAATCTACTGACATATTGAATAAATGCCTACTGTGACGTTTTTGGGAAGGTATACATTGGAAAATATTTACAAATTTTGAGATATGAGGAAAATGGAAAAGTAAAAGAGAAAGATAGGAAAATCAAGATATAAACTATGTACAGTTTATGTTTTCTCAACATAGAAAAGAAACATTATACTACGTTGCATCATAATGTTTAGTGTGGTGAGTGTTAAAGTTGATATACTTTTGACAATTTCTGAAACAAACACATCATTGATGAAAACGCTTAAAAAAATATAGAACCTTTTCTTTTTTTTTTCAATTTTACGGCCTTCTTATCAGATTTATTTCTTGATCATGCTTATGATAACATGTTATGTTGTTTACATTTCTTAAACATATGCATAAATATACGATTTAAATACACCTCTACATGCCACAATATAAATAGTCCTGATCGTAGATATTGTCAATGTTTTAATCACGAGAATAATGTTTTGTTACATTATTGTCGTGTAGAGTAATATGATTCACAATCATACTAACACTCTCATGCAAGTCAAATAACAGAAATATGTACAATAGTTGTATCCCCTTGGAATATCCTGGAAAAGGTGTTTATTGCTTTTGCAGTAACTCAACAATTTTTCTTAGTTTATATCTATTTAAAACTATTTATAATTAATAATAATTTTATAACAATTATTGTAAGATAAATTTTAATAGCACGCGTTATTGCATTGGTAAAATACATTCCTCTGAAGGCCATGTTAATGATATGTAGGACATGTGTGTGGGGGGGGGGAGCAAATTAGTGGTCTGAGTTAATTACAACAATGCGTTCAATGTACTGGCTCAATAAGCTTCTTCAAAAGTCGATCGGCTCATTCGCTCTGGATTCACCGAGTCCTTCTCAGTTTCTTTAACTCATTCTTTAACCAACGAGCGTAGACATTTTTTTCACCTGATGGTGGACAATGGAATAGGATCAGAGATAATCACGAAGAAATAATCTTGATTTTTTATGGCAAGGTTTCGTACATGACGATCAAGTACTAACGAATCCAATGTGCAAGTTGAAAGTGAATTTTACTTATCACTTCTCCCAACTCAGCCGCTAAAAAATTAAAAAAGTAAACAAAATAGTCAAGTTTAGCTGTTTCAATGTTAGCTGGAGCTCTTTAGGGTCTTTTTGGGAATAGGGACCCCACTGATGTCTAGTTGGTTATTTTGGCACCTTTGACCTTTCCTGTAATGTTTTTATTTATATTTATGTTTACTTTCACCCGTCTCAGTGAACCATGCTACCTGATAATATTTCAGTTTAGTTTTGTCATCCTGAAGGGAAACATCATGCCGTTATTTGATTTAGCTGCTCAAGTAGATACGACGGAAAAAGCTGTTTCTTCAATCTAAGGAGGTATTGCATAGTGAAAAAATGTGTTGTAATGGCCATCAAATGAAACTTTGTCTAGGCGAAAAGGATAGATGTAAGGCTTCAAAGAAACCTTTGGATAGAGAAAAGGAACATTTTTGGAAAACACTAATTTTCCATTTAATAAATTTGTTATTTTGCTATACTGCCGGACAAAAGAATATACATCTACTAAATTATGTCAAGAGGAACTAGGATTAGCAACCGATACTATTACAGATTGGAAAGATATGTTTTGAGAAGTTTGAGCAGATCATTTATTACAAAATTTCTGAAAGATCGGAGGGCCAGGGAAAACAGTTGAGATTGAGGAATCGAGTTTTTCTCGGCGCAAAAATCACGTTGGTAGAATTTATCCTAACCAATTGGTCTTCGGAGGTGTTTGTCGGGAAGGTAAGCAATGCTTTATGCCGGAAACACTACTGAAAACAATATCAGAATGTATTCACCCCGGAACAACCATTATATTTGACATGTGGGCATCCTAAACCCGCATTATTAACATACCAGGAATAAATTATCAGCATTATACTGTGACACATTCACAAAAATTTGACAAAGATCCCACCACAGGAAGTCATACACAACGAATTGAATCGTTATGGGCACAAGCAAAGGCAAGAAACAAAAAAAGAACATGGTGCAAGAAGAAGTTTGATAGACTGATATTTGTGTGAATTTTTATGACGCAACAGAAATAGCGGTAATAATTTGTTCAATCAATTAATAAATGACATTGTAAATATTTGGCCATCAGAATAAATATGTTCAAACACTTAAACATCTTTTACTAAGCACTTTAGCCGAAACTTTCATTTACAGATAATAGACTAGAGAAATGATTAAAAACAGGGGTCCCTGTTCCCAAAAGGACCCGTCTTTAGTTTTTCCAGAGCTAGTAGATTTACTATTAGCAAAACATTTAGTCTAGTTCATAAAGACTGGAAAAATTATGTCACAGCTAGCGAATCTACTTTGGTCTTCTTCCTCAGTAAGGTGTCTTTGGAAGTGGGTGAGAGTGGTGTGGGTTGTAATGCCCGCGAACGCACCCCCAAAGGATGGTTGAGCTTTGCTATTTCATGGCCTGCATATGCTTATGGAATTTTCCCTAGATACGAAAATGGGAAGAGTTTTCGCAGGTATGATGATATTCCATTAGTGTTCTAGATCTTGTAATGTGATGATATTCCATTAGTGTTATAGATCTTGCAATGTGATGATATTCCATTAGTGTTCTAGATCTTGCAATGTGATGAAATCGACACATTACTGTTAGCATTCGACGAATTGTGATTTTAGTGATTATTTCAAATGAGTGCTTTGTGATAAACTAGATAAATAATAATGATAAAAGCTAATAATAATGATAATACAATAACGTAGTAAAAAAATATTCATCTTATCGATCATCCTTCGAAAAGAGCCTTAATTGTGTGAGCTCGATAATAAACTGCTTACTGATCTGAGCAATCGAAAGTGGAGTAAAGTTTATTCGCCTGTAATTATCCTCGATTCATAAATAAATATAAAAATGTTAAAAGAAATTAAGATTAAAAGTATTATAAATACGTTATTTGTCCATAAACATAAAATATATCAGAAAACAAAAAACTTCTACTTTTTGTATATGAATTCACTTACTAACTATTATGTTGAATGAATGATTAAGACATCTTATTTGCACTAAAAGTTTTCGAATAAGCCAATATCCACACTACCCACTTTCAAATTGTGATTCGAGCTTATCATGCTTTTCACGAGTGATCGACTGCGTATTTACAAGCCCAGTGTTATAGAACGTAATGTTCTCATATAAGATACCATGCACTTATTTGACAGAGTACGTACTTGAATTTAGATATATATATATATATTTTTTTTGTAGTTAGCAGAAAATGTTGGAAAAAATTCTTTTTTTCTTTAACTGTCTTGCGTTTTTTTTTTTTATACGTTATCAAATTGCAGCTACGAACTATGTAGCTTTTTTTTACATACCATGGAGCACACTAATAAGAGTATTCAAATTTAGCATCCCTAATTTACAGTATAATTCTTCAATTTTTCCAATACTCCATGCACTTAACTTTCATTTTGACATATTGTGCATTTAAATTCGTATAGTCACAAATTGCACGTAAACTTGAATTTTAAAACTAAAAAAGGGTTGCGTCCATCTTACCAACAATTATATAAAAGTTATAGACTATACTTGTTTCAATTCCGTGCTTGCGATAGTTGAAAGATGAAGAAAATATATAAAAATAAATAAAATAAAATTATAATTTGTCTATTGAATTAAAATAATAAAGGGTTTGCATTCTTTCTTATTTTCCTTTTATGATATTTTAAGAAAAATAGTATTAAGTGAGGGTTAGTCATAATGTTAATAAAACATTTATAAATTATAGAAAATCATAAATTTATATTATCTTTTATACATCTTCTTTCCTACTATTCGAACGTGGATAGAGACTTTTTCATATTAACAAGTAAAATCCATTTTTCATTTCAGTATTAAAGTTTTTATTTATTAACTGTAAAAACTCGAGCATTTTCAATTGAATATTATTTTCTCGTTACAAAAAAAAATTATATTTCATTAAAAAATGAGTCTATGATTCATAAGGTGAGGATTTTACACCTCACCTACCATGAATTACTTCAGTAACTTTAAAATCACTTTAAAAATGTTTAGACAATGAATGTGTAATGTGCATTATTATTGAATATTACAAATCAAAATAACAACTTAAAATTATTAAAAATTGTATACTTATGATGACCTAGTGTAAATAGATCCATCTATGTGGAATCTTTAATGATTACAATAAATTGTGGTAACAGGGGGATATGAATTTAAAAAAAAATAGATAAAATAAAAAATGAATTACTATTCAAAACACACATTAGGAAGTGTAACTATTGATTAATATAACACATAAAACCGTTGATTTATTATTGTCAGCTTTAGAACTTCCTTTTTCAAAAATTAACTAAAAGTCACTTTTACAGTCTAGGTATTCGAACACAAAACGTTCAGATCATGAGGTAGTTAAAACATAGAAAGTCTCCAAAAGAAACTCTATTACTCTGATTGTATCCAGGCTGTTCAATTTAGGTAAATCTGCGTTCAACTTTTCCCTAAACTTCACAGCTGCTTAGAAACTTTTTCTTTCTTTCTAAGCACTCAGGTTTTAACTCATTTTAACTGCATCAATTTATATCTAAATGTTCTTATAAATTAATAATTTTTATTAATAAAATTATTCAACGTTTAGTTATTTTCTTAATTGTTGTTTGCCTCTATATTTTAAAGGTTAAAAGAAATCTTTATTGTATATAAAATGTATATTATAATAATGAAATAAAAAATAGTATTGTGCCTTATTTTGTTTTTTAAGGGGCATGTCAACCACAAGGGTCGTTTACACCCATATATATATATATACATATGGACGTATATTAAAAAAATATTGGTAAATATTTTGGAGGGTTTAATGCAGTATATATATACTGCATATACATTTTTTTTCCCTATATATACATTCTTGACCCTAGTGAACACAATAGCGAGAAGCCCAGACGGACCGGGAGCACAGGCGAAACCTCAGACCTTCCTGTCAGCAGGACACCAGGGTTTTGGTGAAAACGATGACGCCTACCAATTATCATACATCCCCAAAGAGCCCTTTCATGTTTACGTTCATTTGAACGTGAAAAACAAGCTTGTTTTCTATCCTTATAGCGGTTCAATCGGATGGATTTTTCTTTGCAAAGATGAATAAGTTTTGTTACTATAGCGAAACACTTTAAAATATCAGATCCACGAGTTCGCTATTGACGAATATTTTTTTAATTTATATTGCACTAGAACAGTTAAGTACGTACTCTGTAAATTTCATCTTTAGGATGCTATATAACACAGACCACACTAACATAACTTCTTAAGGTCTATCTTAACATTTAACACAAAAGCAAATTTACTGTGGCTCACTCGTGCTGCTGTGTATGTACAATATATGTATATATACATATTTCTTACCAGAATAAGCAGAAATATTAATATTCTGAACCAAACTAATATTAAAAAAAAAAAAAATTAAAACTCCAATGATATACCTTTCCCAATATAGTTACAGCATCTAAAAATAACACATAACACAGAATACATGAAGCTCGGCTAAGACTGGAGGGGGATTGGAATTGAAAACAATTTTTTTTTTACTTAATTTATTTTCCATATTTTTTTTTTTTTTAAATGAAGCCATACTCATCATGTAGTCATCCTCCATGAGATACAGCAGCTCTTTTTTGTTTTGGAACGGGTAAAAGGTATGGTTGCTAGGCAACTAAGACAAACGCCATCGGGACAAAAAAGATAAAAACAAGAACATAAACAAAAAATACAGACACGGACAGTAGCAAAAACATAGAGAGGGTTTCCAACTTCCGGCTGCTCTTCAGGGTCCCACTTATTCCGGACATGAAGAGCTGGCGTACGGAAGTAGACTTTGTTCACAACTGGGTGAACACAACATGCTAGTAGCAACATAAATCACACCATATACGATCATTTCCTCCCATTCTTATTTAGTATTTTGACACAGAAGAATTAGATCTTACATTTCATTATGTATATTTCCCTATAATAAACATATTTTACATAGGTTCAGTTTAATCTTTAAAAAAACAAAAATGGCAGTTAATATATTTTGATAGTGTATATGTTCAGTATTGTTATAAACCTATTGAACTTTTTTATAATTCTATGTAAATATCCAAATTCCTTATGTATTAAAACTTTAATTAACATGTGCCATCCATAAAAATTAATTGATTTCGTATTGGTTTATTGTTCAACTTTATTAATGCTCATATTTGTTAATACTATAACATATATCTATTTACAACAGACATTGAAACTATAATGATTTATTTGATCTTACTTGGGATTATTTTTTCACGCGTTAACTTTTTGCGTTCCACTGGCCTATATTGATATCGATCGACCTTATCGATTTTGTTTCTAATCGATTGCCCACGTTTTACGTGTCTCGTCTTACCCTTGACTCTAACTCATTCTATTACCAACTGTATACCTCTATACATTGGCGCTTTTGGTACATATTCTACAGAAGCATTGGAGCCTTCATAGTGCGTCAAGTTATTTATTTTAGGGTTCAGTTCACCTCATTTGCATACGGAAGAGTCAAATGATGAGGGCTTACTCTATCTATGTGACAACCGACCACAGATGAATGTCCCGAAACCTTGATTTCCTACATTTTTCCAATTAAAACCTCACATCTACGTCTCTCTTGGAGCTTCGGCGTGGAATTGGCGAGTCACCTTTGAGTTTCAATTTCTATATAAATTATATATATATATATAAGTTACAGTATTTCAGTCTTCAAGCTTTTCTCGTTTCCAGTCAAATTGATTTTTCCTGCATATTATTTTAGTTGAAATTATTTCTAGTTTTTCTCACTACCAAAACAATTATTTTCATTTTCAAATATTTGTGCATTTTTAATTTGACGGAACAGTACAAATTCAAGTGAGGGTTCAATCATATTTTAACAGATTGCCCCACCAAAGCTTTATTAAACAGTCCTACCTGTGTAAGTATTATCATTAGGTACTTGGATAGATAAATAATAAATAAAGTACATAAAATAAAGAACCCCCGGGAGGGTTGGGTAGTATTTCTTTCTGGTGGATTAGTGTTGGGACGAAACACATGTCATGGTCTTGCCAATATTCGGTGGAGTCGTATACTATTCATACGTCATTAGAATCTTGACTCAAAGAATGAAGTTCTCAAAAATGATTTTATATAAATATAAGCTTAAAAATTTACTTCAGTATTCCAATCTGCTGTTGAATTATTCTAATATCAAAGAAAAAATGTTAAAATTATGACTTTTAATAATCTAAAACATCATAGATTTTTTTTAATCGGGTATTTAATTTTTTTCTTTTTAGACCCGTGAAATAAACAAAATTAAACGATATTAATTCGGGTCTAATATTAATTCTTTAATCATCCTTTTCACTTTCACCGCTGAAACTCAATCGGGCAGTAAAATATACTATTCAGCTACGCCGGGTAGGGTATAATAATAAACAAATAATAAAAAAAAAAAAAAAATTATCGATATGTTTAAATGGGATTTTATACATGTAATATTGCAGCAATTTTGCTGTTGATCCATCTCTTCACTTAGAATTTTCAAGTAAGCTCAATTAGCTATTGGCCATTATTATTTTTAATGTTTATGTTTTTTTTTAATTGTTCGTATATACCCGCTATGAGTTACCACGAAAACAAGTTTTAGTTTTCACTATATAGACGAGGCTTCAGTTAGTCTTTTGTCAACTGTTTTGTGTGATACACGTTACGTTAAACTGTTTTTTTTAACCTCTGAAATGGAGATTCAAAAAGTACATATTCGTCATGTAATGCTTTAGGAATTTGAGCAAGGCAATAGTGCTAGGGTGACAGCTGAAAAAATATGCAGTGTATATGGTGAAGGACTAATAACTGATCGGGCAGTTAGAAATCGGTTTATAAAATTCCGTTCTAGGGATACGGCCTTAAAAGACGAAACGAGGGCGTACTTCCGACTTTGATGACAACCTTTTAAAGGCAATATTGGAGCAAAATGCACCTCAATCAACAAGAGGTATAGCAGAAAGGTTGAATACATCACAATCAACTGTTAACCGCCACCTGGAGAAATTAAGGAAAGTCAGCAAGTTAGGAGTGTGGGTACCTCACAATCTCAGTGAACGGAATAAAGAAGATCGCATGTCAATCAAGTCTGCTCTCACGGGTAAAAATTGAGCCTTTTTTAAACAGGATTGTAACAGGCGATGAAAAATGGGTTACCTATGACAATATAGTCCGCAAAAGACAGTGGCTTGATAAGGATCAACCACCCCTACCAGATCCGAAAGCAAACATCCATGGCAAAAAACTTTTATTGTGGGATTGTCAAAGAATAATTCACCACGAGTTTTTGAAGTCAAATTTAACGATTACTGCGGGTAGATACGTTCAGGAGTTGCAAAGAGTACGAGAGAAACTCCATAAAAAGCGTCCTGAACTCGTCAAAATTAATATAATTTTGGTATTTAATGAGAGCAAAATAAATGTCTGATAAAAAAACGGAAGTTACTTATAACTCGACCTAAATAGATATGAAATTAATCAAATAAAAATATTAATTTTAATGGATCAATCGATTTAGCTTTATAATATTTGTGTATTTTTTACAACTTTTTTTTTTGGTCTTATAGATCTTTCAAAAACGTACGGTAGCTGGTTTATAATAACGGCGGCTTGGATAAAATCCATTATTCATAGAGCGATCGCACCTTCCGGTGGATTTTTAAGTGGCCAGTTTCCCGCTATAGATACTGTGAGCCGTTACTATGCAAGCAAGAACAAGTTGATAGGTTATAAAGTCACCCTCGGTAGACTCTCACTACCTTCCTGATTCCACCCGCCTCCTTTAGGCATACCCCACCCTATATCCTTCTCATACATCCTTCAAATGGGGGACTCCCCTTAGTGAAAGCCACTCATTAGCCCAAAATAATTTTCCCACATCCTATTTTATAAGTTTGAGAGCTAAGGGCACGTCCACATAGGTGAAAGTGAAACTCACAAGCAAGAATATAAATACCACACTAACATAACTTCTTAAGGTCTATCTTAACATTTAACACAAAAGCAAATTTACTGTGGCTCACTCGTGCTGCTGTGTATGTACAATATATGTATATATACATATTTCTTACCAGAATAAGCAGAAATATTAATATTCTGAACCAAACTAATATTAAAAAAAAAAAAAATTAAAACTCCAATGATATACCTTTCCCAATATAGTTACAGCATCTAAAAATAACACATAACACAGAATACATGAAGCTCGGCTAAGACTGGAGGGGGATTGGAATTGAAAACAATTTTTTTTTTACTTAATTTATTTTCCATATTTTTTTTTTTTTTAAATGAAGCCATACTCATCATGTAGTCATCCTCCATGAGATACAGCAGCTCTTTTTTGTTTTGGAACGGGTAAAAGGTATGGTTGCTAGGCAACTAAGACAAACGCCATCGGGACAAAAAAGATAAAAACAAGAACATAAACAAAAAATACAGACACGGACAGTAGCAAAAACATAGAGAGGGTTTCCAACTTCCGGCTGCTCTTCAGGGTCCCACTTATTCCGGACATGAAGAGCTGGCGTACGGAAGTAGACTTTGTTCACAACTGGGTGAACACAACATGCTAGTAGCAACATAAATCACACCATATACGATCATTTCCTCCCATTCTTATTTAGTATTTTGACACAGAAGAATTAGATCTTACATTTCATTATGTATATTTCCCTATAATAAACATATTTTACATAGGTTCAGTTTAATCTTTAAAAAAACAAAAATGGCAGTTAATATATTTTGATAGTGTATATGTTCAGTATTGTTATAAACCTATTGAACTTTTTTATAATTCTATGTAAATATCCAAATTCCTTATGTATTAAAACTTTAATTAACATGTGCCATCCATAAAAATTAATTGATTTCGTATTGGTTTATTGTTCAACTTTATTAATGCTCATATTTGTTAATACTATAACATATATCTATTTACAACAGACATTGAAACTATAATGATTTATTTGATCTTACTTGGGATTATTTTTTCACGCGTTAACTTTTTGCGTTCCACTGGCCTATATTGATATCGATCGACCTTATCGATTTTGTTTCTAATCGATTGCCCACGTTTTACGTGTCTCGTCTTACCCTTGACTCTAACTCATTCTATTACCAACTGTATACCTCTATACATTGGCGCTTTTGGTACATATTCTACAGAAGCATTGGAGCCTTCATAGTGCGTCAAGTTATTTATTTTAGGGTTCAGTTCACCTCATTTGCATACGGAAGAGTCAAATGATGAGGGCTTACTCTATCTATGTGACAACCGACCACAGATGAATGTCCCGAAACCTTGATTTCCTACATTTTTCCAATTAAAACCTCACATCTACGTCTCTCTTGGAGCTTCGGCGTGGAATTGGCGAGTCACCTTTGAGTTTCAATTTCTATATAAATTATATATATATATATAAGTTACAGTATTTCAGTCTTCAAGCTTTTCTCGTTTCCAGTCAAATTGATTTTTCCTGCATATTATTTTAGTTGAAATTATTTCTAGTTTTTCTCACTACCAAAACAATTATTTTCATTTTCAAATATTTGTGCATTTTTAATTTGACGGAACAGTACAAATTCAAGTGAGGGTTCAATCATATTTTAACAGATTGCCCCACCAAAGCTTTATTAAACAGTCCTACCTGTGTAAGTATTATCATTAGGTACTTGGATAGATAAATAATAAATAAAGTACATAAAATAAAGAACCCCCGGGAGGGTTGGGTAGTATTTCTTTCTGGTGGATTAGTGTTGGGACGAAACACATGTCATGGTCTTGCCAATATTCGGTGGAGTCGTATACTATTCATACGTCATTAGAATCTTGACTCAAAGAATGAAGTTCTCAAAAATGATTTTATATAAATATAAGCTTAAAAATTTACTTCAGTATTCCAATCTGCTGTTGAATTATTCTAATATCAAAGAAAAAATGTTAAAATTATGACTTTTAATAATCTAAAACATCATAGATTTTTTTTAATCGGGTATTTAATTTTTTTCTTTTTAGACCCGTGAAATAAACAAAATTAAACGATATTAATTCGGGTCTAATATTAATTCTTTAATCATCCTTTTCACTTTCACCGCTGAAACTCAATCGGGCAGTAAAATATACTATTCAGCTACGCCGGGTAGGGTATAATAATAAACAAATAATAAAAAAAAAAAAAAAATTATCGATATGTTTAAATGGGATTTTATACATGTAATATTGCAGCAATTTTGCTGTTGATCCATCTCTTCACTTAGAATTTTCAAGTAAGCTCAATTAGCTATTGGCCATTATTATTTTTAATGTTTATGTTTTTTTTTAATTGTTCGTATATACCCGCTATGAGTTACCACGAAAACAAGTTTTAGTTTTCACTATATAGACGAGGCTTCAGTTAGTCTTTTGTCAACTGTTTTGTGTGATACACGTTACGTTAAACTGTTTTTTTTAACCTCTGAAATGGAGATTCAAAAAGTACATATTCGTCATGTAATGCTTTAGGAATTTGAGCAAGGCAATAGTGCTAGGGTGACAGCTGAAAAAATATGCAGTGTATATGGTGAAGGACTAATAACTGATCGGGCAGTTAGAAATCGGTTTATAAAATTCCGTTCTAGGGATACGGCCTTAAAAGACGAAACGAGGGCGTACTTCCGACTTTGATGACAACCTTTTAAAGGCAATATTGGAGCAAAATGCACCTCAATCAACAAGAGGTATAGCAGAAAGGTTGAATACATCACAATCAACTGTTAACCGCCACCTGGAGAAATTAAGGAAAGTCAGCAAGTTAGGAGTGTGGGTACCTCACAATCTCAGTGAACGGAATAAAGAAGATCGCATGTCAATCAAGTCTGCTCTCACGGGTAAAAATTGAGCCTTTTTTAAACAGGATTGTAACAGGCGATGAAAAATGGGTTACCTATGACAATATAGTCCGCAAAAGACAGTGGCTTGATAAGGATCAACCACCCCTACCAGATCCGAAAGCAAACATCCATGGCAAAAAACTTTTATTGTGGGATTGTCAAAGAATAATTCACCACGAGTTTTTGAAGTCAAATTTAACGATTACTGCGGGTAGATACGTTCAGGAGTTGCAAAGAGTACGAGAGAAACTCCATAAAAAGCGTCCTGAACTCGTCAAAATTAATATAATTTTGGTATTTAATGAGAGCAAAATAAATGTCTGATAAAAAAACGGAAGTTACTTATAACTCGACCTAAATAGATATGAAATTAATCAAATAAAAATATTAATTTTAATGGATCAATCGATTTAGCTTTATAATATTTGTGTATTTTTTACAACTTTTTTTTTTGGTCTTATAGATCTTTCAAAAACGTACGGTAGCTGGTTTATAATAACGGCGGCTTGGATAAAATCCATTATTCATAGAGCGATCGCACCTTCCGGTGGATTTTTAAGTGGCCAGTTTCCCGCTATAGATACTGTGAGCCGTTACTATGCAAGCAAGAACAAGTTGATAGGTTATAAAGTCACCCTCGGTAGACTCTCACTACCTTCCTGATTCCACCCGCCTCCTTTAGGCATACCCCACCCTATATCCTTCTCATACATCCTTCAAATGGGGGACTCCCCTTAGTGAAAGCCACTCATTAGCCCAAAATAATTTTCCCACATCCTATTTTATAAGTTTGAGAGCTAAGGGCACGTCCACATAGGTGAAAGTGAAACTCACAAGCAAGAATATAAATACTTGTCTTATTCTCTTCGTTTAGCTAACCCCCCTAATTACCTGTACCTTACAGCCTAGGGCTCAAAGACTGAAGAAACTTCAAAGAAACGTTCTCTCATGTTCTGTATGCCCTTTGCACTGGCCACTCCTTCTAAGTGATCCGGCCGATGTTTTCCAGGGCGGCACCTGGATCATTTGTCTGGAGTTTTTTTGGCCGAACCATTTAAGAATGCTCCATCATTTGTTAGGTCCTCAACGGGTTTCGTAAATAATTATTTGAAGTTGTTACTGGAACTGTTCTAGATATTCTAACACAAAGCCGCAACGGAGAGAAAAATTCTGAACGATGTGAGATCATTTAATAAGGAAAGTATTAAATGAATAATAGGGGAGCTAGAACAATGTTTCTTCAGAACGTATTAGTTCTTAATAAACCACTAAAATGAAAAGTAATTACCGCAAGCGATAATAGATAAATAAATATGGAGTTTTCTTTAATAAAGAGAGTGTTGAACCATTGCAATGGAAAAGACTGACATTTTTCTTATAATGAAAAAGTTACTTGTTTTAGCTCAGAAACGTAATAAATGAAATTTCATTTTTTGGGGAGTATATTAAAGCATCGTTAAGCCAATTTTTAGTATCAAGAATGATAAAATTTTGTAATGACATTTTATATTTTAGGATGACCCCCTAGCTTGTCTAAAATTTAGAAAAAAGAACGTTCCTATAAAAACCCATTTAAATTTTTTTCTGTAAATTATTTTCATTCTCTCAATAAAATACTAATTAATGAAAAACGAATTTCAATATTGTTGATTTTTATACGCTTTTAAACATCCACTCCATGACACAAATGTACTTGATTCGACTATCCAGGCGAGGGCGACAAATGATCGACCCACCCGATGTCCTTTTTATGCTGAATTGTTTTCAAGTGCAGGGTCCATCGCAGTCGCCGTCGAATGACATGCCAAGAAACATGTTCGGTCTCGAATATTCAGGGCGAACATATTATTAATACTCAGTAGAAAATAGGGAGAAATATTCCACTGTTCTATAATTCTAAGATAGCAACTAATCATTTTCAGTTTTTAGAAGTCTGGTCGCTCTTCCTCCGAATATAAAATGAAACTGATCTAACAAGAACGTAAAGAACAATTTTTAGGTGAGCTCCTGTAACGAGTTGAAAACCTAACCCCCTAACTAACCCAGTGTTTAACACTACCACTCTACCACCCCTCTCGCATCGATGGCAACAGACTGTCGGGAAAAACTAGGTTAAGAATTAGTATGTAACTTAGTTTTAAGTTTGATCAAAAAAGTGAGCCCCATCACCTTTATTAGAGCCAGTTCAGTTCAGTCAAGTATAATATGTATCATTGTACTTGTTTATTCCATAACATAAATTTTATAAAATAACAAAACCTGTATATAATGCGACGCTGCAGGAAATACAAAAATAATTTGTGAATAGATTCGCCTGAGGATCTATGATTGCATATAATTATCTGTAAATTTAAAGGAAGTTTAAAGAATTTTGAAAATTTGAAGAAGAAAAAAAAGAGCTCTTGTATTCCGTGTAATTTAATTTCCCCCATTGCTCTTTTCAAATTTTGAGAGCTTTGGAAAGAAAAAAAAATAGCTCATGTATCAAATTTACTTTAAGTTTGTATAGCACTAAATATATTTTTCAAGTCTAGTTTTAGCATCCAAATAATGAGGTCTTCACTTAGTTCATGAATGCATTTGCATATATTTCTTTTATAAAAAATTATTTTTACCGAAGAAACCCAAGGAAAAAACAAAACAAAAAAAACTTTTGCATTATTTCTTATTCTGTGATAGTAGAAAATGAATTTTAAAAATGAACTATTTTTGAGGAAATGATCTTATTCTATAAATACTCATTTAGCTATGGCAAATGTCATTAACTGCTAAGATAGTACAACACTTATGACATTCACGAAAGGGCTATATCACCTTTTTATTCAAAAATCGAGGCATGCGAACCCAGTTGTGAACAAGACAGCAAAACGAAATTCGAGAGGGAGTCCATCGTCCCTTTTTATGTCTCTCCTCTCTTTTGTTTTTGGTGCATTTTTATTTTTGTTATGTTCCCTCTTTTTTTTTTTTTAATATTGGACCTTTTTTTTTTTTATTCTTGTCACCTTGAACCCATCATACGTCCAACTCCCCAACTTCAATACACAGGTCTGAACGTCGTATGGGAAATACTCGACGTCTATGGAGCAGGAAGACTTATAGACGGCCGGAGGCTGCCATACGACCAGTCCGTTGTAGTAGACCGTGGCTTTGGTCATCAAGGTGACTTCGTAGTTCCCGTCAGCGCTGAAACACAGATGGACTGAGCATGGGGTGGCAGGATTGTGGGTGGGTGTGGCATGGAATGGTGGGTGGCACGGGATGGTGGGTGTGTGGGTTATTCTGGAAGTTCGAGCTAGGGATGGCTAGGTTCAGAAAACAAAGTGGGTAAAGGAAAAAAAAAAATAAAAATTGCGATGTTCAAAGACTTAATTACTACTAATGCATAAACCTCTACTGGAAACCTTCTCAAATTTAAAATATCAAAATTACGCTACACGACAACAAGTACCACTGGTAATGCGCGTTCCCATCATAGTTTCAACGATAATTTTCAAAACGCGTTCCATGTTTCCTATCATCCTAGTAATCTATTTACTTTACCTTTCATGTTCTTTTCTTCTTTTTCCAGTAATGAGTCATAACTGTTTACTGCCAGCAAGGACCAGGAAGAATGATATTAAAATCAAACATGGAAAATTCGGGTTCGGTAAGCTTCCTCAAATTCGTATTGCAAATATGCATAATTGCAGTTCTAATCAAAAATAAGAAGTTTTTATTGCCAACAATAGGGAACATGTATTTAATATTTTCCAGGCAATTTCATTATTTTTTTTTATATCGACGTTTTAGCAATTTTTTTGATTTAAAAAAAAATAAAATGAAGGTAGTATTTTTGTTCAAAAATAATGAGTAGTATTTTGACTATGATTTCATAAGTATCTCTCTATGTAATGTTATTTCTCTTTCTACTTACTTAATTTAAGTATTCGGCTTAAATCGTTCCGTGTTAGTCGTGAGGCGCTGCTCGAATCAATTCCACCGTAAATACTTTATTAATGATATATATAATGTGTTATTATTTATAGTCGAACAGTTTTTAATTTCCCTTTTTTATAGGTGTCGTCTTGGAAGATTTTGATTATTAAGTAAAGGGGAAACAGAGAGAGAGATCATATTTCAGTTAAGAAGTCACCTGTTGCCGGTAAGACAACTTCAGTATAACACTCAAGAAAGTTCTTTTAATAACCTAATTAATGCAAAAGCTAATCGATACTCTAGCACTCTTTAGTTTATTAGACCAATTAATTTCTACGGATCCATTTAAATATAATTACTTATAATCATAATTTTTTTTTATATATATAAGTGGCAAAAATTTCAAAAAAGTCTTTAATCCATGCGCCATCGCAAATGTCGTGCCGACATATTTAACTCCAGAAATTTCTTTTCAGTTGATACAAGCGCCAAAAGATGGAGCTATCTTTTAAATGATCAAAGTTTAAATTTTAGTACTTTTGGATTATTGAACTTTTATTATTATTGCCATTATTACAGTTGCTGCTTTAAATAATTTAATTTTAGCTCCCTGATTCAGAGTGGAACTAAAAGTTATTATAATTGCACACGGCTTTTAGAAACTGGAACTAAATTAAAAATGTAATCAAGGCTAGACAGGCAAAAAAAAAAGAAGATAAAAGCGAGAGGATTTTGCCTCGTCATACATTTTTTCTCTCTCTCTCTTGTTTAGCAAAAGCCCTCCCATCAAAGAGAGCCCTTTCACAATAACGTTGTCCCTGCACTATGAACCACGCTCATTTTGATGTTATATATTCTTCGTCACTTGAGCTTCTCCGCGACTTGTCACTTTTTTGAGACCCAGAATCGTGGAAATAACCCCCTGTCAAACAATTCACTTTGCTCTATAAAATATCTCTATAATTAGTGTAGCCTTTGACTGTCGTATAATAATTTTCTTATATAACATTATAGAATAACGTTGAAAATCCAGCCTCGTTTGTCTTACGTTGAGTTATCGGGAATGCAATGAATGTCGATATCAAATTATGATTTCTCGTAAGTGAAGGACACATTGAGAAGTTAAAAAAAATTAAAGATATTTCATGACTTATTCGCACCAACTGTACAAATAATTTATATAATTTGTTCTGCAATTAGTTTATTTTTTAAAAGGTGTTATGATAACTTGACATTAGACCTTCTTCATTTTATTTGACTATGATTTTTTTTTTAAATCAAGTTGAATTCATGTCTATCTGGTGTCACTATTTGACTTGGGTTTCTGTCGAGTTATACCCCTCTCGTCAGTTCATTGCGCTTCGTAGACCCTCTATACGTGACCACACTGTCTATCGACGGTTGCAGCGGACGTCGGCATGGACTTGAGATAAGTATCAATCAAGTTGGGAAGCAAGTCTCACATCTTCCATTGAAAGTAGGAGAAGAAAAGATAGCACCACGGGTATAGGGTAGGGATGATAGCAGAACACATCAAGCATTCCATAAAAAAAAATCTGGCAAGAAATCGAAAACCACAGAGTTGAAAATTTCATTTTAATTTGTATTATCTTTCCTTTTTCCTGTAAATATTATTTTTGTACCAATCCTCGGAATCAAACTGTCTTTGGCTTTAACTAGTTAATAGGTTGGCAAGAAAGTAATTTCAGTTTTTTAGTGTGGAATAAAACTCGCGGTGGAAACCAAATATCGAGCTTCTTAACAAGTCCAAGACGTCTTATATGATTTTCAATTGTTGTGGGTGATATATTTAACTGTTTTGCAATCTCTCGCACAGTTATATGACGATTCGATTCAATTATGGCTTTCATTTTGTCATCATCAACTTCAAAAGGCCGACCAGAACGTTGCTCATCATCATATAAACCAATTCTGACACCTGCGTTTTGTTAAACCATCAACGCCATAAACTTCACATATCTCTTTGTGAGTCTTAACCGATTTCTTGCCTTTATGAAAATAAAAAAGTAAAATATGTCTAAAATGCTTATTTTTGCACTCCATGTCAAAACTGAGCGTAAACTGACAGTTGTAAACCTAATTACACGGAATTTGTTTCCATAGCGACCTAACGTTATCGACTACCAAATCTCAAAAGAAAAAAAACTGGTGCAAACCAAAATCACTTTCTTGCCAACCTTTGATACCTTGATCGTTGAATTTTAATTTCACCGGGTATGCTATCCTTCACGACCAAACGGTGTTGAAGGCTGGGTATAACTGCGACGCCTGGGTTATCTGCACCCATCGTCGGCAATGATTCAGGAATCTTCACGCTCGCCCAGCTTTGATCAATAGGTTTCAATGTCCGGTTGCCACCGAATGATCCACCTCCTCGTTATAGGTTTATCTCGCAGTATAATACTAGACTAAGCCAACAGTATGTGATATTTTTTTTATACATTAATACTAGTCTTCATACATTACCACTAGTATTCATACATTACCACTAATCTTCATACATTTCATGAAGAGCATGGATACTTGGCCGTGATTGCTCATATCTAATTGAAGGTCATCTCTGCTACGGACTCCTTCGTCCTACTAGACGCATTATTCGTATTTTAAATGATAAAATGGTGCATTATCATCAATTTTCATGACTTTAAACTTCTTATTTTGTCTCTTGTTAATCTATTTCTTGAAGCATGTCTCTTCGTCGGCCTCCACTGGCTCGTATCCGGTGACGCGACTGACGGAGGAGCGTACAGGACTTCCTAAGACTCCGCTTCCTCTTTCCCACGCGAGGGAGGTGACAACCATGTGGACTTGGGAGGTCTCTGGGCTGTTTGTAAATACTGTATGAATGTGCGAGTGAATGAAAATTGTAAAAATCTGGCATGAATGAGAACATTTACCACAATTACTTATTGCCTTATAAGTTAGATGGTAAATTTAGTATAATAAAGAAGTTTTCAATCATTCAAATTGTCCTTAATTATCAATCAATCAAGTTCACTGATTAGTACATGTGAACATGAACAAATTAAAAAAAACAACTTAATAAGCAAAGAAATAAAAAGGATTTACAATGGAGAGAAAACATAATATATTAAAATTCCAGTGTGAATGAGTGTTTAAACTAACCCTTTCGTCTCAACGTACAGTATGCATGCAGCTCTATACTAGTGTTGAGGTGTTCGATCCCTGTCTTCGAATGACCTCCAACGTCATTCACTTGTCTCATAGATCAAATTCATCGCGTTTCACAAAGCTTCGAATTTCAAATAGACATCTATTATAATTGTATAGTTATTTAGAATTCATTTTGTTAATCCAGGATATAAATATATATGCTTCATTTATCACAATTACTTATTGCCCGATGAGGCAGACTGTAATTTTATCATAATAAAGTTGTTTTATCAGTTTTAAAACATGTAATAACCTAATTAGACTAATTTCCGAACTGAGCACTCAAGTGACAGCCATTAGTGAATGACAAGTAGTGAAGATGGATTAGGGCTTAGGTTGGTTTTTTTTTATAATTTAAATTAGGGTTAAATTTCATGGTACCCAATGCTACCATGGCCTTCATTCATGTTTAGACCAAATTAACGCCTTTTCGACCTCAAAACTATTTTAACAAGTGAGTAATATTGTTTGTTTTTGATACATTACAAAACTCTTCGTCGAAGACTCTAATATTTGGTTTCCATGCAGATAAGAGATACAAAAAAATTGCCTGATAGAATTGCTTAAGTATACTGGTCAAATATCTACCTTTGGAATCAGGTTTTTCGTCTAGTGACTGTTAAAAAACTAAATCCTCCAGGCTTAGTGGAGCACCGGAAATTTGTTGCCTTGTCGATCTTTTTTTAAAAAACACTTTTAGGTGGCCTCTTCAGTTATGTCATTGTTAGCTTTCTTCATTGATTTTTTGCTTTCATTCCACTCTTTAATCTCAAAAACGGAAGCTAATCTTAATAATTCACACCGGATCTATAGTGTTCGTCGACTATACCATGAGAGAATCGTGACCAAATATATGGATTGTAGTGAAATAGAACGGAAGCAAGATATATGCTATCGATTGGAATGGAAATATTAATTAGGCCGTACTGGGTCACCAACCGTTCCTCACTCTGCCCAACATATTGTGCAGCCTCAGTTGAATGTTGGGTTACTTATACTTTTAACAATTACAACTATTTTGTGTCAATAAAGCAGCAGTGAAGGCGACCGCATTGCGTTTTCTGGGCTCAAATCCTGGACGTGAAGTTAATTTTTCTTTCACTTCTAGTTCCTTAAGTTAGAAATGAGAGGATACCAGCTTTAGTCTAATCGTATTTTAAATTGAGATAACGACTAATACAAAAAGGAAATTGTAAAAACTGTTCGAATAGCAATCGTTTTTTGACAAATACGTTCTATCTTATGTCAAACCAGTAATGCTTATTAAACTAAAAAAATATCATAATTTGTCAAGTAGCTCAACTGAGAATAATTTTATTTATTTTTTTACAAATAATCAAAGCAACCAGATTTATAGAAATATTTTACCACAGTAATTTGGAAATCCTTATTTTAAACAACCCTACTTCAAACCATCCACTAATACATTACCCTAGCCTATTTAAGGGCCCCCTTAACTTGTAACTGTGGTTTACTGTTGCCTGATCCCCCCCCCCCGAGTATTGCACATTCTTCTTTTCAATAAAAGAAGTTGAACAACGCCTAGAGTTGCTATATAACGAATTTCCCTTAACGCATTGATACCGCAATAAAAGCAAATAGGGAGAAAAAAAAAAGGGAAATTTTGGTTTCAAGGGTAATTGGGATCATTATAGGGCCAAGATAAACACTTCAAAAGTAATAACCTGGTAATTTCCATTCATATTCATATTCTAGTACTTAAATTCTGGGTTGTAGGATTTCGGGTTGTGGGGGGGACCTACCTTGAAGCCGTCGTATGTCCAGCTACCAAACTTAAGGACGCAGGTCTGTTCGTCGAAGGGGAAGTATTCGACGTCGATCTCACAGGAAGACTTGTAGATGGCCGGTGGCTTCCACTCGACGAGGCCCTGGTGGTAGATGGTAGCCTTGGTGGCCAGTGTCACTTCGAAGTTACCGTCGGCGCTGGAAAATGGAACGGAAACACAAAGACGGTGCGGGGTGGGATGTTAAAGATTCGGGTAGTGAGATGTGGGAGGAACAAGTGAGGAGATGAAAGGTCTCATTGCATCCCTGAGCACTTCTCAGCTGGGGCGAATCCACAAGCACGCACACACACAGGCACACTGCTCACTTCTAACCAGGGAAATAGCTTTCAACAATAATCTACAATGTTTTAGGCATATTTTCAGTTATAGAGAAAGAAGTTATTTTCAGTTAAAAGAGAAATCTCTTGAAGAGACTTGCCCGTTTAACGCTTCCTGTTATAATCCATTGAATTTTCGAGGTGGTTACACAGTCTGCTTTAATAACCATTTTTCTTTGAATGTAAGACGTGATGCAACCTCTTTGAAAATTGACTGCGTTATATATTAAAAATGAAGAACATTCTCCAGAAGTAGCAAGCCACGCTATAGTGGCTCTTAGTAAACTAGCCAAGCGTGTAAGTTATTCCCGGTTTAAGCCCTTATTTGTCCCTGCGTGGAAATTCACCGTTTTACAGTTTAAATCTAACGCCTCCGTTCACTAGAGCTTAGGACAAAAAGATCGCCTATTTTGATGGGTCTTTTACTTTCCCATAATGCCTATCATATACCTCTCATAATCATTATAAAGTAATTGCCTATTGTGAAATTAATTTAACAAAGCATCAAAATGACGTTAAACCAGAGTTTAAAATGTAATCAACATCACAGAGTAATTAGAGTGATGAAATATAATGACTTCGCAGGCAGAAATGTCTGCTGTAGAGTACCCCAGATTCAAGTGTAAGTGAGAGTAATTAATATTAAATGCAAAGAACGAGATTAGTCAAACCCGGAACATTGAAGTTATTCTCGACATTGAATTAAATATTTCAAGCCCTACTAAGTTAGTTCCAACGCCCCTCAGTGTGTCGTATGTACTGTTGTCCTGAATCAACAACCTTGGTTAGAAGTTCATACACATTGAATAAAAATAAAATACTTACACGATAACCTGCACAATTTTTTTTAAACAATAGTTTATTCATACACATGTACAGTAATTGCGTAGATTTACAAAAAAAAAAATAATTTGTCAGAAGTTATATCAAATATACAATTCACATTTAAAATTTTAAAAATGTCATACAATAGATATGATGTGTATCAAGAAGTTTATAAAATAAAATCAATAAAATCTAAAACACAAAATATATATATATATATAGTATATTTAAAAAATTTAAACAATGGAGATTAAAGGGGAAATAAAAAACATGAAGCAAGAAAACAGATGACAAAAATAGGTATATGTAATAACAAGAAATTGTGCAAGCAAGCATTTAATATAAACTTTTATTATTTTAAGGAAATACATGCATCATTAAAATATGCCAAGAAAAATTAATGTATGTATAAATGTTAATAGAATCCTCAGCTCTTTGCTTTTGAATATTATTTTCATTTTTTTATTTCATATAAAGTATTGATTTAGTAAAAATAATTATAATCCCCTAGAATATAACTTTTGAGCTCGAAAGGATAAAATATACTTAGGAATAGTGTGTGTCTTTTTAGTAACAAAATAGCAAAAGTGCGACACAGGCCTTTCCGGCTTTCGCACTTGCTAACTTCACCCAGCCTGTCGCTTCGTATCAAACTGATGACCTATAAATGTGTCCTCCAGCCAGCTCTGCTGTACGCTGCCCCGCTATTTACCCACTTGACTGACGCTACAGCCACAAGTCTCCAACATTTCC
The DNA here is from genome assembly GCA_930367205.1 of Acanthosoma haemorrhoidale. Taxonomy (NCBI): domain Eukaryota; kingdom Metazoa; phylum Arthropoda; class Insecta; order Hemiptera; family Acanthosomatidae; genus Acanthosoma; species Acanthosoma haemorrhoidale. The sequence goes on along the minus strand of OV884011.1, from coordinate 162,627,247 downwards.
AGAATGAGATCATGCGAAAAGTGGTCCGACATACCTCTCTCGGGAGGTCAAAGAACGCTGACCTGCATCCGTCGCTTGGGGTGTTGAGGTGGGGTGGGTGAGTTCATCCGCCGGAGACACATTAAGTTTTTAGACTCGTTGCAGCACCTGACAAACCCAGTGTTTAACACTATGACCCCACCACCCCTCCCGCATCGATGGAAACAGACTGTCGGGGAAAAATTAGGTTAAGAATTAGTATGTAAGTTAGTTTTAAGGTTGATCAAAAAGGTGAGCCCCATCACCTTTATTAGCCAGTTTAGTCCAGTCACGTAGTATAATGTGTATCATTATACTTGTTTATTCATTATATAATTTTTATAAAATAACAAAACCTGTATATAATGTAGTAGACGCTACAGGAAATACAAAAATAATTTGTGAATAGATTCGCCTGAGGATCTATAATTGTATATAATTAATTATCTGTATAGTTAAAGGGGCTATAAACAAAAAAAAATAAATAATAAACTTTGCTGTCTAAACTCTATATGGGTTGCAAAAATGGCCCAATTGATTTTGAAGCTAAAGAGTGTCACAGAATTAACGCAAGATTTTATTAAAATAGAACAGTTTTTAGTATTTTTGTTATTTTTTTTATTGAATTATAAAGTAAATAGGATAGGGTTATTTATGGAATAACACATCGGGAAAATGGCCTCCACGACTTTGCTGGCACATACGCACTCTTTTTTCGAAATTTTCCATGACCATTTGGCATAAATGTGGTTGAATTTCCTTTTTTAATGCACGGTTGGATTTTGGATTGTTGAGATACACCTTGACTTCAAATAACCCCATAAAAAGAAATCTTGAGGTGTTAAATCACACGATCTAGGGGGCCAATTGTGATCACCGAAACGAGAGAGTACACGACCTGGAAATGTCTCAAGCAGTATTTGAATTGTTTCATAGGCTGTATGGCATGGGGCACCATCTTGTTCAAACCACATATTGACCACATCAATATCATCCAATTTCGGCACAAAGAACTGTGTTTACGACGCCGAATTGATGTTCCTGGGTTTTCAACAACACTCTCACGCACTGCTTCGACATTGACATTTGAATGGCTTGTTTTTGGACGACCAGTGTGTTGATTGTCTCCAACAGTCTCCCTAATTTTTTCAATTAATCTCTTCACAGTTGATGAAGTTGAACCACTATTCGGATGTCAGCTGTGAAATCGTTTTGTTAAGGGTTGCCCGCACTATACTGCACAAATGGCGGCAAACGCAAATCTTGTGTTAATTCTGGGACACCTTTTATATTCAACAGCACGATATACGCTGTGTATATTATACTTGGTAGTATAAAATAAAATATTTGAATTTAAGATAAAAAAAGCTGTTTAATTCTCCTGATATACAGAGAATATTGCCCCTTGAAAATATTTTGATTGTGCTCTGCTCCGTCGAGCAACAAACTAGTTGCAGAATACGATAGAAAAATCTGACCTGTGGTCCATCAGTCACCATCACTCGATGACATGGATTTTTTTTTCTGTTTGGTGTTGGTCATTTGTCCCTCACATTCAAGGCTTAATTTATTAGCAGGCAGTGCCTCACTGATTTATTGTTCGCTATAAAATATAGCTATAGCGAACCAGGCTCAAAACTTAATATTTTCAACAACACTGAGCCTCTAAAGCGTCCCGGAGCTTGGACAACTCAAATGTTTGCCGGTGCGTGGCCTGAGGCGAACGGTTCGTCAACATCACTGGCCTAAATCCTCCTCCCACAACTTGCACGTGGAATATTAATATTAGTAGAATGTTTAGTCCGATTCACCAATGCAACTCATTCAGCGCTTAAAAGCAACCTAGTATTATTTTAGAGGCATTTATTAATTATCCGCTTTACATACCCATTAATCAGATTAGTAGCAGAAAGTTGTGCTTGCACAATTTAAAGAGAACAAGTTCTTTAATTTTCACGTATATTTATCTATTCGTAAATAATTAACTTAATATAAATAATAATAATAATAAAACAACTTTATTATGATAGAATTACATTCTGCCTCATTGGGCAAAAACTAATTTGACAAATGTTCTCATGCTTACCATATTAACAATTCTTCACTCATTCGCTCATTCATACAGTATTTACAAATAGCATGCGAAAGAGGAAGCGGAGTCTTGGGAAGTTTCCCACGCTCCTCCGTCAGCCGCGTCACTGGATACGAGCCAGCGGAGGCTGACCAAGAGCCACATACGCTCAGGACATGCTTAAAGAAATTGGCCATTGCCAGGACTCCCACTGTCTTGTATTTATTATAGCAGGTCACGAGGCCACTGCCATTTTAGTCTCCGAGGAGGATTGTAAGGATGAGTGGCGCAGTGTAATGACTGTGCTAGGGGATTAGGGTGGTTGGATAGGTTGCTATGGAATTTTATGAACTTGGAAGGGATGAGTTCAAAAATGTAGGGTATATTACGATCGGTATGAAGGGTTTTGTTGCTGACGTAATAAAGGGCATTTACTATTGTTCTCAGGACTTTTGATTGAAAGGATTGGATACACTTGATGTTCGACATTTTTGCTGTCCCCCAGAGCTCTATTACGTATGTCCAGATTGGCTTAAGTATAGCTTTGTAAATTTGTAATTTATTTTCTATTGAGAGATGGGATGTTCTTTAGAAGTAGTCTGTACAGTTGTCCAAAGCGTCTGTTCTAGTCTTTTTAGCCTTGTGTGTGGATTCCAGAGCGAGATAGAAGCCTATGTAACGTACTAACTCGGATGCAGGGAGAGGAATGGAATGAAAAGAAACTAGTGGACAAGACTTGCGGTAGAGGGTGAAGGTAATGTAACTTTTATAAATAGTCATATGTTTTTTTAATAACAAGACTACTATCTTAACAGTTCAAAATGCGCACATTTATTTATTAATCTGAATATTATTTTATTATTAAATTTGATTGCTTGGTGTTGATAGTTTTCCCTTAAAAGTTGATTAACTATTTCTTTGCCTATACTACAGATTTAAATGCTAATTTGTTTACATATTACTGGCACAACGTATATCTATGCTATCAATGGGAGTTTTCTAAGGCCTAACAAAACATTTCTTTAATGAATTAAATATGATGATTCTCGATAAGTCATCGATGCTCGTACTCTAGTTGAAACACAAGAGAAGGAATCACTTTAAAAAAATCGTTTCACGAGTAATTGTAGAAAAATATTTTTAGAAAATCCCTATGAATTATTTTCGATTTTGACGTGGGCTCACGGTTATTGAGAAATTATGGGTCTGATATCGTCTCGGGAAGTTTGCTGCTTGCTGTGGGAAAGTTTCCCACTTTATCATATTCTCGACAAACACAAACTTTAACTTCGACACTTCATAGGCGAAATGGTCGACAACCGTGAAATTGATGTGAATGTTGACGTCTCAAATGGGTAAGCAACATTTTTTTTTATCGGTCATAAAAATTTGAAATATTAAAGGAGATTAGAAATTATATTTTTTAACACACTGCAGTCCTGAAATCCCATCCACACCGGGGTGTAGCATCCTATAACCTTCAAAAACACCTTGATGAGATAGAGTATTGGTGGAACCAATGGCAAATCAAAGTTATTGAAGCAAAATGTTCCAACATTACCTTCACCCTCTGCCGCAAGTCCTGGTATCAAGCGTATTCAATCCTTCCGATCAAAAGTCCTGAGAACAACAGTAAATGCCCCTTATTACGTCAGCAACAAAACCCTTCTTAACGATCTTAATATACCTTACATTCTCATTCGAGCAAAGTTCATGAAACTCCATAGTAACCTATACAGCCACTCTAATCCCCTTGATTTGCGCCACGCATCCCTACAATCCTCCTCGGAGACTAAAACGGCAGTAACCTGCTATGAATGCATGACAGTGGGAGTCCTGGAAATGGTCAGTTTCTCCAATCGTGTCCTGAGCGTGTGCGGCTTTCGCGGTCCTCGTCAACCTACACTGGCTCGTATCCAGTGTCAAGGCTGACGGAGAAGCGCGGGGGACTTCCTAAGACTCCGCTTCCTCTTTTGCATACGAGGGTGGTGACATCTGTGTGGACTTGGTAGGTCTCTGGGCTGTTTGTACATACTGATGAATGAGCGAGTGAATAAAAATTGGACATATGGTATGAATGAGGTCATTTATAACAATTACGTATTGCCCAATTAGGCAGATTATAATTATAGCACAATGAACTTGTTTAAGTATGAAAAAAAAATAAAACACAGATTGTAGTTTTATCACAATAAAGATTTACTTCGATAATGTCAAGCATTGATCAATAAGCAAATTAGTGATTAGTTCCTTACCCACCCCTATTTTGGAACACCTCGCCAAGTAGCCCATTCATCCCAAGCGTCTAATTTCATGACGACAGTTACAATATTGATATTCTATTAATTTTCAGCATATAAGTCGCTTTTATGGGAGTATCATCACAAACTTAGGACAAATCTCAACTGCACACCAAAAGTCCTGTAGATGGTGGCGGTAAATATAAATAGCTCCTTTGATGGAGGGAAGGGAGCGAGGTGGAAGTGGTAAGGGCTGAGATACTAGGGCCTCAAGCACCAAGCTATGCCCTGTGGGCTCTTTACCTTCGCTGCGCTCCTTTTACTTACCTGTGTCTCCATCCCCTGCTCAACTTTACTATCTGTATAACTCAGGGGTATACTAAAGGAAGCCTGCTCTACTACTGTACTTAGAGCGTGGTAGAGTCCACGCAACGGTAGGGAAATAAACACTTGTCACGAAACAGTACTTGATTTTGTAGTTGTCTACATGGACTACTACCGTACACGTTTTTAATTAAAACGAAATAAGGGTATTGCGGGAGGAAACATTAGCGAAAAAAAAACTAGGCCAGTTTCGCATATAACAGATGTCTGATTTTCTAGCACGCTTAGAAGCTAATTGAAATTCAAAACTATATTTCTTCCTAGAGACGAGCTTTCGAATATTTCCTCTAACCAAGATAGTTTAAATAATTAAGTAAATACTCCATATGAGTATTTTTGCAACAAGTCTTTAATAAATGTTCTAAAACCAAAGAGTATTTTTCTCATTGCACTGTTGGGTATAAAAATAAATAGGCATCTCCATTTCTCTACTCATCTTAGTAATAAACAAGAAAAAGTACGACACAGATCTTACCGGCTATCGCACTTGCTACTTCACCCAACCTGTCGCTTCGTCTCAAACTGATGATCTATAAATGTGTCCTCCGGCCAGCTCGGCTATACGGTGCCCCGCTAATTACCCACTTGACTGACAATACAGCCACAAGTCTCCAACATTTCCAGAATGAGATCATGCGAAAAGTGGTCCAACATACCTCTCTCGAGAGGTCAAAGAACGTTGACCTGCACCCGTTGCTTGGTGTGCCGTCGGTGGGTGAGTTCATCCGCCGGAGACACATCAAGTTTTTTGACTCGTTGCAGCACCTAACCAACCCAGTGTTTAACACTATGACCCCACCACCCCTCCCGCATCGATGGAAACAGACTGTCGGGGAAAAATTAGGTTATGAATTAGTGTGTAAGTTTGTTTTAAGTTTGATCAAAAAGGTGAGCCACATCACCTTTATTAGTAAGTTTAGTCCAGTCACGTATAATGTGTATCATTATACTTGTTTATTCCCTTATATAATTTTTATAAAATAACAAAACCTGTATATAATGTAGCGAAGCTACAGGAAATACAAAAATAATTTGTAAATAGATTTGCCTGAGGATCTGTAATTGTATAAATTGTCTGTAGATTTGGAGAGGGTATGAAAGAAAAAAACAAGGAGTATTTATTAGGAGCGGGTTTTAAAAACATTTTTTTTTTTTTTTCTTCATAGCCCCTTTAAATTTACAGACAATAGATCCTCAAGTGAATCCATTTACATTTACAATGTATTTCCTGTAGCATCACTACATTATATACAGGTTTTGTTATTTAAAAACATCTATCGATATTTCCTTTAATTTTGTCATGTTTTATTAGATTGATATGTAGGTACAATAAACTCAAATCTAATGTTTAAAATTAAACAAATTATAGGCCTTGACGGATGAATCTGTAATGCAGTCTCAATGAGTTCTATTTTCATAGAGCCCCAGCCTCAAAAACTTTCTTTTTTTTTTAACCAAAACAAAGTCGATAAAGATGTATAAATATAAAACCATACAAACACATTAAAACAAAACACCTAGATATTTAACCTCGTTTAGATAAATTATGTTTCTCACATCATTGCCGAAAGCAAAGAGAGTTAATAAAAGCTCGATAAACTGTCAAATCAGCCATCAAAAAAAATTTTAAAAGTTTTTGATACAGCATAAATTTGATTGAGCATACAGGATTCTAATAAAATGTATTAGCTACTCTTCTTACCTCAATTGGTTCTGTCAACAGCTAACGAATGTGACATTCCCCCGACTTGGTCATAAGACTTTATTAACGATCAGCTGCTTGTCTCGTAAAAACTGTACATCTAGGAAAAACAACAACATAATTTATGAAGAGTCTAAAGAAGCAACGAAGGTATTTGGGTAGATTGAAACGGGAACAGCTACGCCTACTCATCGGAATCCTGGATACTCAATGCCAAACAAAAAGGATGGAAACACGGTCCTGGCAAAAAACAGTCAAACCCGGAGGGAGTACCTTGGAAACACAAAACTTAGTTTGGAAACCTACTTCTAAGGACTGAGGTGGGTTTGTCTGGAAAACCTACCTGAGAAGAGTGGAGGGAACCCATACGACCCATTAGCACGAAGGAGCGTTTCAAAAGAGAGGCTTTTAATTTCAAGATAGGAGTTAACACCGGACTTATGGTCCAAGACAAACATACTATATAAACACAATCCTCGAAATGACAAAAGTGAAGAAAGATACTCGAATATAATGATGATTTAAATATTTTTCATTAAAATCTGTAAGGATGAGTGGTGCAGTGTAATGACTGTGCTAGGGGATTAGGGTGGTTGGGCTGGCTACTATGGAATTTTATATGAACTTGGAAGGGATGAGTTCAAGAATGTAAGGTATATTAAGATCGTTATGAAGGGTTTTGTTGCTGACGTAATAAAGGGCATTTACTATTGTTCTCAGGACTTTAGATTGAAAGGATTGGATACGCTTGAAGTTAGACTTTTTTGCTGTCCCCCACAGCTCTATTCCGCATGTCCAGATTGGCTGAAGTATAACTTTGTAGATTAGTAATTTATTTTCTATTAAGAGATGGGATTTCCTTCGAAGTATTCTGTACAGTTGTCCAAACCGTCTGTTTAGTTAGGTTTTTTATATTGACGTCTGAGTGGATGTGGATAGAATGACTTTTGTTTTGTTTCTGTATAGAGTCCTGAAGGATTTGTTTTTCTCATAAAAGCCTAATTAAAGTAAGTTGGTTGGTAGTAAAAAAAAGCGAATAAAATTTCATCTTGTTTGAGTGTATATTATACTTAGTAAACGCTAATATTATACTTTAAGTTTTTGTAACGATTTGTTTATTCTAAAGGTTCTAGTCCTAGTTTAATTCACATAAATATTTAAAATTTCGCTTAAAAAAAAAATTACCATTGTCATTTACTAACTTTCAGCGCCTTTGAACTTGGTGACCTCACGTTAATATTCACAGCTGATAATAAATTTTTCCATAGAACACCTTTCCGACTGTCTTATCAACCTTTCTCTTCACAGATTAGCCGTTCTGACTTTTCAATTATTACTTATAAGCTCTTTTAAGAGAAGCTTTCGTTTTAACTCGGGCCCGAGAAGAGTTCAAGTTATGAGTTCAGTTTTTATGAAGTAAGATTATATCTGTTTTTTGCTTGGAGGGGAGGGGGCGAGGTCTAGAAATCTCCAGGGACTTATAAATCTTTGCAGAGATTAAGCGCGTTATCTCTGATAACCCGAGAGGGGATATTTCCCCCCCCCCTTTTTTTGGTAAAAGAAGAAATTATATGAGGGAGAAGGAAGGACAGCAGCAATTGGAGATGGCCCTGGGAGATGGCTTGAAATTAAGGGAAGTGGAAGAAATGAAATCAAACTGTCATCAAGGGCTGCGAGGGTCAGAATCACTGATGAGGGCCCGGGTCAACTTCTACCACTGATGATCATTTCTGAGATTTTATCGACCCAGCTTGCCTAAAGATATAAATAATATTATATATATAGTAGTTTATAGTGTTATACACAAATCAGTGTTGGCGTATGTTTGCTCAAGCGTCAAATAAACCATCTGTTTGCAGTCCGGACAATAAACAGTTGAACATACAAAAAATAAACAAAATTAAGAGTCTGTTTATTATTTTTTGAGCCTTTCGCGTTAACATGTCGTCATGAAGGACAGCATATTATTCTGTTTATGAATCGCGTCGGTAAAACCGAAAACCTTTGTAGTGTGCCCAGTCAGGTTATTAAAAATTTCACTGTGGTAAATGATGGTGCAGAGTCCCCATACACAGAATCCAACTCATCTTTGATTTGCGTAGGCGTATTGCCTTTCAAAAACAAATATTTAATGACAGCTCGATACTCGATTTTGTCCCTTTTCATAAAAACACTCACATCGGCTCACTCAAACGACTGTTACACAACAAATGCGCGTCCAAAATGGCTGAAACTTTGGTGAGTAACTGTCAACAGATGAACAGCGAAATTCACTAGCTTTTAAAATAGTCTTGTTTGTCATTAGTTGGAAAATACAATTAAAGTTATATTGTTGCGTAATATCCCGTACAGTAGTAGGCCTTGCGGCAGCTCGTACATAACCAATATAGACTACTAACAGGATACAGCTAATAAACCTATGAGTACAGTTACAGCAATTATTGTGTCAACGAATTTAGAGTCAATAATAAGATATTTCGTCTGCGAACATATTTGCCAAGATAAAAAAAAATCAGAGCAAGGGTTCATCTCCCATCTTCGATACAACGTTCGAAATGCAAAATCCTATAAAATATTTTTTATAATTTTGCACTAAAACAGATCTGTTCTGGGATTTTCTCTCAGGATTTTATTTAATTAATTAGACGAACGAATTATTATATACACCCTGAATTACATTCAAACTTCTTTATTGTGATAAATGTTCTCATGCATGCCATATTTACAATTTTCATTCACTCGCTCAATAATACAGTATCTATAAACAGCCCAGAGACCTCCCAAATCCAGATGATTGTCACCTCTCTCGCTTGCGAAAGAGGAAGTGGAGTCTTTGGGCGAAGTAGGATGAATGTAATCGAATAAAATGCTGCAAAAATGTCTTAATGACCGGATCTATATTCATAGCAATGACTGTGCCATCATCACGGGCGGATTAATATCAGAAAAAGCGAATCTGAAAAGTGACTGGTACTCGACATACTACAGCAAACTACAATAAGTCGAATTTAGAGAAGAAGAAATTCTACTAACTAGAAAAAGATTGGACGCGCTCAGCTGACGTATGGCGTAATATTGCAAAATCTTGATTGTGATAAAATTACAATCTGACTTACTGAGCAATAAGCTATTGTGATAAATGTTCGCATTCATACCATATTTACAATTCTCCATTCACTCCTTCGTTCATACAGTATTTACAGCCTAGAGATCTCTCAAATCCACATGGTTGTCACCTCTCTCATATGTGAAAGAGAAAGCGGAGTTTTGGGAAGTCGTCCACCCTTCTCCCTCACTGAACACGATTCAGTTAAACCTGACAAGAGCGTGAGAGCCACAGACGCTCAGGACATGATTGGAGAAACTGGCTATTGTCAGGACTCCCACTGTCACGAGGCAACTGCCACTTTGAACTGCGTGGAGGATTAGAGGGGTGCTTGGCGCAGTGCAATGACTGTGCTGGGAGTACTAGGTTGGATGCGTTGCTATGGACTTTCATGAACTTGGAACGGATGAGTTCAAGAATGTAGTGTGTATTAAGATCGTTATGAAAGGTTCTGTTGCTGACATAATAAGGGGCATTTACTATTGCTCTCAGGACTTTTGATTGAAAGGATTGGATACGCTTGATGACTTTTTTGGTATCCCCCATAGCTCTATTCCGTATGTCCAGATTGGCTTAAGTATAACTTTGTAGATTAGTAATTTATTTTCTGCCAGTAACGTATTTTTAGCAGGTCACGAGAGTAATATGAAATTAAAGAATAATAAAAAACAGAATAACTGCAAATATATTCAAAAAGTTCTCTAGTACGATAGAGCGTGAACAACAAACGTTTTTTATAACAATAAACTCATATGCCAACGCAATCCCAACATGTGATATGTGCGTTTATGGCATCTTTGTTGTGGTTTGTTGTTTAACGAAATGAAAAGTTCCGAAGTTGAAATTGGGCTTAAAGTAATTCTATAGCTTTGACCTTCTTCTTCTTGTGCTCTCTCTAAAAATACCAGCGCAAAAGAACGTTGTAGCTTTCCTTTTTATTTTATTTTATTATTCCATTGTGATTAAATTAAAAGGAGAACTGTTTAGAGAGAGTGGATTCCGCTGTATACCCAAAGCCGGCCGCACCAGTTTGTTTATCTCACTGTGCGGTAGGGCGGCAAAGCCCTAGGAACCTGCTTTCCAATAAAACTTTTTCACTCTGCTATCGTCTGAGGGCATTTCCTTCTTTGAATTTTTCCTTGGGAGGTTTCAAATATAAAAAAAGAAAGAATTAATTCAATATATAGTAGCCGTTGATCCGTAGAACATCAGCCTTTATGTCCGCTATAAGCTAAATTGTTTTTTCTTTAAAATATACAATCAAAATTAAAGAAAAGTTAAGAAACAGTATTCGGAAATTGCGACCTTTGTATTAAAAAATACTTCATTTTATTTGTTAGCCATCTTGATCACCCAACATTTCTTTTTTAACTAATAAACAAAAATATTGAATAAAGGAAACTTTTGCTTGTTTGTATGGAATTCACTGAAGCTCTTGCGAAGTGTTGTTCTATTATTAGCAAAGTAAAGGATTATCAATATTCAAACAAATTATATATTGAAACTTCTTTAAAATGCTAAAATGACAATCTGCCTTATTAGACAATAACTAATTGTAATAAATGTTTTCATTCACACCTTATTTACAATTTGTATTCACAATACAGTATTTACAAACAGACCTCCCAGGTTCACATGGTTGTCACCTCGCTCGCATGCGAAGTCTTGGGAAGCCCCCCCACGTTGCTCCGTCAGCCGCGTCACCGGATATGAGTGAGTGGAACCTGACGAACAGCTCGAGAGCCACAGACGCTCAGGGCATGATTGGAGAAACTGGCTGTTGCCAGACCTCCCTCTGTCACGTATTTATAGCAGGTTACGAGGTCACTCCTGTTTTAGCCTCCGAGGAGGATTATAGGGATGAGTGGTGGGATAGTTATTATATAGATAGTTCGTATGAAAATATAGTTCAATGATTTCACTGCTGGATAGCTATCACTGCAAAATTCTTCTCGTTGAACAACGGTGGTTGTTTTCAAATAACTCCACACTTGACTTGGTTTCAGATTGAAATATAACTAAGGGTAAGGGCGGAAGTATGAGAGAAAACCTCGTATCGATGGATGCTGGAGTAAAAATAAATAAATTAAATAAAAGTACACATGGGTCCAGTCCCGACAGACTTACGGTTGAGCAAACTTGACCACACACTTCATCACACGCTTGATCACAAACAATTATCAAAAGCAAATGGCAAGTTACCGCTGTATGTATACCGTCCGGAGTAATTAAATTTTCCGCTTAGGTGATCATCAATTAATACCGGACCGTCCTCTTGGGTCTCGAATCCCAATGCGCTGTGAACTAATTAGGATGTATAAATAACGGTTTATATGCCAAATATTAGGAGTCATTAAAAAAAAAATACCACTATTCCTAAAGCTCTTTTAAAATATTCAAAGAATCCAAAATTTCAACTTCCTAGGCCTTGTTGTTCTGGAGATACAAGTGACAATCAGTTAGTGTTTTTTGGGCTTTATTGTAAATAGAAATGGTGGATCAAGGTTAATGAAAATATTCCCACATTACAATTACCATATGCCGCAAGTCTTGCCTACTAGTTTTTTTTTAAATTCCATTCCTCTCCCTGCATCCGGCATAGTACGTTATTTAGGCTTGCATCACGACAAAAGGCTGGGATGGAACCCACATACGAGGCAAAAAAGACAAGAACTAAACAGCCCTTTGGAAAACTTTACAGACTACTTCAAAGGGCATCCCATCTGTCAATAGAAAATAAATTACTAATTTACAAAGTCAAGCCAATCTGGACATACGAAATAGAGCTATGGGGGACAGCAAAAAGTCCGATATCAAGCGCATCCAATCCTTTCAATCAAAAGTCCTGAGAACAATAGTAAATGCCCCTTACTACGTCAGCAACAAAACCCTTCATAACGATCTTAATATACCCTACATTCTTGAACTCATCCCTTCCAAGTTCATGAATTTCTAAAGTAACCTATCCAACCACTCTAATTCCCTAACACAGTCATTACACTGCGCCACTCATCCCTATAATCCTCCTCGGAGATTAAAACGGCAGTTGCTATAAATGCGAAACATTGGGATTCGTGGCAGTGGTCAGTTTCTCCAATCATGCCCTGAGCGTCTGTGGCTCTCGCGCTCTTCGTCAGCCTCCACTAGCTCGTGTGCGGTGATACGGCTGATGGAGAAGCGTGGGGCACTTCCCAAGAATCGTCTCTTCCTCTTTCGCATGCGAGGGAGGTGACAACCATGTGGATTTGGGAGGTCTCTGGGCTGTAAATACTGCATGATAAGAACATTTATTGTCTAATAAGGCAGATTATAAGTTTATTACAGTAAAGAAGTTTCAACTATAAATAGACTTTTTTTGAATCTAATAGGCAAGGGTTTTTAACTAGGGTATAACTATTTTCTTGTCTAGTTTATATATTTTCTTTATATAATTATATATTTACATATGCTTAAAGACTGAAGTCATAAATGGTTTTCACCGGCAAGTCCCCTAAGGGGAGGATGTTCTTTCCCAACCGAGTGTCCGGATATCCGCCACGATTTGTGACAATTGCTTTTCGATTGGGTCCCACCGTATCTCGACCGGTTAAGAATCCTGACTCAGTTCTAAATCTACTAATTTACATTTTATGCCTTCTTTGTATAAGGCATTTATAGACCCAATAATTTATATATTTTGGGCTGGTCAATTTAATCCTCTATACAATCGAAACTAGGCATTTTTTAATTTTTGTTATGATCGAAATTCTAATGAACCACCAAATTACTTGCTATTTTATTAAAAAAAGTCCATGTAAGTTACCAATTTGTCCCGAGCTTGTGACATTTAACACTCTATTATTCAACCACTTGACTAAAAGCATTGTAAGAAGCCTTCTTCAACGTGTCTAGTTATTGGGAAGTTAAATAACTAGCTAAGTACAAGACTCGATTTGCCAGTCATGTCAAGTCATTTCGCTACACCACTTGACAAACCATGTGTTCATCACCATATCTCCTTCATATTTAGAGGTTTTCACTATTAGAGAGCAGAGGGTGAACCTCTTCCTCCTTAACCACAATCAACCAATATATGCCTTCACCGTCTCCTCAGAGTACGGCTCTGCCGCAGTGCAAGGATAGAAGGGATGGAAGTATTCATTGATAAATTTAAGCAACTTGCTGTAGAAAATTTGTAACATCAATTAAACCTGCCTAAATAATAAATTGATCCTCAATAAAATATTGGTTAAACATCGAAAATAAAATAAAATAAAAATCAAGAAATAAGCCCTTCATTGCTTAGTGTGCAAGTGGAGATCACAAACTTTATATGTTAAACAAATGACAATAAATAAAACAAAAGTTATAGGCGACTCCACCGATAGTCTCAAGGCTATGTTGTTGTTTAAGTTATATATTATTTTGTTTAATTCAAATTCATATTATCCTGTAAAGCAAGAAGCATGTAATAAAATTGTTCAATAAAAAAAAATGTAAAACATGTATGGTATCCACCTAAACATATTTTGAAAAACTATTTTCTTCTAAAGGGTGTCCCAGAATTAACGCAAGATTTGAATTTGCCACCATTTGTGCAGTAAAGTGCTGGCAACCCTAAAAAAAAAACAATTTGACAGCTGGCAGTATAGGATTAGTAAAAATGGAGCGTTACACGATAGAACAACGTGACTTTATTTTTGAACATTATCTAAAAAATAATGACAGTTTGGCGGCCGCAGTTCGAAAAATTCATACAAAATATGGTCGGAATGGTGTTTTGACTTCATCAACTGTGAAGAGATTATTGCGAAATTTAGGGAGACTGGATCAGTTGGAGACACTAAACACACTGGTCGTCCAAAAACAAGCCCTCCGAATGTCAATATCGAAGCAGTGCGTGAGAGTGTTGTTGAAAATCCAGGAACATCAATTCGGCGTCGTAAACACAGTTCTTTGTGCCGAAATTGGATGATATTGGTGTGGCCAATATGTGGTTTCAAAAAGATGGCGCCACATGCCATACAGCCCATGAAACAATTCAAATACTGCATGAGACGAGTAATACAGTTGTAAATAATATTAATTGATAAGGTTGGTTCGTGGATCAGTAGCCTCAGAATTTTTCTAAGATAAAAAGCAGTTCCATGATACTTACGGGATGATGTTTGAATTTCTTAAATACTTATTAAATGGTTGTGAGAAAAATAGTCAGTATTTTTGACCTGGTACACGTTTGGTTCATTATTTAAAACACATTTTTAACAAATTGAAAAAAATAATTAAATAACATTAATGTGACTTTATGATCTAAACTTTAAACCGGTGAAAGAGCTAACCTGACTTGTTGATTGCATTTCAAGCAATCACTAATCAGCATATTCTTAACTGTTACGGAATATTCCTCCGCACTAGTTTGAAAATAGAGCCTCTCTCTTCGAGCTTGAGAATAACACTTTAAAAAAAATGATTAAACAGAGTTTTTGGACCCAGTAAGTCGAAGTCGATTTCGTGAGGGACTCCGCCATCCTGTGACGGCCGAATTCTCTCTCTTTGGGGGTCAACATTGACTCGGGGCCTCTTCGCGGAGAAACTTGTCAATACGGTCGGCAGTTTCTTGAAGGGACTTTAATCAGTGGATCGACAGCGTACAAACAGCAGGAGTAATAAATAATACGGTTCTCTACTCGAATAGAACTGAATAAAAATGTTTCATTCCCATAAAATAAATGAATAATTTAATGAATAAAATAATGAGAAATCAATGATAAGGATCGCACAACCTTCAAGTAGGCCGCTCCTAGTAAAAGGATTCCTTTCACTTATATAAATTCCATGTTATTTTATTTTTCCCCCGTTCCTCTTTTCAAATTTTAAAAGCTTAAAAAAAAAAACGGATACGAATTTAAGGAATAAAACAATCTTCAGAAAA
Organism: Acanthosoma haemorrhoidale; assembly: GCA_930367205.1. Lineage (NCBI taxonomy): Eukaryota > Metazoa > Arthropoda > Insecta > Hemiptera > Acanthosomatidae > Acanthosoma > Acanthosoma haemorrhoidale. The sequence continues at coordinate 162,611,815 of OV884011.1, read as the reverse complement.
ACAAAGATTAGCCACTAAAGGTACTTTCTAACGATCTATTCATATTAACTAAGCTGGTTTCATTTAAAAATTATTATTTATAACTATTCTTATTATTCTTCCACCTAATTTTCTCATTTTAGACGAAAAGATTTTTCTTAAATGGTAACAACGTATCATTAAATAACGAATGCTTTGGACAACTGTACAGACTACTTCGAAGGACATCCCATCTCTCTATAGAAAATGAATTACTAACCTACAAAGGTATACTTAAGCCAATCTGGATAGAGCTATGGACAGCGAAAAAGTCGATCCTCAAGCGTATCCAATCAAAAGTCCTGAGAACAATAATAAATAAATACCCCTTATTACGTCAGCAACAAAACTCTTCATAACGATGTTAATATACCTTACATTCTTGAACTCATCCCTTCCAAGTTCATGAAATTCCATAGTAACCTATCCAACCCCCTTAATACCCTAGCACAGTCATTGTACTCCGCCACTCATCCCTATAATCATCCTCGGAGACTGAAACGGCAGTGGCCTCGTGACTTGCTATAAATACGTGACAGCGGGAGTCCAAGCATTGGCCAGGTTCTCTATTCGTGTACTGACTCCGCATCCTCTTTGGCATGCGAGGGAGGTGACAACCTTTTGTATCTGGGATCTCTCTGTTTGTAAATACTGCATGAATAAGTGAGTGAATGAGGAATCGTAAATATGTTATGAATGAGTATACTGACCACAATTACTTTTGTCACAATAAAGACTTTTGAATTTACTTTACAGGCCTAATAAAGGTTAAAGTTACAGAAAACTGAGAAAAAAATTTTTTTCCTAATATTAAACATATTACTTTCTTTTGATTAGGTATCGGAGAAAGGGAATAATGTTCATATTAATTTAATTACAATACATTTATTGTAATATTCTTTTTATAGCCCAGACAATTAGAAATGTTTACTTTCGTTAAGGAATTCAATATATTTTTTCAATTAGACTGATACTAATACTGTAATACTACAAATTGCTTTTTGGGCCTCAGAAATTAAAAAACTATATAGCAGGAGGTATATAAAAAAAAAATGTGTTTACACGAGAGATAATCTTTAGATTCGCTGTGGATAAGACAAAGCTGAGCACAAAGTGTAATTTATTAGTATGCAAATCGGTTAAGTTCCTGTATAATGAGATAGGTAGCCGAGATAAGACAAAGTTCTTGGGACAGACGATAATAAATACAGTTGAAATCTCATAAATCAGCTTAGTAAGATAAATCTTGCTCGGTGGATTGTAGCCCAGACACCTCGATGACAGCAGTTGCATATCTCAACGGGAATTTAATAAGGGGATTTCACCCCCCCCCCCGCACAAGCTTCTTGTAATCACAACTTTCCTCCACAATTTTAATTTTACTTCCATCTTCTCCGGGCATCAATCCACATTTCAGGGCTAATTTTCACAAAGCTCAAGCTGTCAGGAATCGTAGTTACTTATTATAACTTGCATGAAATATGATATCGTACGATCAACAAGGCGGGTCTGTGATCAATCTTATTTTTCAATCAATTTTAGTTGTTTTTTTTTAGAAAATATTTTAGACAACTTGACTGTTGAAATTACTTGTGATGTAAAATAAAGAATTACGACGCAATAACAATTTTAAACAGGTCTTATTGTTTAAGCACGTCAAAGTCTACACGCACGTATAAAAATTAAACGCACATCTTGTTCTGTTATTTCGTTACGACTCATTCTTTATACGACCGGAGGTCCGAATGAAGATTGCCTACTACTGCATTATTCAAGCGCGCAGCACACTGAGTCGACAAGGGTCGAAAGCACTGCATCGGCCCGAATTAAAATGTTTTTTTATCACTCAAAAAACTGGTTAAACTTTTTTAGTAGTGCCTTACGGAAGGTGTGAGCAGTCAGTAATAAGGCGAAAACACAATTTCCATAACTTTTTTTTTTAAAGTTAAATTTTGTTGAATTTCGCATAATTTTCAGGATTTGTCAAATTGTTGTTTTGAACTGTTAGTTGATAGGTTTTTCTTGAAAGTTTGCCAACTTTTTATTATCATTCTGTGCCACTAGAAAAAAAAAAGTAATAGTTTCTAAAACTTGTTTTTGGGTTCAAGTCTTTAGCTTTTTTGTTAAACATGTAATTTTTACGAGGATGACAATTTAAAAAAATTTCTGAATCGTTCGGCACATTTTACTTAGTTATTAGGTGAGAAACATTGGTTATAATTATATCCGGCGTGATCCACCCGGGGCCAGTACGCATTTTCGCTCCTACGATGTTGGGACAAGTTATAGATACTAGCGTTTCGGAAAAACTGGATAACGCACTACAATTCTGATCATTTTAAACAATCGTACTAAAGAAAAATAAGGAATAGTACTTATTGGTTGCGAAAAATGCCTTGAAACAAAATTCGAAGCATACAGTGTATATCAAATCATAAATCTTTTATGCATATAATAGTGTCGGTGATTTATATAAGTTAGTTAAATTCCTTTATTGTGCAATAATTACAATCTGCCTTTTATAAGGCAATAAGTAATTAAGATATATGCTCTTATTCATACAATATTTACAGTTCATCATTCACTCGCTCATTCATACAATATTTACAGACAGCCCAGAGACCCCCCAAATCCACCGCGAAGAATTGATTTAAGGACATTAACATGACGAATATTTATTTAAAAAAGTATGTATATTTGCACACTCTTTTTACGTAATTTCAGTTGTAGGTTACCGAGTTGATTCGAGTTTTTTCTTTAGATGTGTAATGTGAGTGATTTGTTACATTATTATTTCTTATAATTGTAGTATTACATTATTTAAATCATACAGAGTATTATTATATTACATTATAATGATTGCATTTGATATGTCAGGCAGAGTATAATTTACGTAATTATATTACATTATAATGTTTCCCTTGATATATCAGACAGAGTGTAGGAATACTTAATTTTGTCCGTGAAATGGTTGGTACAGGAGGTGACACAACTTTGTCACATCTCTGACAGTACGCATAATAAGGATTTTTAATAACGAATTCTACAACAAAGTGGTTCACAATAATATATTATTAGAGTGTATTGGAACTATGAAATATGGCTGCCAGGGAGTGCCCAACTTCACCTCGGGGGCTCTGGCAAACAAAAGGAACACATAAATCTCCAAGTTACATTAGCGACGTCGGCTTGTGAATGCTTCTCCAAGTTACAAAAACAATCCCCGCTAAGTTTGTTCCCTTGTTACTTCTGGACTCGAGGAAGCATTCACGGCCATCTCGAGTATTTCGTTATTAAGTGGGCACCGGGAAAAACTTTCCTACTTCGTCGAGCAAGCTACGAGTGCAGCTTTATTTTCGAACTGGTAACTCAACAACTCGTAAATATCAATCGTAGAAATTATCTGACCGGTTTAAGATTCACAAACTATATTTCATAACAAATGTTTCAATCAATATATAACAATTACTATTGAGGTTGGCAAGAAAGTAACTTCGTTTTTTCAGTGTGAAATAAAACTCAATTGTTTTTATGGAAAAACTGAAATTTAATCAGTCAAATATCTTCCATTCTATTTGATGACCTGTTGCCATATTTCTGGTAACTTCATGATCCCGCGCTCATCGAACTTCTGGTCCATATCAGCAAAAATCTCAACCAATAGCGATTTGAGGTCATCGTTATTACTGAAATTTTAACCATTTAAAAAGTTTTGTAAACTTCGAAATAAATGATAATCTGATGGTGCAAGGTCAGGTCACACCCCAACCAAGCTCCAATAGTTTCGTACGTGTCGTTAAAGACGTGTGTGGCCTTGCATTGTCGTGGCGGAACCCAAATATCAAGCTTCTTAACAAGTCCAAGACGTCTTATATGATTTTCAATTGTTGTGTGTGATACATTTAACTGTTTTGCATTCTCTCGCACAGTTATATGACGATTCGAATCAATTATGGCGTTCATTCTGTCATTATCAATTTCAGAAGGCCGACCAGAATCTCCAGAAAGAAATTTTTTAAACCAATTCTGACACGTGCGTTCTGTTAAACAACTAACACCATAAACTGCACATATCTCTTTGTGAGCCTTAACCGCTTTCTTGCCTATATGAAAATATAAAAGTAAAATGTGTCTAAAAGGCTGATTCAATAGTTTTCACTTGTGTTTACGTTCACGAGGTTGATAAAACTAGAATTTACCGAGACTAGGGCAGAATCTATTTTCCCATGAAGCTGAGCCCTGGGAGGGGGAAAGAGGGGAGCTGGTGTGGTCAGTGTTAATTAAGTTCTCGGAGAGTTGCGTTGGCAGCGGGGGGAGTTGTTGGCCCGTAACTCAGTGGAGCTATCACCACCCCCCACACTTGCGACGCTGTGTAGCCTGCTAATCTTGCGGGGGGCTGCAACTCAACTCCAAATTAAATATTACACGTTAGTTCCTGCATCATACGGTCTCCGGTTAGGAACAGTCGTCAAGTCCGAAATCCTTCGCTGGACGTTCGTTTCACTTCTCCAGGGTAATTGAATATAAATAAATTCGAGACAGAGGGAGGCCTGGCAATGGCTTGTTTCTACAATCATGTCCTGAGCGTCTGTGGCGCTCGTGCTCTTCGGCAGCCTCCACTTGCTCGTATTCGGTGACGCGGCTTATGGAGGAGCTCGGGGGACTTCCCAAGGCTTCTCTTTTGCATGCCAGGAAGGTGACAACCATGTTTTATTCGAAGGTCTCTGGGATGTTTGTAAATACTGAATGAATGAGCGAGTGAGAGAAAAATTGTAAATATGGCATGAATGAGAACATTTATCACAATTACTTATTTCCAAATAAGGCAGATTGTGATTTTGTCACAATAAAGTTTTTGAATCTAAAAAAAAAATGTTGCTAAAAAATAGTTATACATCAGAAATGAGCAATATTGAAGAATAAAAGACTATTGATGGCAGAGCATGAAAACTACATAGCAGAAAATAATGTGATTCATAAGGATCAGAACCAATATTGCTTACAATTAAGCACCCACACCTGGTTGTCAAAGGTGCCACAACCCACACCAGTCAGCGAGTGAATGAAAATTGTAAATATGTTATGAATGAGATCATTGAACACAATTACTTATTACCCAAATCAGATTGTAATCACAATAAATATTTGTATTATTACTTTAAAAGTCAAAGAACATCACGACATTCCATTATCTCTTTGTATCGACAAAACCCCACCTGTTCGATCTGCTTTCTGTTCGTACTTTCTCTAAGGGCCATTAACACGAGGTCTAGCCCTTCCAACCCCTAACTTCCATCTACAACAGACTTTGGTCTTTGACCCTTCGTTCCAAGTTTCAACCCCTCCTTCATCAAAGTATCTAACCTCCAAACTGTTCACGATATCCCTCCCCTTACATTTAATTCGTCTTTTTGGGTAGACCTCATGACACCCCCTAGGCAGTAAGTACCAGATGACAATTACGTGCTAATTAGTCAAAAGTACGACTAACATAGTGAAAGTTTATCAGCCCCGTCATTTTATGTTTAATAAGCAAAGATTTAATCAGATTTTTTATTTATATTTTCGTTTAAACAATGTTGTGATTACTAATGTTTGTATAAGACAGGTATGAGTAGAGTTTATTTGAAATAGTTAATTATTTTATTTTTCATTTAGATTATTTAGTTTTAGTTTTCATACATTGCTCCATTGCCCTCTTTATTGCATTTACGTTATCCCAAATTAGGTTTATTTCAATTCATTTAGTAATTTTTTTTCAAATAAGTCTCAGCTTTTTGAAAACAATATTCACGTAAGTATGAACTAACTGTACCACCATAAAAAACGTATAATACATCAAATAATTGAAAAATATTTGTTACCCTAGATTTAAATTTGTAAAGTTTAATCAAACATAAGTTAACATTTACGGAATCCTATGTTTTATTTATATTAGATTTATTTCTTGACGACAATGCCATATATATTACACACTTTATTATATTGGGTTGGCAAGAAAGTGATTTCGGTTTGGACCAGTAGATAGCGTTATGTTTGTTTCGTTATTCTTTTGTGAATGTTAGAATTTTTTTCTTTTGAGATTTGGTAGTCGATACCATTAGGTTGCTATAGAAACAAAGTTCGTGTAATTTTGTTTACAACTGTCAGTTTACGGTCAGTTTTAACATGGAGTGCAAAAATAAACATTTTCGACAAATTTTACTTTTTTATTTTCATAAAGGCAAGAAAGCGGCTGAGGCTCACAAAGAGATATGTGAAGTTTATGGAGTTGAATGTTTAACATAAAGCAAGTGTCAGAATCGGTTTAAAAAATTTCGTGAATTTGAAGTTGATGATGACAAAATGAAAGCCATAATTGAATCGAATCGTCATATAACTGTGTGAGAGATGCAAAACAGTTAAATGTATCACACACGACAATTTAAAATGATATAAAACGTCTAAGACTTGTTGAGAAGCTCGATATTTGGGTTCCAGCACGAAGTTTTCGAACTTCGTTTATAAAACTTCATAAATGGTAAAAATTTCAGTAATAACGACGACCTCAAACTTTGTAGAATTTTTTGCTGATAAGGACCAGAAGGATCATGATGTTACCAGAAACATGGCAAAAGGTCTTCGAACGGAATGGAAGAAATTTTACTGAATAAAGTTCATTTTTTATATAGGATAAATTAAGTTTTATTTCACACTAAAAACCGAAATTACTTCCCGACCTCAACATATTACCATGAAGCAAGTAGAGCCTCTCGCTTCGGTCTCAGCAATAATTATTAACTAGTCCAACACTCTGTATATACAACGTGTGAAGGATTCAGGAAAATATCCTAGGCAATACAGCTCGTAGTGGAATCGACACTCCACATGTTTACACTTCAAACAACCCCTTGTGTCATAATATGTTGTTGTAGCCTAGATTAGCATCGCATCGTTATCTCAATGGCATTGCTAGCTCTCTGGACGGGCAGTGGTTAATCGACTCCAATATAAACGCAATCCGTTCATCTTCTATGTATATATTTACTTTCTTACCACTAACTAAATAGATTACCGAAAATATTTATAACCAAATTATTTTTACTGGCAATCTTCTCTTCTTCATCATTCTCCTCTCCACTTAGAGTTTATTGCTTTTAGGTCCGAATTAATTTATTTTTGTTCTCTTTTTGTACATTATTTGTACTTGTGCCTTGTAAGTATTATACAAAGACCCCATACTTACACTAAATTGTAAGTTGTGTATGTCAAAACTTCGAGTCCAGTCGTGTTAAACCTGTTTCAAATTAGTACTGATTTACTTTCAACTTCCCTAATAATATCATTTGGTGACTTATTAGAGAAAATATATGAGTCCCTTACAGGTAAAATTTGGGATTTTAGAGATTTCAACAACATGCGTGAGAGACGAGCTGAAGTAGTGTCTTTAAATGTTTCTCAGCTCATACGACAATAATTAAAAAAAAAATCCTGGGTTTCATTTTCTTCCCCTTTATTAATTGACAAATTAATAAATTTGTTTCTTTTTTCAAAACAGTATACAGTATTTATGTGACTGATTAAATATATAATTTTAATGTTGTGTTTGTAGTAGATAACTATTGTTTACTATTTTATCTTTTATGCTACTTAGTTAAAAACTGCTGTGTCAATTATTCAAAAGCTCTGAAATTTTGATTTTTTTGTCTTTCAAAGCTCTCAGTTTTTCGCACATTGGGATGGAGAAAAATAAATTGAAAATTATTGGAGTGAAAGGGATCCTTTTACTGGGCGGGACCTATTTGAAGGTTGGGTGAAGGAATTGAGGAGTGTGGTAGATCTTGGCTGAGGTGTGGATGATCTGTTGAACGGGTTTATGGAAACAAATAAACGATAATCAAATCAGTTTTTTTGCATATATCAGGTCGAGTCATAAGTAACTTCGGATGCAGCTAAGTAGAATCTATTGTTCGTATCTACCCGCTATGAGTTACCATGACAAGTTTTTGTTTTCACTGTATAGACGAGACTTCAGTTAGTCTTTTGTCAATTGTTTTGTGTGAATTACGTTACGTTAAACTGTTTTTTTTAAATGGAGAGCCAAAAAGTACATATTCGTCATGTAATGCTTTAGGAATTTAACAAAAGGCAATAGTGCTAGGGCGACAGCAGAAAAAATATGCACTGTATATGGTGAAGGACTAATAACTGATCGGGCAGTTAGAAATTGGTTTATAAAATTCCGTTCAGGAGATACCACCTTAAAAGACTAACCGAGGGCGGGACGTCCTTCCGACTTTGATGACAACCTTTTAAAGGCAATATTGGAGCAAAATCCACGTCAATCAACAAGAGGTATAGCAGAAAGGTTGAATACATCACAATCAACTGTTAACAGCCACCTGGAGAAATTAGGGAAAGTTAGCAAGTTAGAGTGTGGGTACCTCACTATCTCAGTGAACGGAATAAAGAAGATCGCATGTCAATCAAGTCTGCTCACACTTTTTGAAACAGGATTGTAACAGGCGATGAAAAATTGGTTGCCTATGACAATATAGTCCGCAAAAGACACTGGCTTGGTAAGGATCAACCACCCCTACCAGATCCGATAGCAAACATCCATGGCAAAAAGATTTTATTGTGTGTATGGTAGGATTGACCAGGAATAATTCGCCACGAGTTGTTGAAGTCAAATTTAACGATTACTGTGGTTAGATACGTTCAGCAGTGGCAAACAGTGCAAGAGAAACTCCATGAAAAGCGTCCTGCACTCATATTTGCGTCAAAATTAATACAATTTTGTTATTTAATGAGAACAAATAAATAAATAAATGTCTGATAAAAAAAGGCAAGCCACTTATGACTAGACCTAAATATATCGATCCTGTTACTTCAGAGAGCGCCCCCTTTGATAATGAGATATACTAGTCATCCTCTCTGCCTCAGGAACATATTCGCCTCCTTTCTTCCACAGCCTTTCAGTCATTGGGAGTACAGAGCTGTTGCTGTCCTCAGTCGGAGTATGCTCTTGATTGAGAAAAAACAAGCAGACAGAGAGAAAGGTCGGCTCCATTTGCTGATGGGCTAAGCTTCCATTTTATTCCGGGTCCGTTCCCTTTTGAATGGTGAGCCTACCCTTGCTTCCATTGTCCCATCGTTTGCGTTGTTCTTGTACCCGCTTTGTCGTTCACAATATGAACATTGTGTTTATTGGTGGGATACGAGTAAATTTTTGAATAATCTGATTTATTTAATTTTTTCACAAAAAACTTTTTATCACCTTCACCGTTAGAGTCAAAACACTTGTAAATCTTTTGTTCCACTGCTTGAAGCATTCTTTTTAATTCCTCTTAAGTGATGCCAGACATTGTCCCTGTCGTTTTCTTCTTCCTAAGTTCAACGTCCACAAAACCCTTTTCTTTCGTGTCCCTTTTCACTCGGAGTTGTTAAAAGAAGTCACAAGACTAGAACTGATGAATAGGGAAAATTGGGCACAGTAGTCATAACATTTTTGGTCAAAAATGGAAGAGAGGAGTATGTGAGCATGAACGTTGTAGTGGTGGAAAAACTAGTCCTCCGATCTCACCTGATTTTTTGGGGCGAGGCGAATTTGTAGTTTTCTATTGGCTTGATTGTTGGTTTGTTTCAGGATCTTATCCATAGCACCATGATTCGTTACCTGTTATGGTCTTGGAAAAAAAGTTTGGGACATTTCGAAACTCCTCCTTTAAAGCAGAGCATTGAACTGCCAAGCGAACTTGTTTTTGCTGTGCATTCGACAGACGTCGACAAAATTTTGCACCCACCCTCCTCGTCCCCAAATCGTCACTTAACATTCGCAGTACTGAACTCCAAGTAAGTCCAGATTTCTCAACATCTTCTCTGATGATTCGTCGTCGATTGCCCACGACGATTTTGATCACTCTTGTTAGTTTGGGCCGTCAGAGGACGTCCAGAGCGAGATTGATCTAATTAATTGACATTTCCCGACTTTTAAAACGGAAAAACCACTCAAACTCTTTCTCCACAGCATCATCCTTGTAGGCCGCTTTTAAAGTTTTCCTTTTCACAAAAATCAGTCATCACAAAAACGACGAGCGCGCAAAACAATGTCAAAAATAAATTAACGCAACCACAATGGAACCTCTTTCAGTGGCGGTACTTGGCATACTGACTGGTAAACAGGTGCCTTGCACAGACCCACCGTCGAATCCAGTACTACAAAAACTCCACCACATACAACATGAGTATGATTTCTTTTGAGTACGCTCTCATACATTATTTCCTAACCCATTGTTCGAGGCCTCTGAAACAATTATGTAGGAATCTTTTCTTTCGGCCTTCCATCTACAGAAAAATATTTATTATCTTGCTTAAATCTTGGAGGTATATTGAACTATGGAGTGATCAACGGGGATAGTACGAACTATTGTGAATGATTCAATCTTTCTTCTATATTTTAAGCTATTTTGGCTTCGGTTGTGTGGCCTAGGGGCATGAACTTTACTTGGTACTTGACATACTATTTTGGCTTCGGTTGTGTGGCCTAGGGGCATGAAATTTACTTGGTACTTGACATACTATTTTTTTCTATACGGGCTTCGCTATTCAATGCATTATTAGTGAATCAGTTCGGATCATTACCCAGTTGCGTATGGCTTAGGATTAGGAGAGTTTCAAAAAACCGACTATAGCTCCTGATTGACTAGACACAATTAACATAACTATTTGGTAAATTGTAAGCAAAATATGACATTTGAGACTCACCTATGACTACATTTTGACACAAAATATATGGAATACCTGGGTACTCTAGAAACTAAACCTTCTGGAAAATGATCCATTGATAAAAACCAAACGAAAGATATATTGTAAAGCGACTTTTTTCAGGGAATACAGAACGGCATAACATTTCATGAAGCGATATGGTCTAACGAAACGGACAACATAGTGGTCTCGTCTAATTCTGCACCTGGACGGTTAAAAGTCAATGGAAGACGATAACCGATAGTGTTTGGTCGGTTTTATCTTCTAAGCTGTACGGCAATCCTGAGCATTTGCTCAGGTATCTACCTGAGGCCTAGCGGGACCTAGCCAAGTTCCTTCCTGTTATGTCCAACTTGGGAAGTAAAGAACTAAACGACTCACATCAAACCCTACCCTATGTTCGCGCAGGTGAAATCAAGCAGCCCATTTATAAACCCTGCAGAACGCAACCTAAATTCCGCAATGTCTCACCTACCTACTTAGTTATTTTTATTGATTAAGTATTTTTATTTATTTACTGTTGCGAGGTCTGATCTTATTGTGGTGGGAGAGCACTGCCAGCCAGCAATATAGCCAGCATAGCGAACAGCTAACAAATGCTAAAAAAGCAGGGTTATAATTTTTGGATATGCGAAGTAACTGGCAGGTAATGATTCCAACCTAATCCATTAGTAAAACGATGGAAAATTTCGTATTCAAGGTATGATCCACCCGAAATCGGATTTAGGTCGAAAATATGCCGTTGACGTCATACCTGTGAAGGTCCACTGTTGACGTCATACCTGTGAAGGTCCACTGTTGACGTCATACCTGTGAAGGTCCACTGTTGATGATATCCGTTCGTTCATAGCGTGAGGAATTATTAGGTACCGGTATTTTTCTGTCGGCTTAAATCTAAACTAGGACGGTCTCTTTCATCATGTATATCCCCTTACTTTCACCTATCGATTCGTGAATCCCTAAAGCTGCCCTGACGTCCCTGTTACGGCAGGGACAAATCCTTTAAAGTTTAAAGGATCCTAGGATGGAACGGCCATGTCAGGGATGCGGGGATTAGGGCTACCGGGCTTTTGTTTAATAATCTTCCTGCATTCATTCCATGTCCTCCGCCATTCCCTACACCGTGTTGACCTTTGAAAAATAATTCTTTTTCCTTTATTCTTGTTTTTTTTTTATCGATTTTACCATAAAATAAGTCACTCAAAATCAAAGGAGAGAAATGTTTAAGTAATATTTGGTATTTATAAATTTTAATGTTTCGCACCGACAGCCGAGGGGACTATATAATATATTGAAACTTCTTTGTTATAATAAAATTACAATCTGCCTTATTAGGCAATAAGTAATTGTGAAAAAATGTTCTCATTCAAACCATATTTACAATTCTTCACTCATTCGCTCATTCATACAGTATTTATAAATAGCATCCGAAAGAGGAAGCGGAGTCTTGGGAAGTCTCCCAACCTCCTCTGTTAGCCGCGTCACTGGATAAGAGCCAGGGGAGGCTTACCAAGAGCGTGAGAGCCACAGATGCTCTCATGATTAAAGAAACTGGCCATTGCCAGGACTCCCACTCGTATTTATAGCAGGTCTCTTAGCCACTGTAATTTTAGCCTCCGAGGAGGATTGTAGGGATGAGTGGCGCAGTGTAATGACTGTGCTAGGGGATTAGGGTAGTTGGACAGGTTACTATGGAACTTTATTAACTTGGAAGGGACGAGTTCAAGAATGTAGGGTATATTAAGATCGTTATGAAGGGTTTTGTTGCTGACGTAATAAGGAGCATTTACTATTGTTCTCAGGACTTTTGTTTGAAAGGATTGGATACGCTTGATATTCGACTGACCGTGGCACCGGATACGTGCCAGTGGAGGTACGAGAGCCACATACGCTCAGGAGAAGGACTATATAGTAGAATGGATAATTGTAAAAGGTATACAATCTACTAATTTTTTATTAGCTGCGTACTTTCCACGATTTTGTATTCCCTCTCCAGGTACACCACCTGGTTTCTTTGACGCTCTGAGTGGAAACATCCCTATTTTCGAGTTATGCCAGTTTACTATAGTGGTTTGTATGCAGCCTACCACTCCCCTTATTCCCTATTCCTCATTCCCTTTCCATAAGCCTTATCGCTTCGATCAATATCCTTATCTGAGCCTTTCAAAACGCACACACTATATTTTATTTCTAATTTTTATTGAGTTACCACTCAGAAATGATTAATTTTCTCGCTGATGGAGTCGTTGGTAACTCCTTCTAAAACTGCCAACTCCTCAAGAACTTCTCGTATACTCCACTCCCCTTCGCAGTGAATACAGGTGAGGTGGTAGATGTGGGGAATCCTGGCCCGGTGGAAGCCTTTGATAGAGTTAATCATGATATATTGCTCCCTAAACTCTAAGCAAAGGTGGGGTGAGAGAACGGGGGCCTAAGCTACCCAACAGCTCCTTTCAATCTGCCTTCTGCAAATCCCACAGTACGAATTTCCAAGGAGTTTCTCTTGGACACTCCCCCACAGTGGAAAAAATCTTTATATCATAAATTGAATTATAAATGTAAATATTTCTAGTGGGATTCGTATTGCATAACAGATAGTAAGTTCGGTTATACTTAGACCTACTGCTTTATTGTATGGGTTTGTTCAGTGGACAAAAAGTATATTAATTATTAAAAAAAAAAGACCAGATCAGTGTCCTAACAAGGAAAAAGCGATGAAAAATACTCTCACTCATAAATCTTCCTTAGGGATTTGTTACCTAGGAAAAGATCTTCATCATCGTTTTCTCAGTGTTTCTCGTCTCGAGGTGATGGCCAAAAAAATCCTTAAATTAAGAGATATTGTTCTGTTAAATCATGCTCGGTAAATTTACTTAGCAACTGTTTTGTAGGCAAAGCAAATCCCTTGAGTATAAATCAATATACTTGTAACTAATGTAAGAGTGACAACCATATTACTCGTTTCCAGATTTTGGAATGAATATACAAGTTGCATATAATAAACGAAAATTGTTAAATGAGAATTGTTCCTTTAATAAATTAAATCACTTGGACTCCATTAGACGAAGCAATGAGATAACTTACACTACATGCAAAATCAAATTCGAACTACCGGATATTAAAGGAAAACTGCAATATACTTGTGTGCAAGGCACGGCTGTTTGGTTTCCTGCGGCCATGGAAGGGTGGACGAGACATGGTGCTCAACACCAGGTCTGTAAGGTGGTTTAGTAACTTGTTACGCCTGGCGTATCAAGGGTTTTAATTATACTCAAACAAGGAATATTTTTGTAATTTGAACTCCCATTTAAATTAAGATTGCAAAAGTGAAAATTGATATCTACTCAGATTTGAATATAGATCAATATCGAAGTGACTGTGTGTTAAAAATGGATGCTTATTTATTTTCATTGATATTTTTTTTTGCGTGTGCATTCACTGGGAGAATACCCCCCCCCCTCTCTCCTCTGTAACTGTTTTATATTAAAGCCTTTCTGTCTCGGAGTCAGTCAATGGCTCCTCCATAGGCAATAAACGATCAACTATTGAATATCAAATGGAGACCTCCGTTGAAAAGTTAAAAGATGTACTTTAAAGGAAGGGGAGGATTTTCGCTTTAGCCCGCCGAAGGAGTTTCGGTGCTTCCGGTTACTCGGCCTCCATTGTTAAATGAATCAATAGGGCAGGAACTTGATTCTCTTTCCCCCGAGTCCCTGAGCACAACAAAGGGAATGGCTGATGGGTGTCATCGGGGTCCTGGGCTCTGGGTATATAAAAATATATTCACTCCACTCCCGAGAATGAACTGCTTCACTGGAAACAAAGCCTAGGGAAAGCTGATGGAATAAAAACGTCGGGGCGTTAAAGATATTTTTTCCTTTCACTATCAGCTCTGGTGATTGAGCGTATGGCAGCTTTGTAATTTATTTCTAGTCAATCCCTGGGATGAGCTATATTGTCTTTTTGAGAGATTATTTGTTTTAAAAAACCATCAACTTTCATTTATTATCCCCCGTTTGTCTTTAAACCTGCCTGTATGTCTTTTCCGGAGTCCTCTAAGACATAAACGTCCCATTTGATATTGAGAAATTGTCAGCCACAAACAGAAATATTCCAACAAAAGTACTTCTCAATTTTATCAACAGAAACAAGAAGATTGCAACCTGTACATAAAAAAAAGAATCTTCAACATTTTTAGGCAATGACCTTAATAATCTTACAACTATTTTGACTCTTACTACCACACAAAACGCCCGCAGCCTTAATTAATAAATAGTTAATTCCAAATCGTGTTATAACTATAAAAAAAAAGTTTAAAAAGTCAAATATTGAAAAAAAAAAACGCTGTGAAATGTGGATGCATATATTTAAATAAATATTTTTAGGTCTCTCCGCAATACACTTTATTAATCTAAAAGGATTTTGACTAGTCATCTAAGCTGTCATCCCCAGTTACATTCATATAAAAAGTAACATGATAAAAATATGGATTGGCCATTTGGAAGCAAACAAAATTTATTATTGAGAGCAGAACCGACCAATAACAATGACACACTTACTCACAACCGATTTTCACATAAAATTGGTTAAGTTAATGAATCACTATCTATTTTATGTATAATACAATAAAAAATACAATACTAAAAACCACACATAAAAAATCAAAACGCAATAACACAATAATAGCTATAGCTACTAGAGCTAATTGTTGGTCTAAAATTTTAAATGATGTAATATATAGGGTATTTCATTAAGCACTTTTTATCTTGGAATTTAAATAAAACAAAGTGTGTGTGAGATATCCTCGAAGTATTTTATTTGTTTGAAAGATCTGTTGATGCCATTATGTATGGAATATAACATCATGAAAATGTGTTGTGGCTTCGCTGGGTGGCGCGCATCAGAAATGTCCAATTTTCCATGACTCTGGCGCATAAATCAGGCTGAATTTGACCGATGGCATGGGTTATGTTGGCTTTGAGGAACGCTGTGATTTGTGGCTTATTCGCATAGACCTGCGGCTTAAGAAAATCCCACAAGAAAAAGTCTAATGAGGTCAAATCGCACGATCTCGGTGGCCAGTTTACATCACCTCCACGTGAGATGACCACACGTCGTTGTCTATGGTCGTTTACTTTCAGCTCTTTGGACAGTTGAATTTTGAACGGGTGCAGGCCCAAGTCACGACGCAAAATTCACCAAGTAGTGGTCTGCGAAAGACCGAGCTCTTGTGAGCGACGCGAAATCGACTGCCTCGGATTCTCCTGCACACTCTCACGGACAGCGGCGATGTTTTCGGCAGATCTTGCGTTTCGTCGACGTACGGGTGTTTGATTGTTAACTGAACCAGTGGAATAAAATTTATACACCACACTGCGAATAGTCCTCTCGGTAGGACGGTTATGGCGACCGTAAAATGGGCAACAACAATTTTATCAGTTGCACGTGTTTTTGAACGCTATATCCGTCCATGCTGATTTGTCAAGACAGGCTGAATAACTGTCAACAAATCGACAGATGCAGCTTCAACAATATGGCCACTATCAACTGTCAAAGTTCGCAAGTCCCTATTGGAAGGCGCTATATATATTTGTAAACAATAGCGAAAATTCTTCCGGAAAACCCCGTACGGTTTTGGCTTTATTCAGGTTTGTCCAGGTATTGTTCCATGTTAGATCTAATTCTGTTTTTTAAGACATTGATTAATTTTTTGGTCATTTGCATAATGTAGCAATGACAATCCGTGTGTGCTATCCTGATGCTTTTCCCCTTGTAGATGTAAGTATAATTAGCCAAAAGTTAGGGAATATATTGGTGTAGTATTTAAAAGTAACGTAACTTAAACCACATGGTTCTTCATACCAAGGATCCGTTCGGTGAATGAAGAAAATCTTATTTATATGGCAGAACCAATAAAGATTTATTTATGAGACGCACAGAACCATGAAGTATTTATTTCATTATGTCACCTAGCTTAGTATATTATTATAATTATAATTTTTTTTTGGGGGGGGGGGGGTTAGCGGGGATATTTTGGAGTTCTTTTTGCGTTACAGTCTCTAGTTTTAGTTAAGTTCTTTTAGACTTTTCAGCTTACATAATTTCTGACTGAGACTTGATATATGTAATTTTAGATTGCGTGGATGCTTAGAAGTCCACAATCGTAGAATATGCAGGCAGACAGACCGACAGAAATTGTCCTTTTCCTATTTGAAAGGGATTTCTCTCTACATTCACTCAGGACAAACTTATATTATTATTCCTTTCCATCAATTAGTCATTTTAGGAAATACCAACAATTACGACCGTGGCCTCTCTCCAATAGCAGAATTCCGATCCTGATGAATAGACCCAATCAATGCGCTGATACCGAAACTTGCTAATGACGGACCATTCCAGAGGTGATTGTACAAGTATCAAGGCGGCATTTAGACCGTCTATGTCAATATTATTTTGCTAATGCCGTCATTGAATATTGACAGATACCCTTCTCCTCAAATTATCAATATTTAATAAGCAGGGGCTTAAGGGAATGACATCATTTCCCGTCTGTATTAGATACTCGTAGTGGTCGTAAAAATGATACAAATAAATTGTATCATTCCCCACAAATCGTCTTGATAACTGGATGATCTAAATGAAATAACTGAAGGTATATTGAAACCTACCTCATTTTTTACCATTTTATTTTCTAATTTATTATATCAATTGACCTTAACTAATTTGGTAGGTCCGTCATGAGATCTTTAATTCAACTTGTTTTTATGTCTTTGACATAGGAAATTATCCCGATTGAATCGCCCGATCTCAAGGCTAATGTTATAGTTATTAATAAATTGAGAAACTGGGAATTGTGAAATATATACAAGTAAAATGGTTATAACAAATAATTATAATTATAAATAGTGCTGACATTAATTATATAAAAAAATATTCAATTCCTTTTGAACAAGGATAGTTACTACTAATTAGTTATATAAAAAAAATGAAAATTGAGAATTGAGCTCAATCCCTTTCTAATGGATCCATAATAATAAAACAATATTTATATCACCCAATCGATGATATCCGTGTAATCTACTTCTTCTTCTTCTTCTTCTCCTCTGCTTGTGTTGATGACCGTCAACGGAACGGGAGCTTGCTCTGCTTTGCTCTCTGGCTCTTAGCTAAGACTGCTAAGGCTGGCCCTTCATCCCATCCCCACTCCTAAGAGCATAAGGGCAGATGCTGGACAAAGTGGGAGGGTGGCTGGTCATGATATTCTCAAATATCATGAATGTTACAATATCTACTGGCAATAATGATTTTATGATATGATGCAATAATGATAATGGTATTTTCACAAAATATATTTTAAAAAAATGCATTTTGAGAACAATTAATACCCCTCCGTGTTGACCGAGTATGTTGAAAAGCATATTTTACTCATCGGTAACATGATTAAGTATTTAAGCATAAAGTACTATACTGATTGGTACGAATTTCAGCACTAAGTGTTATACTGATTTGTACAAATGAGGTATTTCAGCACTAAGTATTATACTGATTGATACGAATGAGATATTTAAGCATAAAGTACTATACTTTTTTTTTATAACCCTTTGTTATTATAAATTATGGAAATTAGTATAGATTACAGAAATGAATCTTTTTACAATAGGTCATTACATATGTCCTGTAGCTTGGCTGCATTTTGTACAAATTTTGATTATTTTACATTGCGATTGTTACAAAGTTATAATGTACATTATACATTGATTTTCCAAACATGTTTAAAAGTGATGGGGCTCACCTTATGAATCATAGACTTAAAACTAACTTACATCTAATAACAAAATCTTAACCTAATTTTCCCTGACATTCTGTTGCAAATAACCGTGTTTACGACGCCTAATTGATGTTCCTGGATTTTCAACAACACTCTCACGCACTGCTTCGATATTGACATTTGAACGGCTTGTTTTTGGACGACTGGTGTGTTTAGTGTCTCCAACTGATCCAGTCTCCCTAAATTTCGTAATAATCTCTTCACAGATGATAAAGTCAAAACACTATTCCGACCATATTTTGTATGAAATTTTTGAACTGCGGCCGCCAAACTTTCATTATTTTTGAGGTAATGTTCAACAATAAAGACATGTTGTTCTATCGTGTAACGCTCCGTTTTTACTAACCCTAAACTTGGAGCCAGCACTTTACTACACAAATGGTGGCAAATTCAAATCTTGGGTTAATTCTGGGATACCCTTTATTTATCGACTCGGTAAAGTACCACCGAAAATCGATAACCTCCCTTTATGCGTCGCACACATGGTAATATAGAGTTTAGAGTATTTTTAGAGGAAAAACTTGAGGCAATCTTGGTTAAAATTGAGATCCGGACCGTAATAAAATTAAGATGAGTGCTTAGAAGAAAATTAGATTCGGCCGGCTTTAACTTGCCCTTCGGAGTACGTCTCTACCCCCCTGCCCCTTCTGCTACGAGTTGCTAAAGTTATATCTAGGCTAACTTGCCAGGGGGAAGTTAAGTGAGTACCATTAGCTGTTAGGTAGGCAATGTGTTTGCTACCCTTTATTGTTATGCCACTCTAAGTTTTTTTCTTCCTTAAGGGGGCATTTATCGATTCCGCTCATCTGTTCTAAGTTCTAGAGGAGTAAGTTGACATTCCACAACTCTAGATGGTTGCGAAACTATTAAAACTGGTAGGGAGGAGGTTTTTTTTTTTTTTTTTGTAGAGTCATTAAAATATAACTTTTTCACTTATTATTCCGTATTAGGCGTAGAATCATGAAAGTTTACAAGGAAGCTCCTGATTCACTAATGATGCCTAAAATAAAAGCCACTCCATATCGTATATCTTTGGTCATTAAATATATAGAATGACTACGTATTTAAAGTTTAGGTAGTGTCCGTTTTGTCAGAGTATCGAATTGTTTATTTATAAGTATAACTAATGAAAATACATTACGTATACAGTTACAATTATATTGTAGAATTCTATCGCATTAAAGAACCTGAAGAGTTCCTGTATGGTTGGCTCACAATTATCAAAATGTCTTTCAAGAACATTTTGAAACATTACAATGGTACAACAAACCTATGGCAGCTCAGGTGTTTTTGAACTCGGAGACTCTAGTAATAAATGGTTCACTGACCAGATGTTACGACCAGATGACCAGAGGTAATTTTCCAAATAACCGCCCCAATATTAGGTTCCGCAGTATTAATCATATTCCTTTCAATAAACTCTATTTGACATTGACATTTAACGCACTTGATTTTTTATTTCAGGAGTTTAGAAAGCGTGTGCTATGTCAGAACTAGTCCCGATGAGACCAGTCGGTATCTCATCTCTCCTCTTCAGCCGTCCAGTGGAAATTAGCCTTTAACTGTTACACGTCTCTTTTCATTTATTCAGTCCTAGTATTTTTGAGTTGGTAGTTGGAGTAAGTTGGAGTCGTAGTATTTTTGAGTTGGTAGTTGGAGTCGTAGTATTTTTGAGCTGGTAGTTGGAGTAAGTTGGAGTCGTAGTATTTTTGAGTTGGTAGTTGGAGTCGTAGTATTTCTGAGTTGGTAGTTGGAGACGTAGTATTTCTGAGTTGGTAGTTGGAGTCGTAGTATTTTTGAGCTGGTAGTTGGAGTAAGTTGGAGTCGTAGTATTTTTGAGTTGGTAGTTGGAGTAAGTCGGAGTCGTAGTATTTTTCTTCCTCTTTGACTTTTATGGCACAGTCAGATCAGATCAATATTATATATATATTTATTATATATATAATATTAATATATATACAGAAACTTCTTTATTGTGATAAAATTACAATCTGGCTTGTTTAGCAATAAGTAATTGTAACAAATGTTCTCATTCATCCATATTTACAATTTTCATTCATAAAGTATTTAAAAACAGCCCAGAGACCTTCTAAATCCACATAGTTGTAACCTCCCTCGCATGTGACAGAGGAAGTATTGGAGAAACTGGCCATTGCCAGGACTGTCCCACTGTCACGCATTTATAGCAGGTCACGAGGCCACTGCCGTTTCAGTATCCGAGAAGGATTATAGGGAGGTGTGGAGCAGTGCAATGACTGTGCTACGGGATCAGGGTGGTTGGATAGGTTACTATGGAATTTCATGAATTTGGAAGGGATGAGTTTAAGGGACCAACATGAAAACTATCATTCTGTCACTCGGACAAAGTTCAATTAGAGCTGCAATATTTCGCTAACTATCACGTTTTTTTGAGTTTTCACTTTCTATTACCGGGATTCTTGACTTGTTGGAGTGACGGCAGCATTACGGGTCTTACACATGTCAATACACTTGATTCCAATCTTTTATTTCTTACTGTTAGAAACATTTTTTAAATTCCTGTTTTGTGATGTCTAAGGTCGCATCCGTCACACTAAACGCTTTCCTTTAGTGTCGCTATTTACTCAGGGAAATAACAAGAAGTCGCAGGGTGCTAAAGCGTGCAAAACAACTGTCACCATTAAACACTAAAAGAACGTAACCTTCCTCAGTGACGGCAATCGGTATACTGACTGGTGAAAATAAGTAATATTTCATTTCTTACGCTGTTTTGTGCAAAGTAAGCTAAACAACCTTATTTGTCACTGTCATTATATAAGGTTGAGCATAAAGAAACAGTTAAAAAATCTATGTTCGCCTTTATTGGGCATAAATATATGAAACTTTACTAGTAAAGGCATCAAAGTTACTTTCATTCGTTCAATTAGCAAAATGTGTTAAAACAAATTCAAAGCCATTGAAACGTTTAATTGAGTCATTAAGGAAATTATGCTTTTTAATTGTTTTTAGCTTTTGATAATTCAATTATAATTCTTAAGTAGGACTTTAAATAAAAACTCTCCCCGCGTTTTAGCAACAACGTTAAAAAAAACCTTTTTAGGACCTTGGAATAGGAACTATATAGGTAGCTGGTTTACTCAGTGGGGGGGGGGGGGGGGTCCACCAGTGTAATATTGGTTGCTCTGTTGTAAATTTAATAAACTCCACATTTAATGAGGTGTCGTTCGAGTCGTAATTACTGTCCCTAAGCGTTAGTTGCCGTTACCCCCATTTAATTAATAATGAGGTGTAAAGACTTACAAAGCCATCTTGGACTGAGCTCTTTCTAAAACATCGGTGTCGCCTATCCAACGAACTTAACGGCTTAACCACTTTTAAAGATTAACGGATTATCGCAAAGGAGAAAACTGTGTAGCTGTGTCTTAGCGTTATCTCTCCCTTCGTTCATTGCATCGAGCCAATCTATGAGACTTAAATTTAGGCCACACGCAGGAACTCGTTTTTTGAGTATACAATTTAAGCAGTGGCCCTTGATTGTACATATGATATCATTCAGCGATTATATATAGCACACGCTGCCCGTCATGTAAACTATTTTTTGATTTAAAGTTCTGTCCTCCCTTATGGTTACGAATACAATAAAGTCAGCAATGCAGAAATAATTTTTAACTCTATATTATGGCTCTTGATAAGTTTTAACTGGGAACTCACCACAGATGTACCGTATTTATTTGATCAAATTATTTATTCTTCCACATCAATATACAATAGTATATTGATTTGAAAGCTTTTCCATGATATAAGAAACTTTTTCAAAACATTTTCGACAGATAACCGTTTCACACTACTACTTAGTAGTGAAGCACTAGTTTAGTAGTTTAGTGTAGTAGCACTAGTTGGTGGAGGTCCGATGGGGCCCTGTGTCTTGATACCTTCAAATCACTGTCTCAATCGACAACTTTCTTCAACACAGTTTTAATGAATTTAAAGACAATATAATTCATAGTGCTGAAGACGCCTGAATAGATGAAACACATGACTGGTGATGTAACAGTAAATAAAACACATTTGGAGAGATTCGAACGTTTTTTTTTTTTTTTTGAAAAATTTAATTTTCACATGTGTAAATATTATAATTCTATTTGAGTGGTTGCTTTTCAAAATTTTTATTTCCTTAACCTACCTCATCTTTAAAGAGGCAAAACTACGATTCGATATGAGAAAGACAAAGTATTAAAGTAAGGTTCCTTGGAGGAGACTCACATATTCAATATTTATTGAAAGAATGGACTGTCTTTGTCCAAAAAGCTAAGAGAATTCCTGGCAAGGCTCGATACCACACTAGTATCACAAAACACTCAACTACGTACATGAAGAGCCAGAAACCCTCGACATTCACGATGTAGAGTCATTAAATTTAAGAGGTGTTTCTTGAAAATATAACAAAACCTCCGCTCACATCTTAACGTGAAATAAGAACCAATATCTGTTGAGGACCCTCTTAATTTATTTTTAGTAAAAGCTTATAACTATTTTGTATTTATCTTTATTTATGTTTGTTGTGGCCACCTTTTAACTAATAAGTTCCCTTCTTCTCGTATCAGACCTCGTATCTATTTCATCAAATGAATATCAGAAAATATGTATCAATGTTTCATATTGTTTAATGTGATGTTTAATAAAGGTTATGACGTCAGTGAGGGTGGGGAGTGGAGCTAGTGTGGGGAACAGCCGCTGGTGGGAACCCATCCCCACCACTGCTAGCCGGCTCTATAAGAAGGGCACTAGACAAAATTAACATTAGTATTTTTGTTTTGCTGTGTAGCCTCACGAGACCAATATCATGACACAGTGACACAAAAAAAAAAAAAATTAACATTAGTCAAGGCGAAGGTGAGCCTCATCACCTAGTGTTGAACTTTTGAATAAGAACGATGAACTTTTAACCACAATACAAATTTTATTACATTTATCACTCCTCCAAATGCATGTAAATGCAGAAAGAGATGAAATCTGTAATCCAATTATTTTATTATTTTTGTACATTGTATTATTTTGTTTTGAGATTTTGAAAAAAAAAAAATTAACATCACGAACCGGACCGTCACTTGGAACACTATTCACTCCTCTCTCTCAGCACTGGCGCTTGCTGTTCTACTCAAAACCATGGACTTCTCATTCAACTACCTCTGCATCTCTCTCTCCTAACCTCGCTATGTTTTAGTCCGGCGTTGTCAGACCCCACACCTTCCTAGTGGGAATCTCTGCATTCGCCTCGCTAAATCTAGCACCTCCTTGGGAGAGACCTCTCCCTAGCGGATGATGGTTGCCGTGGCCCTACAAACTTCCAGTAGCGTCTCCTACGGCAATCCAGTCTGCTTCTCACCGGTTCACACTCGCCTTTGGGATTCGGACGGTTTTCGCCTACCCTTAGACACCGAGTGTGAATTCGTGGTCGTTCCAAAACCACATAAACTACCTATAAACCTACCCTGTACCTCTGCTCCTGAACATAGCGCTTTGTTGGGGCACACACCTTCTTAAGATCTTATGGATTCAGATCAAAGCGAATTAAAGCTGCCCGCCGACTAGGTTGGCAGCCAGGGTAAAAGACCATAGGTCCGCCCGCTTTACCTCTTCATGACTCACCGGACGGCGGCTAAGAGGTTGTAGCGACCCTAGCCCGCAGCGGGCGTCTCCTCCCCACTTTGGGGATACTCAATTATCTGAGCCCGACAATGTTTATGTGTGCGCATTGTGTATGTGCATTACACAACTGTTGTTTGTTCGCGAGCACGGGAAGAATCCCTTCTCTCAGTTCCTCCCACCTCTCCCTCTATCTCTCTGCCTCGTTTTAATCCGAAGGCGACCCCTATTACCTAGTCCTTTTTGCATTTATATAAGTTTTAGCCACAAAAAGGTAGTGCTAGTTTTTAAGACGATAGCTCCTTAAAATTTTTCAGAAGAAGCAACCCTCAGCTATTTATTATTGCTGTTAATAATTTATAATTTAAAAAATATATATTAATACAGGGATTATAAAAGAAAAACATACAGAGACCATTTCAGCCTTCTAACTTATCTTATTGTCCAGTCAACTCGAGGCATCCCTTTTTATTATCTCAGCTTGATGGCCCATCTTCTTCTTGTTCATTGAGTTCACCGCGAGACAGCCCTGCACGGAGTACCTCGGCCAGGTGACTCCTCTTGGTCTGTGAGCCGATTTAAACTTTTTGGATGAATATCTCAAGATGTGTTCTCGAATCTTCTTCTTGTTCATTAAGTTCACCGCGAGACAGCCCTGCACGAAGTACCTCGGCCAGGTGACTCCTCTTGGTCTGTGAGCCGATTTAAACTTTTTGGATGAATATCTCAAGATGTGTTCTCGAATCTTCTTCTTGTTCATTAAGTTCACCGCGAGACAGCCCTGCACGAAGTACCTCGGCCAGGTGACTCCTCTTGGTCTGTGAGCCGATTTAAACTTTTTGGATGAATATCTCAAGATGTGTTCTCGAATCTTCTTCTTGTTCATTAAGTTCACCGCGAGACAGCCCTGCACGAAGTACCTCGGCCAGGTGACTCCTCTTGGTCTGTGAGCCGATTTAAACTTTTTGGATGAATATCTCAAGATGTGTTCTCGAATCTTCTTCTTGTTCATTGAGTTCACCGCGAGACAGCCCTGCACGAAGTACCTCGGCCAGGTGACTCCTCTTGGTCTGTGAGCCGATTTAAACTTTTTGGATGAATATCTCAAGATGTGTTCTCGAATCTTCTTCTTGTTCATTAAGTTCACCGCGAGACAGCCCTGCACGAAGTACCTCGGCCAGGTGACTCCTCTTGGTCTGTGAGCCGATTTAAACTTTTTGGATGAATATCTCAAGATGTGTTCTCGAATCTTCTTCTTGTTCATTAAGTTCACCGCGAGACAGCCCTGCACGAAGTACCTCGGCCAGGTGACTCCTCTTGGTCTGTGAGCCGATTTAAACTTTTTGGATGAATATCTCAAGATGTGTTCTCGAATCTTCTTCTTGTTCATTAAGTTCACCGCGAGACAGCCCTGCACGGAGTACCTCGGCCAGGTGACTCCTCTTGGTCTGTGAGCCGATTTAAACTTTTTGGATGAATATCTCAAGATGTGTTCTCGAATCTTCTTCTTGTTCATTAAGTTCACCGC
The DNA here is from genome assembly GCA_930367205.1 of Acanthosoma haemorrhoidale. Lineage (NCBI taxonomy): Eukaryota > Metazoa > Arthropoda > Insecta > Hemiptera > Acanthosomatidae > Acanthosoma > Acanthosoma haemorrhoidale. The sequence continues at coordinate 162,586,070 of OV884011.1, read as the reverse complement.
GAGACAGCCCTGCACGAAGTACCTCGGCCAGGTGACTCCTCTTGGTCTGTGAGCCGATTTAAACTTTTTGGATGAATATCTCAAGATGTGTTCTCGAATCCGGATGGGGACCAAATTCAACACGCGCCCCCATAGATGTCATTGAATATATTTTATTCAATTAGACACTTAATAGACTATAAATGTTAGAGTTTATTTGATTTTTCTAGTTATATTTTTTAGTTAATTCTTACTAGGTTAGTTTTATTAGTATTAATATTAATTGTTCATACTGGATGGTCACTTAGCATTTTTGGTTACTGGCAGTGTATGTATTCAATTTATGAACCAGCCTGTTATACAGTCCACAATTTTATACCCTTTCCTTAAATATTAATCAACAACAACTTTATTATGATAAAATTACAATCTACCTCATTGGGCAATAAGTAATTGTGATAAATATTTTCATTCATTCAGTATTTACAAACAGCCCAGAGACCTTCCGAATTCACATGGTTGTCACCTCCCTCGCATGTGAAGGAGGAAGCGAAGTCTTGGAAAGTTACCGGGTATGAACCAGAGGCTGACCAAGTGTGCGAGTCACAAGCGCTTAGGACATGATTGTTGAAACTGGCCATTGCCAGGACTCCCACTGTTACGCATTTATAGCAGGTCACGAGGCCACTGCCGTTTTACTCTCCGAGGAGGATTATAGGGATGAGTGGTGCAGTTCAATGACTGTGCTAGGGGATTAGTGTGGTTGGATAGGTTACTAGGGAATTTCATGAACTTGGAAGGGATGTCCTTAAATATTAAGTTTAATTTTTATTTTGGTTTCATTTCCTTTTGCCTCGAAGTGGGCCGCATTCACCTATAATCCTCTGCGGAAACAATACCTCTACTAAGAGGAAAAGAAGCCAGTAGGTGTCAGACTACCTGAAAGATTACCTTACGACCGTAACCCAGCTGTATTTCTTACAATAATCCTCTGATAGATGAAGAATAAAACTGACCTTATCCGCAGCGCGTTACACCTGCTATAAACGTTTCTATACGTTTACGGGACGTTTGATAGCCATTAGAAATTAACGCCGCGCGTTAGCGTAAACGGCGTTAAGGCCGTCGGTGGATTTTACAACGTTCCTTTATGGCCTAGTTCTTCCCCCATCACCATTTCATCAGCTCCCGTTCAGTTGAATTATAGAGGCCGTTGAGAGCTTTCCTGCTTAGCGTTTCTTCAACGGTGGTTAGAGAATAATTACCCCCTTAATTGGAAGTGGGACATACGTCTGTCTGGCTCTATATTTCAAAAGGGATTCTTTCTTTCTCTTGGGCAAATAATGGCCATTCCACTTACTTCTCAAAAGTCCCTCCTAATAATACATTTATCCCCTTTTCCTTTCTGGAATAGGTCTGTTAGATTTCTCACAGCTTGGTAAAGGTTTGAAAATGAGCGTTGGTGAGATATCAATAAGGTATAAAAATCACTCCAGATAGACATTATCCACGATATTATTGTAGCTTTACAAAATGTATTTTAAATCAGTTCGTCACTAATAATGACCGAATATATTTAAAAAAATGAAAGTAGAATATACTAGAATATAACAGATAAGAAAATATTTACAGGAAAATTCTTACTTGATATTACAAGTGCTTCTTAACCACTCCAACACGAGGAAGGCGTGACTAATTCTTACTCTTTACTTTATCGGGCTAAATTTTATTGATGTAATAACATTACTCTTTAAAAACTCAAATAATTGAACAAAGCATTTTGAACTGCAACATGAACTTCTTCCTAGGAAAAAATTGACAACCAGGCCGTTGAAACGTCATTTTTAATTCGTGGTCACATCATTCGTGTAATTGTTTTTTGAAAAACTAAAGTACCACCTACACCACTAATGTAAATGAAACAATTTAGCATTTCCGAAAAATGTTGACATCAAGTCTACAATGAACACTATTCATGATACAACAGCTACTAGAAGAATAGAAAACTATAAAATACATTATAGTTCAATTATACTCTTATTATGATGAGAATGATGATAAATCTATAATGTTTATTCCCAAGTGATGTTGAGTTCTTTTTATAGATCTATTTTGTTTTTTTTATGTAATTAAATCGAGATATCTACGGTTCAACCCATATATATATATATATATATATATATATATATTTTTTTTTTCCTTAACCACATCTATTTATTAATGTTCTATCGTTTTATAACACTATAATAAGTGTAAATTATATACACTTATTATGTTTCAATTGGTGTAATAAGAATATTTTTTTTTTATCTGTTGGCAGAGAATGATGATTAAATATATCATGTTTATTCTCGAGTGTCGTTGAATTTTTTTTTATAGATATATATTGTTTTTTTTTATCATTTTTAAATTATTTTTGTATTTCCTGTAGCGTCACTACATTAGGTACAGGTTTTGTTATTTTATAAAAATTATATAATGGATAAACAAGTATAATGAAAACTTTATACGTGACTGGACTGAACTGACTAATAAAGGTGATGAGGCTCACCTTTTTGATCAAACTTAAAACTAACTTACATACTAATTCTTAACCTATTTTTTCCCCAACAGTCTGTTGCCATCGATGCGGGAAGGGTGGTGGGGTCATAGTATTAAACACTGGGTTCGTCAGGTGCTGCAACGAGTCAAAAAACTTGATGAACTCACCCACTGACGGCAGACCAAGCAACGGGTGCAGGTCGACGTTCTTTAACCTCTCGAGAGTTTCATTTTCATACTATAGTACTATTTTTCCCACATTCCTATTTTTATAAGTTTGAGAGCTTAGAAAAAAAAAAAAAAAAAAAAAAAAGAAAAAAAAAAGCCCAAAAAAATTTTCCTTTATTTTCCCACATCCTATTTTTTATAAGTTTGAGAGCTGAGGAAAAAAAAAAAAAAAAAAAAAAAAAAAATTAAACTTTAAAATGAAGAAGTCTAAATACTTCATTATTCATTCTAGTGGAGTTTTTTTTTAAAATCACATATCTTTTGGTCAAACCTGTTGCTTACTATTGGTGAGAAAGCACAAATTAAACGAAACCCTGATAATTTTAAATAATAATTAATTACAAATAATCCTCATGAAGTTTTAGATAACGAATGTTTGAAGAAAAATATAAATTGTTCCACCTTAAAGCGAAGTTCATGAAACAAAGGAGGGTTCATTACTGAAAATAAACACTTAAAAAACTTTCAGCGGACTAAGGGCAGATTAAAAAAGGGGAAAAAATATAAGCTACTTTTGTGAACGACACAAAAAAAAACGTTAAGAGGGGCGGCACAATCGCTCTTAAATGGCTCTGGCACTCTACACCATCATAAATAAATATATTTCACCAGTATTTTCAGCTCAACAGCTAGTGAACCTAGTTTGTTTTTATCTTATATTTACAACGGCCCAAGTTTTTACTCCAAATGGAAATTATGTTGTCTGATAAATGTATACTCTAGGACTATACGGGGAAATATGTGTCCATATATCTTATGAAGAATTAACGAAGACTTTTATTTTATGTTGGTTTGTGAATAACGTAGTTTCTTTACTGACAACTGTAGTTAAGGAAGCTAATAAATCCCAATCCATTAAATACAATGGACGTGTCAAAAGTTAGCATAAGTTACAATAAGGAAAATTTTACAATAGACCCAGATAAGTTGTAAAGAAATTTTAATTAAATTTACCTTTGGAATTATTTTCTTGGACAAACAGATTATTAACCCAGATCCTAAAGGTTCCGGTCCCCTCCCTTTGCATGTGTATAACTTCATAATATGGAGGACAGCAAAAAAGTTGAACATCAAGTCGAAACATCCAATCCTTTCAATCAAAAGTCCTGAGGACATTAGTAAATGCCCCTTATTACGTCAGCCACAAAACCCTTCATAACGATCTTAATATGCCTTACATTCACTAACCACCCTAATCCCACAGCACAGTCATTACACTGTACCACTCATCCCTATAATCCTCCTTGGAGACTATAACGGCAGTGGCCCCGTGACCTGCTATAAATACGTGACAGTGGGAGTCCTGGCAAGGCAGAAAATGATGATTATATCTATCATGTTTATTCCCAAGTCTCGTTAAGTTCTTTTTATAGATCTATATTATTTTTTTTAACTAATAAAATGTAGATATAATTTCCTTTATTTTTCCTACATCCTATCTTTCCAGTTGAGAGCTAAGAAAAAAAAAAAAAAAAAATATCTAGATGTTTAGGGTTGATCACATATTTATGTTTTTTATTTCACAAGCACATCTATTTATATTAATGTTATATCGTTCTAAGTTACGTTAAAAATTAAAGTTTTTAATTATAAATTAAGAATATTAAATAATCCATTTTTTTCTACCTCCCAGGATATACTTTTGGTGAAGAAAATGTTGCCCAAATTCTAGATCCCGGTCAAACATATACTTTTTTTATAGATTTAATTTCCGTATTCATGCAAATATCAAAATGGCTGAAATTGTTTCGATGAGACAGCGTCATAACGGCCTTTGGAGCTTGGGGTCTGTATTATCTAAGTGATCGGTGGTTCGTGTTTATTAATTTAACTCTTAATTTAACAACGGTACAAACCTAGGGCCCAAATAAATATCGCAACAGTAAAGAATAAAGGCTGACATGGAACCCACACACGAGGCTAAAAAGACAAGAACTAAACAGACGCTTTGGACAACTGTACAGACTACTTCAAACGACATCCCATCTATCAATAGAAAATAAATTACTAATTCACAAAGTTATACTTAAGCCAATATCCGGACATACGGAATAGAACTATGGGGGACAGCAAAACATTCCAACATCAACCGTATCCAATCCTTTTAATCAAAAGTCCTGAGGACGATAGCGAATGCCCCTTATTATGTCTTAAAACCCTTTATAACGATCTTAATATGTCTTACATTCTCGAACTCATCCCTTCCAAGTTCATGAAATTCCCTAGTAACCTATCCAACCACACTAATCCCCTAGCACAGTCATTGCACTGCACCAATCCACCCTATAATCCTCCTTGGAGAGTAAAACGGCAGTGGCCTCGTGACCTGCTATAAATGCGTGACAGAGGGAGTCCTGGCAATGGCCAGTTTCTACAATCATGCCTTGAGCGTCTGTGGCTCTCGTGCTCTTGGCCAGCCTTCACTGGCTCGTATCCGATGACGAAGCTGACGGAGGAGCGTGGAGGACTTCCCAAGATTCCGCTTACTCTTTCGCATGCGAGGGAGTTGGCAACCATGTGGATTTGGGAGGTCTCTGGGCTTTTTGTAAACATTGTATGAATGAGTGATTGAATGAAAATTGTAAATATGGTATGAATGAGATCATTTATCAAAATTACTTATTGCCCAATAAGGCAGATTGTAATTGTATCATAATAAAGTTGTTGTTAAATAACAGTAAAGAAAATTAAGAGCTATGAGAAGTAGGCGTGGAAGAGATGTGTCAAATGTTTGAATCACACGGAGATAATCTAAGTCAACAAGTGGAGAAGGGTTGAAAATTGAATTAAATCCAGCGACGTTTTTATTTCTTCAGCCCCATAATATATTTTTGTATAATGCTTCTTCTCGCTTATTTAGAGCTCTCTTTATACATGCAATGGAATACTACATCTTTCTCTCTCTTTCGTTTTCAAGCTTTTACCTTGCTGCAAAGCACGTGGCAGTGCCTGTGCGTTGTTGAAATTTATATCGCATGAATTTGATGCCCTCAGTTCAAATATGGCATTAGTTTTTGCCTACGAGCTCAAATTTCTAAGAAATAATATTTGAGTGTAATATATCTTAAACTATTTTAAGTTAAATCCAAGGATCAAATAAAAAAAATAAACACGGAATGTTTATTATTATAACAATGATAGTGGAAAAGGGCATCGATGAAACCAACTACAAAAAGTTTAAATGAGAGACTAAATCAAACTCTAGTCAATAAAATCAGATGTAAAATGAACGAAAAAGGGAAGAAAAGAGCCTGGACAACAGTCGCTAAAGAATGTGTGGATAAATATAATGAAACAGAACATACAGTAACTGGTTTTCCACCCAAGTATTTATTGGATGGCACAGATACTAGCATTTTACCTGAAGAATTAAAAAAAAGAAACAATAAAGAAAACTGGATGAATGACAGTAAACTAGCCTTAGAAAGAACAAAAAAGTCTCATGAATATAACAAGAAAATATTTGATAAATCAAGAAAACATTGGGAATTTAACACAGGAGATACAGTATATATAGAAAATGGCAACAAATTGAACAGGAATAAACTAGATGAATTAAAAATTGGTCCCTTTGAAATAACAGAAAAGATATCAAATTCAATATATAAAATAAAAACCGGAAGAGGAAAGCAAGAAACCGGATTCTTTCACATAACAAAATTACTTCCGATATTACCAGACTGAAAATTTTCAAAGAATTTTCACCTCAGAGAGGGGAGATGTAATGAAAGTGTCCTCTCTTTAATTTGAATTTGCCGTGCTGCTTCCACTGGGTGACACCAGATGGAGCAGCAGTTATGAGATAGAGAAGGTTATGTGAGGTAACAGAACATGTAAATAGTGTGAATAGAGAATGGATAGTTATTAACTGTAATTGTCGTTACTTTGTTTACAGAGAAACTGATTTCAGTTTATTCACCCCACCTTCAATAATTGTCTTAGATATATATATAACTGAATTCCATTAGAATAATCTCAGAGATTTACACCTTTAAATGGCTCTAGTTTCTCTGGATCATAAACCATTGGATTGTTTTTTGTTTTTTTCGAAAAAAATGGCATTGATTTTAAATTCAATAGCTAATGGTTCTCAATTCTTCATCCGGATGGGCCAACCCTTTCTTAAAACGGACTCCTCAAAGGTCTAATTTATTCTATCATTGCTATCATCAATCTGGATGAAATACTCCTTCTAATGGCAGCTGGTTATTCTTCGTTCCGGGATAAATCCGTGTTACCGAGAGCTGATTAATTGCTTCAAGTTAAATTAAAACGCAGCTCGAAAACATTAATCTAACTTCTTTTTATTTCGGTCACTCTAAAATAACATTAATATCCACCAAGATTTTTTTTAATTTATACTCATGGCGTGAGTTTTCTGCGCAAGCGCTACCGAGATAACACATGTCTATTTCAGCTCTTCATATTAACAACAATTACAACAGTTCACTCCTATTACTTTTTAAAACTGTCTCAACTGGCAACTTGTGTCAGCTGTTCACGAGGGAGCCCTCAATAATTGAGTATTTACTTAACATACTCCCTCAGTGTAGCTAAATAACGTTTCGCCTAAGAGTGAGCATGAGATTTGAAGGCAGGCTTGTCAACTTCAATGAACTGTGATAATCTTATGGAGTATAACTTGAGGCAGAAACAATTACCTAAAATATAAATCGGCTCTCTCCGGTGGGAACTGAACTAGTTGTGACAGTCCGCCAGTCAAAACTTTAGCTTACAGTACCCCCTTCCATATGCTTGGGCAGGTATCAATTACAAATTAAAGAAAAATAGCAATCCTATGGTTCAAAGATTCGTTCACTGAGGCGAGCTGAGTCACCAACAGGTTTAATTGAACAAATGTTAGGACAAAAGCGTTTTTGTTTTATTCTTATTTTGGGGCGAATAGATTGGTAGAGGTAACTACGTACTTGTGATTACATGTATGACTCACCAGGCTGTTATTCACACATGACCACAATGCATTCTATTTAAATTTTCTAAAAATCAGTTTTCAGTGGGAGCCCTGGCAATGGCCAGTTTCTCAAATCATGTCCTGAGCGTATGTGACTCTCGCGCTCTTCCTCAGCCTCCACTGGCTCGTATTCGGTGACGTCGCTGGTGGGGGAGCGTGGGGGACTTCCCAAGACTCCGCTTCCTCTTTCGCTTGCGATGGAGGCAACAACCGTGTGGACTTGGGGGCCCCTGGGCTGTTTGTAAATATTGTATGAATGTGCGAGCGAATGATGAATTGTAAATATGGTATGAATGAAAACACTTACCTAATTATTTATTGCCTATTAAGTAAAGGCATATTGTAATTTCATCATAATAAAGTTGTTAACAGTAAAAAAAAAAAAATCTTCATGGCTTACTGATTATACACTGACAGGCGAAAAATTCCACCCACCTGATTTTTTTATGTTTTCATCTCAAAATATTTCTGCTTTTGATTGGTCATGATTGGTCTGTATTTTTTTTTTTTTTTTCAATTATAAATTTCAATATAGAGGATAGTAACCCATAATCCTTAATTCAATGAAAGGACTTTCGTTCCTAATGTTTTCTTTCCATGGAATTAAAAAATGTTTATTCAGTGTCATTTGGGTTCTGGTGGAGCAAATTTTTTAGTTTTCGGCTTCGATATTTTAATTTTCTAAATTTTAAGTTTAAAAATGCCTCTTCGTGCTGAGGATGTTGCACGTGGTTAGGCACTTATTGATGATGGACGTTCCATTAGATATGCAGCTAATGCCATCGGAATTCCCTATGAAACTCTACGAGACGACTTCAAGCGTTTTCGAGAAACTGGGTCTTACCATAGAAGGGCCGGTTCTGGACGGCCTAGGGCAACAGAACCATAAGAACCTTTCCGTTGTTCAAGCGATTCATCGGCTCCAAGAAGTTCGAGGTGTGTGAATTTCTGAATGTACTGCTCGGAGAAGATTAAATGAGTATGAACTAATGGCTTTTCGCCCAGTAAGAGCACCAGAATTGACCAGAACTCACAGAGTTACACGGCTGGCTTTTGCTCGAGAACACAGTCATTGGACTATGGACGAATGGTGTGCTGTATATTAATAATTCCCGTGTCAGAAGGAACAAGGTCTAATTTTACTGAGATAAAGGCAAATCATCTCCCGTCTGGCAATATGTATGTTCTAGGACAGAGGTTGAAAAAAAGATTTAATCAATTTGAAATTTATATGGTATATTCAACAACTCATTAAAATATGTTAACTAGTTTTTGGCTAAAATAGAATAACAGGAAAAGTAGAAAAAATAAGAATCAAATGTGACAAATTTTGACCCATTTCATTAACTTTTAAAATTCCTCCAAAGATGTTTGATATATATATATTATTATACAGCGAGGGTACTAAACCATGGGTCAGCATATTACTAGTTGTGGTCTGTAAACACAGTTTAAATCACCATAGTTGTTTTTTGGCTAATGTCATTAAAATAGCGGAATTACAATCCACAATTAGTAATTACTAATATATATGATAATAACAGATCTATACTGTTACCTTTTTTGCACATACTGCTTGTATATATTTCTAATGCATATAATAGTTTTATGACATTCAAAACTCACGTTTAAACAAGAAAGTAATACCTACTAAGTAATAACTACAAGAGAGCATATGTTCAACAAGATAGGTTACGTGCTAGGTTATACTTTCCAAAGAGTACCTGTTCTGTGTAGACATGATGGGGGCAGTTTTCTGTCGTGGTTACCCTGACGGCTGTCAGTTGGAAAAATGGCGGATGTAATGTAGAATTGGTTACTGAAGTTGTTTTTAAAATTATAAAAATTAAATGGCGAACCAATAAAAAATATATTATTTTATACAAATTTCAAAACTTACTTTACAACTTGAATTTACAATACGTTTATATAAGGGAATACAATTATAACTACTCACCAGATTCATTCTTATGTTCATTTTGCCTCAGGAAGTCGTCTACAACAAACCATATCAATTTCGGTTTATATACCCCTGTCGGAAAGGTCAACAATAGTCGGGGGGCGTCACTAGGGGAGTGCCTGATCACTCTAGCCCTGATGACAAGTGCGGATTGTTGTAGTTAATAACATGGACCATGTTCCATGTAGGCATTAATATCTGACTCCATTTATTGATAGGGATGTGTCCCGACAATACACTGTGTTCAGGATGAGGTTCAGAGGTTCATAAAGAATAAGACCAGTTTTCAGAGTTCGGGCGAGAGATTGGCAGCCTAATAGGTACAAGTCGTCAGAGGTACGGCTAGAGGCTGTGAGGTGACTGCCCAGAGGTGTGGCAGAGAGAGAGTAGACTAGTAGAAGATTCCAGGGCCCCGGGGCCCTGGAGTATCGCGACTGTCGAGATGCAGAGACTGGAGAAGAGTGAAGAGTGAGCCTACCAGGGCCAAGTAGCCGCCGGTTTATGACCGCCGGAACGTGACTGAAGGTCTATTTTATTAGGGGAAGTGGCTTATCCTCTAGGGTTTTATTGCAGGACCTTCGTCCCTCTGTTACCTGTTTCACGACTACCGACCTCTCTATGATTTATTACAAGAAGTTTACACAGATTTGCATTTCTATTATAATACATTATGAACCAGAGTGTAGGGTAATTTACATATGTGATTGGCAATCGCTACAACCCCTTTCCTCCCTACCCCAGTTCCCAATGCCTCCCTCACTTTATTCCTTTCTTTGTCGAACGTTCCTCGAATAATTCGATTTTTTTTGCATCAATTCCTTCGTTGTACCAAGATTGAAGCGTTGAAGGAGGGATCTCTCCGGCGCTTCTGGCTATCTTGGAAGTCTGGATCGCAATTCTTCCATAAACAAGGGAACTATTAAAACGGTGGAACGAATATATTTCAATTCCAATCACAGACATATTCTAATACTCGGACAGTATATTTAGTAGTTAAAAAGTAGTGTTTTTGTTAAATTATAAAAAAGTTAGACCACTAAAAAGTATTTTTCGATTATCCACGTTTGTTGATTAGCCGGGAATACTCTCCCCGCCATTAATCCGGATAATCGAGGTTGTAATTTTTGTTGAATAGTTTAAGGATAGTGTGTATTTTTTTAGGCGATTTTCAGCGATCAAGATAGTGTTAAAATAAATTATCGTTGACTACCAGTAGATTATTTTTGAAATCATTAAATCAGTATTTATGAGATTAATAGGTAGTCCAGAAAGTAACTCTCAATACTGTTTCTCTACTTTATTCATCCTTTATTTCGTTTATACATATTTTATAAAATTTCATTTATTTCATTGTTGGATCAATTGGTAATAATTGTAGCAAAATGAAACAAATTATGAAAATAATTGAGATAATAATTTACTCATTATCTCTGTAATGTTAGGCGCGCTTTAACCGAAATAGATTTTGAAATTCCACTCTCAGCATAAGTGGATTTTCGCAGTGTTATTGATTTTTGTAAAAAGTGCAAATCTTAGGCTTTCACTTGCTCCATGTCTTTATCAGCCTGCTTGTTTTTTGTCAGTCCTCTCTTTAACCTAGAGCTTGATCTATGGTATTTTGTTCTTAAATATGATCTGCTATTGTTTTATGTGTGCTGTACCACATGATGATTTGTGATTTTTTATTTTAATCACTTGATAATGGCCATGCGAGCTGGCAAAAGCGCTTGTGCGGTATATAAACGAAATTCGTGAGTAGAAACCTATATTAATAATAAGGCATGAACTTTCCTCATATGCACTTATTTAGACAGGCCAATTCAATTGAAGGATATCGTTCATCTACTCGAAATATTAATAACATTTTATCAGCAAAATATTATCAAAGCAAATAATTAAAGCTGTCTTATCAGAAATTAGTTTTTCATCGGTCCTCAAAACAAGGACTAGGGAAGGAAAACTCAATCCATGTTTTATTTTGCTTCAATTATGACATAAATTCAAGTATTTTTTGAAATACGAATTAAAAGAATAAAGGGAGGTGTAGAAAATATAGTGAGAATTATTTACCGAACTCTGCTTGAGTTTCTTAAATAATTATTAACTGCTACTAAAAAAAAGAAAGATAATTTTAATGAAAAACACTTCAATTTTCTAAGCCACCTCGACCAATGAAAAAATCTTTTCAACAAACGACAAAACATTTAAACAATTAAAATATTTAATATTTGCTACCAAGATATTGATGTTTAAAAATATACATTTACATATATATATTTCCACTATGGTTTGTTTATTAAGCTTTAGCCTCTTCAGAATTCTTTTACTGGCAAAATATCAATAAACAGTAAACGTTTAAGTAATTATATAATAAGAAATAAGATGTATATAATTACATAATTGAAAATATTTAACAAAAAATAACTACGAAATTTGCTGAAAATTCTTAGAGATGCGAGTCAGTTAATTAATATGGTCCAAACTTTTTTCCATTCAATTTTTTTTTCAGTCACTTCTATTATCATATATTAACCAAAACATATTCGAACGTGTTTTTTTATATTCCTTTTAACATTTTAGAAGAAATCATTTGAACGAAGTGTCGTCGTGGCTGTCAAAATATGATTGCTCAAAACGTTCTTACAAGTGGAATCTATCCTCTCTTTTTATCTGCCTGTTCACTCTAACTCTGAAGTATAGTATTAATAGTTAAAGGAAATTCAGATATTAAAAATGAGGAGGTTACTTGCGTAATTTTAATTAAAAGCAATTATACTTGATCTTATAGCTACGTGTATACTAGGTTTTCAGAACAAAAGGGATGAAAGTCCAACATTTTCAGCAGCACAATTTTTTGCTTAAATGACTGGTGAACAATTCTTGTCAGTTAAAAAAAAAAATATTTTTTTTTTTATATTTGGTTAAACACTATATTAAACACGCTATATATATTGCTATAGGAATCCCAAGGAATAATTAGGCTGTTGTGAAATTGAAAAAAAATAATGTATGTTTTCTCTGAACAATTTCTGTTTCTATTATATATAATTCTATCGTATTGGTTTGCTGTAAAAATAAATGTATTTAATTAGGTTAATTATAAAGGATAAATAAATATTTACATTTTGTTTTTAATTAATCAGATTTTTACTCATCATCTGTCTCTTCGCTTGTTGGTATCCGCTCTTTTTCGTTAAAATATTTATTGTATTTGGCTGTGTTACGCTGTAAAGTTTTAATCACTAAGTAGAACATTTTTTTTTTAATTTTTAAATGTGATGATGAGGTTCTTGCTGCGTGGCTTGTTTTTTTCCCCGGAACAATACTGCAGTAAGCAGAAAATTATGTAATGCAAGTAATTAGGTCTCAATCATAAATTCAAGTTCCTTCTTTCGTATCTCATTTGCAGGCGTTTAAAGGGTTGATTACAGAACTACAGAATCCCAAAATTGAATAGGTTTAGGTTCTGTAGAGCTATCTCCATTTATTCCTATAGTGAATTGACGAATTGAACATCCAGCCTTCGAAGTTTTCCCTGAGAATATTCCTAATCATAAGAAGTTGAGTGTTCACGGTCTATGATATTAAAAAACGTTTACAGTTTTATCACAATCACTGGTCTTGTTCAAACCGAGTCAAAGACTTTCAAGTTCAAATATCCACAATGTCAAATAACAAGTTCAAGAGAGTTAGAAATAACCTAATGGTCTGTAATCCAAGTACAAACATAACATTATAAATTCATACTTACTAGTCACTTAAATTAATACTAAAACTCAGTTGGGTTTGAAGTTTATAGAATTTAATTTGACTGGAATTGAAATAATTTCAATTCATTTTTAAAGCCCACAAACCTGACAATTACACTCGTGGTTTTAATATTAACTACAGTTATGTTAATTTTATTTGAAATTCGTGCAATTCAAAGTTCCAAGGATTCTTGTGATGAACTTTTTTTTTTTCTCAAAGAACAATATGGCCTTTGGCGTACCCAAGGAAAAATAACCATTTTTACTTTTAACTAATTAAAAGTTAGGTATTTCCAACTCGAACACATTGTGCTTCATAATGAAGCGTTCCGGCCGTTTTGGTTGTAAGAAGGCATGGATTTGATTGTTTATTGTGTGAGAAATTGTCCTGAAGATTTCTTCCAAATAATTACATTATTACACAAGTCGTATTTTGATAGCCCTTAGTTTAGTTTTTTACATAGATTATGAACTAAATTGTTCTTTTTTAAATATTTATGATTAATGATGAGTAATAGTGTAAAAAAAAATCAACGATCTCCCACGATATAAGTGACACTCATAATTATTTTTCCTAGATAAGAGAGGTATAAGAACTGATACCTCGCTGACAATATCTGAGTATACTGTCCACTGCAATATGAGGTACCACTTAGGAGTCGTCGCTTTAGCTTTGTGTGAGTAGTATAAATGTTAATATTCAATAACCACCATTACAAATGTTCATAAATAAAGTCCAACAATTATTACCTGATAACGGGCTCACGTCGCCGTGAACATTCTTACATAAATAAAGAGTTTATACAAATATACTAATCGTAAGAAGACATTTGCAAATTACGAATCACAATCATCACGAATACCCAATAGTTATATCCGTAACCTTTTATTGATATAGGAAAAATAAAGTCAATTTTTTTTTTTCTTTATTTTTGGTTGATCAAAAAGGTGAGTCCCATTACCTTTATTAGTCAGTTTAGTCCAGTCACGTAAAATGTATATCATTATACTTGTTTATTCAATTTGTAATTTCTATAAAATAACAAAACCTGTATATAATGTAGTGATGCTACAGGAAATACAAAATAATTTGTAAATAGATTCACCTGAGGATCTGTAATTATATATAATTATCTGTAAATTTTTTTTTTTTTAAAGTATTCAACATATTCGTTAACGAAACTAAATGGGATTTTTCAAAACGGATTCTTGATTAAAAAGTTAAAAGTATTTTTGATTAAAAAAAAAATTTCAAGTCTTAAGCGATATTGGTCCTTGGAATAGTCGTTTCAACTAAAAAAACATAGTTTGTATTACTGTCTTTAATGTGTCCTCGTGGTGAAATGCCATTTACATCATTTTCTCGACCGCTGTTGTATAATATACTTAGATACGGACAACGGAAAAACAGATCCCGGTACTCAAATGGATGAGTACATTTGTTATTTTTTCTGACCACAGGTGTCACTCTGGCCACAGCCCTTCCTCCGCAGCTGCCTGTTCTATCCGCTGCCGTCAACGACGATCCACAACCTCCTCAATCTACAGAACAACCTCCAACAGTTCCGGCCGAATGCACTGAGGGCGAGAAGAAGGGAAACGCCGAGAATTGCCGCAAGTACTCCGAGTGCAAGGATAACGCCTGGGTGGAGAGGTCGTGCTACTGGTACTGGAAGTTTGATTCTGTCTCCAAGAAATGCATGTTTTGGGGAGCTACCTGCACCACCGAGTAGACCATCTCCTAGTACTTCGGCAATAAACAGCTGAACATGCCCCTCTAACTGTGTGTTATTTGCTTATTTCCTTCCAACCTTAGTTCAAATGGGATCAACAAAGCAAGAGTGATACGCCTGATGGGCTTATCTTTGCCTGCTGTCATGGCCCTCCCCTTTCCCCACCATTGGGGAGATACAGGTGAGCGAAGAGCATGGGCACTTGGGACTATCACTCTTGCTTTGGAGACCTCTGCTTCCTTCCAGCTGTTCCGTACACGGAATTAATGGCAGTTCCTTCTAAAAGTTTAGATGAAACTCCTAGAAATAACTTAACCTTGTCTATTACATCAAAAGTTTATTTTTTTGAGTGATTAAACTTTGTGTGCACCATTTAAAAATGAAGTAGTATTTTTTCAAGCTAAGCGATTTAAATTACTGAAAATAACTTATTCAACAATTAAAGAAAGAGTGTAAATAGCTAACACATTGATCGAAATCAAATTGTTAAAGAAGTCATACATAACAGCAATTTCTTTCAAAATAATCACATTTGTGTAAACAAATTGGAAGATTGCAACCATTTACAATTAAAACTAAGGTCATATAAATTAAAATCAGTGATAAAAAGATTAAAATGTATTATTAAACGGTTAAAATCTCAATAAATACGTCACAAGGTAAAATTTTAAATTCAATCCCAACTCTAAAAGGCCAAAAGATTGTTTCTATTTAATTAAATTAAGCTATATTCACTTCATCTGAGCTGAGCTTCCCTTAAGATAGACATATTCTGTTATTATTGTTTTACATTTTAAAAACATCCAGTTTTATTTTAAGTTTTTCTATTTTATTCATTGGTTCTACGATGGTGTGTAATTTTCTTATTTGTCGCGGCTAATTTATCCGGTAGAGACTCAAACCCAGATCTATTATAATTATTTCATTTATTGATATTTAACTGTTTTATTACGACGCGGGACACTCCCGATACTTATCGGGCCATTATCAAGTATTTGGAAGAAACTAAAGCCGACTTCCATACATACCAGTTAAAGTAGGAAAGATCGCTACCAGTAGTAATCACAAATCTGCACCCGACCACACCAGCTGATGAAATTGAAGACGAACTCTCAGCTTCAAGACGAACTCTCAGATTCAAGACGAACTCTCAGATTCAAAGTTTGCCAAATAACGAACGTTTTACGTGACTAGATGGCAACTAGATGAATCCATCAAAACGGCGTTACTTTTGTTATTTGTAGATCTCGAGCGAACATCTGGCGTGGAGAAAATATACGACTTAACACACCTGTATTACACTAGAATACAGGTCGAAAAACCTTACCACAAACGTGACATCGTCCAATGCCATAATTGCCAGGCATATGGGCACACAAAATCTTACTGCCACTACCCTCCCAGATGTGTAAAGTGTAGTGGGAAGCACAAAAGCGAATTGTGCAAAAAGCCCCTCAAATCGCCTGCTGTATGCGTGCACTGCCAGCAAGACCATCCGGCCAACTACAAGGGCTGCGAGGCATATAGAATTCTCAAGTCCAGGAGCGAGCACGTCGTCTGCCAGTCCCAGGTAGCTCAAGAAGCGCCCCCGCCAGAAATTTGATGCCTTCAGTCTCTTTTTCTGATGCCGTTCGGAACAGAGAGCAGTCACAGGCACTGCCCACTACTCGTCTGCAAGTTCCACTTCCCCAGCATTCCGCTCATCCCGTCTACCAGCAATAAGGCAGATTGTAATTTTAGCACAATAAAGAATATTGTATACATAAAAAAAACGTTTACCTAACTGTTGTAAGATGAGTGCTCACATACATTAAAATATCTCGTAAATTAAATTAAATCATATTATTAAATAATGTTTCCATGATTTATTTTTTTTTCATAATTCTGTAATACGAGATAGCTAATCTCAAAAAAGATAAATTCTTAAATGTTATTTTTTGTGGATTATAAGCTTCTATCAAAAATAGAAAACGTGTATTGCAAAATCATAAGCCAAAACCGAAAGAACATTGAGCAATTTACCATAAGTATCCCTGAGAGAGTAAGTATTAAACATTTCTATAAAGTACAGTTGGCTCCTAAAGCCTAAAGTAGTACTTCCTTTGTACATCGCTACTTAAATTTGACATGAAATATAGGCGCGTGATTGGTAACAAATTTGCATTTATATATAAGTTAGAAATGCACCTAATTCCCAAACGAACCTAACCTTTTGTGCAGGTCAGCCATGCAACTCACTGGTACACTTTTGCCTTTCCTTATATAATTAGGCAATTAGGCTCATTTCCTTTAGTCCAAGTCTATTGAGTGTTATCACTTTCAACCGTTTTTTTCTCTATCACTATATTTTAAAATGTTAATATAATCGAATAATAAGAGAGGTTACTAGTCCTCTTGACTAGTTTTTAACATGTGAGATTTACCAGGAACTATGGTATATATACCAAGATTCGACCGGCCGAAACATTATCCCCAATTTTTGTAACACTTAACCATTCTATGCATACTCAATAGTACTAATAGTAGTAAAAATGAAAAATTGTGTAATGAAAATATAACAAACTTTGTTTTTCTACATCACCATTGGGAAGTATTGACTTTTTCAAGTTGATTAAATTACCGGTTGTTTCATTCATCGCTGGATTAAAAAAAGAAAATAAAAAAGGAGGGTGCCAGGGCGAAAACAAGGATTTTAAACGAGACAAAACGAATCCCGCTAACGAGAGGTTAGTTTTCCCTCTAAAGCTAAACAGATTTCCCCGTTTCACTAATGTACCCCTGGCAATTTCCCGCCGGGGGGAAAAACACTCTACCTAGCGATTTCACTAATTAGGTTCTCATTTATCCCCGGGACCGATGCAGCGTTCATCTCTCTCTCTCTCTCTCTCTCTCTCTCTCTCTCTCTCTCTCTCTCTCTCTCTCTCTCTCTCTCTCAGAGTTAACTTAACTTCAACATCACATATTAAGTTTAAACGGTTGGTTACGCTCTATCAAAGTGCCTGCCGTAACGTAATTTTTCCGTTGAAAATACCACCAATGCTAATATAAATGGGTTCTTCAGAATTTACTACATGATACTACTAAAATTATCCAAGTTAAAACCTAACTTTAACATAATTTTACTGTCACATATTAAATATTGATGATTTCGTAATTATTCATTGAGGTTGGTAAGAAAGTGATTTCGGTTTTTTAGTGTAAAATAAAACTTATTTTTTTCTATAAGATGAACTTTAATCAGTCAAATATCTTCCATTCTGTTCGATGACCTTTTGCCATCTTTATGGTAATTTCATAATCCCGCGATCATAGAACTTGTGATCTTTATCAGCAAAAAACTTAACCAAGTGCGTTTTGAGGTGCATCGTTATTACTGAAATTTTTATCATTTAAGAAGTTTTGTAAACTTCGAAATAATTGATAATTCGATGGTGCAAGGCCGGGGCTGTATGGGGGATGCGACACCACTTCTTAACCAAGCTCCAATAGTTTAGTACCTGTTGCTAAAGATGTGTGAGGCCTCGCATTGTCGTGGCGGAACCCAAATATCGAGCTTCTTAACAAGTCCAAGACGTCTTATATGATTTTCAATTGTTGTGTGTGATACATTTAACTGTTTTACAATATCTGGCACAGCTTAAAGTATGGGTGGTCTTTTAGCATTCAAAAAAATTCGTCATTCCTGCAATTAGTGTAAAGGTCGTTAATTAAATATTATCGCATTGAAAACATTTTTTTTTCTGTCTTGTTTCGTTTAATTTTGAGCTTCCATCAAGTCAATTAACCGATGGTAATTTTTCAACATACTCAGTTTATATGGATGTAAATTATATTTATTTGCACTATAACGAATTAATTAATCTTAATATAAATTACTCCCTTACAGCAGTAGAATGCTTAGTGTAGTCTGGGGCATTCCCAGGAAAGGCGTTGAATTTTTTCGTAACTTACAACCCACCGATCTTCCTAAACCAATAAAATAAAGTAAACATTGTGTCCTTGGTAATCAAAAATATATCAGATAAGTGCAATAAAATAATTTATTTTTTTAGTCTTTGTAACGTAGTGCTTATATTTAGACGTCATTCCTGTCATAACTTGCGCCTAGTGTACGTACCCAGTCGTGATCCATCTTTTTCTTGACCCATTTATGAGAAAAATACTAGATTTATACTGAAACAGCTAAACATGTAATAAGCTTTTGTACTGGAAAATGGGAAAACATAACTATTTAACTTATTTTCTCGGTTTTGATCCTAAAACAAATTCTCACGTTTTTATCTATGCAGAAACTATGCACCGTGACTGATTCTACAGCTTTTCCGGTTTCTCCACACCAGCACCACAAATCAGCTCCAGCAGTTCCATAAAAGGTTTGAGGTTCCCACCATCACAGAAACCATAAGAAGACGACACATCAAGTTCTTCGACTCGATGAGGCACTGCCAGAATCCTCTCTTCCCTGACCTGCAACCCCCACCACTACCAGCTAGATAGAAACTAAGTAGGTCTGGGAAAGCAGACAAGATGGTGGACATTACGGCCCTTGGCCAATAAACGAGCCCCTGACGGGCACACCACTGAGCTCTACCCAAACCTTAAACGAGTCAGAACTACATGCCTAGACAGACTCTAGGCTCAACCTTCAGTGGACTCTCACCTCTGTACCGAGATATATACACCTCAGCCGTGGTCTACCAAACTCCTCAATTCCTTCACCCAACCTTCAAATAGGTCCCTCCTAGTCACTCCTTATTCTTTTTTATCCCCTGTTCCTCTTTTCAAATTTTGAGAGCTTTGGAAAAAAAACAAAAAACATTCTACAAAACATTATTTTTTGTTTCTCGTTGAATATTATCTGGTCTTAAGATTTAAACTTTCAAAATATATCTTCGCTAAAACAAAACTAAACGAACGTAATAACAATAACCTTTTTTTTGACATCATGCATTGCTCTTTATTTCGAGGTTTCCTACGAAGAAGTTTCCAGAGCAAATTAGACATCATGCAACTCTTAAGATGAGAGGAAAACGGCTGAAGATTGAACCGGTCGAGAATATCTGCTCCAGTAGTGTGGCTACAAACATAGCTCGAAAGGGGTGGCAACCTATAGCTAGCCTTTCGATAGAGTATTTCGCCTAAATATCAGTTAAGGGATTGCGGCAAAAAAAAAAAATTATTTCTACGATTTAGTCAAGGCCTGTTTGACCTTATTTAATATTAAGGAGAAAAATTGCTGCCTATATCAGGGCAATGCAATTTTAAAGGGATTTTTGAAGATTTTTTTTTTTTTATTCAGGCATCTTGGAAATAGGTTTCCGTGAGTTAGCTGGCGATTGTTCATTCATAGCCCTTATAATGAAAGTATTATAGATTTAAAGGGAGTCAGGTTTATTTTTACATGGAACCCACTCGGCGTGGCACAAACTTGCTTAAGGGTGGTAATACATTCTGCTTTATCAAGGCAGGCTATAAGGCGGCCAAGCACCCTTAAAAAAGTCGAACCCCCTTACCTAAAGTAAATTGTGTGGCCCCTTCCTCTTCCATATCTGCTTAGTAACAGTTTAATTATACACTAGATTTATTTGTATACTTACTCAAAGCTTTACATTTTTATCATTTTCTGAGATTGTTATTTTTATCTGAGATTGTAAATTTTATTATATTTTATATATTCAGAGCTGAGCATTCGGCATTTTAGTTAAGAATTAAAAAAATTGTTAATATGACCGGTTCACTTACTTATTGTATAGAACGATGTCCGGACGCCATATGTGGTCTGAAGGCACGTGGAGCATTTGGACACCTCCGTACTCTTTCGGTTCCCACCTCAATTTGTAGTCGTACCAAGACTGAAACAAAATTATATTAAAACTTCTTTACTGTGATAAAATTACAATCTATTAGTAATTGTGATAAATCTCTCACGCGTACCATATTTACCATTCTTCATTCGCTCGCTCATTCATACAGTATTTACAAACAGCCTAGAGACCTAATAAATCCATATAGTTTCCCCTTACATGCGAAAGAGGAAGCGGAGAAGCCGTAAAGCCAGCAGAGGCTGACCAGGAGCATGAGAGCCACAGACGCTCAGGACATGATTGGAGAAACTGGTCATTGCCCAGACTCCCACTGTCACATAATTATAGCAGATAACGAGGCCACTGCCACTTTAATCACCGATGATGATTATAGGGATGAGTGGTGAAGAGTAATGACGGAGTACGGGGATTAGGGTGGTTGGATAGGTTACTATAGAAGTTTACGAACTTGGAAGGAATAAGTTTAAGAATGTAGGGTATATTAAGATCATTATGAAGGGCTTTGTTGTTGAAAACCCTTCATTTCTGTTGCTGACGTAATAAGGGCCATTTACTATTGTTCCCAGGACTTCAGATTGAAAGGATTGGATAAGCTTGATTTTC
Organism: Acanthosoma haemorrhoidale; assembly: GCA_930367205.1. Lineage (NCBI taxonomy): Eukaryota > Metazoa > Arthropoda > Insecta > Hemiptera > Acanthosomatidae > Acanthosoma > Acanthosoma haemorrhoidale. Next base: position 162,564,480 of record OV884011.1, on the reverse strand, counting down.
GACTTTTTTGCTGTCCCCCATAGCTCTATTCCGTATGTCCAGATTGACTTAAGTATAACTTTGTAAATTAATAATTTATTTTCTATTCGAAGTAGTCTGTACCGTTATCCAAACCGTCTGTTTAGTTCTTGTCTTTTAGCCTCGTGTGTTACGATGCCACTGGCGTTTTAGTCTCCGAGGAGGTTATACGGATGAAAACTGTAGTGTAATGTCTGTGCTAGGGAATTAGGGTGGTTGGATAGGTTACTATGGAATTTCATGAACTTGGAAGGGATGAGTTCGAGAATGTAGGGTATATTCAGATCATTATGAAGGCCGGAACAAATGTACAGAGGTAAAAAAACTGACAGCCATTCAATATATTTCACTTTTTATTTATTTTTAATATTTTTTTCATGTAATTATTTTCCCTTGCTGGGAATAAATAAAGGTCAACATGAATAAATCAACAAAAGCTATAAGAGAAAAATTATTTACCAACGATTCAAACTAAAGAAATTATTTCAACAATTTTCGAATGGGCTTTTAGTTAAACTTGAGTCAGTAAGTGATCCCCCCCCTCACCTGAAATCACAGCTGATTGGTCTGGTTGATCCTTTTAATGTAAACTTGCTTGAAAACTTCCATCCAGGAAATCATTTATTTCTAGAATGTTTCTTCTATTGGACACTCCATTGCTGTTAAAGGTTACCAATTGACAGACTCTAATTAAGCCACACTTTTAATTTCTAATCGTACAATTTATTTCTGTTCTTTTTCGAAAGCAATATAGAAACATAAAGCATATCATGAATCTTAACGAGATAAGTCGCAAGAGCGTAAAATACCCCGAAGCTCTATACTTCAGTGTAAGAACAATTAAAATAACACCCGCCTGTCTAATGAATATTTATTAACTTTAAAACCCTTACGACCCCCCCCCCTACAATTTCCGGTACCGTGACCGCTGGATTACACTACACAGCCGCATTCAACGAATATTTTAGACAGCATTTGAATAAAATCAAAACAACTTTGTGATCTCTTGAGTTCTATCGAAAAAAAATTTTTTTTTTTTTTAAAGAATACTAATAGTAAATAAGAATAATTGATCCGACCTATTTCACCATTTTTATTTTGGGTATATCGAGAAACAAAACATTTTGTTCACTACTTAAATGTGGGGGGAAAGGATGTATTTATAATGTAGACCATTAATAACAAAAGTTTCTCCGAATGAGGCCGAATTAGTTTAATACTTTTTTTTAGCTTGATTACAATTGCTTGTTTGAAAAAATTGACTGTCTTTTATCTTGTATCAGTCGTTCAAAAAAAAATTTAAATATTGACAAAATAAAGCTGGTTATATTGTTGTCTCCTAAAACTATTGTTAAATTTATTATTGGGTTACTTATCAAGTGTTCCCTTAGCATTAGAAAAAAAAAAAAATTGAAAACGGTAGTTTCAAAGAAAAAGAGTAAGTTAATATATACATGGTCAATTCTTTTCAGGTTGTTCCAAAAAATGTACGCCAGAGGTATTTTTGAATATACCTTCAAATTTCGTTTGGAGTATTTTTACGGGATCTATCGTAGACCATATTGATTGACAGACACTCCCTAGTACGGCCTCTACCTACGGGTATATTTGGATTAATTATTAGCTGAATTGTTGTGTTTAATTATATTTTTTTATGAACGCTTAATTTTTTTTTAATTTATAGTATACTCTATAATGTATTTAAACAATTGGTTATAGTAGCAAGAGGCGCCGAAAGCGCTTGTGTATAATATATTCTAGGTGTACATTTGAAATAAAGACTTTTCTTTAACCACAGAAAAAATAAACCACAATCAGCATAGTATTTATTAACTTTTAACTGTAAACAACTTTATTATGATAAGATTACAACCTGCCTTATTGGACAATAAGTAATTGTGATAAATGTTCTCATTCATGGAGTATTTACAAACAGCCCAGAGACTCCCTGTCGGTATAGGGTGAACAATTGTCGGAAAAAGGTGGACAATTGTCGGAGGTCAACAATTGTCAGGGGGGCGTCACTAGGGGAGTGCCTGATCACTCTAGCCCTGGTAACAAGTGCGGATTGCTGTAGTTAATAACATGGACCATGTTCCATGTAGGCGTTAATATCTGACTCCATTTATTGATAGAAATGTGGCCCGACAAGACACTGTGTTCAGGAGAGAGGTTCAGAGGTTCATAAAGAATAAGACCAGTTTTCAGAGTTCGGGCGAGAGATCGGCAGCGTAATAGGTACAAGTCGTCAGAGGTCTGCTAGAGGCTGTGTGGCAAAGTGCCGTCGTAGAGGTGTGGCATAGAGAGAGTAGACTAGTGGAAGGCTGAGTGGGCTTACTCCCAGTGCCCCGAGGTCCTGGTCGGATCGCGACTAGTAATGCGGCTGGCTGTGGATGCTAAGAAACAGAGTGTAGAGTGAGCCTACCACGGCCAAGTGGCCCTGGTGTAAAGTGACAAGAAGTGCGGCTGTGGAGACCAAGAGACAGACTGTCCCTTCAGGGCGAAACTTACCGATATAAATATTGTAACCCCCCTCTCTCGTGGAAGGCGGAGTCAGTCTGTAGGTGGTCTGTTTTATTATCCCGTTGGTCCAAAAGGGTGTGCTTTATGATGTAATACCTACCGAGCGATCGTGACCACTCGGTCCCCAATAGGTCTGTTTATTGCATGGCTTTTAGATTTTATGACTGCCGGAAGTGACTGAAGGTCTGCCCGGTCTATTTATGGCAGTCAAGTGGCTAATTCTCTTAGGTTTATTGCCGTACCCTCGATCCTCTGTTACTTGTTTTTATCTCTGCCGATCCCTCTATGATTTATTACCAGAAGTTACAGAGATTTGCATTTCTATTATAATACATTATGAACCAGAGTGTAGGGTAATTTACATATATAGTTAGCGCTTCGCTACATATCGCCACACTCCCAAATCCACTTGGTTGTCACCTCCCTCGCATGCGGAAAGAGGAAGCGGAGTCTTGGGAAGTCCCCCACGCTCCTCCGTCAGTCACGTCACCGGATACTAGCCATTGGAGGCTGACGGAGAGCGCGACAGCCACACTCGGTCAATACATGATTGTAGAAACTGGCCATTGCCAGGACTCCCACTTTCACGCATTTATAGCAGGTCACGAAGCCGTTTTAGTCACCGAGGAGGATTATAGGGATGAGTGGTGCAGTGCAATGACTGGGCTAGGGGATTAGGGTGGTTGGAGAGGCTACTATGGAATTTCATATACTTGGAAGGGTTGAGTTCAAGAATGTAAGACATATTAAGATCGTTGTGAAGGGTTTTGTTCCTGACGTAATAAGGGGCATTTACTATTGTTCTCAGGAATTTTGATTGAAAGGATTGGGTACTTTTTTTGCTGTCCCCCATAGCTCTTTCTTTATCCAGATTGGCTTTAGTATAACTTTGTAATTTAGTAATTTGTTTTCTATTGAGAGATGGGATGTCCTTTGAAGTAATAGTATTTACTAAATTTAAAACGAATGCATATAATACTTTACATTTATTTAAACAATATAATAGAAATATTCTATTCTATAGGTGTCAATTAACTTTTTAGAAGTTTATTTCAATGGAGGGAACTCAGTTAATGACCCGCGTTCATCAAGTGACTAATGAACTGAGAATCTTCTTTCGCGTCTTCCTAAATCACTTTCTTTCTTTTCTTTGTGGGGGGGGGGTATCTTTATCTTTTGTTTTTTGGTTCCATTTACTTTTATAATTATTATTTAGCAATCGATTCGCATATGAGGTGTACGAGGTTAAAAGGTTAAAAATAAGAATGTTATGGGCTCACACCAGATACAAATTAAATATTAATCCGTAGGCAGCTGAATTAGAACGCTGAATATTTCAATACACCGAATCTTCAAATCAGAGAAAAGTGCCAGAGGTCTCTATCTACCTCCAACCTCATTATTATTTAATTTCTAAGCCAATAGAATCTTCAAAGAGGCGCAAAAAGGATTCTGTAGCGAAAATAGAAATCGGCTTTCGAGAAGTGAAACCGATTGGTCAATAGTATATGGTGATAGTAAGGTTGAAAACCCTAGCCACAATCAAGCTCTTCATAATTTCGTTAACTTAATTCAAACTCTCATAGTTGACATACATGGGAGGATTGACAAATATTCTGAGTATCGAAAAGCTTTTCCAAATGAGTCGGATAAATTGTTGTTTTTTTTTCACAATAGGAATTAAAACTATCTGTAGTGAATTTGTAGGACATGATTATTGAAACAATTAAGTATTAATTTAACTTGTATGTTGAATAGTTTTAAGATAGTAGTCAGTTTTGAATGACATTTTTTATTTATGATGATTACAAGCTTTAAGTTGGCCACCTTATGAATACAAATATATATTTGAAAAATTCTTAACTTTATAAAAAAGGAAAGATTTTTATCTCGGACTAGAGCAAGGTAGAGAGAGGGAATATAAGGGAACGGGGGGGGGGACTCCCCTGGGGAAAAGATATAATCAGATTAACTTAATGATTAAATTCATTAAGATTTTTTTTTTTTCATAGCGCAAAAGAGTTATCACCTGTTAGAGAGACCCATTATCCCTTAATGAGAATTATGATCTCCACCAATTAAATTTACTTTATTTACCGCTCTATCAGTCTATTAACTCCCTTTTTGTTTTATTAGCACCTTATCATCACTGTTCGTGTTGAAAAGCAGAAAATGTTGGTGGTATAACCCATCGACATTAATTGGTCATTTTTTATTTAATGTAATGTAAGTTTGTGTTTTCAGTTTAATCAATAAGCATTATTTTCCATGATGTCATACCGGAAATTTTTTTTTTTTCTCTTAGCTCTCAAAGTTATAAAAATAGGATGTGGGAAAAATAAAGAAAAATTATTTTGGGCTAATGAGTGCCTTTCACTGAGGGGAGTCCCCCATTTGAAGGATGTATGAGAAGGATATAGGGTGTGGTATGCCTAAAAGAGGCGGGTGGAATCAGGAAGGTAGTGAGAGTCTACCAAGGGTTGAGCCTAGGGGTGCCTAGGCAATGGATTGTAGTCGGCCAGGCAGACCCTGGCCCGCCCCGGCAGGGGCCTGAAATGAGTCAGCCTCTCGGCCGGAAGGTCGACCCTGCTTACACAGGTAGATGGGGTCGTTGTGGCTTCGGTTGAGTCGGCCGGGAGATCGGCCACGATATCTTGGCTGGGTGTAGTTCGTTCACTCATCGGGTTCAATGACGTCGATCATCCTCCAGGCTTCGGCGGTCCAGCAGTGCTTCCATCTGACGGGCATTGGTGGTGGTTGAAGGTCGGAGAATAGTGGGTTGTGGCTATGTCTGAGTGAGTCAAAAAATTTGATGTGCCTTCTCTTGAAAAAATCTTGAATGGTGAGCACTTCAAATTTTTTATGCATCTCGTCTGCCTTCATTCGGTCGAACGGGGTATGTTTGAGGGAGGTGCGGAGAACTCTGTTCTGAAATTGCTGGAGCGTTTGGAGAGTGTTAGGAGTCAGATACTTGAAGAGAGGGGTCCCATACATCAAAGCAGGTCTTAGGACGCTCTGGTATATCAGCAGCTTGAGGCGTACCGATAAAGCCGGCTGTGAAGTAGGTGTCCGAGGCTGAAGAATTTCTTCCTAACACTCTTTAATTTCTTGCCGAGATGCGTTGTGAATGACAAGTGTCTACCGAGGGTAATCCCGAGGTAGCACAGCTTGTTGCTTACAGGGCACTCTTTGCCGTCTAAGAGGAAGGATATCGGAAGCTTCTTTTTTCCGGATTTGTAACTGATATATAATTCCTTGCGTCTTGGCCGGGTTGACTTGAATGTGGACGGCATCGAGCTTTTCGGCGATCCGTTGACTAGCGCTCTCAGCGAATTTCAGGGCTCTGGAGGGTTAATTTTCTTGTAATGTATACCGATTTGTAATCTACATTTACTTACCATTGGAGTAGTTAGTAGCAACATTGTCTTTAGAATGTTAATGGTCTCTAGCAATGGACCGTGAACGTGTTTTGATCCAGGAACTCCGTCTGCTTTCTGCTAAAACTAAATTTCGTCTATAACTCAACACTTAAGAGAGTTACAATCGCGATTTCTAAGTTACAAGATAAGATATTACATTTCTCTAAGACTACGAATATAATCTCTTGGACAGAAAAAAGCGTTTTTGTGGCAGAACTATGGAATTTTTTTTTTTTTTTTTTTTTTTTTTTTTTTCTTAGCTCTCAAACTTATAAAATAGGATGTGGGAAAATTACTTTGGGCTAATGAGTGCCTTTCATTAAGGGGAGTCCCCCATTTGAAGGATGTATGAGAATGATATAGGGTGGGGTATGCCTAAAGGAGGCGGGTGGAATCAGGAAGGTAGTGAGAGTCTACCGAGGGTGACTAGTCCATAGTTATAACTATGGAATACTATTTATTTCATTAAGATTAATAATCGCTCCATAACAAAAATTGCGAGAGCATAAATTATAGGTTTAATCTGTTATATGTCTATTTTTTAGGTATAGAGGGTCCCAAGACAAAATTATGACCCATTCCTGGCAGTTGACTGTCATAAATCACGCATTTTTAATACTCTTTGATACATACCGATATCAGTAAAAAAACAAAGGACATGAATATTCAAGAATTTTTAATTTCTTCCATCTCGACACACGAGGCTAAAAAGACAATAACTAAACAGACACTTTGGGCAACTGTACAGACTACTCGAAGGACATCCCATCTCTCAATAGAAAATAAATTTCTAATCTACAAAGTTATACTTAAGCCAATCTGGACATACGGGATAGAGCTATGAGGGACAGCAAAAAAGTCGAACATCAAGCGTATCCAATCCTTTTAATCTAAAGCCCTGAGAACAATAGTAAATGCCCCTTATTACGTCAGCAACAAAACCCTTCACAATGCTCTTAATATACCCTACATTCTTGAACTCATCCCTTCCAAGTTCATAAAGTTCCATTGTAACATATCCAACCACCCTAATCCACTAGTATAATAATGACTAAACGGGAGTGTTCTCGTGACCTGCAATAAGTGGGAATGGCCAGTTTCTCCAATCATGTCCTGAGCGTCAGTGGATCTCGCGCTATTGGTCACCCTCCACTGGCTCTTATCCAGCGACGTGGCTAACGGAGGAGCGTGGGGGACTTTCCAAGACTCCGCTACTTCTTTCGCATGAGAGGGTGAGAGGGTGAGAGGGTGAAAACCATGTGGCCTTGGGAAGTCTCTTTTAGGTTGTTTGTAAATACTGTATGAATGAGCGAGTGAATGAAAATTGTAAATATGGTATTAATGAGAACATTTATCACAATTACTTATTGCCCAATGAAGGAGATTGTAATATTATCATAATAAAGTAGTTTTTACAATTAGAATTAATTTTAATTTTAAAATATCTTATATTTTTTACATCTCATAAAATAACATGATAGCACTCAGGTGCTATATGAACCAAGAATAGATGGAGATGCAGCGTTCACCAATAAGATCTCCCTCTGGAAAAAAACAAACAAATGGTCTCGTAAACCGAACATAAAGCTCTATCTTATTTTAATAGGTTTTGTACGGGATCGCTGATAAAGCGATGACCGATATTGAAAAACTTAACGTTGCCATATGTCTGGGCTTTTACGGCCGAACCTTTAGGAAGGGTTGGGTCTGAGAGCTGAATCGTAAAAAAACAGAGGAAAAGACTGGGCAGTAAAACAAAGGTTTCTATCTTTACACATCTTTTTTACCCTCTCCCCCCTCCTTTTCGAGAGCAGCATATTGTGAAGCTTTCACGCTCCATCTTTCAAGAAGAAGTTCATTTTTTTTTTTTTTACTTAACACGTATTATTATTACAAAATGCACTTTTCTGCTCTCTGTCACTGCGGAGACCCCACCGTCTCACTCACTGAGCATTGAGGTCAGTACGGTCTTGTCAAGCAAAAGGCCAGGTAAGGATTGATAATAGTTGAGTTTTTTTGCTAATGCTTCCTACTGGCAGGTGAAAAAACCGGATCGTTTATAGTTTGGTTTGAATGATGTATACAGAGAAGGTTTGAACAATTTTGCTTAGGTTGTACCATTTTTTGTCTAATACAAATCGTTACAGTTTCAGTGAGAACATTTCTGCAGGCTACACATGACACATGATTCGAAATTCACTAGAACTTTTAACGAAATCAGGATATTTTCCGCTTTAATTAGCGATGATCCTTGTACGATAGCAATTGTAGCTTTTAAATAATATCCTATCCACTTCTGCAGCCTTCTAATGCGTCCCTAGTTACACTGGAAATACCAACTTAATTGTAACGCAACTTTCGGGACGTTGTTGATATGTCCCGAGGGAAGTCTCAAGGTCGAGGATGGCGGTGAGAGTTCATCTTGTTCCATTTTCTTTTGATAGGTGTGTTTGCCCTGGAGACTAGGTTAGGATTCGAGAATTTTTCCGCTAATGTTGGTTACACTCGGAATCTTAGGTTAGGCGAAAGCTGTTCCTTAATGGTGAATGTAAACCGGAAAGAGAGGTGGAGGACCACATGAACTTTTGGTGCTCCAGAAGCCGTTGTCCAGGAAGGCTAGTTTTAGTGAGACGAAGCCAGGGAATTCCACTGTGAAGTAGTGAAGCCCGAGAACTCCTGACTAGCAATATAGCTAGCAAGACTGGGAAGAGACTGAATAAGAAGAAGGCGATATTTAGAAACATAAACGCATCCGCGAGTACCAGTCCTGATGCTAAGCAGAATCTGTGGTGTACAGAGCCAGGCAGCAGCCAATCAAAACACCGTTTGTTTCGGCCAATAAAAACTGGCTTCACTTGGTGCAGCATTGAAACAGCGTTCCTTGCGGTGGTCTGAGAACTAGTCGTATCTCGCTCATTATTAAAATGAATCATTATTTACAGAGTTTGGTTTTACCTAAGTACAATATTCACATTATTTAATTCAGACATATTTCATTATATTACATTATAATATTAGGGGGGCCGGAAAGTAATGTCAAAAGTTTAATGTTTTTTTTTACATTAAATTCAAACAGATAATTTTTCAACAGGTTTTTTTTTTTTTTGATCAATTATGTAATCACCCTCGTTATCAGCAACCTTTTGCCATCTAGTGTGCAAATTTTTAATGCCGAATCGATAAAACTCATCCAAATTTTTAAATTTCAGCGATCGGAATTAATTGAAATCCGATGGCGCAATATCGGGCGAGTATGGTGGGTGAGGCTGGAGATGAAAAATGGGTCCTCTATGATAATCCAGAAATCTCTCTCCGCATGAATCAACACGAAGTACAGCTAAGTCAGGTTTACACTCCAAAAAGGCGCTTTTGTGTGATTGGTGGAGTATTCGCGGGGTCGTTAATCGCTGATACCGGGAAAAACTGTGAATGCAGATCTTTACAGTGAACAATTGGATCGAGTAAATCAATCTTTAATTGAAAACTACCCAGCTATTGTTAATAAAAAAGGCGTTATTCTGCAACACGATAATGCAAAACCCCACTGCGCCTATTTTTTCCGCAAGAACCCTGGAAAAAATTAATGAATTGGGTTGGGAGGTATTGTCTCAACCACAATACTCGCCCGATATCGGATTTTCATTTATTCCGATCGCTTCATTTTCTAAGCGGCAAAAAATTTCAAAATTTAGATGATTTCCAAAATGCTATGTCCAGATATTTTGCTCAAAAACCAATTGATTTTGATCGATCAGGCATTGAAAATGTGCACACAAGTGGCAAAAGGTTGCTGATAACGAGGGTGATTACATCATTGACCAAAAAACAAAAACCAGTGAGGAACAAGGCGAAAGTTTTCACCAGGATATTAAAATAGCGGAGGTCCGCCACCAATGAAGATGGGAAACGCACATGATGGCAGATTACTGCTGGAGTTTAAAAAGGGACTGTTCCAAAATGCATTCAAGAATGTCTCGGTAAAGAAGCTTCCGAAGTGTTCAGTAACTAGTTGGTTTCATCGATGAATTCTTCATTCTATCGTGGTATATAATTATATTTGAATAATATAATAATAGAAATTCCGTGTTTAGTTTTTTATTTGATCTCAGGATGTAACTTAAAATAGTCTAACTAGCTTCGTGGGCAGGAATAATCGTGGATAATTGTACTTGAGTGCTCACCATTAGCAATCGTTCAAACATACTCTATCTAACTCTATACATACTCTATCTATTATACATACTCTATCTAATATACATACTCTATCTAATATACATACTCTATCTAATAAACATACTCTATCTAACATACAGAGTCTATCTAACATACATAGTCTATCTAATATACATACTCTATCTAATATACCTACTCTATCTAACATACATACTCTATCTAACATACAGAGTCTATCTAACATACAGAGTCTATCTAACATACAGAGTATATCTAATATACATACTCTATCTAACATACATAGTCTATCTAACATACATAGTCTATCTAACATACAGAGTCTATCTAATATACATACTCTATCTAACATACAGAGTCTATCTAACATACATACTCTATCTAATATACATACTCTATCTAATATACATACTCTATCTAGTATACATACTCTATATAATATTCATACTCTATATAATATTCATAGTCTATCTAATATACATACTCTATCTAATATACATACTCAATATAATATTCATACTCTATCTAATATTCATACTCTATCTAAAATACATACTCTATTTAATATACATCTCTAACATTGGTTAAATTCAATTAGCAGTGATTTAATATATTGATAAATGTAACAAGATATCATTCAATGATAAGTAAACAGAAGACAAAAGTTCAACTGAGGAGCCTAAATCCATTGCCAGAATAAGGTCTGAGTTAGAAGAACCCTTCACTTATGCCATGTCAGACTTCTGTCTTTGCACGTCACTCAGATGATATTTCTCCCTACTCAAGAAATCCTCCTTTTTTACTGAACTGCTGTATTTTTTTTTTTTTTATCTCTTAATGTTTAATAGACAGCGTATCATACCTATTAAACCAATCTTACTATGAGGACATATCGTTTTGATAATTATTTTATTGCAAATTATACATTCGGGCTGTAGGTATTTAAGGGAAGGTTATCATAATATAGGTTATGATGATAACGATGGATATGGTCTCGAATTTTTAGAATTCCACGATAGCTCTCCTTGCACTAAACGCACAGCGTTTCTGACATAATTAGGTGGTCAATGAAAGTCGCAACTAGGCTGGGAAAATCCGGCAAAGGGCATACGTCGACAGTCGTGTATTGTAATATACTACAAAAAAAAGTTTACTATTACTAGTACTAATAATAGTCAAACTGGCACTCCTAAATACAATTGTAATTTACAACATCTAAACAGAAAAACTGCCCTGTAATTAGTAGACAGAAATTTTTAAATTATATCCTTAAAGAGAAATAAAGTTTTCATGAGTAGAACTAATATATAATAATAATTCATAAAGCCGTTGAAAAAATAAATAAAGGGGCCAAATTTATTACTAATTACTGATTTATTTACTGCTTTACTATATAAATAGTAGTTTAAAGCTTTGGTCCTTTTCAAATTTAAGTTAGCTATCCAACCCTTAATATCTCTTTTAGGCGTGAAATAAATCCTTATGATTAACCTTGACAATAGTTAGGCCTGTGTGTTAAACGCAATTCATAAACATTTCCGCTTCCTTAATCTTCACTTGTTAGCTTTAAGACTAATGTATATTTATTACATAATAATATGCATACTTAAATAATACAATTCAAGATGTTTCTATCTTTCCTGGTTCATTATAAGCCATTTCATAATTAATTTTAAAATTAACATTTTTATTAATTAAATTACAATTACACATAAGATTGTTATTCACTTACACCGTGTTGCAAATAGCGAATATTGTACGAAAACAGGGTGAGTTAAGCGTTGTAAGTAATGGCTTGTAAGTCATATGTGTACAATGTCGAGTGGAAATGGCTTGTAAGTCATATATGTGCAATGTCGAGTGTAAATGGCTTGTAAGTCATATGTGTACAATGTTGAGTGTAACTGCCTTGTAAGTCATACATGTGCAATGTTGAGTGTAAATGGCTTGTAAGTCATACGAGTGTGGGCTGAAAAGTTTCCGACCTAACAAAGATACAAGACGTTTTTTCAGAATTTTTTTTTTAATTTTTCAACATAGTCTCCTTGTAACTCTACACACTTCTATCAGCGATGTTCCCATTTCTGTAACCCGTCCAAATAGTACTCGGCGTTTTTCTCTGCAAAATAATCGTTCACGAAGGTGATTGCCTCTTCATTTGACGAAAATCTCTGTCCTCCGAACCCAATTTTTAGATGAGGGCACAAAAACAAGTCGCTTGGGGCTAGATCTGGTGAGTCAAGCAGTTCAAACCGGAATTCATGGATTTTTGCCATGGCAACCGCTGAGGTGTGAGACGGTGCGTTGTCTTGGTGAAACAGGATTTTCTTTTTCTGCAAATGTGGCCGTTTTTCCGCAAGTTCTGCCTTCAGCTTGTCAAGTAATGATGCGTAGTATGCTCCTGTAATGGTTTTTCCTTTTTGAAGATTATTGATTAAAATAACTCCATGACTATCCCAAAGTTTTTGCTTTTTTTGGAGCCGGTTCCCCCTTTGCAGTCCACTGTTTGGACTATATTTTTGTTTCGGGCGTATACAAATTTCATCCACGGTAATTAATCGGTGCCAAAACTCGGATTTATTGCGCCTAAACTGCGCCAACAGAGCGTTGGAAATGTTCATTCAAACACGTTTTTGGTCTATCGTGGCACCCAATGCGCGAACAGCTTTCTCATCTCTAAATGTTGATTTAATATGTGACAAACACGTTCTTTTGACATGTTCATAACCTCTGCTATCTCTCTCACTTTAATTCGGCGGTCGTCTACCACCATTTGGTGATGTTTTCGTCGGTAGTTGCAGATTTTGGACGTCCCGAACGTTCATCGTCTCCCAAGCTCTTACGAACACGTTCAAATTCAGCTGCCCAAAATTTCACTGTGGTAAATGATGGTGCAGAGTCCCCATACACAGAATCCAACTCATCTTTGATTTGCGTAGGCGTATTACCTTTCAAAAACCAATATTTAATGACAGCTCGATACTCGATTTTGTCCATTTTCATAAAAACACTCACATCGACTCCCTCAAACGACTGTTACACAACAACTGCTCGTCCAAAATGGCTGAAACTTTGGCGAGTAACTGTCAACAGATTAACAATCAAATTCACTAGCTTTCATTTACGACTGCTGCTATCTTTATGTTGAGGTCGGAAACTTTTCAGACCACCCTCGAATATGTACAATGTCGAGTGTAAATGGCTTGTAAGTCATATATGTACAATGTCAAGTGTAAATGGCTTGTAAGTCATATATGTACAATGTCAAGTGTAAATGGCTTGTAAGTCACATGTGTACAATGTCGAGTGTAAATAGTGAGTTACACTCAAACTCACACATATCAATTTTACGTACATACGTTCGCTATTGAAAGAAACAAAGATTGTACATGGACATACGAGAATTGTTTGAGGATCCCTTTATTGGAAGATTTAGCTATAGTGATAGTGATAGAGGTGGTAATATTTATACTGTAGATAAGGTATGCTCGTAATCATATATATTTCTCAATTTTGTTATGGTGAATACATAACAAGTAAATTGAATCTTTCTTATCCGTTAATTATTTATCTTGGCATGATATCTTTTTGTTTAACAAATTTATGCAAAAATCTAATCCCATAAATGAAAACCCATGACGCTCTTGTTTTTTTTTATGATAAAATTACAATCTGCCTCATTGGGCAATAAGTAATTGTGATAAATGATCTCGTTTATACCATATTTTCATTCACTCGCTCATTCATACAGTATTTACTAACAGCCCTGAGAACTCAAATCCACATGGTTGTCACCTCCCTTGTATGCGAAAGAAAAAGCGGAGTCTCTGAAAATCCCCCACGCTTTTCGTCAGCCGCGTCACTGGATAAGAGCCAGCGGAGGTCGACGAAGAGCGCGAGAGCCACAGACGCCCCGCATGATTGGAGAAACTGGCCACTGCCAGGACTCCCACTGTCACGTATTTATAGCAGGTCACGAGGTCACTGCCGCTTTAGTCTCCGAGGAGGATTATAGGGATGAGTGGCGCTGAGTAATGACTGCTAGGATTAGGGTGGTTGGATAGGTTACTATGGAATTTTATAAACTTGGAAGGGATGAGTTCAAGAATGTAGGGTATATTAAGATCATTATGAAGGGTTTTGTTGCTGACGTTGTTTTTATTGATATTTTAATAGAATATAAATTGCGTATAAACAATGAATGTTTATTTAGTTGCTGCGTGAGGCGTAAATTCATCATTGAATAACAGCTAATTACTTTCAAGACATGAAAAAAATGTGTTTACCTGTTCAACCCATAGATTAGTCGTCATTATCTGGTTCTTGAGATTCTGGAAAAAAAAAAATTAACAATACAATTAATATAAATACACTTATAAAAATATATATATATTTAATAACTTAATAGAAAATTACTAGAGTGTCTTATACCATCTCTATTAATTTAAAAAGAGAGCAGCATGTCACATTTTTTTTTTAATTTTGAAGTTACGCAAGGCTCTATTATTGGGCCTACTATTTTAATTTTTTTTGTTTAGAGACGATTTAAAAAAAAGTAATATTGCACACTTTGCAGATGACATTACATTGTAATACTCAAAGACGTCACTGCGCGATGAGAATACATCAATATAAACATGGATATGGTATGCAAGGATATTATACAGTTAGAGTGGCTGTCACTAAAGGATTGACACATTCAGTAGTTGTTCATATATGTATTAGACAGAGGCTACGATGCAATATGCATACATGTAGGAGAATGTGTTGAACCGAACTAAATAATGCTAGGTCGATAAATAAGTAGCTTGTATCGAACTTGCATATCCGAGCTATCCCTTCGGAGTTACTGCATAAAGAATGGTTGAGTTATTTCCAAGCAATCTCACTCAGACAGCTGAGTGCCCTCTCCTGCAATCAGGACGGACTCGTGTTCTCAGACAGATCCCCTTGCACAGCTATTGACCCTGTCTTATCTTGTGACAATCCGTTTTTTTTAGTTCGCCGTACCAATTAAACATCTCTACGTTTGAAACACTTTAGCCAAGTCAGCGAGTAAAAATATATAACTCATCATTATTTTTAGTTGCCATCAGGAAATTAGAAGCTTGAGTCCCGCAATACATGGCAAGCCCTGGTGCCTCTCTTCTATCCACGTGATCCCTTTACTGCGACAATGTCAGTCACTAAGAAATAAGCATATTAGTGATTAGGCAACACCGCGTCAAGTAGCCCCTTCAACCCAAGCGCCATAGCATCCCTACGTGAAAGCGACTAGTGTCCATATGAAAATAATTCCAATTTATATTCGTTTTATGTAAACTTAAAGGATAAAATTTCGGTTCATTTTTATTCATTATGCACATAAATAAATTACCAACGTTTTGATTTCTTTAAAAATAGGTTATTATTCTATCCCAACCATAAATAATGGTTTCTTACCAATTTTCTGAGTAAGTCTGAAGAATCTGATAAAAAAAAACAACAACTTTATTATGATAAAATTACAATATGCCTCATTGGGCAATAAGTAATTGTGATAAATGTTTTCATTAATACCATATTTTCATTCACTCGCTCATTCAAACAGTATTTAGAAACAGCCCAGACACCTCCCAAATTCACATGGTTGAGCCCTCCCTCGCATGCGAAAGAGAAAGCGGAATCTTGGGAAGTCCACTACGCTCCTCCATCAGCCGCGTCACCGGATACGAGCCAGTGGAGGCTGACAAAGAGCGCGAGAGCCACAGACGCTCAGGACATGATTTCAGAAACTGGAAATTGTCAGGACTCCCACTGTAAGGTATTTATTATTTATTTACGAGGCCACTGCCGCTTTAGTCTCCGAGGAGGATTATAGGGAAGAGTGGTGCAGTGTAATGACTAGGGGATTAGGGTGGTTGGATAGGTTACTATGTAAATCAAATTTATAAACTATTTTCTGTTTTAATTTTTTTATTATTGTAACCAAGAAATGCAATAATTTAATTTTTCTTTTACAGTATTGGTACCAATGATATTAGATATACGAAAAAAGTGTCACGTATATTCTCTATAGACAATATATCTCAAGTTTGTTACTTCGTTATTGATATATTGCATTTCATAAAATTCCAAAATGTATTATTTAGCTTTTAAAATTGTATTTTATATTATATTTTCAAACACACATGATTAGTATACATATTGTTTTCATCGATGTAATTAAATATATATAGCTTGTTTTTCATAGTTATAGTATTTAACTCTGACAGTGGTTACGGTTTAATTGTATGTGAAAGTATTCAGAAGTGACTCGAGCTTTATTTAACAAACCACAGTCAAAATATATTAATTTTTTTACATATGTATTAATTTTGTACTCTTGATGGGTTTTTTATATACTTAAAAAATACACGAAAAAATAATGTGAGTACTTGATGCGTCTCTGTCACTAAGCATGGCCCTTTTGAATAAATAAAAAAGATAATATAGCTATAATATATTTAGCCACATGAAAAAAAAAAATTAAATTATACTGACAGGCAAAAAATTCCACCCACTTGTAAAAAAAATTGTATTTGTATATAATGCATGGTAATTGTACATAATACATATAATTTATTGAATTAATAAAATCTTTTTTACCTTTAAAAGGTTTTTAACGTTTATTAAATGAGTCTTTGTTTAAAACTTTAAAATCAAAATGTGAACTGCTAAGAAACATGAAAAAAAAATTGAAAAATAACCATCTTTATCCTAAAAGAAATTAATGACAGGATCATTTAATAGCGCATATTTCCTCCTCTTGCCTTTATTACTTCTTGAAGACGCCTCGGCATACTTTCCACCAATCGGGAAATGTCCCTTTGCTGGAGGTTAGCCCATTCTTCCAGAAGAGCCCTTTCAAGGTCCTGCAGTGTATCAGGAAGTGCTGAACGCTCTTATTCGTCTTCCGAGGTTAACCCATAAATGCTCGACAGGGTTCAAATCTGGAGAACGTGCTGGCCAGGCTAAGCATGTTGTGCTGATGAAGGAACGTCTGTACTATGCGAGCGATATGGACGTGCATTATCGTGCATTAGAAATGAATGATCGCTGATTTCGATGAGGATAGGAAACACATGAGGTTCCAAAATCTCATCTACATAGCGAGTGGCCGTCAAAGACCCTCCACGAACAACAACCAATTCTGTATGGCGCTCCATTGAAATCCCATCCCACACCATTAAGGAACCACGTTGAAAAGGTTGGCTCTGGGTGAAATTACAGGCTGCATACCTTTCATTTCTTCTTCTCCACACCCTTTCACGCCCGTCTGGAGATCGTAGAGCAAATCTAGAATTTATCTGTAAAAAGTAAAGCACACCATTCGTCCATAGTCCAATGACTGTGTTCTCGAGCAAAAGCCAGCCGTGTATCTCTGTGAGTTCTGGTCAATTCTGGTCCTCTTACTGGGCGAAAAGCCATTAGTCCATACTCATTTAATCTTCTCCGAGCAGTACGTTCAGAAATTTGCACACCTCGAACTTCTTGGAGCTGATGAATCACTTGAACAACGGTAAGGTGCCGGTTTCGTAAAATTCTTAAAGTAAGAAACCGGTCATCCTGTGGTTCTGTTGCCCTAGGCCGTCCAGAACCAGGCCTTCTATGGTAAGACCCAGTTTCTCGAAAACTCGTAGAGTTTCATAGGGAACTCCGATGGCATTAGCTGCATATCTAATGGAACGTCCATCATCAATAAGTGCCACACCACGGGCAACATCCTCAGCACGAAGAGGCATTTTTAAACTTAAAATTGAGAAAATTAAAATATCGAAGCCGAAAACTAAGAAATTTGCTGCACCAGAACGCAAATGACACTGAATAAACATTTTTAATTCCATGGAAAGTAAACATTGGGAACGACAGTCCTTTAATTGAATTAAGGATTATGGGTTACTATCCTCTATATTGACATTTATAATTGAAAAAAATACATATTTATTCATAAAAAAAATGTACCAATCCAAAGCAGAAATATTTTGAGATGAAAAAATCAGGTGGGTTGAATTGTTTGCCAGTCAGTGTATGTTCAAATGACATTAAACTCCTTAAAAAGATAATCATTTTGTGTTTACTTTTTAATAGGCAAATAAAAATGAGTTTATACTGCGAGTTCTCATTGTTTGCCGTGAGTATTTACACTGACTGTACACTTATTTGTCTTAAATGTTTGACACTATCTTCCCTTCGCATACATGGACCAGACTCACATGTCATCTATTGATAAACATCGTTAAAACTTAAAATGTATTCTTCATCGACCCTACCGGATCTCCCAACGAACGCCCCAGTTCAATAATACGTTTAATACCCGATACAAAATCATTTTTTTTTTTGTTTCATATCCCCTTATTACAAAATTAATATAGGTTACAAAATATAGATAGAATAATGGACCTGTTTGTCTATTCCCAAGCCATTTACATATTATATCAGTCACAAACCAACAGGAAATCGTAAAAACACCTATTGTTCATTCGTAATGAACTATTTCGATAAACCCATGACCACAAATTTTCTTTAAGATATATATATTAGAGATTTTCTTTTGTTGCATGTCCTACTATCTATATGTTGTTACAAAATTAATATATGTTACAAAATATAGATTCTACGAACGAATCTATTGACAATTGCTTCATTGTATTTCCTGTAGCTTGGCTAAATTTTATACAAATTCTGTTTTCTACTAATAATGATCTGCATTGTACAAACGTATAATGATGTACATTATACATTAATGGAATGAATTTAGAAAAAGTAATGGGGCTCACATTAATTATCATAGATTGCAAACTTACATCTAACAATTTTTTTATTTATTTTTTTTTTTTCCTAAGCTCTCAAACTTATAAAAATAGGAATGTGGGAAAAATAAGGAAAATTTTTCCCACATTCCTATTTTTATAAGTAGGAACATCTAACAATAAAAACCTAAACTAAATCTTAACCTAATTTTCCTGGACAGTCTGTTGCCATCGATGTGGGAAGGGGTCATAGTGTTACACACTGGGTTTATTAGGTGCTACAACGAGTCAAAAAACTTGTTGTATCTACGTTGGATGAACTCTATAATCTCTATATATCCCAATCTTTAGAAAACTTAATTGAGAGCCAGTAAACGGGATAAACATCATAAAACATAAAAAATTAAAGTTCCTTTCATTCGCATTTTAAGTTCAAAAATACCATAATAAGCATCTGCCTCTACCTGTCATTAGGCGTTATGGCGATGCGGCATGCTTTGTATAATGCCTTTAGTTGTGACCTTTTCGAGTTTTTATTCTAATTAAGTACCCATGTTATTTTTCGGAGTATTTTTTTATAATTATTTTTTAAGTATATAAAAACCCACCAAGGGTTCAAAATTAATACATTTGTTGAAACAATGAATATATTTTGACTATTTATTGTTTGTTAAATAAAGCTCGAGTATCTTCGTAATACTTTTACTGAAATTTATATCGTAACCACTTTTAGAATTAAATACTCTATGAAAAACAAGATATATATATATATTTAATTACATCGATGAAAACAATATGTATACTAATCATGTGTATTTGAAAAAATAATGCTAAATTAAATTTAAAAACTAAATAATACATTTTGGAATGTTGTGAAATACATTATATCAATTGTTAAGATAAATATAACAAATTTAATAAAATAACAAACTTGAGATATTTGTCTATAGAGAATATACTCGATATTTTTTTCGTATATCTAATATCATTGGTACCATTACTGTAAAAGAAAAATTAAATTATTGCATTTCTTGGTTACAATGGTAAAATAATTAAAACAGAAACTAGTTTATAAATTTGATTTACATAGTAACCTATCCAACCACCCTAATCCCCTAGTCATTACACTGCAACACTCTTCCCTATAATCCTCCTCGGAGACTAAAGTGGCAGTGGCCTCGTGACCTGCTATAAATACCTTACAGTGGGAGTCCTGGCAATGTCCAGTTTCTGAAATCATGTCCTGAGCGTCTGTGGCTCTCGCGCTCTTTGTCAGCCCCCACTGCCTTGTATCCGTTGACGTGGCTGACGGAGGAGCGTGGGGGACTTCCCAAGAATCCACTTCCTCAAATTGTAAATATGGTATGAATGAGAACATTTATGACAATTACTTATTGACCAATAAGGCAGATTGTAATTTGACCACAATAAAGAAGTATCAATATAAAGATCTTTGGGGAATTTAAATCATTAGGCGATACTTATTTTTTTAAAGTATAATTTCTATTCTTTTGCATACTCTCCGCTATGGTACCTTGTGTAATATTGAGCGTGTCCCATATCCTGGGATGTTGTTGAATATATATCATCAAAATCTCAGATCTATCGGGCCATTTATTTCAAGGGCTCTTTTGTAAAATATAACAAACCCTTCGAATGTGTAGCCTTTCGCTAATAATTAGTTTTCGATAAATGTTCCATTTAAATCAGATTAGTGGTGATAATTTACAGGAGCCATGACATCGTTATCGATAGCCCTTAGTAGCCTGCATATAATTTGCGTAAATCTTCGAGCCCGGGGTGTTATCTTACACGAAACGAACGCTTCCTCTCGCTCAGTGGAGTAGTTTACGATTCGCTTAACTTTATCTGTCCAAATGACGAATAATCATCGATCGATTAGTAAATACTAAGTAATAAATACTAAGTACTCATTTCCTAGGGCCTGTCTTTACTTTAGGAATATGTAAAGGGTGGTCTGAAAAGTTTCCAACCTAACACTAAATTTTATTTATTTTATTATAATCTTCATATTGAGGTCGGAAACTTTTCAGACCACCTGTGTACGGGGAATAGTTTTTCGTTTAATCACAAAAAAAATCATTTTATTTTTTCCTTAACCCAATGTTATATAGTCTTCTTTGAAACGGTTTCGAGATACTTCGATACCGTTTGTCTGTACTTTGTACAATAGCCCTCGTAAAAATTAATTTACAATATGAACTTCGATTTCGCTGATCAAACGCCATTCAAAATACGATAACGTTCGAAAAAAAATCTGGTCCCTCTAAATGTTAAGCCAAGCGAGACAGTGAGGCTATAAGATATCAGGAAAAATAAAGTTTTGGGAACCAATAATAGAAATGAAGTATTTAACGTTATTCCAGCATGCTTTCACACCAAAGCAGTTACCGATATATTTTTAAAAAGTAAGATTAAGTACCTATCTTCCATGAAAAATAAGCATTTATTATACTGAGGTTGGCAGGAAACTAATTTCGGTTTTATAGTCTGAAATAAAACTTAATTTGTTCAATACAAAAAATGAACTTTAATCAGTCAAATATCTTCCATTCTGTTCGATGACCTTTTGCCATCTTTCTGGTAACTTTATGATCCCGCGCTTATAGAACTTCTGGTCCTTATCAGCAAAAAACTCAACCAAGTGCGTTTTGAGGACATCGTTATCACTGACATTTTTACCATTTAAGAAGTTTTATAAACTTCGAAATAAATGATAATCTGATCGTGCAAGGTCGGGGATGTATGGGGGATGCGACATCACTTCCCAACCAAGCTACAATAGTTTCGTACGTGTTGCTAAAGATGTGCGAGGCCTCGTATTGTCGTGGTGGAACCCAAATATCCAGCTCCTTAACAAGTCCAAGACGTTTTTATAATTTATAATATTATTTTAACTTAATTTAATTATTTTATAATTTTGTTTATTTCCTAATCTACTACATCTCACGCTTCTTGTAACTAGTTAGCTCATTTTGGTTTCTTTTAGGAACACGTGCATTCCTCTTTTCAACACTGAGGGTCGATTTCAGTAGTGATTTTGAGGAAAGAGGGCAGCCCAGTGCGCTTGACGGACTGTACATACATTATAGAATTTAAGATTGATTGAATCATTTTTACAATCATCGTAAGTTAAATAATCTTTGTAGAGGAGAGTCTTTTAAAGAAAAGAAAGAAAAGCTTTATTATGAAGTACAATCAAAACACTGGTATATACAAATATTAAAAATTACGTTACTACATACTGGGTGGAATGTCTAGGAACAAGTGGAGTCTGGGGCTAAAATTGAAACATATATGTTTAAGAAAGGATAAGATTCTGGGAAGTAGGGAGGTCTTGGAGGGATGCGGTTGCTTACTTAAAAATAACATGGAACCATCGGCGACTTCCATGAAGTCACGAGGCAGGTATACAGTTCTGCTTAAGACCTTCTACTTGTTCTTAGTATTATAAAACTGTTGACTATTCACTTAGACACGGGTTCTACCTTAGACTTCCATGATGATTTTCTCGTTTGTTCGTACATCTGGATGCAAAGTTAAATTTTGACCAGTGAGAAAGAGCTAATTCAGACAATATGTAGAAAATCTAATGTACAAAGCCAAAATGAAGGTTGAATGTTATTTTTATATTTAAAATAGAGGTTTGAAAAAAATTACCATACACTGATTTGGCCGGCATCTTGGAAGTTTTCTTTTTTCTTTAAGATGATGGAATGATTATTTCGTGGACAAGTAAGCGCATATGTTTCAATATAAAATCCAAAACACAACAGAAACGATATAATAAAACAATTTTCAATTGTTGTGTGTGATACATTTAACTGTTTTGTTATCTCTCGCATAGTTATATGACGATTCGCTTCAATTATGGCTTTCGTTTTGTCATCATCAACTTCAGAAGGTTGACCAGACCGCTGGTCATCTTTCAGTGGAAAATGTCCAGAACGAAATTTTTTAAACCAATTCTGACACGTGCGTTCTGTTAAACAATCAACGCCATAAACTTCACATATCTGTTTGTGAACCTCAGCCGCTTTCTTGCATTTGTGAAAATAAAAAAAAAGTAAAATGTGTCGTAAATGCTTATTTTTGCACTCCATATTAAAACTGACATTTGTAAGCAAAATTGCACGGAATTTCTTTCTATAGCAACTGTAGCGATATATAGCGAAGCGCTAAAAATATGTAAATTACCCTACACTCTGGTTCATAATGTATTATAATAGAAATGCAAATCTGTGTAACTTCTGGTAATAAATCATAGAGGGGTCAGCAGAGGTAGACAAGTAACTCAGAGGGCCCTGCCATAAAACCTAGGGCAAGCACACTTACCCCTATTAGAATAGACCTTCAGTCACGTTCCCGTGGTCATAAAATCATGCTAGGAACAGCTTAGTCACGTAACTCGGGAGGCGGGACATCATAAAGCACACCCTTTTGGACCAACGGGATAATAAAACAGACCACCTGCAGACAGACTCCGCCTTCCACGAGGGAGGGGGTTATAATATTTATATCAGTAGTTTCACCCTGAAAAGAGACTCTGCTTCTTAGTCTCCACAGCCGCATTACCTCGCGATACGCCAGGGCCTCGGGGCCCTGGGAGTAAGCCCACTCAGCCTTTTCCGCTAGTCCACTCACGCTATGCCACACCTCTACGACGGCACTTTGCCTCACAGCCTCTAGCAGACCTCTGACGACTTGTACCTATTACGCTGCCGATCTCTCGCTCGAACTCTGAAAACTGGTCTTATTCTTCATGAACTTCTGAACCTCATCCTGAACACAGTGTCTTGTCGGGACACATCCCTATCAATAAATGGAGTCAGATATTAACGCCTACATGGAACATGGTCCATGTTATTAACTACAACAATCCGCACTTGTCACCAGGGCTAGAGTGATCAGGCACTCCCCTAGTGACGCCCCCCGACAATTGTTGACACCCGACAAACGGTTTTCTTACTTCTGTAAACACAATTTCCTTTTTAGCATAGTTTGAAAATTGAAACGCTAACTACATGCCTTTGACGTTTATATTTTCAATTGGAAACACCTCTGGGCAGTCACCTCACCGCCTCTAGCAGACCTCTGACGACTTGTACCTATTACGCTGCCGATCTCCCGCCCGAACTCTGAAAACTGGTCTTATTATTTATGAACCTCTGAACCTCATCCTGAACACAGTGTCTTGTCGGGACACATCCCTATCAATAAATGGAGTCAGATATTAACGCCTACATGGAACATGGTCCATGTTATGAACTACAACAATCCGCACTTGTCACCAGGGCTAGAGTGATCAGGCACTCCCCTAGTGACGCCCCCCGACAATTGTTGACACCCGACAATTGTTCACCTATTCCGACAGCAACCTAAAGGTATCGACTACCAAACCTCAAAAAAAAAAAATTCTAACATTGACAAAAGAATAAGGAAACATAGCGCTATCTACTGGTATAAACCGAAATCACTTTCTTGCCAACCCAATAGTATATAATGTATTTAAATTTTAGTTATTAGTTTATTTAATATAAAATATGCATTGACAATTATTTGGACATGACCAGTCTAAATTCTTTTGGTACTCGTATGCATTATATGGTATAAATGTAATCATATAAAGATCCTCGGTATTTGAAAGTTCCCTACGAACGAGAATGCGAAAGCCCCGCTTGCAAACAGAGGCGTTATTGTGTTGCTTAGAGAGAGGGCAAACGTTGGAATGTAATTTCTGGATACGGTCAGTGTCGAGGAAGAATTTCGACGCCTCCCGCTGGAATATTTTCACATATTAAACTGAATACATATAACTAAAGTTTATAGGTGATATATATAATAATTCTTTTATACTCGTGCAAAATTACTTACTACCAGCATGTGTCCAAGGACATCTTTGAGTTTTGGTTCCTAGTACATATTATCTAAGTTTCCCAATTAAGAGACTCAAAATAACTCAAAATCTTTAATAGTGGCTGTAAAGTATGTTTAGAAAATGTTTTTACAGAGCGCTCATCGTGAACCAAAATTGTTTTTTAAAAAGTTTTAAGGCGGCGCTTTGATTTCTACATCAAGTATATTTTATTTCAATGATATTAAGCTATATAATACTTCAATGTGGAAATAAGGCAATGGAAAATATATTTGTGTAGTGTGTACATATAGATTAATTATTAGTACAAATATATATATATATATATATATATAGTGTTAGGGCCAAACCAAAACCCAAGACCTCCATAAAACCCAGTTAGTTCCAAAAACCGCTGAGCTACCCCAGAGCAAATATTAAATCCCTTTAGCTGCGCTCTGGTAAACCTCAATAGAACATCGCCAGAAGCGAATTGTGACAGAGGTTGCTACAATGTAGTCCTTTGCTGTACATTTTCCGAGAGGTAGTCTGCCTTTTACATTATATTTAACCATTTGACTTAATATTGGAATATTAATATATGTATATTAGTTGTGGATTATGATCCTTTTGTAATTTCCAAAAGAAATCTTGTGGGTTATCTATGATATTCGTTTTGTATCACGATCACTAATCTGTTAACCTTCGTGGAAAAAACAGAACGATTCCAAATTTTTTTTCACGTTAATATATATTTTTCAACAAAAACGCCATGAGGTTAATACGAATTTTTAATGAGTGTACCATACAGGAAGGCTAAAGATGATTTCATTGCGCCTGTTAGCGCTTTTTCTTTTGTGCTTAGCAATTATTTCAATTGAAAACTCTATAAAAATTTTCATTATTAAATATTTTCTGTTATTGTCCTAACTTGGATAAATGCTATTTTGTATCAAATATTGTGGTATATGTTTTCGGTTTGCTGCGCCTCGAATTGACTGAGGTGACAACTTTCCACTTTAAACATATCCCATCATGCAACCCGATTCTTGTAACTGCCAACTCATAACATACAAAGACTCCAGAATACTGTTCGCAACATTCTGGCTGATTTTTATACATTCAATAGAGAATATGACTGGTTGACCCAAGGTTTTTTTTTAACAACTTTTTATATTAATCTATTTATAATCAGCTTTATTATGATAAAATTACAATCTGCCTCATTGGGCAATAAGTAATTGTGATAAATGTTTTCATTCATACCATATTTACAATTTGCATTCACTCCCTCATTCATACAGTTATAAAAAGCCCAGAGACCTCCCAAATCCACATGGTTGTCGCCTCCTTCGCATGCGAAAGAGAAAGCGGTGTCTTGGGAAGTCCCCCACGCTCCTCCGTCAGCCGCGTCACCGGATACGAGCCAGCGGAGGCTGACCAAGAGCGCGAGAACAACATACGGTCAGGACAGGATTGGAAAAACTGGCCGTTGACAGGACTCCCACTGTCACGTATTTGTATCAGGTCACGAGCCCACTGCTGTTTTAGTCTCCGAGGAGGATTATAGGGATGAGTGGTGCAGTGCAATGACTGTGCTACGGGATTAGGGTGGTTGGAGAGGCTACTATGGAATTTTATGAACTTGGAAGGGATGGCTTTATATTAATCATAAAAGTAAATAGTATTTATATATATACAAATTAATGAAGAAAAAAAACTTAGAAAATGAAGAAACACTATACAGATGTACGGGGTCCAAGTGAATTTCTTAAATGTTTAGGTTAAACTGTACCGTTCAGTGGAAACAAAATTTTTCACCCAATTCCGATTCCTGGCAATGGCAATTTTTTCCAATCATATCCTGAGAGTATGTGGCTCTCACGCTCTTCGTCAGCCTCCGCTGGCTCGTATCCGGTAGCGCGGCTAACGGAGGAGCGTGGGGGACTCCGCTTCCTCTTTCTCATGGGAGAGAGGTGACAACCATGTCGATTTGGGAGGCCTCTGGGCTGTTGGTAAATACTGTATGAATGAGCGAGTGAATGATGAATTGTAAATATGGTATAAATGACATTACATTTATCTCAATTACTTATTGCCTAATAAGGCAGATTGTAATTTCAGCATAATAAAGAAGTTTTATATATATATATATATATTTAGTTAAAAATTGTTAAATGGTTAAATCGTTTCCGCTACCGCGATAGTTGAACATTACCAGACGGTTGGAAGATATTTGATTGCTACGTGATTTTATTCTCACTTTGGTTTCGACAACACAGTGTTCTTCTTTCAGTATGGTGGTTCCTCTCCTATGGTTTACTTGAACCTAAATAACAAATGAAACATATGATATATAAACTCTTGAATTGTGCCTGCCAGTCTGATCCATAAGGCAGTAAGCAGTAGCTTGAGGGCTGAGTTGTAGATAAGATGTGGTGGTGGGCGCTGACGAGGGTTCAAATACCGGACAGCAAGACGGATCACCACGAGGCCTCTACAAATCTCTCTGGCTGCAATCTCAGCGCTGCTGAGTGCAGTAATCATAATCAGTCATTATCCATGACTCTACAATCCTTCTTAATCATAATATGACGTTTTTCTAATATTATTGAAGGAGAGGGATACCACTATAAAGGGTGTCCCAGAATTAACGCAAGATTTTAATTTGCCACCATTTGTGCAGTAAAGTGCTGGCAACACTAAAAAAAAAACAATTTGACAGCTGACAGTTTAGGGTTAGTAAAAATGGAGCGTTACACGATAGAACAACGTGTCCTTATTGTTAAACATTATCTCAAAAATAAGTTTGGCGGTCCCAGTTTGAAAATTTCATACAAAATATGGTCAGAATAGTGTTTTGCCTTCATCAACTGTGAAAAGATTAATTGAAAAATTTAAAAGGACTGGATCAGTTGGAGACGCTTAACTCACTAATCGTCCAAAAACTAGCCGTTGAAATGTCAATATCGAAGCAGTGCGTGAGAGTGTGTTTGAACATCCAGGAACATCAATTCGGCATCGTAAAAATAGTTCTTTGTGGCGAAATTGGATGATATTGATGTGGGCAATATGTGGTTTTAACAAGATGGTGCCACTTGCCATACAGCCCATGAAACAATTCAAATACTGCATGAGACATTTCCAGGTCGTGTACTCTCTCGTTTCGGTGATCAGAATTGACCCCCTAGATCGTGTGATTTAACATCTTTAGATTTCTTTTTATGGGGTTATTTGAAGTCAAAGGGTTATGTCAACAAGCCCACATCCACCCATGCATTACAAGTATTTTGTTTAAAAAGTATATTTATCATAGGTACCAGGCGCCAGAACTAAATTTTAAATTTCTTCCAACCGTCTGGCGATGTTCTACTATTGTGCTAGCTGAAATGGTTTATCCATTTTACAATTTTAAAGGTAAATAATGAAAAGTTTGGTTTTAAACTATAAATATGACGGTTTATTTACTGAAAGCATGGAAACATGAAATGGTCACGTACTGATAACTGAGCCACATCTTTCTGACATTTAAGCTTTATCAATTCAGAGCTGAGGATTTGAAGTGCTGATTTCCAGTAAATTAAATATCTTCTTATTTACATGTAGGAAAAATGTAGGGACATGACAAAAAACCTACTAATGAATTCTGAAATATTAATTTTATGATCATACGAAAATGAATAAGAAAAAAAAAATTATTTTATTCTGGGACCAAAGTCTGCTAATACAAGCATGAAGAGTAGGCTTCAAACTGTTCTTTAGAAAATATATGTTGCTGGAAATGTTTATATTTCCAGATAATTAAAAAAATAAATATGAAATAAGAGGTTTGCATCAAACGGAGTTTTAGATGCCAGGATAAAAGGATACTAACTAGCCTAGACAATTTACAACCGCTTAAGTTCGGCTCAGAGACCTGGCTGTTATTTCATACAATTATTATAGTTTTATATACAGAGCAAAGCGATATTTTTAAAATTCCCAATCTTAAAACACATGGATAAAAAAAATATTTCTAACAATTTACTATTTGTTAAGTTTTTTGTTGTATTTGTGTGGACACCAACACACGCCAATAAAATAATTCACTCACGACGGGTTTGTTAGTCGTTCAATGAGAAAATAAACCGAGTTTTTGGTAGAATGTTTTGTCTGGAAAAATTTAATTAACACCTCGTTAATTCCAGGCAGTCTTATTATCATTAACGATGTTTGCACGACCCTTAAAAATGGAAACAAAACATGTTACACTCTTAATGAAATTATTTCCCCCAAAATTATGTTAATTCAGTTTCGATTGTGCACCCTCACATACTCAAGGGTGAAATTCACGTTTCAGAATACAAGAGTGCTTCGCGTATGGCGATGCAGTCAGCACAACTATTTTATGATTCGAAGACTCTGGTGTTAAATCTCCTCCCTCACATGGAGAAGATTCTCGAAAAGATAATACTCAACTACCTGAAGGAGTTTTGTTCGGAAAATGCTATCATTTCGTACAAACAGACAGGTTTTCAGGCTCACCTGAGTACAGAACATCCACTTGTGAAGATACAGACGGAAGCCACCCTCGGTATCAACAAGAATACAGTAACTGCTATGATTTCGTTGGACTGCACGCAGGCTTTCGACTCGGTGTCCCACGGGATGCTGTGCCGACAGCTTTGCGACTGGGAATGCCAAGGGCAGCTATACACCATGTTTGTTTCCTTCTTGAAGAACAGATCGGTGAGGGTACGGGTGGGTGATTGCCCCTCTAACCCATTCCCTCTGACTTGTTGAGTTCCTCAAGGAGCGGTTTTGTCTCCGGTTCTTTTCAGCATGTACACATCTGAAATTGTTGGGACAAACTATAAGAAAGATATGGTAATCGCTTTCGCCGACAACATTGCTGTTTACAGCAGCAACATGAGTGCAAAAAGAGCTCTTACAAAGGCCGAGTCTGATTGTAACGTAATACGTGACGGACTGGGCATGTTAAACACCAGTGTAAACGCAGGGAAGACCGACTGCGTAATCTTCTCCCCCCAAAAGGGGAAAAAGTCTTGCCAAAATCGTATAGCGTGGGAGGGCAAGAGAACTCACCAGCTTTCTCAGTGTACTATCTGGGCATAAAAATGGATAGGCATCTCCATTTCTCTACTTATTTTAGTAATAAAATAGAAAAAGTACGACACAGGTCTTACCGGCTTAAGCACTTGCTAACTTCACCCAACCTGTAGCTTCGTCTCAAATTGATGATCTATAAATGTGTCATCCGGCCAGCTCTGATGTACGGTGACCCGCTATTTGCCCACTTGACTGACAATACACCCAAATGTCTCTAACATTTCCAGAATGGGATCATGCGACATACCTCTCTCGAGAGGTTAAAGAACGCTGACCTGCACCCGTTGCTTGGTGTGCCGTCGGTGGTTGAGTTCATCCGCCAGAGACACATTAAGTGTTTTGACTCGTTGCAGCACCTAACCAACCCAGTGTTTCCCGCATCGATGGCAACAGACTGTTGGGGAAAAATTAGGTTAAGAATTATTATGTAAGTTAGTTTTAAGTTTGATCAAAAAGGTGAGCCCCATCACCTTATTAGTCAGTTCAGTCCAGTCCAGTCACGTATAATGTGTATCATTTTACTTGTTTATTCCATTATACAATTTTTATAAAATAACAAAACCTGTATATAATGTAGCGATGCATAGCTAGATTCGCCTGAGGATCTATAATCGTATATAACTATCTGTTAATTTAAAGGGGCTAAGAAAAAAAAAGGTGTTAAATGTTTAGATGGGCAGGAAATTAATGACACATTGGACAATATAGCAAACATATACTAATGCTGAGGTCATTAAAAACAGACATATGACAAGTACTAACGGGTCATGGGGAACTTCATACTCGTTCTAACTGACAGACTCATTAACATGTACATGGCTACTCTGAACAAACTAGACCGCGAGAGACGACTAATTTCCCTCCTATTATATCTATTAGAGATTTCCCGAGATTTTCTTTAGTTTATCAGTTTTCCTTTAATTTCTTCGTCCGTTCAATAGGGGTCATCCTCTGTAAACCCTTATTCATCCATATTTTCTCGTATGTAAATCGAAAGCATAATTATCTATATATCGATCTACAGTCGTCAATTATATTTCTGTTTCTTAATAACTCAAAAAAGAAACTTTATTTGGTATAAAACACAAAGGTACAATTATAAATGCTTACAGGGAGCTCACTAGGGAATGAGAGCCATAAGGAAGCAACACTCTGTCTTATGCCTAAGGGGACTTTATCTGTGTAGGAAAGCGGTAACAGTAGGGATGAGGGTGGAGAAAGAAAGGTCGTGAGAGCCAATTATTTAGAATAGAGGCCTGAGAAGGGAAGATAAGTTATTAATAGGATAAGATAATTATAATAGAATTGATAATTATAAGTTATGAGACACAGTCCTTAGGATAGCTCTGATAAACATACCATTTGTCAATGATAAGATTATATAAAGGGTGTCCCAGAATTAACGCAAAGATCTGATTTAAATAGAAAACACAGTTTTTAGTATTTTTGTTGTTATTTTTTTTATTGAATTATAAAGTAAATAGGATAGAGTTATTTATGGAATAACACATCGGGCCAATGGCCTCTACGACTTTTCTGGCAAATACGCACTCTTTTGTGGAAATTTTCCATGACCATTTGGCATAAATGTGGTTGAATTTCGTTGATGCAGCGTTGAATTTCCTCTTTTAATGCACGGTTGGATTTGGGATTGTTGAGATACACCTTGACCCCATAAAAATAAATCTAAAGGTGTTAAATCACACGATCTAGGGGGACAATTCTGATCACCGCAACGAGAGAGTACACTACCTGGAAATGTCTCATGCAGTATTTGAATTGTTTCATGGGCTGTATGGCATCTGGCACCATCTTGTTGAAACCACATATTGGCCACATCAATATCATCCAATTCCGACACAAAGAACTGTGTTAACGCCGAATTGATGTTCCTGGATTTTCAACAACACTCTCACGCACTGCTTCGATATTGACATTTGAACGGCTTGTTTTTGGACGACCAGTGTGTTTAGTGACTCTAACTGATCCAGTCTCCCTAAATTTTTCAATTAATCTCCTCACAGTTGATGAAGTCAAAAAACTGTTCCGACCATATTTTGTATGGAATTTTCCAACTGCGGCCGCCAAACTTTAATTATTTTTGAGATAATGTTCAACAATAAAGACATGTTGTTCTATGGTGTAACGCTCCATTTTTACTAACCCTAAACTGTCAGCTGTAAAATTGTTTTTTTTTTTGGGGTTGCCAGCACTTTACTGCACAAATGGTGGCAAATTAAAAGCTTGCGTTAATTCTGGGACACTTTTTATATTTCATAACTGTTGATACTGTATGTAAGAAATTATAAGCGAACATGAGGACTGATTCACTTCTTATTCTCTAAGCCCCAAAAGAAGTTGACTGGCCGCCCCGCCCACCTGCGGAACCCAGATCATCTGGCACACGAACCTCTACACCCCATTAGAAAGGCTGTATTAATTACGTGAGCACGTTCTGAGAACAGTGGCTCTAGGCTTGGCTATTCCCACAAGCGGGTTTGCTATTGATTTTGCTATAGCTAGAGGGTGGTTCTATATGGTAGAGCTAACACACCAACATTCAGCTCAAAATTATCATTATTCACATTAGACAAAATCACTTATAATTATGTAATGGCACGAAAATGGGTTTATAGTTTATTGATGTGCTCATCACATTAGGCTTGGTTACTACCAGCTGCTAGTTAGCGTTAATGTATTGCTACGGTAGGTCATATTTCACCGAGCAGTTTCTTAAACCTTAATCGTATTGTTACAAGCCTATTGCACATCTAGACATTCTTTATAAATGTATGTAAATATCAAAATTTCTTAGATATTACAACTTGAATTAAAACGTATTATTCATAAAAATTAATTGATTTTATTAATCTAATAAAAGCTACCAGAGGCTGAGATTCGGATATTTATTACTGCTATAAAATTTATCTATTTACAACGGATATGGAAGGTATAATGATTTTTTTTTTGTATTACTTGGCATTATTTTATTTTGCCTTGGAGGGGGGTCACGCGATTCGCGTTCCACTGGCCGATAACGATAGAGCTTTTCGATTTTGATTTGGATCGATTGCCCACGTTTTACGTGTCTCGTCTTACCCTTGACTCTAACTCATTCTATTACCAAATGTATACCTCTATACATTGGCGCTTTTGGTACATATTC
The DNA here is from genome assembly GCA_930367205.1 of Acanthosoma haemorrhoidale. Classification (NCBI taxonomy): domain Eukaryota; kingdom Metazoa; phylum Arthropoda; class Insecta; order Hemiptera; family Acanthosomatidae; genus Acanthosoma; species Acanthosoma haemorrhoidale. Next base: position 162,531,408 of record OV884011.1, on the reverse strand, counting down.
TACAGAAGCATTGGAGCCTTCATAGTGCATCAAGTTTCTTTACTCGTTCTCTTGAAGTGTTATTTTAATAATTTTTTTTCTTCTGGGTTCATTTTACCTAACTTGCACATGGAAGAGTGGACTGATGAGAGCTGAGTCGGTTGGTTTGGAGCAACAGTCGACTGACCACAGGTGAATGTCCCGAAACATTGACGTACACATTCCTGATTAGCCCCCCTCACCTCACATCTAGTCTGTCTTGATGAGCCACCTTTATGTTTCATTTTCTATATATACATGCATTTTACAGTTTTTCAGTCTCCATCTTGAGCTCACCAAAGTGAAATTGTTATTTTGTTGTAATCACTTCGAGTTTTTCGTTTCAAATATTAGGTACGCATTTTTAGTTTTATCATACAACAATTGTGTAGTTTTTAACTCCTTGGGTACACAGACTATGGAGTCATATTTGGAGCCACAGACTTCTATTGCTGTACTTGAAAGGTTACGAGATTTGGCTAGTTGCTGTTATGATATATTTCCAACAATATCTGTCTGAATTTTTAAATGTATAATTCACATTATCGTGGACTAAGATGAAAACTGAACAGAACAAAGAATACTTTAATCTGTTTATCACACCGTCTATGAAGAGCAAAACAAATGGAAATAGTTTATGAAATTGCCTTCGAGTTGTTGTTTTCAATTCAAGGTTGTTATTTAAGTTAGTTCACAACTTGTTAGAAACTTCTGAATACAGTCCCTTTACTTTTCATAACTTTCATTCCATTTGTGTATATTTTATGAATAACCTGTAATTACTAATTGATTGATAATTAAAATCACAATTAATGACAAGGCAACTGATCCTTAGAACCAAAGAAAAGATCGTTTTCGTTTTATATGTTTTTACTGAAGGTAAGGTTACGTATTGACCCCTATTTCATAAATGTAGCTAAGTAACGTCTAGTTTTATATATATACATATACATATATATATAATTAATATCTCAAAGACGAAAATACTTTCGTCATCCTTAGTCTGAAATTGACTACATATTCTTTTTTATTACGTTATGTAATATATCTACGGTCTCTCTTCTCTTTGAAGTTTTATGTTCCCTTTGGATAATTTGTGATTCATTAAAATGAAAAATATGTTATTAACACAAAAGGGTCTTTCAAACCAGTTCACAGACTCACGACGCTACCTTCATGCTAGGTGGAAGGTGAGTCGAAGAAGTCATGGAAACAATAAGGCAACATTAACCTGTCTGTTTAAAATGATGTCTTACGTCATAAGTAACTTCCGTTTTTTTATCAGGCATTTATTTTGCTCTCATTAAATGACGTTTTTGCGATTGACGAGTGCAGGACACTTTTCATGGAGTTTCTCTAGCACTCTTTGCAACTGCTGATCGTATCTATCCGCATCAATTGTTAAATTTGACTTCAACAACTCGTGGGAATTATTCCTTGACAATCCCACCATTCACACAATAAAATCTTTATGCCATGGATGTTTGCTGTTGGTTAATCCTTATCAAGCCACTGTCTTTTGCGGACTATATTGTCATAGGTAATCCATTTGTGGCGATTGACATGCGATCTTTTTTATTCCGTTCACTGAGATTGTGAGGTACCCACACTCCTAACTTGCTGACATTCCCTAATTTCTCCAGGTGGTGGTTAACAGTTGATTGTGATGTATTCAACCTTTCTGCTATACCTCTTGTTGATTAACGTGGATTTTCCTCCACTATTGCCTTTGAAAGTGTTGCGGCTTATTACCAATTTTGTCCGACTTAATTATTTGTTTGGTTCCCCTTTTTTTTTTATCCAACCTTTTATTTTAAAATTACCTAACAACAATAAAAAGAAAGGCACAACTAGTTTTTTTTTGTAAAATAAATAATTAACTTACTCTAGCGTTATTTTTATGAAAAGTGATTAAATTTATTTCTGTATTTATTTTGTAAATCAAATTATAAATAAGTGTGCATATTTCATTGTTTTACTTTCATTTATATTTATAGTTTATTCAATCGATGTTCCTAGAATAATTGTTTTTATCTATTGATTATTGAAAGTTTGTTGTTTATGATTTATTGCAATTTCTGAAGCTCAATTTTACATTCCAAAAAAGTTTATTTTTATTTATATTTTATTAATAACATTATTTGTGAATACCTTCTTTTATTTAGTCAGTAGTTATGCAATTACTACATTCCTGTAAAAGAACGTTCAATTGAATATTCACGCTAATAATTACGTCAATAGCGAAGTATTGGCAGACATCAGTGTAGACAACATGGGACTCTTAATCCATAACTTGACTCACCGCTCCCGCTGTTTATATAAGATAATGGCCAGTCTAGCTGCGACCTGGTCCACTTCTAACAGCTGCGATTTGTATGAGGTTCATACAAATTCAACATTGAAGATTCTTCATTCGCTTTAAGAAAAAAAACAAAATCATCTCGGACTGAAGGGATTACGGACTCCGCCTGCCAGCCGCTGAAGATCTTAGTTTACCACGGTAAAGCGCTTTACCTTATGACCTTTTCACAGACTCTTAATGTCCTCATTTTTAATATTGTTTTTTTTTTTTAGTTTGTTATATTTTGTGTCATAAGTCATGATATCATTGGAAAAATTATAGGAATTAATTTTTAGTTCAAACGTTGATCCAGGTTGTTCATTTATCACCCCCCTGCCCCTTACTCTTATCTTTTGTTATTATTTCCATTGTTTAGCCCATTGGGCTTTTCTTTTTTTATGATTTTAATTTTCCTCATTATTGGTGAGGTGGTCCTCCGAACTAGCGCCAACGAGTGCGAGAACTGGACACCTTCAGGTAAGGCTCCCCCTCCCCCGACAGAAAGGTTGTGGTCAAAGTCGGAAGGAGGTCCAGCCCTCGGTTCGTCTTTTAAGGCCGTATCTCCAGAACAGAATTTTATAATTATAATTTCTAACTGCCCGATCAGTTATTAGTCCTTCACCGTATACACTGCATATTTGTTTAGCTGTCGCCCTAGCACTATTGCCTTGTTTAAATTCCCACAGCATTACATGAGGAATATGTACTTTTTGACTCTCCAATTTAGATGTTAAAGAAAACAGTTTAACGTAACGTGTATCACACAAAACAGTTGACAAAAGACTAACTGAAGCCTCATCTATACTGTGAAAGCAAAAACTTGTTGTCATGGTAACTCATAGCGGGTAGATACGAACAATAGATTCTACTTAGCTGCTTTCGGAAGTTACTTATGACTCGACCTGATATATGAGGACATCATATTGAATGCTCTGCAAACATGGATGCTAGTGGTCTCATGAAAATGAACTCAGCATGAACTGGTGGAACTTTATATTTACTGGGGCATGACCACCATATACCGACTGTTCTAGCAAGTTTAGCAAGTACATTAGACATTCGGCAGGCAGTGGACACGAGATAATCCGGTGATGAAAGAAAGCCAAAAGTGTGTGTGTAGAGGATAAAGTGGGGGGGGGATACCGCGGGCTGAGCCTGTGAGGATTATAGCAGGGTCACGTCCTTTCCTGCTCCCCTTCTGCTCATAACAACACACTACCTCTCACCGTTATTATTTCCCTCCATCCTAGGACTTTGCGGACTTGGGGGAGGGGGTGGGTAGAAATATCTGTCCTCTACCGTCGGTACTTAATAACGAAGTTCTGGCTTTGTTTGTTCAAAACGTTTGAAAAGAGAATTCAACGAGATTAAGCACTGTGCTATGTTGATAAAACCAATGACTATTTGTAATTCAGCCTTCTCATGTTTATTGGTGGAGAACTGCCGTTATTTAATTTAATTTTGATACTGAATGTCGGGTATTGGTTGAACAATTGTCGGAAAAGGTGAACAATTGTCGGAGGTCAACAATTGTCAGATTGCTGTAGTTAATAACATGGACCATGTTCCATGTAGGCGTTAATATCTGACTCCATTTATTGATAGGGATGTGTCCCGACAAAACACTGTGTTCAGGATGAGGTTCAGAAGTTCATGAAGAATAAGACCAGTTTTCAGAGTTCGAGCGAGAGATCGGCAGCGTAATAGGTACAAGTCGTCAGGGGTCTGCTATAGGCTGTGAGGCAAAGTGCCGTCGTATAGGTGTAGCATAGCGAGAGTCGATTAGCGGAAGGCTGAGGGGGGGCTTACTCCCAGGGCCCCGAGGCCCTGGCATATCGCGAGGTAATCGGCTGTGGAGACTAGTAAACAGAGTGAGCCAGGTGGCCCTGGGGTAAGTGATAAGTCGTGCGGCTATGAAGCTAAGAGACAGAGTGGGATGAAGAGTGAAATTTACTGATATAAATATGATAACCCCCTCCCTCGTGGAAGGCTGGGTCTGTCTGCCCGGAGTATGTTTTATGATACACAGGTAGTCACTTCCTTTTATTTTTATGACCGTTGGGGTACAAGGGTGTGTTTTATATGGCTGCCGGAAGGACTGAAGGTCTATTCTAATAGGGGTAAGTGTCCTTTGCCCAGGTTTTATGGTAGTCAGGTGGCTAATTCTCTTGGTTTATTGCCGTACCCTTTTAGTTACTTGTCTACGACTTCCGACCTCTCTATGATTTATTACCAGAAGTTACATAGATTTACATTTTCTATTATAATACATTATGAACCAGAGTGTAGGGTAATTTACATATATAGTTAGCGGTCGCTATACTGAATAATGACTCTTATTCATGGATTTCGAAGGCTGCTTTCTTGTCATCCAAATATCGAAGTTAAATTTCATGTTTCTGGCTTGAACTGAGTATTCAAAAAGATACAAATGAATTTATTAATAGTCTCTATTTGTGTATTTTACATAAACTACATACAAATGTATGATGAAGCAAAATGTTCCCACATTACCTTCACCCTCTGCCGCAAGTATTGTCCATTAGTTTTTTAAATTTCATCCCTCTTCCTGTATCCGAGATAGTACGGTATTTAGGCTTTCATCTCGACAAAAGACTGACATGGAACCCACACACGTGGCTAAAAAGACAAGAACTAAACAGACGCTTTGGACAACTGTACAGACTACTTCAAAGGACATCCCATCTATCAATAGAAGATAAATCAATAAAGTTATACTTTCTTCTCTATTTTTAAATAGCTCTCGACATATTCTATATACTCGTTATATTTATTGATTTGAACTTTATTTGTGGTAAATATCACATAGAATTGTAAATAATTTTAATTATTCAGAACGGTACGAAGGATTACTACTTCAAAGGGCATCCCATCTCTCAATAGAAAATAAATTACAAATCTACAAAGTTATGCTTAAGCCAATCTGGACATACGGAATAGAACTATGAGGGACAGCAAAACAGTCGAACATCAAGCGTATCCAATCCTTTCAATCAAAAGTCCTGAGAACAATAGTAATCGCCCCTTATTACGTCAGCAACAAAACCCTTCATACCGATCGTAATATAGCCTACATTCTTGAACTCAGTCCTTCCAAGTTCATGAAATTACCTAGTAACCTATCAAACCACCCTAATCCCCAAGCACAGTCATTGTACTGCACCACTCATCCCTATAATCCTCCTCGGAGACTAAAACGTCAGTGGCCTTGTGACCTGCTATAAATACGTGACAGTGGGAGTCCTGGCAATGGCCAGTTTCTCCAATCATGTCCTGAGCGTCTGTAGCTCTCGCGCTCTTCGTCAGCTTCCGCTGGCTCGTATCCGGTGACTGTAAATATGGTATGAATGAGATCATTTATCATAATTACTTATTGCCCAATAAGGAAGATTGTAATTTTATAATAGTAAAGTATTTGTTTTTAAACAAACGTAGTAAAACTACAAATAAGCATAATTAAGGAATGAGCTCAAAGAGGATTCCGTGGCGAAACACGGGTATTTAGATCACAACCTAAATTGTGAAGATTTTTAGTAGCTCTGCTGAAGTAAAAATCACTAACACAGAAAAATATAGGTGATTACTGTGCCTGTTTTAAAGTTCGAATCTTGGAATATTGTTTTTTAATGTGCCTATCAGTTCAGTGATGCGAACAAAAGGTGTTTTAATCGTACCCAAGTCTCATATGAGAGGGTATTAATATTGTATCAATTGTTTTAATTGCTAGATATAACAAAGTGATTATAGTGGGCTGTATGATTAATAAAATGTGAGCTATTGATAGTCAGGGTTTGCTATGTAAAGTTATATTTACAAAGAAATAATTATATTAAGCTAAAGTTAAGGAAATTAAATTAAAGTGTTTTGATTTTGCTTTGATGAATATGGTTGTATATTTGCTGTAGCTGTTGTCTTCATTATCGCATACGTGCTGCTCAGTCTCTTCGTTTCCTCTAGTGGCTATGACTTCTACTCCATTACTCCTAAGGTAACTGAGAGATCTAAATAGCTGTGCATTAGGTTGGAACTCATGAGGTCGGTATCTTCTTGCTTCACAGACTTTAACAATGTCCGGGAACTATCTGCCTAGAGAAAAGAATCATTTAGGAGGTACAGCAGAGGTTAAACTGCAATGGTCTTCGTGGGAACATGCTTCAGGAAGAGATAACTTCTGAGCGAATGAACTTATTGGTGTTAATAAACTTGAGGTTGATACATAGAAACTGATTTGTTTACATTAATTCTAAACTAAATCGTATTTATGAAATTTATATAAACAAAACAGGGTAGTGAGAAAGGAACAATATCGAGAAAGTCTAGCGTGATTCCGTAAGAGTCCAATTAAATCATTTTCAAATGGCTGTGAATTAACTTTTATTTTATGAAAAATTCTTTATTTAGATGAAGCAAAACTGAATATTGCTTTTTGAGCAAAGAAGTTTTGCAAAGTTTTGCGGTCGCTACCACAGTATTAAACCAAATAAAAACCTTGAATACGCAGGTGACAATTCAATAGTAATTTAATTAGCACAATTAATAAACTGCTGAGTTTTGTTTCCCCGATAACTTTGTATGATGCAGTTCTTCGTATTATTTAGGTGTACTGTATTCTTTTTTTATAGGGGTTTTAAAGTAATTATAGTTTCGAGTGGCAAAGGGCCAATTGCCACAATCCACTAATGGTAACGTACGAGCAGTGCTGGTTCACTCATTCACTCGCTCATTCATAGAGTATTTACCAACAGTCCAGAGACCTCCCAAATCCAAATGGTTTTCACCTTCCTTGCATGCGAAAGAGGAAGCAGGGCCTTGGGAAGTTGCCGGATATGAGCCAGTGGAGGCTGACCAGAGCCACACACGCTCAGGAATAATTAGATAAACTGGCCATTGACAGGACTCCCACTGTCAGCAGCTGAAAAGCTTATCTTTTCATGGTCAGAAATATTTTATTTTTTTTGCGATTTATCAACTAGAATAAAAGTGAATTTTTGTACAAATCTAACTAATGTTCCAAAGCTGCTGTGCAGCTGAGCACTGTTACCCAACAGTGCTGCTATCAAGTGAAATAGAACCCTAAGTATCCACGACGATCTTATAAATGCTTATTCTCATTAACGAACAAGAAGCACCACTTTTAGACCGTGATGAATACGCTATTGTGAGCTCGCTTGACTGGCATTCACATTTTATGCTGTAGCCGACACGCTGTAGATTATTCATCGGACTAGCAGAGTTCATCCGAGCCCCTTAGAGATTGGTGTGGGTTGTGGCACCTTTGAAAACCAGGTGTGGGTGCTCAATTGTAAGCAATATTGGTTCTAATCCATATGAATCACAGTATTTTCTGCTATGTAGTTTTTCAAGCTCTGCCATCAATATTTTATATTATTCAATATTGCTCATTTCCGATATATATTGTTTATCAATCTTGTGTAACTATCAACATTGTAATGTTCTCATTCATGCCATATTTACATGCCATACTGCCGCTTTAGTCTGCGAGGAGGATTGTAGGGATGAGTGGTGCAGTGTAATGACTGTGCTAGGGGATTAGGGTGGTTGAATAGATTACTAAGGAATTTCGTGAACTTGGAAGGGATAGCTTTATATTAATCATAAAAGTAAATTGTATTTATATACATAAAAGGTGTCCCAGATTTTTTAGAAGAAGAATGTTGGGTTTAATAAGATTGTTATTAAGGGTTTTGTAACTATCTTAAGAATATAAGGATCTAAAGGAATCCTATCAACTCAAAGATCGCTTAGAAAATATTATGTATTAAATGCAATAAACATATCTCTTGAGCATTTAAGAAGAAATAATTGTAACTTTTTTTGGCTATTATATGCAAGTAACACCAATGCTCTCTAAATAATATAATAATATTTAGTAATATATCCAGTAAAATATTGGGTTTTTATCATTGGGATATCGTAATTTTATAGCAGCAATGGTGTGAGAGATTGATGTTAATGTACTTCTGTTGGAAAATGTATATTCGCATTGACACTGTTTAATTAGTCCCTTTTTAATTCTGATCACAAACAAAAACAACAACATATATCCAATATTCGATTGTGTGGATGAATGAATTATTTGTGGATATTATATACAAATTTTTGATTGAATAATTTGCCAATGACATTTTTAATTGAATTTTTTTTTTAATTTATCGATGTATGAATGACTTACTACCAGCATGATATAACATAAAGCAGTTATGAACGAATTGAGATTTAGGGTTTCGAGCTCGAACCTTGGGTCTCCCATTCATATTCACTTCCAACTTATACACATCGAGCAACGAACAATCAGGTTTGGTTTAGTGTAGTAGTCCTCGATGTTTTTTCTTCGAGGTTTAACATAGAGAGACTTTTTATTTTGGCTAGGATAATTTTCTTTGGCTAATAAATATTGAAACAATAAGATAACACATCAATATTGATAAAATCAACCACTGAGTAATCAATCCTGTCCTGCCCTAACGCCGCCTCCAAACCGACGATATTTCATCAAAAATCGTCTTAAGCTACCGAACCGACAATACTCTAGGATTTTAGGGACGGATTAAACTCCGGGCAAAATTGACTTTGCCAACAAGAGTCATTACGGGAACTTTATTCGTTCTAATTTCCCTTCCAATAATTAATACCTACTCTCTTATTCAAACAGATTTCCGAGCCTTAGGTCTCCAAGGGAATTCGAAATTAAAACATCTTGACTTTCTGCTCTATTGAATAATTTAAATGGAGTTCGTGCCCTGGTCCTGTTCCTTATAACCGCGAATAAAATCGCTCTCGACATATTCTATATACTCGTTATATTTATTGATTTGAACTTTAATTGGGGTAAATATCACATGGAATTGTAAATAATTTTAATTATTCAGAACGGTACAGACTACTTCAAAGGACATCCCATTTCTCAATAGAAAATAAATTACACATCTACAAAGTTTTGCTTAAGCCCATCTGGACATATGGAATAGAGGTATGGGGGGCCGCAAAAAAGTCGAACATCAAGCGTATCCAATCCTTTCAATCAAAAGTCCTGAGAACAATAGTAAATGCCCCTTATTACGTCAGCTACGAAACCCTTCATAACGATCTTAATATACCTTACATTCTTGACTCATCCCTTCCAAGTTCATGAAATTCCATAGTGACCTAGCCAACCTTAATCCCCTAGCACAGTCATTACACTGCACCACTCATCCCTATAATCTACCTCGGAGACTAAAACGGCAGTGGCCTCGTGACCAGCTATAAATACGTGACAGTGGGAGTCCTGGCAATGGCCAGTTTCTCCAATCATGTCCTGAGCGTATGTGGCTCTCGCACTCTTCGTCAGCCTCCACTGGTCCGTATCCGGTGACAGAGGAGGGTTAGGTACTTCCCAAGACTCCGCTTCCTCTTTCGCATTCGAGGGAGTTGACATGCATGTGGATTTGGGAGGCATCACGGCTGTTTGTAAATACTGTATGAATGTGCGAGTGAATGATGAATTGTAGATATGGTATGGTTGAGAACATTTATCTCAATTACTTATTGCTTATATGGCAGATTGTAATTTTAGCACAATAAAGAAGTTATATCACAATTATTCAGAACCTGTGTCTAAAAGTGATAAAAAAACAAATGACAAAAATCCAGCCGACTGTTTCTCCATAAACGTTTAAGTGATTTGCCAGTAAACCAAAATTCCCTTTTAATTTAAATCTTCATAGGGTCACAGCTCAGAAACTATTAAAAAAAAAAAAATAGCAAAACCTGTATATAATGTAGCGATGCTACAGGAAATACAAATATAATTTGTAAATATATTCGCCTGAGGATCTATAATTGTATATAATTATCTCTAAATTGAAAGAAGCTATGAAGGAAAAAAAAATTAGTACATTTTAAAAACACAGTGTGACTCAACTTGTATGACTTTATTAGTCATTTGTTTTATACATATACATTTCAGAACATTACTGATTTAAAAACAACTCAGACCACTGATCCATGGAAAGACAAGTGCTATTAAATGTTCTGTTCACTATTTATTCAGTGGTATATTTTATTCAGAAGTTTCAAACGTCTATCAATGACAAAACATGTTGGTGTTTAAAAACCAGTTACGCACAACGATGTGATCACATAGAGACTTGAATTAAAAACAGTTATTAGGTTTTTTTTCGCCGTTCAATCAAGATCAATTATACGAAACCCATACTCAAACCCCAGTTCAAACAAAACCCATCCGAAGGGCGAGGATCTGCATGGAGTGTTACCGTGCCGAAGGTGATCATAATCCCGAAATAGCGGGGCTAATCCCTAATCCCCTAACCCTGATCCAGAAACGGCTCGGATCAATTAGGTCTCCGTCATCCATCATCTGGACCCCTGTATCGGGGAGCAGTTTCTTTTCATCCTACGCGGTCCGCTGTAATTGGGCCATCGTTCTCTTTTATCATTATCGCAACGAAGCAACGGTGAGAAGAAGAATGTGAAATATACAACCTCACTTCAAATTGAGAATACTTAAATAATTTGAGTAATAGTCCGTTGATCCGCGTTATGTTTAGCCTGGTGAATTCTAGGATATCAACTTGCAACTTTTATTTCAGTTTTCTAAACAGAGCTCATTAATTACTTAAATACTTAGCTACTCATTTTCTCTAATAACCCTAAAAAAATCATCAATTACTTACACACGTAACTAATCATTTTCTGTAATAACCCTCAAATTGTTAATAACTTGAACACGTACCTACTTATTTTCTCTAATAACCCTCGAAAATCATCAATTACTTACACACGTAACTACTCATTTTCTGTAAAAACCCTCAAATTGTTAATAACTTGAACACGTACCTACTTATTTTCTCTAATAACCCTCGAAAATCATCAATTACTTACACACGTAACTACTCATTTTCTTTAATAACCCTCAAATTGTTAATAACTTGAACACGTAACTACTCATTTTCTCTAATAACCCTCAAATTGTTAATTACTTGAACACGTAACTACTCATTTTCTCTAATAATCTTCAAGAATTGTTAATTACTTGAACACGTAACTACTCATTTTCTCTAATAACCCTCAAGGAACCCTTAATTACTTACATACGTAGCTACTCATTTTCTCAACAAAAAAAATACATACTAGGTACCTTATTGATGTATAAAACATGCTGAGGCTACTGATCCTTGGATAAACTAGTTGAATATTATAGTTTTATGTTGTCATCCCTTTAGTAGAAACATGAAACTAACATCAAAAACCTCAAGAAAATTGTACTCCTTTGTACCTTTAACCACGCATTTATCGGCATATCCCACGTTGAGACTACTTGTCCACGGACTCACTGACTACTAAACGGCCACAAAGAGTAGACAATAAAAGACAAGTGGCACTCAAGTGGCTGTTAGGATGTAGGGTCGCCATTATGTGGGGTGCAAAGGGTCCTGCAAAGGGCTTGATACAATGTAGGGCTGGCATGCACGCACTTGCTCTGAATGCTGCATTTATTAACACAGCACACCGGGGTATTCTGTGCCCATGCATCGCCTGCCTACTTCGAGCTTGTATCACGCATATCGAGCTAACTTGCAGGGCACGAACAGGAGCATGTTGATTGTTTGTATGTATAGCTCGCCATGTTCATAGAGGTTAGGCCAATACAAATGTCTCAATTTTCAAAGATCACAGGCTTTACTAAATCATGACTACACTCCACATATTTTTAAGTATTGAAACTTCCTCCGTCAGCCGCGTCACTGGATGAGTGCCAGTGGAGGATGACGAAGAGCGCGAGAGCCACATACGCTCAGGACATGATTGGATAAACTGGCCATATACTACAGATATTAAGCGCAAAACAGAAATTTATTCACACAGAAATTCAAGTAATGTATCCACCGTTGGTTTTCTAAATGATTTTATGGACCTTTTAATATAGTACTAATAGTCCAATAAAGTCCTAACTTCGTTGCTTCTAATGACAGTTTTAATGGCTTCCTGTAATTGTAGTTTGAAAAAACAAAACAAAAAGTTCATCATATTGAACAGAGCGTCTATATATTTAATGGGATAACCTGAAAAAAAATATATAGATTTACATTTAATACTCATGTTCTGTGGACATGAATTTATTTTTGATTTCTTTTTTCCATTATCAAACCAAACTATATTGTAAAATTACTTGTCCCTAGTCCAATATATCACTTTAAAAAGTCCTGGACGGACAGACATGCTATTTAAAACATTCAGTTTTTAATTAAACAGATGAATTTTTGGGGGAGGTTACGCTTGTAAAATAGAGATTTTAGCCTTTCATCAAATTTATTAATGGTTTCATGTATTAATGGGTTTCTGTATCAGTTCCTGAGATTAAGAAAATAATGCTTGGTGGTAATAGTAATTAACAAGGGGTAAGTAGATATGAGTGTAAACGCACACCTGTCATCAATATGTTTTGTTTCGGGAGCCATTGGCTCTAAAAAAAAAATTAACTAGCGATGATTTCAAATCAATTCCTCTCTTTTTTTTTTAAGTAAAATTAAAATTTGACAGTATGGAGTAGACACCAGAATAGACGATTAATTTTACCGTCCACAACTTCATTATTAAAGGCTGTTACTATTTTACGACGGAGTTATAGCCTCACTCTTATGAGCTGTTTTATTATAGTGCTGACCTGGAGCTTATCGAGTCTTTTTATTACCACATAAACAGTAGCAGTTGATCATTTGCTACCAAAGTGCCTACTATTTGCAATAAAAATTCGTATATTCTAACAAGCTTGGGGCTTCCTTATAACTGAATGGCATTAAAGGATAAAATTGCAATACTCGCGGAGAGCAGAATGGCATAATTCAGACCATGTATAATGCAAATTTCGTCACTATAAACAAAAATGGAAGTCAGCCTCTTCATCAACCAAAAACATTCACATACCTTTCCATATTTTATCAATAAATCTTCGGCGTTAGTTTAGAGTGAGGGGACTAGTTCACGAGACCTGACCTCACCAGGGGGTGCGGGCGTAGTAGCCCCTGATTGCTCGAAATAAACGATCATATTATTGGCCGAAATAAACAGTTCTCACATTCCCTGTAGGCAGAAATGACCTGCCTGAATAAATTCTGATAGACAGTCGGAATCAGACACTTGAAGTGAACACTACTCTCTCTCCCTCCTCTGCGCTGGTGCTTGTTGCTGGAACCACGGCTTTCTTATTCAACTACCTTTGCATCTCTCTTTCCTAACCTCGCTAGGTTTTGTCCGGCGTTGTCAGACCCCACACCTTCCTAGTGGGATTCTCTGCCTTCGTCTCTCTAAAATTAGCACCTTCTTGGAAGAGATCTCTTTCATGCGAACGACGTCTCTGGGGCCCTACAAAATATAACTAGTAGCGTTTCTCCCAGTTGTTCAGTTCTGCCTCTTTCCAATTCACACTCGCCGGACGTGGACGGTTTTCGCTTACCTTTGGATACTGAGCGTGAACTCGTCGTCATTCCCATACCACGTAAACTACCTATAATACCTAGCCTGTGCCTCTTCTCCTGAGCATAGTGGACTGTCGGGGAACACCTTCTAAAATGTTATGGAGTCAGATCAATAAACCAATTAGGCTCCCCGCGGACTAGGCCGCAGGTTTATCTATCTTTCTGACGCCCACCGAGCAGAGTCTGGGTCGACGAGACCTCCCCAGCAGGCCCTCCCGATAATGACGTACATTTAAATCTACCTTAAATTAAAAAAAACAAGCATAGAAAAGCTTGAGGTGACATGAAAGTAGGTCTGACGGTTAGAAATCTACACAAAATCAACAGAACCAACAGCAGCAGGTTAAATTCTATTGTGTTGGCTTCCATCACATACAACTCGGAGAAACGTCGGTATAATAACCATAAATTGTATTTGTTAAGGTTTATTAGAACAGTGTATGATGAGATATTTGTAAAAGATACTGTATTACTACAAATGCAGCTTCATAGAAATGTTTCGTATACCACCACGCTGCTCAAACAGTACAATAGCTAGCTACATATATGTATGGGAACGAGCTAGTCAGGTCAAGAGGCTCGGGAAGCTGGTGTTGACAGGGCAACCATACACGTGACTAGCCATACTGACTATAATAAAGGATGGAACTCAACACTCTATAAAAAAAATGGAAACAGACAGTTCAGCAAAAGGTAGATGGAATGGGCCAAAGCAATCGCAAGTGATTGACCCGCTTGATAATAGGACGTATTTAGACTTAACTGTACCTTATGAAACTTGATATACCATTTATAATATGCTGAGTGCCGTGAATTCCAAAATACTCGATTAGGCACAGGACTAGCAGGATGGCTTGAAGGAATAAAGCGAGAAAAGTCTATGGAACGCAATGAACTTGCTTGAATAAATTGGCTTACACAAACAGATTTGAATACACGATGTCTTCATCAACAGTCATTGTTACTGATGCTAATGGCCGGATTGCTCTTGTTTTGTTTCGGTACCGTGCCTTATCTTCACTTCATTTCATTCCAATGTAGACACACAAACTCCTTAACAATAAAGCATAAATTATCCCAACGGCTCTCTGCTGTATACAATGTAGAATTATGCCTTCATTTATTAATTAAATGACATACAATCTTGATTATTGAACTATCTGAAATTCATCCACATCACCTGAAAATTCCACTTTATGAAACGGGATATTTCCTCCCCGTCCCCTTTCGGAAATTCCTGGGTCAACACTGTTGGTGACTCTTCCGTTGAAATGTTTACCTCGAGTATTCATAAACCAATTTCCCAGGGTATATGCCTTAAATATTGAGATTTTTCGAATGGAGTATACATTACTATAGTTAAGTAATGGGTATTTTATTGTTTTATCCGACAATTTTGTAATAATTGTTTAAGTATAATAATATACGGGATAATGACGGTAGTGAGGGCTTTCGAAACTGAAAGCTTAATTCAGCGTGCGCATGTAAAATACTTGCTGGTTGCAACAGGGTGTAAATAAATATCAATTTTATGTTTGACAGCAATTTAATTATTAAAAATGTTAACCATAACACTATGATATGGCCTAGACAAGGACAGAAGATCCCCATAGAACATCCTTGTTTGCAATATTAAGCCCAGAGTCAAAACTATTGCACTTGATGACGCACCCTAAACTGGTCAGACCAGCGCTGCTTATGGAGACCTTCCTCACGTTTGACACTCCTGTGAGTAAGAGATAAAATAAGAAGAAAATAAGGTTGCTTGCTGCACCGCTGCCTACTACTCTCACTGTAGGAACGCAGCAAAACTCTCCAGCAAACAGCCTAGAAATATCTAAGCATTAAAATGGACCGTCACCTCCGTTTTAGTAACCATTTTGCGAGGAAGTTGAAGCAGACACGCACGAAGTCTTACCGGCTTATGCATTTATTAACCTCCCCCAATCTATCACTGCGCCTAAAGCTTATGATATATATATATATATGGTGTACTCAGACCTGCTCTGCTGTACGGTGCAACGCTTTCTCGTCATCTGACGTATACGACAGCTCGGCGACTCCAACAATTTCAAAACGGCATACTAATGAAAGAGGTCAGCCATACTACATTCGAGCAGTGGAGAAAAATTGAGCTTCGCGAGGTTTTTGAGCTGCCACCGGTAGTTGAATTCATTCAACGTATACATATCAAATTCTTCGATTCGTTGCAATACATGACAAACCCAGTATTTGGCAAGATAACCCCCACTCCGTTCCTTTATCGATGGCAGAATGCAATCGAGGCAGAAATGCTTTAGTATTTAGGTTCTAGTATGTAAGTTTTTATTTCCCAATTTGTAAAACGAAGGTAAGTCCCATCACCTAGTTCAGTATATTGATTATGTATTTTTAACTTCAAAAATATAATTGTTTTTGTATTTTCTACCCTTCTTACAATGCATATGTTATGCAGAAAAAGGAGCCATTAATCACCAATGAATAATATTGTTATTGTTCATAATTTATTTTAAAATGTTTGAAAGTAGGGGTTAAGAAAAAAAAACAATTTGCTTGGTGGAAGTAGAGTTGTGCATAGTAACATGAAATGCTTTGTTGAGATATCTCTAGCACCCTAGCACCCATGTGCAAATTCAAAATCCACCACTGAGGCGATGAAGATGGAAATGTCCCAATGAATTTTATCTGAAGGTGATGCTAAAGGTTGTAGATGACCAACTAGGCGTGTCTCACACGAGAATTGCTTCCCATCTGGTGATGTTCTAGGCAAAGACTGCAGGTTGCCAGGTTACAATGAAAAAAGACTGCATGTTGCTAGGTTACAATGACTAAAGATTTCATGTTGCTTGGTCACAATGACAAAATACTGCATGTTGCTAGTTTACAATGACAAAATACTTCATGTTGCTAGGTTACAATACCAAAAGACTGCATGTTGCTAGGTTACGATAACAAAAGGCTTCATGTTGCTAGGTCACAATGACAAAATACTGCATGTTGCTAGGTCACAATGACAAAAAACTGCATGTTGCTAGGATATATACATCTGCCACTGTTAATTTACTTCATTCACTATTATAGTAATGGAATGGGACGGCAGCAATAATAACAAATGTCATAGTTTCTAGTTGTAAGAGGATTTTTTAACTTTTTTAGTTACTTAAAAAATTTAATTAATAAAACGCCTGAGGTTTCAACTGTTATTACTCCTGTAGTTTAACAGTAGTTCAGGAAACGGTATGTATATGCCATCATAGACTGGCTTTAGATGGCACTAAGAAACTCAAACAAGTTAGTTTGGAATAGGAAAAGTTTGATTGGCATGAACTATTGAAACAGCTGAAGAAAGTACCCCGCGGTATTAGATTTCGGTCACAGTTCCGACGAGTGGCCCCCCTAAGAAGAAAGTGCCTTTAAAGCCGAAACGGGAACTGGTTGCGTCGGCTAGGGCATAATGAAGACTTGTCAGCTAGGCCGTTTTGAACTAAGTTTAACCACTTCTCAACTCCATTGAGTTGTGGGCCCTCATTGCCACTTGGCTATGACACACTTTCCTTCGGCCAAAGTTCTGGTAGTCTTCTCATTGACATCAAACAGTCAAGAGATCTCGTAGCTAGAAGTGTTGTAACTACTGCAATGAAACGGTATTTTTAATGCCGATCGCATTGCACCGGAAAAATTAACAAGTGGTCGAAATTTCACTGGAAAATAATATAGTGTGAGAGTTCATGGTAGCCGTGAATTTGTTTGGATGCGATGGTTTGAGGTTGGACGTTGGGACATTTTGTTTATATCTTACTTCCTTGCTCAAACTATCTCATGGATGTACCTGATGCACAATCACAATCAGTATAATGAAAATCCAACTATGACGATATCACAACAAATTCATCTATCCATTTGACTTTTTTTTTCAGATATGTCCAAGTTCTTTGTTGCTAAGCCAGCTTATCGCATTATTATTAAACAGCTTTATTATGATAAAATTACAATCTGCCTTACTAGGCAATAAGTAAATGTGATAAATGATCTCAATCAGACCCATATTTACAGTTTTTCATTCACTCGCTCATTCATACAATATTGACAGCCCAGAGACCTCCCGAATCCTTATGATTGTTACCTCCCTCGCATGCGAAAGAGGAAACGGAGTCTTGGGAAGTCCTCCGCGCTCCTCCGTCAGCCGCGTCATTAGATAAGAGCCAGCAGAGGCGGCCAAGAGCGCGAGAGCCATATACGCTCAGGACATGATTGGAGAAACTGACCATTGCTCCCACTGTTACGAATTTATAGCAGGTCACGGGGCCACTGCCGTTTTAGTCTCCGAGGAGGATTATAGGGATGAGTGGTGCAGTGCAATGACTGTGGTAGGGGATTATGCTTGTTGGATAGGTTACTAGGGAATTTTATGAACTTGGAAGGAATGAGTTCGAGAATGTAAGGTATATTAAGATCGCCAGCTTATGGAGAGTGATAAAAATGGATTTTATATTTTGAGTTTGGAGTGATGGATTCTTCTCAGCCAAATAACTTCATCTAAACAGTTTCTCAAGCCTTGTTTTAAAATAAGTGATTGCCACTTTTGTTTACCTAACGAAACTATAGAAAACCTCATTCTATATTCGCATTTATAAAACATCCCTTTTAAAAACTATTATTTTTATATTTAGCCCAGAGGATCCCTACTTACGATTTCTTAGGCAACGCCTACTTTCCAAAGCTAATATACTTCGCGTGACAAATGAGCCGCACGTTTTAAGAATTTTGTAATACGTCTCAGACAAGTCATTATTTTCTTTTAGACTACACGTTTCATGACCACCCAACACCCATGACGTCACCTTAAGTTGTCAGCATTTTTGAAATTAATTAATTCTACAATAGGCTCTAAAGGAATGGTCCTTCGACCAATCAGAGGAACAGACTTATAAATGGGAAGTTCAGTAACTTTAAGTATTAATTTTTGTCCTGTAAGTCCAAATTTATTGGAGTTTCAATCATAGCAAGACATATTTTTCAAAATTGAAATACTAAATTTAGCACATTGTAAAATAAATATCTTTTTTTATAAACACTGCCTCTTGAAAAATTACACCTGATATCCTCTTGGAAGAGATTCCTCTAAAAGAAGTTAAGGTCATTTGATAGCATTGAAGATAATAATGTAAATTTCTCCAATTTGAATATTTATAATTAAAACATAGTCCAGGCGTTGCTATTATTGCAGAACAACTCATGTTTCTAGATAAATCACGTTTAGATTTTCATAGTACTATGATGATAAAAATGGCGAGAAAAAGTTTGTGGAACGTTTACAAACAAAGTTACAGATACAGCTGCATTTTCATTATTATTAAAATACAAAGCTGGGGCCTTACTAGATCATGCTATAAAAGAAAGAGAGAATTGTGCTAGAAGTAGGAAGATCTATTGAAACTTGATCACTGAATATAATTAACAGAGAAGAAAATGAAACTGAGGATCTTTATAAGGAAATGGTCAAATGGAGGTTCTTTCATTAAGCGCTTCTTATCTTTAAATTTAAATAAAACAAACTGTTTGTTAGATATTATACAAATTTTTTATTTGTTTGAAAGGCCCATTGATGCCATTATGTATGAAATATAACATCGTGCAGATGTCTGCAGTGGCTTCGTTGGGTTGCGCGCATCCGAAATGTCCAATTTTCCATGACTGGCGCATAAATCAGGCTGAATTTGACCGATGGCATGGGTTATGTTGGCTTTGAGGACCGCTGTGATTTGTGGCTCATTCGCATAGACCTGCGACTTAGGAAAACCCCACTAGAAAAAGTATAATGGGGTCAAATCGCACGATTTCGGTGGCCAGTTCACATCACCTCCACGTGAGATGACCACACGTCGTTGTCTATGGTCGTTTACCTTCAGCTCCTGGGTCGGTTGAATTTTGTACGGGTGCAGGCCCAAGATACGACGCAAAATTTGCCAAGTTGTGGTCTGCGAGAGACCGAGCTCTTGTGAGCGACGCGAAATCGACTGCCTCGGATTCTCCTGCACACTCTCACGGACAGCGGCGATGTTTTCGGCAGATCTTGTGTTTCCTCAGTTAAATAATCTTGTTCGAGGATAGTATTTTAAAAAACTTTATTATGAATAACAATCAAATCACTGGTATATATACAAATATTAATGAATTACAGCCCTAGGACATTCCTTGACTAAGGGCAAAGGACAAGTGTTCTGTCGAAGGTCCTGGCAGGTAGCAAAGGGTTAGGAAGTGTTGTAGAAAACAAAGAAAGGGTAGACCATATGTCTCAACTGAAGTACACATTTCAGCTAAAAACGAATATTATATAACTGTCAACGTACAGGTTTTGGTTCATTGTTTAATGAACCAGTGGACTCAAATTTATCCACCACACTGCAAATAGCCCTCTCGGTAGGACGTTTATGGCGACCGCGGAACGTTGCCCGAACAGAACACCCATATTGATAAAACAATTTTATCATTTGCATGTGTTGTTGAACGCTTTATCTATCCATGGTGATTTGGCAAAACAGACTAAAAATGACAGCCAATTCGACAGATGCAGCTTCAACAATATGGCCGTTATCAACTGTCAAAGTTTGGAAGTCCCTATTGGAAGACACTTTATAAACATTTAATGGATAGAGACAATCGTGACAAAAAATATAATACATACTCTGATAGTATACGTCATATTGAAACAAAAAATGGTAAAAAAAGTGTAAAAGATTAAATAATGGTGAGCGTTATCGTCCTGAATTTGTAATACGTCTCAACAACTCATTATTTTCTTTTAGACCACACGTTTCAAGACCACCCAACACTCATGAGGTCACCTTAAGTTGTCAGAATTTTCGAAACCTATTAATTCTACAAAGGAATAATGGCCTTTCGTCCAATCAGAGGAACAGACTTATAAATGGGAAATATTGAATCATTTTCAATGGCACAGTGAACCAATTTTCAAGCTTAGCTATTTTTTTTTTTTTTTATATTTTCCCTAGATTTTATTTTTAATTTGGTTGTTCAGTTTATGCTACGAAGGTGAGTGTGACCGCCACATGAAGGCAGACCTCACGATAGATTGCCTTTACCGCTGAGCCCATGTGTATGTATGGAGAAAGTTGGAAGAAGGGAAGAGGAGGCAGTGGTTGACAAAGGGAATGAGCTGACGGCTCGTTCAATAATTCAAGTTGGAGAACCGCTCTTGGGTCTGTTCCTCTCGAGTGGGGGAGGGAGGGGGGCTTATCCCTTGTCAGCGACCACGGTGCGTTCGCGTCGCTCCATTTCACCAACGATCATCTGTGTCATTTTTTAAAAGGGCCCAGTTTCGCCAGAGTTCGCGATCTTGAACTTTATGAAAATTTAGTTACAAGAACCGTTCGTGGAAAAAAAAGTATGCAAAAAAAAAAATCAGCATTTGATGACTGATAATCGAAAGCATAGGGTGGGGAATTCGAAAAAATATCAGCCGATTTAGATAATTGATGTTTGCATAAAAAAAATACATTTTCCGCACAGGCTAATCATAATAATACATTTACAGCGTATAATAATAATCCCAGGCCTCGAAAAGACTAAAAGCACTCGGTTTAAGATCCCGATGCTTCGAATAGTGAGTGCTAGGAATTCGGTCAACTCTGCCCTCGTTTTGAATAAGGTATTATCAGTCTCTACCTGTGTCACTGTCCCGTTTATTAAGGATGTCCTTTCTATAGCTGGTGTAAACCTTCAGCACATTGTGTCATTCTCCCAAGATCATGGTACGAAATGGATTGGATGATGATTTTTTTTTTTATTTTGACCCCAAATAAGTGTATTTTTCGCTTACAAATTGTCAAAACATATCCAAAAGCATCCAAGATGATTATTGTTTCTTTTTGTAGCCAGTAATATAATTCTCATTATATCCTACATGTTTAGTAGAAACGTGTACCTCATTTGAGGATTATGGTCCTCTTGTTTTTTGTAAGTAACCATTTTCCTCCCCAAAAATCCTACCCTTTGCCTACCTGCATAGGGCCAACACACCCTCACTTGTGCCTAGCCTTCACTAAAGTATGTTGTAACGCTGTAACTAATTAATATTTGTATATACACCAGTGTTTTAATTGTTATTCATAATAAAGTTATTTAAAAGACTCTCCTCTACAAGATTATTTAACTAGCCAATGACTTAAGGTTCCATGTCATACAAGAAATTGTATGCGGTTTATTGAGTTGAGGTAGTTTTAGGACCCTGCAGTGTTCAATATACTAGCCCAGCAGAACTAGCTTTAAAAAAAAATTGGTTGGGTTGGAAAAGGTTGAGTAATTTTAGTTTTTGCGTTACCACTCTCATGAAAAAGTTTTCGACCTCCCCCCTTGTGCGTTTTCCACCAACTTGAAGAAATCGCTAAAAATAAGCACCTTTTTTCACAGTAGCTCCAGTGGATTTTAGGCAAAAATATATCATAACCAATTTAAAAGAACATTAAATTTCCTCCAAGTTTAATCTGTAACATGTTTGACATTTTAGAACTAGTACTATAATACAAGACCGTGAAAACCTACAAGCATGTCGGACATGTTTCACCTTAATAACTTTTTATTAGCCCAGTTTAGTGAAAAATGCTTAAAATAAATAATCTTGTAGAATATTAAATTTCCTGGAAGATTCATACAAAATATTTTATATTACTTTCCTTATAACAGTGTTGATGGGTGAGAAAAATAAAACCGAACTGTCAATTGAGGCCATGCATGGTAACTTGATTTGTAAGGGAAGTGAAAAAACTGCACCGCAACATTTGAAAAATACTTTCCCCGTAAAACGATCGATCCTACTGTTAATATAAATATTATTTGATGTGTACTATTTTGTATCTATATGATTTTATGCTAAAAAAAATCTAGGAATAGAACCAATAGGGTTTTTTTCAGGTCACCGCGATCGTAAAAGCTTTGCCGACCTGAACTCGTCGGTCTTTGACCCACTTGACAAACCCAACATATTCTGGGGGCCACGATGAATATTTATGTTATTACTCTTTGTATGAGGTAACTATAGTTCTAATTACATAAAACTACATAACCTTCTACCCAATGATGTTAATGAAAGACATTTTAAATACACGAAACTATGGACTAGAATCGTATAGAGTTTTTTTACCAATGTTCTTTGAATGCTTGTAAATTAGAAATTAATTATATTTCAACAACGGTAGGAGTTGTGTTAAATCTGTGACAAATTCGAAGAGTTCACGATAACTACCAATACTAAGAGAGAAATTTCTAGCCTGGGAAAGCAAAAAAATTAGTCAAATCAAATGAGATTAGGGACCAAAAGCTATGGGATATTTCTCAGTGTGGGAGCCAAATGACGATTGTCCGAATAAACCTTTCAGGTCTACGTGAGTCTGGCGAGTGCTGTTGAATGGTATCTGGTTTTTTATCTATGCTCACTGCAACCATTTGACTGACATTTCTCATACGCCTTAGAACGAAATAATGTTCTTTTTAATGATATAAACTATATAGAACCCACACACGTGGCTAAAAAGACAAGAACTAAACAGACGCTTTGGACAACTGTACAGACTACTTCGAAGGACATCCCATCTCTCAATAGAAAATAAATTACTAATCTACAAAGTTATACTTGACCCAATCTGGACATACGGAATAGAGCTATGACTCGAGATGAACCTGTTGATGAAGGAAGAGTGAATATTTGTGGATGTCTTTATATGTAAATAATGTTTGTTTTTTTTTGTATGAGAGCGTTCTTAAATGTTATTGTATAATATAATAAATTTTGTAGTTATAAAAGTCTGCGTAGTGTTTGGTCGCGGTTTTAAATAATCAATAGATTAGATTAGTATTAATAAATATTGTATGAAAGTCTAAATAGATAGATAAGAGAATTAGTTTAAATTGTCCTTAATTATCAATCAATGAAGCTCACCGAGTGTGCTAAAATTGTACATGTCAAAACGAACAAATTAAAAAAAAAACTCAACAAGCAAAGAAATAAAAAGGATTTAGAATGCCTTGATGAGATCGAGTATTGCTGCAACCAATGGCGGATCAAAGTCCTGAAGAAAAATGTTCCCACATTACCTCCACCCTCTGCCGCAAGTCCTGTCCAGTAGTTTTTTAAATTCCATTCCTCTTCCTGTATCCGAGATAGTATGGTACTTAGGCTTCCATCTCGCCAAAAGGCTGACCTGGAACCCACATACGAGGCTAAAAAGACAAGAACCAATCAGACGCTTTGGATAACTGTACAGACTACTTTAAAGGACATCCCATCTCCCAAAAGAAAACAAATTACTAATTTACAAAGTTATACTAAAGCCAATCTGGACATACGGAATAGAGCTATGGGGGACAGCAGAAATGTTGAACATCAAGCGTATCCAATCCTTCCAATCAAAAGTCCTGAGAACAATAAAAATAGCCCCTTATTACGTCAGAAATAAAACCCTTCATAACGATCTTAATATACCCTACATTCTTGAACTCATCCCTTCCCAGTTCATGAAATTCCCTAGTAACCTATCCAACTACCCTAATCCCTTGCACTACACCACTCATCCCTATAATCTTCCTCGGAGACTGAAACGGCAGTGGCCTTGTATAAATGCGTGACAGTGGGAGTCATGGCAATGGCCAGTTTCTCCAATAATGTCCTGAGCGTATATGGCTCTCACGCTCTTGGCCATTCTCCGCTGGCTCGTAACCGGCGACGCGGCTGACGGAAGAGCGTTGGGGACTTCCAAAGACTCCGGTTCCTATTTCGCATGCGAGTGAGGTGGCAACCATGTGGACTTGGGAGGTCTCTGGGATGTTTGTAAATACTGTATGAATGAGTGCGTGAATGAAAATTGTAAATATGGTATGATTGAAAACATTTATCCCTATTACTTATTGCCTATAAGGGAGATTTTAATTTTAGCACAATAAAGAAGTTTCAATAGAATGCAGAGAAAACATAATATATTCACATGGCAGTGTGAATGAGGTTTTAAACTACCCCTTCACCTCAACGTACTGTCTGCAGCCCCGCACTTCTCTAGAGGCGATCGATCCCCTTCTTTGAATCACCTCAGTCTCATAGATCAAATTCATCGCGTTTCACGTGGTTTTGAATTCCAAATATATATACCGATTATAATTGTAAATTTATTAGGAATTTCTTTTGTTAATCCAGGATACAAACATATATGCTTCTAATATATAATGACCACAATCTATTGGTTTGTCGAGTATTTATATGATATTTTCCTGGATTCTCTTTAATGTAGTGAAACTTATCTGTCTACAGGATGTGGGCAAAATCATCATGCGTATCCAATCCTTTCAATCAAAAGTCCTGAGAACAATAGTAAATGCCCCTTATTCTTAACGATCTTAATATACCCTACATTCTTGAACTCATCCCTTCCAAGTTCATGAAATTCCATAGTAACCTATCCAACCAACCTAACCAGTTGTAACCAACCTATCCAACCTAATCCCATAGCACAGTCATTACACTGCACCACTCATCCCTATAATCCTCTTTGGAGACTAAAGATGCAATGGTCTCGTGACCTGCTATAAAGACACGACAGTGGGAGTCCTGGCATTTGGTTTCTCAAGTCATGTCCTGATCGTCTGTGGCTCTCGAGCTCTTGGTCAGCCTCCCTGGCTCTTACCCAATCACGCGCCTGACGGAGGAGCGTGGGGGACTTCCCAGGACTATACTTCCTCCTTCGCACGTAAGGGAGGTGACAACCATGTGGACTTGGAAGGTCTCTGGGCTGTTGTATATACTGTATGAATGAGAACATTTATCTCAATTACCTATTGCCTAATAAAGCAGATTGTAATTTTATCACAGTAAAGTTGTTGTTGTCTAGAACTACAAGAGACAGACATATATACCTGTAAGGTCGACCCCCCACCTGGTTACAAAACAAATAAGTCGGGTTTGTCTCGAAAGCACATGATGTTTAAGATTTCCATGTTAAAAAAGTAGGGAGAAATAGTGTCTAACCCCATGCACTGTGATCGGTACAAGTACTTGTCTTCAGTGTCCCCCCCCCCAAAAAAAAACTAAGCCGAGCAATTTAAAGTTTTTGGTTGTCAAAACTGTAGTCTATTTCCAAAAGTATAAATTTGAATAATGGACCCTCGACGATGGGCCTTATCCGCCGAGAATCGAACTTAGGCAATATAGCCGGGTCCGTTATTAAGCCGTCAGTCATAGGTTGGGCTCATATACGGCCTACCTGACCCCCCTCTTCCAATCTCTCCACCGTAAACAGACCTTTATTGCAGATTGCTCCTTCATCCTATTCCCTCTTGTATGTGCTTTGGTCTCGGTCTCTTTAGGGCGCTTCAGCTAAACACGAGGCTAATTATTCTATAGGCTTATAAAAACCAAAAATGCTTTTAGGCTTTCTGTGTCAGAATCAGGAAGTAGGCGTCTTACATGTACATTTTGTTGAATTTCTTCCAATCGTTAATTAGGCAAAAAGGGTTTCCAGTGATTAATTGAAAGTCGATTTTAACTTATCAATGTTTTAATTCATCTTAATTACTCCTCAACTTCTCTTAAACCTGAATACGCATAGAAAAGAACTTCTTAATTCGTACAATTTTTATCCAAAAAAATATGATTAAGCTTACAACTCTTGATTTCTCCTAATAATTAAAACATTTCTTACTTTTGACTATTCCACGGCTTATGAAATTGTCTCCTATTTCCCTAAATATATATAAACGACATGGGGCACATTCAGCATATCTCAAATATATTATACATATACAGCATATTTCTGGAAGTAAAGTGCAAAAAAGCCTTTATCTAAAGCCGAAGGCCACACCACGTTAATGCCTCATGTCTGTTCAGAGACAGCCCCGTAACAATGAGTCTCGACCACACTACAAGGGGTAGTTCAGCTCGAATGTCTCAGGAGTTAGCCAACCCAGTCTCTCTGTTTCTAGCTTTTTACACTAATTTAAAATCGAAATAGACAAAAGCAATCACAATTCAAGATAATATTCCAATATGTAACACTCCGACGTCAAAATTAATGTCCTATGTCCAGAATTAATTTTACATATGACCATTCATAAGACGAGCAACGACAGGCCCTCCTGCCTTCTAAGTTTATAGTTGTCACTAATTATCCTTTCTCTAGCCAACGGTGGAATGATATTAATCTATTACTATCTACAATAGATAATATCATTGCGAAGTCTTAGGGGAAAAGCTCTAAACAGCTATTTTACAACAAACGTAATAAAGAAATAAAACGATACTAAATTATAAAGCATTATAATGAAGCGAACGCCATTAAATAATTGTAACATACAAGTGTACACTACACAAATTGTATGTCCATTGTTATTGTATGTTATAGTCATAGCTGCTTGATTAACCCCTCTTCGTAAATTGAATAAAATATCAATAATATATTTTTTTGCTTCCGTTATTTCCATTCTCGATCTATTTCTGGTTCTCAAATAATCAACAACAAAATCTCCAAAAATTGTGAAACTATCTTTATTTGTCACTGCTTGGGTCATACTTTTTTTGTTTTTTCTTCCAGTTCCACTATTTAATGGCTGTCCTCAGTTTTATAATGCTTGCTTTATATATAATATTTATAATCTTGCTAAGAACCAGTAGAAGGGTCTTGAGCAGAACTGTATACCTACCTCGTGACTTCGTGGAAGTCACTGATGGTTCCCTATTATTTTAAAGTAAGCATAATCTTCCAAGACCTCCCTACTTCTTAAAATCTTATGTTTTTCTCATTCACATATGTCTCAGCTTTAGCCCCACTTGTGCCTAGACATTCCACCCAGTATGTAGTAACGTAACTCTTAATATTTGTATATACTAGTGTTTTGATTGTACTTCATGATAAAGTGTCTATAATGGATATGTGTGATATTCAAGAACGAGTAGTTATTTTGAAGATCTTCAATCAGTTTTATTGTAACTTCAGTCGTCCACTCATTGAAAAATATAAAATATAGCAAAGACAACGACAGACGACAATATCACTGTGCACACTATGCGCAAGACTGAGCCAAACTTCCCCAGAACACGTCCTGACTTCTAATGTTGCGCAACGTTGTTTTAGTTAATCCCGTTTCGATGGGACTCAAAATCATGTATGACGTAGACCCGCATTACTCTCAGGGGACACGGGGACATGTTGCGGGTCTGAATTGCAGCAGTGCCGATTCAGGCTCGATTCAGCCCCGCAACAAAGACGCTCAACATCGAGTCCCGGCGGTGGACTAAGCTGAATAAAAGCTGAAAGACAAAATAAAATATTGTGAGTTTTCGCTACGGCTTGTAATCTTCCCATAGTTGCTATTCATTTATACTCGAGCGCTCTAGGCTTAACCAAGTTCTGCAAATTTTGTGGGCAATGCCAGCTTATCGATAAATTCCTTCATCTATGGGACGTTAAACTCTTGATGAATTTGCGAGTCTAGGCTGTATTAATGATGACCTAGTTTCTGTGATGGGTCAAAAGTAAAAATCGTCTTAGATAATTCTGGTGTCTTTATTAATTACTACAATCTTTTTCAAAAACAAATTCTTCATATAAAAAAAGGGATATAACCCAAGAGCACCCCATAGTTATTTTTTGTCGATTCCTTAAATAGATTCCCTGAAGCTGTTTACCATAATAGTTATAAAGTGTCTCATTAATTATATCTTCAGCTAGGATATATAATATAATGCTCTCATAAGTTTCATGGCATTACAAAATTTATGAGGTTGGCGTGATGAGGATTAATGCGTTTTCTCGCCGAGATGGACGTGTAACTACCACTGAGATCGAACCCATTCATTTACGGCATGGCGGACGCTAATTAGCGAATGAATCCAATACATGTTCCAATAGCCCGTGGCATGAGTATATGAGGCTAGCTAGCGATCAGTCACCTTCATTAGCATAGTACATGTGCATTAGCAGAATGCAACCCCGAGGATGCAGTACTCGTAGGTTAAAGTGGTCACTCTGAGACAAGAACGGGAAATCAACGGTCTGAATGTTGCATGTAACGAAGAATATCACGTTCCATATTCGCTCATAAAATATTTTGCCCACATCCTGTAGACAGATAAGTTTCACTACATTAAAGAGAATCCAGGAAAATATCATATAAATACTCGACAAACCAATAGATTGTGGTCATTATATATTAGAAGCATATATGTTTGTATCCTGGATTAACAAAAGAAATTCCTAATAAATTTACAATTATAATCGGTATATAATATTTGGAATTCAAAACCACGTGAAACGCGATGAATTTGATCTTTGAGACTGAGGTCATTCAAAGAAGGGGATCGATCGCCTCTAGAGAAGTGCGGGGCTGCAGACAGTACGTTAAGGTAAAGGGGTAGTTTAAAACCTCATTCACACTGCCATGTGAATATATTATGTTTTCTCTGCATTCTATTAAAACTTCTTTATTGTGCTAAAATTAAAATCTCCCTTATAGGCAATAAGTAATAGGGATAAATGTTTTCAATCATACCAAGTGACCCTAACTACATAAGTGTTAAATCACCCTATACTCTGGTGCATATATAATGTATTGTAATTAGATGTAAAACATGGTAAAAGCTTTTTCTAGTAATAAATCATGGAGCGATCGGCAGTCGTAAAACAAGTCACAGAGGGTCGAAGGTCGTCAGCAATAAACCTGAGAGGGTAAGCCACCTGCCCCCTCATAAAACAGACCCGGCAGACCTAGTGTCACCTTCCGGCAGTCATAAAATCTAAAAGCCATGCCACAGTCCTTTAGGGGACGAGGGGCACGTACCTCGGTGAAGGTGTGACATCATAAACATACCCCTTTCAAGCCAGGCTCCGCCTTCCGGTGGGCAGGGGAAGTAATATTTAAACCAGGGGGTTTCGCCCTGGAGAACTACTCAGGCTCCTCATCTCCACAACCGCTATCACTCTGTCGCTTTACGCCAGGGGCCTGGGGCCCTGGAAGTAAGTCCACTCAATCTTCTACTAGTCTACTCTCGCTGCAGCACCAATGAGCCTATCACCCTGTCACTCAGCCTCCTAGCAGACCCTCTGACGACTTGAATCTATTACGCTGCCGGTCTCCCGCCCGAACTCTGAAAACTGGTCTTATTCTTCATGAAACCTCTGTACCTCTTCTCCTGAACACAGTGTATTGTCGGGACACATCCCTATTATAAAATGGAGTCAGATATTAACGCCGTCATGGAACATGGTCCATGTTATAAACTACAACAATCCGCACTTGCCACCAGGGCTAGAGTGATTAGGCACTCCCCTAGTGGTAACCCGACACCATATTTACAATTTTTATTCACGCACTCATTCATACAGTATTTACAAACATCCCAGAGACCTCCCAAGCCCACATGGTTGCCACCTCACTCGCATGCGAAATAGGAACCGGAGTCTTCGGAAGTCCCCAACGCTCTTCCGTCAGCCGCGTCACCGGTTACGAGACAGCGGAGAATGACCAAGAGCGTGAGAGCCACATACACTCAGCAGATGATTGGAGAAACTGGCCATTGCCATGACTCCCACTGTCACGCATTTATACAAGGCCACTGCCGTTTCAGTCTCCGAGGAAGATTATAGGGATGAGTGGTGTAGTGCAAGGGATTAGGGTAGTTGGATAGGTTACTAGGGAATTTCATGAACTGGGAAGGGATGAGTTCAAGAATGTAGGGTATATTAAGATCGTTATGAAGGGTTTTATTTCTGACGTAATAAGGGGCTATTTTTATTGTCCTCAGGACTTTTGATTGGAAGGATTGGATGCGCTTGATGTTCAACATTTTTGCTGTCCCCCATACCTCTATTCCGTATGTCCAGATTGGCTTAAGTATAACTTGTAGATTAGTAATTGATTTTCTATTGATAGATGGGATGTCCTTCAAAGTAGTCTGTACAGTTGTCCAAAGTGTCTGATTGGTTCTTGTCTTTTTAGCCTCGTATGTGGGTTCCAGGTCAGCCTTTTGGCGAGATGGAAGCCTAAGTACCATACTATCTCGGATACAGGAAGAGGAATGGAATTTAAAAAACTACTGGACAGGACTTGCGGCAGAGGGTGGAGGTAATGTGGGAACATTTTGCTTCAGGACTTTGATCCGCCATTGGTTGCAGCAATACTCGATCTCATCAAGGCATTCTAAATCCTTTTTATTTCTTTGCTTGTTGAGTTTTTTTTTTAATTTGTTCGTTTTCACATGTACAATTTTAGCACACTCGGTGAGCTTCATTGATTGATAATTAAGGACAATTTAAAGTAAATCTTTTATCTATCTATTTAGACTTTCATACAATATTTATTAATACTAATCTAATCTATTGATTATTTAAAACCGGGATCAAACACTACGCAGACTTTTATAACAACTATTAAATTTATTATATTATACATTAACATTTAAGAACGCTCTCATACAAAAAAAACAAACATTATTTACATATACAGACATCCACAAATATTCACTCTTCCTTCATCAACAGCTTCATCTCGAGTCCTTCTTTCTCCTCTCCCCACTCCTACGACGCTTGCTCACAATCAGGCAACCTTCTGAAGCTCACTCAGTGTGTAATCCTCGATACATCTCAATATATATAACTTTTTTAACCCCGGGGGGGGGGGATGTAAAGAAAATGTATTTCTTCAATTCGAATTTTTCGTTCATTTACCAACGTATCAGGTGTTAAGTGAGTGATTAAAGAGAAAAGACGATATTAAGACATTTTAAAAAAAGTATAGCGATTATTTTAGTAAATTGTTTATTTAAAGCGGTTATAACCTTATTAATGAAATGACATTAATTAAATAATAATCTTTAATTTCGTTTCTTTTTGTTAGAGAGAAACTCAATATTGTTTATTTTGTTGTGTCGTTCTTCTTTATTGCGATAAAATTACAGTCTGCCAATCTCAATTCGCACGCGAGGGATGCGACAACCATGTGGATTTGGGAGGTCTCTGAGCTTTTTATAAATACTGTATGAATGAGCGAGTGAATGAATATTCTTTGAAAATGCATGGTATATATTGAATTGAATGAGTTTAGTGAAAGTCCATTAGAATAGTGAATAGACAATCGCTGTGATGGATTGGAGAGAATCAAGACGTACTATTACCTTCAATACTTCCTTTGTGAAAAAAAATTCGGTTACTCAGTTCAAAAAAATCCCCACAAGTTATTTTTGGAGGGCAATCTATTGCCTCTGGCCGGAAATGAACTGATTTGCTACGAGGGGAGGCTGTGGCGGGTTTGAAAGTCCGCCTAAATACTTCTCGTCACGGATCGATGTGAAACATCCTTTTATTGTGATTGGTCCTCTCTGATTTATGACGTCAGTATACGGCGGGCTTTAATAACTCGTATACAACGGGCAGTGTATTTTCATATCCGCTAATAAACAAAAATGGCAGCTCTTGCCCTCTGCCTTTAACATGCACCACATATCGGAATAACAACACAAAAACTCCTTTATTCAAATGTTATACATCAACACAGCATTTCTAAACTAGTAACTTCAGTTAATTTTAAAAGACTTTTACTGTTTGATAGGCGCACTTAATGAAACAAAGCTTGACGTACCCGAAAAGTTTTTCTTTTAAGCGTTTTAAAAATTTTATGAGCAATGTCGAATTTCTGGTGGAAGAATTTGCATAATAATTCATCGCGAACTGTGCATCGGAAATTTCATGCTGCAAGACAGGCAAATGAAAGTTTATTGAAAATTTTAGATACTTCAAAGTTTTTTATCCTTGAGATAAATCAAAAAAGTTATCGAATTTGTTTTTGACTAGGAGAATTGTTTCATCATTGAAATAGAGAAATAATTTTTTTTTTTTTTTATGATTATACTCTTTATTGGGCTATAATTACAATCTGCCTTTTATAAGGCAATCAGTAATTGCGATAAACGCTCTCATTCATACCATATTTACAATTCATCAATCACTCACTCATTCATACAATATTTACAGACAGCCCAGAGACCTCCCAAATCCACATGCGAAGAGAAAGCGGAGCCTTGGGAAGTCCCCCACGCTCCTCCGTCAGCCGCGTCACCGGATACTAGCCAGTGGAGGCTGACCAAGAGCGCGAGAGCCACAGACGCTCAGGACATGATTGGAGTAACTGGCCATTGCCAGGACTCCCACTGTCACGCGTTTATAGTAGGTCACGAGGCCACTGCCGTTCCAGTCTCCGAGGAGGATTATAGGGATGAGTGGCGCAGTGCAATGACTGTGCTACAGGATTAGGGTGGTTGGAAAGGCTACTGTGGAATTTCATAAACTTAGAAGGGATGAGTTCTAGAATGTAGGGTATATTAAGGTCGTTATGAAGGGTTTTGTTGCTGACATAATAAGGGGCATTTACTATTGTTCTCAGGACTTTTGATTGAAAGGATTGGATACGCTTGATGTTCGAATTTTTTGCTGTCCCTCATAGCTCTATTCCGTATGTCCAGATTGGCTTAAGTATAACTTTGTAGATTAGTAGTTTATGTTCTATTGAGAGATGGGATGTCCTTTGAAGTAGTCTGTACAGTTGTCCAAAGCGCCTGTTTATTTCTTGTCTTTTTAGTCTCGTATGTGGGTTCCAGGTCAGTCGTTTGTCGAGATGGAAGCCTAAGTATGGTACTGTCTCGAATACAGGGAGAGGAATAGAATTAAAATGAACTAGTGGACAAGTCTTGCGACAAAGGGTGAAGGTAATGTGGGAACATTTTGCTTCATTAACTTTGATCCGCCATTAATTACACCAATACTCGATCTCGTCAAGGTGTTTTTGAAGGTTATGGGATCCCATGTCGGGGTCTGGGTGGGATGACAAGACTGCACTGTCATCTGCAAATGTGGCCAAGAAGGTATTGGGAGTAGAGGGGACATCAGCGGTGTATAGGTTATAGAGGATGGGGCCCAGGACACTGCCCTGTGGAACTCCTGCATTTATGGGATAGTAGTTAGAGTATTCTAAACCACAGCGGACTAGAGAAATAATAAAACTAAAAAAAAAAAGAAGGTTGTAAAGAAAATGTATTTCTTTAATTTGAATTTCCCCTTCATTTAGCAACGTATCAGCTGTCAAGTGAGTGATTAAAGATCCGCGAAAAGCCGATATTGAGACATTTTAAAAAAGAGTTCAGCGATTATTTTAGTAAATGGTTTTTTTTAAGTGGTTGGAACCTTAATAAGGAAATGACATTAATTGAAGAATAAAATTTGATTTCGTTTCTTCTTGTTACAGAAAAATTCAGTATTGCGTTTATTTTATTTTTTTGTTTTTGTTATTTTTTTTTATTTTTTTATTTTTTTTATTTTTTTTTTTTTCCTTAGCTCTCAAACTTATAAAATAGGGTGTGGGAAAATTATTTTGGGCTAATGAATGCCTTTCACTAAGGGGAGTCCCCGATTTGAAGGATGTATGAGATGGTATAGGATGGGGTATGCCTAAAGGAGGCGGGTGGAATCAGGAAGGTAGTGAGAGTCTACCGAGGGTGGAGCCTAGGGGTACCTAGGCAAGGGTTTGTAGTCGGCCAGGTCAAGCCTGGCCAGCCCCGGCAGGGGCCTGAAATAAGTCGGCCTCTCGGCCGGAAGGTCGACCCTGCTTAAACAGGTAGATGAGGTCTTGTAGCTTCGGAGATCGGCCTCGATCTCTTGGCTGGGTGTAGATCTTCAGTCTCCGTCAGGGGGCTAGGGTTCGATCACGTCCATCTGTCTCCAGGCTTCGGCGGTCCAGCAGTGCTTCCATCTGATGGGCATTGGTGGTGGTTGAAGGTCGGAGAATAGTGGGTTGTGGCTGTGTCGGAGTGAGTCGAAAAATGTGATGTGCCTTCTCTTGATAAAATCTTGAATGGTGACCACTTCAAATTTTTTATGCATCTCGTCTGCCTTCATTCGGTCGAACGGGGTATGTTTGAGGGAGGTGCGGAGAACTCTGTTCTGAAATTGCTGGAGCGTTTTGAGAGTGTTAGGAGTCAGATACTTGAAGAGAGGGGTCCCATACATCAAAGCAGGTCTTAGGACACTCTGGTATATCAGCAGCTTGAGGCGTACTGATAAAGCCGGGCTGTGAAGTAGGTGTCCGAGGCTGAAGAATTTCTTCCTAACACTTTTAAACTTCTTGCCGAGATGTGTTGTGAACAACAAATGTCTACCGAGGGTAAACCCAAGGTAGCATAGCTTGTTGCTTACAGGGCACTCTTTGCCGTCTAAGAGGAAGGATATCGGGAGCTTCTTTCTTCCGGATTTATAGCTGAATATAATTACTTGCGTCTTGGCCGGGTTGACTTTAATGTGGACGGCATCGAGTTTCTCGGCGATCTGTTGACAGGAGCTCTCAGCGAATTTCAGGGCTCTGGTGGGATTGATGCTAGTGCTGTAAACACCGATGTCGTCTGCATACGCCGATACCTCGCAGTTGGGGTACGAGGCTCCTACGATGTGGGCGGTGTAAATGTTGAACAGCAGGGGGCCGGACGTTCGATGTGACGTGGTGTTCCAATCTCACCAGGTTGTTGTTCGCACTTAAGCCTGTGCTGAAACCAGTCTGCTCTGGTGGGATGACTTCTTGTGACTCGCAGTGCCCTGAGAGATGTACGTGGATGATTCTCTCGAACAGCTTCGAGAGTTGAGTCAGCAGACTGATGGGGCGGTAATGAGATGGCTCATAACCGCTTTTCGCTGGTTTCAGAAGGGGGACCACTACAGCGTGCTTCCAGTTCTGGGGGAAATAGTGCAGCCTGAAGCAGGAGTTCAACACGTTCGTTATGAATGAGATTCCTTTCCTCGGCAGCTGCTTGAGTAGGATGTTCTGGATGGAATCCTGACCTGGGGCCTTCTTGCCGATCGTTCTTCGAATGAATGCAGCGCATTGCCGGTGTGAGGTGTAGATTTCGGTAGTAATGGGGAGGGTGGGTCGAGGGCTCCTATTGGCTGTCCCTGGCCACGACTGACTTCCTCATAATGGGCCGCCAAGATGTCCGCTTGCTCGGTGGTGGGAATGAACTGCCCGTTTACGGCCAGCCTTACACCGTTCTTTTTGGACCTGCAGGTCTTCACAAGCTTCCACAATTGCTTGTGGTCACCGTGGAGACTCTTTGCGCGCGAGGGAGGTGACAACCATGGTGATATGGGAGGTCTCTGTTCTGTTTCTAAATACTGTATGAACGAGCGGGCAAATAAGTGCAATCACACTTATGGCAAAATATAGAATCTAGGATGGGACAGATCGGTGCGAACTTTTGAAAAAAAAAAATATGAATAGTCTTTTATTTTTGAAAAAAAAAAACAGCATCATGGCAGAAAGT
The DNA here is from genome assembly GCA_930367205.1 of Acanthosoma haemorrhoidale. Classification (NCBI taxonomy): domain Eukaryota; kingdom Metazoa; phylum Arthropoda; class Insecta; order Hemiptera; family Acanthosomatidae; genus Acanthosoma; species Acanthosoma haemorrhoidale. The sequence continues at coordinate 162,495,176 of OV884011.1, read as the reverse complement.
CAATATTTTGATTAGCAATTACTATTTGCTTGCTCTTTTAATAATTATTAGCCCAGGAGCAAATATAGTGACAGGGTTCTCGGCCTTGAGTCTCCTGATTTTCCAGTAAGCTCTTTAAAATGATTTATCCATAGCGAGAATGCTGGTAAAACATGCTGGTATCAAATTCGCAAATTGTCAAATACTGTTTTTTTTTTTTTAGATTTCCGAGCGCCTAGCTAGAGATTAGCGATCTGGCTTTCTTTATTGGCTAATAATTTCCGTCAATATTTCTACATATGAAACAGAAAAAATGCGCATACTCATCGAGCAGACATCTTACATTGCGGTGTTGTAAATACTCTCAACTAGGAAAGGGATATAAGGCCGCTTAGCTTTGTCTTTCACAGGGAGTTTGGGTGGTTGGATAAGTTACTATGGAATTTTATGAACTTGGAAGGGGTGAGTTAAAACATCAAATTTCAAGTATTAATGTAAAAACTATCAAATTTTCAAAACTCACTGTCTAAGCTTGTACACATCACCAAGTCTAACCACTACTCCATAACAGAATCTATGATATTTGAGTGGTTTGCCCCGTCCATTGTGGAGTATCTAAGACGCAAGTCTACATTTTCAAGGACCACTCTCCTTTTACTCCACATGCTTATAATAGGGGGACCGGAAAGTCGTTTTTTTTTTTACATTCAATGCCAAATCGATCAAAATCAATTGGTTTTTGTGCAATATATTTGGAGATGGCATTTTGGACATCATCCGAATTTTCAATTTTTTAGCGATCGGAATTAATGAAAATCCGATGCCGCAATATCGGGTGAGTATGGTGGGTGAGGCTGGAGATGAAAAATGGGTTCTCTATGATATTCTAGAAATCTCTCTCCGCATGAATCAACACGAAGTACAGCTAAGCCAGGTTTACACTCCAAAAAGGCGCTTTTGTGTGATTGGTGGAGTATTCGCGGGGTCGTTCATCGCTGATACCGGGAAAAACTGTGAATGCAGATCTTTACAGTGAACAATTGGATCGAGTAAATCAATCTTTAATTGAAAACCGCCCAGCGATTGTGAACAAAAAGGCGTTATTCTGCGACAAGATGATGCAAGACCCCTGGAAAAAATTAATGAATTGGGTTGGGAGGTATTGTCTCAACCACCATACTCGCCTGATATTGGATTTCCATTTATTCCGATCGCTACATTTTCTAAGCGGCAAAAAATTTCAAAATTTGGATAATGTCCAAAAATGCTATCTCCAGTTATTTTGCTCAAAAACCAATTGATTTTGATCGATCAGGCATTGAAAATTTGCACACCAGATGGCAAAAAGTTGCTGATAACGAGGGTGATTACATCATTGATCAAAAACAAAAACTGGTTAAAAAATTATCTGTTTGAATTTAATGTAAAAAAAAACGACATTACTTTCCGGTCCCCCTAATATATATGGAGGCACGGTGGGGAAAAAAAGTATATCATGAAAACAGCACTTGCGCACTGACAAGCCTCCTATATATACATACAGCTGCAAAACCAAAAATCTAAACCACTTTTTGTCTAGTTTTAGTTTTTTAAACTTACTTCATCAATCAAATTCTTACCCTTCGCAACGCCATTATTGAATTCAACCTAAGTATTGTCATCACCAAAGTTATGAAACTAAGCTGACAACTAAATACAATGTTAACATAGGGATGAAATTGGACCCCTAACGACATGTCAAAATCAGTTTTAAATACGGTAAGAATAATCGTAGAACAGTGGCAATGGAAAATACATAGGCACTATTTTCGCATTCATCATTTCTGGATGACATGACAGGAAATTAATGTTAGATTAATCTGAAGTTTACTTTGCGATAAAAAAAAAATCAGAATTCCTAAAACCTGCCCTGTTTTTTTCCCTAAAAACGCCTGACCGGAGAACAAGAGGTCACTGATCCGCATGCCGGCCGGCCCTGCCAAAATATTATTTGGTTTTTTTTTGGCTAATCATAAATCATAAAATTTATTTATTATTTTTTGGAGTTTGTATTGGTGAGTCTTATACAAGTGTCTAAAAGTCAACTTTTAGCTAACAAGACATCAAATCATGAAATAAATTTATATTATAAACCATTGGTACAGCAAATAGCCTTACAGTTCAAAGATACTGAAAAAAATAAGTGAAGCCCTAAAACTTAAATGATGCCTCAAATATTTAATCAAGATTTTTAAATACAATTAAAATTGGACATCTGATATTTACGTTGAGCAAATAATGTTCAAAACGGATAGTATAAAGCACAAACTTTTCACAAATCTAATCCCTAAAATTATCATGGACTAAGAGTCACCGTGTTATTGGACCACCATTCGATTGAAAATTTACACTTAGAGAAGATACGTCAATATTGGGTTTATGATATATTGTTGCAGGTAGGGAGACCATGTTCTGGAATTCAAGGGTAAGGCAAGCAAGAGGGGTTTTTATAAAGATACAAGGTTAATGATTTGCAGTTGGTTTGTAGAAGATATTAAGAGGGGTGGCCAAACAAACCCCTCGTTTTAAGGAAAAAATAATAAACGAATGGAGTCTAGCCGTGGGAAAGATAGAATAATATTTTATAAGTAATGTTTCCTGATAAGGCATCGTTGCACTAAGGCAGGCGTGGCAAAGGTTCCTTGAAGAATTGTGAATAATAGCGGGATAACGTAGCTCTAGCTTAGAGCAGGGAGAGACTATTCGTTACAAGGGCAGTGGATCTGAATCAGTGTTGATGGGATCATCTAACCATTTTACACGTGCGTAATTCACCAGGTTCTTCATACGGGCAGATTCGTTATCCCCCGCATGCCCCGGGGATCCTTTCAAAATTGTGTACGAATAACAGAGTGTGCCTTTGTTGTTCAGGCATCATACACTACCTGCGAAAGCGATTACCGTAGCTTTCTTATAGTTTGCGCTAATTGCTGTGTACAGCAGCAGCATGAGTGTGCAAAGAGCTCTTACACAGGCCAAGTCAATTTGTGACAGACTGGGAAGTTAAACATCAGTATGAACGCCGGGAAGACTGACTGCGTAATCTTCTCCCTCCAAAAGAGGAAAAAAACCTTGCCAAAATCATATAGCATAGGAGGGCAAGAGAACTCAATGCACTACCTGGGTATAAAAATGTATAGGCATCTCCATTTCTCTACTCATTTTAGTAATAAAATAGAAAAAGTACGACACAGGTCTTACCGGCTATCGCACTTGCTAACTTCACCCAACCTGTCGCTTCGTCTCAAACTGATGATCTATAAATGTGTCCTCCGGCCAGCTCAGCTGTACCCCCCCAGCCCGCTATTCCAGCCCCCCCCCACTATTCACTCACTTGACTACAATACAGCTAAAAGTCTCCAAAGTTTCCAGAATGGGATCATGTGAAAAGTGGTCAGACATACCTCTCTCGAGAGGTTAAAAACGCTGACCCGTTGCTAGGTGTCCCGTCGGTGGGCGAGTTCTCATCCGCCGGAGACGCATCAAGTTTTTTGACTCGTGGCAGCACCTAACCAACCCAGTGTTTAACACTATGACCCCACCACCCCTCCCGCATCGATGACAACAGACTGTTGAGGAAAAATTAGGTTAAGAATTAGTATGTAAGTTTTAAGTTTGACCAGAAAGGTGAGCCCCATCACCTTTATTAATCAGTTTAGTCCAGTCACAAATAATGTGTATCATTATACTTGTTAATTCCAATATATAATTTTTATAAAATAACAAAACCTGTATACAATGTAGCGAAGGTACAGGAAATACAAAAATAATTTGTAAATAGATTCGCCTGAGGATCTATAATTGTATATAATTATCAGTAAATTTAAGGGGCTAAGAAGAAAAAAAAATGCTACCTGCCCTTATCGATCCCTGTTCGTATTCCAATGATAATGATTGATAATATTGATGATAATGATAATTAATATGAAGATTACTCACAACATCTATGAGCTGGGACAGCTTGAGTTTGATGCAGACTCTGAGTACGTCCGTCGTGTTGACCACTGGCCTCACTAACTTGTTATAGTTAGACAGCAGGTCGTCGTAGAGTCGCTTGGCGTCCGGGTTGCCACCAACCACCCCCTGGACGGCCAGCGCCCATACCAACCAAGCTCTCGCCGCCTCTACCGGATCCATGCCTGCAACATTGTCATTAATAATTTTTTAATAAATTCAACTTGTTTATTGTGAAAAAATTAACAATTTTCATTCACTCGCTCAATCATACAGTATTTACAAACAGCACAGAGACCTCTCAAATCCACATGGTAGTCACCTTCCTCGAATGCGAAAGAGGAAGCGGAGTCTCGGGAAGTCCTCAACGCTCCTCCGTCAGCCGCGTCTCTGGATACGAGGCAGTGGAAGTTAAACAAGAGCGCGAGAGCCACAGACGCTCAGGACATGATTACAGAAACTGACCATTGCCAGGACTCCCAATGTCACGTATTTATAGCAGGTCGAAAGGCAACTGTCGCTTTAGTCTCCATGGAGGATTATAGGGGTGAGTGGTGCAGCGTAATGACTGTGCTAGGGGATTAGGGTGGTTGGATAGGCTACTATGGAATTTCATGAATTTGGAAGGGATGAGTTCAAGAATGTAGAGTATATGAAGTTAGTTATGAAGGGTTTTGTTGATAACTTAATATGGGGCAATAACTATTGTTCTCAGGACATTTCATTTAAAGGATTGGATACGCTTGATGTTCGACTTTTTTGCTGTCCCCCATAGCTCTATTCCGTATGTCCAGATATTGGCTTAAGTATAACTTTGTAGAATAGTAATTTATTTTCTATTGTGGAATGGGATGTTGATACTCTATGAATAAGAGTCAGGTAATCATTCTATGTCACTAACAAAACTCTCCATTCCTGTCTTAATTTACATCCTTTATGGCGTCTAACTTATTATATTCCGTTTAAAATTATCAGGCTACACTAATCTCTTGGCAACAGCACAATCTATTAGCGTTGTAATCAACCCCTCATGGAAAGTTCTGGCAAGTGCCAAGTATTTCTCCGCTCAGGTCTAGAATGAGAGAGAGAGAGAGAGAGAGAGAGAGAGAGAGAGAGAGAGAGAGAGAGAGAGAGAGAGAGAGAGAGAGAGAGAGAGAGAGAGAGAGAGAGAGAGAGAATGAGTGAGGGTTTACCTCTCTCTCCCAGTCTCCAATGTTTCTAGTCCGCAGTGATTTGGCTCCTTTCTTCCTGGCCTGTATATCATTAATATGAATAAGAGAGAGAATTATTTTGTCAACATAATATATCAATGAGATAATTTATCAACCGTTGCATTTTTTAAATAAACAATTTTTTTTTTCATTTCCATTAGTAAAAGCGAAAAGATTTTTGTTTGTGTTCCTCTAGGCCAGAAATACAAGCGAGCATCCTCAACTCGTGTAGGGGAGGAGTTTCCCTGCCTCCCCTCAGCTCCACCCTCTCCCCCATTTCCCGCCCCATGAAAACTACCCTCCTCTACATTTCTTTCACTTCACCCTCCGGAAATGCCCGGCAACTTTGGGGATTCGACGTTAATGCTCTCTCGTACTTTGGGGAAGCGGCAACTCTTCCTAGTACCTGGCTTTACCCTATAAATTTCAATAGTTAGCCCAAAGGCCTTTCGACGAGAAAGTTTTAACACAGGCAAATTTATCCGAGGACTTCTCCATCATGTAATGCTTTATAAAAAATAAAGAAATTTTTTTTTTCAAGCATTTAAGAACACGTAACACACCATAGTCACTTTTTAATCGTATCTCTTCATTTAATACGTCTTTTGTTTCGTTTGTATATATTTTTTATCAATACAATCCAGTTCATATTATTTTTAAAAACAGTTTTAAAATGTCACAAACTTTTGGCTCCTAAAATGTTTATTGTGTCGTGTTTTTAACTTATCGTAAACGGTAACGGTTGCTCAACAAGCCTTTTACTTATTTTCACGTTTTATTTTTGTCTCATTCTCCTCACTATTTTATTTTTAAACTATTTCAAAAAAAGCGTATTTTTAGTGGTTTTGAAAAATACCTGTAAAAATTTAGATCCTGTCTACAAACCAACATCGTAGAACATACAAACTAATAACGATTGTCCACCGCTTGATAGTATAGTATTTGCCTTTGGCTTGCCATATAAAGGGTGTCCCAGAATTAACGCAAGATTTGATTTGAATAGAAAACACAATTTTTAGTGTTTCTGCTGTTATTTTTTTATTGAATTATAAAGTAAATAGGATAGGGTTATTTATAGAATAACACATGCGGCAAATGGCCTCCACGACTTTGCTGGCACTTAGGCACTCTTTTGTCGAAATTTTCCATGACCATTTGGCATAAAGGTGAGTGAATTTCGTTGTTGCAGCGTTGAATTTCATATTTTAATGCACGGGTGGATGTAGGATTGTTGACATACACCTTTGACTTCAAGTAACCCCATACAAAGAAATCTAAAGGTGTTAAATCACACGTTCTAGGGGGCCAATTCTGATCACCAGTTATATAATACTAATTGTTAGCTGAAACATGAACTTCAGTTGAGACATATGGTCTCACTTTCCTTTGTTCTTTTACACCCCCTCCTAACCCTCAGACTACCTGCTTCCAGCAAAGACACCCCGAACACTTGTGGTTTAGCCTTCCTAAAATAATGTTGTAACGCTGTAACTGAGTAATATTTGTATATATATACCAGTGTTTTGATTGTTAGTCATAATAAAGTTTTTTAAAATACTCTCCTCAAACAATATTATTTAACTACCAGAACGAGAGAGTACACGACCTGGAAATGTCTCATGCAGTATTTGAATTGTTTCATGGGCTGTATGGCATGTGGCACCATCTTGTTGAAACCACATATTGGCCACATCAATATCATCCAATTTCCACACAAAGAACTGTGTCTACGACGCCGAATTGATGTTCCTGGATTTTCAACAACACATTCACGCACTGATTCGATATTGACATTTAAGCGGCTTGTTTTTGGACGACCAGTGTGTTTAGTGTCTCCAGCTGATCCAGTCTCCCTAAATTTTTCAATTAATCTCTTCACAGTTGATGAAGTCAAAACACTATTCCGACCATATTTTGTATGAAATTTTCGAACTGCGGCCGCCAAACTTTTATTATTTTTGAGATTAATATCTCATGTTCTATAAATAATGTTCAACAATAAAGACACGTTGTTCTATCGTGTAACGCTCCATTTTTACTCACCCTAAACTGCCAGCTGTCAAATTGCTTGTTTTATTTGCCCCCAGCACTTTACTGCACAAATAGTGTCTAATTCAAATCTTGCGTTAATTCTGGGACACCCTTTATATATATTTATATACAATGAAAAATTATATGGGGAAAATGGAGTTTTTCCCTCCAAAAAAATTATCAGATTCAGAGAAAAATATATCTTTATTGTAGCGTCTGCACTTCACTTGGAGACAGTCAAGAGTAACGTAAATTGATGTGATGGGGTTTAAATATCGGAAGGGAAAAAGATAAAAGCGAATAGTTGGAAGGCTGAGTGCTTGAGTGCACTAAGGACGATTTGTCTAAGAATATAGGAGATCTGTAAGAGGGAAAATAGAGATCGGATGGACGAGATCTCGTGTTAATATTAACGTCGTAGAGATGTGAGTATCAGGGGTCTATTTCCACATGTATAAATATAATTAAATGTATTATCATGCTATGTGACAGTCAAATGTTCTTTAATTTCTAGGCATTTACTACCACATGACGTATATTGTTACTTAAGTTTTTAAATGTGTTTTAATTATTATCTAATATATGGAGCATGTAGTGGAGTATAAAGATATTAACAAATAAATTATTATGACTTTCTAAAGCGTAGATAGGACGATGCATAGAAATTTACATTTAGTATCAAACTAGCCACAATCTAACCGATCGACTGGCTTCTCCAAGTTAGATGACGGTCCTGAAGAAATGCGGACCTTTCAAATCATAAAGTTAATAAAGAACTAAACAGGAATATACAGCTTGCCACTAAGCCACAGTTATATCGCATATATTTTCTCATAGCTTTCACAGAGCTGATCAATTTTCGTTAAATGTACACGTTATTGAAATATTGTCTCGCGGCTGTTAAATTGATTAAAAATCCGAAGAAGCTAATAAATTTGCATTAATATAAAAATTATTGGTATATAAATATTTTCCTTACTGTCCTGGGAATAGTTAACAAAATTTATTAAAATAGTGCTGTATCAAGATGAGTGATGAAGCTGAAAATACAATATAGCAAGGATCTAAAGGGTGTCCCAGAATTAATGCAAGATTCGAATTTGCCACCATTTGTGCAGTAAATTGCTGGCAACCCTAGAAAAAAACAATGTGACAATGACAGTTTAGGGTTAGTAAAAATGGAGCGTTACACGATAGAACAACGTGACTTTATTTTTGAACATTATCTCAAAAATAATGAAAGTTTGGCGGCCGTAATTCGAAAATTTCATACAAAATATGGTCGAAATAGTGTTTTGACTTCATCAACTATGAAGAGATTAATTGAAAAAATTAGGGAGACTGGATCAGTTGGGGACACTAAACACACTAGTCGTCCAAAACAAGCCATTCAAATGTCAATATCGAAGCAGTGTGTGAGAGTGTTGTTGAAAATCCAGGAACATCAATTTGGCGTCGTAAACACAGTTCTTTGTGCCGAAATTGGATGATATTGATGTGGGCAATATGTGGTTTCAACAAGATGGTGCCAGATGCCATACAGCCCATGAAACAATTCAAATACTGCATGAGACATTTCCAGGTCGTGTACTCTCTCGTTTCTGTTATCAGAATTGGCCCCCTAGATCGTGTGATTTAACATCTTTAGATTTCTTTTTATGGGGTTATTTGATGTCAACGGTGTATGTCAACAAGCCAACATCTACCCGTGCATTAAAAGAGGAAATTCAACGCTGCATCAAGGAAATTCAACCACATCTATGCCAAATGGTCATGATAAATTTCGACAAAAGAGTGCGTATGTGCCAGCAAAGTCGTGGAGGCCATTTGCCCGATGTGTTATTCCATAAATAACCCTATCCTATTTACTTTACAATTCAATAAAAAAATAACAACAAAAATACTAAAAACAGTCTTTTCTATTTAAATCAGATCTTGCGTTAATTCTGGGACACCCTTTATAAGTGAAAACGGTGAAAATACTTCGAAAACGCAGGCATTCACGTGAAACCGCGCAGGGCCAATTTTCTTTTTTATATTTTTATAAGAAGCATAAAATATTATATGAATGGTGCATATGAAGACTCCTGCTAGTGCTGTTTTGAGTCCCGCCTCGGGAGATGGTTTTATTTCTCGCTACAATTATCTCCCAGTGCCACGGATATTAGATATTATCAAGTATCACAATAACGGCTCTTGAAAAGTTTGAAGGATCAAAAATCCCTAAAGTCTGATGTCTGAACAACGGCTAGGTTTAAACTGTCTTTATTCCGCTTCTAATCCTCTATCTCGGTGTACAGCCTTTGTTTACATGGGGCTACGTGGTATTAGGCCTAACATTGCCATACCACGAGCGATAACTCCCCCCTACCAGTTTACGAACATTCCTCGTCAACTTAGGGCAAGCGGCATAATGTACATATTAAAATAAAACTAAGTACAAAAATTAGCTTAAAAAGAGAAAAGGAAAAGAAATGTCCTCCAGATATATACAATACAACAAACAAACAAAAATATTCCACTTACGCTAACTTGTTAAAAAAAAAAATTATCACTTAATAACAATATAATGAACAGTTAGTTTTTTTTATAAGCACAAAATGTTGCATTTGTTGGTCCTATGTATATAACTTCTTAATTGAAAAATAAATATTTTCTTATAATACTAACTAGGGTGCGAAATTAATTGCCTCAACGCCCTGGATACTAATATATAATATATGCACTTTAATGAACTGTAATTACAAATAAAAGAAGGCCGTAAATAAGAATAAGTCGTTACTACGCAGGCCGGAGGACCTTCGAGGACTAAAACAAGATAAGGCGCTGCAGGAGGAATACACAAGCAGTTCTGTTAGCTGTGTCTTAAGTAATGTGTTTCCTTGCAGATAGTTCGAGATAGGCAAGCAGCAATAGCTTGGTTATATCCTTGTCGCTCGGGTTATATATCCATACAGTTTTGCGAGTTATACAGTGCGCAAGATGTGATTTTCAAGGGCCACTCCCTTACACCACATAAGATGATAAGAGGGCTGAATCAACTGTCTTTACTGATTGATCGAATTAAAAGTGACCTTGTCAATTATAAACTTACTAACCATAAAATTGTGTTACATCAATTACGAACTAAACTGTATGCGTTAAATATATACATATATGTATGTATATATTGTCGGGATAGTAGGGGGGCCGCCAGCGACGCGCTAGGATCACTTCGTCCCGGCCGCAGTGTGCAGAGAGGAGTGTTCACTTTTTTTTTTTCAAAAACTCTTTAATCAAAATATTTTTACAAACAACATGAACTAATTGACAGATTTATGGCTCCTTTTCCTGCATAGCATAACATGCATTTAAAAGAGGGTATAATTACAGTTTTCTTTTTATAGTTAAAATTACAAAAACAATAGACTGGACTAGGTGGTGGGGCTCACCTTCGCTTTACAAAAATTGTAAACTTACATACTAAAACTTAAAAACTAAAGCGTTCCTGCCTCTACTGCGTTCGGCCATCAATAGGGAAACGGAGCGGTGGCTATCGTGCTAAATACTGGGTTCGTCATGTATTGCAACGAATCGAACAGTAATGCCTACGTTAGATGAGTTCATCCACCACAGGCAGCTCAAAAACCTTGTGAAGCTCACTGTTTCTCCACTGCTCGAATGTAGTATGTCTGACCACTTTCATTAGTATGCCGTTTTGAAATTGTTAGAGTCGCCGCGCTGTCGTATCCGCCAGATGACGAAACAGCGGTGCACCATACAGCAGAGCAGGCCTGAGGTCTGACGCTTAAGGTTTTTATTATTACAACATGGGAACGCATGTGGGTGTGTTTTGGAACGAGAAGAGGGGAATTTCTATTTATTCTTGGTGAAGAAGTTGGTATCATATTTATACATTTTTAAGGAAGGAAGTTTTTGCGCATGCGCTACCTTTTAGAACATCTCTGTACATCGCTCGTCATTCAAACACTATATACTACCGTCTATAGGCCATAGTTCAATTAAAAAATTGTTCCAGCAGGCAACTTGAGGGAGCTGGCCACGAGGGAGCCCTCAAGAGTGAGTAAATTGCTTATTATATTTAGAGTGAAGTGAGAAAAGTGATATCGGATTGAGTAGTCGGCCATTTGCAACGCCCTACTCGACGATCACTAACGATCGTTCTCTGAGCCATTCGGTCTAGTGGCTCAGAGCCAAGACCCGTGACTCGCCACTGGGAGTTGTGAGCTTGAATCCCACGGCGCTACGTACTTCTTTTCCGAATAAAAAACCGTTGTTATGATAAAATGAGATTTTATCAACAACTAATGTCTCAAAATAGGAAAAAAAGATCTAGATCGCTAGGTCCAACTCCAACACCGTCGCCTGTAAAGCGAAAACCAAGAAGGTCGAATAGGAACGTACAAATGACCTCCTCTGCAGCTAGTTCCATGGAGGAGATACCTCCACAGGCCAGCACATCCAAAAAAGAAACAGCCTTAGAGTCCCCTTTTTTCACGCCAAACACCTTTGAGGCTTTGAAAAATATCCCAACTGAAGAAATGGAAGTCAACAAAACTCCAACACAGCCCAAACCGCCTGCTCTTTTTGTACGCAACATTAGCAACTTCAAATTACTATGCTCACAAATGAGCAAAATTGTTGGTACCGGAAAATATACGTGCCTCAATCGCTCTCGGGATACAAAAATTTCCCCAGACACTCCCGATACTTATCGAGCGATTGTTAAATATTTAGATGAAACCAATGCAGACTACCACACCTACCAATTAAAGCAGGAACGATCACTCCGAGTGGTGATCAGAAATTTGCACCCGACCACACCAGCTGACGAAATAGAAGAAGAACTCTCAGCTCTCGGGTACAAGGTTCGCCAAATAACAAACGTGTTGCGCGAGGATAGGCAACAGGATAAAACAATAAAAACGGCATTGCCACTGTTCTTTGTTGATCTCGAGAGGACACCTGGAGTTGAGAAGATATACGACCTAACAAACCTGTACTACACTAGGGTACAGGTTGAAAAACCGTATCCCAATCGCGATATCGTCCAGTGCCATAACTGTCAGGCGTATGGGCATACAAAATCTTACTGCCACCACCCTCCCAGGTGTGTTAAGTGCAGTGGGCAGCACAAAACCGAATTGTGCAAAAAGCCCCTTAAATCACCTGCAGTATGCGTGCTTTGCCAGCAAGGACATCCAGCCAACTACAAGGGCTGCGAGGCATACAGAACGCTGAAGTCCAGGACAGAGCAACGTCGACAGCCAGAAGAGAAAAAACTTGCAGCAAGAAGCGGCCCAGCCAGAAATTTGAGGCCTTTTGTCTCTTTTGCCGATGCCGTTTGTAACAGAGAGCAGTCACAGGCACCGCCCACTCCCTGTCCACAGGATCACCTTTCCCAGCATTCCATTCATCCCGTTAACCCTCAAGCTCAATCCCATCCTCAACCACACATCTCGCATATTCCTCCACCTTCAAGTTCTTCGGATCTTACTAGCCTATTAACCTCATTCCTTACAGAGTTCAGAACCCTAATCACCCCTCTCATTTCCCTTCTTACAAATCTTGTCTCCTACCTTATCCCCGTTAAACAAAATCCATAAGTGGATCCTTCCGACTCCTTATCCATTCTCCTTTGGAATGCGAATGGTGTTCGCACCCACACTAACGAACTGACAGCACTACTCCACGACAAAAACATCGACGTAGCTCTCATTACTGAAACAAGACTAACGAGTAAACGACCATTTACTGTTCGACAGTACAAGACTTATCGAACTGATCACCCAGATGGAACAGCTCATGCAGGTACCGCTGTCATTGTCCATAACTCCATATCCCACCACATAGTTCCTCTGGTGGCACATGATTTCCTTCAATCCACTGCAGTGTCAATCACCACCTTCACTTTTCCCCTTACACTAGCATCAGTGTACTGCCCTCCCAATAAATCCATTTCCGACTCCCAATTCATCTCCTTTCTAGACTCCATAGGACATCGTTTCCTTGTGGGTGGGGACTTTAATGCGAAGCACCAACACTGGGGGTCAAGATCCACTAATACACGGGGACGTGCTTTGCTGTCTGCACTCACACGGAAACATTGTTCCACTATCACTCCTGACACAGCCACCTATTGGCCATCTGATCTCAACCGAAATCCTGATCTCCTTGACTTCTTTTTTTACAATAATTTAGGAACACTTAACTATTCACTCACGCGCCTCGATGACCTCTCCTCTGATCATAGTCCTTTATTATTAACCATTTCCCTAAGACCAATTCACAAACTGCCTCCTCCTTCATTTATTAGGGGCCCAGTTGACTGGGACCACTTCCGCCAGCTTCTTACGGAGTCCGTAAACCTCAAATTGTCCCTGAAAACATCCCAAGACCTAGACGATGCAGTGCATTCTTTCACTACTCTGGTCCAGAGGTCGGCTTGGGAGGCATCGTCACCCCATCGTCACCCAAAAATCCATAATCATAATCGTTTACCTCAGCATCTCAAAGACCTAATCCAATCCAAACGCCGCTCCAGAACAGTGTGGCAAAGATCCCGACATCCTGCTGATCGCCGCTCGTACAATCAGTACTGCCGATTGGTAAAGCGGCGATTGGCATCCTTCCGTTCCGATTCTTTCAATTCCTACCTCTCCTCTCTGTCTACCAGGGATAACTCGTTGTGGAATGTAACCAAAAAAATCCTAAAGTATCAACCTGTTTCACATCCACTCCGTCGTGATGATGGGTCCTGGGCGGCTTCGGATGGGGATAGGTCGGAGGAATTTGCTCTGCATCTTACCCATACTTTCACACCTCACCTTTCTCATCAAAGCCATACTCACAGCACAACTGTGGAAGATTTCCTCACTTCACCTATTCCTCTCTCTCTTCCACCAAAAGCCGTTAATCCCTCTGAGGTCAAATACCTTCTGAAAAACTTACCTTACCGAAAATCCCCTGGATATGATCTCCTTACTCCTCAAATTCTCAAACAGCTTCCTCCTAAAGCCATAATCTTTTTAACCTATATATACAATTGCATTATCCGAACGACGCACTTTCCTCTCCTCTGGAAACATTCCATTATTGTCCTATTCGCCAAACCCGGTAAACCACCCAATGAAGCCTCATCTTACCGTCCAATTAGCCTACTCCCTATCCTCTCAAAAATATTTGAGAAACTCCTACTAAAACGTCTACTTCCAATTGTTGAATCCAAAAACCTTTTTCCCACACACCAGTTTGGTTTCCGCCAACGACATTCCACTGCTCAACAAGGCCTTCGCGTTGTTGATCACATCTCCTCAGCCCTTGAAACCAAACAGTATTGCACTGCTGCCTTTCTCGATATAGCTCAAGCTTTTGACAGGGTTTGGCACGCAGGTTTGCTCTACAAGCTCAAAAGATATTTACCACAGACCCTTTTCCTAATCCTACAGTCCTACCTTTCAAACCGCTTCTTCCAAGTCCGCTGTGGTTTAGAATACTCTAACTACTATCCCATAAGTGCAGGAGTTCCACAGGGCAGTGTCCTGGGCCCCATCCTCTATAACCTATACACCGCTGATGTCCCCTCTACTCCCAATACCTTCTTGGCCACATTTGCAGATGACACTGCAGTCTTGTCATCCCACCCAGACCCCGACATAGCATCCCATAACCTTCAAAAACACCTTGACGAGATCGAGTATTGGTGCAATCAATGGCGGATCAAAGTTAATGAAGCAAAATGCTCCCACATTACCTTCACCCTTTGTCGCAAGTCTTGTCCACTAGTTTATTTTAATTCTATTCCTCTTCCTGTATCCGAGACAGTACGGTACTTAGGCTTCCATCTTGACAAACGACTGACCTGGAACCCACATACGAGACTAAAAAGACAAGAACTAAACAGACGCTTTGGACAACTGTACAGACTACTTCACAGGACATCCCATCTCTCAATAGAAAATAAACTACTAATCTACAAAGTTATACTTAAACCAATCTGGACATACGGAATAGAGCTATGGGGGACAGCAAAAAAGTCGAACATCAAGCGTATCCAATCCTTTCAATCAAAAGTCCTGAGAACAATAGTAAATGCCCCTTATTATGTCAGCAACAAAACCCTTCATAACGACCTTAACATACCCTACATTCTAGAACTCATCCCTTCCAAGTTTATGAAATTCCACAGTAGCCTTTCCAACCACCCTAATCCTGTAGCACAGTCATTGCACTGCGCCACTCATCCCTATAATCCTCCTCGGAGACTGAAACGGCAGTGGCCTCGTGACCTGCTATAAACGCGTGACAGTGGGAGTCCTGGCAATGGCCAGTTTCTCCAATCATGTCCTGAGCGTCTGTGGCTCTCGCGCTCTTGGTCAGCCTCCACTGGCTAGTATCCGGTGACGCGGCTGACGGAGGAGCGTGGGGGACTTCCCAAGACTCCGCTTTCTCTTCGCGGTGGATTTGGGGGGTCTCTGGGCTGTCTGTAAATATTGTATGAATGAGCGAGTGAATGATGAACTGTAAATATTGTATGAATGAGAGCATTTATCTTAATTACTTATTGCCTTATAAAAGGCAGATTGTAATTTTAGCACAATAAAGGATTATATATATTTAAGGAAGGAAGGTAGAAAGCAGAACTATCGAGATTAATAGACGCAGAAATTTTTATTAATTTTTTTTTTTTTTTTTTAGTAGTATAATTCCTTTATTGTGCAATAATTACAATCTGCCTTTTATAAGGCAATAAGTAATTAAGATATATGCTCTCATTCATACAATATTTACAGTTCATCATGTTCTCTTCAGGATCGGAAAAAAATGATAATGTCTTGCTAATCCTAGGACCATGTTAAGAATAAACAAATACATAAGTGATTTCTTTGAGAATACCAGTCCCTTATTAAAAAAATGTAATAAGGAAACATGTGATAAAATGTGTAAATTTTCGCATAAAATACATGTAATATGAAATGAAATAATTTTAAACAAAAACGATATGAATAAAATAAAACAAAAACTAGCTTGAAAACATAAAATATATACACAATGAAGAATTAAATTGGGAAAATGGGATGTTGTCTTATATAAAGTTGTGGCTTCTTTTTTATGCTGGCAGTATGCCTGCAAGATTGTGACCTACGATATGCAATATACAAGATGGAGGAAGGAATATGCACCCCATACCTAAGATGAGGGCATTAGGAACCCTATCGCGCAGATGCGTGTGTGTGTGGTGAGATACTGTAGATAGCACAACACGAGGATGAATCCGTCTAAGGCTTGCTAAATCCTGCCTCTACTACCGACTTGAATTTTGCATCGGGCCTAGTCTTCCCAGCCACCGCTTTCCCGTCAATAGTTAACGAAGGCCACAACTTGCACCCCTGCTTAACCCCTGCTCCTGTGTTCTTAACCTCCCCTGATCGGGGTCACTTAGCACTATTTAAGTCTGCCAAAAATGACTTATGTGTAAGTAATATGGACTATTTGCCTTCCAGGTTCTGGATAATGTTTCAATGCGTCTTTAGGGAAT
This sequence comes from Acanthosoma haemorrhoidale, assembly GCA_930367205.1. Classification (NCBI taxonomy): domain Eukaryota; kingdom Metazoa; phylum Arthropoda; class Insecta; order Hemiptera; family Acanthosomatidae; genus Acanthosoma; species Acanthosoma haemorrhoidale. Next base: position 162,478,424 of record OV884011.1, on the reverse strand, counting down.
CTGACAAATATTCAACTATGAGTGTTAGCACACGATTGAGAGAAGAGTTCTGTAGACGCCCAATCCAATGCTGCTGTATCTTCTTCACTGTGGTGGTAAGAGGCGAAAATGGCGTAATTACATACAATTTTTCTTTATTTAGTATACATCCTAGTCACTCTCCCATATCCGGATCAACCCCACCCACCACATTAATCCGGAAATCGGAGACTCTACTGCAATTTTGTTTCTGAGGTGGTTTAACGATACAACTGACCGCCTTACGAATTAAATATCCTCATTTTTTTTATATCCAGGAAGGGCATTGTACATTATTGTAATTTTGATGTTTTCAATAGAGTAATGCTAGGACAACAGCCCTTAGAATGCAGAGAACCCTGTTTACGAGGGCTTTGATGGAGGCGACCTCTGTTGTCCTCCAAAACAATATCCAGGCCACCGTTAGGGACAGATGAGTCCCGGCTGGGATTACCTCATTTCCCAAAGTAGATGCGATGCTATATTTGATCTAAACAGGGATGCTAAAACCTCCATCTCTCTCTCTCTCTCTCTCTCTCTCTCTCTCTCTCTCTCTCTCTCTCTCTCTCTCTCTCTCTCTCTCTCTCTCTCTCTCTCTCTCTCTCTCTCTCTCTCTCTCTCTCTCTCTCTCTCTCTCTCTATCTCTCTCTCTCTCTCCCTCTTCCTCTCCCTCCCTCCCTCCCACTCGTAGTAGACGCAGCATGGCAAATTCAAATTAAAGAAAGTATTCTTTCTTTACATACATATACATATCTTAGATTCATTAAAAATAAGAAATATTTAAATGTATTGTATTAAAAATATGTACGATTGTAAAGATTTAGGAAGCGTCAGTGAAAAGCCAATAGCGCTTAGTCACATAGACATTTAGTTACGTGGAAATGTTTACAAGCCGTCAGCGTTGAGTCATACACAGGTATAGTTGTGACCTGGAGATAAAGAAGTAGTCAGGATTAAGGAATCTGTGTTTGTTTATGTGACCGTTGAGAAAGCAATGTGTATAACGATATAGAAAAGGTATTTATAGACAATACGAGACACAAATTGGAACCATGAGGTAGTCATTATTTAATATTATAAATTTGCCAATTGAATGGTAGAAACCCGACTCATATATTAAAATTCACTTGATCAAATAAATGTATTTTTTGTGAACTTATATGGCTAATGTTAAAGTCTCATTTGAAATCAATTTGTAACTTTAAAGTCAAAATTGCTTACCGTACATTTACGAGGCAAATAAGAACAACCCGAATATCAAATAATTCAAAATACGGACTATTCTTTGCAGTTGTTCAGACAAAACAAATTTTATACAATTATGTCTTTGAAAAATTACACACGTAAACTATGCAAGCTTCAAGGGGCCGTATAGAAAGATTGATTTATATGAACAAACTAAAACTAGAAATATGGGACTCCAAATGAGTTTCTTAAATACTTATTGAATGGTTTTAATACTTTTTTAAACCATCCATGCACCTCTAATACCTTTAAAAAATTTTCTGATTTTCAATCATTATTTTTATTAATATCTTTTAAATTTTAATTGCTTCACTCTCTTCGATGTGTCTTTAACTAGTATTGTTCGTGTGGAGTGTATATTATGTATATTACATTATGAAATAAAATACCCTCTTCCTCTTCCCTTTATTTATCTATACCCGAACGATTATATATTAGACCGCGTCATTCTCAAGGTTCCCAGCTCATGGTAGCATGGCTATCCAATGATGGTTTTTATTTTCGGTTTGGTAGCCAAACTGGCGAGCTCTAATTGCTTGAACTATGACGTCCTTGTCACGAGAGTGGAACTGTATACCTGGCTTGTTCCATCATGGAAGTCATTGATGGTTCCTGTTATTTTTAAGTAAGCAACCGCATCCCTCCAAGACCTCCCTACTTCCCAGAATCTTATCCTTTTCTTATGCATATATGTCTCAGCTTTAGCCCCATACACTGCCCTCGGTGGACTCTCACCACCTACACTCTCCCGAGGTCCCCTTCACTCATCACTTCCTACACCCATCCTTGAAATAGGTCCCTCCTAGAACAATGATCCACACAATACAAATAAATTTATCCTTTTATTTTTCCCTTATCCTTATTTTTCTAAGTTTGAGAGGTAAGGGAAAAAAACAGACACTTCACTTGCTCATAGCCATTCAAACTATTATGTTGTTACTCTGATCTCTTAATCTTTGTATTTGTATTGCTTGTTATTCATAATACAGCTTTTTTTTTTAAAAGACTTTCCCCTACAAAGATTATTTGACTGAAGGTAGATCAAAAAAGCTCTGGATAGATAGGGGTTGTTGTATTTCTTGTAGTTACCTACGGCTAAAAATTAGTCTTTGAATCTTAAATAGCTCCTAAGCTTGAAAAATAATTTATATTCCTAATAGGTCAGTTAGTCGACACGAGACCGAATTACATTAATTCCTTCTCCTTGAAGCATCCTTAACCAACAATTAAAATAATAAGATGAATATTTTATTCAAAACTTTCTTCTCTACGTAAAAGTAGTATAAACATATGCCTGAAAAACCTTTTTTTGTAAAAAATAGTGTTTTTAAAAATGTCACTCAACACAAAAGGAATAATAATATATACACAATTTGTAGCAAATTGCTATTAAATTAAATTACAGAAAACATTTTGTCTTTACAAGTACTAGTAAGAAGATATAACTTTACTAAATCTACAAAAGTTTTTAGAGCAGGGGTCGAAAACTACCGACTTATGGGGCGTTAAAAAATTAAAACTACCCTTTACTTGGCAGTCTTCGTTTTTCCCTAGGCTATTCCGTGGACCATCTTGCTTACCTATAGCTTCAAATCCGGTATCTTTTGCCTGTACACGAGCTCATCTCGACTCATTAACTACGCAAAATCATCTCACTTACCTTATAAGTATAAATTTAATTAGAAGTTAATGTTTTTTTAATATGTTTGTTACGTAGTTAACATATTGTATGCAAAATAAATTTATCAAGTTTGTTATATTTTATTTTAGAACCGCATGAAAGTGTTCGACTTTGCACTATCGATAGTTATATAATGCTAAGAATATTATAATAATATATGTAATGCTAAAAGTATAAGGGGGTTGAGCAGAACTGTATACCTGCCTCGTGACTTTATGAAAGTAAATGATATTTTCAAGTAAGCAACCGCATTCCTTCCAAGACCTCCATCCCAATTCCCGGAACTACCCTTCTCTTATACACATATGTCTCAGCTTTAGCCCCAGACCCCACTTGTTCACCGACACTCATCCCTAAACATCCCACGCAGTATGTAGTAACATATCTCTTAACGTTTGTATATACCAGTGTTTTGCTTTTCTTTCTATTCTTTCAAAAGACTCTCCTCTGCAAAGATTATTTAACTGTTGTTGAGGAAACCTTTGGAGTGGGGGCTGAACAGCAGTGATTCTGACGAACAAGAAAAAGAAAACGACGTAGGCTTGCTGGCATTAAAATTGACAAGTGAGCTGTTGATCGAATACACTTTCCAATTTATTAATTAAATTTCAATTGTCCCTTTCAATTGTCAGGCATGGCCATTATTTCAATTTACTTATTTTTTTATTTCATTTGTTCTTCATAGCTATTTTGTATTGTAATAATTACTCTAGTCAGTTTTGAAAAACTAATTGTCTGTCATCTCATTCAAATATGCCTCAATTATGTCGTAGGAAAGGTAAAATTATAAAGAAAGATTTCGTTTCTAAAAATATTCTGTGCCTGAATGGACGATGACACAGTAAAAACTGCAGACGGAGAGTTGGTTCTTTAAGGAACCTTTTTTTTGCATAATTCTCTTTATTATGTCTTGAGAAAAACGACAGACTCAGAGATGATAAACCTGTTTGAAAAACTCTTGCAATCGTACCATCCCTACCCTACATTCTGGATACGATATACACACGTATTTTTATTCGTTAGCCGAGTTAGGGATGAAAATTGAAAAATAAAAAATTTATATAGTTTTGATATGGAGTAGAAGGGAAGGAGTTTGATAAATCCAATGAGATTTGAGAGACGGCACCGCCCCTATCACAAATCAGGTTTATCCAATTTATGCCGGGGATGAGCCACACATCACCAAGTCATCCTACCGCCTCCGACAATTACGCCAAGGTTCGAATCCCCTGTGGTTATTTTTGTATTCCCGCTGTTTTCTCTTTTTTTTTTTTGTTTATTTGTGTTTTTTAGAAACTCGTCAAAATTCGAGAAAACTAACACAATCTGCCCTAATAGGGCAGTGGGCTCAGGGTCCCATCGATTTTGTTCTTAAGATATCACGTTCGCTCTCGTATATTATCCTGGCATTGAAAATGATGTAGAAATCTGACAAATCTCCCTACTCCTGAAGTCATTTCCATGTTCTCGAAGTTTAATTTTTTCAAACAGAATGTAGTGTGGTTTTTTTTTTTCAGGTTTTAAATAACAACAATATTCATTTCTCTTCATGAGGTCACGATAAATATTTCTTAATATTTAAAAAAAAGAAACGGTTCAACTGTTACTGCCATTTTTTTCCCTTCATATCCCCTTGCTATTATAAATTATGCAAATAAGTATAGATTATAGATAAATGAATCTATTTAATGTAGGCCATTTTATTTCCTGTAGCTTGGCTACATTTTATACAATTTTTAATAATTTTACATTGCGATTTGTGATTGTTACAAAGTTATAATGTACATTAGACATTCATTCTTTAAACGGTTTGTAAGTTTGGGATTTTTTTTTTGTTCCATTTCCGCTTGTTACGAATTTATATATGTACAAAATATAGATTCAACAAACGAATGTAGGTACAATTGCTTCATTGTATTTCCTGTAGCTTGTCTACATTTTATACGAATTCTGCTTTCTACTAATAGTGATCTGCATTGTACAAAAGTATAATGATGTACATTATGCATTATTAGACTGAATTTATTAAAAGTTATGAGGCTCACCTTATAAATCATAGACGTTAAATTAAATTACATCTAACAACAAAATCTTAACCTAATTTTTCCCAACAGTCATTTTTGTACTTCCTGTAGCTTGGCTACATTTTATACAAATTCTGTTTTCTACTAATAGCTATTTGCACTGTACAAAAGTATAATGATGTACATTATGCATTAATGGACTGAATTTATTAAATGTGATGAGGCCCACCTTATGTATCATAAACTTACGAAACTTACTTACATTTAAAAATAAAACCTTAAACTAAATCATAACCTATTTTTTTCCTAACAGCCTGTTTCCATCAATGTGGAAAGGGTGGTGGGGTCGTAGTATTAAACACTGGGTTTGTGAGGTGCTGCAACGAGTCAAAAAACTTGATGTGTCCCCGGTGGATGAACTCAACCACCAATGGCACACCAAGCAATGGGTGCAAGTTGGCGTTCGTTAACCTCTCTCGAGAGATATGTCGGACCACTTTTTTCATGACCCCTTTCTGAAATTGCTGGAGACTTTTAGCTGTATTGTCAGTCAAGTGAGTATATAGCGGGGCACCGTACAGCAGAGCTGGACGGATGTCACATTTATATATCATCAGTTTGAGACTACTGCTCTGGTCTCCCTAGGAAGCGAATAAATCTTTCGCCTTTTACTGTCATTTTAAGTGTGAATGCTCTTTATATTATGGAAGGGTACAGATGCCACCATACAAACAATCGACATTAAACGAAATCCCCGCTTCGATAAAGCGTCACCTTACCTCAAGAGCTCCCTTGAAACTGTACTCTGCAGGAATGATGCAACAAACCTTTTGCGAGTCACTTGACAAGAATGTGACTATCTGTTTAGAATTTATTTTATTTCTGAATATTGTCGCCATGAAATGGAACTACCTCGTAAATGTGGTATTGTTTCCATTAACTTGTTTCATCGATTGGATTGGACTTCTGATAGATGCTATCCAGAATGCAGACTACAGTATTGGAGGTTGAACCACTGTTCGCTGTAGGAGATGAGTATCCCTTAAGGACTGAAGCAAATTACTGGGTACCAGGACCGTCGTAACAGGGTCATACCTACTCACCAGGCATCGGTAATTCTCAGCGTGGACTACTCTCCATTAGCGCCTGATCTGAAGCTGGACTGGTTCAGATCTGGTACAGAGCTAAGTAGATATAATTGTAAAAAAACATATGTTCATAGATTTCTTTCAATATTATCAGTTCGTTGTGGATTTATGTTTGAGGCAAGAATATATGTTTTTAGAGATATTCTCGGGAGAAGGTTAGGATAGTGTTACGCTATTATGTATTTCATTATTTTAATTTATGATATTCCTCTTATAAGTAATAAAAATATTATTTGCCAAGCATAAGTATTCAAACTAATAAAACCTAAAAGGTAAGATTAAAGTTTTGATTCCTTATTGTGAATATTTAATAAATACGTTTTTATCTATCTGACACGAATTACCTTTGGTGAACTAAGATGGTCTAAATTATCAACCCCAGACACATTGGTGGCTAATTAATGACATAGGTACCTTTACTACAGTAGCGCAATATATATATATTTATATTATAATATAATATATATACGTATATATAATATATTTATAATTAAATGGTTCAGGCCTCTAGAAGGGCATACTAAAATGTATTAAATTAATTCATTTGTGATGAAATAAAAAATACTCTTTAAATATTAAATGGTATAAAATACTCATAAATAATTGATTAGCTTACAAAGAGTAGAAACTTGATACTTTGAAGTGGAAATGGTTAAATTATTTAGTGGATGACCTAGCCTTGCTTTTGCTTCCTTTGATGTGCTTCCAAACTTAAGAAGATTCCATAATAGAGCAATACATGTGATTCCAGGATTTTTCAAATCAAAATATTCACCTCACCGGAGTCTGATTTATGCTAAGTTGACTTCCAGGAAAACTCCAATAACATTTATGCTGTTTGTGTATACCGTATATAGAAAACAATTCAAACAAGTAGCTGAAGACTTATTTCTTGTCAGGTCTTGAGAAATCGATAGCAGTATGGAGGCCGCGGGAATACAAAAACACTGCAACGCACCATATTACCGCTCAAACGAGACACTCCTTACTGTCATTAAAGCAGTTGCCTGTAAAATTATGTCCTGTTAATCTCAAGATATCGTCCGGAAAGGTTGCCATGGGGCCCGGATCCGTTGGAGGAAAGGTGTAGGCCAACGGCAGTTTGGACTCGGGCCAGCGCCCTCGGCCAACTTTTTTTCTTTTAGCTTATTTTCACTTCTGTTTGTGTCTTCCTGTAATCGCTATATATATATATACTATAACAATTTTTGATAACCAGCATTGAATATCCCACGGATAGTGTTTCAATCCCATCTCCTTCGATAGGTGTGAAATGCAAAAATAATTATTACAACCGCAAGTTAACTTGAATTTCGAATACCCGCCCTGCCAATATATTTCATCTTTTGCTCGTAGTTCTCAATAAATAATAGTGATAGTGGGAGCTACGTTTCATCAAACATTGCTCATTTAAAAAAAATTATTATTAAGTATTTGCTTAACCGACTTCAAATCTCTTTCAGAAATCTCACCTTACTTACACAGTGGATATACTAAGTAGTCTTAGGTAGACATTTTCCGAAGAGTTAGTTTTATTATACATAAAATTAACTATTGAAAATGTACCGAATTTATAATTAATAATCATTGGTTTTTGTTAAGATTATTTTAATAAGTATTATTAAAATATTTATATATGACAATTATTGAAGGTGGGGTGAGTAAACCTAAATCAGTTTCTCTGTAAACAAAGCAAGCAATTGTATTCACTATATTTTATATTATAACAATTATTCATATTTTACACAATCTTACTTCTAAACAAAGAAACGGCAATTACAGTTTATAACTATCACATCTCTATTCACACTCTATTTACAACTTTAGTTACTTAATATAACCTTCTCTATCTGATAGCTGGTCCATCTGGCGGAGGCCAGTGGAAGCAGCGTGGCAAATTCAAATATTCGAATTAAAGAGAGAATACTTTCTTTACATATATAATATTGGAAGGGCCAAGGCTCGAACCGACTAGTGCTTGGAGAGGGATAGCTCGAGGATAGAGCACCCGACCTGGAGAACAAGGAGCTTTCTTATAAATTATCCATGAATACATACAGGAACATTGCACGACATTAAAAACTATTCGTAAAAACAAATTAAACATTTATATTACACTACAATCAACACATCCTACATCCTTCCAGGCCTTCTGCATTCTCCAGTAGCCATTAGCCGAATTTGAATAATTCTACAACCAGCTCTAACATTTTGTAAATTAACCGTCTCTTGCATAGATAAATTCTCATATATAGCCAAACATGTTTTCTCCATTTTCTCTCCAGGGAATGACGATGGGAAATATTTCCCCGTTCTCGTTCGTATTAATTCCCATTCTCGCCAAGATAGTCAATTAACATTCATGGTTTTGAAGATTGTTGACATGAGAAAACTGTTTAGTTGGAGCATACTAATTGTAGTACAAAATTGTAAACATAATTTCGTTTCGGTCTCTTCAACTGTTCTAACTCTTTAGTCTTCAAAATAGTTTTAAATAATTTTGTCTTCTAGTCATATTCACGTTTTATGAACTTGTTTCGAACCCATTTATATTTTTTTGTTTTATTTAGGTACGAGCTTGGGTTGAGGACTAAGAGATGTGGTTATCACGCTCGCGTACTCCCCTTCTTTTACCTTAACGACCTACGCCTCCCTGCCTTGCATACAAGGTTTAGTAGCAGTCGTTATCCTTGAAATATTATTTTTTGATATAATTTGTCATTTTAAAATACATTTGTAATTGTTAAATCTCCATTTTTTTGTTATAATAATCTTTATCACGAGAAATTTTCTATTTTCTACTGGTCGAAATGTGTAATTTTCATTCAGCGACTTGTTAGGTTTGTTTATAGTTTTGGGATAGAGGATTGTTTTGCTACTTAAATGACTATTTAGTATTTAGGTCTCAAAAACTTCACTTTGTAAAGTTATCCACATATATTTTGTTTTAAAAAAATACATGCAGTGCTCATTACTTTTATTGATTTAAAAAACTACGTCAATAGAGATATGCTTATTACAATAAGTCCTCTATCATTGCTATCTATAGGACTGGAGAGTATGCATGGACATTGAATGGCTCCATGGTTGGTTGCTTAAGATATGGAAAGAGACAGGTATAACCAGTTCTTGAAGCCAATTAAAATGGTTTGGCCGTGACGTGTGATAACCAGAAAGTTAGTTGGTTATAGAGAAGGAAGGGGGACTGAATGCTACTGAATTTTCTATTTGGGTTTCAAAAAAGTAGTCTTAACTTTGTGGAGTTATCCAAATATATTTTATGTAAAAAAAAAAATACATGCAGTTCTCATTATTTTTATTGATTTAAAAAAAGGCTTTCGATTCTGTACTATATAACAAAATACTTTTTATTCCCTACAAAATCGGCTTTAGTCCTAAACTGATCATAATTATGGACAATTATTCTTTTTTGATTATTACTTGTTTATGAAATATATTAGCCTAACAATATGTATTATTTCGGGAAATAGCGCCCTCTTCCTTGCTTAATCCTTATACTAATGTACATACAAGGGTTTTGTCGGGAAAAGTGAATAGAATGAGCAGCTAAATTTGTTATAGAGGGGTCCTCGTCTATAATTAGCCAGATGAAATTCACAATAATATTTATAAATAGTCAATGATAAAGAATAAAAGTTATCTATTCGAAGAAAAAGAGATCAATAAAGAGAAGGGAAACCCGTTTGATCATTAATCGGAAATAGAATATTTAATCTTCAAATCGAACATTGACGGGACTTTGATAAATGTAATTTTTAATTAGGGGGTATCCGTCTCAATCAAACTTAGCTGCCTCAAAGCAGCTCCTCGTGGCCGGTAAGACCCCTCACGAAGCCGATCTTGTAGTCAAGACTTTTAATTAAACTGCGCTAGACTAAGGTCACTTTCTTCCTAGAGCAGGTTAATATTTAATACCACTGATTGAAACAGGTTTTATCTAAGGCCGATTAAAAGTTGTCTTATGAATAATTGTGCTGGCGCCAGTTAAAATTACTTAGTGCAGCAGTAAATATTTCAGCCCGGTGGCTCGCCGAAATGTGATTTATAGTCGTATATTATCAAAGAGTACATTAATACAAGCGGATATTGAGTGAAGGCAGGTTTTCTTGTGGTCCTCTATCGTTCTTACGTATGGATGTATCGTGTATATACATTCCGTGTGTCGGAAAATGTGAACAATTGTCGGAGGTCAACAATTGTCGGAAAAGGGGTGAACAATTGTCGGAGGTCAACAATTGTCGGGGGGCGTCACTAGGGGAGTGCCTGATCACTCTAGCCCTGGTGACAAGTGCGGATTGTTGTAGTTAATAACATGGACCATGTTCCATGTAGGCGTTAATATTAGACTCCATTTTTTGATAGGAATGTGTCCCGACAATATACTGTGTTCAGGATGAGGTTCAGAGGTTCATAAAGAATAAGACCAGTTTTCAGAGTTCGAGCGAGAGATCGGCAGCGTAATAGGTACAAGTCGTCAGAGGTCTGCTAGAGGCTGTGAGGCAAAGTGCCGTCGTAGAGGTGTGTCATATCGAGAGTAGATTAGCGGAAGGCTGAGTAGGCGTATCGTGACGAGTGATAGCGGCTATCTGGATGTAGAGACTAGAAAAGAGTGAAGAGTGAGCCTACCAGGGCCAGGTGGCCCTGGTGTAAAGTGACAAGTAGTGTGGCTGTGGAGACTGAGAAACAAAGTGTCCCTTCAGGGCGAAACTTACCGATATAAATATTGTAACCCCCCTCCCTCGTGGAAGGCGGAGTCTGTCTGTAGGTGGTCTGTTTTATTATCCCCGTTGGTCCAAAATGGTGTGTTTTATGATGTAACACCTACCGAGCGATCGTGACCGCTCGGTCCCCAATAGGACTGTTTATTGCATGGCTTTTAGATTTTATGACTGCCGGAAGTGACTGAAGGTCTGCCCGGTCTATTTATGGCAGTCAGGTGGCTAATTCTCCTAGGTTTATTGCCGTACCCTCGATCCTCTGTTACCTGTTTTTATCTCTGCCGATCCCTCTATGAGTTATTACCAGAAGTTACAGAGATTTGCATTTCTATTATAATACATTATGAACCAGAGTGTAGGGTAATTTACATATATAGTTAACGCTTCGCTACATATCGCTACACTGTGTATCCAGGGACGCGGCTGATGGAGGAGCGTGGAGGACTCCCCAAGACTCCTCTTCCTCTTTTGCAAGCTAGGTAGGTGAGAGCTATGTGGATTTGGTAGCTCTCTGGGCTGTTTATAAACAGTCAAGAAACGAGTGAATGAATGAAGAATTGTAAATATGGTGTGAATGACAACATTGAACAGGATTACATATTGCCTAATAAAAGACAGATTGTTATTTTATCGCAATAATGTAATAGTTAAAATTTTATAACGCCGACTGCCCGCTATATTTGAGCGGTTTACTGAGAACTCAAAGAGAGATCAAAAGTAAGCCAATAACTGGTCTGATGGGAATAAATACCTATTCATTAACAAGGATAAGACACTTTGTGTAAATTTCAGTATCGGTGATCTTTTCAATACATAAAAATTTTATATATCTTTGTTTGATTCGTAAAACCTTATGATTTAGTAGTATTACCCTATTAAAATTTAAAAGTACAGCATTTTTCTCTCGCCATAAAGCTCAGGATCCTGACAAAAATAAAACAGATTTATGATTATAGTAGCAACTGTAAATACATTTATCAGCACGGATTTTTGGTATGAAATCTGAATTTGTACCAATTTTAGTGTTTTAAATATATGATCAATACTTATGTTCTAATATAACATTTATATTTTATGTTGGTGTCTATGTTGGAAGTCTGGTTATGGGCTATTTATATGAATGAAAATTGTAAATATGGCATGATTGAAAACATTTATCACAATTACTTATTGCCCAATACGGCAGATTATAATTTCTATCACAATAAAGAAGTTCTGTTCTAAGTTTTAGGAGTGAGACAGGTAAAATCAGTTCTGGGTGGGGTGTCAATTGAGAAGGAAGAGGGGCTAAAATACCAGACGATACAATGGAGCTACTCTGTGTGAATGGCACTGAGGAGTTACAAAATATCAATTACAATCAGTGGCAGGTGACAATTAGTATAAATAATTTTGAAGGGCCTGGATTAAGTGTTACCTTACAAAGAATCAATTGGCGCTGGTAAGTCATGGGTTATAAAGGTAGTAGGGTAGAGGCCTCATGATGACACCCAGTGAAACTCCAGCCATATTCTTTCGTTTACTACTGATTCTTAATTATAAGTACGGTCTTGAAAAATGTACCTATCCTTTCAATAAAAAGTCCTGAGAACAATTGTAATTCCCCTTATTTCGTCAGAAACGATCTTAATATACCCTACATTCTTGAACTGATCCTTTCCAAGTTCATGAAATTCCATAGCTACCTAGCCAACCACCCTAATCCCGTAGCACAGTCATTATACTGCACCACTCCTCCCTATAATCCTCCTTGGAGACTAAAACGGAAGTGGCCTCGTGACCTGCGATAAATACGTCACAGTGGGAGTCCTGGAAATGGCAGTTTCTCCAATCATGTCCTGAGCGTCTGTGGCTCTCGCGCTCTTGGTCAGGTTCCGCTGGCTCTTATCCAGTGTCGCGGCTGACGTAGGAGCGTGGGGGACTTCCTAGGACTCTACTTTCTCCTTCACATGCGAGGGAGGTTACAATCATGTGAATTTGGGAGGTCTCTGTGCTGTTTGTATATAACTGTATGAATGAGCGAGTGAATGATGAATTGTAAATATGGTATGATTGAAAACATTTATCACAATTACTTATTGCCCAATGAGACAAATCGTAATGTTATCATAATAAAGTTGTTGTTAGATTAGAAAAAAATAAAATAAATAAAAATATACCTGACCAAATGCTCAGGTTAATATAAAATTCATTGATCTAGACGCCTTGTTATATTAACCTTCGTGCCATACTGAGGCAAAGGCTGTTTTAAAATTTGTTAAAACGACTATGACAATTCCAGTTGAGTTCAAAGACAGGAAGGGAAGAATCCTGGAACAGTCGGTTGAAAATGAATATTCCGACTGGCCAATCTGCCTAGTCGGTTCATGTTTTTATGTAACGCCGACTCGGCTCTGACTTGCTCCTCTAACCTTCCCCCCATTTACCATTTATATAAGGCCTCTCTTTGTCTGGGTTCGAGTATCGTTTAAACAATAGGGAACTGTTCCGTACAGCCGAGTTGGTTTTTTAATAATCTCTATGCAAAACAATAGCCTCTTATTTCTTCATTATTTTGCGTTTCTACAAAACCAAACACTTGTGCACGTTTTCTCTGATTGTAATTTGCCAATTACGCATTCAAATAACGGCTAAGCTTTCAAAACCTCAAGTATCCTCCAATTTTTTGTTTTATTTGAATGATCATTAATCAAAGTTTTTAAGACAGGAGCTAATTATACTTATAAATGTTATTACAACGGCCAACAGCAAGGATTTACTTTCAAAAGCTCAGACCGATCGTAGTATTTTTACACCCTATTGGAATACGCATATGACTCGCCAAAGATCAGCGACAACTGTTCTATTCTTAGAACTAAACTTTGATCTAGATACCAGACAATTTCCCACTCAAACCAGAATATTTACTTCTTCTTAATTGGTCTTATTTCACTCTCATATTTTGTTTATGGTTGTACGTGAGGCCAAGACTGATACCGTAAATAACTATTGAGTGTCTGAACCGCCTTATAAGACCTAACAGATTATATTATTACTACCATTTACTTTTAAATGGTTAAAGGTAAAAAAAGCATAACGAGTTACTTACTCCAGGCGAGAAAGAGGCGATACTGCCATGAGAGAGTTCGATTAAGGCTTACAAGTCGTAACTCGACACTGACTGTGTGGGCAAACACACACATTTACGATCACTTAAAAGGTTGGGTGGCTACCTCTTTAGGGTGTTACTACTACCGAAGGGATGCACAACAGCCTTTATATTTTATCGTGATATTCCCTTAAATACCTTATTATCAACAAGTACGTTCATGGCATAAATGGGAAAGAAACATAAAAACACTAATTAAAAAAATAAACTATAGTCTCCAAACAATTTTTTTTTTGTTCCAAATCACCTTGTTGCCAATTTATATACATACAAAATATAGATTTTACAGACGAATCTATTTACAATTGCTTCATTGTATTTCCTGTAGCTTGGCTACATTTTATACCAATTCTGTTTTCTACTAATAGTGATCTGCATTGTACAAAAGTATAATGGTGTATATTACACATTAACGGACTGAATTTATTAAATGTGATGGGGCCCACCTTATGTATCATAAACTTACGAAACTTACTTACATCTAAAAATAAAACCTTAAACTAAATCTTAACCTGATTTTTCCCTAACAGTCTGTTTCCATCGATGCGGGAGGGGTGGTGGGGTCATAGTGTTAAACACTGGGTTGGTTTGGTGAGCAACGAGTCAAAAAACTTGTGTGTCTCCGGCGGATGAACTCATCCACCGATGGCATACCAAGCAACGGGTGCAGGTCAGCGTTCTTTAACCTCTCGAGAGAAGTATGTCGGAGCACTTTTCTCATGATGACAAAAAATAAATCAAAATAACAGCTGTCTTAAGTTAAAATAAAACAGGATGACAGTAGAAATATAAAGAACAGATCAATACCGCTTTGTAAAAACAAAATAAAATTAAGTTTTTTGTTTTGTTTTCTCTTCAAAAAACCTTTTAATTTAATATATACCGATCTAGTGTAGATCCCACAAAATGTAATCTATACGTAAATCCACATGTTACTAATTATGTTTGCTGTAGTGTATCTACATTTTATATATATATAATGTGTGAGGTTTAAAGAGGTTTTCTAAGGTAGGCTGATGTACAGAATACAAGGCGTGTGAACATAGAAAGAGACAGGGCTCATCTCGAGAATGAGTTGTGTCAATACTCAACAATTTTTTTGTTCTTCAACTTCTGGAGAAAGGTATGTCTCACCACTTTGCACACGATACCACCCTCAAATTATTAGAGACTTCTTGCTGTATTGTCTTTCTAGTGAGTATATAGCGGGGTACCGTACAGCAGAGCTGGCCGGAGGACACATTAATAGATCATCGCAGCGACAGGTTGGGTGACGTTAGCAAGTGCAATAGCCGGTAAGACCTGTGTCGTACTTTTTCTATTTTATTACTAAAATGATTATACGGAGATTCCTTTCCATGTTTATACCCAGATAGTAGAATGAGAATACCTTTCTATACTATACGATTTTGGCAAGGATTTTTTCCCATTTTGGAGGGAGAAGATTACGCATTCGGTCTTCCTGGCGTATACACTGATATTTAACTTATCCAGTCTATCACTGATTACTCAAACTGTGTAAGAGCTCTTTGTGCACTCATGCTGCTGCTGCTGTAAGCCGCAGTGTGTGAAAGCGATGTAGCTGTCTTGTAGTATTCCAAGTCAAAATCAAAAAGTTCATACTTATCGAACAAACATAGCGAGCTTCAGGTTAATGTAATATGGAAGCAAGTGATCGATTCTTGGCTCCACGATTTAATTGGTCTAACCTTTTTGGAATAAAATAAAAGTACATATTTAGATCACGAAGTGATAAATCCGGTCAAGATAGTTTAACTTACCCTGCAAGAAGAATAATGTCAGAAGTTTGAATCAAAGTAGAACTATTAAATAAATAAAACTATACATACCGAACTGTTACGTGCTGTGAAGTTAATATTAAGTACACTTCTGAAAGAGTTTGTTAATCGTCTTATATAGTCCCGGACTGAAAGTAGGATGGGCTACAGTGAGCAGTTCATATTTTTGGAAATGAAGTAAATTTAATTTCCATTTAAGCATTTGAATCCAGAACCTTCATATCCTGAAGCAGTTACGCTAACCATAAAGTACTGTGTTGTGGCCACCTATTAATTACAAATAATTACAAGTTTCCGTCTTCTTGGATCAGAAAATATCTATCCATGTTTCCATATGTTTTTAATAAAGGTTATGACGGAAGGAACCCATCCCCGCCACGGCTGGCCGCCTATTAAGCAGCGGGATTAACTCGAGTTAGCATTACGAACAGGACTCGCTATGTTTTAGTCCGGCTTTGTCAGGCCCCACACCTTCCTAGCTGGAGTCCCTGCCTTCGTCTCGCTAAAACTAGCACTTCCTTGGAAGAGACCTCTACCTAGCCCACGGCGGGCGTCTCCTCCCCAGTTTGGGGATAATTGACGACAATTTTTGACCCAACATATTGTTTTCAAATTTGTTTCACAATTCAGGAGTCTTAACCAATTGAAGCCGTAAGTGTTTAAGATATACCCCTCCTTCAAAGCCGTTGGATTGCACGGGATTGCCTACGCACATATACTGTTCATTTCTAGGCGCACACTGGGGCGAAAGGCGGGTCTCCGTGGACATGGACATAGAGCATGTAAATGTCCTCAGAATAACTTGATATTTGGCACACTTATGTTGTCAAAGGCGAGAAACACGAATATTAAGTCTGAATGGGGAAATTTCCACGAAAAGTAGAGAAAATTATGCTTAAACCTGGAATTTTTTTATTATGACAATAAAATTAATTTCCCACATGATGAGGACGTCTCGTAACTCCTAGAAATATAATTATAATATTACTTACATTTCTACAGATAAACTTCTCCTAACTACCAACTAATTTCATTTTTTTGTTAAGTAGGCAAAACTTGCAAAAACAAGTTATTTTATGGAGAGTTTTTGTTATTCTAATTTTGGCAGAAAGTCTTCTATTAGGTGGATAAGCTAGAAAACATCGCATTGAATCACTACAACGCGCAATAAAATGTTAAAATTTCCCCTAAAAATGGAGAAATAGTAAGACACGGAATATAATTATAAGAAATAATAATATAATAAATTGCTCACATTACGCATTGAAATTATGTAAAAAATAAGTGTACTAATATACATATTTTTAAAAAATAAATATTCGTCTTAATGTCCTTAAATTACCAACACTATTATATCTATAAAAGATTTTATTTGCTTCAACTTTTGGTTTAAGGCATTTTTCGCAAACAATAGCTACTGTTCCTTATTTTTTTTTCAATACGATTGCTGAAATCATTAGACCTTCAAGAGCGGTATCCAGTTTTCGGTGACGCTAGTACCTACAACTTGTTCGAACGCCCATACGCTTTAAAATACGTGCTTGCCCAGGTCGGATCACGGCGGTTATAATTGTAACCAATGTCTCTCACCCTATTGGGCTAAATCAAGGGGAAAATGGAGAATGCCTATTTTCCGGAACAATCTGGAACTGTTTTTAAATTGGCGTCTTCGTAAACATAACATTTAATAGTAACTTTTACATTTTTATAGAAAATTAAAAAAAAAAACCAACAAAGCGAAAAACAACTAAGAAACTATAACATCTTTTTAGAGAAGCGTAGAATGCTAATAAAATGTTGGCAAACTTTCAATAAAAAATGATGATGATGATAAACTACCAACTCAAAACAACCATTTCACTAAACCTGATAATCATACGAAATTCCACAAAATTAACTATTAATGAACTAACGAATTGAACGAAAACGTATCTTCGGCTAACTCAAAGAATTTTCACCCGTTCAGGAAGGTACAAAAAAAACAGTTGGGCCGATGTATCGCGATTTCGTGTTTTGATCCTTTTCGTCCTGTGAGCGGTAGTTCTTTGGTTAGTTGTAGAATATTCATATTTCAATCTTTTATGAGGTTTAGTTATTCAATTATCCTATTTATTTTACCACTTTAGTTCTTTGACTTAATGTAAACTTTATCGCGTTTGTATACTTGTAGAAATAATATTTATATCTATTTGTAAGTCCATCTATTTGTTTATTAAGTTTGTAATGTTTTAAAGTGTATTCCTGTTTTTTATTTTAATTTTTGCTCTTGAGAAACCTCTACATTCAAAACTACAGTTCGATCATTTTATTATTATGACCACTACTGCACAAACGTTATTAGGCCTCTTAACTGTTTGAAAGTAAGGCCTCTCCCTTCGAGTTCGACAACAAAGTGTCTTGACGCGCAATTTCTCGTATAACCAAGTGTGAGTTATCCTAATCTTCATTAACAGCATTGAGCAGGTTCAGTAGTTTAATACCATAATTATCTTTTAACGACATTCATACAGTGCAGTGGTTATACGATTATAGCTACTGTTTCATGGTTCGTTTATTTACAAATCGTGGCTGAGTTAATTAGAAACCTGTTACTGTAGATTGCTCGTCGTTCCTGTGTGGGGTTGAATCTAGATTCCAAAAAAAGGACCCTCGTCCGAAAAAAAACCTAATTTCCTTTCCGAAAATAATGGGAACGCCTTCTCTGCTTTCGGAATTCCTGGCATAGGTGTATACTTTCAGCTATTTAGTTTATATTAGAAATTCCTCCCTCCCTTCCACCAAAAGCCGTTAATCCCTTTGAGGTCAAATATCTTCTGAAAAACTTACCTCACCGAAAATCCCCTGGATATGATCTCCTTACTCCTCAAATTCTCAAACAGCTTCCTCCTAAAGCCATAATCTTTCTAACTTACATATATAATTGCATTATCCGAACGAAGCACTTTCCTCTCCTCTGGAAACATTTCATTATTGTCCTATTCGCCAAACCCGGTAAACCACCCAATGAAGCCTCATCTTACCGTCCAATAAGCCTACTCCCTATCCTCTCAAAAATATTTGAGAAACTTCTACTAAAACGTCTACTTCCAATTATTGAATCCAAAAACCTTTTTCCCACACACCAGTTTGGTTTCCGCCAACGGCATTCCACTGCTCAACAAGGCCTTCGCGTTGTTGATCACATCTCCTCAGCCCTTGAAACCAAACAGTATTGCACTGCTGCCTTTCTCGATATAGCTCAAGCTTTTGACCTGCTGTTGAAGTGTCCTGGGCCCCATCTTCTATAACCTATACACCGATGATGTCCCCTCTACTCCCAATACCTTCTTGGCCACATTTGCAGATGACACTGCAGTCTTGTCATCTAACCCAGACCCCGACATAGCATCCCATAACCTTCAAAAACACCTTGACGAGATCGAGTATTGGTGCAACCAATGGCGGATCAAGGTTAATGAAGCAAAATGCTCCCACATTACCTTCACCCTTTGTCGCAAGTCTTGTCCACTAGTTTATTTTAATTCCATTCCTCTCCCTGTATCCGAGACAGTACGGTCTCGGTACTTACAACCACAGTACCGGCAATGGTACTTAGGCTTCCATCTCAACAAACGACTGACCTGGAACCCACATACGAGACTAAAAAGACAAGAACTAAACAGACGCTTTGGACAACTATACAGACTACTTCAAAGGACATCCCATCTCTCAATAGAAAATAAACTTCTAATCTACAAAGTTATACTTAAACCAATCTGGACATACGGAATAGAGCTATGGGAGACAGCAAAAAAGTCGAACATAAGCGTATCCAATCCTTTCAATCAAAAGTCCTGAGAACGATTGTAAATGCCCCTTATTATGTCAGCAACAAACCCTTCATAACGACCTTAATATACCCTACATTCTAGAACTCATCCCTTCCAAGTTTATGAAATTCCACAGTAGCCTATCCAACTACCCTAATCCTGTAGCACAGTCATTGCACTGCGTCACTCATCCCTATAATCCTCCTCGGAGACTGAAACGGCAGTGGCCTCGTGACCTGCTATAATCGAGTAACAGTGGGAGTTCTGGCAATGGCCAGTTTCTCCAATCATGTCCTGAGCGTCTGTGGCTCTCGCGCTCTTGGTCAGTCTCCACTGGCTAGTATCCGGTGACGCGGCTGACGGAGGAGCGTGGGGGACTTCCCAAGACTCCGCTTTCTACTTCGCATGTGGACTTGGGAGGCCTCTGGGTTGTCTGTAAATATTGCATGAATGAGCGAGTGAATGATGAAATGTAAATTGGTATGAATGATAGTATATCTTAATTACTTATTGCCTAGCAAGGCAGATTGTAATTTTAGCACAATAAAAGCATATATTATAAATGTGGCAGGGGTCTAGTTGCCGAGCTTGACGGAAGTGTCTCTCACTTACGTACACATGGTAATTGTTCTCTCTGTCTGTGTGCAGTGTGATCGCAGTCATAAAAGTGATTTAATCAATCTGAAATATACTATACTAAATCTGTAAACCTACATCACTATATAAAATGTTGAGATTGGCAAGAAAGTAATTTCGGTTTTGTAGTCTAAAATAAAACTTATTTTTTTCAATACAAAACATAAATATTAATCAATTACCTTTTCCCATCTTTCTGGTAACTTCATGATCCCGCGCTCATAGAACTTCTAGTCCTTATCAGAAAAAAGTGCGATTTGAGGTCATCGTTATTACTGAAATTTTTACCATTTAAGAAGTTTTGTAAACTTCGAAATAAATGATAATCTGATGGTGCAAGGTCGGGGCTTTATGGGGGATGGGACATCACTTCCCAACCAAGCTCCAATAGTTTCGTACGTGTTGCTAAAGATGTGTGAGGCGGAACCCAAATATTGAGCTTCTTAACAAGTCCAATACGTGTTATATGATTTTCAATTGTTGTGTGTGAAACAATTAACTGTTTTGCAATCTCTCGCACAGTTACATGACGATTCGATTCAATTATGGCTTTCATTTTGTCAGCATCAACTTCAGAAGGTCGACCAGAACGTTGGTCATCTTTCAGGAAAAAATCTCCAGAACGAAATTTTTTAAACCATATTGAATCTCAGCCGCTTTCTTGAATACTATGAAAATAAAAAGTAAAATGTGTCTAAAATGCTTATTTTTGCACTCCATGTTAAAACTGACCGTAAACTGACAGTTTTAAACAAAATCACACGGAATCTCTTTCTACATCAACCTAAAAGTATCGACTACCAAATCTCAAGAGAATAAACATTGACAAAATAATAACGAAACAAACATAACTCTATCTTCCGGTGCAAACCGAAATCACTTTCTTGCCAACCCAATAATTGTGTTTTGGGTAAGACATAAATAAGGTTATGTTTATCTGTTAAGGAACAGAGAAGTTGAAGACAAATTTTCTTACAAAGAAAAAATTCCCAAATTTTGGACCATACAAAATTCTAATCCAAAGTTCTTAGGGTAATAACTGCATTACCAGTATACTAAAGCGAACTTGGCAAGTAGAGTGTAAGTCACGGTGACCTAAAGTTTTCGTACTTACAGAAGAAATAATTCATATGCTTTCAAATCCAACGATCCACGTCTGTCCACGCTTACTTCATAATATTCCAGAACGACTTAAGATAAGCTGGAATAGACATCTGTTAAGATGACTAGTCAATTATGAGAAAGTATCACCGCTGGATGTCCTTCGTTCTCTTGCCGTCAAGTCACTCTTGATTATATGTAATTCGCATTCGCCGGTTGTCATTCTATTTCACAGCTGTTAATATATTACTAAAGACGGGGTAAATAAAGGACGTTTTGGGTAAAAAGTAAAACGTGAATGAAAAGTCGAGAAAGAGAAGAAAAAATATCAATAAATACTCACAGGACTCAAACTAAAATAAAAATTCAATTAATACAAAAACAAATTGTTGACCAAACATACTTCAATTTTCTAAATCATTTCGTTCAATGAAAACTCTAAGTAAGACCGGTCGTACAGTTAAAAAGCTGATTCTTCCGAAGTCTTTTTGTTGCCGTATTTAACGTGCCCTTAAACATTTACAAAAAAAATTCAGAACATCTTAAATAGGATTTCAGAAATTTTATAAATCCCCGAGACAGGGCAGTTATTGTTCATCCTTCCCGTCAATCTTAATAAAAACATACAGGAATCTGAGCAGTTTTTAAAAATATTTTTAAAATTAATTATTTCACGATATAATCATATATATTTCCAAAAAATGTGTCATTAAAAGCACTCATTGTTAGTAAAGGGTGTCCCAGAATTAACGCAAGATTTGAATTTTCGGCCATTCGTGCAGTAAAGTGCTGGCAACCCTAAAAAAAACAATTTGACAGTTGATAGCTTAGGGTTAGTAAAAATGGAGCGTTACACGATAGAACAAAGTCTTTATTGTTGAACATTATCTCAAAAATAATGAAAGTTTGGCGGCCGCAGTTTGAAAATTTCATACAAAATATGGTCGGAATAGTGTTTTGACTTCATCAACTGTGAAGAGATTAATTGAAAAATTTAAGGAGACTGGATCAGTTGGAGACACTTAACACACTGGTCGTCCAAAAACAAGCCGTTCAAATGTCAATATCGAAGCAGTGCGTGAGAGTGTTGTTGAAAATCCAGGAACATCAATTCGGCGTCGTAAACACAGTTCTTTGTGCCGAAATTGGATGATATTGATGTGAGAAATATGTGGTTTCAACAAGATGGCCTCATGCCATACAGCCCATGAAACAATTCAAATACTGCATGAGACATTTCCAGGTCGTGTACTCTCTCGTTTTGGTGATCAGAATTGGCCCCCTAGATCGTGTGATTTGACACCTTTAGATTTCTTTTTATGGGATTATTTGGAGTCAAAGATGTATGTCAACAAGCCCACATCCACCCGTGCATTAAAAGAGAAAAATCAACGCTGCATCAACGAAATTCAACCTCATTTATGCCAAATGGTCATGGAAAATTTCGACTAAAGAGAGTATATGTGCCAGCAAAGTTGTGGAGGCCATTTGCCCGATGCGCTATTCCATAAATAACCCTATTCTATTTACTTTATAATTCAATAAACAAAAGAAATAACAACAAAAATACTAAAAACTGTGTTTTCTATTTAAATCAAATCTTGCGTTAATTCTGGGACACCCTTTATATATTATAAACAAGTTTAATATTCAATATGTATGTTTCGTTGTCAATATAATTTAACTATAAGCTCAAAAGATTAAAGTTAATTCAATTTAAATACAATGTTGTGGTTATTTCTGCATGTTTAAAAATATGAGAAAAAATTTAATTCGAACTAACCAATACTTTATTTAGCTTTCATATTAATATGTTATGAACTATCGCAATTACGGATACAATAGATTTTATTTTTGCACTGTATATATATTGTGTGCATATAAAGATAGTTAAATTAATAAAATAACAGGAAGAGCTGTCCCTTTTTATAAATAAATAAAAAAAAGAAAATCTGATAGAGCATGACAATGGCTCGGATAGCCATCGGAGCCGTTCGTTTTTTCTCAAGAGAAAAAACCTCTTTTCAACCTTCACGTCGAACATTTTTTCTCAGCCCGAGAATCGAGTAGAGTTTGCTGTTGTTGTTTTTTCCTTCCTCCCCTGACGACTTTCTCTGTACACGGAAAAAGTACAAACAACAAAATAAATCATTTGGGCGTGATATTTTTTACGAATTTTCTTCATGAAAGAATCGCTACAGTTCGTATGAATGCTCTTTTTTTTTTTTTTTGCTGAGCCTTAAGTCATAGGCTCCACTTTCAAACAAGTAACTGTATTTCATTTAACGCAAGCATTCGTATAAACGATCTAACCATTCTGAAATTCAGTGATATATTCAACAACACTCCGAATGTATGTTTTCTTCACAATATAATTTAACTATAAGTTCAAAAGAAGATTAAAATTAATTCAATTTGAATTTTAAGCTGTGATCATTCCTGCATGCTTAAAAAGATAAGAAAAAATTTAATTCGAATTAAAATAATCTGATGGTTATTGCTGAGCTAATTGATGAATTTAGCATGTTTTTTTTTTTTAACTTGACTTTTTGTGAACTAAATGAAGTAGGTGGTCTTACAAGGAAACTTTTGATTGAAAATACTAACAATGAGTACTTTTAATGAGAAATTTTTTGGAAATATATATGGTTTTTTTTATGGCAATACTTTAGCGGTAATATTTATTTGTATAAATGCATGAATAAGTTTTTAAGAAACTCGATCCTCGTCTTCTGAGTCTATTTAAAGACTACTGGATCGTATCCGGTGACGCGGCTGACGGAGGAGCGTGGGGGGCTTCCCAAGACTCCGCTTCCTCTTTCGCATGCGAGGTAGGTGACAACTATGTGGATCTGGGAGGCCTCTGGGCTGTTTGTAAATACTGTATGAATAAGCGAGTGAATGATGAATTGTAGATATGGTATGAATGAGAACATTTATCTCAATTGCTTGTTGCCTAATAAGGCAGATCGTAATTTTAGCAAAATTATAAATCAATTTGAAGACTGTTTCTTCGTATTGTTTCCGTTTATTTCCTTTATACGTATTTTAAATAGTACAGAGTACTTTATAATTGCTGTAACAACTATCTTTTTTAGATTTAGCGAGGCTACAGATCTATGGATCAATTATTATATATCAATAGTTTCATAATAACTATGTTTATACCCATTTTTCTTTTCTTGTTTTAAGGGATATATGTAGAAATCTGATCCTTGAATAAATACAATGAAAATGTAATACCTTTATTACTTCATCGCCTAACCTCAAAAAATATCAGATCCGTTTCCACTTTTGAAGTCTAGTGTTTTTCAGCCTATATTAAATACAAGAGGATACAGATACACGAGTGGACTCCCATTAGTATTCTGAAGGGTGGCTACCTACAGATAACGCACTATGCTCCTAATAGCTGTACTTAAAGCACCGCTCACAGCAAGGTCCACAACAAAAACAAACGCCCCACATCGTGAGTACACTTTTGTTCCCGAAACATAGAAACAGATCCCACAATAGGCTAGCTCTCTTTTTTAGAAAGCTTGAGGTAATAAAAAAAATATGACTCGCCATTTCGAATCCATGAAAGAAGGAAGTTACAATAGTCGGCAATGTGTCTGAGAGCGAGCATCATAAAGCACCCTCGAAAAAACGGTTGAAAACAATCTCACATATACCGGGGGGGGGGGGGGTTAGGTAGGAAGCTACACACATTTACACAGTAATGTATTTCAATGACTCTACTTCAAATTCATCACTTTTTTTTGTATGAGTTTTTAATTATATTCAAACGAAATAAATGACGTAGGAAATGAATAGATACTTCAGTTCGTTAAATACTTCTTTTTTTTTTTATATTATTCTTAAATGTGCTAAAATTACAAACTGCCTTATAAGGCAATAAGTAATTGTGATAAATGTTCTCATTCATACTATATTTACAGTTTTCATTCACTCGCTCATTCATACAATATTTACAAACAGCCCAGAGTCCTCCAAAATCCACATGGTTGTCACCTCCCTCGCATGCGAATGAGGAAGCGGAGTCTTGGAAAGTCCCCCACGCTCCTCCGTCAGCCGCGTCACCGGATACGAAATACTAATTTAAATGGAAAAATGACTTCCTATTTTCTCATCAACAACCTTCTAGTCAGTTATATCTTCACTTAATATAGTCTTTTCAGAAAGTGACTATTGACAAAAAACTTTTGTAATCGGCTCTGACGATATTGTTGGCCCCCGAAACCTCCCTCTTATTTTAACGTTTAATTTTTTCCCTACTTCTTTCTGACTAATTGCAAAGGTATTGTGGAAAATACCAAAAAAAGTCAGGTAGACTCAACCACCTTTACGATCACTATCGTAAAATGTACATACAGAAAGACAGGTGAATGTCGATCTCCTCCCGTCGTAGTATAATATAAAAATTCTTTATGTCACTACTCGACGTTGTCTATCTTCAAGGTTATATTATACTTTCTTTTTATTTTATCAATGCCTTCTTGTTTTATAATATTTTTGTTTTTAAACAGTTATTTATTTAGGTTTGATTTTAATTAAATTTGGCATCGTACTTTATACCTCCGATCGGACATTTTTTTTTTTTTTTTTAATAATCTGTTACATATTATTACAATTTTGAATGATATCATTTTTACACTTAATGAAAAGTAAGTTTGAATTTGTCTCGTAGGATATCGAACACGCTTCCTGAAAATGGCCTGGAAGATTGTTCTGTTAATGATGAAATTTCATAGTTTCTTATCTACTCAAATGTAAATAAATAATTAATCCATGTAACATACTATTGAGTTTAAACATATTTCTTTTACATATGATTTTGACACAGTTAAATGATTCTGTTAGCTTGCATTAAAGCGAACAAAAATAATTAATAGGAATAAATAATTTTATCGTGAAAAATATTCGGCTGGCTTACCTCGACGAGAATGTCCTCTCCTGCGGGACAGCTGAGGATCGAACTGTGTGGAGGCTGGGCAATCTCGAATGCCCGACTGGAGCCGACGGTAGCCGAACTCTACCGAAGCCGAGTGCGGCCGACATTAGCCGAACGGTCCCCCTGGGGTAATCGTACCTCGCTCGTCTTTATTTCCCCTTGGCTACGGCATTTTATCCAACGGTATAACCTGCTTCGTATGTACCAGTGATTTATTTAAGATTTCGTTGAGCGCTTGATGAGAACAACTCAGATATTTTGAAAACGTTACAGAAGTTTCGTTAGTTCTTAGAAACATTTAATCCATCGGAGCTTTCGATATTTTTTTTTATTAACTATGATTATATAAATTATGAACTTAGTTAAATTTTTTTGAAATATATAAACAAAGAAAAGAAATTCAGATAGATAAATAGATTCAGACAGAAAGTGAAGAAATAGTATCGAGGAATTCTCACAAAGATATATTTTTCATAAAACCAAAGTCATTTTATCGATTAAACTATTTGGTCATTAAAAATTATGTTTTCAATTTATAAACATAATTGAAAATTACTAAAGCAAAGTCAAAAAACCTACTGAAATTAAATTCAAGATTTTAAGTTGACTTCTATTTAGTTTCTATTTAATTCTTTTTGCGTTAAAGTCTTCAATATGCCTTTAACAATGTGGAAAAATAGGACGTATATTCTCAAATAGGTTCTGTCAAATCATAAAAGTAATTAAGACGGATTACGCTTACGAGGCTTTCATTTTTCATCTACTCCTTAAGATATGTAGGTGAAAAATGAAAGCGGACGTTTTTGTTTGTATGTTTAAATATTCAAATTGAATGAATGGATATTACAGCCAATGTACCACACAGACGGAGGGTCAACCTGAAAGAAAGTAGAGCCTCCCCTTTTGACTTGGTAAAAACTGATTAAAATATTACGGTTATAATATCGATTTAATGATCACAGCTCCGATTCGATCGAACCATAACCATTTTATAAAATCGAATCCCGGCCATATTTCAACGATTTATTAAGAACTCAAAGTGATCCCAGGTAAACCAATAACTGGTTTAATGGGTAATATATACATAAGTTATATGAATAGATAGGCTTAAAGTTTTATAACGGCGGATCGCTTCTATATTTGAACGTTTTACTTAAAATTCAAAGGAAAAGCTCCGATTCGCTCTAGCTATAGCCGTTTAGGAGTAACGGCGTTAAAATGTTAGGAAGTCGATCCCATCGACGAGTCTCCATCCTTCACGCCTAATAATTTCAAGGTGTCGAGAAATACAGAAATAGAGGACATTGAGTCTATGCAGGCACCAAAATAGCCAAAGCCGCCATCAATATTCGTCCGAAATATTAGCAATTTTAAATTGCTATGCTCTTAATTGACAAAAATTGTGGGTACGGCCGAATATCGATCACGAGACACAAAAAATTCTCCAGACACTCCTGATACGTATAGAGCCATAATAAAATATTTGGAAGATACAAATGCTGATTTCCATATATATATATGAGCTAAAGAAAGAGAGATCGCTACGGGTAGTGATCAGAAACCTGCATCCGACCACACCAGCTGATGAAATGAGGACGAACTCTCAGCTCTTGGATACAAAGTTCGCCAAATAACGAACGTGTTACGCGAGGACCGGCAACAAGAGGAAGCGATTAAAACGCCCCTATCTTTGCTCTTTGTCAGTCTAAAGCGAACACATGGAGTAAAAAAAATCTACAAACTAACCCACCTGTCTTATACTAGAGCACAGGTGGAAATACGTTACCCCAAACATGGCATCGTACAATGCCATAATTGCCAGGCATGTGGGCACAAAAAAACCTACTGCCACCACCCTCCCAGGTGTGTGAAGTGCAGTGGGCAGCATTTCAAGTGAATTGCGCAAAAAGCCCCTGAAATCGCCTGCAGTATGCGTGCTGTGCCAGCAAGGCCATCCGGCTAACTACAAGGGCTGCGGAGCTTATAGAGTACTGAAGTCTAGAAACGGACAACGTTGGTGGCCAGAAGAAGAGAAGCTAGCCACAGCTAGAAATGTCTCTGTCTCTTTCGCCGATGCAGTTCGGAACAGAGAGCAGTCACAGGCACTGCCCACTCCTCGACGGCAAGTTCCTCTTCCCCAATATCCCATTCATCCCAGCAACCAGCTAACCCAACCCCATCATCAATCACACATCTCGCATATTCCTCCGCCTTCAAGCTCTTCAGATCTCACTAGCCTATTAACATCATTCCTTACGGAGTTCACATCCCGAATTACTCCTCTCCTCTCATTTCCCTTCTTACAAATCTTGTCTCCTACCTTATCCCCGTAAAACAAAATCCATAAGTGTATCCTTCCGACTCCTTATCCATCCTCTTTTGAAATGCGATTGGTGTTCGCACCCACACAACAAACGAACTGACAGCACTACTCTACGACAAGATCATCGACGTAGCTCTCATTACTGAAACAAGACTTACGACTAAACGACCATTTACCGTTCGACAGCACCAGACTTATCGAACTGATCACTCAGATGGAAGAGCTCATGCAGGTACCGCTGTCATTCATAACTCCATTTCCCACCACATAGTTCCTTTGGTAGCACATGATTTCCTTCAATCCACTGCAGTGTCAATCACCACCTTCACTTTTCCCCTTACACTAGCATCAGTGTACCGCCCTCCTAATAAATCCATTTCCCATCCCCAATTCATCTCCTTTCTAGACTCTATCGGACATCGTTTCCTTGTGGGTGGGGACTTGTGTCCTTGAAAACATCCCTAGACCTAGACAATGCAGTGCGCATATTCTCAGCCCTTGAAACCAAACTGTATTGCCTTTCTTGAAGCTTTTGACATGGTTTGGCACGCAGGTTTGCTTTACAAGCTCAAAACATAATTAATACATCCATAGTTTTTACACACAATTAACATACATAAAGATAGTTTTTCTAATCCTACAGTCCTACCTTTTAAACCGCTTCTTCCAAGTCCACTGTGGTTTAGAATATTCTAACTATTATCCCGTAAAAAGAGTTCCACAGGCCAGTGTCCTGGGTCCCATCCTCTATAACCTATACACTGATGGCCCCTCTGCCCCCAATACATGTTTGGCCACAATTGCAGATGTCACTCCAGTCTTGTCATCCCACCCAGACCCCGATATAGCATCCCATAACCTTCAAAAACACCTTGATGAGATCGATTATTGGTGCTACCAATGGCGGATCAATGTTAATGAAGCAAAATGTTCCTACATTACATTTACTCTCTGCCGCAAGTCCTGACCACCAGTTTTTTTTTTAATTCCATTCCTTTACACAATACATACGGAATAGAGCTTTGGGGAACAGCAAAATAGTCGAATATCAGGCGTATCCGGTCCTGAAAGCAATAGCCAATGCCCCTTATTACGTCGGCAGCAAAACCCTTCATAACGATCTTAATACACCCTACATTCTTGAACTCATGCCTTCCAAGCTCATGAAATTCCATCGAAACCTACCCACATAATCCACCCACACATCCCTATAATCCTCCTCGGAGACTATAGTGGCAGTGGCCTCGCAACCTCATATAAATACGTGACAGCGGGAGCCCTGCAATGGTCAGTTTCTCCAATCATCTCCTGAGCGTCTGAGGCTTTTCTCGATCTGGTTGGCCTCCACTGTATCCGATGTCACGGTTAATGGAGGAGCGTGGGGGACTTCCCAAGACTCCGCTTCCTCTTTTGCAAGCTAGGTAGGTGAGAGCTATGTGGATTTGGTAGCTCTCTGGGCTGTTTATAAACAGTCAAGAAACGAGTGAATGAATGAAGAATTGTAAATATGGTCTGAATGACAACATTGAACAGAATTACATATTGCCTAATAAAAGACAGATTGTTATTTTATCGCAATAATGTAATAGTTAAAATTTTATAACGCCGGCTGCCCGCTATATTTGAGCGGTTTATTGAGAACTCAAAGAGAGATCAAAAGTAAGCCAATAACTGGTCTAATGGGAATAAATACCTATTCATTAACAAGTATTAGACACTTTTTGTAAATTTCAGAATATCTTTGTTGAATTCGTAAAACCTTTTAATTTATTAGAGATCAATGAAATTAAGTTTTGCAACGCAGATAACAAAATAACAGTCAAATGAAGTGAATTTGTGAGACGGAAATAGAGGTTGGATGTGCAGGATTTAGTATTGCACGATTTGATTATAGTATAGCATTTTTCTCTCGCCAAAAACCTCATGATCCTGTCAAAAATAAAACAGATTTATGATTATAATAGCAACTGTAAATGTACTTTTGGTCTGAAGTTGTATCAATTTTAGTGTTAAAATACATGATCGATACTTATGTTTTAATTTAACCAGTGTTTATGTTAGAAGGCTGGTTAACAGTGTCTTTAGCTTGCCTACCCGTAAATTTATTTCATTACGTTGTTAGCATGTTCGGAAACGGAGCCACTTTTTTTTTTTTTTTTTTTTTCCATTTCCCTTAAAAAAATGACAAAACTTTTATTTACTATTAATTCTCAGGCGAATCTATTTACATATTACATTTTATATGTCCTGTACCATCGGTACACTCTATACAAGGTCTAAATCGGCATAGAAATTATATAATCAATACAAGTACAATGATAAACAATGTACTTGGCTTCATTGGCAAGACTCTACAAGGTGATGGTGCTCACCTTTTTGATCACAACAAAAGAAAACTTAAAACCTAACTTACTTACTAATTCTTAACCTAAATTTTCCCCGACAGTCTGTAGCCATCGATTTGGGAGGAGTGGTGGGGTCATAGTGTTGAACACTGCATTTGTGAGATGCTGCAACGCGTCGAAAAACTTGATGTGTCTCCGGTGGTTGAACTCATCCATCGACGGCACACCAAGCAACGGGTGCAGGTCAGCGTTCTTTAACCTCTCGAGAGAGGTATGTCGGATCACTTTTAGCATGATCCCATTATGGAAATGTCTCCAACATTTGGCTGCATTGTCAGTCAAGTGAGTATATAGCGGGGCACTGTACAACAGAGCTGGCCGGAGGACACCTTTATAGATCATCAGTTTGAGACGAAGCGACAGATTGGGTGAAGTTAGCAAGTGCGAAAGCCGGCAAGACCTCTGTCATACTGTTTTTAGTTTATTACTAAAATG
This sequence comes from Acanthosoma haemorrhoidale, assembly GCA_930367205.1. Classification (NCBI taxonomy): domain Eukaryota; kingdom Metazoa; phylum Arthropoda; class Insecta; order Hemiptera; family Acanthosomatidae; genus Acanthosoma; species Acanthosoma haemorrhoidale. Next base: position 162,446,959 of record OV884011.1, on the reverse strand, counting down.
AGTAGAGAAATGGAGATGCCTATCCGTTTTTATACCCAGATAGTAGAATGAGAAAACTGGTGAGTTCTCTTGGTCTCCTATACTATACGATTTTGCTCTTTTAAAGCTTTTGCTCTTTTGGTGCGGGGCCACTATTTTCACGAACGTGGTGGGTTGGCAAGAAAGTGATTTCGGTTTGCACCAGTAGATAGCGTTATGTTTGTTTCGTTATTCTTTTGTTAACGTTAGAATTTTTTTTCTTTTGAGATTTGGTAGTCGATACCTTTAGGTTGCTATAGAAAGAGATTCCGTCTAATTTTGTTTACAACTGTCCGTTTTAACACAGAGTGCAAAAATAAGCATTTTCGACACATTTTACTTTTTTATTTTCATAAAAGCAAGAAAGCGGCTGAGGCTCACAAAGAGATATGTGAAGTTTATGGTGTTGATTGTTTAACAGAACGCACCTGTCAGAATTGCTTTAAAAATCTTCATTCTGGAGATTTTTCACTGAAAGATGACCAACGTTCTGGTCGACCTTCTGAAGATTATGATGATAAAATGAAAGCCATAATTGAATCGAATCCTCATATAACTGTGCGAGAGATTGCAAAACAGTTAAATGTATCACACACAACAATTAAAAATCATATAAGACGTCTTGGACTTGTTAAGAAGCTCGATATTTGGGTTCCCCCACGACAATAGGAGGCCTCGCACATCTTTAGCAACACGTACGAAACTATTGGAGCTTGGGTGGGAAGTGATGTCGCATCATGAAGTTAAGTTACCAGCAATGATGGCAAAGGTCATCGAATAGAATGGAAGATATTTGACTGATTTAAGTTCATTTTTTGTATAGAAAAAATTGATTTTTATTTCACACTAAAAAACCGAAATTACTTTCTTGCCAACCTATCAGAGCGACAAATGAAAAATAAATTATAGTGCAAAAAACTACTCGGAGTTTTCCATCAATTTTATTCCTTAGAATAAACAGGTAAATCAAAATTCTTTTTCTACAATTAATTTTATTTGGTTTATTTATATTAGTGGAAGTATCTTTAATCCTCTAATTGTAAGACATGAATGGAAGACACAAGGCTGGTAAGGCTGGGCCAATTTGACCCGACTGTAATATATTTGTATGCTACGAATTAAATAAAATATAATTCATGGAATCTTTTCCAAAACATTTAATAATGAAATAATGATCTAGTTTATAAAAAAAAAAATCATACGAATACCTAAAAACTCTGATACAAAAATAGTTTTCCTTGTTTTTTAATCATACACCAAAAACAGGTGAAATTCAGAAAAGAATATAAAAAAGTAGAGCCTCTCCCTTCGGTATTAACTACAAAGAATCCGATTTTGTTTTGACGTTAGCAATAAGTGCAACTGCTGTCAATGTCGGGAAGCCTCAAGATTTCTTATCAGCCATGTTAACGGAGCATTGTGATAAGGCTATTTATATTTAGAATAGACAGATTTAGATATAACTCTTATGCGAAAAATAACTTTAAATTAGTTTTAGTCTGCTGACAGTTGTACTCTTGAAGAAACCAACGATGTCTTCATTGAACAGTAAGTTGCCAAAAACATGATTTACTTGTTAATTCCTTTCTCTCAGGTTATGTAACTGTCCTAGTAACATTATACAATCCCATTATCCAGGACTACTTGTAATGAAATGAATAAAACACTTTAGTCTGGGAGGCAGCCCCATAAAGAATAACACAAAGGTACAAATAAGTATGTCGAGCTGACAACAAAAATAACATAAACTACAGCTCATGAATAAATAATATTGGGCTTATGCACACATGGTGGTGGCTTCGATGAACTGACAGCATAATAATGAAACAAAATACACGAATGAATAGAGACGAATGACATAACAGTTTTGCAACGCAGATTTTAAAATAACAGTCAAATAAAGTGAATTTGTGAAATGGAGATGGGCGGAATTTAGCACTGCACGATTTGGCAGCTGACCGTCCAAGTATCTCCTCACACTTGACAGGGTAGCAGAAATGAATACTTTCTCTGAAAATAATGTGCCCTTTTAAGGGCAATCGAGATACAACAAAATAAAAATTAACACTATTTGAATCGGTGTGCTATTGAATTGAAAATTGGTGTAAAATTCAAAATAAAATTTAAAACATCCCAACCCTTTAAAAAGGTAGTCCTGAATATTGTGAAAGTATCAAAGTTATTTCTCGTTTAGACACTAATCTTCAGAATTATCGCCCTGTTACTCATAAATGATCATGTCTAGTTGATTTAATTTTTCAGTTATTAAAATTAGCCAAAATTGTCATCTTTGAATAGCCATTTTTGCTTAAAAAAAAAATAAAAATTTAATTAGGAATTACAATTTTAAATGGATACGTGTCATGTTCATTAATTAAGTAGATAAAATTCAATAGCTATCTCTGTTTTAATTATTATCTTAAAGCGCTAATCTAGATTAATAACTCTGATCCATTGACTAACATTCCATTTTAAGATTATCATAAAAATTAATCTTCTGCTTTATCATTTTGAATGTATTCTACATCCCCGTGATATTTATGATGTAAAATTGTTAATTACTAAAATATTGACCAAAGAACTTACTAAAATATGACTGTTTTAAATACTTGAATTATGTTGTTGGCTACCAAAAATATAAATTTTAGATTATCTTTAAATTTTTCTGTACGTCAGTCTTTAATGTTTCTTTAACTACTAGGACTTAATAATTCAATAATTATAATTAATTAATAATTCAATAATTATAATTAATTAATAATTCAAAATAAATTTAAAAAAGAGAATACATGTCTTGTCTCCCAGACAGAAGGAACTGGGGTGTCGGCCGGTTTCAGGTGTGCCTATTACTATTGCCTTGTCACTGTTATGCTCCTTTGGGTCCATAATATATGTACATAGTTCTTGTGTTTAACATCATTAAAACCCTGAAATGGTTACAAATTTCTCTCTATGTGTTGTAAAGATGAAAGTTAAAATAATTAACAAATTGTAAAATCAAAATCAAGAAAATGAGCACGCATATGCGGGCATCAATGACCCTTGTGGTGGACTTGCAAAAATAATACAAAATTTTAAATAACTTCTGATCAGCCGGTTTGAGAAAACTCTCCACAGAATGTCCCTTAAAAAAAAAAATCATATTTCTCCTTTCAGTTATCGTTGAATATTGCAAAATGCTGCTTTATTTATTATTTTACTTAATTTAATTCTAGATATCTCGTGTTTGAGACCAATAAATGTATTTTATATAACCTGCATTTCAATAATAAATAAAAATAAACATAAAAATGCATTCAAACATGTCTTTGTTTTATATCCTCTGCACATATGATAAAAAAATTTCTCCGAAGAGCGGATACTTTGTGTTCTCTTTACATTGTGCTTTTTTGAAGGTTTGCTCTGTTCATTGGTATGCAATTAGAATCGAATATTAAAATCTTTATTCCTTGAAACAAGAAACCACATACAGCCAAAACATCTTGTAACTGAGATGAATCCTATTTAATAAAATATAAATAATCGATGATGTCTTCTTTCAGATATAAGGATTGCTTTGGTCCAAATGGCCGTTGGTAAAAATAAACCTGAAAACATAGCTCATGCTTGTAAACTCATAAAAGAAGCTACGCAGAAAGGTTCTAATCTGGTAGTTCTTCCGGAATGTTTCAACAGTCCGTACGGGACCAGTGAGTGTTTCTCGTTATCTTTATATCTAAATTTGGTTTGTTAAAATTCGTAAATATCCTGCTTATTAACTCATCTTCTGATTTTAGAATATTTTGGTCAGTATGCAGAAGAAATTCCTAGCGGTGAGACGTCCATCGCTCTCTCAAAGGCTGCGAAAGATAACTGTACCTTCATTGTTGGCGGCTCTATTCCGGAGAGAGAAGGAACTAAACTGTATAACACATGTACTGTTTGGAATCCTCTAGGCAGTATAATAGCCAAATTTCGTAAAGTAAATAACAAACTTTTATATCACTAAAATATATGAGAAACATTCAAATGTCGTGAACAAAAATATTTTGCATTTAATTGTAGATCCACCTATTTGATATCGATATTCCTGGAGGAATATGTTTTAAAGAATCAGATTCATTATCTCCAGGAAAAAATCTTAGTGTATTCAATGTTGGTGCTTGCAAAATAGGACTAGGCATATGCTATGATTTGAGGTTCCACGAAATGGCTACTGTTTATCGGGACTTTGGTAATTAATAAATTATCACATTCTAGTTTAAAAATGTTAGACTAAAATTTTGTTTTTAAATTGATACTTCACAAAATTTATAAATAGCTCATGCATTCAATGAAAAATTACAAACGATTATTTAGAATTGAATCTAAAACCGTAACTCATATTTAATAACCAAAATTATTGTACTCTTGAAATGGCAGCATGTTCCGTTCTTATTCCAGGCGTGGATTTACTTTTGTATCCTGGTGCTTTCAATATGATAACTGGACCATTGCATTGGGAGCACCTAATCAGATCTCGAGCTGTTGACAATCAGGTAAAATAATAGCTTTGTTATGTTTGAAATGCTTTGATTTTAATGGGGTAATTGTTAAGATTTTCTTATTAGGTATTCGCTGCGGGAATATGTGGTGCGAGAGACGAATCTTCAGATTACATCGCATGGGGGCATTCGGTTTTGATGGACCCCTGGGGGAAGGTTGTTACAAAAGCTGCAGAGAGTGAAACTACCCTCATCGCTGATATAGGTATATGCAGAGTCATTTTTTTTATATATATATATATATCTTAATAAAAATGTCAGTAGACAAATGGATATGAAAAAAATAATTTATTTTTTGCTACTTTAGTGTTATCCAGTCATACATTTTTTTTGTTATAGTAGCTGTTGCGTCAACCTCTTAATTACAAATAATTAGAAGTTCCCCTCTTCTCGGCCCAGAAAATATTCATCTAGGTTTCCATATTATAATAATAAAGCTTATGACGTCAGTCAGAGAGGGGGGAGAAGCTAGTGGGGGAAACAGCCGCAGGTGGGGGAACCATCCCCACCATGGCTGGCCTGCCTATATAACCGCCCCGTCAAGGGGCAGATCACAGAGCATACGGAACTGGCACTTGGAACACAGTTCTCTCTCTCTCCACTGGCGCTTGCTGCTCTACTCAAACCATGGCCTTCTCATTAAACTACCTCTGCATCTCTTCTCTCTTAGTCCGGCGTTGTCAGAACCCACACCTTCCTAATGGGATTCTCTGCCTTCGTCTTGCTAAAACTAGCACCTCCTGGGGGGAGACCTCTCCCTCACCGACGACGGTTGTCATGGTCCTACAAACTTTACCTAGTAGCGTCTCCCATGGCAATCCAGTCTGCTTCTCTTCGGTTCATACTTGCCTTTGGGATCTGGACGGTTTTCGCCTACCCTTAGATACTGAGTGTGAATTTGTGGTCATTCCAAGACCACATTAACTACCTATAAACCTACCCTGTTCCTCTTCTCCTGAACATAGTGTTTTGTCGGGGCACACCTTCTAAGATCTTATGGACTCAGATCAAAGTGAATTAAGCTGCCCGCCGACTAGGCCGCCAGCAAGGGTGAAAGACCACAGGCCCATCCGCTCTATCTCTTTCTAGGCGCTCGCCGGGCAGAGGCTAGAGGTTGTAGCGACCCTAGCCCGCGGTGGGCGTCTCCTCCCCCACCTTGGGGATCCTCACATCTGATAACTACCCAACAGTAGTAATATACATTTCCTATATATATCAATCCCATTGGCACAGAGAATATCTTAGTTTCTATAAAGTTAGCCTGTTTGAGGCTCAGCCTCAGGTAGGGCGGAAAAAAAAACAAAAAAAAAAAGTTTCTATAAATTTCAGACAATTTCTATCCAGTATAGATTTATCCAGGAAGCAACTCATGGGTCAGAACACATGAGCTATTGGCTCAAATAATTCAATATTAGATCACTATTGTTACTGAAATGTTTTAATATTAATCTATTAGAGTAATCCGTAAATTGTTTAAAAGTCAGTATTAAATATTTAATGTATTTGTATGCACATTATTTTACAAGATATTAATAAACATTTAACATTAGCTATTTGCAAGTAGTAGTCATTGTAAGTTTTTACAATGTCCTCGTTCAACACACTACTGCCTGGTGGCTAACTGAGGTCAATATTTCATGACGAAATGGCAACAAGATTCTATTTTTTTTATCGTAGTATTATGATCTTGGAAAATTTTTCAGGAGGTTTTCATTTGCGTCTTTTTATTGTTAGAATTTTTTTTTTCTAATTTTACTGCTTCTGTCCTATTCAATATATGCTGTGAAAAAAATATATGAAATTGTATAATTATCTAGATAACTGTTATTTTTTTGCAGATTTGAATGTCTGTAAGAATATAAGGGAACAAATTCCTATAAGGAAGCAAAGAAGAACCGATTTATATGGGACTGTGTCTAAAGCACCGATTCAAGAAGGGTAATTTTAATTTTTCAAATTGTAAATTTGTATTTGACAGGAAAATGATTTTTAAAAAATTGTATCGCTTAAAAAAAACTAATGCAATTTCGATTTTGGAAGAAATCATTCTATGTATTAATTTATCCATTTTTATGATTTACATTTTTCATCTTTTGATTCCAGAGTTATAGTTTTTAACTTATTTTTTAAGAATTTAGGAATGTAATTTTTAAAATAAACAATTTGTATGATATGCATAATGACTTATACTGCACTATCCTTGATTTCCATTTCTTCTCTTTTTTTTTTTGATATATTATAATTTTAAACTGGTAATTCATTGTTAGCCGTGAATTTAAATACGAGTAGATGAATATTCTATTATGGACGTCAGTTCGACATAATATGTATAACTTCATGAGGTCCTGATAGCAAGAAAAGAAAGAGTAATGTTACAAATAATAGTACAATACTTGTTAACAAAAATAAAAATATGATGTTAATATAAGTGCATAAATAGTTTGTTTATGAAATGATTGGTAGGCTTGAATTTAAAAAATAATGACTGAAATAGTTAATAGCAAGTAGGTCCATACAAGAATATAAGTAAGGGTCTAGTTTTTCATGAAATAATGCGTCTACAAAATGAATATCTATAGTTCAAAAATACAACAAATCAACAAGTGGAATCAAGATAGATGTGAGTACAAAAATGCGTTACAAGTTTAAAGGTAGAAGATTAAATTAACATCTCAGGATAAGTGTGATGATCGTTTTGTTGATCAGGTAATGTTACATTAATGGTTATTAAGTGTAGGTTCCAATTAAAACTGGAATGTACTGAAACCAATCATAAATTATTAAAAGAAAAAAAGTAGTGCATTTATAATTTTATCTTATTTTATTTTATTGTATCGGTAGACTTTTTTTGGGATTATTGTTATTGCTAATAATTCATGGTGAATATTCTATAGTCTTTTCTGTTATACCCACTCTAGTGATTTGAAAACTGCCATTAGTATCAAAGTACCGGTGACCAATCAACAAGGATATTTCAAAATATAGTATTGAATATCGGGTTCAAAGCTAATTTTAGTTTTAGTAGTACTAGTTCTCCACTATCCCAGATCACAAGCCTCGAGTTTGATGTAAACTTCAACAAACTGTTAAGATACAAAGTGGTTAGTTAAGATGTGAAAGCGCTATTTTACCGTTTCAATTGAAGATATGTGTTTGAAAGCTCAGTAGTACAGTCTATACTTTTTAACTTTCTAATCGTTGATAATTTTTGTTTCAATTATAATAATAGGGGGACCGGAAAGTAATGTCTTTTTTTTTACATTAAAGTCAAACAGATAAATTTTTAACAAGTTTTTGTTTTTAATCAATGATGTAATCACCCTCGTTATCAACAACCTTTTGCCATCTAGTGTGCAAATTTTTGATGCCGAATCAATAAAAATCAATTGATTTTTGTGCAAAATATCGGGAGATGGCATTTTGGACATCATCCGAATGCCATAAAAATTTGAAAATTTTTAGCGATCGGAATTAATGGAAATCCGATGGCGCAATATTGGGCGAGTATGGTGGGTGAGGCTGGAGATGAAAAATGGGTTTTTCACATTTTTCATCAAAATGGGTTTCTTTTTACACTCCAAAAAAGCGCTTTTGTGTGTTTGGTGGAGTATTTGTGGGGTCGTTCATCGCTGATACCTGGAATGCAGATCTTTACAGTGAACAATTGAATTGAGTAAATCAATCTTGAAAATTGCCCAGCGATTGTAAATAAAAAAGGCGTTATTCTGCAACACGATAATGCAAGACCCCATTGTGCCTATTTTTTCCGCAAGAACCTCGGAAAAAGTTAATGAATTGGGGTGGGAGGTATTGCTTGCACCACCATACTTGCCCGATATTGGATTTCCATTTATTCCGAAGGCTATATTTTCTAAGTGGCAAAAAATTTCATAATTTGGACGATGTCCAAAATGCCATCTCCAGATATTTAGCTCAAAAACCAATTGATTTTGATCGATCAGGCTTTGAAAATTTGCACACTAGATGGCAAAAGGTTGCTGATAATGAGGGTGATTACATCATTGATCAAAAAAAAAAACTGGTTAAAAATTTATCTGTTTGAATTTAATGTAAAAAAAAAAAGAAATTACTTTCTGGTCCCTCTAATAAGTCCTAATTTAAAAAAATGTGTTCATGTTTCGATAAAGCACATTATGTACTTTATGAAATCGTGGCCCGATGTAATCACCTTTATTTCTATTCAAGTTTTTTCTCCTTGTTTCAGCAAATATAGAAAAATTACTGATTTGGGTATAACAGAAAAAAGCCCTATTTCTATGCTAGCTGTATGAATTACAGTAAATTTATTTACTTTTTAATGAACAGGGAGAAAAGTTGTGCTGGTTCTCTAAGAAGTGGACTGTAATATTCGCCAAGTAAGATTTTATTAATTAGATTTATTAATTAGCTTTATTATTAATTATTGCATTTAAAAAAATAATAGAAGATCTCTTTTAATTAAGATCTTGTTTTAACTATTAAGAGTGAGGTGGTCCAGATGAAATATCATACCTTCTAATTTTGTATACCTTCTAAATTTCATATTCCACTTGATATACTCCTATTCGTAAAGGTAGCCAATCAGAAGACTTGCAGGTAGCCGAAATTAATTTGTTTTTATGTCCTTGAAAGATTATTACTGTTTTTTCTTTATTTTGTATGTACAAACTGTATTCCGTGGAAATTGAATAAGTCCCCCGAAAATAAGTTATCAAAATTGTTTTAAATAATCAACATTTGATAATAAATGCTCATTAGTTTTTAATTGTATTTTTATTCTACTTATTTCTTCTAGCTATTCTACAAAATAGCAAAAATTATCTGTTGATATTTAAGGATTTGTAAAGAATTGCAATTCTATTGCAGAAAAAAATTGGGGAACCCTGCTCTAAAATTTATTTCTTTTTAGTTTTTTTAAGGATATGTTAACATCAAAGATTTATTACACCATTAAAAAAAACTAAAACAAGATCTTTATCTTAAATTATTTTTTTTTGCTCCTGACAAACAAAATCACCTTTACTGAACTCATGCAGTCATATCTTGACCTTCTTGGCAACCTCACTAATCACAAATAAAACAGATTGTCATTATTATTTATATATTATTATTATATTATCAGTATTATTTCGATAAAATAATTTTTTTGATGTGAATTGTGACAGATTTTTTTTTGTAAATAATACAAAATATAATGTTGTTGTGCCATGACTTAAAGTTTGTCGATAGTACCATCAGAAAATTGATGATGCCTTATTGTTAATTATGAATTATAGTTATTGTCAATAAATGAATTATTGAACTTTAAATAAAGATTGCATAAGAAATTATATAATTCATTCTTTTTCTAAGTTATGTAAATATTTAGGATGCTGTTTGGAGTGAATTTACATAAGATAAAAAATAAAAGTCTGTGTAGAATTAACATTTTTATTTATGTCCTATGTCAACATTAGGCAACTCTGCCATTTTGCTAGTCAAACTATTAAACATAATTATAATTAGTATAAAATTTAATATCATTAACATCAAATTAACATTAAAAATTCAACTTGTGTGATGTACCGTGCAAATTAAGGGCTTCTTATGGTTAGATAAATGATTTTATTGATGGTTTTAACCAGGCATTGGGTAGGTGTGGTCAATATGACTCAGTGATATCTACAACAAATCAAAGTTAGTTCTTTACTTATCCCCCAGTCTACTTTCAAAATAAATTAAATAGATTCGGTTTGTCGCAGTAACATGATGTGTTCTCCCTCCTCAAAGTTGTTGATAAGTTAATTGGACCTCTCGTTCCTACTAACATAATTTTCTTACTACTTCTTATTAGTTTAATTTATCAGATTCAAAAGATAACCAATGAATTAATGAATGAGCTTTTAAAAAATAAGTTTATTAAGTGATTAAATTGAAAATAATCAAGTGAAGCTGAACTAGAGCATCGCGAAATTCTACCAAAACCTTTATTTAACAGGTACATATTTATTTTGCAGCTTTGTTTTCCGTAATAATGCTGATTTTCTATTTTTGGATTAAAGTCTCCCGCCCAAAAAAAAAAAATAATAATTGGCATAGTGCAAACATCTGAAGACAGATCGACCAGACCCTAAAAAAGAGACTACTATACTATGTTTGTTGAAAGGACAATAAGTCGAAGCATTATTGGTAGAAAGCATTATGTTTTCGCCATATTGGGTTTTTTATTAATATAAACATAGTTTTTCAATAAGTTATTGATTAAGATAATGTTAGTTTTTATTAATTGGTTTTTTTAAGAATTCACTAGACCATTGTATACACTCTTAGGCATTAAAAAAAAATTGTGAAATTTAATTAATTTAATAAATAATAAAATTTATTCCTATATTAGGGAGGTAAATTCTTGTTACTGAACTGATTGAGCTCAATGGAGAATTGAAGATAGTGTTATTTTATAACACTATCATTCCCTAATATGACCAGGTATTTGATGACATAATAAAATGATTAGGTAATTAAAGTGTACTTTGAATTGTCCCTGGGGTCTAAAAGTCCAATGGGTCTAAAAGTGCCAAATCGTTTTTACAACCATAACAAAAGCCTTAATTGTGTAAGTGTTCATTGATGATTTTTTCTTTGTACTATTTTTTATCATTCAAATGGGAGTTTGACACCCTTAATTGTGTGATGCAGCACACAATATCTTTTTCTTTAAGTAATTTTACTCATTTCTTTGGTTAAATAAATTTTTTTTTTTTTTTCTCACTACCATTTTCTGGGTCATCAATTCTTTTATTTTTGAATAATTATTCTCCAGGGATGTCCATTTGTTATTGATATATTATTTAAATCTATTTTAGAAATGTTTGTATCTGTCACCAACGGCTATTTCAGGGTGCTATAAATAAAAGTTTTATTTTAGTTAATAAGATGTTGATTAGTTAATTGGTATTATCAAGTGATAACACAATCTTCAATTCTCTATCAGGCCGAGTTCAGTAATATGAGTTTTCCTTCATAAGAAGGACTAAATTTGACTAATTTAAATATACGTGACGTATTTTACTTGTGTTATTAATTAAAAAAATTGTGAATGATTTGATATCAAGTGCATATCTACTTAAATAAATTATAATTATTTACAGAGGTTACAACTCTTTTATAAACAGTTAATGCTAAATCCATTCCAAGAGGCTGATAACAAAATCTAATTTTCCATGTGAGATACTTGAGAATATTTTTATCATTTTTCTATATATTTAGATTTTTTAGGCAATGGAGGTGAGTACATACAAACTTGTCTTTTTTTACTTTAGAAATTCTTTATAAAATGGAATACTGACCCTTCACTGTTTTAGGGGGTTGCAGTTGAAGCATGATGCTGACCACAACACCTCCCTCCATAATACCTATATATAAAGAATCGGAATATTCTTATCCAATACTGAACCAAAGGCTCTTCATGGGCTGTAATGAAACGGGTATTTTTTGTATTGCTTAGCTTCTTTTTAAAACAGTAAATACTACTTCAAAATTTTACAAAAATGAAACTGAATTTTCCATAATATTTTGAAATTTAAATTCGAGCCTGAAAAAAAAAACACCAAAATTTCAAGAAATCAAAATAAATGGTAAAAATATTTGGTCTTACTCAAACCATGCAAAAATCCTAACTCCGTATCGTATATCGTCTGAGAGAAAAACAAAGCTGTATGAAGCCCACAATTTTAAAATATTGTACAATAGTTGGTTTATGTATGCCCATTAAACTGTAATACTTGTAAACTGCATAAAATTTCATTTTTAGGGTTTTGTTGGTTTTTTTAAAACCATTAGATGTCTTAATGAATGAAACGTATGATTGAAATGTATTTATTTGCACTGCTGTAAATAGGTCTGATAATTTACAATTGATTTTAGATATTTATAGGTTTCATCGGTTTCTCTCAACATGAAGTGCACTCTACTAATGTTTTATATACATTTGTACCTCAGACTCTGTGAAGCGGCAAACATTCTCATATTGCTCCCTCTTCCGTTCTACAGTCATACGAATACATTCATGCCGATTTTCAAAGAGTTGGCTTCGCGCGGGCATAACATCACAATGGTATCTACATACCCACAAAAACAGCCTATAGCAAACTGGACTGATGTGACAATTGACAAAGCTCCATTTAAGGAATTCGTGGGTAATGTATACATTTTTATGGCTTATTTTGTATCTATAATTTTTAATGTAAATACAATAAATTGTTTTAATTAATTAAAAATTTAGATTTAAAGTTATAATTGTTTGCCTTAAAGGGACATTAACCTTTTCGTTATGGTTGCCTGCTGTAGCAGCCAGCAAAGAGCTGCGGCCCTGACCTGGTGGACAGCTTCACTCATGGTCATTCATTCCCCATTCATCTGTTCATTGGTTCACATTTTCTGAATTTTGCTCTGTTAGGTCGCCCCAAGGGGGAGGACGCCCAGCCGCTGTCCGGCAAGTGTCAAGAAAGAGATAAAATGGGTGGACCTGTGGTCTTTGATCTTTTCTGGTGGCCTAGTCGGCGGGCAGCTTTATTTTTATTGTTCTGCCTCCATAAGATCTTAGAAGTTGTGCCCCGACAAAGCACTATGCTCAGGAGAAGAGGAACAGTATAGGTATTATAGGTAGTTTATGTGGTCTTGGAATGACCACAAATTCACACTCTGTATCTAAGGGTAGGTGAAAACCGTCCGGATCCTAAAGACGAGTGTGAACCAGAGAGAGGAAGACTGGATCGCTGGGGGAGACGCTACTAGGTAAAGTTTGTAGGGCCCCAGGAGACTGTCTTCCACGGAGGTGCTAGTTTTAGCGAGACGAAGGCAGAGAATCCCACTAAGAAGGTGTGGGGTCTGACAACGCCAGACTAAAACATAGCAAGGTTAGGAAAGAGAGATGCAGAGGTAGTTAATAATAAGAAAGCCATGGTTCGAGTAGAGCAGAGAGAGAGCAGTGTTCTTTCAGGTACCGGTTCCGAGAGTCTGTGGCAAAACCCCAAATCTGGGCCTTTTATAGACAGGTCAGACGCTGGGCCTCACCCCCGCCCCTAATGGGCTTAAGCTGTTTCATGCCCTAGTTTCCCCCTCTCTTAACTGACGCTTAATGTTTTTATTATTAAAATATGGAAATGTAGGTGGGTATTTTCTGTGCCGAGAAGAGGGGAACTTCTATTTATTCGTGGTTGAAGAAGTTGACACAACAGACTCTTACTAATGTATATTGTGCATTTTAATTTTGTTCAATGTTTTTCTTTCACTATAACTGTTTTATATTTTATTTAAAAAACAAATAGTGTTAAGCATAATGTTTATAAAATATGAAACATGAATAATAAAAATAAATGTTTACAACCAAGAATTCAGCTCGACCTGAATCAATATAGATTCATTTCTGCTAAACTTCAATCATTTTAATTAAAATTTAAATAATTATTATTTATTTAAAAAAAAGTTTTTATTTGAGTGCTATCTTAAATAATTAAGTTGGATTTTAAAAATAATTATAATAACAATATTAATAGGGGGATTGGAACCCCTGCACTTCATGGGGCATTTCTTTTAAATCTAATTTAGTTTTAGTATTGGGAGATAACAATGAAATTCGCATATTAAATTTAGTTAGAGCTGTTATGAATAAGTTTTTGTTTTTTCAATATTAAGATCATTTAAGTAAAAGGCTAATTCCAGGTTTTGGAACCATAAGATGGTTTGATTAATAAAATGAAGAATATTTTTATTAAAAACACTGAGTAGGTTTTTTACAACCATTAAATTAATGTTTTAATCAATTCTCCCTGAATTTCTGGTTCATACCTGTACCATCTCTTGATATGAGTCCTTAGCTTTCTATATCATTAACTTTGCTTGCATGATTATATTTATTTTAAAAAATAACATTAGTTTCATGATTTGTCTAACCAAATTTTAGCCAATAAATAAATCTATGATTTATCATTCATGAAATAAATTTGTGAGTCTCTAAGTTAAGTTTACCAAGATTTTCATCATATCTTTAGCATAGTTAATTAAATTCATTTATGGAAATATTTTCAACTGTTATTTTTATATTTCAGATAAACGTATAAAAGAATTTTCAAATAGAAGTGTATATACCTTCTTCCCATTTTTCACGGATTTCTGCTATAATCTCATGCGACTTGCATTTCAAGATGAAAATTTCCAAAAACTTATCAAAGACGAAAGCCTTAACTATGATCTGGTGATCACTGAATCATTTTTCGCTCAAGAGCCGTTAGTGGCATTTGGACACAAATTGAACGTCCCTGTCATTTCGATTCATCCTCTGTCGCTCTCCCCTTGGCCAGCTTATCTGACTGGAAACGAACTTTCATTCACTCAGTTGACTAACTACCGCACGCAGTATACAGACCGTATGTCGTTACTACAAAGATTGGATAATATGTTGGTGAACATATTAGAATTTTCCATTACGTATTTTTTCTACTTACCAAAACAGGTAAATAGTAAGAAATGGGTGAGTTTATATTGTTATGTTTTTATTTAATTTGATTTATTTTTAAATTTAAATAGTGGTTTTAAAGGTTCTGTTAATATACAAAAAGGAAAAACTCTGACAAAAGGAAAATTATTTAATTATTACAAAACTTTCTTTAATTTATGAACAAGTGCGTCTGTGACAATATTATATTAACTAAATTTTCTAATTTACCTTAATATTATTACCGTTCGCAACTGGCCAGATTTTTACTAAATATTACTTCTTTTTCTTCTTTTACTTAGTCCTTCACGCGTTCAGTCTTATCCACGACTATTACCTCAATCCTTCTTCTCTTCATAAAATCCTTCTTCCATAAACTGTTCCTATCACCATCTGATAAAAAATTGTCAAATTTTCACAAATTTCAGCAGAACAACGCTCTTTTCTTTTACCACTCCATCTCCCGGGTTACCAGCAGAACAACCACTCGCCATCCTGTTTTTCAACCACCCCTCTTTTTCCATGGGTCGTTTGCCGCCCTTTTATGCCTGCTAATAAGTCAAAGGCAACATCTAAATATCACAACAATATTATATTATAATTTATAAGTATAAATAGAACCATCCAAATAATGGAAATCCATTTAAAATATTTTCAATATATCATTAAAAAGTTAATATTTTTATCATCATTAGGAAGCGCTAATGGAAAAATACATGGTTTACCCAGGGTCTGAGAATAGACCAACTTTAGTCAGCATGTTGAAAAATACATCTTTGACTTTAATTGATTACCACTATTCAGTCGGATATGTACAATCATTGCAACCCAACACCATTCCAGTAGGAGGGCTTAGCTTAAAGCACGCTTCAGAACTTCCCAAAGTATGTATGCCTTGAAATTGAATATGTACTAATGTACATAATGAAATATATAATCAATTATATTTTATTTGTTAATAGGACTTGAAAGAGATAATGGACGGTTCAAAAAATGGCATTATATATCTTAGTTTTGGTTCGTTTGTTGGAAAAGTTCAAGTACCTGATAAACTTTTGCAGACATTATTAGAAACTTTTGGCGAGTTAGAACAAACTGTCCTCATGAAATGGGAAAATCAAGATGTTCCTAACAAAACGAAGAATGTTATAATTAGGGAATGGTTTCCTCAGGCTAGCGTATTAAGTAAGTATCAATGTTTATTAGTAGTTGTCTTTTTACTGGAGATGAAAGAACTAAGATTGTTGAATTGACAAACCTTAGATTATATGTAGCTCAATGAGGTACTGTGACAACTTCAAAAACTAATCCTGTCAGAACTACTCTTATAACTTGGGTTTCCCTGGCGATCTCAAAGCCAGGCTCAAACCATCGATGAACCGTTTTTACAATTTATCTTCAGGATCCCAAAGAATACTTTCTCGGTTCTACACTGAGTCGAAGCGGCTCTATACTATGTATTGTCGCCAGTATTTCCTAGAATGCTTCCTCTACCAAGTTAAACACCGCCCTTTGAAGTTCTTCAATTCAAATTATACATTCACTCACATTGTACTCGTCTTTCTGAGCAGTATGTTATGGCTCAGTGCCATGCAGCTTTTGACAGAAATTTTCTTATTTGATCAGCTTCGTCTTCTGCCTATGCAGTCATTCATTCTAATATACTATATATAAGAATAAATTAAAATAAATATTATCAGCTAAATAATTTACATTGTAATTTTTTTCTAGCACAACCTAATCTTCGACTGTTTATAACCCATGGCGGTCTTCATGGTATCACAGAAGCATCCTACTGCGGAGTACCAGTTCTTGGAATCCCGTTCTTTTCCGATCAAGAATACAATTTAAAATTTATTGAACAAGCCGGTACTGGGCTATTTCTTCACAGAGAAGAAATCACCAAAGCAAGCTTGCTTGGTACTATCCGTAAAATATTACAGAATCCAAAGTGAGTTATAATTTCAATATGCTTTCAAGTAAATTGTAAGGATGTTTTGTACTTGATTAAAAATTGTTTTAATATTTGTACTGTTGTGATATTTTGATGTGGTGAGTTTTGATGTTGCTTTTGATATAAACTCGAAATTAGCAATTGTAGAAGAACGTAAAAGGATCCGTGGTTTATGGCTATGAAAGGATGAACGTTTTTGTTGCCGTTATATCTACTATTAATATTTATTATATAAATAATATCAATAATTAAATATAAAAAATTTTTATATTGGATTTATTAACTTAAAAACAATAAAACTGGCATTGGACAACCAGTTAAAAGATCAAGAAGGCAGCGGAAAGGTACGAGGAGGAGAACACCGGTAAGCTCGCCCATTCACTAGGACCCGCCGACGAGAGGAGTTGGGCTTTGTCCGTTACAATCGTCGTGGGAGCCATAAGGCCTGGGTAGCAACCAGGTAGCCACGCTCGAGACAAACGCATAGAACACAACTAGGTAAAACTGGCCAGTAAATATTATAGCAAGGTACATTGTACCTTTATATTTTTTAACATTGTAAATTTATTACCGACGTGTAAATCATGAATCAATTTGTAAATAAACAATGTTCCTTTTGCCAGAATTCTTTCTTAAATAAACAATATTCCTTTTGCCAGAATTCTTTCTTAAATAAACAATATTCCTTTTGCCAGAATTCTTTCTTAAATAAAAGATATTCCTTTTGCCAGAATTCTTTCTTAAATAAACAATATTCCTTTTGTCAGAATCCTTTCTTAAATAAACAATATTCCTTTTGCCAGAATTCTTTCTTAAATAAACAATATTCCTTTTGTCAGAATTCTTTCTTAAATAAACAATATTCCTTTTGCCAGAATTCTTTCTTAAATAAACAATATTCCTTTTGCCAGAATTCTTTCTTAAATAAACAATATTCCTTTTGCCAGAATTCTTTCTTAAATAAACAATATTCCTTTTGCCAGAATTCTTTCTTATATTAACAGAACCTCAGATTAAAGTTAAATATAAAGATACGGTACTTAGGCTTCCATCTCGACAAACGACTGACCTGGAACCCACATACAAGACTAAAAAGACAAGAACTAAACAGACACTTTGGACAACTGTACAGACTACTTCAAAGGACATCCTATCTCTCAATAGAAAATAAACTTCTAATCTACAAAGTTATACTTAAACCAATCTGGACATACGGAATAGAGCTATGGGGGACAGTAAAAAAGTCGAACATCAAGCGTATCTAATCCTTTCAATCCAAAGTCCTGAGAACAATAGTAAATGCCCCTTATTACGTCAACAACAAAACCCTTCATAACGACCTTAATATACCCTACATTCTAGAACTCATCCCTTCCAAGTTTATGAAATTCCACAGTAGCCTTTCCAACCACCCTAATCCTGTAGCACAGTCTTTGCACTGCGCCACTCATCCCTACAATCCTCCTCGGAGACTGAAACGGCAGTGGCCTCATGACCTGCTATAATCGCGTGACAGTGGGAGTCCTGGCAATGGCCAGTTTCTCCAATCATGTCCTATTGTATGAATGAGATCATTTATCTGTATTATTATTGCCTTATAAAAGGCAGATTGTAATTATTGCACAATAAAGATTGTTGAATATCAAAAATATAAAGAAATAAAAGATAAAAAACGTAATAGTACGTATGTTTCAGTTATAAAGAAGCTGCATCAGAAAGATCTAAGATAGTGAAAGACAGACCGCAAATGGCACTTGAGACTTCTATGTACTGGATCGAATACGTCCTTAGGAACAAGGGAGCAATGCACCTCCGACCAGCCAGATTAGATCTTGAACTTTATGAAATCTTCTCGATTGATATCATGATTTTATTGTTGTTTATAATATTTATACCTTACCTGGTGATACACAGTTGTATTTCATTTTCATGTTTACTGGCGAGTAAAAAAACAAACAAGAGAAAAAAAGACTGAACGAAGTTCATTTTCATGAATTCATGTGGAATTCCTAAATTGAAACTTCAAGTATTTTTTACACATACAAGCTCATAAGCAATATACTCTCTGTTTCATTATTTATCATTTAACAACTACTAAACAAATAATGTTTTTTTCCTGTTTGGTTTTTTATCCGATGGCCACTCATGTAGACTTAGTCATTTGGGCTAAACAAAGGCCGGTATTTTGTTCATTTTCTGTTTACCACTTAGGCAAAACATGCCTGAATTTATGAAGATACCACTTTATAATCTGGTTGTGCACCAACAGAGCATTAAGTATTAGTATTAATAAATCATTGGTGTTTGTAAGTTGAGTCGTCATGGACCTTCCCTTAATTAAAAGAAACAGTTACAAATTAAAATGCTAAATAATTTGAAGTGTCGTGTTGTTACTAAGTTTTCAACATTGTAATTTACAAGTGGTAATTATAATTTCTTATCCTCTACTATTTTATGGAAACAAACTTATATATTTAAAAGAAAAAATTTGGCTCTTTTATCTCTAATTAGCTATTACAAATTAAACTGTGAATAATATTTAGCGGTCTATTTAAATATTTTTTTAGGCTAATGTATTTATTATTTAAGTAAAAGCGAATCATTGTACACTTGAATAAGATATCATGTCATTCTCACAATTTATTAAAATAATTTGTCTATAAATTAGTTTGATATTTCATATCCAGAAAAATTAAATCTATTATTTACTTTTTTTTTTTATGTATTTGTTTCAAAAAGAATATTTATTTCTAACTAAATAACATTACTGAAATGATTTAAATGCTATTTTTAATTTAATGTACAAAACATTGAGAATAAAATTTTATTTTCAGCTTTGATCCATGTTAAGCTGCTTAAGTCTCATAATCTGTTGATATTCAGAAAATACCAAAACTGTTCATCCGCACTTATCCTAATCACTAGTCGATGACCTTTTGCTCCTGTTATCCCCTCAAAACCTTCCTTTCTGCCTCCATCATTTCAACCGTTGCATCATCCCTGTCGTACTAATCACTAATTCTTATTTCATATGAAAGTGATAAATCAAAGCCAGGTTTTAATCAGGGTTTCAATTCAGGAAATGTGAAAACAATTTTAATTATAGCCCTCTAAATTCCCTAGATATATTACAATATACAGGACAAGATATTTAATTTAAACCTCAGTATTACAGGGAACTATTTTTTTTAATTAACGGACCCTTCATTATATTTGATGGGGTTACTTTTATTTTTAGCATCATTAGGGCATCACGTAAAACTTTCATGCAAAATATTCTCCCACTAGTAATTGTGAATGCACTTTTGATGACTTATCATGATTATATTTATCTTTACCCACCGCTCACTGATAACGTTATTTACATATTTGACAAGGTTAACATCATATAGAGATCTTAAATTTCCATTAGTCTCATTTTAGATGCAGTTTTTAACAAGTATGATTTTTATCTAATAAACTTGAAGAAAATGAAATTTTTTATTTTTGGTCTATCAGTTTCAATATGCTCAGCTTCTAACATCCTTCTTATGTTTCCTATGTCGGTAAAAAGCCATGTGATTTCTTTCGTTCCCATGTTTCAAAAACTGTCTGAAAACGGCCATAACCTCACGATGGTACTCCCTTTCAAGATGAACAAATTTATTCCTAATTGCAAATATATCGAAGTAAAAAATCCACTGGAGCATAACTTTTTCAGTAAGTATGCGGTCGAGCACTGTTCCAATTTAGTACTGTAATATATTATCATTTACTAGTACTATAAATGCAAGTTTTACATTAGTCAACGCAAATCATATTTCATTCTAGCAAAAGAAGTCTTATCTGAACATTTTAGTAATGACGGCGTTTTCTCGCACTGGCCAGCACTCTGGAGCATGTATAATGGGATGATAGAGAAATTCCTCATAGAAGGCAGCCTAGATCCACTCATTTTAGGGAACAATACTTTTGATTTGATGATATCGGAAACTCTTTATCTTCAGGAACTATTTGTATCTTTTGGGTATATCTTCAACGTCCCGGTCATCAGCATAGATGCCCATGCACCGAATGCTTGGTCGTGCTATCTAACAGGGAACGTAAATCCCTATTCATATGTTCCTAGTTACAAGTTAATGGTTACCGATCATATGTCATTTATTGAGCGAGTTCAGAACACACTATTGAATCTAGAAGTACTTGTAGGATCGTACTACTATTATTTACCGACTCAGGTAATTATTTAATTCTACAAAATTTTAGTTTACGATGTAAACACATAAAAAATATGATATTCATAATTTGGAATGGTGCTTTCATTATTTTAGTCACCAAAGAAATATTAATGATTTCAAATTCCTATCAGAAGTTATTCATTAACACTAAGTAATGTAAAGGGAAGAAGGAAAATGCTGTCAATAAAGTCACATTAATACATCTCATGTTATAATTATTTTCATTAGTTAAAAATAATATTAATATCTAGCTTTTCATCTAGGAAAAGTTAATGAGAAAATATTTAAGCTTTGGGAAATATAATTTTCCTCCACTGTTAGATATGTTGAAAAATACATCACTGACTTTAGTGGATGCCCATTTCTCTTATGGTTATGCGAGACCATACACACCAAATGTTATAGAAGTAGGAGGTATGACGTTTCAATCGCCCGATATTCTAAATGAGGTAATATTTATGTTTTTCACACTTCTAGTATCAAAGTAAATTTTTCAATGCTCATATATGAGATCTCCTCTATAGGAATACCAAAAATTTATGGATGAGTCGACGGATGGAGTCATATATTTCACTTTAGGCAGTCTCATGAACATGGCTTTCTTGCCGGATGAGATGACTAATGTCTTTACTTCAGCTTTTGCGAAGCTGAAGCAGAGGGTAATCATGAAATGGGAAAACAAAAATCTGCCTTACAAACCGAAAAATGTTAAAGCATCAGCTTGGTTACCTCAAAATGGAATTTTAGGTACTGTGAATCAATCTTTACTATGTTAGGCATCGAAGGGAAATTCATTTTAAGAGTGTGTTTGTTTATAATCATAAAAACTTATGATTATTACACTTAATGAAATCAGGTTAAAAAACTTTTTTTTAACTTATATCGCTTACATTTTTTATATTAAATATATTTTTAATATTAAATAAAAGTTTTCTTTTGAAACTAGGTTTTTATCTTAAAAAATAAAAGCTTTAGTGAAACTCTTAGAATGAAATTTTTTGTATACTTGCTTTTTAACTTCTAGCGCTTAGTTAATAATTTTTCATAAGATTGCTTTTATTTTTCGCATGTGTGAGGGCATCAAATAAAACATTCATAAAAAAAAAGCATTATCCCTCTATATAACACTAGGGTCTCAAAACAACTTCTAATACGCTTTTGATGTTAGTTTTAATGACTTTCCGCAATTATAGTCCACTTAAGCCACTTACAATATACATTATATATTACTCATCAGGATGTTACACTTCTCAATATGATATTTATTCAAAACAAATATTTATTTTTTGTTATTAAGTTATGATTAAAAATAAAACATAAATTACATATTACCAATCAGGGCATTGAGGTCTTTTATTTGGTACCTCACTCAAAATTGTAGAAAAATATATTACTTTACTTTTTTAATACCAACTATTAAAGTTTAATTAATTACACTTGATCATGTTTTATGGAAATGACTAAAAGTTTTATGTCTTCCTTCTATTAAATGGGATTGAATTAAGTACGAGTGAAAGTGTGAAAAAAGTGACTAATCTCTATTAATATATTGTGATTAAAGGATATATTGTGTTATTTTTAAGGATTAATTTGAGAGAAGGATTATTTTATTATATAAATTATATTATAAGAAGCTTAATTTCAAATAAGTGAATGTAACGGCTGGGAAGTTTGTCAGTAATTGGAACGGCTGAAAGGAACGCTGGAAATTCAGTTCTTTATAGATGCTTGAAAGGAGATGTGAGTTCTTTATAATTTCTGGAGAAGAGAAGTGTTGATGACAATTTGTTTCAGTTTGGGGTCAAACATATTTGACTGGAGAGTCCAAGTACTTCATATTTAGTAAATTGACAAAATATTACAGTTTATGTGAAAGCATTACTCCTCAGATTGGCAGAATCTACAGAAATCCATTGAGTTGGAGCGTATAGGTCAACAAAACACGCGGCTCGGGCTGTTGCAAGACTAGTCGAGAATGAAAAATTGTGAATAACTCAATAAGTGTATATGTCTTACTGTTAATTTTTATTTATTTTATATTGAATGTTTGGTTGTCATTGGCCCTCCTGAGATATAATATATTATAAGCTTAATCGATTTTTTTTTTTATATTTGTAAATAAAGTTTACTTCATAATATATAGTCATATAAAGTGGATATCAAATCATTTTTGGGGTTTCGCCTCAAGTCCTTTAAATGAAGAATCAATTTCATAGCCGTTGATATTATGTATGAGTTAAAGTATCATTAAATAATGAAATAGTCGCTCTTGGGATTTAGATAACCAGGCATGGAGCTGACACCACAGTGGGCATTAAACAAACATTGTTGACTGATAAACCTAATTATAAATATTTGATCAGTTGTTGTTTGGTAACCCATCTTTAAACTGTCATTCCTCTCAAAAAGTTTTTTTTTTATATTGCACATTTTAATGTAATATTTTTTTTTTATGTTGGTCCATGTGCACGGTGACTAGTTTCGTATTTCATTTACCATTTACAAAACAAAAACTATACCAACAATAGTAAATGTGTATTTAGTACGATTCAAGTGGGTTTTAATAAGTTATTTTTATGCCAATATTTTATTTATTTATTTATTAAAAAGCCTATTTTCACTGACCATGGTTTCACTATTAAAATGAAGTATTTTAAGTAATGATTAATAATTTTTTTCACATTCGTTTAGTGAGAATGTAAGGTCACAGTGCCAGAAGGACCTCCCGAGATGGTTACTTCATTTTCGACGTCATTCATTTTTCTTGTATATGCATATTGTAATGTTATTTTTTAAGGTCATATATTATTACATTTTGTTTGTTTAGAAGAAGTTTGATTATACATAAAAGTTGTGAAAGTTAAATGAGTGGTGGCCGCCTATCAGTGGGTCGTTTGGCCACTGTTGTTGTGAGCTGGGAGGGGAAACAAGCTTTAAAAGGGCAGAGATCGAAAAGACTCACTCTCTATTTTGCTGAATTCGAGCTAGGAAGGATCTCATACCTGAGGTGACGCAGACGTGCACGTGCAGGGCAGGAGGAGAATAGTTCTCTATTGGCAGCCAGAGTGAGAACACACATGGCGGAAGAATCAAGACACGTGGTGTGGGAGCTTCATCTTACAATAGTAAATAGTATTAAGCAACATTTATTAAATCAATCGAAGGTGGGCAGAATCTAGAAGAAAGTAAAAGAATTATCTCGTAAAATTATTCCAGAAACGATTGTAAAGTTCAAGATGATGTGAGTAATCAAAAATAGTTACTTTTCCCGAAAATTTAATTAGTAATGGCTAAAACAGAGTCCCAGCATAAGGGTTTTAGATTTTAAATGTTTAAGTATGTGTAAAGATAGGTTGAGTAAAATAAGTATTTAATGGTATGAGTGAGTCCAACCTGATATTTTAAATTAATAAATAGATTTAAATTAATAAATAGATTTAAATTTATAAATAGATTTAAATGGTTCATAAGTTTGTTTTTTATATATAGTGGTAATATATAAAAAATATTCATATTAAAATTTAAATTATTGTGAGTAATAAGAACGTTAAAATTTGGTACCTCGTGGGTTCACCATTCTATTAACTTTACAATATATTTAATATGATACAAATTAATAATAAGTAAATTAAAAATATTGTAGTCGGTAAATAAAATCCCATTGAGGGAGAGAGAAAAATGATCCTTTGATCAACTAGTATGATAAATAATTAAGGGAGTATTATTAATTATGTGCTTAATCTATATCTATAATATCAATATAGTTCGTTGCCCCTCTGTGTATTATTCTGAATATTACAGAAAGGCTAAGTATTATTTTTAAAGTATCTACCTACGGACAAATAAAGCCCTACTATAGTGGACAAAACATAAAAAAATATTTCAAATAATAATATCTTAATAAAATAATAATAAATATAAAATACCCTTAGCTGAGAGTCTTTATGGCAGGTCTGAACAAGAGCAAGTATACAAAATCACAATAAAAGTCACTGGTGCTGTAGCACATCTTCAATAAAATAAAATAAATCTATTACTTCCACAAAAGTTAAAAAATGATAAATAGATCACTTATGAAATATTACAAAAAATAGATGACCTTAGAAACTATATTAATCTATTAAAAAAATATCTCCCCAACAAATTGTTTAATTGAGTCATGCTAAAACTAAAATTAAAATTAAGTATAATGTCCTAATGTTAGTTTCAATAACAATTTAAACATTATTTTTTTGCCTTTGTTCAGCTCATCCTAATTGTCGACTGTTCATATCCCACGGGATATGATTGTGGGGTCCACGGGATGACCGAGGCAATATACCACAAAGTACCACTTCTTATGATCCCATTCTTCTCGGATCAACATCACAACGCGAGGTTTGCGGAGAAAGAGGGCTTTGCCTATGTCTTGAGCAACAGAAACTTAACTGTCGAGAATTTACTGTACGCTATCAATGAAGCCATAGAAAACCCTGTGTAAGCTTGTTTATGAACCCTTTTTTTTTATAGTGCATCCATTTGTTTGATATGTTTTATATATATATTAATATTTTTGACAGATTCAAGAAGAATATCAAAATGAGATCACTGATCCTGAAAGACAAGCCTTCAAGCTCCGTGGACACTGCGGTCTATTGGGTGCAGTACGTTCTCAGGCATAAAGGGGCAAAACATCTCAGACCGGCATCGTTAGATTTGAATACGTTTCAATACTTCTTACTGGATGTGATTTTAGCAATATTTATAACCATTGTCACATCAATTTATGTAGTATATTATATTCTACGCACTATTTTAAAATTTTTAAAAACTACGACAATAAATCTTAAAGATAAATATGAATAAATTATGGGAAGTAAATAATGTATCAATCTGGAATTACAAATGTGTGTCAACATCTATTGTAAAATATGTTATATATATTATGACCCTAATTATATTTTTTGTAAAACTTAATTTTATTTTTGAAAACTCTCAAAGGTTCTCAAAACTTTTTTTAGAATTCCTTTTGGGTTGCTATCTTTATTGGGTTTTTCTTACCTCGGGGGAGTCTTAATGTTTTTTTTATGCTTCCTCTGATTATATTTAACCAGCACATAATCTACATATTCCAAGATGTTGTGGAATATAAGTTTAAAACTGCAGATTAATTTGATAAATTTTTTTAGCCGCTATAATAGAACACACAGACTATTGTCGTACATGTTTGTTGAGTCCCTCCATTCAGGCTCAGAAAATACGTACATACATTGATGTTAAACTTGACAAGGATTAATGATAAAGGAGGATATGTTTATATTCTAAAATTCAGAGAATAACTAGTAAAAGTATGAAATTTTGAAAATGTGAAAAAGTTCATCGGCTACTCTTATCATGTCACTTCGTGCCAGTTTATGAAAACATAATTTCCCCAAAAATTCACTTGTTAAAGGTGTTTTGTAAGACTATAAGGCCTGACCTTGAAAAACTTATTACTTATTGGCTTATTGTGACATAACACCTTTATCCACTGGCCCTTAAATTCAATTTTTTTTTATTATTTAAATGAATCATTAAATTAGCTTAAGTACTTGTAAGTTACTAAGGTACAGTACTAAGTTATTAAAATGTTTTAATCATTCAAAATCAAAAACCATTAATTCAATGATGTTTTGATGCCATATTACAAACATTTTATTCAAATGTGCCGTATCACACAATTCATTAGCTTGCCAAAAATAATGAGAAAAAAAAATTCTATTTCTTAAATTTATTTTTCTTGACTTTTCACTCGAATTTCAGACACTTTCGAAAAAAATTCCCAATAATTATTATGAATAAATGGAGCGAAAATCTGAGAAAAAAAAACTTATTAAAAGTTATTTTTCGACAATAACTTGTTGACACAGTCTTCTAATATATCATTTTTTCTCATTGTATTTAAACATACCATTTGGCCACCTCTGTCACTCTCATTTTAGATAAACAATCTTATTTTAAAGCCATTCTTCTGTAGTAATTTTTGACTCTTTCTAATTTTTATTAAATTATTATTTTTAAATAACAGATTTAAATTTATTGGATTCACCGAGACAGTTAATTTTGTGATCCTCTCTGTGACAATTAATTATTTCGTACGGAGTTCATATTACTTTGATCATAATTGGTCTATCTATCAGAACTGTCTCTATTAAACTGTCATTCCTCTAAGTCAAAAAGGGTTTGGAGAATGTTGGGAACCTGATATTAATGCCAGTATTAATGCCAGTATCAATAACATTTTTTTTTATTATGATCCAGTTAAATCCCTAACAAATATTAGATATTGATGTAGACATTTAATTTGTTACCCTAATAATCGGTGGGAAAAAATTAAGTTTTCATTTTTTTTATTTTAATGATTCTTTATTATTTTAAGTATCATGGGGACATGAGGATAATTTTAATGTCTCTTATAAACAAGAATATTTTACATATTATTAATTTGGTAGCCTACCTTGTTTGATAGATTTTTGTTTATTTATTAGCAAGCAATTAATTCATTATTGACACTTGATCATGTTTTATGGAGTTGCCAAATAGAACCTACATGTGACATTTCACATCTCTAGATCAAACAGGGGACTTGGAATCAACAGACGGACACACAAAGATGAAAGCAACGGTTTCCTGCTTTTAAAAAACAACCTTAATATATTAAGATACGCCAACGTGGCTATTTTATACTCTAATAAACTATGT
Organism: Acanthosoma haemorrhoidale; assembly: GCA_930367205.1. NCBI lineage: Eukaryota > Metazoa > Arthropoda > Insecta > Hemiptera > Acanthosomatidae > Acanthosoma > Acanthosoma haemorrhoidale. The sequence goes on along the minus strand of OV884011.1, from coordinate 162,419,056 downwards.
CATCATACCTAAGATATGGGACCCTAAGTGAGGAGGGAATGGGATGCAAACACTAAATGTTATTTAACTTTAATTATCATCAGCTTCTATCATTATTTAAACAGTTAATAAGATATAAATTCTTTTCAGTCCACTTAACGGTAGTGTATGTCAAATTAGTTTTAATATAATCTGAAACGTGTTGTTGGTCTAGTAGGAAATGTGTGATTAAGTTGTTCAAAATTTTAGAAAATGAAAATTTTTATTTTGAGTCTTGCTTTTTCTATATGCTCGGCTTCCAGCATTCTGTTAATGTTTCCACTGTCGATGAAAAGCCATGTGAATTCCTTTGTACCCATGTTTCAAAAACTGTCCGAAAAGGGTCATAACCTCACGATGGTATTATCTTTCAAGCCTAATATTTAATTCCTAATTGCACTTGCATTCAAGTAAGAAATAGGATGTTGGACCTAATGGAAAATACAGGGCGTAAGTAGATTTTTTAGCTCCGTTCTGATCTAGCTGGCGAAATGTCAACTAACTGAGATGACCTGTGTTTTCTTTTAGCAAAAGAAGCTAGGATGGATTTTTTTCAAAACATCAACACACTAACCCACATGCCTATGATATGGTCAATGCATTTGAAGTTTCTAGAACTTTTTCTCAAAGGAGGCATTCTAGATCCACTCGTTCATGGGGACAATGCTTTTGACTTGATGCTATCAGAAACTCTTTATTTCCAGGAACTATTTGTCTCGTTTGGGTATATCTTCAATGTCCCGGTCATCAACATAGATGCCCATGCGCCAAATGCTTGGTCGAGCTACCTCACAGGAAATGTAAACCCTTATTCATATGTTCCTGACTTCAAATTAAAAGCGACTGATCATATGTCATTTTTTGAGCGAGTGCACAATACAATAATAAACCTCCAAATAGTTCTGGGATCATACTACTATTATTTACCGAATCAGGTAAGCATTTTAGTAATAATCTGCAAATGAATGTACCATCAATATAATAGCTTATTTTAAAAATAAATTCATTTAAAAATCATTCATTTGTTACAAAGTTTAATACCTTCAAAATAATTCATTGTGATTTGCAATAATTCGATGTCGTATCATTTGACATTTTTCATTAACATCCAGTTTTATTACATATTTCAATGCATTTTTATTTTGTGATTTTAAATAGAAAAATATTTGTCATGTGTGCACTTCCTCCATGGACCTTGGAATAAATTATTATTATACTATTATTGGTTCCCAAAAATTAATTTTTGTAATATCTTTGTCTTACCCAGTCATTAATGGGACCTTAACCCAGGTAAAAAAATAAGAACTTTTAAAAAAAAAAATTTTTAAAATGAATTAGACAGAGCGAGCGTAAATTATTTTATTGAAGTTTGTTAACAATATTAAAGGCTTCTTACATAAAATCTACAAAAAATTTTAAATAGCTTCCAAGCTTTGATTTGGGAAAGCTTTTAAGTTATCCTACATTTAAGTTATGCTTTGATCTCCTATTGAATTAATAACATAATCCATTTGCTGTAACTGATTTGTGACATTATAGAAACAAAATTCAACATCACGACAACTTTACTCTTGCATCAATCATTACTTTTTTGTCATGATATTATATTTTATTTTTAATAGATTTGTATGTGTTTGTAAGTTACCTAATTTTCCTGTTGTAGGATGAATATATTTGCTACCCATTCGTGGTAACATTGACAAATTACAAATATGTTTGCAGTCTGTATCCAGGCTCCAATATTGTTGTTTTGCGATTTAATCACCAGCTTGACCAAGGATTTTTCTCTCTTGAAGATGGCTATGGTTTGGTGTTAACTCACCCTTGTGAGGTTAAATGAGTAGCTATTCGAATAAAAAAGTAATGAATGCAGACTGAATTTAAAGTCGAGAGGTTATCAACTAGTCAGCAAGTACATTAGCTCCTTCAAGAGGTGTTGCGCTATGTATTTGTTTATTTAAAACAATGAAAACCCTGTATAATTTCTTTATTGTGCTAAAATTACAATCTGCCTTGCTAGGCAATAAGTAATTAAGATATACTATCATTCATACCATATTTACAATTCATCATTCACTCGCTCATTCATACAATATTTACAGACAGCCCAGAGGCCTCCCAAGTCCACATAATGAAAACACTAGGGATATCTGGGTGATGGCCATAATTAATATCATGAGCTTTTATAAATCTAATAAATAACCTTTTCGTTTGCACGTTTCAGCTCATCCTAATTGCCGACTGTTCATATCCCACGGTGGTATCCACGGGATGACCGAGGCAATATACCACAAAGTACCACTTCTTATGATCCCTTTCGTTTCGGATCAATATTTCAATGCAAATTTTGCTGAGAAAGAAGGTTTTGCTTACGTCTTGAGCAACAGAAACTTAACTGTAGAGAATTTACTGCATGCTATCAACGCCATGATTGAAAATCCCGAGTAAGCATGTTTATGAAGCATTTTTTAATATATTTTGTAATAATACATCAGTTGAATTTGTTTAATGTATAAATTGTTTTCGATAGATATAAGAAGAATATTGAAAGGAGATCACTAATCCTGAAAGACAAGCCTTTAAGTGCTGTGGACACTGCGGTCTACTGGGTGGAGTACGTTCTGAGACATAAAGGGGTGATACATCTCAGACCTCCTTTATTAGATTTGAATACGTTTCAATACTTAATACTGGATGTGGTTGTAGCGATATTTTTAGGCGTTACGGCATCAATTTGTATAATTTATTCTATTGTACGCACTACTTTTAAGTCTGTAAAATCTATTGCATTAAAATCGAAAGAAAAATGTGAATAAATTTTTGGATGATTGAATACTAGTCTGTGATTATTCATCAGTGCTTTATGAACTATGATATTTATGTACTTGTATATAGTGTATATTTTAAAATATATTATTAAAATATTTACGATCTTTTAAAATGTAACATAATTTTATTTTTAATTTTAAATTTATTTTATTAGTCTGTTGCTACTGCTGTTTAAGGTTCTTTTAAACAAAATAATCATGGCAAAAGATTATATTTAATTACAAATAAACAAAAAGAAACTTATATTAATTATACTTATCTATATTTTTTTCTTTTAATGGTCTTCTTTTTTAATCAAATTAACTCTTCTTCCTGGTGCAACTTCTCTTCCGTTCCGCTTCTAGGCCAACAACAAATAACTTACAGAACTTTTTATTTCATCACTTGACTCAGACACATATATCACAGGCTGATCCCAAACTAGAGAGAGAATAATTCTGTGTTCTCCTCATAAAACAACAACTATACTATATCACTGGACAAAACTAGATGAGTAAATCTGTGTATGTTCATTATGATACAACAACAACTATACTATAAATGTTTTTCCATTATCACTAGACCCAGACACCTATACACTAGGCCGGTCCCATAACTAGATAGAGAATTATTCTGTGTGTGTTTTCATCATCACAACAACCAGTATACTATCTTTTGTTTTTTTCATCCACTCTCAATTGTTTTTATTTTGCCTTCTTGATAAGTTGGATTAAATATTTACATAAAAACTCCATAATATCTAATATCACAACAATATTTATGCACCAATCAAAATACTTTTTGTGGAACTCCTGATGTGTTTGATATTTGTTTAATTATGAAAATGACTGAACAATGAACTTTACAAGTATTTATTTTCATCAGAACTGGTTTGAAACCCTCCTTCTTACTAGGAACAGGATGGGTATTGCTCTTTTCCTCTTATATAGCATTTTGAATTATTTAAACCTTCGAAATCGAAAGATCTAACAGTTATAGAAAAACATTAGAACATTCTAAGGAAATACCCTATAGAATCATAGGGGGTGATAGCATTATTTGCCATCATACCCTATAGAATCATAGGAAGTGATAGCATTATTTGCCATCATACCCTATAGAATCATAGGAAGTGATAGCATTATTTGCCATCAAGCTTATGAGATTTAGTATATCAATAACTCAGATATATAACTAGAAATCTATACAGATATATTATTAAAATATTTATTATCATATATTTTAATTATATATTTTTTATATATATTAATCTTTATATTTAACTTTTACTTTATGTTAAGGTTCTGTTAATAAAAATAGGACAATTCTGGCAAAAGGAATAATTGTTTATTTACACAAATTGATTAAATAAAATAACATTATTAAAACTAAATTTAAATTTGTACCTATTACTAAACGCGAGACTGGCCAGTTTTTCTTGTTGTTGCGTCCTTTGGTGCATTCTTCCTTTGTCTTCTTCGTCGCGTCCTTGTAAGTTAAAATCGATTTAAAATGACTATAGGATTTTTTTAAAGAAAATTTGTTGTTTTTTGACTGTCAATTTGTGCAAAACGAATTCAACGTTTGAGATACTCATTTATGCAGAATTTAATGTTATTGAATTTGTATTAGAATAAAATGTTCACTAGGGCGCGCTGTATAAAAGTTACCGGCCAGAACCTAAAATAAAATCGAAAGTTTAGTGATCATCCCTTTCCACCTTGGCTCAAACACAAATACAGTTGAAGTAATAATTGAAGGATTAGCTAAAGTAAACGATTCAAGGACATAATATATATACATAGCGCCTTGAAGGACACATCAGGCGCAGTCGACTACCTCATTTGTTCGAGAGGAGAGGAGTATACCCCAATGCCACCGTTGCCAGGAGTTAAGGAGCACTTGCTGTAGGAGAACTCTGATGCTTGCAAGAGCTGAACTCTGTCCAATACCCTCACGATACGATTGCGTGGAAGTGCGCGAATTGCTCCGAGACTGCCCCTACTGACAAGAGCTCCCGAAAAAACCCACGGCAGATACCACCGGTAGGCACCGGCCGAGAAACACCATACCCCCTCCCAATGCTTAGAAAAAAAAGTGCTTCCACATCTCAGTGCCCTGGCATATCATCGTGCCTGCAGAGTATTTTGGCACCCTCGAAACGTCCCCAACATGGATGGAGGCTGTCGGGAATCGTGTCCCCAAAGGGGAGAGAGAACGCCCGCCGCGGGCTAGGGTCACTACAACCCAGCCGCTGTCCGGCGAGCGTCGAGAAAGAGATAAAATGGGCGAACCTGTGGTCTTTGACCTTTGCGGCCTAGTCGGCGGGCAGCTTTATTCGTATTGATCTGGTTCCATAAGATCTTAGAAGGTGTGCCCCGACAAAGCACTATGTTCAGGAGAAGAGGTACAGGGTAGGTTTATAGGTAGTTTATGTGGTCTTGGAATGACCACGTATTCACACTCGGTATCTAAGGGTAGGCGAAAACCGTCTATATCCCAAAGGCGAGTGTGAACCGAAGAGAGGCAGACTGGATTGCCATGGGAGACACTGCTAGGAAAATTTGAAGGGCCACGGCAACCGTCGTCTGCGAGGGAGAGGTCTATCCCAAGGAGGTGCTAGTTTTAGCGAGACGAAGGCAGAGATTCCCACTAGGAAGGTGTGGGTTCTGACAACATGGGACTAAAACATAGCGAGGTTAGGAGAGAGAGATGCAGAGGTAGTTAATAATAAGAAAGCCATGGTTCGAGTAGAGCAGCTAGCGCCAGTGCAGAGAGAGAGGATAGAGTAGTGTTCCAAGTGACAGTCCGGTTCTTTATGCCCTCTGTCTGAGGACGCGAGGCTTATATGGGCTTCTACCAGGCGGCTAGAGGAAGTGGGAAGCCCCTACTCCACTGGCTCCTACCCCTACTCTCACTGACGTCATAATCTTTATTAACAACAAATATGGAAACATAGACAGGTATAATATCATTCGAGAAGAGGGGAACTTTTAATTATCTTAATTAAGAGGTGGCCACAACAAGCTGTTTCATGCACTAGTTTCCCCCTCTCTTAACTGACGCTTAATGTTTTTATTATTAAAATATGGAAATGTAGGCGGGTATTTTCTGGGCCGAGAAGAGGGGAACTTCTATTTATTCGTGGTTCTAAGGGTAAGTATCTAAGGGTAGGCGAAAACCGTCCGGATCCCAAAGGCAAGTGTGAACCGGAGAGAGGCAGACTGGATCGCCGTGGGAGATGCTACTAGGTAAAGTTTGTAGGGCCACGGCAACCATCATCCGCGAGGAAGAGGTCTTTCCCAAGGAGGTGCTAGTTTTAGTGAGACGAAGGCAGAGAATCCCACTAGGAAGGTGTGGGGTCTGACACGGCTGGACTAAAACATAGCGAGGTTAGGAGAGGGAGATGCAGATGTAGTTGAAAAAGAAAGCCATGGTTCGAGTTGAGCAGCAAGTGCCAGTGTACTGAGAGAGAGAGAGCAGTGTTCCTCAGGTGCCGGGTTCTGAAAGTCTGTTGCAAGCCTCATTTTTTTTTTTTTTTTTTTATTTCAAAACCTCAACAAAATAATACAATGTACAAAAAATAAATAATAAAATAATTGGATTACATATTTCTCCTCTTTCTGCATTTACATGCATTTGGCGGAGTGCATAATATAATAAAATTTTTATTGTTGTTAAAAGTTCATCGTTCTTATACAACACTAGGTGATGAGGCTCACCTTCTATCGCAAGCCTCAAATCTGGCTGCTTGCTTATATAGGCAGGCCAGCGGTGGGGGGTTGCCCCGACAAACCACCTAGAACCTTCGGCTGTTTCGTACACTAGTTTCGCCCTCTCTTAACTGACGCTTTAAGGTTTTTATTATTAAAATATGGAAACATAGGTGGATATTTTCTGGCCCGAGAAGAGGGGAACTTCTAATTATCCGTGATAAAGAGAGGCCTTCATGATTCTCTTAGTACAATAAGTGCCCTCAATCACAAATCTAGTGGAACGGATGCCAGCCCTGTCTGCCTAAGCCCCCACTTCCGGATCAGGCAACATAGTTTATATGAGATTGTACTCATAATGATAAAATGTAAGCATGTTTATGTATTAAACATTTAAAAATTACTTTCTTTAGCAATAATTTTTACCAAAAGGCTACGCACAGTGGTGCCAAATGCCCGAAGAGTAGGCGAAACTTTATCGAACTGTTGGTCCTATCGAGTTTATTTTTATCTCATTCCATTCATTGCAACTGAGATGGTAAGCAGTAGCTAGTGTATTAAAATAATTTCAGAAAAATAATTGTTGCATTTGTTTAAAAATTTTATTTTTTCAATAAAGCAACAAAAAGGCATTTTTCGACAGGTTCCATGTACTACTAAAAGATAAAAAAAAAAATAATAATAATAATACAGCATAGACAAGCATTCTATGGTTAATATACTACCGAGAAATAGTAGTTTTCGAGGAAAAAAAAATTCTGATTGTGATGGTATTTTTTCACTGCGTGACGTATTATTATTTGGCCATCACTATTTCCAAATTTGCGGCGCTCATGTTTTGTTTTTTCACTGAATAAGCGTAACAATCTCAGACACGTAGTCATGCTGGGACAAGCATGGTATACTTATTATGATCATTGATTCTGTTCATTACAACATTATTGCATTATTTATTTTTGTTTTTATACAATTCAGGCAAAAATATTTTAAACAATTGCCGCTGCTGCGTCCATTATTTCGATTTGTTAATAACCTGATTTTATGATGATCGTAGCATTTTGGTCACTTGAGTTTGGAATTGAATTTATCATATAATTTTATTATGTGTGAAGCATACTCGAGATTGCCAAATAAACACCAAATAAGGGACTGCAAATAGAAAAAACTGGTGTGTTGCCCGGTATCTATGTTGATAACAGCGCAAGATAGCCTATCTAGATTTTACTTGGATATTTTTTAAAGAAGCTCCTGCTTTAGTTTGTCACAGCATCACAGGTAATAATTACTCTTTTGCATAAATAAGTTGATATTTTTAGTTTGTTATTTTGTTTGAATTTGCTCCGTTTAATAGTATTAATGGGATAAGCCCGTTTTTATTGCTAATTTAAAAATAATTTTATTTAAATATTCTAAGTAAAGGGTGTCCCAGAATTAACGCAAGATTTGAATTTGCCACCATTTGTGTAGTAAAGTGCTGGCGACCCTAAAAAAAACAATTTGACAGCTGACAGTTTAGGGTTAGTAAAAATGGAGCATTACATGATAGAACAACGCGTCTTTATTGTTGAGCATTATCACAAAAATAATGAAAGTTTGGCGGTCACAGTTCGAAAATTTCATACAAAATATGGTCGGAATAGTGTTTTGACTTCATCAACTGTGAAGAGATTAATTAAAAAATATAGGGAGACTGGATCAGTTGGAGACACTAAACACACTGGTCGTCCAAAAACAAGCCGTTCAAATGTCAATATCGAAGCAGTGTGTGAGAGTGTTGTTGAAAATCCAGGAACATCAATTCGGCTTCGTAAACACAGTTCTTTGTGCGAAAATTGGATGATATTGATGTGGCCAATATGTGGTTCAACAAGATGGTGGCACATGCCATACAGCCCATGAAACAATTCAATACTGTATGAGACATTTCCAGGTCGTGTACTCTCTCGTTTCGGTGATCGGAATTGGCCCCCTAGATCATGTGATTTAACACCGTTAGATTTCTTTTTATGGGGGTTATTTGAAAACAAAGGTGTATGTCAACAAGCCCATATCCACCCGTGCATTAAAAGAGGAAATTAAACGCTGTATCAACGAAATTCAACCACATTTATGCCAAATGGTCATGGAAAATTTCGACAAAAGAGTGGTATGTGCCAGCAAAGTCGTGGAGGTCATTTCCCCGTTGTGTTATTCCATAAATAACCCTATCCTATTTACTTTATAATTCAATAAAAAAATAAAAACAGAAATACTAAAAACTGTGTTTTCTATTTAAATCAAATCTTGCGTCAATTCTGGGACACCCTATATTAACTTTAATTAGGATGTGAGTGCATCGCAATTATTAAGTATTTTGCACCAAATAATAATGATTAAATAAGAAATTCTCTACATATAAGTTATCTTAGTTTAAACAATTATAAACTCATTAATTTATAAATATATTATTACGATATTTATTATTCATATATATTAATTATATATTTTTTATATAATTTATATTTTATTTTTAATCTTTATATTCAACTTTTACTTTATCTTAAGGGTCTGTTAATAAAAATTGATAATTCTGGCAAAAGGAATAATTGTTTATTTACACAAATTGATTTAAATTAATATACAAAGAAGTACGTATGTTGATAAATTAACATTATTAAAAACTAAGTTAAAATGTACCTTAATTATTAAACGCGCGGATGGCCAGCTTTTATGTTGTGGCGTCCTCGATGCGGCATCTTCTGTGTGCGGTTCGGATTGCGTCTTCTATTGTCTTGAGAGTCAGTGAAAGAGTGCCTGATCTTGTCTCGTGGCCGGGGTCGGATGTAGGTGCCCCATGAGGAAAATACACGTACCTGGGCTAGCGTCCCTCCTGGTGCTTCCTCGTCTCCTCCTGGGTCTAGCTAGAATGAGTGAGCGAGTTTCTCGGTATTCTCTTCGTCCTTTCTGCTGCCTTCTGGATCCTTTTTTAACTGCGTTAAACTTCTTAATCGTTAAAATTGCTGGTTGTTTCGGATATCATTACTTTTCTTGTTTTGAAGTTAATAAATTAAAATAATTATATTATTTTTTACTATAAATACTAATGGTAAATTCAACGCAACAAATAGTGTTTAAACATTCATGAATCATGATCCACGGATCGTATACCGTTCATTCATGCCCGCTAATTTTGAGTTTATATAAAAAACACCATCAAAAATCATCACATCAAAATATCATAACAATATGTTGACAACAATTTACAATTGTATGATAAATGTTAATGTGTATTCTTCAGCGACGAAGGATATGCACTTTAGAAATATATTTATTGTACAATTATTCAAAACCTCTACAGGAGATATAAAAAAGAATAAAATAACAGCAAAGAATTTTTTCAAAAACATATTGTACTATTTCAACAATTTATTCACAATATTAAAATAAGTTTATATTGTTTTTTTTAGTTAATTAATGAAATTTACATTAAATATATAAAATGGTATTCATGGACAGTAAATAATTAAATATTGATATATACATATCACAGCAAAAATTCTTAATACACCATTTATAACTTTTAAATAATTTTATAATTATAAATTTTATAAAAATCAGTCAGAATATTCACTTTCGAAGAGTAATATTTTATTTTATCTTCAATTTTCAAAGCAACTGTAGCCTGCTGCAATATTTTAATGGTGAGTGAGGGTTTCAGCTGTAAAGTTAATGATTTCTTCATTAAGATTATTATCCAGTCTTTATAATAAGATTTATTTGAAACATTGTGATCTGTAGCTTTATTTCTGTTGATAGTTAATGTCCTTATGTAGTCTACAACGGGCAGGAAGGATGCAATATTATATTCAAGGGTCCCCCAGTTCTAATTTAGACACAAAAAAATGTACTTGTTGAAGAAAATTTCAATAATTATATTTTTCACTGAAGAATTGTTAAATTAATTAATTGTTGGTTATGATTTATTTAAGATATTTGGATGAGTTCCTAGATTGAACCATGTCTAAATAATGTAATACATAAAAAAAACTAATCTAAATACGATACTAGACCACTTTTATAATTGTATCATACCAACTTATAATTGATTTAATTTTTTTAACAATAATAATTAATATCCCCCCCATTTTGGAATAAATAATATGATTATGTATTATGTTGTTTCTTGTAATTTATCAAAAGTTTATGGGTTCAATTTAGTTCTAAAGGGGTTCTTTGGGCTTTGCTCTGTACAGTGTATAGACTAACCTTTATTTTGCTATGTAGCAAAGCATAAGTGTGAATTACAATCCAAATAATACAGCTACTATTATATTACAATGAAATAGTGCTATTACTCATTTTCTACACTGTTTTTATAATCTTTTATAATCAGATATAATTGCTATTTAGAACTTCATAGTTACTTATGTAGTATTTTAAAACCTCTCATATAGAAAGGATGATGTATAAATTTTATGAATTGGTGATTCAGTACAGTTCAATTAAGGTTAAAGACGTCAGATAGAGAGGAAGAGCAACTCATTTAACACCAAACATTTAACGGTGAACATTTGTGACTTGTCTAATATAGAGGAAGTGAGAAACAGACTAAAGTTATATCACATTTATATATATATAAAAAGTTATATAACCACATCAAACATTATTAAAATATGCATTGTTCATTAGCATTTGTCCGGTATAAAGACTATTTGAAGAGGATCCTCCTGAAGGCTCGTCGGAAGTCCTTATTAAAGATGGTATAGATTACCGGGTTGAGGGCGGGGTTCATGTAGCCTAGCCAGAAGGCAAGTGCCAAAGCGAAGTCTGGGATAGGGCAGGCGGCCCCGCAGACAGGACTCTGGATGTACAGGACGAAGAAAGGGAGCTAGCAGACAATGAACGAGCCCATGATGAGTCCGAGGATGAGCGTCGCTCGCTTTTCCTTCTTGCGGGCCAGCCGCCTCTTCTCACGCTCTGGGTCCCTCACCTTCGCGTGACCCAGAGCGTGACAGGGTCGCTTTTATAATTGTATCATACCAACTTATAATCGATTTAGTTTTTTTAACAATTCTTCAGTGTAAAATATAATTATTGAAATTTTCATCAACAAGTACATTTTTTTGTGTCTAAATTAGAACTGGGCGACCCTTGAATATAAAATTGCATCCTTCCTGCCCGTTGTAGACTACATAAGGACATTAACTATCAACATAAATAAAGCTACAGATCACAATGTTTCAAATAAATCACCTTAAAAAAAAAAGCTATAAAAAAAAAAAGTAACCATATATAAGGATTTCTGTTCATACAATTAATAGCCAACATAAAAACTGTTACTGTCGAGAAATGTTGTTAATTTTAGATCCCAAAATTGAAAACAATACTTAAAATTATGGCATATTGTACAATATTCCACTTGATAAAAATCAATTAATTTACCATTAACAATACTTATAAAGACTTGATAATGATCTTAATGAAGAAATCATCAACTTTACAGCTGAAACCCTCACTCACCATTAAAATTTATCTGTGTATCTGCTAGTAATCAAGTTCTGAACATTCTTACAAATAAAGAAGATATGCGACTGTTTAAACCGATGTATATATTTATAAAAATTCTAAAAGGGCTATTGCAGCAGGCTTCAGTTGCTTTAAAAAAAATACAATATAAACTTATTTTAATATTGTGAATAAATTGTTGAAATAATATATTTTTGAAAAAATTCTTTGTTATATCTCCTGTAGAGGTTTTAAATAATTGTACAAAAAATATATTTCTAAAGTGCATATCCTTGGTCGCTGAAGAATGTGAAAGAAAAGAAGGTGGCGAAGGTAAGGGACCCAGAACGTGAGAAGAGGCGGCTGGCCCGCAAGAAGGAAAAGCGAGCGACGCTCATCCTCGGACTCATCATGGGCTCGTTCATTGTCTGCTGGCTCCCTTTCTTCGTCCTGTACATCCAGAGTCCTGTCTGCGGGGCCGCCTGCCCTATCCCAGACTTCGCTTTGGCACTTGCCTTCTGGCTAGGCTACATGAACCCCGCCCTCAACCCGGTAATCTATACCATCTTTAATAAGGACTTCCGACGAGCCTTCAGGAGGATCCTCTTCAAATAGTCTTTATACCGGACAAATGCTAATGAACAATGCATATTTTAATAATGTTTGATGTGATTATATAACTTTATATATATATAAATGTGATATAACTTTAGTCTGTTTCTCACTTCCTCTATATTAGACAAGTCACAAATGTTCACCGTTAAATGTTTGGTTTAAATGAGTTGCTCTTCCTCTCTATCTGACGTCTTTAACCTTAATTGAACTGTACTGAATCACCAATTCATAAAATTTATACATCATCCTTTCTATATGAGAGGTTTTAAAATACTACATAAGTAACTATGAAGTTCTAAATAGCAATTATATCTGATTATAAAAGATTATAAAAACAGTGTAGAAAATGAGTAATAGCACTATTTCATTGTAATATAATAGTAGCTGTATTATTTGGGTTGTAATTCACACTTATGCTTTGCTACATAGCAAAATAAAGGTTAGTCTATATACTGTACAGAGCAAAGCCCAAAGAACCCCTTTAGAACTAAATTGAACCCATAAACTTTTGATAAATTACAAGAAACAACATAATACATAATCATATTATGTATTCCAATACGGCGGGAAAAAAAGAATATTGAATTACATTTATCAATTATTATTGTTAAAAAAATTAAATCTAATATAAAGGAAGTGAAGATTATTTGAAGAGGATCGCAATTATTAAGTATTTTGCACTAAATTATAATGATTAAATAAAAATTCTCTACCTATAAGTTATCTTAGTTTAAACAATTATAAACTCATTAATTTATAAATATATGTTGACAACAATTTACAATTGTATGATAAATGTTAATGTGTATTCTTCAGCGACGAAGGAGATGCACTTTAGAAATATATTTTTTGTACAATTATTCAAAACCTCTACAGGAGATATAACAAAGAATAAAATAACAGCAAAGAATTTTTTCAAAAACATATTGTACTATTTCAACAATTTATTCATAGTATTAACATAAGTTTATATTGTTTTTTTTTAGTTAATTAAGGAAATTTACATTAAATATATAAAATGGTATTCATGCACAGTAAATAATTAAATATTAATATATACATATCACAGCAACAATTCTTAATACACCATTTATAACTTTTAAATAATTTTATAATTATAAATTTTATAATTTTATAAAAATCAGTTAAAATATTCACTTTCGAAGAGTAATATTTTATTTTCTCTTCGATTTTCAAAGCAACTGAAGCCTGCTGCAATAGCCCTTTTAGAATTTTTATAAATATACGGTTTATACAGTTGCATATCTTCTTTATTTATTAAGAATGTTCAGAACTTGATTACTGGCAGATACACAGACAAATATTAATGATGAGTGAGGGTTGTTTTTTTTAGTTAATTAAGGAAATTTACATTAAATATATATAATTGTATTCATGCACAGTAAATAATTAGGTATTGATATATATATATATATCACAGCAACAATTCTTAATACACCATTTATAACTTAAATAATGTTATAATTATGTTCCAATTTAATTAAATTTATTTCTACTTTTGATTTGAAAAATCTTAGTATGTAAAAATTTGGAAATTTAAGTTTATTGTATTGTATTTCGATGTTGGAATGTTTATTTGTACAATCAAATTTGAAAATATGTTAAAATATATCTAAAAAATTGAAAATTAAAATCAATTGCAAAAACTTATTATAAAATAATATCAATCGGGCACATGTAAAAATTTGGAAATTGAAGTTTATTATAGTGTATTAAGACGTTAGAATGTTTAATTGTACATTCAAATTTGAAAATATGCTAAAATCTATCTAAAATCAAATAAACAATATCAAAAATTAAATATAAATATTTTTATATTGGATTTGTTAACTTTAAAATAAGTATATCGAGATATAATACGGGTAATGTATAGTCATAATAAGTTAGAGATTCAACAATTAAAAAAATCTGACTTAGTAGAAACTTTAAGTAAATTAAAAAATACAATAGTTAAAAGTTTGGATTGGGATAAATTCAAATTTAAAATTTTATATCATTTTAGTGCAATCCCCTTTTGCGAGTTTAGTTGGAACATCATGGAAATAAATAAAATGAAAGACTTTAAAACAATTGCAGGGATGTTTTTAGTACCATCGAGTATAATTATAAAAAAAAGAAGAAAAAAAGTTATATTTTATTATTATGAAATAATGCTAATCGGATGACATATAAAACTTCATCTATATAAAAAAAAAAATAGAAAATTAAAATTAATTTAAAAACCTATTAAAAAATAATGGCAATCAGGCACATGTAAAAACTTGGAAAGCGGACCCGAATGTTGTGATATTTTGATGCTGCCTTTGAGATAAACTCAAAATTAGCGGGCATAAATGAACGGTGCACGACCAGTGGATCACGGTTCGTGAATAGTTATGAAGGGATGAACGTTTTTGTTGCCAAAATGCCTAATATTAAGAGTTATCAAATAAACAATATCAAAAATTAAATATAAATATTTTAATATTGGATTTGTTAACTTTAAAATAAGTAAAGTTAATAATATCTAAGGCAAATGGCATTGAACCAAAAGAGATCTAAAAAACTCAAGAAGGCAGTGGAACGGGACAAGGACGACCAGAGAGAGAGAATCCGGAGCTCATTGACTAGGACCCGCCGACGAGAGGGGTTGGGCTTTGTCCGTTACGCTCGTCGTGGGAGACACGAGGCCAGCCCCAGGACCACGCTCGGCACGCATCATGGGATCACGCTCAGACAAAGAAACCAGAAGAACAAAGAAACAATAAGAACGGCAAAGAAAACAGCTAGGTAAAACTGGCCAGTCAATATTATAGCAAGGTACATTGTAACTTTATATTTTTTAACATTGTAAATTTATAACATACGTGTAACTCTTGAATCAATTTTCATTTTGCCAGAATTCTTCTTTATATTAACAGAACCTCTATAAAATCTCAGGTATAAAAAAGTAAATAAAATAAAAATATAAAAAACGTAATAATATATATAAGATTATATAATCACAGCGAAGATTCTTAAAATATATAATGTTCATTTGCATTTGTACACTATGAGGGTTATTTGAACAGGATCCTCCTGAAGGCTCGTCGGAAGTCCTTGTTGAAGATAGTGTATATGACCGGGTTGAGGGCCGAGTTCATGTATCCTAACCAGAAGGCAACTGAAAAGGCGAAGTCTGGGATAGGGCAGGCGGCCCCGCAGACAGGACTCAGGATGTACAGGAAGAAGAAAGGGAGCCAGCAGGCAATGAATGAGCCCATGATGAGTCCGAGGATGAGCGTCGCTCGCTTTTCCTTCTTTCGGGCCAGCCGCCTCTTCTCACGCTCTGGGTCCCTCACCTTCGCCACCTGCAACGGCGAATACCTCGTATAAAAGATACAGCTAAAAACATTGTATATTTTGGTGTACTAACTTTCTAAATTAGGGGGTTATGAAGGCCATGGTTACAAGGGAGGGGAATGACCCACACAACCATCAAATATAATAAAACCCTAAAAATGTTATAAATATGATTGATTTTGAAAGATAAATATATTCATTAATTTACTTTTTTATTTTCGGTTTTCACTTTATTTTTATTATTATTTTGTTAATTACATCTACTAATCTATAAGACACGATTGCTGTAATTATCACTACAATTATTGTAACATAATCATTATGGGATAAAATAGAACTTCCGTACAAAATGTAACGTTTTTAACACTGGAATACTGACATTTTGAACATCTTAGGAGAGTTGATTACATTTTAATAAATAATTATTTTTTATAAAATAATAAATTATAAAATAAATAAAGGAAAAAAAGAAGCAACATTAATATTAAAAAATATATATGTACAATAAAATTATATTAAAATAAATTTACAAAATGATGTATTGAATAAAAAATTAAATCATTATATTTTACTTCTAATTATACTAATTTCATAATACAATTTTTTTTCTTTTATTTGTTTTTTTATTTAACAAAACTAAATTACTATTTTGTACAGTAATATTAAAATTGCAATCTAAACTAGAAGAAAAAATGGCAAAAAAAGCTTAGTTGTTGAACGCCCAAAAAAATATAAATTATTAATACTCATGCCTTTAGAATTGAGGTAAAGTTGCAAGAATGATGTTAATGTCAGTTTTTGTAATTATAGTTTAAAAAAACACAGAAATATTTTGCAAATCAATCAGGATGTTATGCTGTTCAATTTGACAATCTCCTCAAAATTATAGAAATTGTTTACCAAGTAATTAATTAATTAGCGACAATCATGTTTTAAATGGATAGCAGAATTTTCCATGTTGCTACAATATCAAATGAGAATGTAAACAGAAGTTTCTGGTTTCGAGAAAACTGACAATACCCTAAAACAAAACAAAAAGCCAATATAAAGGTTAACAATGGCTTTAAATATTTATGCAACAGGAATTAGTTTATTTACATTTATTATAATTAAACCATAGTAAAATCTAAATAACAAGGCAAGCATTAAAAAAATAAAATTGAGATAAAAATCTTGGCACTCGGGACTTGCGAGGTAAATTAAAATGAAATATGGATGTCAAGCTTGAACCATGATGAGAATGGATGAAACCACCTCCTCACTTTTGGAAGAGCCATTTTCAGAATGATAAATGCGATGCTTAGGGAGGAATAGAGAACTGCAGGATCTGTATGGTGAAATTGATGAGGGGTTCATCAAGATAGATCCAATTGGTTGGGCACCTGGCCCGGAAATATGTCCTCAGCATGACACAGAGTCAACTGGGAAGGCCCTGGAGGAGGTCGGGTCTCATCAGTAGTTTGTTGCCCCATTAATGTGCTGTACTGTAAGTAACAGGAGTGAGTCAACTCATAGTTATAAACTTAAGAGGGCTGATTGATATTGATATTTTTCTTCCTGGTCTACGTCTTTTGACTTTTGAAGTTACTTTATTTAAAAAACATTGCTTTATTGAGTAATTTATAAAACAAAATAATAGAATCTACTGTTAAGACATTTTTGTAGAATTTTATTTCCTACAAGATGATGAAGTTTGCCTCACCTCAACTGGGGAATCCTGGGGAATGTCCTGTGAAGCGGCTCTGGATATCTTGTCCATTTCGATGATGTCCCTCTTGGTCTTGGACGCCGTGCGGCCGAAGATGGGCTTGCAGAAACACAGCTTCAGTGGTTTGACAACCGCACACCTGGACATGACTCCCGAGTCGGACGACGACGGGTCGAATTCGGAAACGAGGTCGGCATCGATGCTAACCGACGGCGCGCAAGACCTAGCGACTTCCGCCCTTGCGTGGTCCCTGTTGACAGAGAGGCTGCTCCCCTTGAAGGTGACGTTGGGGTTGAGCGAGGCCTGGGTCACCTTGAGGCAGTCTTTGCCGGTGTCCGGCTGATCAGCGGTGTCAGAGGTGGGAATGTCCGAGGCGAAGTCGCAGGTGACGGCTGGGATGACTGGCTTCTCGACGCACACCGCCACCACCGAACTGACCGGGGTCCGCGGCTCCTTCCGTGTGCTGAAGGAGGTCGTCCTCTCGTCGGGGCGTGGCCTGCTCACCGCCTTCCGGATCCCCCGCCGTGCCCGCGCCTTCGCCGCGTAGTAGATCCGGACGTAGACGAACACCATGATGCAGCTTGGGATGTAGAACGAGCCTAGTGCCGAGTAGAGCACGTAGCCTACGTCTTTACTCAACTGCAACAATAATCACAAATTTTTTAGTCACTCATTTGTATTAAGTAGTATGTGTAATTTATCATATAAATACAACCGTATAATTACTATTGTATGTTTAGTTTTAAGAAATAAATTACCTTCCGCCTCTCCACGGTTTTATTGGTATGTTTTCGACGGTTTAGGCCGTTATTCTCAAGGTTTTAAGCTGATGGCAACGATAGTACTCACCGGGACTAGTCCATCGAAAACGCGACTGTCGAGGAAAAGTTAGGTTAAGAATTAGTATGTAAGTTAGTTTTAAGGTTGATCAAAAAGGTGAGCCTCATCACCTTTATTAGTCAGTTTAGTCCAGTCACGTATAATGTATATCATTATACTTGTTTATTCATTATATAATTTCTATTAGGTAGCAGAACCTGTATATAATGTAGTGATGCTACAGGAAATACAAAATAATTTGTAAATAGATTCAGCTGAGGATCTATAATTATCTGTAAATTTAAAGGCGCTATGAAAGAAAAAAAAATCGAAAACGTTCGGATATAAATGAATAGAGCTATGGGGGACAGCAAAAAAGTCGGACATCAAGCGTATCCAATCCTTTCAAACAAAAGTCCTGAGAACAATAGTAAATGTAATAAATAATGTAGTAAATAAAAATCCTATGATTCTTCTCGGAGGACTAAAGTGAAACAGTGGGAGTCTTGGTAATGGCCAGTTTTTCCAATCATGTCCTGAGCGTCTGTGGTTCTCATGCTCTTGGCCAGCTTCCACTGGCTCGTTGCCGGTGACGCGGCCGATGTTGGAGCGTGCGGGACTGCTCAAGACTCCGCTTTCTCTTTCGCATGCGAGAGAAGTGACAACCATGTGGATTAGGGATGTCTCTGGGCTGTTTGTAAATATTGTAGCGAGAGAATGAAGAATTGTAAATGTGGTATGATTGAGAAGATTTATCACAATTACTTGTTGCCTAATAAGGCAGATTGTAATTTTATTACAATAAAGACTTTGATTTGTTAAAAATATTTAGGCTAAATATATATAATATTTAAGCTAAATACGGGGTGGCGTATTAAACGTTACATGTAGTCACGTAGCTCCCACTTGAAGTGGATGAAGCAATCCAACGCAACCTATATAATACGAGTATTATACCTGACATGAAGAGACAGTGCTCGGGAATAACTTGGGAATACTTGGGGAATACTTGGAAGTATTTGCAAGAAGATTGGAACAGACGTCCATTAGTAGGAGGTCATTAAGAAAGTATTTTTTTCTAACATGTGTCCTCGTTAGACCAATGTAGGTCCAAGCAAACTTCTGGACGTCCCAAGTTCTTACGGTCCATGGAATATATGACTGGAATGGAACCGTGGTGTCAGGACAAGGCTGTACGCCCTAGTACAAGGAATACACTTCGCTTCGGGTTCTTTAGTTGTAGGAAAAATGATTTGTAGCCATGCAAAGGTTAAATGAGCAAAACACATTGGCTTATGCTGTTTACGTTGAGGCCGTCTGGAGGTTTCCAAGAGCTAGTGGGGCCCAAAAGGCCTTGGAAATGTCAATTCCTAGGGTATGAGGTAAATGAATGAGAAAACAAACTCTAACGATATTATTTTATTCAAAATAACTTCCATTAGCTTCAATACATTTCCCCCAATTTTTTTATCCCTTGTTCAAAGAAACGTTTTGACTTTGAATGCGTCAAACGCTCTGAGACCAGCGTAATTTTTCAAGTATGTTATAAATTAGGAAAAGCTGCTGCGTAACAGCTGACAGTGCGTCCACGGGCATGAGTGATAGTTTTTATGGTCGGTCAATTCCTACTGTCACATCGCATCGTTTAAGCTTATTATAATATATAACTATTATATATAATATATAAATATAATTTTTATCTTGTTTTTTTTTTTGTTAAACTTGATCAATATACTTCCAATAACTTATTCTTTGCAAATAAGTAACTGTTTAGGGCAATTTAAGAAACAAAACAGATTAAAGTTAGAACATCAGCCAGTTGGCAGGTAATTTGTTGCTACGTGTGAAGGATTGTCGGACATCTTCAAAATACTTTGAAATGTAAATACGACCACTAAGTATTATATGCCTGCTAAAATAGTTTATCCATGGATAAGACCAAGTCAGATAGTTTACCCAAGATATTGTTTAAAATTTTTATCGGCTAAAATTTTGTTTGCATTGATTATTTGAACTGAGAACCGACGCTACCCACGATTCAAAAAAAAAATTAAATGATTATGAATCACAACTGCTTGTAAAAAATCACTTCAGTTTTGTATTTCTATCCACGGGGTCAATAATCCTGTAGCGAGCGCCAACCATATATGTAAATCACCCTATACTCTGGTGCAACTAATGTATTGTAATTAGATGTAAAACATGGTTTTCTAGTAATAAATCATGGAGAGGCCGGTAGTCGTGAAACAAGTAACAGAGGGTCGAAGGTCCTGCAATAAAACCTGAGAGGGTAAGCCAGCTGCCCCTGATAAAATTAACACGGTAGACCTTTGGTCGCCTTCCGGCGGTCATAAAACCTAAGTAGGTGAGTCCCTAGCAGCTATAAAACACACCCTTTTAGACCAACAGTCATAAACTTAAGGGGGATTGGCCACCTGGGCATCATAAAACATACCCCCTTTCAGCCGACTCCGCCTTCCACTAGGAAGGGGAAATTATATTTAAATCAGGAAGTTTCGCCCTGTAGAGCCACTCTTTCCCAGTCTACTCATCTAGACAGCCGCTATCACTCGGTCGCGATACGCCGGGGCCCCGGGGCTCTGGGAGTAAGCCCACTCAGTCTTCCACTGGTCTACACACTCTCTGCCACACCTCTGCGCCGTCACCCTGTCTCACAGCCTTGCAGACCCTCTGACGCCTCACGCCTGTTGCACTGCCGTGCCCCGTTCAAACTCTGAACCGGTCTTATTCTTTATGAAACCTCTGTACCTCTTTTTCTTTTGAACATAGTGTATTGTCGGGACACATAGCTATCATAAATGGAGTCAGATATTAAATGCCGACATGGAACAATGGTCCATGTTATAAACTACAACAAACCACACTTGTCACCAGGGCTAGAGTGATTAGGCAATTCCTCTAGTGACGCCTCCGACAAATCCCTATAGGAAAAATTAGTTATTAAAATCCTAAATAACTTTTACATATGTAACTTTTTAGAGATCTTAAATGTTAACAACGCAAGTCTTACTTTTTCCACCTTTACTTATTTTATTTTAACCATTCGTATATACAGGTGGACAGACAACTATCCTGTTCAAGAACAAAAGTAGATCTTTTTAGATTTGGCAAATACTAAATAGTATCTTATTTGTAATCTTCAATCAAATATTATTACCCCACATTACAAAATCATGGGCACAGTTTTATTTTCCCATTATTTTCATTTCGGCATTTCCATGAAGAGAATAATATTTTTCAAAGAAATGCAACCTGAATCCAATTTTAATAAATGTAAATTAATATTAAGTCTGGCGGCTAAACAGTTTGAAATGACTTTCGCGAAATGCTCCAGATGATTAAATGAATACTTTCGTTTAATATCATCTAATGAAAAGATCTTGAATAAATTTCTCAATATACGTTAGATTGAATTAGTATTCTTTTTATTTTTTCAATATTCTAACCCTCAGATAGTTCGCGTGAGTTGACCATTTCTAGAACTTATCCATTAACTGCAATTTGTTTCTAGAGTTTTCAAAGACTGCGATAACTATTGGTTTAGACAAGTTGAGGGGTCTCCTAC
The DNA here is from genome assembly GCA_930367205.1 of Acanthosoma haemorrhoidale. Taxonomy (NCBI): domain Eukaryota; kingdom Metazoa; phylum Arthropoda; class Insecta; order Hemiptera; family Acanthosomatidae; genus Acanthosoma; species Acanthosoma haemorrhoidale. Next base: position 162,396,963 of record OV884011.1, on the reverse strand, counting down.
ACAAGAACCTCTATGTAAAAGCCTTTCATTTTCCAGATATAAATAGTTCATTTTGTATTTGTTTTCAACAATGGACGGAATTGAATTAATATAGTCTTAACACCATGACTTTATTCGTTGGACCAGTCGACGGAGTTGAGCACCTAGTCTTCTCCACAATCTCCCAATCATTAGGTGGGTCAAAGCAGAAGAGGAAATTTGCATTGTTTTCTCATTTGTTGTAAATCTGGAAGTGAACCACAACACCCACTAATCGGGTTTTTAAAAAATGTTTGATTTTAAAACTACATCTAGATAAAGATCTGTTTATTAGATACTACAAAACTGCTGTTAAACAAATTTTATGCCATTTAAAAAAAAAATTCTGAAATTCTGTTGTTTTTGCTTCACCTATACTTGGACAAAAAAAAAACTTTCATCAGGAGTAGATAGTGTTTTTCGCCCGGAATCGGTTCTTATTTGATTTGATTTTTTTTCCTACATTGAGTGAAATTGCTGAATATATTTACTTGGGGCTGTTGATGAAATACAATTCTCATCTACTGAATATAATAACAAAGCCATCATGATATACGCGAACTATATCCAGCTGTACAAGATCCATGCGTGTATGAAACCGTTTAAAACATTCCATCGAGGTAGAAGAGCAGACAATCGAAAGAACAGGGAGGTTGAGCGGAAGTGAAGAAAGACAGAGGCTGATGAATGATGCATGGCCAGGCAAGACTAACAAAGGGGCTTTTTGCTACCTCTGTGCCCACCAGCCACTATAATACCGCCCGTAACTTGTAGCCTGTCTTTTTACGTTACCCAACAAGAAAACTCTTGAGTTATCGCCTCAGTGGGAGGTAAGATGGGACCCTGTGACTGTGACTGAAGGAGGAAACTGGACAGTCAAACGCTTTTTTCATTCAAAGTTATCAATCATTAATGCATACAAACATACGTGCATATGTATGCATATATTTTAGTATATGTATACATACATAAGGTAATGATCGTCAACGAAACACTTGAAGAAAACGAAAAGAGGTTGAGTGAAATCACAGATATATAAGTATAGATATATAAGTTAAGGCCTGGGCACTGTCGGTACACTGTCTTAATACCAAAACATCGGGATGTAATCGTTCCGATTGTATGTTTATGGGATTAAGAGCTATGAATAAAGCAGTCTTGTACTAACGTTTGACCTATTCATTTCTACTACCTCTTTCTCGATCTTTTTTTAGTTTTAATTCCCACGAACGTTAACTTACGTATATATATGTAAAGAAAGTTTACTCTCTTTAATTTGAATTTGCCGCGCTGCTCCTACTGACCACCACTAGATGGAGCTATTAGCAAGATTCTAAAAAGTGAAAGGATAGAGAAGGGTTATATTGAGTAACTAAAGTTGTAAATAGAGTGTGAATAGAGAATTGATAGTTATAAACTGTAATTGTCGTTTCTTTGTTTACAGGTAAGATTGTATAAATCAATATGAATAATTGTTACAATATAAAATATAGTGAATACAATTACTGTCTTTGTTTACAAAAAAACTGATATCAGTTTATTCACCCCACCTTCAATAATTGTCTCACATTCGTAATATATATATAAAACTGCATTCTACCTCACTTTGTCAAATATTATACATAGAAATTTATTATGGTTTGTTTGCTGATGTTTGCATAACTGGCGTAGCTCCAACTCTAGGTGCTTCTTAAGTTAATATTGGCTTTACTTATTTCCATTGACAAATAGGAAAAGATATATGTAGCTGATGTTCGTGTTGTGCATATATGATGTTAAATAGATTCTCCGATCAATATAAACCACAAGGTGACTTCTCATACAAACGGCTGACACTCTCAATTTCTTCTCTTCGGGTGTGCACCAATATCACTAGAAAAAAAACCCGACTAGTTGTTGTAAATCCAGGTTCGAACTCTTAGACTTACCCGACTGTCTAATAATAGCTAATTTATAATAAAACAATTTCGTTTCATATCGCTACTTTTGAAGCACCCGTCAGAGATCAACACCGGGCTACATACGTCTAACTAATGTACACATGTTTTCATGTTTGCTCAAGTGAGCTCCGTCAACTTGCTCAGACTTTGTTCAACGAGCAACTGCCTGAATCAACTTTAATGAATGGAGGTCATGGCGTATAAACTTTAGGAGTTTTTAATTGGATTCGATTCCGCGAAGCAACGTAGTTAAAGGAAAAACGATGCTCATTTAATGTTGGGACTATAAGGTTTCATTACTTGTTTAAAACGTGAATTTTTAACAATTGTCATCATTATTTTTCTTGTGGCGATGGTTATATCAATTGCAATAACGCACCTTTAGGAAAAATATCATTTTCCTCCATCAGTACTTTTTCTTGCGGATTAACTAAGCAGCTTGTCTGTAGCCTTCCAGTCTAAACTAACTTACTTTAGACTAAATGAGTTAAAATGTAGTCTTAAACTCAAAACCCTCAACGAAATCTTGATATTTAAAAGTATCCTTGGCGACATAACAAGAGTAATCACTATCTCAAAGTCAAGACAAGGAATGGCGACCTATTTCTCCGAGTGCTTTGGCACAAGCGGAAGACGTCAGTGAGAGAGGAAGTATACTCATCAGAGGTACCGGAAGAGGACACGCACCAATCAGCGTAGGTCACGTACGAGGAAATTAGCTACGCGGCTGCGCAGAATCTTTCTCCCCCCACCCCCGCCAATTAGCCGGTGCTAATCCTCCCCCCCCCCACTGCAATTTATACAAAACCTTGGCCTCCTTGAATAATGCGCGTCTCCGCTCCGTGGCATGTTCTTTAGGAATCTATTAAAACATATCGAGCAGGGCAAGTTCTATAAATATGGAGGGCCGGTCCCTCCTTTAATATGGAGCTGTCCGTGGCCGCCCTCTGTCCGGCAGCCCCAGAAAAAAAAGCGGTGGACTGAGAAAAATTCGTTATACAATTTTTAAAAAAATAAGCGCACGATACGTTTATTCTTTAATAAAAGGAATTGTAGCGACCGCTAACTACATAAGATAAATCACCCTATACTCTATTGCATATATATTGTAAACAAATGTAAATAACATGAACTAAATGTATTGTAGACAAATGTAAATAACATGAACAAAAATAAATCATTTTAAATGTGGTAAGCAATAAAAGGCGGGGACCAAGCAAGTTACACGAGAAGGGTCACCAGCTGTCAGTCACAGGTACCTCACCAGATGAGTGAGGGTACCCGCAGGTAATAAACAACCCTTATGCAGCCTCTCTACCCTGGACAGGGCTGTCCGGGTAATTAAGCGTAGGCCGTGGGTACCTCACCACATGTGTAGAAACCAACCGCAGGCCTAGCAACCCTTGTCGGCCCTCCCAGTAGGCAATGCTGGAGAGGGTACTTATAGGTGGTCTCCTAGCCCTGTTAATTAGTCTCTCGTGACCTTTACTCGTTGACGCTTGGTTTCCGTTCGTTCTCTGAAAACTTGACTAATTATTTATGAAAAACCTCTGTACCTCTTCTCTTGAACATAGTGCATAGTCGGGGCACATACCTATCAAAAATGGAGTCAGATAGTAACGCCGTCATGAAACAATTGTCCAGGTTATAAACTCGAACAATCCTCACTTGTCACCAGGGCTAGGGTGACCCCCCCCTAGTGACGACCCGACAGGAATACTCAAAAATAATTTTGGAAAGTGACTTATTATGTTTACCTTATTTAATACTTTATGTTATTGAGTAAACAAACTTTTAACATTTAAACAAAAAACTTTTATCATCATGTATCTCCATTTCCTATAGTGATTTCTTGTGGAACTGATATCTAAAAATTTAGCAAAAGGTTTTTTTTTATATGTTTTAATTTAAAAAATGGTTTTGACTGTCGAAGCCAAAGATAATATGCAGCCCATGCATTGCCTTTACCTGAAACTTCCATTCGGAGAGCAATATTATGTTAACGTGGGGCAAGTTTGTTCAAACCCAGAGCCGGTTCAAGTCAACCGCGATTGACAGAGCCAAGAGATGACCGGCTTATTGTACTACACACGGTTCGGGATCGGTTTTCAACTGCTGCTGAGACTCAACACTGAACTTCTTCGTACAACTCAGGGAGTAGGAATATGTGCAGAGAATATTTGCAAACAGAACACTTGCTGAAGTGAATTTAACCCTTCAGGCGCTAGCGTCAGGTTCATTGTTAACCAGAGGACAGCGTAGAGCTAGTTTTGAATTTGCATAGCTTATGAACACCTTATGTGGACTGAAAACGAATAGAGCATCGTGCTGTTTTCAGATGAGTCATGCTTCTCTGTATGTACCAGATGAGTCATGCTTCTCTGTATGTACCAGACGGACGGACGAGAGTTTGCCGAAGGCCTGGTGACGTAGCATTCACATGTATGTTTTAAAAGATAATCTCATTGGATGATTTGTATAATTCGTCCAATTCAATGCATTTTAGATTATCGGCTCACAATATTTTTTTATCTAGTTCTTACTTATTCTTAGTTTATCTTATACTTAAAAATATAGCCTGAGTTAAATTTATAGACCAACTTGTTCAGTGTTTTTTTATGAGATAGGTGCATATGAATCGGGAACAAATTGAAATTTAATTTGGTGCTTTACATATGTCGAAAAGAGGTCGTTTTCAAACCCTTGATATATTACAGCAATTTTATTTATATATAATCATATCACTAAAGATCTTGAACATATGAGGAGAAAGTATAGTAATTGCTAAGTGACTTTTGCCGTCAGGATGGTGTACATGTAAGTCAGCACATCAAAGCGAAACCATGAAGCACACATGTCTAGAAAATTAAAAAAAGAGATTAAATTAAAAACAGCTTATTTTTATCCAATAAACAAGCAAGAAGAGTTCAGATGGGACCTCTGCTTAATGTTCCGGCACCAGGAAACCTAAACCCAGAATTGAAGTATACTCAATCTTGTTAAGTTGAGTCTTAAGCTAATATTGCATCTCTTTTATTTCTTTTGGGCTAATGTTCCATTTAGTTTTTATTGTGTTTCAATGTATATTAAATTTTAAAAATTACTCGGCTGCTGAAAGTGCTTGTGGATAAGAAAACTGGGAAATTGACATTCTCTTTCCGCCATTTGAGCAAGTATCCATAGTAATCAGGCACCCCCCCCCCCGCAAAAGGAGAGAATTGGCTTAGAGCACAAATGTTGGGTGGACAGGTAGTACACAGGTGACATTGCCCGTCCTGAATATATATGGGTCCATTACACTATGCACTCATTGCGGTGTGTGATGAGAGGGAAGTAATATAGATGCCTTGTTATACCTGTACTCCGGTACAAGGCTGCAATAACGGTCACTAGTCACCCTCACCCAGCTATATGCATCCTTCAGTTCTACCCGAAAATGTCCCAGTTCTTCTATAGTGAAATATCGATTCAACGTAACGATTGGAGTCATTCAGGAATGCCCTTAGGAAGTCTAGTAATACCTGTAAGGATCAATTCCCTGAATTCAGTAATAAACTAAAGTCTGTCTGAAGTTTTATGTAAGTTTTATTACTGACTTGTTTATTATGTGCTAGTGCTAAATGTGAATTTAATAAACAAAACGTCGTGTCTCTCCACAGGGTTTCATATTTAGGTAGGCACTAGGGCACTGGAGCACCCCAACATTTATTTAAATTAAAAAAAAAAAAGTAGATTTGCTACTTCATTGCTGTTCATTTTACTTCACTCGTCTGAGTGAACCCTGACGGTAATCATTTATGCGAGAATAAAATCTTAATAGAGTAGACCGGGTATCGAACCTGGATCTCCGTAGTTAATAGTCTGAAGTTTAATTACTAGGCATAGTTAATTTATTAAGCTTAATAATCAATTTTGATTATCTGGTTTCTATTCGGGAGCTGTTTTCCTGAAAACAGTTCCTCAACTTTAAGTTGTTATTATTATTAGAAATTTCACCTCAATGAATCCTCGAAAACTTAACTCACTCAACAGGAACAAAGTAAAAGAAAGTGGATAAATCTTTTACATAATAACCTCCGGAGAATTAATTAACTTTGCGAGTCGTTAGTTAGTTTGAACGAGGGCAGCCCCTCCGCTGGATGACCTACCATACGAAGCTGGATCTTCTTCCAGCCTGGAGCCTCCTGTTGCAATTCCCTTCCAGGATCGGCCCTCCCTCCTACCTTTATATATTAATAAGAAGCCGACGTAGAAATAATATTTGTCGAGTGACGCTAGACCAACTTGTAACACACTCTCTATGAAGCGACCGCTAACTACATAAGATAAATCACCTTATTCTATATTGTATATATATTATTATGTTCTCTTACTTTAAATATATTTTATTTGCTATTTACTATTAGGTTCTATCAACAAAATAATTCTGGCAAAAAGATGAATTTAATTTTACAAACATAAAAAATATACTTATATTAATTTTATAATTACTTGTCCATTAATTTGATTCTTTTTCTTCTTCAATGGTCTTCTTTTTACATATATCAGGCTGATTCCAAACTAGAGTGAATATAACGCTCCGTATGTTTTCTCAGAACCACCACAACAACTCATTATAACTGCTAAAACTAGAGAATAATTTTATGTGTTCATCTATCATCACAACAACCAGTATACTCTGTGTGTTTTTTATTCTCACACAACAACTATATTATTATCACTGGCTAAAAACTAGAGAGTAATACTGTGTGTTTTTCTTTTATCACAACTACCAGTCGACTGTCTTTTGTTTTTTCTTTTCACTCTCAATTGTTTTTATTTGCCTCCTTGATTCAAGGTTGGATTAAATATTATATAAAAACTCCACAATATCTAATATCACAACAATATATTGTAAATTAATTTAAACAAATGTAAATAACATAAATAAGTCATTGTAAATGTTGTAAACAATAAAAAAGTCGCAGCTCCAAGTCAATTAATTTAAGAGCTGGGAACCCGCTACCCTCATCAGGTAGTAAAATGACCCTGCCAGGCCAGGCCTACGGCTACCGAGCACAAAGCCCCACCCTATACTGGGGTCTCATTGGGTACAATAACGAGGGAGATGATTGGGCCTAACAAGCCATCACTAACTATAAATAGGGGCAGATCTTGGGCCGTAATTCATTCTCCTGACGACTAGAAAGAAATTGGCCTTTTCATTATGAAAACCTCTGCATCTCTCTGTCCTCCCCTCGCTACGTTCTAGTCCGGCGTTGTTAGACCCCGCACCTTCCTAGTGGGAATCTCTGCCTTCGTCTCGCTAAATCTAGCACCTCCTTGGGGGAGACCTCTCCCTAGTGGACAACGGTTGTCGTGGCCCTGCAAGCTTACCAAGTAGTGTTCCCCACGGCGATTCAGTCTGCCTCTCTCCGGTTCACACTCGCCTTTGGGATCTGGACGGATTTCGCCTACCCTCAGATACCGAGTGTGAATTCTTGGTCATTCCAAGACCACACACTACCTACCCTATACCTCTTCTCCTGAACATAGTGCATTGTAGGGCACTTACCTATCAAAAATGGAGTCAGGTAGTAAGACCGTCATGAAACGATTGTCCAGGTCATAAACTTAATCAACCCTAGTTATTATATCTCAACCCTACCTATAATCAACCCTACCCCTGGGCTAGGGTAACTAGGCACCCCCCTCGTGACGACCCAACACTCTGCATGAACATATTAAAACAGGAATACTAATGACATGACTTAATCGACTGAACCATCACCATATCAGTATGTATGAGTCCTCAAAATACACTTATGATAAGTAAAAAAAGTAAGCAAGATAAAATATCTGATTATATATCCCTAAAACAAATAAAAGTGTTTTGACAATATTAAAAATTTAAATAATCCATTATTTAACACTATAAGGGACTATAATGGGTAAATTTCTATTCTGTGAATCCAGCAGAACTATTTACAACTATGTAAAATAATTGACAATTCACTGAGTGCACACAATGATTTTGGTAGGTGTAAAAACAAACAGGATGATCCGAGAAAGAGGCTGAAGCGAACAATAACTACATAAGATAAATCACCCTATACTCTATTGTATATATATTGTAAATTAGTTATAATATGTTGTAAATTAATTTAAACAAATGTAAATAACATTACCAATTCATAAGTCATACCAGTGTAAATATTGTAAACAATAAAAGACGCAGCTGCAAAAAACTAGTCAGAGGCCCTTGAAGGGAGAGTCAGGTAGCGGCTAGGAGGCTAGGCGGGTCCCAGTCTAGAACAAGCAAGCGTCACCGCAACCCTGCGTTGGTCAGAATAAACCCCCAGATCATTGGATACTGAGGGCCTAAATAGGGCCTCGTTTTGGCCTGTAAATCACATAGTAGGAACGTAGCAAAATTCACCAGCCAAAAATCTTGTATATCTGGGGATTAAAATGGACAGACACCTCCATTTTAGTAACCATTTCACATGGAAGTTAAAACAAATTCGCACGAAGTCATACCGGCTTACGCATTTATTGACTTCCCCCAATCTATCACTGCGCCTAAAGCTCATGGTCTACAAGAGTGTACTCAGGCCTGCTCTGCTGTATGGTGCACCGCTTTTTTGTCATCTAACGTATACGAAAGCTCGGCGACTTCAACAATTCCAAAGCGGTATACTGATGAAAGTGGTCAGACATACTTCATTCGAGGTGAGGAGCAACAGTGAGCTTCACGAGATCTTTGATTTGCCTACGGTGGATGAATTCATTCAACGTAGACATATAAAAATTTTTCAACTCACTGCAATACCTGACAAACCCGGTGTTTAACACTATAACCCCCGCTCCGTTCCCCCATCGATGGCAAGACGCAGTCAATGCAGGAACGCTTTAGTCTTAGGTTCTAGTTGTAGGTGTAGTTTTTGTTTTTTTTCCACATTTGTAAACTGAACTCACTGGCTCACCCCAACACCTAGAATTGTATATATTTTATTGACTTTTTAACGTCAATCCAATATTGTGATTGTAACACACCCTCCTTCGAATGCATCAGCGCATCGCAGTAAGAGGAGATAATTGTAAATTATTTGTTCATATTGTTTCACATATAATATAATGAATAAAAGGGTTAAGAGCAAAAAACAAAAAAAACCTGTAAATGCTAACTACGGCTCTTTGACTGGTGGACCCTGCAGCTATTAACCCCGATTAAACAAATGCTATTTATTTTGTTTACTGAATTGGCGATTTTTATCTCGTGTCCCTCCGATCTACAGCGCTTCGGATTATAGACTCTTAATTTAACATAAATTCCATTTGATCCAAGTCATTCCGTAGTAGAACTTGTGTAATTGTTTTCGTCGATATTTTTCGACTGTTCTATTTCCGATAACGAACGGAACTGAAAAAAGATTACTTCTCATCTTCCTCGAGCCCCGAGTGTTCCGGGATTCGGACTTGTAATTTATGAGGCGGAAAATACATCTTTTGAGTAAGATTGCTTTCAAGACCCTGGACTCGATTTCATTTCTTCATCTGTGGATATTTATAATTTTCTCTTTGCCCTCGATTACAGTCCACATAATATTTTTTTTTTAAATATTTGACCTATTGGCTAAAACTCTGTACATATTATATAAATAAACACGAATAGCCAATTAATGTACACCGAATGGTAAATTTAAATTTTATGAAACAATTCACCTTTCTTATCTTGACCATTATCAATGGACGGAGAATGCTCAGTTGTGTCATCCAACACACACTTAATATCTTTATACCCTACTGAACTCATATGGAAGAGGTATATTACGATCTCTTTAACAAATACTTTGAGGACTACAATGTAGCTTGGATGAGTGCCTACCTGGAGGCCAAGTTGGGATGGAAGTCTGTTAGGAACCAAGAAAAATTACACGATCTCTGATGACTCTACATTTTGTGTCTTCGTGATGAATATTATTGTTTCGTGTTCCAATAATTCTTATGGAACAGTTGTTGATACTGTAAGACAGACATCTTACTTGGTTTTTATTCCTTTAATATCTCACTTATAAGTATTGCCTTTGTCTTGGCGAATTCTCCTAATGGATACAGTAATTATTTTTATTTAATGTTTTTTTACAAATTTCTTAAACTAATGAAATAACTCTTTGAGATTATAACTTACAAACGGTATAATAGAAGTTATTACTTGAACGCCCCCCCCCTTCAAATTAGGCTACCCTAACTTCTATATTTTACAATTGTACAGCACATTTAAATGCTTATATTTTTTAAGATTTTACATATATATTATAATTTGAAATATAAGGGAGTTTGCGATTATTTATCTGGGGCTGTGGTAGGGGAGTAATTCCCGGCCTCTCTTAATAATTATTATTCTTTGGTGTGTATTTGTATTAAGGACGTTATTCTCTGAAAGGGTAGCCCCCCCTCCTTACAATCTCTGCAATAATCTGGGCGTTTTATGCCCTAGCCTCTCTTATTCGCTCCTTTTATATGTATGAGCTTTTTTCTGTAATTATAATTTCGCAACAAAAAGCCCAGCTTTCGCAGCTTTAATAATGCCCCAGTTTGCTGGGAGTTGGGGGGCGAGGGTAATAAAAAATAAAAGTTAATTAATAAATTCAGTTTTTAAAAGTACTTATCGCTAAATATATTATTACTGACTGTGTAAAATGTGTATTTACAGTACAGTCTCGGTAAGTCGTATCCCGTTAATTCGTAATAAACTGCCAGCCCTTGGAAAAATCGCGGCTATTCGTACAAAAACAATGAATTTCGATCGCCTCGACACTTCGTTATGATTTTTGTAGCCAAGAACTCTTTAACGTCTTATAATTCGTAAGTATCTGTTGACAATCCCGTTTATTCGAAAAACCCTTTTCCTTCCCAATCTTCAATTGTCTAAATCACTATTGTTTACATTTATTTTACATGGTCGGAGTACGTTGAAGCAGTAAAATGAAACGGCGGCTTTCCTCAATTTGAACGATCAGCGTCATTTTATGACCAGAAATGGTGTGAATGACGATGTTTTGTCTGTTATCGTGACCCTGGTCAATGCTATTGATCAAGCGAGCCAACAATCCCCCTTTCGGGAAAAAATAACTGATTTCTTTCCCACTTGAGGCATTGCTTTTAATCAGGTAAAAACCTCGAACGAGGTTAAATAATCAAGAATATTTAAGTGCATACACATTTTAGTTTGTTCATTTGGATTTGTATCGTACACATCCGGAATTTTTAACCCTCAGTGATACCGCTATTTCGAAAATTAGTGTATTTCTACACAAAAGTATATAATTTTTTTATTGCTTTAAACTAAAGTCGTATGTCAAGTATTGTGCTAATGGGCCCTGGGGGGTTGGTTTAGTTTAATTCAAGTAAGAGGGGGGGACAGTTGTGTTTTATACAACGAAGGTTATAAAAATGATTCAATCAACCTGTTCAATTTTAATGGCACATTCTGCGACAGCACCTAGAAAAATTATAATGCTGTGAATTTGGAAAATATATGTGATTACAGGAGGTATAACCGCGAACGTATATCCTGCTTAATAATGACCTTGTGTATTTAAAATGATAGTGTAAGAGATGGAATTATAGAGTACATGAGGGATAGAGAGAGGGATTGTTAGGGGATGATGTATCGTTCCCTCGGGAGCCTAGGCCGATATAGGGGCGGGGCCTTTACTTTACACGCGGGATATAACCAATTTATACCGCTGCCAGCTAAGACAAATACCGGGGACGTCTTGGGACCCGACCGCCGGTCACCTTTCATAAACCTTAAGGTCTATTAAGTCCGTAGCGAGCTTTGATATAACGGGTCGTTCGCTTCTGGCCAGGTATCGATACTCTGGAGCGATCTAAGTAAATGACCCGGCACTTGTTGTTATGCCTAAGGGAGAAGTTATTCTTTCATTCAGAAACGGAGCGTTCAATCAGACTGTCTTATTGTGAACGTATGTTGTACTATTGTACTATATAGAGATATCACAACATTTAAGACTACAAAAAACACTTTATTATTAAAGGTATGGTTCAAGACGGTTCGTTTGTTTTTTAGTACCGGGAAGGTAAGGTGCAGGTTTCTACCTGAAATAGATACTTTCCCGTGGGGCTCTGGCCATCTATTCGCCTAATTGCTAACTCAAGTACCACAGTTTCGCTGGCGAATACTTATTATCTAATAACCACTTCTTTGGTTTATTTTCTGTATGGCAAGACGACTAAAGAACTTTTGTCTTATAACTATTAAATCCCCACTCTCCCCCGAAGCTAAGGACCCAAAATAAATTCCAAAGTTATAAAGAAAAATAAGGGCAATAGAGCCAAAATAGGAATCATGTATTCAGAGTACTTCCAATCCTGTTTTAATAGGATTTGTTTTTATGTCATTATTTTAGCTATTCATAATTTTGTCCCGGTGTAGCAAATCTCTCACGAAACGCAAGAATTATTTTGTGTCCTACATTTTGAGTGATAAATAAACCATGCCATAAGCCAACCAAATATATGTATAGATGTAAAAAATAATATGAAATTAACCTATAGCTAATACACATGTATGTGTCTTCTTCATTTCCATCTCCATTCTGTCTCGCTCCAAGGCAGCCGGTCATCGTTTCATTCCTGTGGCGATCCGGGTTTTCCCAACACCTCGGCGAAGGTATTCCATTTCAAGCACCCGTTTGTCTGTCTAAAATGACCTACTCCTTTGTGCTCCATATTGGAGAGTCGGGAGGGTACGGAGTCTGGCTATCTTTTATATGTCTCTCTTACCTACGAACTTATTCTAATGATTGTCCTCAGTTTTGTTCTTTAACCGATTCCACGGTGCGCTGATGGGATTTGGAGAGAAGATTTTAAGTTGGCGAGATATGTGGGCACCAGAAAGAGTTAAAGAAGATATTGTATAATTAACATATTGGAGTTCTCGGGACACCAGCTGGAAGGAGTCGACGAGGTACAGACGAGAAGCACAAGAGTAATCGAACCAACACAATAAAATGAAAAAAAGTTGACCTAAGGAAATTACCGAACTCAAAGTCAACTTAACCCGAAAGTAATGGTCTTCAAAACCCTTAAGCATTAAAGCACAATCCTTAAGGTGTACTTAAGTATACCATTAAACAGTGGAGATTTTTAATTTTCGGGTATTTGTCACTTGAATAAGAATATATTTTGGGAATTCCTACTTCTACTTATTTGTCTTTTAAAAACGAATCACCCTGGAAATAAATTAATTCCACTTGTATCGAAGATAGATCATTTTTAACTTTAAAGCAAAAAAGGCCCGATAAAATGAGAAACAAATGTTTCTAACACTTTGAAATCATTGCAACACTTATCGAATTCGTTTTTGATTCCTTCAATTTGTCCACAATAGAAGGTGATCAACTTTGATTCTGTGCTTGAGAACTGAAGTGGATAAAATCCCTTGAGGACTTTGTGGCAGGACAACCAACGAACTTCTGTTTAATAAGGAAGATCTTCGAATTCGGATTCAAAATTTTTAAGGGAATAAAAAAGTGGTATCGATCGTAAAATTTTTTATTGTTTTCATTTTATTATAGAACATCGTGGGGCACAAAAATTTACATAGGGGCCGTGAATTAGATTATACGCATAAAACTTTATTACAAGGGATATGCAGTGGCGGAAGTAAGAAATAGCAATGCTTCATATTTAAAATCATCGGGCCAGTCTTTACACTAATACAAAAAGCTATTTGCAATCCTATCTTAAAGAAAAAAATAAATATAACCAAATGAATCAAAGGTAACATAACCAATCTCCATTAAAACTAAATGTTAACTTTTGATTTAAAACAAAATACGTACTACATACCACGATAGGCTGTTTTACCTTAGCTATATGTCAAGTGGATTATAACTTTTTCCTACCTCTACGGTACACGGTTGTTGATCTAATATTAATACAGGCTCATTGCAAATATAACTTTATCATATTTTTTTTTCATCTTCTTTATTCGAATTACAGTCTTTGTCTTCGGATTATTGTTTATTCGAATTACAGTCTTTGTCTTCGGATTATTGTTTATTCGAATTACAGTCTTTGTCTTCGGATTATTGTTTTCAAATCTGATGGTATGGCTCATTTCCGGTATTCTTCGATAAATCAACACATAGATCACTTATAAGCCGATAGAGCACGCTGTATGTATGGAGCAGCGATTGAGGCCACATCAGCACAAGAAGCCATCACTCGCTGCTGAACTGAATCACAGTTGCTTCCTCCAGTTGCTAGATCGCAGGCAGACCGAAGCCTTCAGCCGGAAGATGGCACAATGGCACAATGCCTATTCTCTCGTCGCTATTAACCGGGACTTCTATATCCGGTGGTTCTGTCTTCGATCGAACCGGATAAAAAAGTCAAGTGGTACTCGGACCCAAAAGTACTAAATTTCTAATGAATTTGAATTGCGTTCAGTAAGTTAAACAACAGAATCTTATACTTATACGTTGACAAATAATTTTCACATCTTGGATTAAATAATTATGACTACCACTTGCACCAAATCGACAGGCAGACAATGAAACTATTACAATTTAATAAAGTAGGATCTGATAAATTCTCAACTCGTCCTTATATTTTGCTTTGATTCTAGTCAGGGCTCTTTTCTCAAATGTAAGCATTATTCGGCCAGGAAGAGACGTGTTGAGCCTGGCGGCGAAGCTCGGTAACCTGTAGCAATTTAAGCTTGTACGGGCATTGTTGGTAGGAGGCTACATGGTCTTTCCCGCTAATTGCACACCGGAGGGGTATTGATTGATTCGTCCCTGGGGCAGTCTTTAGTGTCGTGAGGTAAGCACACCACGCACATTTGGGCGATTTGAAGCAGTATCTCCGCGTGTGGCCGTATATATTATTCAGTTAAAACACATCCCCATGCTTCTTCTGTCATTAAATGTGCTCACTCTGAAGAACACGATGTTGATGTGACGGAGTTGTTTTATGTTTTCCGCCGATAGGGAGTGATCGCCGATCACTAAGATCGGTTAAATGTCTGTCTTAGTCCCATTCTGGTCGGAGTGGCGTAATCAATATACATCGATTATCCCTCCATCTGGTAAGGTGTGGCTTTTGATCTCAGTGAATAATTTCGTAATGAAATTGGTTATATAACCTTGAAGTAAAAATATTTACGTATTTTAGATTACAAATCAAACATGTGATATCAATAATGATAAAGTTCCTGCATTTCTTTTTCCTTTCAAACCCGCTTTATTTAAAACAAATTTACAAACAAATGAACAATAACATGAACAAATTTACCAATTTATGGCTCCTTTTCCTTCATAGCGTAACATGCATTTTAAGGAGGGTAGAATTACAAACATTTATCGTTTTATAGTTAAAATTACAAAACAATAGACTGGACTAGGTGATGGTGCTCACCTTCGGGTTACAATAAGGGAAAAACTAAAAACTGAACCTACAAACTATAACGTTCCTGCCTCGACTGCTTCCTGCCATTGACGGGAGAACGGGGCGGGAGTAATCGTGTTGAACACGGGGTTTGTCATGTGTTGTAGGGAGTCAAATAATTTGATACGTCTACGGCGAATGAACTCGTCTACCGTAGGCAGCTCCAAGTCCTCGTGTAATTCACTGTTTCTTCACTGCTTGAATGTAGTATGTCTGACCTCTTTCCCCTGGTGTCCGTTAGTACTACAATGTCGGGATGGTAGAGTGCTATTAACACTTCTACCTCGTCTATCTTGGTCATTAGTCCATCTGTATTAAAGTTAAGAATAAGGTGATTCACCATGTTAGTTTGTCATGAAGGCAGCAAACATATCTGGCTGCAAAAGGTCACGAAGGCGGTCTACCATCTCGGTCCGCAGTCCAGGTCAAGGGTCAGGAATGTCAAGCGAGGGTCCATCTGGGGGTCTACGGGCCTTGCATAGCTGCTCGTTGGAGTTGGTCCGGCATCGGTCGATCCCTGGATGATGTGGTGTCTGCAGTACAGTACGGCCTGGGGTAGAGTGGGCTGTCCCAGGCATTAGTGGTGGGTGGGGGGGGGGGGGAGGTGCAGGTCTTGGCGGTCCTTGTTGTCTTCTCTTCGGTTGTTGCTGCTGCCGAGCGCTCGACCTAGGTTGGGCCAATAGCTCCTTTCTTTTCTGGCAGCCTCGGTATGAGGCTGGGTGTGGCTCTTCACAATTGCGGAACTTGAGGGGATACCTTCCATCCTGGGGATTGGCGTGCTTTGTGAGGTCCTCCGAACTTCACACAGCCTGTTATTCTTCCCTAGTGATTTCGGGTATGCCCGAACTCCTGGCATTTGTAACACTGCGCGACTCCCCGCGGCTCTTGGTAGGTGACTATTTTAATAATCACATGATTTATGGCCCTTAACTTTTTCATCGCGTTGCGGGTCACGGAGGGGTTTGCTGTCACTAGGACAGGAGATATATCTGTTTTCTGCCCTCTGCAGTCCGTCTTCCTCAGTCTTCGTATGTCGAGGACGTCGGACTCAGCTGTTCCAATTGCGGCGTTTATTTCGTTGATGTTCTCCTGGACATCTAACCCATGAATAAGATACTTCTTATTTCTGGGTCCACCCCTTGGAGCAAAGGAGTGGAATTGTCTTCCTGTCTGCTGGCGCCTTCCTTCATCTTCTTGAGGGCGTATTTGTTTATTGCTGCTTCTCTGAAGAGCTAGTATAGGGTGGTAGTTGTCTCTCCAGAGACAACTATCGGCGGTGGCTTCTTTGTCACTGTCGTTGCTGGTTGAGGGCTTTCTGGGGACTTGCTTTCGAGCGCCTCGCATTCGTTCCCTACCAGTGTAGGTGATTTTTTCGCCGGTCTCTTGGCCATGGCTGGGTTTTTGGGTGCAATTAAGCCCTCTCCGCTGTCCCTGGCTGAAGACCTGCATCCTGCATCTAATTTAAATGCATTTTAATAGATGACAACTTTTGGTGGATACGAGAAGAAATCTGAGTACCTTATCTAATTTTTTTTTCAAAAGCACACACTTTATTTATTTTCAAGGCTACCAAAATCTTTGGCTAATTTATACTTGAGGTGGACATATAATAAATAATAGCGGAACAATGAAATTGATGCATTTCACTATAAACGAAATACTACGAATTTTGGTACAAATATAATCGTGTAGAATTTCCGTATAATTTTCATGATTCAAAGGTTTTTTTTGGAGAGGGGATAGCATGTTAATTATTATGTAGAAGCTAGGGAAAAAATTACCAGACCTGTTTTCAATTTGTCTGGTCTCTGTTAATAACTATTTTTTTGGTTTATTTATTAAACCATTATGTACTCCAATGTAGGGCTGAAAAGTAGAACAGACCACTTATATTTATGGAACTGCAATAAATTCCTTCTCCATTTATGAATTTAAACAATGAACCTTTATCTCATGAGTCAGCTTCACTAACACCATGACTAAACTACGTAGAATAAAAAAACTAATTCATAGCATTTTAGTTTTTAAATTCAGTCTCGAATACGGTCTAGTGGTTGGAAGGGAACTGCTTAATGATTCTCTGTTCTATTCCATCCACGGATACTGGATATTATTTACTTTTATTTCATTTCACTTCCATGAAAAAGAAGTATGGACCTTAATCTGTTCGACATTCTATTTTTATGGCTAAAATATAAAGGAATGCATAAGCATAAATAATTAAAAGGATTGAACATTATCATTTATCACAGTTGGTCATTACTTAATATCGCTTGAATATTGATAAAAACTTGAAAAATATGACAGCAGTAAATAGGCGTATTCTGTTGTTAGCTTTTAATATCTTAGAATATATTGTATATATAATTGTATTATTGTATATAATATATATATGTAATTCTTAATGTTACTACTAAATGTATAAATTAAGACCTAAGAAAACAATCTTACTACACACGGCCATATTGCCAAACGCGTACTGAAAAGGAGATGAAAGTCTTCGCAAGGGAATGATAGGGAATTCGATAATTTTACGATCGCATACTAAAGGGCTTCATAAGCATAGGAAATATTGTCCCTTCATGTTTGAAAGTAAAGCTATTATTTTGGGTACTAAGACCTCTTATCTTAATTTCATGTGATTTGCCAAAATCTAAGCCTGCGTAATTTTGCTCAAGAAGACGATTTATGATGAAAAGCTCATGAATGAATTTAAGTGATCTAAAAAAAAAAAAAGCCAATAAAATTTATCAATTGATGCTGTGAGAGGGGAAAAGAAGAAAGAAAGGTTTTATTTCCTTATTTATGGCTGCTGGGGGGAGGAATACAGCTAAGATTCCGAGATAAAACGGCTCTGATAAATGTAATTAGTAGGCTCCATTATTTTTATCTCCCCCCCAAGGAGTGCGCCCCCTCATTATTTTGTTGGGGGTGGTGGGAGGGTTTGGGCGGTTTTTTTTTTTTTTTTATCGATCAGGAAATGTTTCAGTAACTAATGATGGGGAGGGGGTGCCAGATATCACTTTTATTTTCATAGCTGTTGCTGTTCCGAGCTTTATTATGGGAATACTGTGTCTTAACTACCGTCTTAGGTTCTTCACCCGATGTCGTTGTCCCATCATCCGGCTTCCATTCGTGCAAGTAGTGGTTGGTGGTAATATTAATTTATACTATCGATAACAAAAGTTTAATTTATTTAAAAATCTTTGAAATCATTTAAAATAAATAAAGCCTGAATAAATAAATATTAGAAAAAAAATGTATTAAAATTAATTAGGTAGTTTATGCGAGGATCATTTAAACACAATTGGGATCATTGGATAATTGTTTTTTTATTTTTAGCAACCAAAGTTTGTCAATTTAAAGCTAGAGTTAATTGTTGGAAATTAAATAAATATAGGATGTTAAAGATGAAAAAGCGAAGGAATATTGTGATATGTTTGTTTTGTTCCTCAAAAACTTTCTCTATGCCTGTACTTATGTGCATTTTTTGCATTAATTGTACACTATTTTTTTTTAATTTTTTCTTTTTTTCTATTTAATATCTAACGTTGCCTTAAGGTACTATTTCGCTAGAGTTGCCAGCGGTAGCAGTTGGCAGTGACTGCTGGCAGCTAAGCAGTTGTGAACCGAATCGGTGACGTCACAACCACTGACTGCCGGGCAGTTCCAGCGAAATGGTAGCGTTGGGTGGGATCCAGCAATGAATTCTCTATGACTATATTCGCGGCGCCAATGGATACTATCGCCGCACTACCGCGCGGTTGTGCGGAATGGAAGTCTCAGGCCCCCTCGGTCGTGGTAGCTCTAGATTTTTTCCCAGGTAATCTTAGTTTTTTCCTTGTATGTAGATTGAAAAGAACAACTGGCAAAAATTTTTTTTTTTAATTTTATTGCGTGTATTCAAAATTCATTTTGACAAGAGATGGTCCAAGGATGAATGACCGTGCCATTCTTGTACTTCTTATAAGATATTTTAATTTCAAAGACAAAACTTCAGGTAAATAAATAGTATATTTGAAATACTTTCAAACACACACAAATTTATGTGTAAACTGCTCACAAATTGAAGTGGACCACTTTCAAAAATTTAGATATTATTTATTTTATTTTATCAGAATAATTTGGTTTTTGTTTTCAGTTGAAAATAAACTATTTTTACAAATTACCCACATTATTGACAGCTCGAGAACTATAAAGCCCTTTTGAGGACGCGACTGGGGTCCGAATTTCAAGTCAAACAGCTAGAAACCGACTGCATAAAGTAAATTTGACGGCAAGAAGAACAGTGCGGAGGGTTTGTTTTAACATAAAGCCGCGCGTCTCCTATGGACTCGTCAAAGTGTTGTTTGGACTGATGAAGACTGGGATATTTGCCTATTTACCGACGAATGTAAACTTTTTCTTCATCGTCATGATCGTCGTTTTAGAGTCTGGAGAGAGAGAAACCAGTGATTTAATGCAGGTATGATACCAGTACTGTCTTATGGAGGAGGTTCTATGAAGGTCTAGGCAGGGATATCGAGTAATCGAAAAACTCAGCTGATATTGTTCAGGAATGATCACTTGACTGCAAAAACATGCCAGGGCAATGCCATAAGGCCTGTTAGTTTCCCTTTATGACAAGAAATTGAGGAAAGCTTCATTCTTCTTGATGCTAATGCGTTATTACAGTAAGAACTGTCCCGCTTGTTAAACAGATACGAATCCGATTGAGCAGGTTGGGATAAACTCAGACGCCAGTTGTTGCCAGTCTGTTCGCTTTGTCCAGATAACTTGGACCAACTTGCATTAATTGAGGAATGGGATTCTTTGCCCCAACATTACATTTAGAACCTTAGGAGGAGAATGAAACAAATTTGATTTGTTCTTAGTTATGTATGAATAAATAGTCGTTCAATCTTTCAATACTCGTTCAGGTGTATTTTTTCTAAAACCCAATAACCTAATGAGTAATCTATTGGATAGATGATAAACTATTAATAGTTACAAGGCTGTTTGTTCGCTCTTCGGTATCTTGTTGATTAAATAATGTATTTTCTATGAACTCTTCTGTATCACAACTGTCATTGTTTTCTTTTTTCAAACTACGACCTTTACTGGCTCTCTCAACCTCCGATTTATTACTGACTGAACGTCAAACAAAACGAGGTAATTTACAAATACTTTCACGTTTCACTCTCAACTGACAGACGTATATTACACATCCGAAAAGTTTTCGACCTCAACTGAAGATGAAAATAAAATAAATAAAAGCTTTGTTAGGTCGGAAACTTTTCAGTCGTATGTATATGTCTCAACAACTATATCTATTCAACAAATAACTCTCACTCACAAAGAAGCTGAGAAACAATAAGTAGTAATACTTACTTAAAGTAGATCATTTAACTTGATATATTTGACCATAATCACTTTATTTTATTCTGTTTAACCGTCTTGGTCAATTCAAAGATACCAATTGAAATTAGCAGAAAATATATTAAACGGAATATCTTTGGGTGTAAATATGATTTAATGTCATTAAAAAGACAAAACAGACTTGATGGTTTGATAAATACAGTTAAAATATCAAATCGATTAAGTAATTTTTACGCCAACAAACAGTGAAACTAGAGTATTTCCCTTTGCTGTCCTATGAGTTACTAAAAAAAAATCGGTGTTACAAGTTTAATCTTAATCTCCATTCGGTGTTTAGACAAATTATTTTTACATTAAAAAGTATTTTATAGTATGAAGGAATTGATTAAAATTACGAACAATTTCTCATGAGCCAAAAATGACGAACCTTTTTTATTTTTGTGTGATATTATATTTTGAATAATACCGGAATGAAAAGAAAAGTCTCCAGTGAAACAAGATATTAATTAAATTGAGCCATCTAAGGCAGGGGACACGAGATCCACAAAGACCTATAAATTTATTGCTTTTACCCGAAATTTTTATCGCCAGCAGAGGGTGGACAGTTTTGACAAAGAGCACACTCACAAGTTATTAATTCTAAAAGAGTCAAAGAGAAAGAAAGGAAAAAAGAAAAAAAAGAGATGAAAAGAAGAAGAAAATGACTAGAGAAAGTTTTGGAAAGTTTTGAAATGGCCTTGGTCTTACTGTCTTTACAGAGTCCATTATCTCAGACCGCTCATTTACTGACCGTCCGCTGGCGAGACTCTGTCGGATTAGCCCCAACAGTTTTCAATCACAGCCATTTTTTATACAACTGATTGATCCATATTTTCCTCTTCACTATACAGACCATTTTTAATTGATTCTCATTTTTAACGAATTAAAACCTATTACACAATAAAAATATTAATTTTGTATATATATGCAAAAACTGAATAAAGAAGTGATAATTAATTATCCTGCCCTAACATCATTTTGTACTCTTGATTACTT
The DNA here is from genome assembly GCA_930367205.1 of Acanthosoma haemorrhoidale. Lineage (NCBI taxonomy): Eukaryota > Metazoa > Arthropoda > Insecta > Hemiptera > Acanthosomatidae > Acanthosoma > Acanthosoma haemorrhoidale. Next base: position 162,375,151 of record OV884011.1, on the reverse strand, counting down.
TATATTTATTACATAACAATAGTTGGATTTATACCACAACGAAAATTGACAATGTAATAGAAAAAATAATATGAAAAGGAAAAGAAATATCGACCAAGAAGATTTTAATAGATTACAATCAACTCCAAAATCTATAGCACCCAGTCCTTTTTTACACGAGTAAGAATTTTTATAAAAAAATCGTAGTTAGTACTTTGATTGTCAGCCACGAGGGCGAAATCATACTGAAACTGGCTCTTAATTTTTGATCAAAATCTTATTAAATTAATTTGATTTGAATGCTGTTTTTTGTGACTTGATTGTCCTCGAATTAAAACTGCGTTTAATTGAGTCACGCGTTTTCATTTTCTATCGTCCCACAGAGTAAGATGCTCCTCGTAAACAACATATGAGGTTAACAGCTTTCAACACGAAATAAATTGACATCACGGCGCTTGGCTCACCAACAACAAGCCTCTAAGGGGCACTCACTGATATCAGACTAACTACGACTGCACTACATGCCTAGAGAAGACTCTCACCACTGTACCGTAACAATCAACCTCCGCCGAGGATTCCCACACTCCTTACTCCTCTCACACCACCTTCAAGCAGGTCCTCCTAGTACAAGGATCCGATCACCCTAAATATTTTATATTTCTCCCTCATCCTAAAATTCTAACTGGAGAGCTTAGGGAAAAAAAACAAAAAAAAACACGAAATGAAATACAACAGTCATCGATAATAAGTGTTTTCAATGTTGTCATTCACTGTCTACAGCTTTCTTTAACTTCAGAAAGTCTCTATGTTTCAAACATATGATTTCCGAATTGAAATTATAATAATATCATAAACAGTAGCCGGCATAAAAAATATCTAGGGTTTCGTCCCCTTGAAATCTGCGTACAAACGAAAATTTTAGCTCTTTCCGTTGAGAATTTAAGATAGCACAAACGAAAAATCTCGAAAATTCCGTCTTTTTTCTATCTCGGCAAAAACATGATATTTTTCACTATCAACATTAAACCCCGTCCGTACGTTTCAATAACCAGTTCCATCAAATGTTAGGCTATGCAAATTAAACACTAAATATTTTACATTAATTGTTTAGAGTCAAGAAATACTTTAAATATGTTGAGTTTATATATTACTAAAGAAGTACTTGGTTAAAAATGATAGCGAAAGTGCAAAAGGAGGCGTACTGACGCTTTCACATGTACCTAGCAAGGTTGTGCTGAAGGTTGAGCTGGTTTTCACATTTTATATTCCTTTGGATGCTTGATTTAATTCTGAGAGCACCAATATTTTATATGAAAACAAATTGGCAGTAGAGTAGGATTTTTTAAACTTGTAGTTCATTCCTGGAGGATCTTGGTAACTACCATTATCAGCTGGTACTACTCTGAAGCTAAATATAACTAAACATGGTATATAGTTTTGTATCTCGGCTAGTTGATGCTTCAGTCTCTCCAAAACATTCTTCTTATTGACAACCCGTCATCATCTACTGTCAACGTTTCACCTATCCAGGCATCATCAGGATTACAATTTAGAACAAGATATATAATATTAAATGTAAGCAACAAAATACACAGTATTTATGGCAAAAGGAAATTCATATTGGGAAGGCAGGATATACATACCATACCCAACATTTCTTTTTGATTAACCTAAACTGATTTACCAACAAATTATCTACTTACTCATATTTGAATTTACAGCTAATAATGAACTGCTAGTATCCTAATAAATGTTATTTGAAGGCAAAAAAGTTGTATCTTACAATCAACTATTATGTAAGTGTGAAAGGAATGTTTAGATTTATATTACAGGGCCTGCAAAAATGTGATCTAATATGATTGTAAACTGTGCGATATTGAATTAGAAAATAACATATTTTTTTAGTGACTCCAAGCCCCTTAGATTATTTTGGTAAACCATTTCAGTGTCTAAAATTTCCTGATCGGTGGGGAAATTAAATAAAATTTATAATTATATGTTGTAAGTCCAAAAATTTATACAATAAAAAACAAAACTCAATTAAAATGAAATGAAACTTATATCGTAGTATGTTATGTTTTATGTGACATTTTAGAGGGGTTGTTTTCATTTATTTTAGTGCTAATAGAAATATAATAATAAATATGTGTTACTAATTAAGGAAATATTAAATAATTCTATAGTGGTCGAGAAAGATATATATACATATACTGGCCATGTAAAAGGGCTACATATAGTACTAACTCAGTCATTTTATATATCATGGGTATTTTAATTTTATTTTGTAATTAAATATACATTAAATAAAACAAAATAAATAAGTATTAGTAGAATGAAATGACGGGTTGTGCGAATGTGAAAATGTGCCACTGGCTCAAGGTCATAGCCCTAGGCGGGTGTAAAGCGGGGGGGTAAGGCGAGGGGGGTGACCTTGAGGTGTTTTGCCGGTGCTAAGTTTACGATGTGGCAACACTGTTTTGGTCGTCAACCTGTTGACTTCACATTGACCTGGTTTAACTGGTTGTTTTGCTGACGTCACAAATGTCGTTGACCTTTTGAGTGATGATTGCTTATGTATTTGGGCTGTCAACGTCACATTGACCTAGTTTAAGTGGCTGTTTTGCTGACATCACAAATGTCGTCTTTTGATTAATAATTGTTCACTCCAGCCGAGACCTTCGCCTACCGGGAATGTGTTTTTTTTTTAATCGTTATTACCGACCCGCCGTGAGTCTCGCGGGGTAGGGAGGTAGGAGTCCTACCTTCTAGTGCTCCTCATACCCGTACGTGAAGCAGTTCGAGATGGATCTAGTGAGTAATTTGTGCGAGTCTGAATATTTTACCGAATTTAACGAGGATATCGCCATATTGACTCTGGATCATCCTCTAGCCGGCTTATATGTGAGAGGTATAAAACTGTTAAAAGAGCTACGTTCCGGAGCAGAAATAAGTAAAGACAGAGCCACAAACGGACATTTCACGGGTTGTTGCTGGTCGAACCCCGGAAACAGAGACCGTCTTGATACTTGTGAGTGTTTAATTATAGCTTCCGTTTATTTCCGGCTAAACGAGATATTCAAAAATATTTATGAATCGCCCATCCGGGACGATAATAATAATATACTCTTATTGAGAGGTTCACCTGACTAACACCATCGAGACGTATGGTGGTGAATCTGGATATGCAAGTTTCAACCTGTTATACAAGTAGCTTTTTTTCCATTTTGATAAAACGAGTCAGTGCGGTATCTGCGTTTGGAGAAAATGTAGCTGACGACCGAATTCAACATAAGTCTGAAGAAGGTGATTAGAGTTTGCTTTTTAGAATCTGCGCCTACAGTAGCATTTGTTGAAAATACGAAAAAGAAGAATTAGCTTTACATGGGCAGGGAAGAATGGCGGGCTCTTGACAGGATTCTCAACTACTTTCATCAGAAGAGAAGAAAGAAGGGTGCGCAGCAGTCGGATCATGTAAGACCATTGTTTGCTTATTTTCCACACGGGGTAAAAACAAAGTAATTAGACTCGAAACCGCATATCCTTGGTTCGCTAACCTCGTCAATGATCCATCACCACCACATATAATAGTTTCATCTCCTGTTATCTGTTTCAACAAGATGCAAAGTGTTGAATTTGTTTCTTTAATGGAGAAAATTAATAGTTCTCTGAGTTTGTTGAATAAAGTGCTCGATATTTATGACCAACATTTGAATCCCTCAGATTTTCTTTTACCTAATGCAGAAAATAGACCATTAGATTCTTGTAGTGTGAATACGAATACACTGTATAATAATTTATTTAATGATGTATAAACAATACATGAAATTAATGAAAAAGGTTGTTGTTTTTTTTAGTTTTTCTTTATCCATATTAAAAAAGGTAAATAAAAACAAGTCATGTTGCAGTAGGTATCATTTATTTTAAAAAATAAAATAAACAAGCTACAATTTATAATAAAACAAAGAATAAAATATTTCTTCATATTTTCTGGTCTTTAACAGCACACACAGAGGAGGAGTTAGATCAATTTCCGTACCAGCCCGGTCGCCATTTCATATTCTACAACCCTGTCGTGAAGAGTGATGCAGTATGCTTTAGTGTTGGGAAATCCGCTTCGATCTGTAGACGGATATCGATTGTTGAACACTTGATCACTTCCGACTGTTTTGAGCTGTCTATAACCAACCGCAATTGGAGCCATTTTTTCCAATTCTGATCTTGTGGGACAAGGCTCCGCTAGATTTACTCCATAATAACCGCATTAAAATTGTTTATACATTTCGTAGAGAAGAGCTATACTTTTCCCTGATCGAAACTTAAATTCAGATTGTCATAAGGGTACTGTTCGCTGTTTAGGTAAAGTTTGATGTTTTTCAAATTGCAATTGTCAAACAGACTGGAGTCTTTGTTCGATTTTTGTTTCTATCAGTTTGAAACGGAGCTATAACGAATCATAGTTTTTCTAAATTTGTTGATGTCTTGATTGCCCATGTCTCTTGAGTACTCACTGAGGGTAAGAAAGGAGGGTAACGAATACGAGGGCACAAGAGAAAGACTAACTTTTATTATTTCGACAATCCTACACATATATGATCAAGCTTGTTTACATCCCATGATCGTATTTATTGACAATGCAGTCATACTCCTGACATTAACTTATAAAGCGTCTTCCAATAGGGACTTCCGAAATGGGGATATCCATATCCATAACCATATCAAAAAGCCTGTTTAAGACGATGTACAAAAAAACACTTCCTGAGTCCGCACCTTGCAATGTGCCTGCTATAATCATACCCGAAATACTAGAAATAATTGACATAGGTCCTATTCTACGCTTGGCTCAATTATATTTTACAGCAGTAATATTGCGATTTCATTTTTTTAAACAATAACAGGATATGAGGGAAATAAAAAAAAAATGGTTTTCTTGTAAGTTGGACTAAACAGATACCAGCGAAGCAATGGCAAGACGAATAACATTACTCCCGCCGTTAAGAAAATTGAACTAGAAGAAAATCTAGCCTATTTAGTAGCTTCCGTTACATAGATTTCCCTTTTTGTGGAACTTTACCCTGGGAACTGTGAAATTATGGGAATCGCAGTGGAATGAATCGCACTGGACTTTTGTTGCAAAAGTATAAACGTAAGAGGAAAATAGTATGTAAGGAATAATTGTTTTTCTTTAAATATATCCAATTTTAAATAAGTCTCAAAGACTTCATTAAAAATATAATTGGTAAGATATACTTACTTCTGATGGATTTTAATTCACATTATATCAAAATAATGGATTCAATCAATCAATCTAACAATCTTTATTGTGCAATAATTACAATTTGCCTTTTATAAGGCAATAATAATACAGATAAATGATCTCATTCATACCATATTTACAACATCATTTACTCGCTCATTCATACAATAGGACATGATTGGAGAAACTGGCCATTGCCAGGACTCCCACTGTCACGCGTTTATAGTAGGTCACGAGGCCACTGCCGTTTCAGTCTCCGAGGAGGATTATAGGGATGAGTGGCGCAGTGCAATGACTGTGCTACAGGATTAGGGTGGTTGGAAAGTCTACTGTGGAATTTCATAAACTTGGAAGGGATGAGTTAAAAAGATCAGTAAAGAAAGCTCTATTCTATCAATTGAATAATAATTGTATAGTATGACATTAATAGTGAATTATATATTGATATATGATGGTGAATAATACCACTAATGTAAGCAAAAATCAGGTAGATGCCCGAGGCATGGTCTATTTATGGCTGTGTCGTCATTCTTCTGAAGAAACCTGAGGGTTCGTTTCCCACCAGAAGGAACCATTCCCTTAATAACAAGAAAACGTTGAGGAAGCTAGAAAGAGCACACATCGAAGCCATCCCTAATCAAACACTCAGTTCATGCTGTGCTCAGAAGATCGGAGTATGCTGATATGACTGCCATGGAAGCATCTCAGTATGGTGTACAACCGTTACATATTTACTTCTGCTGAAGTACATTAAAGGAGAGATTGGAGCATCGAAGCCATCCCTAATCAAACACTCAGTTTATGCTGTGCTCAGAAGATCGGAGTATGCTCCACAAAAGAGTTGAAATATTTAAACAACAGCGTTCCTAGGTGGTCATAGGAATCCCATAAGTCTAGGACATCTACATTCCTGTGTGCATCAACTCACTCTTAAATCCATTTATACTCGTTTATTTTCTTATGTGCTCTTCTCCCCGTCCATTTACTGCAATTTGAAGCCATTCTTGGCTTATCTACTCTATGTACTACAAAATTTGCATGTATCATAGCAGTATTAATATAATTTTACTAAATAAAATTTAAATTTGAAGTACTAGTGTTTATATACTCAGAGGAAGGGGGGGAAATAGGATCAAGGACCTTTGTGCCAAACCTTCTTTTGATGTATAATATAATATAGTATTGTCTTGTGATAACATTTGGGCTTTTATATTAATTATTTCAGTTAATTAGTATTGTATTAAAATAAATACGACTAGATTTACCAGGATCCCGTATGTTTTATAGGGTTATAGTTTTACGATTATAGGGAATTAATCTAATAACCAACGAGCGGGTAATTAATTTTATGAAAACATGTTATAATCCTATAAAGGTTTAAAGTCAACTTAAAAAGACTAAACGTGGATGTCTCTCTTTCTCTCTCTCTCCCTCTCACTCTTTCTCTCTCTCTAGTTAATGTCAAGTGCCGAGACAAGTGTTGAATTTTCATTTCGTTTTTATGTGAGCTCATATGTTTCAGCTATCTTACGGGTATTCTGTTGGAAACATAAGTTCAGGAAATGAGAAGGAGGAACAAACTTTGAAAAATTGTCAGTATATAAGATATGTGGGTTGAATCTTAAATCATAAAATTCACTTTTTTTTAAGTACAAAAATATTTTATTTTGGCACCACAGTGCTATGGATGGTCACGTTACCATCCTCAATAGGTATAAAACAAGTTTGCAGGCATATGCACTTGTCAAATTATTATATAAACATGTAATAAAGCCATAACAAAAAATGGAATTGTACAAGTATTGTTAATAAAATTTATAAAAAATACAAAATCTATTAGTCATTTTATTTCATTCTTTGTTTACGTCCGTCCAAAAGTACACTAGCGGAAGTAGAGGAGATTACTTTTAATTCGCTAAGGCCAATTACATAACTGTATTCGGGGTGCATACAAAAAATACTTTATCACTACAAAAAAAAACTTAACTCATATATATAAAAGTAAGTGCATTAAAAGATCTACTTCATGCTAATGCTGTTATCTTTCAAAGTGAAAAGTTTACAGAACATATCTCCTTGGCAACATTGAAAAAGTTATACTTCGGTACAACAGCGATACGACCTCTTCAGCAAACTTATTATAATTTATTATCTACGAGGAAATATTTAACGGCTGATGTTTTCATCAGCAAACTGATTATTATTACCCGACATGCTACGAAATATTTATGGTGACATATTTGAATTTTGTAAACATGAACCAAGTGATAAATCAAGATCATATTCTTATATGTCATCTTTTCGAACAACAACCGAGAAAGCGAACAACGTAACGACCCGCCATTGTACACGGGCGTAGTATAAAATGTTTTAGCGGGGGGGGGAGATGGATTAGATAGATTAGCCAATAAGATGATACAGGAGGACGTGACAGTTGATTAACATTCCGCGGTCCACCTGATGAAGGAGGCGCTGGTTCGATATAGTCAGCTGCTAGCTGCTGCTGATAGTTGATAAATTTGTTTTGTACATTAGAGCCTGCGTGTGTCGGGCGTACATTGACTGATGGGCCGGTCAGAATGATAAATTAATATGAAAAATCCTCCACTCAACCACACAACGTGATTGCAGTATTCTCTTTTTGTTGTCTTCCTGAGATATGTTAAGAAGGATTATGATCAAAGATGTATTACAGAAACAACACCTTTACTTGAATATTTAAAATCAACCGTTCTCACTTCCACACTCCTTAAATAAACATATTAGAAGTTAAACAATTTTTTTCAGTGTATGGTGTTGATAACTGATACACTGTCTACATAAAATATATCAACATAAGTATATGTTTTAATTTTTAATATATTTTCTTTGTTTTTTGTAAATGCCCCTTATTACGTCAGCAACAAAACCCTTCATAACGATGTTAATATACCTTACATTCTCGAACTCATCCCTTCCAAGTTCATGAAATTCCATAGTAACGTAACCAACCACCCTAATCCCGTAGCACAGTCATTGCAATGCACCACTCATCCTCATAATCCTCCTCGGAGACTGAAACGGCTATAAATGCGTAACGGTGGGAGTCCTGGTAATGGCCAGTTTCTCCAATCATGTCCTGAGCGTATGTGGCTCTCGCGCTCTTCGTCAGCCTCCGCTGGCTCGTAATCGGTGACGTGGCTAGTGGAGGAGCGCCGGGGACTTCCCAAGACTCCGCTTCCTGTTTCGTATGCAAGGGAGTTGACAAGCATGTGGATTTGGGAGGTCTCTAGGCTGTTTGTAAATAAATACTTCATGAATGAACGAGTGAATGAAAATTGTGAATATGGTATGAATGAAAACATTTATCACAATTACTTATTGCCCAATGAGGCAGATTGTAATTTTATCACAATAAAGCTGATTATAATATATTTTTTTATTTGATTGTAGTATCTCTGACCAGCTTTGGAACCTCTCCCATATTTTAGTAATAGTAAGTATAATTGTTTAAATATTTTTTTTCATTTTGTTGCTGTTAATCAGAACCCTACATACTTAGATAGATAAAAATAATCAGCATTTAAACCCCTGTAGGAAGGGATCGAATAGAATAGGGATAGAAATCAATTATTAACTATTCTGATAGTTTATACGCTGGGATCAACGAAACTTTTGACTGGCATGCCCTTAAAAGAAAACTATTGTAAATTTAGCCTTTAAGTCAATTTATAGAGTTCTGTTTTGTCAAAGTCAAGATCTAACTACCATTAAATTTAAGTTTCATAGCAGCACATATAACATGATTAAAAAAATAAAAAATATTATCTGTCTGATTGTCAAAGTAAAAAAAAAAATTTTCTCTTCTTTCAATCATTTGAACTACCCAGGATCAACGTAGACAGTTTACGGTTTGGAGAAGGTACGAGACAAAAGGTTAAGTAGTGGTCATTTTATATTTCTGTGCATGTAGATTTTCTAGAATAAATCCTAAATACAAGAACTAAATAGAATAAACCTTCGTACAAAAATCTTGGAATGGCATCATATTATTATATTTGAATTGATAGATACTCAATACATCAAGATATCTGAATATTATACAAGTTCTAGACTGTGGATCGTTACTAGGAATTGAAGGAGTATTTTTCATGGATCCTACATCTGACAACACATAAATGTAATTGACATGTTTTTAACTAGTTCTTCGTTTTCTTGAAATGCCTCCTTTAAATATTCTGATCGGGTTTTTCGAGTTAGCTTTGTAATGCCAAGGCATTTTATCCCAATACCTGGGATCACTTGGGCAAATGTTCATTACCTGGGGTCCGCTCGTCTTGATTTTGATGTTGGTTACTAGTCGTTCGAGAGGTTTACATTTTAGTTCTTCTCACAATGTTTTCCATTAACGCACTTCATAAGAGCACTTCACCAACTTATTTTCCGAACCCCACCATTCTTCTTCCCAATCGCTTTTCAGTTTGACCTTGAGGGATTTTTTTTTAGTAGATGACCACAGTTACGAACAAGATTCGCTCTAAGGTCGGCCTCTTCTTTTCCAGGAACACTGCAATGTCGTCAAGTTCTCAGTTCTGTTGAAGATATATGTTGATACAATACTTCTTCTCACTAGATATGTAATTAACACTGCCACTTTACTCAAATCACATCTGTTCATTTATGTATCTCAAAACGTTGCCATTTTAGTAGTATAATTCCTTTATTGTGCAATAATTACAATCTGCCTTTTATAAGGCAATAAGTAATTAAGATAAATGATCTCATTCATACAATATTTACAGTTCATCATTCACTCGCTCATTCATACAATATTTACAGTTCATCATTCACTCGCTCATTCATACAATATTTACAGACAGCCCAGAGACCCCCCAAATACACCGCGAAGAGAAAGCGGAGTCTTGGGAAGTCCCCCACGCTCCACCGTCAGCCGCGTCACCGGATAGGTTGCCATTAACTATGTACTCTTATTCCAACCCCACTTTATTTACGTAATATAACGTGATTTGTGAGAGTATTTAAAAGATACCATTTGTTCCAAATGTCTGTATCTATTTTCCTAGTATTACTTCTATTTTCATGTTCAGCATTATTTTGTTGTATCCATGTTTTGTCATCTTTTTCCTGTTTCCATCTATTATCTATACATCTTTGTAAAACAAACCTGACAACTATTACATGATATATGTTAATATCAACTCATTTGTTACTAATTAACACCAATCATGTTTAACCCAGGCATTAGCTTGTTGTTATCAGGACCTGATAAAGAGCATGAAATTTTCTCATGTCTTCAACTCAAGCTGTCCTCCCAACAAACGCTTCAAGTCACAAATAAGTATTATATACGTCCCTAAGAGACATTTTGTAGCTTACGGCAAATCCCTATGGTCTAGTGTTTTGTTTGTTATAAATCAAAGTCTTTTTAAAATTCCAAATATGAAATAATTTTTTTTTAAGGAAAACAGAAAAGAAAAAAGTTGAGAAATTTAGGTTGCTCTAGATTATCCTTCATGCCGGAATATGAACGTTATGAAGAGGGCTTTAACTAACTGAGAGGCAGAAATCGGGAGGTCCTTAAGTGAGGATTTAAATCGGATCGGCTTCGAGTGACTGAACGAGTAGGAGCCATCAGTGAGGATGAGCCCAATGCAATATCCTTATCGATCGCCTATCAATCACCCTAATTAGGCGACGGGATTATGAAAGCCTATCAGTCATTGTCCTTGGGGCCACTCCAGATCGGAAGTTGGCAACACTGCTGGACAGTAAAATTCCTCAACCCTTCTTGTTTTCACCATTACACCTTTATACCTTTTCACTATTATACAGTCAATCACAAGGCTACAGTCGAAGTCAAGGCTCTAAAGCCTAACAAAGGTCGGCTTGGGATAAAACGTACAAAGTAATAAGCAACCATTGGGCAGTTGGCGCCCCAGCAGCAATGCACCGTGGCAATTTGTGCACCTCGAGTTCATTGCTGACCCGAACATTTGCTTAACTATCTACCTAAAACCACCAGGGAATATCTAACAGGAGAAGCCAACCGTCTTGACCTCCTGTGTCCAGGCAGCCAATCTAGGCATATTGAAGCCTAGCCTTAGTGTGCATGCGAAATTAAGCAGGCCAATATATAAGTTATAATACACGAGTATATAAATCTGAAGGACACTGATCATGGCCCCTAGTGTTTACTATAAATTACCCCTATTGTTCATTGTATTTATTAATAAAGTGTTTTATGTGTTAACTGTTTTCGAATCGTTAGTGAGCAGAATAATATAAAGATTTATTTCTCCCCAGACAAATTTTAAGTTAGAAAAACTAACGAAATGATTCCTAATATAGCAATTACCAAACAAGTAAACAAACGCAAGGAAGTATAGACAAGGTGTTGGTCATCGGTCCCAGAAAACAACAATCTGAAGGACGCTAAGCATAACATGCATGTTAAAACACTAACCATTATCATTAGACAAAGCACCGGAAGTAAAGTAAAATAAATAAATCCGTTTTGTGCAAATAATGGATTCAATATTGGACAATAAGAGCTCATAAAAATCGATTTTAAGTTGAGGATTGGTGCAAAATTAAACTGTATCACTGATAAATACTGATTGTTTGTGGCGAATGCTCTTTGTAAGTATTTATTGATAGCGTCCTTGAAGATGAGCAAATTTTATAAAAAGGAGAAGATAGCATTTCGTAGCGGAGGTGAACCGAAAACATCTGTTACGATGCTATGAAATAATAATTAATGACTTTTGCCGAGACAGGAGCTGATTAAACAGTAGCAGGAAGTGGTTCAGTAAAATTTTAATTTAATAATCCCCCCGATGAAACATAGTCTTATAGATGATGAAACTATCAACGTTTTATAGGGACGTTGAAGTAGTTGTCCAGGTAACAAAGGTCGTTTGACTGCCATCATTAAATCTTATCAAGAATTATCTTATACTTATAAGATATTATATATATTTTTGAAAAAAAAAGTTATTTAACTCAAATATTTGGGATATTGAGTAATATCTGCTATATTATAAATATGAGATAAATACAAATGGATTATTGGTCGGGATACTGGTATTAGACAATTCTTCAAAACTATACATCTCTTACTTTCAGGAGCATATTAATGAAATCTCCTTATTACATTTTTTTTCGTCAGGACTCTTTTTAATATTATACAAGGCTCTGATTTATTCTGAAAAAGTGCCAATATAGAAGTCATGTAACTGTATCATGTATTCATGACGTTCATGATGTTTAGGTATATGCCCTCTCAGTGCCAAAATATCATCATAATAAAGTTCATATGACATTTATTGACCCAATCTATTGATGACAGGTTAACTTGATAATAAAATGAAATCATCTTTCAAACCTCAAATTAAATGTAATAAAAATGGTCAGCACTCTGATAAGAGAAATTAAATTACTACCCATTTCCTCAATGTTAGGTATAAAAATGATTTAATTACCATCAGATATTAAACAAGAGGCCAAAGCGTTAGATCTAAATTGGAGATCAGAAAGTCATCGAGAGCCCGAGTTAATATTCCCAAACTGTTAAAACAATAAATAAATAAAAATGTATGAATTTATTATGCAATTATAATTTGAAATTAAGTATACAAAAATCGTTCACTTCTTATTGTGATCTAGGTCTAGTTGAGCGGAGCGGTGAAGATGAGCTTCAAGGTAGAGTGGCGTTTGATCCGGTTCGAACTCTGAAGCTATGCAGACGATGAAATGCGATCAAGACTGTTGAATAACTTAACAAGTCTAATCCAAATTGATTAAATTGACAAAAGCCCGATGAGGAATAGCTTGGATTATTCAATTCGGCTGAATTGAATAATTAGGAAGTGAATTATTCAGAAATAATAAAACTGCAATATTCACTGAGTGAGTTCATGGGAAGACTAACACAATAGCTTACTCAGTGCGTTCGTCGTTCATTCATTAATCCGTAACCGGCCAAAAAAAACCAAGACACGATAACGTAAATTTCCAAACTATATTAAGTTTTTTTTTTATGCACAGTTAATATTCAAAATGTAATCACGTCAATAAAAATGAATTAAATTTTTATTTTGACACTAGTAATTTTATGAAGAAGAAATTAAACGTTAAAAATTAATATGAAATCATAAATACATAGAGATGAAATCATTAAGTCAATTGTTGAGTGTTAACACTTGACTTAAGTATTTGGAACTCCCAGTTTTCCCCCCCATAATTGTTATTAATATTATAAAATTAATTATATAATTGTTATCCCCCTTGTTATTAAAATTATGCAATTCGATATCGATTCTATAAAATGAATCTATTTACAATAAGTCAATATTATATGTCCTGAAGCTGGGCTTCATTTTATAGAATTCTTAACAATTTCACACTGTGATTTGCGATTGTTACAAAATTATAATGTACATTATACATTCATTGTCTATAAATGTTTAGTGAGAGGTTCACCTTAGGAATCATAAAATTTAAAACTAACTAACTACTTTTCGCATGATCCCATTCTGGAAATGGAGGCATTTGGCTGTATTGTCAGTCAAGTGGGTAAATAGCGGGGCACTGTACAACAGAGCTGGCCGGAGGACACATTTATAGATCATCAGTTTGAGACGAAGCGACAAGTTGGGTGAAGTTAAGTGGTAAAGCCGGGAACACCTGTGTCGTACTTTTTCTATTTTATTACTAGAACGGGTAAAGAAATGGAGATGCCTATCCATTTTTATGCCCATACAGTAGAATGAGAAAGCTGGTGAGTTCTCTTGCCCTCCTGTAGTACAGGATTTAGGCAAGAATTTTTCCCCTTTTGGATGGAGACTATTAGGAAGTCTTTTATTAAAGAAGATTACTCCTGGAATTATTTTGATTCTGAATAATTATTATCCAACGATTAATATAGTAGTGTAGAAATAATGCAATTATTATTAACAGTGCTTGTAGGAAAGAACGAAAAAACAGCTTCGCCCTGGGTTTAAAAATAACTTATATGTAAACCAAAATTACAAAACATTTCAACAAAATGACGTTGATAGAATATTTCTCTGTGTGCATAAACATAAACAGTGAAATACTGAAATAGTCACTAGTACTCAGACAATGGTGTTGTAGTGTGGGTTCTACTCAAGTGGGGGGTGGGGCATTCAAGCCAGCCATAAGTATATAACCTAGACAACCAACGGGCGGGATTTAATATGTAAATCCAGTCAGGACTTGGAGCAACTTGTTGCGAAATTCACCCATTCAATCACTCCCGTCCCCCTGGTTATATTTGTTCTGCTATTGTTGCCCATTTGAGCTGGCTGTGGTTTGTATTGTTGTTAGCCGGCTCTCAAATGTTTTATTATTTTCATCCATTGTTTCCACACTCTGATGAAATCACATAGATTACTTCAGCCATCATTCATCGTCCATAGATGGTTGACATTTTCAACTTATAGGAATAATAATTTTCAATGAGCTGCTAAGTATATTTTTTATTCGATAATAATCCCTTAAAATAGGGTAGCCTAAAATTACTTAATAAATTATTAACCTTTTTCGAAGAAACTTACTTCTATTTTCGAAATTAAACTACAGTGCTTCCATTGAAGATACGATGCTTTCAGAATTCAGCCAAGCAAGAAGTCCCGGGTTTCAGATGCAAGGCAAGGATAGAATTCATTCCTACCAAACCTGCGGGTTTTACGCAGAAATAAACCACCCAAAAAATAAACAACGAAGAAGCCTTTAAAACGTTGTGGGGTGTCCTGTTGTTTACACAAGTTACTCGTTCGATGAGTCCCTGTTGGGTTTGAGAAATATATCTAGGTTGAGCTCTTGAGTTGCATACTTAAGCGAGAAGAGCACTAAAACGCTCTTGAAAATAAAATGAAATGGACGAGCGGATAAAGGAGACTCATTCTGTTTCGACGGATATATCCTCAATAAATAGGTCAAGGTAATTTAAAAAATAAAAAATTGTTATCGCCAGTTCCAAGATTAGAGTGCTCGGTGCCTATTTCTTCTTCGTGTTGTTGCTGCCACTTAATGGATGTTAGTGGTGCTACACTTCCTCGATTTCTCCTCACAGTTGTAAAATAATTAATGTAAGAGGTCAAAGATGTTTTCGGTTTTCTATCCGCTGTCTCCTTTTATTTTTTTTATCTGTATTTTAATATTCGGAAACAATACAATATTTACAGACAGCCCAGAGGCCTCTCAAATACACATGTTTGTCACCTCCCTCGCATTTGAAAGAGGATGCCGAGTCTTGGTAAGTCCCCCACGCTCCTCCGTCAGCCGCGTCATCGGATACGAGCCAGTGGAGATTGACCAAGAGCGCGAGAGCCACAGACGCTCAGGACATGATTGGAGAAACTGGCCATTGCCAGGAGTCCCACTGTCACGCATTTATAGCAGGTCACGAGGCCACTGCCGTGAAAACAACCATTTTTTTTTGTAATTGTTTTGTATTAGCAATAGCCAAGTAAAAAGTATGAATAATAATAATTATGATCAGCCTTTGCTATAATTTTAATTCTACGATTCTAAGAGATTCATAAAAAATAATTGTTTATTTTATACACTTCATTCAAACTATATCAGGCTATTTTGTTAAATATTTTTTAATAACATAATAGGCCATAGAAATCTTTATTATATATAATTTAAATAATGATATAAAATTATAGGTGCTCTTTTCACTCCCATACTAGGTTCCCACTGACAAAATCCAAATCATCCTGATTGCATCCCTCTGAATGTTTAGCAATCGCTGAACTGGTTTCGGTCAAAAATTACCTGATATTGGTGACACCTTACCCCCACCAACCATCCTTTGGGTTTTCCATGTTAATTAATCCCTTTTTACCTTGTTCCACGAATAAACAGTCTTCTGCTATTTTTGACTGGTTATTCAATTCAAAATATGTTCAAATGATTATAAAAATATCTTTACAATATATAGGTGAATAATACATGGCTTTGTTAAAAGTCCAGGCGAAGTGCCACGAAGTTAAGGCCCGATGCATCCATTAGGACTTTGAACGTTCGGTGACACTGTGATCGGCCGATGGTCTCCTCAATCATGAACTAATTCGGTACGTCCAGATTCCCGTAAAATTCCTAAACTTCTATTTCCCTATAATTATTCCCCTATTCCTTCTTATTTATATTTTTTCCCTTCGAAATTCCTGATTTCCCTCTTCGTAGAAAATATTAAATATTCTTCCATTAAATGAAGTTCCTAACCCCACTTTCTCCCAAAGTCTACCGGGCTATATTTATTCTCTCTAACCTTGAAATACTAGTTCATCAGATATCCTCATTCTCAGAAACACGTTTAAAACCGGCTTCCGGCAAGGATTCGCCACCCAATCAGCTCTCACCAAAATCACACTATACCTCTGATTTGCCATTGACCAACAACACATACCTACCCTTCAACACCCTTGATACAAAATCCTTCTATCGAAACTAGTATCGATGTATTTTTCTTAGAGTGGCATCAGCTGGTTTTAATCGTTCATTTCTAATCGCTCTCAGGTAATAATACTCATCCTTGGCCCACGTCCATCGCAACCTCTTTCATTGTTTTCCGAGTTCGGGGTTCATCTATTTTTGCCATTACTTTTCTGTGTCTGTATCAACGACCTCCATACATCTATCCATCACTGCTCGTTCCATACCGAAATTTACCTATCCTTTTCTTATAGTCTGCTCCGATCCGTCTCCCTATTGACTAAGAAAGAGCTGGCCATTGACCAAACTCTATCCTGGAAAGACCACATTTCCAAAATCACCCGCCGATCCATTTCCGCCCGGTGTAGCTCAGGGTCCATCTATTTTTATGTGTCTACATCAACTGCCTCTATACTTCATCTAATCCATTACTCCATACTCCGGATGTCCAGAGACAGTTTTATTTCGCAGCACTACTCCGAGCTGGAATAACTGAACCTTTCCGCCGGTCACTGACACGGATCGCTCTTATTCAGTACTGTCTTGACCAAAAAGCCTCCTTACCTTCACAACTTCCTCTAATTCCAATCAGCGATCAAATCCTGCAATACTAGATCCCACCCATCCGACTTTATTTCCCTTCTCACAAATCTGCTTCCTTTGACCGTTCTTTTCTGTCCCATGCCACAAATCTGTGGAACTCTATTCCATGTTTGTCTCCACCAACTCTCCCAATTTTAAATCGAGACTTCCACCAGTTCCTTATCGCCTTATACTCCAATCTAACAATCCATAAGTCACCGGTTTCATAAGATGGTTATGGTTCTGTTTATTTCTTTTCCATACACCCCAGCAAACTTCCATGCCCTTCCACTCTCTAGTTATAATGTTTGTTTAATTGTATGTATTTTTTTCTTCCAGCTAGACATTCTTGTTATGCTGCTTGTCGTCATTCTTGATTGGCAATGTGCCAGAATAAAGTTTTTTTCCATTTCATGACAGTGATTGACTTTATTGCGCTTTTGGATGCTAACGACGAATGTCTATCGCAAAAGAACGTGTTGTATTTGCTTACCAAGTGTACAAAAACTATATTTTTAAAGAAAATAGACATAACATCCATTTATTAAAAATTATGAGATTTGTGCACACTACCTTAAGCCACAATTACGGCACCGCACATTTAGAAACCGGGTGTGTGCACCGGGACCTAATGTTTCTTTACGGCGACGAAAACGATTTTATTGACTGTTTGCAATTACAATTGAAAAAAAAAAAGAGCTACGTTTATGGAATAGTAAATAAAAATCAAAAAGATTAATCTTAAATTTCTATCTTAGTCCGACTCCAAGCTCCTGCCCTGGCGTTACGGGGGCACATTCTTTACAACGACAAAATGGAGTTAAAAGAGATTTCCACCGAGTTAGTTAGTTTTGTATCTGACGTGATTCCATTAAAAGGCAAAAGTTGGAGTATAAGTTGGATAAGTGGAAAGCCATTTTCCTAATTCGGGGAGGCTAAACTTTAGCAGACCAAAACGAAGGCCAAACTTAAGCCAACTTAAATTGACTGAAATTATCCTTCGATGCTTAGAAGAAGGAGAAGGGAGATGGGGTGGTGGTGGTGATGATAGGGAGGGGAGGGTGGTGGGGGTGGGGGTGGTTGAACCAATAAGACAAAGGAAAAGTTTTAAAAGCTGCGGTGTCGGTCTAACATCTTTCTTTTTATCCTCGCCCGGATGAATTATTGATGCAGCCATTCGGAATTATTGGGCTGGAGTTGAGGAGTTTTGTGTTGTGCTGGGGTGATCCCTCAAGGGGAAATGGCAACTCTAATGGATACCTTGAAATAAATGAGAGTTTTTTATTTTTTTTATATTTCAACTACAATAAAAAAAAAGCCTAGCCCGAAAGAAGAGGTTATACTTTGTAACAAGTCCGGGGAATGGTAATGAATCTTTTCATTTGTTTGCATGCACTGCAGTAGTAATCATAATGATCTTATCATGTCCTAAATTTCAATCATATTTTTCTAACAATCATTTTGGGACAGGTGATGACCGAGGAATGCCTTATCAACATATGTATTATTTTATTTAGAAGTTTACACTTCCCTGGAATTATCAAGAAGTATTCAATATTTTTTTGAAAAAAAGAAGTTTTTTGTAAGTGGTCCACTCCAATTTGATAGCAGTTTATATTGGCATTTTTCAATTGTGTGCTTGCTCGACATATCAGAAATATCAGTTGAAAGAAACTTCAAAGGATACATAATCACCTACCTGATGCTCTCGTATCTGGAGCATTTGACAACTATTTCCTTGCTGGCTCCTTACTCTCTGCAACTCCCTCCCTCTTAATATACGTATTACTTTTAAAACCTTCCCATTCAAACACATGGCTACTGTAGCAGCCCCATTTAATTGGTTTAACAATGAATTAGTAGCTAGTGTCAGGTGAGAACCTAGCAGCCGGCAGTCTGTTGTCTTGGTGACCTGGTAACCTTAAGTATAACATTTGCCTAGAACAATCGCATGTGAAGCAATTGTGTGAGACGCGTCTAGTTGGTCAGCTCCAACCTTTATCTCCTTCAGGCAACATTTTTTGGCTCATCACCATCATCATCGCCTCAGTGGCGGATGTTGGGTTTGCACCAGGGGCCTCCCATTAAGAAAACTCATCAACCCTTTTAACTTTACTATGTTCGGACTCTACTTCTAGTAAATATTCTTACTTTCTTTTATTTCTTCTCTTGCACAGAGGAATGCCATAAGCAGCACTGGCCTGCCCAGTTTAGCATGACGTCATAAAGTGACTATTGGATTCTGGACTTTAGTGTAAATAACCTCTTTTTATTTTTTTCATATGTATAATATATAGATGTTTGATTGGCACCTTAATTATTCCTTACTTTCTTTTTCAATGTCCTAATGAAAATGCAGTGAAAGCTAGTATTTAAAAAATTAGAAATAACAAAAAAGAAGGAAGCAAAATGATCAATCTATACCTTATAACATTGAATCATATAATCCAATAAAAGATATATCTCCTTATGGAGTATGGTTGAAGGAATGGAAGGCGGACAAGCATGGATACACTATTACAGTTGGAGCATGGCTGGTATTCCGTAAGGTCTGCAAGTCTTACGGCTTAAGTCATAAGACTTAGCGAGAAGAAGAAACTTTCCATCTTATTGGTCAATACCGTCAACTATAAATAAAAACGTGACTCGGATCTGCATGTTTTCTAGGGATAAAAAACTCCTAAGCAACTGTAATACTTACTGCCCCAATTTAAGACGTATGATTAATATTCGGCGAAGTTTTTGTATTATTAAACGCTACAAATATATGACACTTCTTCGCTGTAAATACTAAATGCTCATCATATATGCTTCAAGGAACCGAGAAAAATAATTTTTTACTTAACACTGGTACTTAGTTATTTTTTAATGAACTTTATTTTTTTCATTTAGAACTGTGGCTAGCATCACAACCAGCAAACTTGCTGTAAAATTGACCAAATGTCTTGCCTGAAATGAATGAAGAGCACATCTAGTGAGTATTCCCAGTAAATGAAGAACCACCCAATTGAGAGCTTTCTACAATATGTCTCAATTCTTCTTCATCTTCATTTCTACAGAAAGGATTTCTTACATTTATATAGACGATAAAGTACTTAACCTTTGCTGTGGAACTTAGTATATTAAATTTAATATCCCGGATTCAAGACACGAAATATATTTGCTCCTTTGAGATATTTGCAAACTGCCACAGCAAAATAATTGGCACTAAACCAGACAATACCAGGCAATAAGAGCCATTTTTATTATATAATCTATTCTATAAAAATAGTCCTTTATTCTTAATTTCTTGTTCTTTATCGATATAATATTAATGATCGATTATAGGTCAATTGTGGACATACCAACGTCAGTGCTGGCCTGGCCCGGATAACACTTAACCAGCTGAGACATCACCCATTTATCAAAGACCCAGGACTTGTTTTGGAAACAATAAATCGCTTCCTGCTGACCGCTGGCACCGATGACGACCGCCCGTGTGAGGCAATATTTCAACTAATTTACCACGCCTGCCACTGGTCCTATACCTTCCCAAAATTCTACTCACTCACTCGGTCCGACTCAACTCACCCAGTCACACTCTCTCTTCCCGACTAGACGTAAGACAGTAGTTAGTATCTGTGTAAACATTATTTAACTGGTCATTAATATTATCTTAATAGGTAAATTTTTGTGATTTCATTTTAAACTATTATGATTTAAATGGATCATCACTATTTCCTGTCTCAGAAAAAGAACACGTCAAACAAAATCGATCATTTACTTGATATCAGACCACAAGTTCAATGGAGTTTAAAATGCCAATATTCTAAATCATTAAATTTTCAAATATATATGTATATATTTACATGGATTTTGGAAAACCAAAAACCAGGACGTCTCAATATTTATATATAACATATAAATAGTTCCGTCGAGTAAAAATTTGGAAGAGAGTTAAAGCTCTTATTTCGGACGGCTTAACTCGGAGCCAGTGTCGTTAAATTAAATTATAGCAAAGTTGGGGCAAGTTTTATGTGTTTAGCTCTGGGTCCTGGCCCAATGGCCGTTCAGGAATATTGAGCTCGGTCTAATTAAAATTAAGTTGAAGCTGAATTTCTTCCGGGCCTGCTGGGTGACCCACCTCACCACTGTTATGTTTATCAATCATGTTTATTCATTACTGGAGTACGTTAATTTTTTATTGACGGACAAGTCCTCTTTGATTAATATTAACAATTTATGCGATGCTGATCCCGCGAAAGCATTACACTCGACACTGAGGCTTATTTACATCTCTAAAAGGTTTCATGCGAGTTATGTAAACAAGTAATATCCAGCCACTTGTGATGTATGGTGGGTGACTCGTTATTCAGTCACCTCGTCATAGTTCAAATATTGTACACTATATATTGTTGGGTAGGAGCTAATCGTATTTAATCCACAAATCTGTGACATTCACAGAAAACAACAACAGAAATCCTTCAGGATAAATGAAGCACCATCAGAGTTTACGACAATCATGCTATAAATTACTAATATATTGAAATATAATGACCAAAAACTATAACGTCTTGCAGCATTATGCTTAAAATTTTCTTGTGGGCAGGAAACAAAATAGTCTTAAAAATAATTTGATAAAATTAAAGTTAATAGCCATTAAGAGTACATAAATAATAAAAATTAGAAAGTGAAGCGAACCGCAATGAGATGCCATATTTTTCATCGATGTGATGAAAAACATTCGTCGGCTAACAAAATACGTTTGGCCAATTATACAAATCAAGTGCTATTTAGATAACCAGAATATTTCTAAAATCTCAGCTTATGTTATCAATACATAATAACGGATACATTAGTAGACAAATTAGTAGAGAAAAAAACAGTCGGGACACGGCCAGTTACTATAGAGTTACTTCTCACACTGCTACATAGCTACGTGGAGCAGTTCCCCCCGTTACTGCTGCAGTTACTGTCGTTATACGTATACAGCTACAGTAGTCATGAGTCCCGTTACCTGGAGACAATGTTAACGGCTACGCCTGGGGGCAGCTCTTTGTATATTTTGTAAGGTTTGTCATTATCTTCAGAGTGATGGCTGCAGTAGGAACATTCCTGTGTAGCCTCATATGGTGTAGTCGTTTGGAGGATGGCGTGGAGGTACCCAAAGGTTGTATCTCGGTTACTGCATGCTCTTTTTTGACTTGGTTTGTGTTCGAAACTTCCGACAAACGCCGAGGAGAGGGATATTAAAACTCACTAACTTCTACAATTCTTGTATAAGATTGCGGTATTTTCCTGATAAATGGAAACAAGCCATCTTGTTCCTATTACTCAAGCCATCAAAGAGCGGAAATCACTCAGCCCTCTACTGCCCAATCAGTCTATTACCGCTAGTGGGTAAAATCCTAGAAAAAACTTCTTTTGAATTATCTCAAAGACTACTGTGCGGAAAATGTCATCATTCTGCCAGAACATCCCCTTATGAAGCTGTAGTCAGAAGCTAGCCAAAATTTAAATAGAAACATTATGATTTCGACTGCACGCAGGCTTTCGACTCGGTGTCCCTCAGGACTCTGATATACGGTGCACCACTGTTTCGTCATCTGACTGAAGTGACAGCGCGGCGACTCCAACAATTTAAAAACGGCATACTTATGAAAGTGGTCAGACATACTACATTCGAGCAGCAGAAAAACAGTGAACTGCACAAGGTTTTGATTTGCCTACGGTGGATTAATTCACACAAAATTAAAAAAAATAATATTAAATAGGGGTTGAGAAAAAAAAACTATACATATTCTCGCTGGTCTTATGTCCAAGTTACCGTGAACCCCCTGTTTGATGAGAAATAAGTAGTTTAACGAATCCAGGAAAAGAAACTAAGTTACTGTACACGGATACCCTCCTGTTTAATCGAAAAGTGCTCTTAGTACATCATCGTAAGCAGAGCGTTTGTTCAACTTCACATAACATGTTTTTTACCTAACACAGTAAGTTATTAACAGTCATACTTTGTATGTTTATGCATTAATTTAAACTAAACACTGGTAATTGAAACTAACTATACTACTAATATATTATATACCATTTATATATTTAACTGTTGTAGAACTACTGCAAATCGCCTTACATAAACTGTATTCATCTTAGCTGAACTTACAGTGTATGGCTGGACTTCCTACACCTCTTTCACTCCAGGCATAAGAATGTCCTTCATGTGACCACGGCAGGAGAACTGCTTGTTTCCTCAACTACCAACTGGTGGCGTTAGTTTATATTCCTTCAGTATAACTTCCTACCGATACAATGGGACTGGCTGGCACCGATATTAGACAAAAGTGTATGTATGTCTGGGAGGTATTTTGTAATATCTTTAGAATAAATAGTGAAAAATCAGCTGTTGTCATCCCATATTTGGTTGAGCAATTGACTCCGCAGTTATTGAAATCCCTTTTATTCTCATTTATACAGTCTAAATGTGATTATTAAAAAAGAATTATCGGTAATCTATATTATTCACTTAACAATTGTGGTAACTGAATAAGGTGTCACTAAGTCACGTAACCCTGTATAACCACATAAATAATAAAGAGTGGTTATCCCAAGGAGACTCAACCAGCGGTCTGAATTTGAAGAATAGTAGAGTATGAAGACAACCATAGGTAGACGATAATAAATTATAAAGTAACTCATAGCGATGGTGAGGACCGAAGGTGAGTGAGAAATTGAGTAGATGGAGATGCTAGCATGGCGAAAAGCTAGAGTTTAACTCGATTGTATACACGTTCCCAAGATCTTATCAGTCTGAAGCTACGGCTGTGTGGTATATGGGGAAAATACCAAGGGATTAATACATGTGGCCATATGTTAAGGGATGATTAAATTGAACTATTAATTATTAACTATAGAAGATTGGTATGAACAGACCACTGTTGCTTATTGCCTAATAATCCAGATTGTAATTTTATGTCAATAAAAGGTGTCGGAGAGCTTCTTGTTCACGGGTCACTAATTGTCGGAAAAGGGTGAACAATTGTCGGGTGTCAACAATTGTCGGGGGGCGTCACTAGGGGAGTGCCTGATCACTCTAGCCCTGGTGACAAGTGCGGATTGTTGTAGTTAATAACATGGACCAGGTTCCATGTAGGCGTTAATATCTGACTCCATTTTATTGATAGGGATGTGTCCCGACAAGACACTGTGTTCAGGAGAGAGGTTCAGAGGTTCATAAAGAATAAGACCAGTTTTCAGAGTTTGAGCGAGAGATCGGCAGCGTAATAGGTACAACTCGTCAGAGGTCTGCTAGAGGCTGTGAGGCAAAGGGCTGTCGTAGAGGTGTGGCAGAGAGAGTGTGGACTAGCGGAAGGCTGAGTGGGCTTACTCCCAGGGCCCCGGGGCCCTGGCGTATCGCGACGAGTGATAGCGGCTATCTGGATGTAGGGACTAGAAAAGAGTGAAGAGTGAGCCTACCAGGGCCAGGTGGCCCTGGTGTAAAGAGACCAAGTAGTGTGGCTCAGGAGACTAAGAAACAGAGTGTGTTTTCAGGGCGAAACTTACTGATATAAATATTGTACCCCCCTCCCTCGTGGAAGGCGGAGTCTGTCTGCAGGTGGTCTGTTTTATTATCCCGTTGGTCCAAAAGGGTGTGCTTTATGATGTCCCACCTCCCGAGCTACGTGACAAAACTGTTCCTGGCATGATTTTATGACCGCTGGGACGTGACTGAAGGTCTATCTTAATAGGGGTAGGTGTGCTCCCAGGGTTTTATGGCAGGACCCTCTGTCACTTGTTTACATCTGCCGATCCCTCTATGATTTATTACAAGAATTTTACACAGATTTGCATTTCTATTATAATACATTATGAACCAGAATGTAGGGTAATTTACATATACATATATAGCTTCGCTACATATCGCTATAAAAGGTTTCTAAATAAAAAATTTATGGAAGAGAGGAAATTACCTATAATACGTTCTATATCCGCTAGTCTTGAGAGCCGATCAGATTGTTTCTTGTTAACAGTTTTATGCATCCACTCTCTAGCCTAGAACCTTGTCATAACAATAACAGGTAACTAAAATAATAATAAAGGGTCAGGTATTAATTAAGTACCTGTAAATCTTGACACCTTAGAGCGTGTTAGAATGCACTGCATTTAGGCTTGATTAATACTATTAGCTTAGGAGGCCGCAAGATTCTAATTTACGGTAACAGTCTGCCAATCATGGCTACTATTCACGTAGTTACCTACGTTGATTGATTAGTGCATTAATTAACCTCTTAATCTTAATCTATAATCATAGATTAATCTTGTCTGGTCGTCACGAGGGGGTGCCTAGTTACCCTAATTACCCTCTACATGTCATTAGAAAATTTAAGCTTATTCAAGATGTAAATTTAAAAATATTACAAAGAGTCAATAAAGATGATATAATAAGATTAGAAAATAACGGGAAGTGGTTGTATACAAATACAGCTAAAGATGATAAACTTTTAAAGAAGAATGAAGAAAATAAAAGAAGTTATAAATCAAAAATTAATTTTTCACTCAATATTAATGAAACAAAAAATCTAAAAAAGTGTAGAACAAATCTAGATCACATAAAACATGAATATAGAAAATTAGAAATTTTATAATTAATGGAAAAATATAAACATGTATTTGCTAAACATAAATTTGATGTTGGTACAGTGAAATCAAGAGAAGCTGAAATAAAGTTAATAAGAGAAGAATGGGTTACTTCCCGAGCATATAAATGCAATCTTTCAACGGATTCTATCAAACATTATACGGAGAAGGAATTTACACGAATTTTGTGTAAATTATATTGACGACATATTGGTATTTTTTAAATCATGGGAACCATGTTAAACATGTTGGGAGACGTTTACAGGTGATCAAAGAAGAAGGTTTCAAACTGAAGTTTGAAAAGTGCAAGTTTGGGGCTTGTTCAGTAAAATATCTGGGTCATATAATTCAGGAAAATATCTGGGTCATATAATTCAGGAAAATATCTGGGTCATATAATTCAGGAAAATATCTCAGTCATATAATTCAGGAAAATATCTGGGTCATATAATTCAGGAAAATAGAGTATCGCCAGCACAAGAGAATTTGACAGCTATAAAAAAACTAAAGGAAGACTGATAAAGTGCGAATTGGACCATTTAGGATTCTAAAGAGGATATCATCATCTATGTATGAAGTTGGCTGTGGAAAAAAGAAGAAAATATCAAATTACTTTCCCTGTAGGAAATTGCCACTTTTATCTTCCTCCCGGAAAAGCGATCTCAGGGGGGGGGTGTAAACTCCAGCTGAGATCTAGCTAGCTGTGTTTGTTGTGAGAAGGTTACTTAGCTGTGTTTGGTGTGTGAAGGTTACTTTCTAGATAAGACTTATGTTTATTGTTTGTGTTGTGGCTATCCACTAGAATACCTGGTAAATAACGTGTAATTTAATTAATCTTTACAGGTATGTTTATTTAGTTTATTTTATATTGTTAAATCGTTTGATGCTTATAATTCTAATGCTATTCTAATCTTTACAGATTAATAAAATCAGTTATAAAAACCAACTTACAACTATATTATTACAAGTAACTATATTATATTCGCCAATTACAAATTTGTTTTTCGTCAAGGCCAAGGAGCCTGAATAATTGTATAAGGCATTTAATCTACTAGATTCTGATTGACCGCCTGTTATGGCACATTTGTATTCAACCATTCAGGCTAGAACAGCCAACGAAAAGTCAACTCCTTAGGGGTAAGTAGAAACAGCCATCTTTGAGTTATGTCAACCTTCCTTGGGTGGTCTTTAATATTTTGTTCTTAAAAGTACCGTTTTCTCTTTCAATCTAAACACCTAATGGTTTGGGATTAAGCAGGAGTGTTTCGATACTACTACCCCTGTTTCTTGGTTAGACTGATTTTAATTTCCCCCAATGTACCTGAAGCTTAAATCCCACGTAATCTAGGCTCGTCATCTTGATCTTCTCCACGTGGTTGTGTTGTATGTATGTTAATTGTGTACTATAACCTATTAGCTTATTGTTTGGATCGTAATGTATAGGGAAAAATGTGAAAAGGCATCCAGCCACAGAGAGGGAGAGGAAGAAAGAGATGACTAGAAGTGGCTCCTAATCGAGACTCGACTCCAGTGAATGATCCTTTAAGGAAATGGCGGAGAAGTTGAACTGGTTCAAGTGTTGGAGAAGTATAGAACCGCCTTCTACATCGCTACTTCCGGTCTTTCACCATGAGTACTCTTTCCTCTCTTCCTTTTCCTCCTTGTCCCTTTTTCCCCTCTTCCCCCGTTTTCTCGTCGCCCGATACACAGTAACTTACTACCTATCATTGAAAGCAGTTACTCATTCCGTTTCTAAACGGCCTTCTCCTGATTTAGGTTTCCTGGAGAAATAAGTGATTTTTTCTATTACATTATTTATCTATACTAATAGACGCCAGTTTTATACATATTCGTGATGGTCATCCTTAATGACTGTCAGTAGAGGTTATATTTCCACTTATGTAAATTTAATAACTATTTTAAATATTTGAAACTTCTTTATTGTGAACAAATTACAATCTGCCTTATTGGGAAATGAGTAAATGTGATAAATGTTCTCATTCATACCATATTTACAATTTTCATTCACTCATTCATACAGTATTTAGCTATTGTTAGAAGGATTAATTTCAAAGTAGCAGAAATTAAACTTATAAGAAAGGAAAAGAAATTTAGCAAGAATCTAAAAAAAATATTCACATTTTTTGTATATATGTAAATCTAATTGATATTTTTTAAAAGTAGTTGTCGGGGGCGTCACTAGAGGAGTGCCTAATCACTCTAGCCCTGGTGACAGGTGCGGATTGTTGTAGTTAATAACATGGACCATGTTCCATGTCGGCGTTAATATCTGACTCCATTTTATTGATAGGGATGTGTCCCGACAATACACTGTGATGAGTTCGGACGGGAGATCGGCAGCGTAATAGTACAAGTCGTCAGAGGGTCTACTAGAGGCTGTAAGGCAAGGTGCCGTCGCAGAGGTGTGGCAGAGAGAGTTTAGAGACCAGTGGAAGGCTGAGTGGACTTACCACCAGGGCCCCGGGGCCCTGGCGTATCGCGACGAGTGATAGCGGCTGTCTAGATGAAGAGCCTGGGAAAGAGTGAAGAGTGAGCCTACCAGGGCCAAGCGGCCCTGGCGTAAAGCGACAAGTAGTGCGGCTGAGGAGACTAGGAAAAAGAGTGTCTTTACAGGGCGAAACTTCCTGATATAAATATAAATTTCCCCTTCCTCGGAAGGTGGAGCCGGCTGAAAGGGGAAATGTTTTATGATGCCCAGATGGCCAATCCCCCTTGATTTTATTGACTGTTGGTCTAAAAGGTTGTGCTTTATGATGTCACACCTACCGAGCTACGTGATCGCTTGTCCCCTAAAAGACTGTTTCTGGCATGATTTTATGACCACCAGAGGTCTACCGTTGGTTTTATTAGGTGCAGGTGGCTAGCCCTCTCAGGTTTTATTGCAGGACTTTTGACCCTCTCTTACTTGTTTCACGACTACCGACCTCTCTATGATTTATTACAAGAAGTTTACAAAGATTTGCATTTATATTATAATACATTATGCACCAGAGTATAGGGTAGTTTACATATGTGATTGGCAATCGCTACAGTAGTTTATATAAAACATTCATAAATACAAAGAGAATGTGGATATTGTTTATTATTTGAGTTAACATAGAGTAGCGATATATGTTCAGCCTTTACGCTTATCTGTTAGTCAAAACAAAATTAAAGTCAATCTAATGAACTATAGAATATTTTGACAGAGTAGACGAAGAACTGGCTATCCATATTAAATGTATGATGAAATTTAGACTGTCAGGTCCGAAATTCAGGGCCTCTATGACTTCTGACTGAGCTAGACCTGCACGAGTATGGATCTTAGCAATATCGATGATTATAAGTTATGACTAAGATCTTAAAATGATAATAACACTTTTCACAATGATAACCAAAGTTTTCAGAGTTAATGAGCAATAAAGACAAAGATAGCGACACAATCGGTTGAGCAGGAACGAATCCCAACTTTTGTTCTAGACAAAGTATTTTAAGTATCAAGTCCTACATTAGAAACTTTGGCTACGAGTAACAAAAACTAAGGTATTAACTGGGTTCATATGTGAACCCAGGACATTCTAATTACAGTTTAGCCGCACTTATCTCAAGACTATCCTTGCCCTATTTCGGTTAGGCATTGAAAAAATTACATCGTACAATGTAAAATAAAAATATTTATTAGCATTTTTTATTTTTGCCAATATATATCAATAAGTTCGCTAGTCAATTAATCGTAGATGTAAAACAAGAATACCTCTGCAATACAATCACAACTATGGACGTTTGTAGTGACATAGCAAATGGTCACTTGGCATTAAGCGATCACACTACAGAAGTCAAGCTTGGACAAGTAAACATTAGCGAAAGGAGACTTATTTCGGATACCTGAACGGATACCTAGGATTCCATAGGAAGGTCATAACCAGGCAAAGCCTTGACTCTATACCAAGTATCAAATTTTACAGCCGACCTAATATTACACCGCCTTAAGGAAAAACAAGCCACCTTGTGACTTCAGCCTGTACTTCAGGTAGAAAAACCAGAGACTGCTGACTAGTTGACGAGCTTATCCTTCAGCATCTCTCCATCTGCTGTATCAATAGTCTTTATTATAAATTGTGCAGCTATTTAGAGCTGTTTTTATTAATAAAGATTTTTTATTCAAGTATTTACTGTTGTGAGACCGTCCATTGTAGTAAAAATAAGCAAACATTTTGAATAATTGTTTCAAGATAAATCATCGGGATCAGTGAGCGTTAAATAATAATGACGATAGCGTAGATTAATGCCCTACAACCTTAGATTGAGGTTATAACGTTATAAATGTAACGTATTCCCATAAACCGAGCCACCGATTTAATATAAACTTTTCAGGAACGCGGAATGAAAAAAAATGATGAATATAAAGAGGCGGTCGAGCACTGCGAGTATTTCGTTTTCTTTTTTTTTTTTTTTGGTTTTCTCATTCACATTTGTATACACAAAAAAATATGACCATTGAATAGAAATGTGATATGAAAAAAATAGCGTTTTATTTTAGGACATTGCCCCCTGAGAATAACTAAAAAGTACAAAGTATATCTAGCTGAAGAAATATATATAATATGAATTATGCTGGTGTGATTAGCTTTTGAGTTGTAATGGGGCTTTGTATACATGTTGTTATTTCAATGAGGCAATAGTGTAATATTGAATTTGTGAACATAAATGAATTAACCATCGGAAAAATATCGTGAAAGGTTTCTGTGACATATTAACATAAGGAATTAATACAGCTAATGAAAAAATAAATAAAATAAAACAAAATAAATGTTAGATTTTTTTTTTTTCCATAGCTCTCAAACTTGTAAAAAATAGGATGTGGGAAAAATAAAAGTAAAATTATTTTGGATTGATGGGTGCCTTTCACTAAGGGGAGTCCCATTTGAAGGATGTATGAGAAGGATATGGGGTGTGGGATGCCTAAAGGAGGCTGGTGGGTTCGGGAAGGTAGTGAGAGTCTACCTATGGTGGAGCCTAGGGGTACCTAGGCATTGGTTTGTAGTTGGCCAGGTCATACCTGCCACCGCCCCTGAAGGGGGCTGCACTGTGTCGGCCTATCAGCCGGGAGATCGACCTCAATCTCTCGGCTGGGTGTGGATCGTTCAGTCCCCGTCAGGGGACTCGGGTTCTATGAGGTCCATCTGTCTCCAGGCTTCGGCGGTCCAGCAGTGCTTCCATCGGACGGGCATTGGTGGTGGCTGAAGGTCGGAGAATAGTGGGTTGTGGCTGTGTCGAAGTGAATCGAAAAATTTTATGTGTCGTCTCTTGATAAAATCTTAGATGGTGAGCACTTCAAATTTTTCGTGGATCTCGTCTGCCTTCATTCGGTCGAACGGGGTATGTTTGAGGGAGGTGCGGAGAACTCTGTTCTGGAATTGCTGGAGCGTTTTTAGAGTGTTAGGAGTTAGATACTTGAATAGTGGGGTCCCGTACATCAAAGCAGGTCTGAGGACGCTCTGGTAAATAAGCAGCTTAAGGCGGCATGGTAGAAAGAATGAATTATGAATTTATAGATTTGAGTGTTGTCGAGCGATGAATATCGATGGGAATGGAGTTCCGAGGGTTTGCGAAAAGGGTAAAGAACAGCAAAAAGAAGCACATTTGTGGGACGGGAAATACAGGTTTGATAGACTGGATCTAGTATTGCGAGATTTGATTTGAATTGATGGAGGTCGTGAAACTAAGGAGGCTGATACTTAGTCATGATAGTATTGAAGACGAGGGATCCTGAATGAATTATTGGCGACGGGCGGAAAGGTACAATCATAACACGAAGTACTGATGTGAAATGCATCAGTCTCTGGAAATTCCGAGTATTCGGAAACAGTTCATTAGCCGCTTTGACGGATCTTCGATAAATAATGGGCTAATGAATAATGATGAATGCTTAGTAAAAATGATGCATAAACACTCAATAACAACATGCATGAATGGCATGCGGGAAACAACATCAAGAGATCAAGAGATGTCCACGCTTATGAATGAAGTTATCGATGGTAGGTAATTTAAGTAAATAAATCAAAACTATATAAATATATTATTTGATCACGACTGTAGTTGTTGAAGTTACAACCAGAGAATGATGCTATAGTTTACCATGGATAAAGGCAGAGGGCATTTAGTACCTATGAAATTTGCCTTAAATCGTTTTATCATTTTCTAATACAGTATTTAAATTAAGAAATGTAAAAGTCAGTGTGATGAGTAACATTTGACTCTTGTATATTTTACAGTTTCTAATGTCAAAATCTTTATTTCCCTGGGATAAGACGTTTGAGAGCTAAGGAAAAAAAAAAAAAGTGTGTATTATATTATATCTCTTTCTAACATCGGGTCACATTTGCAATACAATCTCTGGAAGAATTGTTTGAATACATAAATTATTCCTAATGTCAAGATCTCCTTGTCGATCGTAAGTCAATAGTAAAGTCCTTTAGTGT
The DNA here is from genome assembly GCA_930367205.1 of Acanthosoma haemorrhoidale. Classification (NCBI taxonomy): domain Eukaryota; kingdom Metazoa; phylum Arthropoda; class Insecta; order Hemiptera; family Acanthosomatidae; genus Acanthosoma; species Acanthosoma haemorrhoidale. The sequence goes on along the minus strand of OV884011.1, from coordinate 162,342,775 downwards.
AAATCTTGGTATTCCAGGGTCTACCTTTGGGAAAAACTACGTATACACTACACGGTGAAGGTAATGTGGCCTATAAACAACAGCTGGTAGATGACAGAAGGGTCCTTGCCATTGAGTAAGTTGAAATGGTTATTTAAGTTCTTCCAGCCATGTGCCAGACTATGTATGATTGTTCATAATTTCTTGTCTTAGGTAGCTACTGTTAAGATTGTATTGTTTGTACATGTACATCTGTGTGTAAAGAACACGTCTTGTAATGTAATAATTTTAAAATCCGCCTTACACGGATGACCTCGCCAGCGGCAGCAGACAACTGAAAGTCTTGACGAGAGGTTCTAGAGAGAGCGGTGAAGTATATAGAGAATTTTTGTGTTGTGTAAAGTTAAAGAGAGCAAGAGTTATGAAAGAATAATATTTGTAATTAAGGCTTACAGAGAAACGTAATTGATTCTTGTTCACAGGAAAAACATGAACGGATTATTAAGACAGATAAAATACATATAATAAATATTCACGCTAATACGAAATATTTTAAATCGACTAGAATCATATATTCCCCTAAGATCATATAAATTGAGACGTCTGTGGCTTATAACAGGAGGGCCAGATTAAGTACACAACTACAACCTTCACACTGCCCTCAAGTTACTCATGTAAATGGGTACTTTAGAATATATTACCAGATTTTCAATGCTAACAACATGCGCCCCTTTAAAGAATAAAGAAACCTCCTACTACTAAGTGGTATATACAAATGTACAATGTACGCAATTAAATAATAGGAAATGATTAATAGAAACGCTTCATATTATTGTCAAATGTTAAATGATTCTAAAATTTAAAAATCTGCATGTCTGTGGCTGGAAATTTATAAATATCGCAGAGAACATAAAGGTAATCAAACCCTTTTTAAGGGTTCGACCTATTTTGGTTAAATGATGAGGGAATATTTGGTGAGGGGATAATTTCACATTCAGGACTATATGACCTATGATGTCAACCAATTCGAACACAATATACCACCTAATTAAACAAAACAATTTAGAAAAAATGAACTTTAGCTGCCCTTTTTGAAGTTACTAGTAGTAACTTTATGTCGGTTCATGTCGTGAATTCAATGAGTATAAAAATATTTTAAAGACAAATATTCAAAGAATTGACGGATTATTAAATAAAAAAATATTTACTTGCCTTATTTTCGCAAGACATTTTATCCGAACCTCGTTAATGGGGGGTTATACCCACCTGAAAAAAAAATATTATAGGATTGCACATAGTATAGTTAAAAACACATAGTATATAAAGCACATAGTATAGTTAAAAATGAGCCAAAATTTTATATATAGATTTTACTAACACTAAGATTGTGGTGGCAATGTGTTGCTTGGATGTTAAAATAATTGGACATTGTGAAGGGTAAAACATATTAAAATCGATATAGAAAAATATAGAAATTCTGGGAGCTGACACTCTATTGTTAAGGTATATTTGTAACTTTTACCGCACATCCAAGCCGATATAAAATCGTTTACCTATTTCGGAAATAAAAAATGACAGAACATTTAATAAATAATTGAATGGCTTGTGGAATTACTCACACATTCACAGGACACAATCAAGAGTCCTTCTCTTTTGATGTTATTTATTTTATTAAAAAAAGTTATTCCATGATAGTTAAACTACCGTTTTCTCAGAATTTGATTATCAAAATAACTTTCACCCTCTGCCGCAAGTCTTGCCCATTAGTTTCTTCCAATTCTATTCCTCTCCCTGTATCCGAGTTAGTACAGTACTTAGGCCTCGACAAAAGACTAACATGGAACCCACATACGAGGCTAAAAAGACGAGAACTAAACAAACACTTTGGACAACTGTACAGACTACTTCAAAGGACAGCCCAGCAAAGAATCTGTATTCAGCTTTGAGAACAATAAAATATTTTGAGAAATCTCAAATATGTCAAATCAAATATGTAGGATGTAGGAAAAAAACTCGCCACTGGCTGGTATGGGTTGCCTCGGAATGTTTTGTCATTTTGTACTGAATAATAGATATTATTATACTTTGCCCAGATTTTGCAATGAAACCATAGCATTGGCCTGAACGATATTTCATTAAGGTATCCACGAGAAAACTACGATAAGAAATTGTAACAAATAAAGGTATCTGGTCAACAAGCCACTATTAATTTCAAAAGTTAATAACGTTTTGAAAATATGTACCGAGCACGTCATGGAAGTTCCTTGGTTTTTAGTTTTTTATTGATCTTATCCGGTGACCCGGCTGACGGAGGAGCGTGGGGGACTTCCCAAGACTCCACTTCCTCTTTCGCATGCGAGGGACGTGAGAACCTTGTGGACTTGGGAAGTCTCTGGGCTGTTTGTAAATACTGTACGAATGAGCGAGTGAATAAAAATTGTAAATATGGTATGGATGAAAACATTTATCACAATCACTTATTGCCCAAAGAGGCAGGTTGTAATTTTATCATAATGAAGTTATCTTATCATATTTATTTTTATTGGTTAATTTATAGTGGTCTATAGTGGTGTATCAGTAAGCCCTAAGTAAAAATTGAATGTTTCATTTGAAGAATGGAGAAATTCAAGATCGAAATGTTCCCAATGCTGATAGCGCTTGTACCTCAGCGCCACCTACCAACTACAGCAAAAACCTTCGAAACGTTAATCTTTTCAACTGTTGGTCGGGCTGTGATTTGTTTATAGGCCTTTCTTGATATGTTTCAACTGTTTGTCGGGCTGTGCAGGCCTTTCTTGATTTGTTTCAACTGTTTGTCGGGCTGTGCAGGCCTTTCTTGATTTGTTTCAACTGTTTGTCGGGCTGTGCAGGCCTTTCTTGATTTGTTTCAACTCAAGACCCATCTCATATGGGAACGACATATATACAAATATACAAATATAGAAATTTCTTTAAATAAAATTATATGCGATTAAATAATTAATTATTTAGTAATAAAATCAATTTTTTAGTAAAATATCAAATTAATAATAACTTCTTGTTTGACAGTATTTAATCAAGGTTTTATTGCCATTAAGACAATTATAAAAACACAATTCGTATTTTTTTCAAGATCGAAGGGATTTTCCGTGGAAGTTCCATTTGACAAACTAGGCATTTTGTAACTAAGGACAAATTAAAAAAAATAAAGTTGTAAATATGTAATTCACAATAATTGAGACACACGAAGCGCTAACAATGGCGTGTTCACTACACGCCTGAATCTGCACAATAGTAGAACTTCTACCGTTTGAGTTAGCTCATTTGATTCCATCTTATTTACAATGCTCCAAAAGATTTTACTTGACAATGGAGAAATAGACGAAAAAACGTTTTAAAATATTTAAATAAACGTAAAATAACCAAAAACTGTGGGTGATGGAGAAATTCCGAGTACATAAGATATAATACTAAGTAGACCTATTGGTACTCGTGAGACAAAACTTTGGTTGACCAGTGTGATCTCTTCGTTGGTACTGCCTGATCGTCTGGCTACAAGATGGGGGGACACTAAGAGGCTAACTTGTGAATTTTATGTAAATTATATTTTCGTTGCTCAATAACTCTTAAAAGAAAGTTTATTTGGTATAAAATACAAATTTACAATTATATATGGTTACAGACTGAGAGCTCAATGAGGAATGAGCTCCAATAGGAAGCAACAACTGTCTTATGCCTAAGAGGTAGTTGTCTTTGTAGAAAAGCGGTAGTAGGGGTAGTAGGGAGGGCGCAGACAGAAAAGGTCGTGGGAGCTAATTATTTAGAATAGAGGCCTGGCAAGGGAAGATAAGTTACTAATAGGATAAGATAATTATAATAGGGCTGATTATTATAAGTTATGAGACACAGTGCTTGTTAAGATGAGATTATATGTATGTGACATTACTGTCGATAAAGTAAGTCTTCAAATGAAAGAGGTCTCACAGAGCTAGTAGTCCTTTTTGATCTAAAACAAAATAAAAAATAGGCTCATGGGTTGGAATAGGTTAATGCTGAAATCTGACCTAGCTGTTTTTCCTTTATCTCAGTGCTGGGATCTTCCAGGCGATCTGCTCCCACGTCCTAACGCAATTTTTTTTCTACGCCAGCTTACACCCGGTCTTTTATTTGATTTTCCCAGGTCACAGATTTCCCAAGGTAAAACGCTAGAGGAAACGGAGCGTAGTCTCCCCCCGCCCCCCCCACTTCTTAATTATGTATGAATACAACAACTTTATTATGGTAAAATTACAACCTGCCTGATTGGGCTGTAAGTAATTGTGATAAATGATCTCATTCATACCAATTTACAATTTTCATTCACTCCCTCATTCATACTATATATACAAAAAGACCAGAGGCCCCCCAAGTCCACATGGTTGTCACCTCCGTCGCGTGCGAAGGAGAAAGCGGAGTCTTCGGAAGCCCCCCACGCTCCCATGTCAGCCGCGTCACTGGATAAAAGCCAGCGGAGGCTGACTAAGGTCGCGAGAGCCACAGACGCTCAGGAAATTATTAGAGAAACTGGCCATTGCCAGGAATCCCACTGTCACTTATTTATAGCCGGTCACGAGGCCACTGCCATTTTAGTCTTCGAGGAGGATTATAGGGATGAGTGGTGCAGTGCAATGACTTTGCTAGAGAATTAGGGTGGTTGGATAGGTTACTTTGGAATTTTATGAACTTGGAAGGGATGAGATCAAGAATGTAGGGTATATTCAGATCATTATGAAGGGTTTTGTTGCTGACGTGATAAGGGCATTTACTATTGTTCTCATGAATTTTGATTTAAAGGATTAGATGCGCTTGATGTTTGACTTTTTTGCTGTCCCCTTAGCTCTCTCCGTATGTCCAGATTGGCTTAAGTATAACTTTGTAAATAAATAGTTTATTTCCTATTGAGAGATGGGATGTCCTTCGAAGTAGTCTGTAGATTGTCCAAAGCGTCTGTTTAGTTCTTGTCAGGACTTGCGGCAGAGGGTAAAGGTTACGTGGGAGCATTTTGCTTCATTGACTTTGATTCACCATTGGTTGCACCAATACTCGATCTCATCAAGGTCTTTTTGAAGAATTTGGGATGCTATATCAGGGTCTGAATGGGGGACTGGACTGCAGTGTCATCTGCAAATGTTGCCAAGAAGGTATTGGTGGTGGAGGGAACATCAGCGGTATATAGATTATAGAGAATGGGGCCTAGGACGCTGCCCTGTGGAACTCCTGCATTTATGGGATAGTAGTTAGAGTATTCTAGACCACAGCATCAGCAGGATGCCGGGATCTTTGCCACACTGTTCTCGAGTGGCGTTTGGATTGGATTAGGTCTATGAGATACAGAGGTAAAGGATTTTGATTGTGAATTTTCAGATGACGGTGAGGTGACGATGCCTCGCAGGCCGTTTTCTGGATCAGATTAGTGAAGGAATGCCCTGCATCGTCTAGGTCTTGGGATGTTTTCAGAGGCACTTTGAGGTCTGTACTGTAAGAATCTGGCGGAAGTGGTCCCAATCGAATGGGCCCCTAATGTATTTTGTGAATTGCAGTTTGTGAATTGGTCTTAGGGAAATGGTTAATAATAAGGGGCTCTGGTAGGAGGAGAGGTCATCGAGGCGCGTGAGAGAAAAGTTTAGTGTTCCTTACTGGCAGAGCACGCATACAGCAGGCGATTTCGGGTTTCTAGCACAATTCACGTTTGTGCTGCCCACTGCACTTTACATACCTAGGAGGGTGGTAGCAGTATGATTTTGTGTGCCCATATGCCTGGCAATTATGGCATTGGACGATGTCTCGTTTCGGGTAAGGTTTTTCGACCAGCATTCTTGTGTAATACAAGTGGGTAAGCTCGTAGATTTTTTCCACTCCAGCTGTTCGCTCTAGATCCACAAAGAATAAGGGCAGTGGTGTCTTGATGCTTGCATCATTTTCTTGTCTTTCCTCACAGAGCACATTCGTGATTTGGCGAACCTTGTATCCTAAACTTAGGAGCTCCTTTTCTATCTCGTCCGCTGATGTTGTGGGATGCAGGTTTCTAATCACCACCCGCAGCGATCTTTTTTGCTTTAGGTGGTAGGTATGGAAGTCGGCCTTAGTTTCTTTCAATATTTTATTATTATGAGTCGGGAGTGTCCGGAGAAACGTTTGTGTCCCGAGACCGATTGAGGCCCGTTTATTTGCCCGTACCTACAATTTTACTTAATTGAGTACATAGTTATTTAAAAACTACTAATATCGCTGGTGGCTTGGGCTTTGTGGGTGTTTGTGAGAGATCATGTCCTCTACTTCAATACTTTTCAACACCCCATAACTATTGGGCGTGAATAGAGACTCATGAGTTGTTGTTTGTTTAGATGTGCTACCAAGGGGCCACGGAGAGTGTGCCTAACTCCCCACTCTTAGCACAGCTGACTACAGCCTTTCAATATGGCCGCCTTTTCTATGAGTTGTGAAGTTAAACTTACACTTAGCAGTACAGTCCACAGCTTCACTCTCCACTCACCTGTAGCTCCTCCGTGAGCAGTTCACCCAATAGTCGGTTGAAAAAGTTATACGAACTAGGCACTTCGAACGGTAACAAAAAACAGTTAGTTGTAGAGCGATACGAAAACGACTTGTTATAGTTAGCGCAGGCACAATACTCCCCCCACTTTTATAAATAATATATATATATAATTCTATTTGCATGAACGTTTCTCTCAGGCTTCAGGTTGCCTTCATCATAATTATTAAATTAATTGTGAGGCCATGTTGAAATTAGTAAGTAACTTGTTTGTTTAATTGTATATAAGACAACGGCTGAATATAGTAAGTTCTTAAAATTAAATAATCGGGTTTGATGCTTAATAGCTCTTAATTTTAGCTACGCGTCATATTGTCAGCAACTGTTAGTGCAGGGTACTTATAAAAAACATTATTAACCACGTTTATTTCGAAATTTTAAACATATATTTTAACGAATAGTGTAATGTATTTTAATTAAAATTTATGTATGGTTTTGCACCGAGCGCAATAATATATACATATAATCAGCTTTATTATGATAAAATTACAATCTGCCTCATTGGCAATAAGTAATTGTGATAACCGTTAACAGCACAATAATAAAAAAAATTGTGGATAGACAAAAATGTACTTTAACAGAGAAAACTACTTACTGCCCCACAGTAAATTTGTATCTATTAATATAAACTGTAAGCATATGTAACGCATATAAAGCGGTCACGAACCAAAGCTATACTAAACTAAATTGTACAATATGATAAATAAAACACTTTATCAACTACAGTAAAACTCGAACTTTATAATTAATATTTACAAGTACTCATCTAGAACAAACAATACTCCTAAGAATTTTCCACTGGTGATTTTTGAGACGTTTGATATGTCCTGTAGCCACCAGCACAACCAGCACCCGGTGACGTGCTTGCACCTTGTAAATGAATAAATATGATTCAAATAATCAGAAAATTGAGTAAGTTCGTCGTTGCCATTTCGGCGATTAAGTAGGACGCTTGCTGTTCTCCTGGTTTTCACCTCACGGTGACGGGTCAGCAGTTCATCGGTTTCGCTCTCCGCAGCTGGGGGCGACACTGACTCTGACGGATTCCTGATTCATGACAGCCTCCGCAGATCCCAACCGACCGGAGCAGGCAGGATGTTTGAATAAAAACTTCATTTAGCTCAGTGGTAGCGCTCATGAATGAACAGTTATGAAGTTTTGAAGTTATGGAGCCCTTGTTTTGAAAGTAAAATCCACTGTCGCCTAATTATCGTCCTGTCTGCTCCTCCCTCGATGTTGCCCCTCTCACCCGAGTCTGCATTCTCACTTCCTAGTCCCGCTGTATTTTTGCATTAGTCACTTTGTTACAGTTAAAACAAAAAATAAAAACTTATTCTTTGTTAAATACAACATTAAATAAAGAATAGTGCTGAAAAGCAATGTAAACTTCTTAAGTGTTATATATAAAATGTGACTCTTACTCCTCCTCTGAAAACTTTTAATCATTAAAGAGAGAAAAATAATTGTTTACTTATTTATAACATTAATCACCTCAACCTGATGGGACCATTTGCTGTTCATATATTTCACGAACTCACCCTTCTTTAATAAGGGATCCTTTTCGTTAGTTATAGGACAAAAAGGCTGACTTCGAACCCACATACGAGACAAGAAAGACCAATAAAAAGACAAGAAGTAAACCAACGCTTTGGACAACTGAACAGACTTCTAAGGACATCTCACCTTCCAGTAAAAATTAAATTACTAATTTACAAAGTTATACTAAAGCCAACCTGAACATAAAAAATAGAGCTATAGGAGGCAGCAATCCTTTCAATCTAATGTCCTGAGAATAGTCAATGCCCTTATTTCGTCAGCAACAAAGCCCTTCATAAAGATATTAAGCTTAAGCTCTTATATAGCTAACAAAGCCCTTATATACCTTACATTATTGAACTCATCCCTTTCAAATTCATAAAATTCTATAGTAACCTATCCAACCACCCTTATCCCCTGGAACAGTCATTACACTGCACCATTCATCCCTATAATCCTCTTCGGAACTAAAACGGCAGTGGCCTCGTGACCTGCTATAAATGCGTAACAGTTGGAGTCCTGACAATGGCCAGTTTCTGCAATCATGTCTTGAGCGTAAGTGGCTCTCGCGCTCTTGGTCAGCCTCCGCTGGCTCGTATCCGGTGACGCGGCTGACGGAAGATCGCGGGGAACTTCCCAAGACGCCACTTCCTCTTTCACATGCAAGGAAGGTGACAACCATGTGTATTTGGGAGGTCTCTGGGCTGTTTATAAATACTGTATGAATGAGCGAGTGAATGAAAATTGTAAATATGGTATGAATGAGAACATTTACCACAATTACTTATTGCCCAATAATAGTCAATTAATATTGCCCAATAAATATAACAATAAAGAAGGATAATAGAAGGGCTGTTATAGGACAACGGCTTTGTGTCCTAACAATGATCGGCAATCAAGCGTACAATCACAAACGAAGTAGTGAACATTTGACGAAATTTGCTTCACTGGCAAGATTGTTGAGAGGTGATGTAGACTACCTGAAGGGATGCCAGGCCACTCGACATATCTGTATTTATAAGGCCTTAGCTGTGTGACGGAATCCAGCATTCCGAATACATTGTAAGGAAGGTTCAAGTCGCATTGGACCACAATTATAACAGTGTGAAGGTTCAAGTCACATTGGACCACAATTATAACAGTGTGAAGGTTCAAGTCGCATTGGACCACAATTATAACAGTGTGAAGGTTCAAGTCGCATTGGACCACAATTATAACAGTGTGAAGGTTCAAGTCGCATTGGACCACAATTCTAACAGTGTGAAGGTTCAAGTCACATTGGATCACAATTATAACAGTGTGAAGGTTCAAGTCACATTGGACCACAATTCTAACAGTGTGAAGCTAAACGAAACATTGATATTGTGCTCATTTCACACTAGTGAATAACCGTCTGAACCAGTCACATATGCACTATTAATAGTATTTAATGTAAATGACGTCATTAATGTGGTTTGCTTCTTATTAATAAAGTGCTTTTAAGTGTTGTGAGCACCTCACTTGTTACCTTCTAGCGGCACATGTAGGTTTCCAGGATCTTAGGTTCCGTCTGTATATAGGGTGAGCCCTTAACCTGCACACCCTCGGGAGATCTTCGTTTGCTAAGAGTGGGAGTGCTGCTAAGTTTATTTAAACATATTTTTGCCTTCATCGAGAAATTTTGACAGTTAATGCCCAGTTTATTATTTCCAAAGATGGGGAATGGGATCAGTTAGTGATATGATTCCTACGCTGAGTGAATATTAGCCACAAGCCGACGTTATTGAGACCGGGGGTTGGGGGTTCAGAGAAGAACAAATATTGGTTGTCCGGGTCCGAGAAGACACATGTACCATGAAATCGGCTGCCTGTGTCACATCCAAGTTGCTGATTTAATCCGTGCCTGATGTGTTTGCGGCCGGTTTAATTTGGTCGCTGGTTTGTCTCCTGTCAGAGCTACTAATCCTGACGGGATGAGGCGAAATCACGCATTTACCCTCGGCCAATGGCCAAAGGACGAAAGAGGACTCAGGATTGGAATATAACAACCAAATTTTGATTAGCTGGTCGTTAAAAAACTGCGAGGACAATCAAATAATTAACATGAGTGGTTGTATCGAAACACTTTTAATCTAAAACTTAGTATTCCATTACAAGCAGTTAAATGTTCAATGCAAGCATACGCATTAATGATATACGAACGAATTATAACAATTCTCCTTGGTTCTGGAATAGAACCATCAATATAAAATCATCAATAAAATCGAAGGGACAATATATAACTTACAATATATTTATTTAAATAATCTGTTTATTTGAAAGAAAGATGTAGCAATAGAAATAAAATATTATTATAAGCATAAATATTAATTTAAATTAATGGAGCAATACCACACGAAGATTTTTTTAAAACACATTTCAGTTTTCTAAACCGTATCCATTACAAAATTTCGTTTCCACATTTGGAAGTGCCTTTCATAATTAGATAGATCAACAGAAGTTATAATATAACGCATTTAAATTATGAAAAAAAACTCAGTCAGGAAACATTGTAGTAACGTCTCTAGATTCCAGAATAAGCTGATTTTTGCAAATGAAATACGCATTTTAAGGTATACATATTAAATGAACCACTAATAGAAATTATAAGAAAAAAAAATCGGGAAGCTTTTCATTTGAACAACTGTCCATAATGCACTGAAAAATTCATAGTTTATAGGCAATGTTTATAAGTCCTCGTTTAATAGAGTTGAGAGTGGTGTAATACTCAAATGGAGACACGGTATCGTAGAAACGTATTATCCGAGAAACAAATCAACAAAACCGTCAATAGAAGAGACCGAGAAGAGATTGCTACGCCTTTAAGAAACGCTTAATAGCGAAACTTCGATAATAAAAATGACTAAGTGCGTGAAAAAGATTAGAAAGGTCCTCCAATGTTTGCCCTCACCAACCATTAGAGAGGGAGAGAGAGAGAAAAAAAGAGAAAGAAGAGTAAAAGAAACCATTTATTATTTAGCGGAGATCTGATAGGGGCTTAAGTGTAATTAAAAGATCGTTGATATGGCTGGAACCCTTCCAGGCCCACTGGGTTGTGGCTGAGCCCGAAACTTGGCGAAAGACTCAAGCCACCACTATCCTGACAGATTCAGGTTAACGGGAGCTTTCATGCTTTGAATCAGTCTCCTGACTTAAGTCAGACAGCTTTGCGGTGCACTGCTTGAACCAAAGTTAATAGCTGTACTTTACTGCTAGCTGTAAAGTGAAATGTTTTTTATATATTGAAGCATATCTAACATATTACACATACACATTAGCTACATAAACATATTGAGGGAACGTTTTAATACTCTTAAAATAATAAATGATATTCCCAAAAAGACATTTTAAAAATATATTTTAAAGCACAATCCCTTCCCTTGTTATATCATGGGATAAAACAAACAACTTTTGAAGCATTCGAAAGTCGCTATTGAATGTTAAAAATGTCTGAATTTTATCTTTTACCTAATATATAAATCAAATATATCCATATTTGAAATATTTCTGTCCAAAATACTGAGTTATATTTCACCAGCGAATTGAATATTATTTAAGAAGTGTGATATTACTTTACTCCTTTAACAAGACACCTGTACTCAAAGGTCATTTTAAAAAATAAGGAACTAATTTCATTTTAATGAAAGAAAAGAGGAAAAATACAGAGCTCTGGAAAACGGCAACAACATAGATATTGTATGCGAAATCATAATTGAAAAATATATAAAGAAACTTGAAATTAAATTTAATAATATCAAATAAACTAAATGGAGCCCTCTCCCTTATTTTGGTCCTGTTTTGGTAAAACTAGTGAACACAGTCCGATTGCACCGGAATACGCGCACCACAGGCTACGTAACCCCATGAGCTCGCTTCGCGGGCTTGTGGGGGTAAGCCCGTTTGAGGCTAAGCCTCAGGAAGGGCCAAAAAAAAAATAAAAAGATAAAACTAGTGAAAATGATAACAACGTCTGGATTAAGAATTGTATTTAAATCACAAAACTTTTTAAAAACGACAAATCTCTCGAGCAAAAGATCCTGTTGAAATATAAGACTGTTTACAGTCAGTATACAGGCTGGGGTTTGGTGAGTGTGGAGGGTCATATTTTGGCAGAATAAACAAATAACTAAAAATATAATGCAAGAAGTACATTTCTCCTAAAGAGCGCAGAACCATCACGTCACTGAAGAAGGGCATCAGCACGAGCAGCATCAAAGTCTCTATCCGAATTTAAATATTATTGATTCTCTTAATCCCATGAGTTGACTTATAATTAGCAAGTAATAAGCAGCCCTACGCTCCAAGACTAACCCCTGACCCGTCTGACTAATGTAGCCAGCTGAAGACTCAAACCGACACAGAACGTCATTAGAATAAGTAATATTTTATGTAATATGAAAAGTCCTCTTTGGTTTGGGTGTGTCATTGACATATCCGTGTAATATTATGTACATTCTATCTCATGACTGAATTTTATGTATTTATTATATTATGTTAGTACGTTTGAGTTGTATTAGAGGTCCCATGTTAGTGGTTTTTAGTTCATATCTGTTACTCTTGGTATGATTTTAGGGAGTTACCTTTGACGACGATCTTTCAAAAGAGTAGGCCGGCTGTATTCGGAACTAAAAGGGGTGCTACAAAGACATTTCTACCAGGGTTTTTCTTTTTATTGTTTCTCTCGAGGGTGAAGTTATTGAAGTCATAACATTTATTTTGTTTTATTATTTCGCTATAAAGAATATTAATTTATATGATTTTTGTTTTCAGTAATTTTATTTTCGATCAAGTATCCACAGTTTGTTCCCTACACCGTCAAGCTCCTTTTCAGCCCGCGAACCGTTTCAGTGCCCTTTGCTAGTGATCCGGATCAGTTCGAAACGGGGTTGGAGATTTGCATTTTGGGATCCAAAGTTGCCCCTCCTCCCAACAGTGACCCAGCGGACATCCCAGCAATTTTCAAATTCCACTTATTTAAAAATTTGAGAGTTAATAAAAAAAAAAAAAATACTTCAGTGAGAGGGGGGGGGAGCTAGTGGGGGAACAGCGGCAGGTGGGGACCCACGAGATCATTGCATGGATTGATTAACTTTCCATTTGCTTCCAATAACAAATAGTACCTACAAGTGATATTGCAGGTCTGTAGCTTTATAAGGGGACTCACAAAGCCCTCGACAGAGACACAGGGAAACATAATCGATTATTTAGTTATTTTCGTCAATGTGATATGGAAAATAATTATTTAAGTTTATCGATGTCAAGGAACCCAACTGAAAGCTTGAAAATGAAATTTGAATAACAACGAAGTCTGCTCTACCCCTGTTGTAATGTTTATTTCTCCACACGAAGTTTCTCCATATTAAAACTATTTTTTTTTCCAGTCGGCTTGTGGGACTGGAAGTATGAAGCAGCTTAAGCTATCTGTGTGGTCGAATCCACCACCGATGCTGCGGCAGAACCATCACAAAGCCGGCCAGGTCTGAGTCCTGGCTGCGAGAGTCCTGATCCCTGCTTGCCGGAGCCCGGGATAATCCTGGCTTAGGCCGACCTCCACTATCCGACCGGGACAAGGCCGTGTCATATTTATCGTCAGTTGGAGCCGTATTTGTCTTCTCGGTTCTCCTTTGTCCTGCTTCAGCGCTGTAATCCGGAGACCTTCCTGCCTGCTAATTGCTCCGTGTGCTCTACCCGTCCAGGGCTATCTTGGGACTTATGATTACCACAAGATTTTGGGATTTCTCGTGGGCAGAACGGGACGCCATCATTGTCTTCCAAAACCAGCTTTAGTATTTAGCTTTGGAATGGTTATCGGGCGTACTGGAACACCGCAAGAATTTTTTTTAAATAGATAATAAAAATAAATAGATTCCGCTAGAAAGTACCTCATCACAAACATTGTCACTTGACAAATTCATATCTGACCAAAAAAAGGAACTATTACAATGAAAAATATAAATGTAAAATAAAGTGTAAACCTCTCTATGAAAATAAAATAATAATTATGAAATACAATGAATGATTGCTCAACTGCTTCCAGTAAATCCCTAAGTCTATAAGTTATAATACTACATCAAATGAAAACCGTTAAATTAATACAGCAAAAAAATAACATACATGCAAAACATATAATAGTAACAAATAAAAGTATGGAAATAAAACACAAGGAATAAATCGTTCCCAAACTAGCAGGCGTCTGTCTCTATGGTGAGGTGTTGGAAAAGGAGTTTGGATGAGGATGAAGCATGGCGGTAGAGACTTCCAAAGAACAGCGGAGTGAGAAATGAAAGAACTATCGTATACTACAGTTTAGTCGGCGGAAGTACAAAAGTGAGAGAGACGGAATTTTATGTTCCGGAATCGGACTGAGGATTTGAACTTTAGGATATTGTATATATAAGGGGGGCCATGAGAAGATCCATCACTACAAGGTGTAGAGGTAGGAGAATGATGTTCTTTCATGTTTGTGCTGTCCTATTTTTCAGTTAGATACCAGTTTGTTTGTTTAAGAGTTATTTTGTTTTATTTATAAAACGAGTAGATTGCTATTCCATTTTATTGAATATAGTAAATGTAATATTTTTTAGTTTTTAATTATCGCTAATGTATGAATGAAAAATTGATATTTAGATTCAGAGGCTATTCACAAGAAGTTCCACTGTAACTGATATGTTTTAAATTTATAAAGTTTCAATATTATACTGTGGTCAATAATTTCATGTTTATTAGCTCGTTATATAAGCTTACCATTTGCGAAATAAAATTAATTCAAATAAAGGCGCAACATACTGAGTAAATAACCTAATAAATCCCCAGTATCCTGTCAGCAGTAGTGTGGACAGACTATTTTCTGTGTGAATTCATTTCAATTCGAACATGTAATTCCTCTCTTAGCATTAAGTGGTCCACTATCTACCTTCTCGCTCTCTTCTGGTTCTTTTAATTTAGTTTCGAAGTTAGTTGAGCCATGACACCTGGGGTTTAATCAGCCTTCGGACTCACTTTTTGGTTTAATGAAATTCTACCCCGGGAACTACCACCCTCTTTTCCCGAAATCTGGGAGGTTACAATCATAGATCAAGGAATTCACCAGATGACTTTGCTGTTTCCAATTTTGTAAGCGGTCACGTTCTTTGGAAGTTTCAGATCCAGTTTCTTGAGCCACTCTAGATTACTCCAATGTGAAAAAAAAAAAAAAAATAGAAAAGGTATTATGTCCTTTTTTGGATCCTATGTTATGCTTCTCTTTAGGAGTTTTACAAACTATAAGAAACTCACAACGGTGTTTTATATAAGCGTACTCATGTGCAAAGTGCCTCAACTGGTAGACCATAATGCTGGATATCAGCTTTTTCTCGCTTAAAGGATAGTGTAAATAAATTACGTACATATGAATCTTGTATGTAAACAAATCACCATACTGAAATGAAACGGAAACGGTTTAAATATTATTTGTGGTATTTTATTTATTATCAATGATTTATTTCGATGGAATTTTTGAATGATATGAAATATGCAAGCTAATATATAAATTGTAACATTCATGGTATTTGAGAATATCAAGATCATGACCCTCACATATGGTAAGGGTCATTTTTCCTTATACTCCTAGGAGTGGGGATGAGCTGAAAAACCAGTCTTTGCACAGCCGTCGAGAAGAACCCAGTTAGCAAGCTCCCGAATTGGCGGTTACCATACTATTAAAGAACCAACAGTAGAAAGTAACATTGGTTGGATTACAGGAAGAGAAGAGAAGAAAAGCATTTGAACGTTATTGAATACCATGGTGTATTTAGACAGATGGGCGGATAAATTGTAGGTTGGTGATATTAATATTGTTTCTTATCATGGATCCATTAAAAGAAATTGAGCTCAAATTCATGTTTTGTAATTAGTAGTAATTATCCTAATTTAAAAGGAATTGAATATTTTTTTATACTTTTTGTCAGTACTCTATGTTTAATTATAATTATTTGTTATAACCATTTTATTTGAATATATTTTACAACTCCTAGTTTCTCAATGTATTAATAACTACAACATTAGCCTTGAGATCGGGCGATTCAAACGGGATAAATTCCTATGTCAAAGACATAAAACAATTTGAATTAAATTAATTTCATGACGGACCTGCCAAATTACTTTAGTTATATTGATCAAATAAAGTAAAAAGAGAAATGGTAAAAAATGAGGTAGGTCTCAATGGGGGCCGCTCCGGGATTAACTTCAAAAATTCTAAAGAAACCAAAGGAATTGTGAGGTATTGCATGTTAGAATAATAACTAGAACTAACCACTAACAATTTATATTTTTCTCATAATTTCACATTTGTTATACATACACAAACACAAATATGTCCGGGTCAGATTCAGGTAAAACGACCCCATTAGAAAAAGGGAATACAAAGGAACCAAAATATACGTTAAGATCGGGAGAACATGGCAGTAAAACTTGTCCCCTAACCCCGGTACAGGCCGCATTCACTAGCGAGGGTACCGTAACAAAACAAACAAATATTCATGAGACCCTTACGGCAACGAAGGGTACGCCACCCACGGTTGGGGGAAACGCAGCCCCCGAACCCGCGGTAAATCCGAGTGAAGACACTACGGCAAAGATGTTGCAACAAGTGCTTGCCCAATCAAACAGTCAATCTAACGCACTTAAAGAAAATAATAAAGAATTAAACGAAAAATTAAACAGTCAATCTAACGCACTTAAAGAAAATAATAAAGAACAAAAAGAGTTGAGCGGGAAGTTTGATCAATTAAGGGAAGAACTAAAATCGGAAATATCGGCTAAATTCGAACAATGTTACACGGATGTAAACGATAAATTAGATAGACAATTACAAATTTGTGAGGAGAGAACACTCCAAGGAAATGATAATTTAAATTCAAAATTAAATGAAGAAATTAATAAAAGGGACCAGGAAATTCTTGAAGTCCAAACATCAATTTCGAACCTCAACGATAAATTAGACCGAGAAGTCGAGACGATCAATAGCCAATATAATTATTTTCCTACCGATTTCGATAGCAAAATAATGTCAATGCAACAGGAAATTTCATTGATTCCCAGGAAATTCGAAGACGGCATAAAAACAGTTGGGAAGCAAATTCAACCGAGAGGACCGGATGAACATGCCCCACCCCGTTTCGAAGGAACTCAGCAAAGACATCCGCCCATGTCGGAATACGTGGAACCCTCTCAAGATCAGTCAGTTACCCAAGATATAAAAAGGGACTTTGATGACAAATTTTATTTCGAAAATTTTAATAACGACTTACCACAAAGTTTTATAAAAAAAATTTAACTCAAGCTTATTATCTGTACGGCAAATACCGAGATCTTCATACTTTTATTTCGCAACACTTGAAAGGTTTTGCCCTCGATTGGTTCATTCACAAAAACCTTTTATAGATAATGACAATGTTAGGCCTAATACCACGTGGCCCCATGTAAACAAATGCTGTGAACAGAGATAGAGGATTAGAAGCGGAATAAAGACAGTTTAAACCTAGCCGTTGTTCCTTCAGTTCCTTTTACTCTCGTTCTCTTTTTTTTTTTTAATTGTCTAAAGTCGATAGACGATAACTTTTATATATATATTTCCGATTCAGGCATGAGCTTAGAGTGGTTCACTTTCGCCTGGTCGGCATGACTAAAGGAGACAGACATGGAACTGCAATGCTAGTAAGCCACCTGGGACAGCCCACTCTACCCCAGGCCGGACCGTACTGCAGACACCACAACAGCCAGGACCCCGGAATCAACTGATGCCGGACCACCAACCAGCAGCTACGCGAGGCCCGTAGACCCCCGGACGAACCCTCACCTAACGTTTCTGACTCCCGACCAGCGCCAAGACCTGGACTGCGGACCGAGATGGTTGACCACCTTCGTGACCTTTTGCAGCCAGATATGTTTGCTGCCTTCATGACAAACTAACATGGTGAATCACCTTATTCTTAACCTTAATATAGATGGACTAATGACCAAGATAGACGAGGTAGAAGTGTTAATAGCACTCTACCAACCCGACATTGTAGTACTAACGGACACGAGGGTTTCCACCCAAGCCATCCATTTTAAGGGATTTTAAGGACAGCCGTAAGACATGGTAACACTTGGAAGTAAGTGGATTCTGGAAGTGATCCCAGGCTTCACCATCTGACGGTAAAGACAAATTTGGGGAAACCCATTTACCTTACCGCCTTGTATAGGAGACCGTACGCGTCTCTCTCTACAGCAATATACAGCCCTGCTACGCGCATGTGAACAAAGATATAACCACTGGGTGTTAGGTGACCTAAATGCTAGGCATACGTTGAGGTATAACATCACAAGTAACAAGGCTGGGAGACTCCTGGTACAAACACCGTTTACTGTCGTACACTCCAAGACTTTTAGCTTTCGTCTGAGAGGTAACCCTAAAGCCACCTCGACTATAGACTTACTAGCGACCAGATAATCCACCCTCGACTTTAATACGTCTGGCCACAGGCCAGTACTGTACGCAGTGGATGGTAAAGTGGCGACCCCTCGCCCCACGAGATACGACTACCGTCGTCGCCGACTGGGACCTGTATTGGATGCAGATTCACCACAATCCGCACACAGTTTACCAGTTCTCCGCAAAAAAGAGGTAGTAGATCGCCAACTGTCTTTCATTCACCGGATGGAGAAACTGGCTTGAACCGTCTTAACTCACTACTTTTGCTAATCTCTTGTTTTGAACGATGTAGTGTCTGTCTATTAACAGCTATGTATGTATATAAGTCACTTACATTCAATTAAGGAAATGTTTAGTACCGCCTTAGGACCGCCAATGAATCTATAATTAGATTCACATCTGTCTGTTTCAGAAAACAAAGGAAATTTATAGTTGTTTGGATTTGGGTCTAGTCAGCGTGATGTTATTAATATAAGAACAACCAAATGACGAAACAGACAAGCAGGGCATCAAAGATGTTTACTCGAGTTAAACTAATCTCTACTATTTTTCAAATAGAAATTTGACCAGCTCAGAAAATTAGTAAATATAGGTTTACAAAAAATAAAATAAAACTTTAAGCCATCAAGAAGATTCGTTTGTTTGAAGTGTCAACATTTAAGTTTAGCTTGCTTTGAAGTTATTTGAGGTCTGTTTCCATTCTTGTACATTAGAATAGCCTTTGATTAAACAAGTGGCAGGCAGACTTTGAAATATTTTTAACGGAAATCACTTTTTAAATCCTTATTATTAAATAGTTTCATGCCGAAAATGTTTCCTGATATTACACACTTGAGAGAAGTGATCTTGCTGACTAGTGATTGTCAGCATGCACAATGCCTTCGATTACATTACATACTTACCACCGAGAATGTAAAAATGTAAGGATATGAGTTATTGAGAGAGTTTAGTCAGTAAAAATGTCATGCGAAATGTGGTAACTTTATTCACTTGTAAATATCAATTTGTTTTCTTCATTCCATCTTCACCCAGTGTCAAAACCTATACGAATTCAAATGAAATTGAATAGTTTGGCTACTGCTCATTCACTCATCAATTCAACAATATTCTACTGTAACTAAACAAAAAATTCCTATTTATAAGATAAATAATACTTCAAGATTCACAGAGCTTCAGTTAATAAAAAATATAACAGTATATAAATATTATATATTATATTAAATATAACAGCTGACCATATAATAAACTTAGATATATAAATATAATATAAACTTAGAGCATATAATAAACCTTGAAACTCTGCCAGGGCAAACATTACAGGGATGATTTGTACCCATCGAGTGTAAAGTTTCATAGTAGACAATCTGATACTGTTAGTCAGAATATAAGGATGTAGGAATGACAAAAAACCTAAGGAAGGGACGAAGTGGATTCCTAAAGAAATTCCAATACGTCTTTATATATATATAATAACGAGTAATATAATTCGAAATTTATTCAGTGTTATAAACGCTTGTCAAATTATATTGTATGTTTTATTTTAAAAACCAACCTAGCTATATTTAAAAATATTTTTCAGATAGTTCAATACAAGTTGTTAAGACTGTCAACTGAATCCCCTCGGTACGTCAAATCAAACGAGAACGTTGGCATGTGACTTGTGAGTAACATTGTAAACATTTTTTGGGTTCTTTCCATGGAAGTACAAATTACCTTATCGCATGTATTTCAACTGAGATTATATAGATTATATATAGATTATATAGATTTTTATTTAAACTTACCTAAATTGTACACTTTATTTTAGTTATACTAGATTTTAAGTTTTAGATATGTATAAATTAGTCAGAAATAGTTCAATTGGTTTTTTTTTAATTCTTTTCATAATACTAAAATAAATAAAATATAAAAGTTATTTGTTACTGCGCCTTTTGTTTTTCACAAAGTTACTACCATTTTATATGATCCCACAAATAAAATTCTTTTATATCTATCTATCTTAGTTTTATATCACAGATATGTTATCACGGCTTGAAGATGTTACGGCAAATCATCTGTAGCAACGGGGTGGCGATTGAAAACAGCGAGCAAAAAGTTCAAATAAATAATATCAATAATACTAGTTAAGATAAATATATATGGAGATGACTGTCAGTAATAAACTGGATGCTACACCATCAGAAAAGTGAAGACTGGCTGGCACTCAATTCTATGTCACCTCATTTTAACAAACTTTTTGAAAGCAAGTAGTTGCTTATAAACCGCCTTCCAATGTTTGTTTAATGTATGATCAATTTTATTGTTTTCGTGAATTATTTTGAAAGGTATAATAACGATTCTACCGTAAAAGCGAAGATTTTAAACATTTCCTGTAACCTATACAATCTCGAAGGGAAAATTCCTTAGCCAGGTCATGTCAAGATACCAATGGAAGAAGGGCTGCAAGATAAGTGGCAGGCCCTAACACCGGACAAACGGACGGAAACACGAAGTGGCCCATTGTGTAAACTCGTCCTGCCCATTCCCTGGGATTCAGAGGGCAGTGGTACAATTGTCTGCAGCGGCCAATCTTCCGTAGTGGAAACGGTTGGTTTTCCTTATGTTCGTTCTAAACCCGACGTGGGGTATAATAATAACAATAATAACAAATTATTGTACGGGGCAATAAAGCCTTCGGAGTAGTTGTGCTCAAGGCAAATTATCGAGATAATCCGCGGATTACTTCCGGCGGAGTTAAACGGGGGGATGTGCTGCCAAGAGGAATGGGAACCCACCAACATGTGTGTAAGGTTTAGAACCCTCGCTGGCTAATGAATAATGTACTGATTCTGAATTCGAACTCGGCCGTAAAGTTCTGAGCTCGGTGACACATTAAAGCTGTTTATTTGTGAGCGACTGTGTTGCAATCGCCGACCTAACTGTCCTATTTATTCCAAGTTTACAGCCGGCTTCGCTCTCCCACCAGCATAAGTAATCAGTCCCGAGCACTAAAACCAGCCTCCGATCATATCGTTATTTATCTAGGCCAGAGGGTGGGCTATCTACCACTTATGTCCTGTATATCTATAAATAATGACCAATTTTATAAAGTTATACTTAATACTTTCAGTTAAGTGTGGCGTCACACAAATAAACAGAAAAAGTAATATGTCGGGTCTTCACGAGGGGGGTGCCTAGTTATCCTAGCCCTGGTGACGAAGTGAGGGTTGCTTGAGTTTATAACCTGGACAATCGTTTCATGACGGCTTTACTATCTGACTCCATTTTTTGTAAGGTATGTGCCCCGACAATGCACTATGTTTAGCAGAAGAGGTATACGGTAGGTAGTGTAGGTCGATTGTGTGGTCTTGGAATTACCACGAATTCACACTCGGTATCTGAGGGTAGGCGAAATCCGTCCGGATCCCAAAGGCGAGTGTGAACCGGAGATAGGCAGACTGAATTGTCACGGGAGACACTGCTTCGTAAGTTTGCAGAGCTACGACAACCGTTGTCCACTAAGGAGAGGTCTCTCCCAAGGAGGTGCTAGATTTAGCGAGACGAAGGCTGAGATTCTCACTTGGAAGGCGTGGGGTCTGACAATGCCGGACTAAAACGTAGCGAGGTAATGAGAGAATGAGTTTCAGAGTTTCAAGCAGAGCAGCAACGAGCCAGTTATAGTTCCCAGGAGAATGATATACAGGCCCCAAACCGCCGGTCTTAAATACCCAGCTGGCTTCGTCAGTAGCCAATAAGGACCGCTTTTGTAGTACCCAATGATGTTTGAGTGTGTGGTTGTTCTCTGACAGAGCCGGGAGGGTCTCTCGGCGGGTTGGGACTATAACCTGCCGTGGCAGCTGGTGTCCCAGCTCATATAACTAATTGGCTCCTAAGCATGTTTTATTGTTTACCATATTTACAATGATTTATATTTTGGTAATGTTATTCACAATATATATACAATAGAGTATAGGGTGATTTATCTTATGTAGTTAGTGGTCGCTGCATAATATATATATTTTTTTTATCCTACGACTATTTTTGAACTCATCCCTTCCTAGTTCATGAAATTACATAGTAACCTATCAAACCACCCTAATCCACAACTCATCGCACAGTACCACACATCCCTATAATCCTCCTCGGAGACTGAAAAGGCAGTGGCCTCGTGACCTGTTAGAAATGCGTAACAGTTGGAGTCCTGGCAATCGTATCCGGTGACGCAGCTGACGGAGGAGCGTGGGGGACTTCCCAAGACTCCGCTTCCTCTTTTGCACGCGAGGTCTCTGGACTATTTGTAAAAACTGTATGAATGAGTGAGTGAATGGAGATTGTAAACATAGTATGAATGAAAACATTTATCACAATCACTTATTGCCCAATGAGGCAGATTGTAATTTTATCATAATAAAGTTGTTTTTATCAATAAATGGGTAACAGTCCTTAAGGAATTCAGTGGTGAATCTTTCCGATCTGCCTACAGGCATTTTGTATTTGTGGTGACCCTAACTACATAAGTGTTAAATCACCCTATACTCTGGTGCATATATAATATATTGTAATTAGATGTAAAACATGGTAAGAGCTTTTTCTGGTAATAAATCATGGAGAGATCGGAAGTCGTATAACAAGGCACAGCGAGTGGAAGGTCGTCTCCAATAAACCTGAGGGTAAGCCACCTGCCCCCTCATAAAAAGGAACCGGTGGACCTTTGGTCACCTTCCAGCGGTCATAAAACCTAAGTAGGTGAGTCCCTAGCAGCTATGAAACACACCCTTTTAGGCCAACAGTCATAAACTTAAGGGGGATTGGCCACCTGGGCATCATAAAACATACCCCTTTCAGCCGACTCCGCCTTCCACTAGGAAGGGGAAAAAATATTTTAATCAGCGGGTTTCTACCTCTTTCCCAGTCTCTTCATCTCCTCAGCCGCACTACTCGGTCGCTTTACGCCAGGGCCGCGTGGCCCTGGAAGGCAGACACTTAGACTCCTCGTCAGCCTACTCTCTCTTCAGCGCCTCTGAGCCCGTCACCCTATTTCTCAGCCACCTTGCAGACCCTCTGGCGCCTTGACCTGTTACGCTGCCGATCTCCCGCCCGAACTCTGAAAACTGGTCTTATTCTTTATGAACCTCTGAACCTCTTCTCCTGAACACAGTGTATTGTCGGGACACATCCCTATCAATAAAATGGAGTCAGATATTAACGCCGACATGGAACATGGTCCATGTTATAAACTACAACAATCCGCACTTGTCACCAGGGCTAGAGTGATTAGGCACTCCCCTAGTGGCAACCCGACAGTATTGTATAGTGTTTACAATAACCACAAAGTTTACAATAAGTACTCACAAAAGTGACAAGTGAAAAGTGATTCATTGAAGTAATCAAAATTAGGTTATATGAATTTACATTGCCCCAGATGCTCCTTCTGTTCAAGAATCTTCTGGACTACATGTAAAATCATAACATGCACATCTCTCTCGAAACTAAAATGATTACATTCTTAATATATATGTGTATATATCTGTACCTCGGAGGGATACAACACGAGCTTCTTTGGATTCGTCCTACATAATACAATGGACTGACGAATCAGAAGAATCAAAAAGGGTGTAATTCAACGTCCAAAGTTTTCTCTTGTAAAAGCTTATGCAATTTGTTATAAGGGGTGACGGCAAACATTTTTGAAGATCACCCGTTAATACCTTAAGTGTTGTATCCCTCCGAGGTACAGATATATTTTCCAGTAATAAGAAAAGTACATCAAATATTGGGGTTTGGGCGCAATGATATTCTAGTCTGAACTATGATACTAGTTATATAGACAGATGTATAAGAAAAAGATTATACTAGCAAAAGCAATAAAGGAAACCGAATTCATGCTCGTGTATTCATGTTGCCATTCTATTTTCCATGATACGGCCGTAAAGACAGAGAGCCATGTGGATTTGCAATTCCTGGCAGAACAAACGTCACGCGCAGACTATTAGCCACATGCACTCAACTCTCTGCCTTGGAAAATGAACTTGTGGGGCTATTAATCTAAGACTGCTCCCCGATAAACCGCTTTTCTCTACTGCCATGCTGCTGTTTTTGTTATTTTTTTATTACCAAATTTAGTGCACCATTTTACCATAACGCCTTTAATGTCTTCCAGTGAAATTAAACGAAAAAAATATGTTAACAGTTAAATATAAATATTTGTTTGCTGTTATTCAGAGAAAAAAATGTTTTTAGTCAATTGAAAAACGAGATTTGTTTCAAACGTACAGTAAAGCACCGTGAAAATCTTTATTAAGTAGGGGAATTATACAAAATAACATACAAAACGGAGTGTCTAATACAAACAACAATTGTTTTTCACTTTCTTTACAATTTTCTTGAATGGTATACATTTTACTTTTCTTTTAATACTGTTTATTTTTGTTTCCACTGTTCTTTGTTTACTTTTTCATTTGAAATTCTTCAGATTATTTAATTTTTATTCAACTCTTCATTGGTGTTAATTTTAGATGAAATGTTTATTACTTCCAATATCCTGTTTTATGCTAATTTTGGGAAATTTAATGAATAAATCATGTGTATATAAGGGTTGTTAGGTCTTCTTATTATAACAATACGTAATCTGTTTCTAGTTTATTGTTATCACTGTTTGCACTTTACTTAATTGTTTACGCTCTAAATATTGATCTTTGAATTGCAGATTTCCATCTTCATCAATGTATGTGCCCTCTAATTCTTTTGTCATTGTCATCCACACTCTTCTTATCTGATTTCTTCTGTTTAATGAATTAACTAACTTTGTGTACTTACTTGTCTTTTTCAACTCCACATGATCTTCCATATATTTGAATTCTTCTGGCAATATATATCTTCTTCCATCTCCTGTACCAATTGAGGTGATGGCAATTGCATTTGCTTTACTGTCTTTTGGTGAAGTCACTACCGTAAATTCAAACTGCAGTTTTGACATCATAAACAAATTGTACAGGAGATGGAAGAACATATATATTGCCAGAAGAATTCAAATATATGGAAGATCATGTGATTTTATAGTGTTATCTAGAGCTAATTTTCCATCGGAATAAGGCAAATGATAAACAGAATATGTCCTTATTACACTTCAAAAAAATTAATAAAAAACATTCAGAATATATGCAGAACTTGCGAAATTTGTAAAAAGAATAAATCTAGAGGTCAAGCAAAATATGGATTAATGTCTCAATTAGGACCAGCAACAAAGCCGTATGAGATAGTGTCGATTGATACGATCGGTGGATTTGGTGGTCAAAGATTAACGAAAAGATACCTCCACTTATATGTATAATACACAAAGACTGATTCTTAATGGTCAATATTATTTTGTGATATTGCATGTTTTACCCTGTTTATTATCACGACTAAGGGTGGGAAGCATGTTATCATATTGGATTCCATTTTAAATTCACGGAACTGGAAGAAAATAAACTCTATGTTTTTCATCTTTTATGTTTTAAACTCTGATTATAACTGATTGAGAAGATTTATCATGAAACGCTCTGTAATTCATAATCCATCAAATTATTTCCGTCCAGTTACTTCGTAAAATATCTTGCTATTTCACTATATTCGTACAAAAGTTACTTGGCAAATACGAAATGTGTTTGTTTTCTATTTTATTCCCGCAAATAACTGGTTAGACAAGTACGGAACTGGCCAGGTACTAAGCAAAGTTCTGACCAAGACTTCAAGTCCCTCTCTGGGACATGTGTATTTCCTGTGCCTACATTAGGATATATACCCTTTTTGGTGGTTTACGTAGTTTTGAGCAAAAACGCGCACATAGTGGCTAACCCAAATGATAAAAAATCAAACATTCGTCGTAAAATAAAGTTTATAAAGTGTGCTGAAATAATATCCAACACTATATCGAATAACCTTTCGTGAAATGTATCTATAAATGGGGCCATTGTTTTCGATAATCCCTGTAAAGTGCCTACAATGGATTGAGCTGGCTTTGATACAAAATCCTTCAAATATAAAAGGCATAGGTTAGTTGATTACCCGTAACCCCATAATTATTACCCCGGCTAATTCCATAACCAATATGATGAATGTAGCGACCGCTAACTACATAAGTTAAATCACCCTGCATGTGTATATACATTGTAAGCAAAAGTAAAATAACAGGAACTAAATGTATGTAAATCATTGTAAAAGCTAAGTAATAAATGCGCGGAAGCTGGCAGCCATAAACAGCCGGGTACCCACCGGCCTTAAAGCCAGGTGGGCAATAGTACCCCCTGGCAGCCATAAACAGTCGCAAACTTAGCAACCCTTTTAGTGTCTCTCTACCGGTCACGTGCCTCATCGCAGGTGTGCGCGGGTACCGCCGCCGAAATAGACTCTCGCCGCCTCCCGGCAGGAAGGGTAAACGATATTTAACCCAGGGCTTCTGGCCCTGAAAGTTTAGTCTCCTCATCAGCCTCTGAGTCTCCTTATCCGCCTTTACTCGGTGACGCCTTACGCCAGGGCCCCTGGCTCTGGAAGTCAGTCTCTTAGACTCCTTGTCTAGTCTCTCAGTCTCCTCATCCGCTTCTCAGTCTCTCACCCGTCTTTTAGTCTCCTTGCAGACTCTCCGGCGCCCTGTGCCCGTGACGCTGCTTGGCTTCCGCTCGAACTCTTGAAACTTGACTTATTCTTTATGAAACCTCTGTACCTCTTCTCTTGATCATAGAGCATTGTCGGGGCACTTACCTATCATAAATGGAGTCAGATAGTAACGCCGACATGGAACAATGGTCCATGTTATAAACTAGAACAATCCGCACTTGTCACCAGGGCTAGGGTGATTAGGCACTCCCGTAGTGGCAACTCGACAATGAATGAATGCTATTTTTTGAAATAACCGAGAGAACTTTGAATGGGGTACAGTTAACAAATGTTTTCTCTTCTATGTTTAGCACATAGGGTCTAATATTTGTCATATTTAAAGGTTTTCTATACTCGTATGTAACTAAAACATAAAATAAAAAACTAGGCATGTCAATTAACTTTAATATTTCAACCGGAACCCATTTATCATTTGTTCGACGTCTAAATAACGAGAAGACGATCTGCAAGCTACGACGTCACTAATGCGCCTTCTATCGAGTCTTGTCAAAATATC
Organism: Acanthosoma haemorrhoidale; assembly: GCA_930367205.1. Taxonomy (NCBI): domain Eukaryota; kingdom Metazoa; phylum Arthropoda; class Insecta; order Hemiptera; family Acanthosomatidae; genus Acanthosoma; species Acanthosoma haemorrhoidale. Next base: position 162,315,088 of record OV884011.1, on the reverse strand, counting down.
GTGCGGGCCCTAGAGTCCCTTTGAGAACTTCACATGTCTGAAGGGAAATTGAATTTCAGAGATACTAGACCTAATTAGAGGGAACACGCTCTTCATTTGAAAACCTGCTCAATGTGAGTTCCCCCTCTATTGACTTCAAAACCGCATGAAATTTAAATTATGAAAAGAGAATACAAGCAAACATATTTGCGTCCCTTTTGATTTGCCATGTTTTTTGCGACATAACCCGAACTAATTTACTTTATTTTGACTAATTTTGCTTGTTACTTCAGTTACAGTTTGTGTATTAAACAAAAAAAGGGAAAACTTGTAATAGAAATAAGGGCGAATATAACAGGATTAGGTTTATAATACATTCCTCAAAGTTTCAATGAAACTCGTTCGCTAGGCAATTATTTTACTTTTCTCCTTTCTTACAAAAGTTCCAAAGAAAAAGCAAGTAAATGACATTATTTTCTGAGCATATTTTCCCGAAAAAATATGAAATTGGTCAATCAAATCATCGTAAATTCAATATGACTAGAAGAACCCAGGTCGTCGGTCCATGTGGAACGATAGCGGAGAACAAAATACAAATATTATAATTAGTTTTAGCTTATTTTATATTCAGGTGATTTTCCAGCATAGAAGTACAATAATAATTAAACCCATCCTTTTCGCACCGTTTATGTTTTAATTATTATTTGAAGTAGTGTTTTATTAAAAATATGTGAAAGGTTACTACACGATTTATAATGCACTGTGATTTAATTAAGAAAAATTGCTTGTAACAGGTACTTGTCTGAGATGCTCCTAACCATCGCTAGTACGTTCATATTACGTTGTGAAAGCTGCTGTAATTTATTAAAAGTATGAGACTAGCCTTGATTAAATGTATCAAATTAAACCGGACATTCTTGAAGGCCTGCTATTTGTTTTTAATACTTTGTAAGCCAGCTATTCTTGTCAATTGACGTAGTAAAAAATAATCTTCACTTCACATTTTATATAAGCTACTGTTTTCATATTATTGTTCTCATTTTACCTGTTAGAGGAAACTAGATTTTACCTGAGAAAAAACTTTGAGTTACACATAAGGTGTAGACATCAATCTAATACATAAAAATATAGAAAAAATGAAGAAAATGTTTAAAGTTACTTTTAGCAAACATGAATATTGGTCACATCTTTTGGATAATTTAGCATTCCCTCAAAGGTGAAAAAAATGGGTAGGTACTCACCACACACTTGGGGAACTCCTCCTCGGGGCGGTCTACCTTCCAGCCGAGCAGCGGGGGGATGCAGATGACTCCAGACAGGATCCAGACCAGCATGATCATGACGACGGCCCTTCCAGAAGTCCGCTTCTTGAGGTACTCGACGGCCTGGGTGATGGACCAGTAGCGGTCGAGGGAGATGAGGCAGAGGTTCATGATAGAGGCGGTGCACAGGAGCACGTCCATGGCGGAGTGGATGTCGCACCACACGGTGCCGAAGATCCAATAGCCCATGAGCTCATTGGCTAGCGAGAAGGGCATGATGACCAGGCCGAGGAAGAAGTCGGCCACCGCCAGGGAGGCTATGAACCAGTTCTGGGTGTTCTTGAGGGCCTTCTCTGTCACAATGGCGATGATGACGAGCATGTTGCCGACCACGACGACGATCATCAATATGGTGACGATGATGGAGGCGAGGATGATGTGCCAGAGGAAGTAGCCGCTCGGGTAAAGGTTGTCACCGCGGAAGATGATGTAGGTGTCGTTGAGGTGGAAGGAGGAGTTGGTCGAGTAGTTGCTAGTGAGCTCCGAGTAGTTCTGGTCCGAGGGGAGAAACATGACATGGTCGTCGTCTATGGAGAACAGGAGAGTCTTATTCGTCGCTGAATCGTCCAGCGGGAACAAAGGGGACAGCTCCATATAGCCTACTAACTCGGCTGCCCTCCTATACAGTCCACTAGTCCTATGTGACTGTCCAATATCAAAAATAACTCCACTTCACACACGTCTTATTCTAAACAAAGGCTATTGTCAACGAATTTAGAATTTTTTCTTTTACTAGTACTTAACAACAGTACTAGGAAAATATTACTTATACATTTTAAATTTATTATTAACAACTATACTATTCATTAAAGTATTTATAACATATACATATATAATCTTTTTTAGAAAAAAGTCGGATTTAGTTCCTAGGACTTTGATCTGTCTAATTGTGTACCCGTTTTGACCGAGGCCCTCTTGCACTTGAAGAACTAAAACAACTAAAAATGACCTTTGAGGTCAAAATAAGGAACAGATAATTTTTTTGGTCTTTGCGTATAAATGTATATATATATATTTTTATACAACAATATTATTAATAATATCTTTATGCTGCAGTAGGAGATAGTATATGCTAAAGGGCCTATGTACAGGAGGGTGGGTGGTGGACGGGCCGAGGCATGGTTGGATCCCATGGCCGCGTCCCGCACTCCCTGCTCCTCATCCTGTCGCCCCCGAGTCCGCTCACTCTGGAACAGACAAGCAGTAAGAATTAGTAGGAATCATAACAATAACAACATAATTATGCCCATCTTATAATAGTAAATTAAAATAAATAGAGAACAAATAAGATTACAATACATTATAGCATAAAGTAAATACTTATCTCGAATGTTCAACAAATGAACTTCCAAATAGACCATAAGTCAAATTTTAATATTAACCTTCAGAATTTTTAGAATCTGAAGAATAATATTATTTTACCTTATATTTTTAAATGATTAATTTATTGAATATTAAGTGGTAATATTTTAGTTGTGTACAGTTGCCTTGAAGACACCTGTTATTAGAAGTCCAGTTAGTATTTTACTGTATTTATCGTCAAAACATGTGTGGGTATGTCAAATTAATCTTAAAACATGGTTTGATAGTGGTCGTAAAAATAACTCAATCGAACTTAAATTGAAGGTTATATTCAATAATCTCTAAAAATAAGCTGATTGTTGTGATATAAGATGCATGCTTATGAGATCAAGTAAGGTGGCAGACTGGCGTTTCCCAACGCTTCTCCGAGTTAGGATGGCTGTACACTTCTGCACGATATCAATACTTTCTTGGTTTTCTCCTCTTTAGCATCATGACTGGAATTCTTAGTAGTCACAAAACCGGTCCAGTTAGTAGTTGACTGTACGTATTCATCAAAACATGTGTGGCTCCAAATACTAAGTGGGGCATGTCAACTTGATCTCCAAGCACGATTTGGTATACTTTTTTTTGCCTCAGAAGAAACAGGCATTGTAGATTTTAATTGTACTGGGTGCAAATAGAGGTTTGTAACTTTGCGAGAATGTTGCATTGCTTATGTTTTTTGGGCAGACCTACTTATTCCATAGAACTATCGTCCATTGTTCAATTCTGTTCGGTCCAATGTTTACACAGTATGTTCTCATTACTTGTGAACTACCCCGTGTTATTCGATGAATTTAGCTAGGCGCTTTCAACTGCAGCCTTAATGCAGCTCACTAAAAAAAAAAAAAAATAAAAGCAACAATGACTTTGCCAGCTCCTATATCCCTAGTAGATTTCTGCAAATAATTCAAAATATGAAATTAATTGAAGAATAGCAAGCAACTCGGTGTAGCTGTTGAGCTTTCGGGATCCAGTTAATTATTTTCAGCTTGAAAAATGCTCAACATGAATTGCTGAAACAAAGCTTGCTTGCTACCATATCTGGACCTGTTTAATAAATTATAGCAAAACTTAATATTCAACGCTATATATGATCAGCCAAAGCGTGATTCTTGAACATTTTCAAATTAACCTTATTAATAAGTTGTTAGTCGTTCGGTAAGTATCTCAAAGGAAAACAAAACTGAAAAAAGTCGACTGCTCCCTTTGTAACTAGTGTTCTTTCGAGTATTGTAAGTAATAAGGTTCATTTACAATTGTATGTTACAATTTGCTTATCCGACAACTAAGAGCTAAAACATAGAATAGAGCCGTAGGGCTTGGGAATACATAGACCATCATTCCTTATGAACAGAGCAATCACTTATTCCCACCGCGAACCATGCTTCAAGCTTGAACAATTGTTTCGCGGAGGCTGAAATATTGCTTTACATCTGTCTCTGCGCCGTTTCGTAGCAATATTGATGTACTTCACTTCACGGTCCGCTGTAAGTGATGGCGGAACCCCAATGATCACAAGTTTGTAATTACACTGATAGTAATTGTTCTGTATAAGTTTAAGTATAATAAGTATGCACAAAGCATTAAAATTCATTTGATGAGACTTTGTCCATGAGGTGAAAACCTAGTGCCCCCAATATGCGATCCCATTTCCGATGATAACTTGATAATTTATGACAGTACGACTGTTTCTGATATACGCCTCTTTTGACAATGCAAAAAAGAAGACTAGTGGCGTACCATGCACATTGGAAACAGATCTTATCATCTAAGAAAAATATGTATAACGCACACTGAATTTCGTAATGGCGACCAAATTGCACCAGCAAGTATAAAAAATCAAAATACACCAACAACCCATAAAAGTAGAGGTGCCGCGAAATATAAAAAAAAAACTACATCGATTCTTACAGTACATGACCAAACAGCCAATAAGTGACCAATTTCGCTGTACCAGCCAACAACCTTGTGATCAGTACTAATTTATGCACAGCTAAGTGAATATTTGTGTGTTTTTGTACCAACATACATTTTGAAAAAGAAATTATAAACTAAATTGTATTTATTATTCTGTAAAACAATAAACAGCCTTGAAATTATCAATGGGATGATGGAAAATATTATTATAAGGAAAAAATATATGTTGGGTATTATCAAGTAAGAGTAGCAAACTAAACAAAAGAGGAAACAAATTTTGAAGAAAAACTCATGTTCTTACTCATTTTTCCCCTAGATGATGGCACTAAAAATCTATGAATAATAATTTTCATTAATATCCAAAAAGGGGACAAACCTTTTTGGGTTGATTCGTCTGAAACAGCACGAATCATTGGTCTAATATTCCATGCATACTTTCATAACTAGTCTAAATATTGACTAAATCCAACGTTTTCGACCTCGTACAAAAGCGTTAAATAGTAGCACTATTTTTAGATTATTCATGCTCATTGCACTTTACATACCACTAACATGTGTATCAAGTTGTACGTACTGCAGTAGAAATAATTTTAAAAAAATCAAATTACGATTGATAAATCCATATAAAAAACATTTATAGGAATAGTTCAAAGTAGGAATAAGTTGAAACTGTAAAGTGATGATGATCGAAACGTGGCAGTAATCAATAGTTTCATCCCCTTCTCAGTTTGAATGCAAAATGCTTACTGCTAATTAGTTGATCATAGAAAAATATTTATTTTATCATTACAAAATAGTTCATTAATGCCGCTTCATAAGTTTCCATCGGATAGCTTTCATGTTTGCAAACTCGGTGTATTCGTGGTCTGCTTCGTAGGTTGTTAAAAAAATACTTTCTCATGTTATCTCTTAAAACAATTCCTTTCGTCATGAATTTTGGAATGTTAAATGTTATTCTGAGATGATGGATATTATTTATCTTTCAACGTCAAAATCGCTTGTTTGGGGAGTAGTTATTAAGTCGGTTATGAAATACTAAATATTTTGAAGTATCTATAACTAGTAAACTTTGTTTCTTATTTTTTGACAGTCATTACAAAATGTCATTGAGAATTAATTTAATCTGGTTCGCAACTTTAACTCAACCTTCGACTAGACATTTTGAGTTAGAGAAATGACATTTTGTAGGGTAGTTTCATTATGCTAAAAACAAAACAGTCAACTGAGAATAAATGCTATCAAGTAAATGGGATAGGTGTCGAATTAAAGATCTGCTGATGATTAACAATGTGTAATAGTTATTGTGACGTCAATAGTAATGAAATCGATTAGAAGTCGTGCTTTGAATCCATTAGTTGTGCGATGCATCTCATTTTTTTTTTTAGTTTCTTTAATGATGGGGGTAGACAAGGGTGCGATTATGGCAGGGAGAGGCACTCAGGCGAAATTCCTTTATGACTGTCTAAGAGACTAGCCCCTCCGTCGAAGCTAGACAAAAACAAATAAACAGAAAGCGATGTGACTTGTGCCCGCTGTTTGCCTGTACAAGAGTACACACGGGCTGGTTGGCTCTGGAGTCACGTTCTCTCTCCGATATCTGCCCTTCGATTCTATTTCCCCGGATTCATTATGTCGAATTGAATCCTTGATTGCCTTCGTCAAAACTAACTTCCGCTGCATCAACGGCCAATCCACTTAGCTCACTGACCCTACACATCGCCTAAAGTCGACAAGTATTAACTTCGCCGGAAAAAAAAAAACTTGATTAAAATATAAAGTTTACTCATCACTTAGATTTATAAATTAAAATTAATTTCATAACTAATAACAGAAGCATTCAACCACTCTCAGGAAATCCCTCACTTCAACCTTAGTTTCTTTCAAAGCACTTCTATTCCTACGCTTGCTAGCCCGGGAACGATTCATTTATTTATACTATTAGGCTCAATTGTAGTTCAATAGAATTTGATTGGTAAAATTCATTATTGAATTTTACCAATCAAGCCTTCTGTGAATTTATTTAGTTAAATTTTTTTGAACATTTTTCATTCAATTGTATTCATTTGTTTCATTTCAAATAAGCATTGTATTGCCATACTTTTGTTTTATTTTACTTTAATATTATTCACGGGGAAGTTAATCCATTTTTTTAAAGATATAAAAGCCACACATGCGAAAAGCTACCATTGTTTTTCATACTTCCCTGAAGAACTATAAACATTGAACTATAAGCGTGAAAAGAGAATGCATAAACAAAACGAGTTGTTTTATGTTGAAATGCATTAAATTTTGATCTTTATAAGAGCTAAGGCTCACCACGTTCACATTGCCTTTAGTCAGAATAAGCTGTCTTCGGAACTTGTGTGTAGACAACCCGTTTTTGTTGAAAAATATTTTTTTTTTTTTACAAACAATTTGACCAACAACACTATCAAGTACCATATATCACGAGAGGAACTTTCTGTAAAAGGATGATAAATGGTGATTTATTATTTTTGCTTAATTCCCGTAGCTTTAAAGAAATCAAGAGGAAATAGGTCGGGTCTAGCTCAGTATATTAGGAGAAAATATGAGTTGTCTATGACATTTACAGATCATCAGTTTGAAAGGAAGCGACAAGTTACGCCCAACTTTCGTTTGTATAGAAAAAAAAAATCCAATCCATCAATACAGATATATTTTTTGTGTATTTTTCAATAACTCAGAACTCACCCAGAAGAGAAAGGAGAGATCACTGAAATGTGACGAAATTCTATATATGTTATGTATTGTATTTTATGACGTAATTTGTGAACGAAGCGTTGTTGCAAACTCATTATTTATTCACTAGGCAACGCTCAGAGGTTATCGTATTTGAGGAACTTTGGTGGTTGAACGTGAGAAAGTTTTATCAGGAGTACCAATAATGATTTCCTTTTACTTACGAGCTGATCAATTACCTGATTAGTTAAATAAAAACAGGAAAAAAAAAAGTTGATCGAGACTAAAATTGAATTTTTAAATGTCTTACAGAAAACTGCGTACCCATGAAAAGGATTTTGGGTCACCCAATAGAAACTATCTGCGAATCATTTATTCCGTGGGAGCCTTCATAGTTTTCGTCCACTTTTAACTACAGGTTAAAACCATTGATCTGAAAAGTTCTTCCTTTGTCTATTCTAAAAGTTGAGTCCACTGTGTGCATGAGATAGGATTTATTCAGTAGTGAAACTGTTCTCTAACATATCTGAATCCTGCACTGGTTTCTTATGAGGCTGGATCAGAAACTGTGACACTGCTCTTCATCTGAGAAATGGTGTACAAACGAAAACAAAAACACGCCTCTTCTTTGCTATTACTTGTCCCATATCTGTTTATCTTTATACGAGTTATCAGCCTGAGGTGTCAGAAAATATGGCCATATCAAGATATTACTTTTTGTGATTGAGAATTTTATAACTCGGAGAGGGTAGGATTTCGCATAAGAATAGATGTGGGTACAATCGTGGGGGGGGTGGTCTTAGAGAGAAATATATAAACATATAGTATTTGTCTTTTGCTTTCGGGGTAGTCAGTGGCCAGATTATTTGATTGTTTAGATCGCACTCCGTATGATCTTAGAAGGTACGCCCCACGGTGTTAAGCACCCGGAATCATAGGACAGGTCATGGAATGTACATGAGTCTACAGAGAGAGAGAAAAACATCTTTTAGTGTAGATAATGATTTTTAACATCTTTAGATTGTCGCTATGTCTGCATGTTCGACGACAGTAGTCTTAAAAATGGGATCAGATATTTCCAATGGATATTCCACAATCTTAAACAGTAGTAATGATGTATTAGCAACAATGTCACAACTGTACTAATGCAAAATGAAGTAATTAACAAGTCTCGTGTTCCCAACTTGAAACATTTCTCAGGATTATGCTCAGATAATGTTTCGGATTTATAATTCTGTATTAATGTTACGATTCTAATGGGTTTCCGATTTAAAAATGGGACGGATAACGTTTCGTATTAACACATTTCACAGGCAAAAGACATAGTATCTTCTTCCGTTTTTCTTTTACAACAAACATGTACACACGTGCGACCTTACTAGCATATCAGCATTAAGTTTACAGCGCTACTGGCTAAGGCGAAAATGAACGGCATTGGCCAATGGAGCGCGAACAGATAAGAAAGTTGACTAACAGGCATTAATTAAAAGCAAGCAATTGCTGAGGGAATCCAGGATCCCCGACATCCTTTGGTTGGGACAAGTTGGTCGCTGAAAAGGACAAGGCAGGAGCGGGAATAATTTCCACCCCACTGCTTCCAGTGCACCGCTGATCCGCTCCAGCGTGTTCATTCAATTCTCCATGAGCGATCGGCCTCCTGCAATATTCACTATTCACCAGAGTGTTCAGCCAGACGTTATGTGTCATCAGCCATGAATTAAAAGCAAGCAATATATGAGGAAATTACTACGCTAATAATGCAGTATGTCTGGCAAGTTGGTCGCTGAAAAGGACAAGGCAGGAGCGGAATAATTTCCACCTCGCTGCTTCCAGTGCACCGCTGATCCGCTCCAGCGTGTTCATTCAATTCTCCATGAGCGATCGGCCTCCTGCAATATTCATTAACCGCCAGTAGAAGGAGTGTTCAACCAGGCGTTATGTGTGGTTGACTAATTTCCCTGTGTGAGGCCTATCGCCATACAGACTTATCTCCTTAGAAAACACTGGAGTCGCTCACTGCATAATATCACATGCATGTTCTATTGAGCGTGTGCCTATTGCATGCTGCCTATTGTATCTTCTAACTTCACTAGTGTTTCATGATTTATCAGTGCCGTAGGTTTTGTTGCTGACTTGTTGGAGATTTAGTAAATAATCTAATGCTGAGTTTCAAACTTTGAACATAAGGTGTTTAATTAATTTGAGTTGCAGTTGATTACCATTTCTTTGTGTGATTTAGAATTTAAAACAAACCTTTTTTGAGTAAAACTTTTCATACTGAGAAATCTTATTACCAAAGTGGTTGAAGGTGTGTCAATGGGCTTTTCATCACGAAGCAATTACTCAGGCTCATGGGTTCAGGTACTAAATATAAAAAAACATGATAAATATATTTGTTAAATACTTAATAAAAATAATTTCATAAAAATCGAACCTGGTTCAAAAAATATTAAAAGTTACCAACTAAATAGTAACATGACTGATATTCGCCAACGGTTCAATTTACAGCTTATCATTATTTTTTCTCTTTTGCTAATAATTGTTAAAATATGCACAAGTGGGATTGAACTACTTGTAATATTATTATATTATATGATATATTTATTTATATGTTATGTGGTGTTTCAAGGGTATATAAACAATATATATTGTGACAACGTTTACACTTACTTGAAATAAGCAATATAAAATAACTACTTCACAGATTAATTAATTTATGTACAATAATCAACATTAGTGTTTATTTTTCGCCAAATTATTTTATTTCATTCGTTTCTGATATATCAGATGTAGCATTTGCGTTAGACTTTAGTTTGTATAAATATTATTAGACAATCTGTTAACATTTAAATCTGGCTATTCCTTTTAGTTGTTAAAAAGCACTTTTTTTACAAACCTGGTGTATATATTGTATAAAAAATTCAAAAATATGCTAATTAGATGTTGGTAAAAAAATAGAAAAATGTGAATGTTACATCTTAATTACTGATTAGGATTTTCACAAAAATTGTGGAGACAACACGGTCACCGTTCCATACCGCTAAGTTTCTTCCTCTGGATTATATAAAATAATTAAATATATTTTTTGTAGCAAACCAGCCGTCTCAGACATCACAATATTAAAAGTTAAACACCGATTTTGCGCTGTTGTCAATAAAATCCGGCATGTCATAAAAGAAAAATGTGAACAAAGGACCTGGACCATGATGCAATAAACAGCTAACTGCTAATACCCAGGCAGGCGTACTCCAAAGCGATATTTTGCACCGGGACTTACCCCATGGTCGCTTATAGACATTTACACCAATTCACGGACTAGTGTTAAGAAGCCTGGAAAATCCTTACCGCCGGTTCATCAATGAAAAAATTGTGGGGGTAACTTACTATTTCGCCATTAAGATTTGGTCTCGGTTCGTTCCTTCTTCCAGAGTATCTCTCATTAACCCGAAGTTCGTCAAACTGTCTCGCTGGTCGTTCAGAATGCATTTTCCTTCTTTTTCTCAGATTAACTCGTTTCTTTTTTTTACTTCTTTTACGTTTAATTTTTTCTTTTCTTCTTAAGATTTCTTTTTTTTATTCTATTTCTTCTACGGCTACATTAAACCTAGATAAGATAATAAGATCAAACTAAAAATGGTTCTACATAATTTCTTAGCCACGTTTATTAGAGTCTTTAATTATAAACTGTCAGGTTTTTTTGTAAATCATCCTTCATTTTATTTATCACATCGGACATCATCATTTAGTTAAAATATGTTCTGATTAAGTAGAGATAACACAATAAACTAAACACGAGTATCATACCCGGCTTACTGAAAATAATTTTAGATTTAGTCTAATTCGCTAATATGTTCAGATACACAGACGTTTTTACGTAAATAAAAGTACAACAAATTAACTCAATAATTATTTATACTATAAAAAAGTATTTATTCAAAAAATTAGACTTATGCATGGGTATATGATAAACTTATGATCTGTAATTGATTAGTCATCAATGAGGTTTACCATTCTTACGTTTTTTTTACTCTACCTGTTTAAAAACAAATATAACATCTAGGAGTTTATTGCTGTTTTATAAATTCTTAAAAAATGTTCTAAAGATTAAGTTAGGGTAAATATTCGTGCTTTATAGAAGTAATAGTACCTAGGTATTTTAAGCAGTGCTTATACTATATAAATATACTATACATAGGCTTAAGATGGCCAAAGTGTCGACTTATTCCCGTGAGAATAAATGAGTATGGTACTAGTGAATCCGATTAAGAAAACCTTATTTATGGTTCAGAGGTGAGACTTAGTGCTAACCACACTAGTACCTCAGCGCCACCTACCTACTACGACCACAACATTCGGCCCTTATCACTTCATCAGGTTACGTCATGGTTTAATATTTAGTTGCAGGTTGTTGAACCTTGATAAACAGATTTCTGCCTAAATTTATTTACAAACTGCGGGAAGAAAAAAACTTGCTACCAGTAGCAGGTACTAAGCAACCCAAACCGCCGAGAGGCCCGAAGACCCTTACCCGGGTCAGGTATCGGTGACATATCTCTTTGTCAGGGAACAAAGAAAACCACGTACTCAACTGGCATTGGCTACAACAAAACCGAAGCTGATTGGCTTCTGACGAAGGCAGCTGGGTATTTAAGACCGGAGGTTTGGGCCTGTATATGCCCCCGCTCCGTTCCCCCATAGATGGCAGGACGCTGTCGTGGCTGGAACGCTTTAGTTTTAGGTTCTAGGTATAGTTTTTAGTTTGTAAGTTTTTTCTCCCATTTTTAAACCGAAGGTGAGCCCCATCACCTAGATTTGTATTCATAGTATTTGCCTATTAACCACAATCTGTATTGTTGAGTAACACGAACTCCTTCAAATGCATCTGTGCATAGCAGGATAAGGAGAAATTTGCAAAGTTTCTTTTAATATTTTCATTGTATAACTTCATGGGGTTTAGGAAAAAAAAAACAAAAAAAAAAAAAAAAAAAAAAAAAAAAAAAACCTGTATATCATTCTCCTCACAATTGGCTAACTGGCTTGTGCTGCTCTGATGTTCAAAAACTTAGCTTCCTCATTATGGAAACCTCTGCATCTCTCTATCCTCACCTTGCTACGTTTTAGTCCGGCGGTGTTAGACCCCACACCTTCCTAGTGGGAATATCTGCCTTCGTCTCGCTAAATCTAGCACCTCCTTGGGAGAGACCTCTCCCTAGTGGACAACAGTTGTCGTGGCCCTGCAAGCTTACCAAAAAACAGTGTTCCCCACGGCGATCCAGTCTGCCTCTCTCCGGTTCACACTCGCCTTTGGGATCCGGAGGGATTTCGCCTACCCTCAGATACCGAGTGTGAATTCGTGGTCATTCCAAGACCACACAAGCCACCACACTACCTACCTAGAAAATGGATAGTAAGACCGTCATGAAACGATTGTCCAGGTCATAAACTTAATCAACCCTCACTTCGTCACCAGGGCTAGGGTAACTAGGCAACCCCCCTCGTGACGACCCGACAACAGTTTGAAAGGGGAGTAGAGCAGGTAGTGATGAGCCAGACCCACCTGAACCCACCGACAGGACTAATGCGGTAATCCCAGCCGTTTCTGATGGGATTGCAGTAATATCCGGTAGTCTTATTATACCTTCCACAGTCTACCTGTTAGGGTCGATTACGCTACTAGTCTCAATCAACAGTCAGAACAATTAAAAAAAAAAAGTGTTATCAAATTGTAGTGAAAAAACAATAAATGATAATAACAATTATACTTGCAAAGGTAAAAAATAATACTGCTGAACTTATTCAACAAGCTGTGGCCACTGAATTGAACAAAAACTGAATTGAAGAAAAAGGACATCTGATGGCTACTAATTTCAGGTTTTTTAGCGACGAATGTGAAAAACGGAAGAACTAGGCACAAACGAAACATGCATGCTAGAATGGTTTGCGTAAGACAAAATGGTGTCATTTCTACACTCAATATACACATCAAGACGAACTGGAAGTACTGAGGTAAAAACGTTTGGTCATGTCTTTTATTAAATTAGGTGAATCGTTCGTTATATTTTTTTCACAATTGAAACTGAAGAGGGAACGGTTGGCAATAGAAGGGGACCACTTGAGATTTGCCAAACCTTGCGCTATGGGGTTCCAGGTAAGGAATTCGTCTGCCCACAAGTAAGCCTCCTGGGGACATATCTTAGATTAAAGGACGGCTAAAAATGATTTTTGAGACACAGTGCGTTCACACGCCTATGACAATAATCAAACTACACCTACGGAAACTCCAAAAAGGACAAAAGGAACGGAGAAAAAAAGACACAAAGTCTGTAAAACAGAAAGGCTCCCGCAGACAGGGCCATTGTAATATTGGCGGGATCTGACGAGGGAGCCAATTGGCGGTCCTTATCGTAGAGGTGGCTCCGACAATTCCAGGGGTCAGCGAGCAAACTTGCCCACAATCTTCCACCTTGCCCACAAAGTCCTTAGGCCGTCACTCTCTTTACTGGCTATCTACATTCGACAGCGGGTGGTGGGCGAACTTTCTCAGCTACCCGTGGAAGACTTCTTTATTGCTCCGATGCACTGACGGATAGGTAGAAAAATATTTTTAGTATACAACTATGCTCCCAATCATATCATCAGTTGTAAAGAAATAGAACCCACTCAGGCAAATAAACAATACAAACATCACAAAACAGGAAAGAATAAAATATTAATTGTAATTCGTTTACATGGTTTCACATACAGATTTATCTAGAGTAAATTTGAATGAGCAATAATGAGAAAAATGCCAAGTATCCGGAAATAAAAACAAAATAATATATTTAGCGCTCAATTGTTAATTACCTTAAGAGTAAAATACTTGGGTGGTTCAGAGAGCCGGAACCCTGTCGTCAATATACTGCATCAGAACTGTTTACTTTATTCTCCAATGTTCTTATTCAATACACATATCAATATAGAAATAAAACTTCTAAAAATCGTTTTTAAAAATATTACATTTTTTTTTTTACATTCAATAACAACTTTATTATGATGAAATTACAATCTGCCTTTACTTAATAGGCAATAAATAATTGAGATAAGTGTTTTCATTCATACCATATTTACAATTCATCATTCGTTTGCACATTCATACAATATTTACAAACATTTACAAACAGCCCAGGGGCCCCCCAAGTCCACACGGTTGTTGCCTCCCTCGCAAGCGGAAGAGGAAGCGGAGTCTCGGGAATTCCCCCACGCTCCCCACCAGCCACGTCACCGGATACGAGCCAGCGCAGGCTGACGAAGAGCGCCAGAGCCACATACGCTCAGGACATGATTGGAGAAACTGGCACAGGACTCCCACTGTGCGCATTTATAGTAGGTCACGAGGCCACTGCCGTTTCAGTCTCCGGGGAGGATTATAGGGATGAGTGGAGCAGTGCAATGACTGTGCTACGGGATTAGGGTGGTTGGATAGGTTACTATGGAATTTCATGAATTAGGAAGGGATGAGTTCAAGAAGGTAGGGTATAGGATTAAAAATATTATGCATTATATTCTACAGTATATATTTTATGTATTCATCCTTCATGTGGTGACGTATCGGGTCCATTATTGGACGTCATCTAACACAAATTTAAAAAAGATAAATAAATTAAGATCTCAAACAACTCAAATATTTTGTGTCTAGGAAATCGTCAAAAATTTATGTATATCCTGTGTCAGAACATATGAGAGGAATAGCCCAGAATTCGTAGAGCGTTACATGTATTGCCATTATGTATGCAATTATCGTCATGGCTACATTGATAGGCTGTACTTTCAAACATTGCATTCGTATGCCGTATATAGTGGCCAGTTAAATAATCTTGTAGAGGAGAGTCTTTTAAAAAAACTTTATTATGAATAACAATCAAAACACTAGTATGTATACAAATATTAAGAGATAAGTTACAGCGTTAGAACATACTATATTGAATGACTAGGCACAGGTGGGGTGTCTTGGCCCTAAGCAAGTCAGAAAAAGGTAGGATTTTAGGGGAGGAAATGGTTACTTACAAAAAACAAGGGGACCATAATTCTAAACTGAGTTACACGTTTCTACTAAAAATGTAAGCTATGATGTATTATGCAACTGGCCATAAAAAGAATTCAATTGAATGTGAAATAAGACGTGGTGATTGGGTTCCGATTTATCATGTAATGAGAATGAACAATTATGAATGAAAGCCGTTAGTTATAAGAGGTTGGATTATATGCTTCATCGTTATTTTACAAATGAAACACAACATCCCACCTCTAGCCAATGGCAAATACCGTTTGTGTCGAAGTTTAATATGCCTCAAATTATTAGGGAAATTGTACACTGTAGGGTTGGCTGTATCGCCTGTTACAAAAACCAAAACCAATTTTCCGTCAGGTTGTTAGCTATTAAAAAAAAAAAAGTTGTTTTTAGAGAAATTATTTAAAATAAATAAAACAACTTACAATAAGTTATTATATTCATTTTCTGAAATTTCTTCGACCTCTACACTACACAACTAGAAGACATCTTACCTACAAAGAAGATACCTGTCCCGGAGGACAAAAGTCAACTAAGGGAAACTCCTCTTTGACGCCCTGGATTCCACCTTGACAAAACATTACGCTGGAATCCTCGTACGATACTTAAAATACGAGAACTACACAAAAGTTCGGTACAAAAGACTGCTGCACAAGCCACCTCACACTAAAACACAAAATAGTCACATGTAAAGTCATACTAGAACCAGTCTGGACTTACGGGCTTGGACTATGTGGAACAGCGAAACTCTGAAACATCAAACACTTCCAATCTCAAGTCCTAAGAACAACAGTTGTACCTTTTTGTCTCACGAACAAAGCTCCCATAATGTCCTTAATATTCCCACTATTCAAGATCACACTTCCTTAGTTCTACTAGAAATTATCTGACCATTCAAATCCTCTATCGAGACCACACATCCACATGTCCCTCTTCAAAAATTAAAGCAGAACTGACTTAAAAAAGCATTTTTTTTACTGTTTTAATTTTATAGGACAATCCCTTAATTCAGGAAATATGAAATTATTACAAACTCGCATTTAGGAGATTCGCCCACAAGAGAACTAAACATATGATGCTTAGCTGACCTTTTGGCTACTATTTTTGAGTCTTGTACCACTGCCATTTGGGATTTTCAAATGGATTATTTCCGATGTAGTTCAAATGTGTATTTTAAATAATAGCTTGTTCTTTATTTTTTAAATATAATAAATTCTTTATAATTTTTTTTTTATTTTTCAATCATAAAGTATATCTATCTATTTTTTAACCCTAAAGATGATCCTGCATTCCAAAAAGATGAAATGATGTTTTTCCTGTGACTTATTATCATGATTCATTAATGGCCTAAATGATGTTATTAAAAAACATGGCTACACAGTTGACCCGCAGAATGTTGATTGGTGATACACAACTGCGTTACCTAGGCTACAATAAATAACAAGAGAAAAATAATAATAAACATAAGACTACAAAGAAAGTAACAAAAATGCCTAGATAAGGCCGAGAGAACGGATCCCTGGTGTACCAGTAAGGCCTGCCCTCAGCATCAGGGGGCGCGGGCCTAGGGGCCCTTTTTTTCCTCTCCTAGGAACTAGCTGAAATATTTTCGGTCCTCGCTATGGGTTTTTCATTTATACATTTTATTTTTATTATTGCAGAAGTATTTTATATCAGTTGTACGAAACAGAGACTCGGACAGGCAATCTCGATGACTCAAAGTACTCTAATGAACTTTGAAGCCAAATATTCACTTAGAATAAACAAAGGGAATAAAATTTTGGTTCTGAAATCTGGAAAATGATTGAAATTGTCTTTGCATTATCGCTTCGGGGGAAAATCATAACAGCAAATTTAAAATGTGAATCGGGAATTAGCAAACGTTGGTGATATGGGCCAGACATTTTTCATAACTAGTTACCCTTTGATCACTCTATAGCTAAAAACTGGCCAGCTACTATTACTAAAGAATCTTAAGAAAAAAAGTGCCTACAATTATAACTCAAGATTAATATGATTTTTTTTTTTCATAGCTCTCAAACTTATAAAAAACAGGATGTGGGAAAAATAAAAGGAAAATTATTTTGGATTGATGGGTGCCTTTCACTAAGGGGAGTCCTATTTGAAGGATGTATGAGAAGGATATGGGATGTGGGATGCCTAAAGGAGGTGGGTGGGTTTGGGAAGGTAGTGAGGGTCTACCTATGGTAGAGCCTAGGGGTACTAGGCATTGGTTTGGAGTCGGCCCCTGTAGGGGGGTGCACTGAGTCGGCCTTAGGCCGGGTGATCGACCTACCCTGAGCAGGTAGAAAGGGTCATGGTGCTTCGGTTGAGTCGGCGGGGAGATCGACCTCGATCTCTCGGCTGGGTGTGGATCGTTCAGTCCCCGTCAGGGGGCTCGGGTTCTATGAGGTCCTTCTGTCTCCAGGCTTCGGCGGTCCAGCAGTGCTTCCATAGGACGTGCATTGGTGGCGGTTGAAGGAGAATAGTGGGTTGTGGCTGTGCCAAAGTGAATCGAAAAATTTGATGTGTCGTCTCTTGATAAAATCTTGGATGGTGAGCACTTCAAATTTTTCGTGGATCTCATCTGCCTTCATTCGGTCGATAACTTCTTTCTTCCAGATTTATAACTAAATGTGAGTCCCTGCGTCTTGGCCGGGTTAACTTTGATGTTGACGGCGTCGAGTTTCTAAGCAATGTGTTGACTGGCGCTCTCAGCAAATTTCAGGGCTCTGGTTGGATTCATGCTAGTGCTGTAGGCACCGATGTCGTCTGCATACACTGATACCTCACAGTTTGGGTACGAGGCTCCTACGATGTGGGTGGTGTAGATGTTGAACAGCAGGGGGCCTAGCACTGATCCTTGGGGGACACCGGCAGTGTATTTTCTTCGGGTTGTAGACGTGGTGCCTATCCGATCTGAAAAAGTTCTGCCTTCATGCCTCACAGGCAGAAATTTTTTTTTTTTTACAAAATTATAAATAATATCTAATAACAGTTAACCTAGCGGGGAGAAATAATATTTTTGTCTCAAGTAAAATGTACTCTGTCTAACCAGCAGTGATTTTAAATTAGAAAAAAAAAAAGATAAATTATTCCACATTCATAATAATCGATTTATTTTTTTTAGTTTGCTTATTAGAATGATTTTAAATCCACATCATGTGTGGTTTTTAATTTGTCTTTAAGGTAAGTATTCAAAATTAGCGTTTCATTGGTAACTTTCTTCCCGAATTCGACTTCGTTATCGTCATAATTCTGCTTATGACTAGGTTATATGCTCAGTTAGTCCTTTAATGTTACTACCACCAGAAATAGTTCAGTTAATTACATTCGTTGTAATTTGTATTAATAAATTAGTATACGTATATAATATATATATATAAGTCCATTGCAAAGAAATAACGTTTTTTCTAAATGAAGTTGAAATGTTAATATCCTTGAGTATATAATTTATTGTTTTTCTGATATGTGACGTGGTTTGCTATATGATTTAAAATTTTTTGGTTATCGTTATTATTCCACACTGCACTCAAAAAACCTCTTATCATTAACAAAGTCAAAAAATGATGTTATCATGTAAATTACTAAAATCGATTATAAATTGTTCAATATGGATGAATTTTATCATCACCAATGAACCGTCTATTTATTCAAAAATTGTTTTATGTGTAAGGTTCGTTTTTGTTATTTCATTCTGCAGAAGCATGTTAATTACGAATGCGCTCAGTTCACAGATGAAACAAAAAAATTATGATGGTATTAAAAAAAAAAGTATTCTTACATATCAATTTTAAACATTTGAACAGATTTTTATTTTTTGATAAATCAAAAGATGTATAAGCTAAGAGACTTTTCCCTTTTGGAAACTTATTTCCTTACAGTAAATGTACTTTCGTTAATTCCTTTATTAGAGTAAATAATGAAACTTTAACTCATTCATATGCCTGTGACAGAAATACAAGTATTAAATAGGACGAAGCAACAAGACCGCAAGCGACCGCGAACACGAAATTTTCTCAGGAAGTCTTGCAGTTCACCTGTCTAAAACTGTTACAACGCCCTGGGAGTGAATCCGAGCAGACAGCCATTGATCGGCGGATGACTTGAGGCAGTCTAAGCAGCCCCAGTGAGATCAAAGCACGACCTTTGCACGCGTGTGTGTCAGTGAACCGCGAAATTGGAGCACAGCTTGTGAGTGGCCTCGGGGCACGTAACATCACGTATCAGTATATCCTTGTACTCACGGTTCTCGTGTTTTTCAGAAGGAGAATTATTGTAAAGTAGCCATAACGAAGCAGTTGTTCGAAATATATATATATTTTTACTGTTTTGAAGATTTTTTTTTATAATTATAAATGCCATTTTGTCTTACGCAAATCATCCTGGATTGTATTATTCCTTACTAACTTCTATTGTTTTTTACTTTCATCGTCAACTTCCTGAAAGTAGCCATCAGATGTTCGTTGTTCTTTTTATGTTCTTTCCAAGTACACTCCATACTGTTACTATTTTGAATACGTCTCTAAGCATCATACGCTTGGAAACTATATTTATTCTCTTGATGTTGGTTCCATGTAATAGGTTCTCTCTCGTAAAAATCCAAAAACTCCGTTATACCTTCAATATTCCACGCCATTATCAACAACTTGACAATTAGTCATTCAAAATAAATAGTCCGTGGGGATTGGGTCACGGAAATCGACGAGCCACTCCGAGTCAGCACGAGCAATGCCGAATCTTTATGTTCTCATGGTGGGAGGTGCGACAAACTTCATACCAAGCCACACTACGTGTGTCAGCCCTGGCCTTTCCAAGTCCTCTCTTCATATTAAAGACATGAAATTTTTCATGAAGCTTCCATTGTAAATCAAAACTACATGGAAAACATAGCTATAACAATAAAACTATATAACATATAAATATCATCAATTAATTACTTAGTTGGTTTGAAAGTATGGTATGCAATTATTGTTTTGTTTTTTCATAATATCTAATCATTACAAAAGCCTACAAAACTGTTATTAGTCTGTTATTATTAGTATCGTACCAAGTAGTCAAAAAATTTGCTCAATCAAAATATTTTCAGAGGTATAACATTTTGCATAATAGTTTGAGTTAAAGTCTCAACAATCTTGACACCTTAATAAATAGTATATAGTGCGAAGCAAGATATAATTGCATAAAGTGATTAAAAAAAATTGATTTAGTCTCTATAAGATTAGTTAGGATGTGGAAAATCTCCACGTCATGATTAACAATTATGTTTATGACTTTTTGGATTTTTAAGACTGTTATTACGAAAAAAAAAATTGGATGTATTAACAAAATCCTTTTTGACACCGTCACGGAGCTCTTATTTATGTGATCCATCAGGCTTGGCTAAATTTCTTTTCTCCTTCTTACTCGAAGAGCGGAAACGTATGGTCATTTGACTGTCATCACGCTTTTCTTAAACCTAGTGCTCATTTCGTAGGACATTATTCATTAGTTTCTCCAGGCAAGAACCAGTTCGGATCAACGTGAAGAGTTACCAATTAGCAACGGGAAAGCGAGATATTTAGCAAAAGGATTGACACGTTGGCATGTGCTTTGGAATCCGACAGAAAGTGGAAAATGGCTTGTTTTCAAAAAGTACAATTGATTCCCTATTTGAGGCGAGACCCCGAACATTGATGGGACTGGAATAGAGCCTTTAGCGACCCTTTGTCGGGGAATGGGTCGATCAAGCAATCATGAAAGAGGGTGTGGACTGAAGTTGCCTACTCGGATTTGGGTGTCCATTTCCTCCACCAAGAGAAAGAATACTTCCTTATAAAAGGTCCGTACCGGGGAGGGGTGAAAACAATCGGTCGACCCGGAAAGTCGAGGAATGATTCAAAGAAAATGTCTGGTTGAGAAAGGGAGAGGAGAATTCTAAGAGAAAGGAGTACCACTGTTTAGAGATTCCCTGGGATGAGGTTACACCGTTTTCTACTGATTAATCATAATAACAAATACAGCTGCTATTTTACATATCAAAAACTTGCCGCGTCTTCAACACGCTTCTTTGGAAAATTCGATGAAAAGCGGTTGTCCTTTGTATTCAGGAGGCGGAGTGGAGAAATAAATCCCCCCCCCCCAAGGGTTGGACAATTACATGAAGGCCGTGACAAGTCAGATAAAGTTGGTGCGGGCGAAACCGTCTTTCCATTTCAGTCTTGTGGCTCAGTCTTATCGGGGTCAGTTTCACTGCCTAATTCCTCCTTCGTCTCTAATTGCTCTTCTATCTCGTTTCCCTTTTATTAACTACCTCGTTTCATGAGAAACGTCACAATTACTTTCCAATTGTTATCCTGCTTTTGATAGTATATTTTTTTTCGGCTAGCTGGAGCTTCACTATATTTTTTCTCAATTCGATCACTATATATTTATAGATTCCCGAACAAAGTTATAATTACTATCATTCCTCTTGTTACATTATTAGTGCATTTGATAGAGCTATGGGGGACAGCAAAAATGTCGAACATCAAGCGTATCCAATCCTTTCAATGAAAAGTCCTGAAAACACTAGTAAATGCCCTTTATTACGTCAGCAACAAAACCCTTCGTAATGATCTTAATATACCCTACATTCGTGAACTCATCCCTTCTAAGTTCATGTAATTCCATAGTAACCTATCCAACCACCCTAATCTCCTAGCATAGTCATTGTACTCCACCACTCATCCCTATAGTCCTCATCGGAGACTGAAACGGCAGTGTCCTCGTGACCTGCAGTAAATGCGTCCCAGTGGGAGTCCTGGCAATGGTCAGTTTCTTCAAACATGTCCTGAGCGTATGTGGCTCTCACTCTCTTCCTTCCTCAGCCTCCACTTGCTCGTATCTTGTAAAGCCGCTGACGGAAGAGCTGGGGGACTTCCCAAGACTCCGCTTCCTCTTTCGCATGCGAGGGAGGTGACAACCATGTTTTGATTTGGGAGGTCTCTGGGCTGTCAGTAAATATTGTATGAATGAGAACATTTATCACAATAACGTATTGCCTAATAAGGCAGATTATAATTTTAGCGCAATAAAGGAGTTTTAATTATTTAATTAGTGCACTGGGATGCAGTGATATTGGATAGTTAATCGCTGATAACGGTATATTGAGGAGAGCACTACCCATGGTAGTGAGTTGACTGTCCTGGCATTGTTGAACTTATTTCTTTCTATTGACTATTGACCTTGATAAAAATCTTCTAGGCAATTCTATGTTTTTATCTTAGGAAGCTGGTCTTAGGATGCACTGGGAAAAGTGTATAGGTGTTATTGAGTTTTTTGTTCATACAACATTACTTTTGTAAATATGACACTTACCATGTGAATAGCAAAACACCTGTTCGAGCTAGGCTCATGCAATTTTAGGGGGAGGGGAATCTAAATAAAATTGGCAGGGAAGAATAAAATTGAAATATATTTTTATTATATACCTAAGCCATAAAACTTAAGATATTGTACAATTGATAAACAATATGTATTTCGCGTTTGGTTTTTTTAAACTTTAATATATAAATAAGTCATTAAACTAACAATTAAATTGTTTTCACAGATAGGATCCTTAAGTTATGTGATAACTGTTATTACGGTTGGCAATCCATATTTGAGGGACGGGCATAATTATTATATATTTTACTTCAAACTTGTAAACATTGTTAGTATTTCTCCGGTATAGATGGATCAATCTGTTGTCAGATGCTTGCACATATTAATACTATCGCAGAGACAAATTTCATGAAAAATATTGTTACAACTATCTGAAAGAATTCTATAATTAAATTTGAGAGGAACGTCGTTTTTGGTAACCACTTCAGTAAATTTTAAACCACTGTCGATTATTCGAAAAAAAACTGAAATATTATTAAAAGAAATAAAGAGTCCATTATATAATTAAAAAGTTTTTCTTTACTGTCACCAGCAAATGGAATTATAATTAATATAGGCGTGCTAAAAAAAATAATTTTTAAATTACCTCTTGGTTAAAGTAAAATTAACCGCTCCCCATTAGGCATTTAAAATAAAAATATTTATCTTTTTACGCTCTTCTGCAATTACATTTATGAATATATGAACGAATAAATTCACTAAATGTCTACAAATTCAATTTAAACGTTTATATCATTTATTATTGACTGTTGACTTTAATTCTGATTTTTAATCTACAAGTTTTATTTTTAGCTGAGGTCAGAAAAAAATAAACCTACTTCTAGTCATAGCGCACTTTATCAGTAAAACCAAAATGCGACCTCTAAGTGTTTACACGTTATACGCTTACAATTTTACAGTCAACAATGCCGTGTGTCAATAGATAAAAACACAGTTTTATCAAGTATAAATAGACTAACACAACATATTAAAATTTGGGTTTTTACAGAATATATTTACACTTCAATTTCGTATATTTAATGATTTAATTGAACTATAATAAACTATTTCTATTGGAAGAGGAGAGGAGGAGAAAGAAGGCTAGGTCTGGGATGGGAAAAGGTCTGCCTGACATATCAATTTCAATACACCTCCAGGGAAGTGGGAGGGTGACCTTTCCTATACAAAAGAAGTGGTCCACCATATCATTGCGATTTCAGGGGATGCTATTTCAAGTGTCTGATTCCGAATTTCTAAAAAAAGCTTAGAATGTCTGCCTTATATAGGCAAGGTCATTCCTGTCTACAGCGAATGAGAGAGCTTTATTATTTTTGGCCAATCCTATGATCGTTTATTTTAGCCATAAAGAGGGTACTATGCCCACGCCCCTAGTGAGGGCTTGCCGTGTTGGGATCCTGAACTAGTCCCCTCTCTCTATACTGACGCTGAAGATTTATTGATAAAATATGGAAAGATAAACGGGTGTTTTCTGGCCCGAGAAGAGAGTATAATCAATTTGTCTGTGGTGAAAAGTTTTGCAGAACAATTATTTTCATTATTTTCCATAAAACTGGTCATACTTATACTTATACTTACGCCGCGTTACTAAACAGTATCACCATTGAACATACCATGCCAATCAAAAAACATTGTTTGATTTAGTAGTAACATATTCAGTCGTTTAAACGTCTCCTTGTAATTATAAAATTGAAAAATGAAGACACTTTTTCCACTAATTAATTATTTTATGACACTCGTACATTATATTTCCTATATCTAATCGGACCATCGTTAAATTTCATGTCTCCAGATTAAACGAGGAGAACACCAAGCCCAACACAGACCATAAGACATAAGACCAATGGGTAACACTTGAAGGGTTTCTGAATTTTATTATCCCTGGTTAATAATCGAATAATAAAGTATTATTATAGTATTAGATCTACTATTATTCATAATTATTAAAAGTGCCTGCCTCTGTTCTCATTGGGTCTTTGCGAGGATTCGTCCAACGAAGTCAGATTGCCAATAGTTTTTTTCTTTTTTGCTAAGCTTTACTAGCACGTACATAACACCCAGTGGGTAAATGTAATCTACTTGTAAGTCTACTTGAACAACTTGACTCGGGTAACATAAAACGACGGCACAAAGCAAATGCAATTTAGAACATCTCCAGCGGCCGCGAGGGGGGGCGGGCGCTAAGGAAAATGTCTAAACAAGGCATTAAACTGTTGAAGATGCTATCTGGAGGTTGGTGGAGAGATATGCCTCTATTTAACTTGCTCTCTATCTATCTCTTTGCTCTGTGCATTGCATACAAACCTTACGTCAGCAACAGTCACTTCTCCAGCCGGCTTTGTGTGCCACCACCGCGCTTCCCACTGGCAGCCAAAGGCTTTATTCAGCCAACTTATTAGGTTAATGTTAGCGCTTATTATTGTTTACTACATTACTGTAGTAGTTGCCTAGGGAGCGACCTCGCTGTAGTAGAGCCACAGAGAATGGTGAAATTGTCTACTGGGAGTCTGCTTTAAATAGTATTTTAAATTACAAACGTGTATTTAATAGCTTAGTTACTATAAGTGGTAGTATCTGGAAAACGAATGGGGATAAAAAAAAAAAAAAAAACGTATCTTTTTTATTTGTACGGATAGTAATTTTTTTAGTTTCAGAATTGTATTTATTTGGAAATTACGAAGTGAAGGGAAAATAAACTGTAAAATAAATGTATTTTTGTGAAAACTACTTGGTATTATTGACAAAAAAAAACTTGATTTTTTTTCTAAACCTTCTTGGTCACCAAATTTCATTTTCAATAAAAAAAAATATAAATAATATAACTACAGATAACAAAAACATTTAAATTAAGAAACATACTAAAAAGCAACAATTTCTGTTCCTTTAACAAATTCAATCTTGAGTATTTTTTTGAGTTTGATTTTAATTTTTATCTTTCTGTGTACAAACCACGTGAATGATTGAAGATATTCAATTGTTCCTTTATGACGGTTTATTGATGGCATGCGATTTATCGAGAGACATTCACAAATCACGTTAGCATCCCCAAAAACAAATTATTTACCACTGATGTTTGTAATTTTGAAGCAGGTATTTGCCCCGATGGTAACTATGAATTTTGAAGGCGCACATGAGATATTGCTGATAGATCAGGTATCAAAGGCAAATGTACAAGCACAATGATTAGTCTTTGACACTGGATTCTTGTGAACTTCTGATTGCTGCCGGATTTCATTAGAACGAAACGGTGACCAGACATAGGTTCAAAAAGTACATCAAATGAAATAAAATATACTGTATTTCACTAACTCATCACAGGGAAACCCCAACGGGAATATAAAAAACAACTTTGTATGGAACAAAAGAATACTTTTTCTGCGATTGAGTTTGATCATGCAGAATGGCAAGCGAGATTTGTATGTAATTAATCCGTGTAATGAAAGTATACCCTATGGAGGGCTTTGTTGTAACTGAAAAACCAGGCATATGAGGATTTCAATTCAAGTGGGATTTATATTAGATGTTTATAAAAAAGGGTTTTTTAAAACAAAATAGCGGTACACTTTCCTGGAGGGGTGAGGATTAATTAAACACAGCGTCTCTGTTGTACTAATCGATTTTATGTTTCATTGAAATGGAACACCAGGAAACGGTATTTCATTAGTTGAGGCAGTTGTGGGCTCATACCAATAGAAGAATCCGGGGGTACTATTTATTTATAAAATAATAAACTTTGGTGACTTGGCCATAAATTTATTTTTCATAAATATCATAAATAGAAAGTAGGTGTTTTGGGGAAGATGACGTACTCAGTTCTCACCTCATATTTCCTATTCACCTGGGTGTCAAATTGTTGTTTCTGTAAGAAAAATTAACCGAATGATTTTCACCCCCATAATAAATCAGGATTTTTATCATGAAGGCCATGATGAGAGCTACAAACAGAATCTTACAGCATGAGTTAACTAGAAATATAAGGGAGGTCCCCGCTATCATATCCAAATCGGGTGACCCTGTGAGTGAGTTTAAACCAACCTCAGCAATAATGTATTAATAATCTCTAGTCAGTATTTTACTTCGTCCCGAAATTTCCGGTCAAGGTACATTAATGTTTATTGCATTAAAGATTAAAAAATTTGAAAATCGCGAATGCGACCACTATCATGGAGGCACTTATCCTGATTTCGGAGCCTATAAGGGGACAAAATTACTCTTTCCGTGGTGGAATTAGATTCGGTCACATAAACCACCAGACAGAACGAGACCTCAGATTTTGCCAGGACTTCATCACGTGAGAAATCGCTGAATTAGGCATTTTCTAAAAAGAAATAACTTTTTAGTCTTTCACATCTACAATTTCATAAATAGTTACAATAAAATAATAACAAGAACAAACAAGATTTGCTTGAAAAAAAAAAGGTTGCGATGCCGAAAAAAATTTAAATGTATCAGGTTTTCACGCAACCGGATAATCAAATATCTCTTCATTTCAACCCAAGATACTGTGCAGCCCCAGCTAGAAGGTAGACTGCTACACATGTTCTGCCATGAAGACTCATCGAAGGATGTGGGTAAAAATACTTACTGCCAGTATTACACAAGCATATTTTTCGCTAAATTATTTTTACCCTACAAAATTAAATATAAGACTAAAGTATGATGAAAAATAAGGAAAAACAACAGTTGATAAATAAACTCAGCAATCCAACTTCGGTTATTAAATGGTGGTAACATATTAATATAAATTACTCTCATTAGCTTTTCCTTATCTAAGCTAGTAAGCATCGAGGAAAAATACCAACAATTGACAACTATTGAAAGCTTAACTCTGTTTTAACTTTTTATTTGAAAACGTTTGGTATTGTTCATAAAAAACACATAACTCCTTATGGTCATTAAATGTCTGTCTCAAAAGTACACCTTTGAAGAGGCATAAAACGATGGCATTCATAATTCATAAATGTAGAGGAAAAAAATAAGATATTTATTGTGGCTTTCCTCGGTGACTAAGCTAAGTGGTCTGGGGTCTGAACTGCCTAACATTTCTATTCCTTTTTTCCAGCACTTCGCCCGTGGCGCTCGCTCCTCCGGTGAAAAGTGTCAACAGAGTTTTCCCTTGAAACTACCGCCGATGAATAACTGAGCAAAGACATAATAATGTCATTAAACTGACTGGTCAAACATTCATGGAGCATCGCTTTTAATGGGTAATTTAAAAATTTAGTTTGCTCTTTTATAGTGCGTTAGCTAACAGCTTCTGATTTGAAGTTTTGTTGAGCAAATATCAAAATCCTCTAGAGTACTGGATACAAATTTCTGCGGCAGGTAAATAAACAGAGCTAAGTCTTAAATCACAATTAATAAATGAATTTTAAGACGAGAAGACTGCTATCAAAGAAAAATCCACGGTTTATTGCCTCTATACTTTATCACTCAAATATTTAGATTGATCTGGGAATGTGATTGTTTTTGCTATATTCTTTCGAATACCCGACAACATAGCAAAATATCAGAAAAACTTTTTCTCAATTTACAACGACAGAGTGATGAGCTTTCATAACAACAGGTTAGATACATTTAGACCTTACAAAATCAAAAGATAGTGATCATCACGACGCTTAACTACATAAAATAATTTACTTA
Organism: Acanthosoma haemorrhoidale; assembly: GCA_930367205.1. Classification (NCBI taxonomy): domain Eukaryota; kingdom Metazoa; phylum Arthropoda; class Insecta; order Hemiptera; family Acanthosomatidae; genus Acanthosoma; species Acanthosoma haemorrhoidale. Next base: position 162,286,732 of record OV884011.1, on the reverse strand, counting down.
TTTTTTCACCAAGTAAGGTAGTCTTACTTGTCCTAGCCCTACAAGACAAAGAGCGTTGCGAGTGACCAAGACACTGGGTTCCGTCGTAGACTATTGCCTGCTAAAGTGAGCACACTGAATTGAAATATTGACTACAAACCAAGTTTAACTAAACCCCAATTTTATTTATTTTCTCAAAATATTTTTTTTCAAGTCGTAAATTTGACGAATGAGGCTGACTCCCATCTTCCATAGACCAATAAAGCGAAAACCACAACAATTTAATGAAATGGTTTAAAATAAGGTAGGCCAAAAACTTCCACAACCCATTGGATACAAAAATCGAATTATATAAAAGAGAATTATTATAAACTATTTATCATAAACACTAAACAAAACCGATTAAAATAACACGTAATAATGTATTACTTAATAGGTTTCTAGAAATATTTTGTTTCTTTTCATAGCAATTGTGTTTCTATTTTATATTTGTTCAAATATTTTTAACCGTTGACATAAAATATAATAGTGGGTGCAAGCGAGAAAGTTCTTTAAAAGGCCAAGTTTAGATCGTCTACTTCAGATTGGTTAGTACTTAACCAGCAAGGATTTCAACCATCTCACAGTACCTCTCCTAATGCCATCGGTCAAGTGGAACAGGTCTTGGAAGTTGTAAGTTTTACAAGTTTGAATGAAACCTGTCGTAAGAGACCCACCAAAAATTTAATTTTTTTTTATGAATGTAAATCTATCATAGTTGACTGCAGTAAATATTGTAAGCAAAAAGTAGCTGTAGACGATGTTTGGGAGTTTAATAATCCAATAATACAGTTACGTATTATAATGTTTATGATATTTTATTGCCATCAAAGACAATATCAGACAGTCTTTTGAAAAATTAACCATTTCCAAACTTATCGTCTTTCAGTGAGAAAAAATATGTCTAATTAAAAAAACAGAAAAATAATTTAGAAATTTGAATACTGGCACTTGGCTGGAATCTCTGAATAAAATATAGCTATATTAGAAAAAAATTAAGGTTTACTTGTATATGTTGAAGACTATGCCGGTTATACCGAAACATGTATTCAATGTTAAATTATGATCATCCAAACATAATTGGAAAATACGATAATTCTTATAATTAACGAGACAAGGACCCACCTGTCACTGAGGCAATGAACCCGGGCTGTGGTGATTGGGAAGAGGTCTGCTGGTGAGGTACTTCGGCTCCGGACAATCGTGGTCCCTACGTAGTGCGGTTGTCCTCAGGGAGGCCTACAGGCAGGTTCTGTAGCGTGGCAAGAACTGGGGGGGGCCAGGCTCTCTCTCCGCCCGCGCATGCGTGTCTCTACCCTTGGATAGGGGGAGTTATACCCTCACCTCGGACACCATAATTATCTAATTATTAAACATCTCTACCACATTTCGGAACCGTCAATAGTTGATAGAACAAATTGCTACAGCATATCAAGAAGACCTAGTCATAACAGAAATACGAAAGCATAAATATGAAAAGTCTGACCAAAACTTATAATCACAGGATAATATAATCACTTATCCACATAGAGGGTGACGGGTGTCTGAACCGCCTATTGCAACTGAGGGAAAAGAACTCAACACTGCCAGGACAGTAAACTAATTAACAGGAATGGTTGTATCGAAACAGTTATGCTAACATGCAAACCTAAGTTGGTTAGTACTATATATATTATATATATATATATATATATATATATATATATATATATATATATATGTAGTACTTGTGTTTGTGAGTAACAGGGAAAACACTCATATTTGTCATTCACACATTTGCTTGAAACTGCATGGTGGTGAAACATGTACACCAAGATCATCAATAATGTGGTCAAATCTATTTCGAGACACATGTTTAAATATATATGTATATCATTTATTATAATAACAACCACACAACGATTAGCTCTAGATGGATGAAAACGGTATGTGCCTTTGTTGTTAAATGCAAGTTTAGCAATTAAATGAGATAAAGCCCCTGACAAGGAAATGAAAGACTAATTTAATCTCTCATGAGTCTTTCCGCTGTGGATGGAATGTAGCTAACGTGTAGGAATCTTGATTGCTGTAACATATTTAAAAAAGAATGTGTTCACTTCAGAGCAACAGTAATTTTATTTCATTTGCGAACAGGTAATATAGAAGAGGGCAGCTTAAGTGAATAAATTAGAAAAATACAAAGCTCTGCTCCTAGAAATCCTGACATAGCTGAATACTTCCTTTGTCCTTTGTATGCTGAAACAAGGGTTGGTGATGGGGGGGGGGTTGCGTTACCTTAATAACAGAAAGAAAAACGATTAGGGCAAATAGCCCTTACAAAACTGGAATTTCAAGAGATTTGAATGTAAAAAGAATGCTTATTGTGCCTTCAGTATCGCCTGCACCGAGAACTCAATCGACTCCTTCCTAGCTCATTGGGATCCCGCTCCTCGAGAGGGCTTGCTTTGAATGACGATTACTCCCTTATTCTGATCAGCTAAATCAAAAACAAAATGCATTTTTTTTTTCACGTGATCATATCTTACCACAGCGCTGAATTATTCCTATCAAACATTCATTCGACTCAAAAAATAAATGCTGAATGCATAAAATTTAAAATAAAAGTAGAACATTAAATGGCATGGCCAAGTTACTTTAAGTTGAGTAGATTAGGTAATACGTATATCAATAATAAAAGCTGTTTTCAAATTGGGTGTACTGATCCGCTAGTCGTCAGGGAAAATTCAGAAATTCACTCTTTAATTAGATAATTAAATTGGTTTAGGGAAAAATATCTTTTTTTTATTTATCTAAATCGCTTTTATAATATATTTTTTGTCTAGAAAGTGAAATGCACCTATTATCGTTAAAAGGTAATCAGTCCATACTCTCCAAGTTTTATGTACGAAGCGCAAAAAAAGATATACATTCAGAAAAAACTGTTTAAATACAAACGAGAAAAATATAAGAAATGTTTCCTAGGGAAATCATTTCCTACTACTGGGAGCCAGGATTATGAAGCCAACGGGGAGCGACGAATTTAGAGAATTATCATACCTACTTAACAGTTTTAATTTTGTTCTTTTTTAATTTTTTTGTGTTTTAAATAAATTTGGGCAAAAAAATGTGCTTTTCTTGATTCTAACACCTCGATATTCAACTTCTTCAACTCTTTTATGGAAGAAGAGCAACAGTGCACGTATTTTGAAAATTCATAGAAATTTGACAACAGACAACACAAATCTACTAGAAAAACTTCTTTTTTTTTGCCTAGGATTTTAGAATTGGGTTTAGAAATATTTGGGTCACTGAATCTTTTTTTCTTTATCTGCTCTTTTTTTTAGATTAGAGTTTTTTTTTTTTTTTAACGTCTACATGAAATGTGCAGTTCTAATTAATACACAAGTATTGGTTCCAGTATTTTTGCCCTATTGTCAGTCTGCTACCCTACTTCTCCCATGAAGACAATCTTGTATTTTGTCACAAAATTAGAGGGTTCCTGGAGAATATGGGTCTTCATGGCTATTTTCCAGATCATCAGTACCTATTTATTGACATCTCAAAGCAACGTCCTTCTACACAATGGGAATAAATATGTGTAAATACCAATTGTTGACTCCCATCTTCCATAGACCAATAAAGCGAAAACCACTCAAATTTAATGAAATAGTTTAAAATATGGTAGGCCAAAAACACGCAATAATGTATTACTTGTTATGTTTCTATAAATATTTCACTGTTTCTTTTCATAGCACTTGTGTTTCTATTTTATATTTGTTCAGATATTTTTAACCGTTGACCTAAAATATAATAGTGGGTGCAAGTGAGAAAGTTCTTTAAAAGGCCAAGTTTAGATCGTCTACTTCAGATTGGTTAATACTTAACCAGCAAGGATTTCAACCATCTCACAGTACCTCTCCTAATGCCATCGGTCAAGTGGAACGGGTCTTTTGAAAATTTAATCATTTCCAAACTTATCGTCTTTCAGTGAGGAAAAATATGTCTAATTAAAAAACCAAAAACAGAAATATAATTTAGAAATTTGAATACTTGCACTTGACTGGAATCTCTTTGAAGCCTATGCCGGTCATACCGAAACATGTATTTAATGGTAAATTATGATCATTCAAACATAATTCGAAAATATGATCATTCTTATAATTAACGAGACAAGGACCCACCTGTCACTGAGGCAATGAACCCGGGCTGTGGTGATTGGGAAGAGGTCTGCTGGTGAGGTACTTAGGCTCCGGACTATCGTGGTCCCTACGTGGTACGGTTGTCCTCAGGGAGGCCTACAGGCAGGTTCTGTAGCGTGGCAAGAACTGGGGGGGGGCAGGCTCTCTCTCCGCCCGCGCATGCGTGTCTCTTCCCTTGGATAGGGGCAATTATACCCTCACCTTGGACACAATAATTATCTAATTATTAAAGATCTCTACCACATTTCGGAACCGTCAATAGTTGCTAGAACCAATTGTCACAGCATATCCAGAAGACCTAGTCATAACAGAAATACGAAAGCATGAATATGAAAAGTCTGACCAATCACCGGTCCACCAACAGATAGAGGGTGACGGGTGTCTGAAGCGCCTATTGCAACTGAGGGAAAAGAACTCAACACTGCCAGGATAGTAAACTAATTAACAGGGGTGGTTGTATCGAAACAGTTATGCTAACATGCAAACCTAAGTGGGTTAGTTTATCATTATAAGCAGTAAAATATGCAAAATAAACATACCCCACTGCACTAATGTTATCAGAAGGAATGGTAATTGAAACTGGTGATTGGTTGCAGAACAACACAAAAACATAGAATAATTAATAAAATATAAATTATTCCAATTGTAAGCAGTTAAAATAAATTCAATTATGCACAAAAACTCTTTATTGCATTGGGCATTTGTTGAGTTCAACCTGGTAGCTTTATTACCCTAAAACTATTGACATTCCTTTCTTAAATATCAACATAAACTGAAAAAATAAGCACTACCTTCACAAAAACTAATATATGATTTAAAACCTAAACATTACGTGCCCGACAAGTAAATTAAATTATAGTGGACCAATTTTCCCATTTATAAGCGGTTTACTCTACACTCTTCCCCCAGCGATGCTCCCATCTCTTTTTAGATGAGAGAACAAAAAGAAGTCGCTTGGGGCTAGATCTGGTGAGTAAGGCGGATGGTCAAGCAGTTCAAACCGTAATTCATGGATTTTCGCCATGGCAACCGCTGAGGTGTGAGACGGTGCGTTGTCTTGGTGAAACAGGATTTTCTTTTTCTGCAAGTTCTGCCTTCAGCTTCTCAAGTAATGATGCGTAGTATGCTCCTGTAATGGTTTTTCCTTTTTGAAGATAATCGATTAAAATAACTCCATGACTATCCCAATAAAAACAGTCACCATCACTTTCCCAGCCGAAAAAACAGTTTTTGCTTTTTTTGGAGCCGGTTCCCCCTTTGCAGTCCACTGTTTGGACTGTATTTTTGTTTCGGGCGTATAATGGTGTATCCAAGTTTCATCCACTGTAATAATTCGGCGCCAAAAAACTCGGATTTATTGCGCCTAAACTGCGCCAACAGAGCTTTGGAAATGTTCATTCGAACACGTTTTTGGCAAACGCGGCACCCAACGCGCGGACAGCTTTCTCATCTCAAAATGTTGATTTAATATTTGACAAACACGTTCTTTTGACATGTTCATAACCTATGCTATCTCTCTCACTTTAATTCGGCGGTCGTCTAGCACCATTTGATGAACTTTGGCAATGTTTTCGTCAGTAGTTGCAGTTTTTGGACGTCCCAAACGTTCATCGTCTCCCAAGCTCTTACGACCATGTTTAAATTCAGCTGCTTGAAATTTCACTGTGGTAAATGATGGTGCAGAGTCCCCATACACAGAATCCAACTCATCTTTGATTTGCGTAGGCATATTGCCTTTCAAAAACAAATATTTAATGACAGCTCGATACTCGATTTTGTCCATTTTCATAAAAACACCCACATCGACTCACTCAAACGACTGTTACACAACAACTGCGCGTCCAAAATCGCTGAAACTTTGGTGAGTAACTGTCAACAGACTGCTGCTATCTTCATGTTGAGGTCGGAAACTTTTTAGACCACCCTCGTAATTACATTAAAGGAACAAGATATATACTAATTTTCTTTGTTTGAAAAATATAATAGAAAATAGTAAAATTTAAAAAACCAAATACTATAATTTGGAATAAGCAGATGGAATTAGTCTCCAAAATAATCATATTGTTTATCATACAGTGTGAACCTACACTTCATATCTGGTCTTTTCAAGATCAATGCCCAGCAAATTAAAGTCAAAAGAAGATTATTCCACATGCTCACATCACGGTCAATAATTTTTTATAATTGACCCTAGTCGAATCCCAATGCCTTGGTCAGCCACGAGCTGTTATGTCTGGAAGAGCGTCTATTTGCTATAAGTATGCCAACAGCTCAATATAAATTTTTTTCTCTTCTTTTGAGTTTGATTTGCTGACCCATCATACACCAATAGTTTCAAAACATAATTAACGAACATGGAATAGTTGGTAATGATATGAGATACAAAAATATAGGACAAATAAATACACAATAAACTTAGTCAAATAGCAATACTGAGATATTTGTCTATAATGACAGAATTAACATTTTATGTTTGTTCCTAATTAGATTGGTACTGTGACCGATAGACTTTTATAGCCAATGTAAATTAGCGATTGTTTACGCCGGTAATTCGTTTATTTTAGTTATTGAAGGAAAAAATTATCATTCATTGTTTAAGCCGAATAAGGGGTCTTGCGCTGACAAGTAATTATCTAACAAAGTACCCTCGTAAAATTTATTATAAAAAAAAAAAAAAAAAGTGTAAATTAGAGATAAATATTTTTTTTTGTATTTGGTTAGTTTTATATAAAGAATTAATAATTATTGATAATATTATAAATGTTCTAAGAATATCTTTGTGTTTCAAATGTGAGTGTATTGATTTTGTTTTATGTGAAAAATGCTGGAAAGTAAACAAAACAAATAACGGTGCGGGACGCCTCCGAGGCCCCGTAAGACCCTACATCCTTTATAGAGGATTAAAAGGACGGAGCACCGAGAGCAGTCGCTTGCAGTCAGTGTGTGGATCAGTTGGCCAACACCCGCCGGAGCGCCCCCCCCCCTCATCTCACCACCTTATCGGCCTATGGTTTATGGGGAGCACCTCTGGTTGGAGATTTGACTTGGAACTAGTATGGATATGAGCATATCGATCATCGACTCACCGATTCCATCCACCGGGAACCTCACAGCTGAATGACTAATCCACTATCTAGCTACGACAGGTAACCTCGTTGGACGTAGCTTCCACGTACCGAGGGTTTATGTTGTTTGTTTACGTCGTTCATCAGTTTACACCAAATAACACCAAACTATGCATACGTATAGATAAACACGGACAGTGATGTATTTGTTTTGTTCTCATTCTTCGATCAGCAAACTTTAAGTTAATAAAACTCTGGTTTACAAGTTTCCAGTTTAGTAAAGTTTAAGTATTTTTCTGTCCAATAGTTTAAGTAATTTTTTTTCAAATAGTTTACTTATTTTTTTTATCAAATAGTTTAATTATTTTTTTTATTTATTATCATTTAATAAAATGTCGGTAATCTACATGTCAATTCCCTGTAATATTTCAGGTTCCCCTGTCCTTGGGTAAGGCCCTCTCCTGGCATTAATATTTTCCCCAGATTCCTGTAAACATTTAGGGGGAGGAGGAAGAGAGAGAAAGTCGGGGGTTTACAGTACCATTACTGTAAGATATTTAAAATTATAAGGTGGCAAATTTATTGAATATAAGTAAACAATAATCAAAACAGAAATTATGTATAATTTAGAAAAAAATATGTAAGTGTTGTAAATAAACAGGGATATGTTTAAAGATCAGCTGGGGAAGGGATAGTAACCTATATTTTTTTCAAAGGAATCAGAAACATTTAGTCATTAACTAAATAATTATATACTAGTAATTAAAGAAAAACTTAAAATTTGCCTAAATAGTTTATAAGATCAGCGTAAAAAATATTCAGATTCCCGCAATCTCTTTTATAATTAAACACATTTTTTTTAAATTTGGAGTGATATTATAGCTTCCTTAAGTTTTTTTTTTATTTATTAGGTTCTTTAGTCAAATTTGTAGGTTGGTATTTTATACTGCATTATGCTTGCAATATTCTTTATAAACTAATTAAAATTTAATTTAATAAGCAAAGAATTATTTAATTACTTGTTTTTCTCTAATCTTTAAAAGAACCTTCAACACGTAGGCTTATTGTAAACTGAACTTTAATTAAAAAGACTTTAAAAACAGTGCAGCACTCTCCTAATCGGGAAGATTGAAGGGAAAAGCATCTGTCTACAAGAATAGCTCTTTGTCGGGGATAAGGGAAAAGCATTTGAACGTAAGCAAATTTATTTTTTCCCCCGGGGAAAATCCACCCGGCTGGGAGAACTGGGGTTGTTTTTCGTCCCCTAGGAGCTAAAACCCGACCCTCGTGGACAAATCATCTCCCTCATTGTAGATATGGCCACTTCAATCCTCTTATCCAGCTGATCTTCCAATAATATTCTCGTTCCTCTGTCTCCTCCCTCTCCCCCCACCTCTCTCTCTCTCTCTCTCTCTCTCTGGGTATAGGAAGTTTTCAGAAATAAAAAGTAAACCAATATCAATGATTGCAAAACGCTGAGCTACCGACCAATATAATCATCCCCCTCATTGTAGATATGACCACTTCAATTCTCTTATCCAGCTGCTCTTCTAATAATATTCTCGTTCCTCTGTCTCCTCCTACCTTCTCTCTCCCTCTCTGGGTACAGGAAGTTTTCAGAAAGAAAAAGTCAACCGATATTAATGCCTAACGTTGAGCTACCAACCAATAGAATCAACCCACCTACTGTATACCTAACTGTAGCATTGATATCACAAAATTTATGTAGCGAACTCTCAACAGTATTGTATGTTGGAAGGTCGATTACTTAACAGTATTGTACCGCATTACAACGGTAGCCCTTTATCAACGATGCTTACACAACCTTCCTTCTTAATCCTGTCTCTTAATATTTCTCTTTGTGTAAGCAAGAGTGTGATTTCTTGGAGCAAACCCTCTTCAAGATATATCTAGCCAACCATTCCCAGTATACTTGGAAACCCAAGGAGACGAAACATTTAATGGCGTTTAAAAAATATATCTTTTGAAAACTAAAATATTAATGTTCTGTAAACAAAATTCAAATTGCAAACATTTTTTCTCTATAAATACGCTTTATCTATTTCGATTAATGTTTACAATTAACACTCTAAATCTATCAAATATTCTAAATATCCCTGGAATTCAGTAAGTGTAGTGTGATAGGTAACAAATATATACAATGTGCATTTGTATGATTAATAATTACCCATGTATCCGTATGACCTTTATTGTTTTAGCTTATTTACGTGTGGTTCTAATTGCTAAAACTATTTTTTATTTACCTATTATTTAATATAATATTAAATCCAGGTATTTGTCGGACTGATAATATACTGTATTTATCAATACAATTCAATTTTTGAATTCAAACTAAATTGATATATTTGAATTGAGTTGAAAAGGGAGGGAGAGATGAAGCGAAAAGCACTATGGAGGCTATTTACGACTTGAAAGAATACACTTTTGGGGCAGCAGGCAGTCTTTTGGGACATTTATTGATGAAATGAGTAAACCCCTTCGGGCAGGCCCGATATTTAGTTCAGAACCCAGTCAGACATTTAACAGCTAACATCTCTCAGTCAGAAGTTAAGCACTTTGTTTATGAAAGACATAGCAGACATCAGGAGCACCTGTTTGTTTCCTTCTATGTCCATATCTTCCATATTCTAAATATCCCATCCACAATTGTCACAGGTAGGAGATTACATCAGATCTACATACATTAATGCAATTTACGTTGTATAACTTTTATTACTGTTAGATTGCATAATTACTCTTCGAACTATTACACAGAATAGAAACTAGGCTCATTTTCCATAGCAGAAAATTTCCCTTCTATGGATAATGAATTCTATCATCTAAAATTTGACTAACAGGTCTGCTTTTACACAACTTTGTGGTGAGGGTTAAGGCTGTGACGCTGAAGCCGTTGTTTGCTGATAATATAATAATGTAGTTTTGTTAACTCTTGCCGCTCATCTAAATTTCTAATGACCGTTGACAAGCAGCTGCCTACCGGAGGCCTAGGCTTACAAAGCCCCTCGGGCCAAATCCTGTACAAGCTATCTCTTCTGCGCTTGCTCTAACACTCCTACACAAAGAGTAACCTTAAAATAAACAATTAAACCAAATGAAACCCAGGCAACACACCAGAGACACCCAAGAACAATTTTAAGTGCTCAAAGATTTATTTTAATTATTTATTTACATCGAGCTGAGAAAAAATGTATTCATTGTAAAACTGCTCAGTGGGTAAATATAAAAGACAGATTCGTTTGAAAATATTCAATATGATTTGTCCTAGGTATCTTTAGATTTTGACCCATTGTAACAATACTTTCAAACCCACTCAAATGCAATATTACACTCAGTTGTGCTTTATCTTAGCAATATAAAAACTAAAATGTTTGTGAGTTATAATTTACCCGGTCTCCAAATGTAGTGTGCGTTAATAACAGTCACAGTGCCCTCAAATCCGATTTGACAAAACTATTGATTTTTTTTTTTTTAAATGAATGAAAATAAGACACGAACTTAGCAAAGCATTGCTTACAAACGGTTATACTTGCGTTTTTCCCCATAAGAAAATGTCGATATTTTGGGTTAACAATTAAAGTAGCTTTTTTTTCACTCTAAATAAGTTTAATAAATCTTGATTAACGGCTACATGGTTTTACACAATATTCTATAATTGTCTTGAAATTAATAATTTAGGAGTAATGTTGTCTAGCGGGGAATGAGGAATATAAACGCATCAAAATTCTTTAATAAACCAGTAAAGATTTTTAACTTTTAAACTAATGACCTTTTGCCATTAACATTTGATTGAACATTTCAGTAATTTGTTTATTTAATTCCATGTCACATGTGTTACATAAAATGTCTTATACATTTTCATAACCAAAAATATATTATAATTAATATGTAAAATTTAAATATATAATAATTAATAATATAATTAAGGGACCCAAAATCTTTCTTAATCATTCAGAAAATCGCTTAATACCAACATCTGTTGACTGATTGCTTTTAAACAGCAGTATATTTGAAGTTTGTATATCACGTGTCACTCTGTATTGATGTACTCTTTATTGATATAGCTTTTCAAGTCAAAGAGAAGTTTAAGATAAATTCAATATCGGAAAAACATTTATCATGTAGTCATCTGCATAAAAAATGAGTAAGGGTCATTAACCAGCAGTACTCGCTAGGAAAAGTCAGACACGAGAACTCGCTTGTGTGACTCTCTCTCTCTCTCTCTCTCTCATCTCGATGTTTCGACTATCTTTCATTTTCAGCACACATTCCTTCGGGGACAGAATTCACAGAAACTTTCTCTCACACTCAATTTTCGGAAATCGGCTCATCCTAGAATCCACCTACTCTCTCAATCGCAGTTCACATGCAAAGGAGAATTGGTACCGAGCAACGCATACGAGCTATGATGAAAAGGTATAACAAAAATCAATAAGAAAACGTTATAAACGCAATAATATTATAAAAAAAAAATAAAATGAACAAAAAATCCAACTGCCCAACTTGCAAAAACGTGACGTGAACTCCTCGCTATGTGAGAATCTCTTGCTGGATCTTTTTCCAGAAAAATTCTACTTTGCGTCGGCCGGAGGACGAAGAAACATGGACTGGAAACGATAATCATGTAAACACTGCTAAACGGAAACACGATCTCTCCACCTGCTCTACTTCCGGATTGCCAGTTTTTTTATTCAAGCATGAGAGAAAATATCACCGGTATTAACTGATTTACTAGCTAATAAAAAATGAATATTTTTCATTCAATTGGAGTAGTTTATCGTTCAGGAGTTATTAAAATTGAGAGTTTTGAAGAACAGACAACAGAGTACTTAAAAGAACATATATGGCTGATAATAAAAAGTAAAAGGTATTATTAATATAATCTACCTATTTGAATTTCAACAGCAGAAAATAACAGCGTTCCAGTGGTCAGCGGACGAAAATATTTTGTTTAATCATTTTTAATCTTAAAGCCCGTTTTGTTATTCAGAATACATTAAAACAATACGTAGTGTCCACACTGAAATATAGCACTGGGCTTTGATTGCCAACAAACAATCCCACCATTGAATACATTAGGTCAAAATATTTAAATCTTTCAGCTTTCATTTTAATGTATTATGGCTTATTTATTCCAGAGAATGCAATCAGGTTACGTGATTTTGTTTGGTCTAATTTAGGTTAAACGGGAAAAACAAAGGAAAGAAAAATATGCGATAACAGATGTCACGTTTTTTTGTTTTTGTTCAGATACAAAATGACATGATGTGCATTTATGGAAGAGCTTCGGCAAAACTAGCCATTTACACTTTTAAATTTTTTTGGAAGTTGTAGCTAGTAAAATTTCTCTTTGGATTTTATTTCGTCTTGAAGTGAACTAATGTAATTATTGCCTAGGGTTCATTTATTTGAACAGTTTATGCTGTGTTTGAAAGGATTTAGAAGTATTACATTTGCATCAGACTTAGTAAAATATCTGGCTCATATAATACAAAATAATTCTATCAGGCTGATAAAGGATAATTTGACTTCAATAAAGGATTTTCCTGTTACAGAAACTCAAAAGAATATAAGACAATTTTTAGGAAAAAGTCAATTTTTACCAGTTTTAAAGCAGACACAGCCTGATAGAAAAGAAAAGCCAATGGCTTACTTTTCAAAAAAACTGGGCTTCCTTAAGCCCAGAAGAAAAACCCACAACAATATGCTTAGAATGTTTTGCTATCGAAGAACCAATGAGATGCTGGAAGTACTGGTTCATAGGTATATCATTTTATTCAGACCACAAATCGCTAGAAAACATAAATCTCAAATCTAAAACTGGTGAAGAGCTGGGCGATTTAATATATTATCTATCCCAAAATGAACTTTAAAATATGCTCCAGGAAAAAGGAATTTTGAAGCAGACCGTCTAAGCAGAAAACCAGTTTTAGAATTGGATAGAAATAGTTATGAACAATTCAAATTTGTCAACTTGACTAAACTGGAAGATATTCTAACAGATCAAAATAAAAATAGACTGATACAAAATAACAAAAGAAAATAGATTGAAAAACCCAGTATATGCTCATAAAGGCTATGAAAAATAATGTTATCAGAAGTGTTTAGAATCGAACTCATGGAATTAGAAAAATGCAGAAGACGACTAGTCTACTCTACGCAGCCAAAATTTGATAGAGGCTGTGCAATTTGTATGAAAAATCAATCAAGAGGTCAAAACACATTTGGCTTAAGCCTTTTGAAATTATCTCCATAGAGACAATTTGAGGTTCAAGATAGGTTTGAAAAAATATCAACATTTGTTAGTATATCTCCTTACAAGATGCACATTAATTCTAATCTAAAAAACTCAGTGCAAATGACTATTCAAGAACATAACAGAAACAGAGGACATTGCTACGTTTTAGACCGATCAATACTCCGGAACCAATTCAAAAGAATTCTTAAATGAGAAACGGATATCAATGATCTTCACGACAGTAAATGCACCATTATCAAATGATCTTCACGACAGTAAACGCACCATTATCAAATGATCTTCACGACAGTAAATGCACCATTATCAAATGATCTTCACGACAGTAAACGCACCATTGTCAAATGATCTTCACGACAGTAAATGCACCATTATCAAATGATCTTCACGACAGTAAACGCACCATTATCAAATGATCTTCACAACAGTAAACGCACCATTATCAAATGATCTTCACGACAGTAAATGCACCATTATCAAATGATCTTCACGACAGTAAACGCACCATTATCAAATGATCTTCACGACAGTAAACGCACCATTATCAAATGATCTTCACGACAGTAAATGCACCATTATCAAATGATCTTCACGACAGTAAACGCACCATTATCAAATGATCTTCACGACAGTAAATGCACCATTATCAAATGATCTTCACGACAGTAAACGCACCATTATCAAATGATCTTCACGACAGTAAATGCACCATTATCAAATGATCTTCACGACAGTAAACGCACCATTATCAAATGATCTTCACGACAGTAAATGCACCATTATCAAATGATCTTCACGACAGTAAACGCACCATTATCAAATGATCTTCACATCAGAATTTATAATTAATGAAATAAAATTTTTGTTGACAGAGCAATACAATATAGTTGTTGGTCCTAATCAAGAAAAACAATTAGGCTTATAACTGATGGAACATTGATGGAGTAGGTAGACACTTATTAGGTCTTGAAAAATTGATTTGAAAATACTTAATACTGAGTGTAGTTCCGTAATTCGCAAAAACGTCAAGCAGCAAAAAAGCTCAGTGATTACAACTACAAACTAATTGTATGAAACTATAATATTAGCCTGTAGTATATTTGAAGTAGTATACTATATTTGCAATTATCATAGATTGTTTAACAGTCCTAAACAGAATGTTATTGTTATACCTAAAAAGATATATATACGTAGATAACGCTCCAAAAAATATATATACACTCATATGTTTGCATTTACTTGTCACTACTTCACTTCTGTATTATAGGTCAAAGCTGTAAGCATATTACATAACATACAAATAAATTTTAATATGTAATTAATCACACACTGCAGAGTGGTCATCGGCTTCTCCAAAGGTTAAGAAAGAGGAACGAGGTCGAGCGGTCGTAGCGCGAACGGCGCGTCGACACGGCCAACGTAATCGAAGGGAAGGAGAATGGAAAGAAACAGAAGAAAGAAAGCCGGAATCATTTTCTTGCGGTGGTGGATTCCATTTGTACCAACGAGTGCGATAGAGCTGAAGAAACTGCTGGACAAAAGCCCTAGTCACGCAGCTCTATTTGAGCCTCCTCACTGCTCCGGGTTTGTGCCCAGTCGAGAAAAGTGTATTTTCTTTTATGGGCTAGGATCACAGAGCGACATTACATAGAGTTCAATATAGCGATCCCATTTCTATTCTTCTAGTTGACCTCTTCTGTCGCGTATATTCCCTTTTATTTAATTTTTAGTTGTGAATCATCCACTTACAATGAAAGGAATCAAGGTGCTATTTAAGAACAAGCTATTGAGATCTTCAATGTGGGTGTACTTCTAAGACGCAGCACAAGAGAGCTTATAGGAGAGTTTAGTTCACAACCATGTCAATATAAATTATTGTCGGAACTTGAGTGCAGTCAAATTATCTGGCGGGCACTTTTTTACATACCTAGAGAATGAGAAAAGAACATTTTCATTTACGAATTCAAAGTTCCCCACTATCCCAGGTCACAAGCCTCGAGTTTGATGTAAACTTCAACAAACTGTTAAGATACAAAGTTTTTAGTTAAGATGTGAAAGCGCTATTTTACCGTTCCAATTGAAGATATGTGTTTGAAATTTCAGTAGTACAGTCTATACTTTTTAACTTTCTAATCGTTGATAATTTTTGTTTCAATTATAATAATAGGGGGACCGGAAAGTAATGTCGTTTTTTTTTTACATTAAAGTCAAACAGATAAATTTTTAACAAGTTTTTGTTTTTAATCAATGATGTAATCACCCTCGTTATCAGCAACCTTTTGCCATCTAGTGTGCAAATTTTCGATGCCGAATCGATAAAAATCAATTGATTTTTGTGCAAAATATCTGGAGATGGCTTTTTGGACATCATCCGAATTTTCAAATTTTTAGCAATCGGAATTAATGGAAATCCGATAGCGCAATATTGGGCGAGTATGGTATTTCAAAATTTTCTTTGAAATAAAATGTATAAATATGACTGCTGCAGTGACAAAGTGTTGTAAAATATCAATCAATGGGGCACGTTAAAAAATTGTTTACTTTCTTTATACCTTTTTATTACTTTCACAACATTTGTCAATTGAAAAGTTGTTACTGCAGTTTCTCCCATATTATATAAGATCAAGATTATGAATAATTTTAAAATAGATGAATGACATATATGATTGAAATGTATTTATTTCCATTGCTGTAAATAGGCCTGATAATTTACAATTGATTGTGCTAGTTTTAGTGAGAGGAAAGCAGAGATTCCCACTAGGAAGGTTAGGGGTCTGACGACGCCGGACTAAAACATAGCAAGGTTAGGCAAGAGAGATGCAGAGGTAGTTGAATGAGAAGACCATGGTTCGAGTAGAGCAGCAAGTGGCAGTGCAGAGAGAGAGAGAGAGAGCAGTGTTCTTTCAGGTACCGGGTTCCGAGAGTCTGTGGCGAAACCCCAAATCTGGGCCTTTTATAGACAGGTCAGACGCTAAGCCTCACCCCCGCCCCTAGTGGGCTTAAGCTGTGTCGGTAGTTATCAGATTTGAGGATCCCCAAGGTGGAGATGAGACGCCCACCACGGGCTAGGGTCCCTACAACCTCTTAGCCACCGTCCGGCGAGCGCCTAGAATGAGATAAGGCGGGCAGACATGTGGTCTTTCGCCCTGGCTGCCGACTTAGTCGGCGGGCAGCCTAATTCGCTTTGATCTGACTCCATAAGATCTTTAGAAGGTGTGTGTGCCCCGACAAAGCGCTATGTTCAGGAGAAGAGGTACAGGGTAGGTTTATAGGTAGTTTATGTGGTCTTGGAATGACCACGTATTCACACTTGGTATCTAAGGGTAGGCGAAAACCGTCTATATCCCAAAGGCGAGTGTGAACCGGAGAGAGGCAGACTGGATTGCCATGGGAGACACTGCTAGGAAAATTTGAAGGGCCACGGCAACCGTCGTCTGCGAGGGAGAGGTCTATCCCAAGGAGGTGCTAGTTTTAGCGAGACGAAGGCAGAGATTCCCACTAGGAGAGTGTGGGTTCTGACAACGTGGGACTAAAACATAGTGAGGTTAGGAGAGAGAGATGCAGAGGTAGTTGAATGAGAAGACGATGGTTTTGAGTAGAGCAGCTAGCGCCAGTGCAGAGAGAGAGGAGAGAGTAGTGTTCCAAGTGACAGTCCGGTTCTTTATGCCCTCTGTCTGAGGACGCGAGGCTTATATGGGCTTCTTCCAGGCGGCTAGAGGAAGTGGGAAGCCCCTACTCCACTGGCTCCTACCCCTACTCTCACTGACGTCATAATCTTTATTAACAACAAATATGGAAACATAGACAGGTATAATATCATTCGAGAAGAGGGGAACTTTTAATTATTCTTAATTAAGAGGTGGCCACAACAAGCAGTTTCATGCACTAGTTTCCCCCTCTCTTAACTGACGCTTAATGTTTTTATTATTAAAATATGGAAATGTAGGCGGGTATTTTCTGGGCCGAGAAGAGGGGAACTTCTATTTATTCGTGGTTGAAGAAGTTGACACAACAGACTCTTACTAATGTATATTGTGCATTTTAATTTTGTTCAATGTTTTTCTTTCAGTATAACTGTTTTATATTTTATTTAAAAATAAATAGTGTATAGCATAATGTTTATAAAATATGAAGTATGAATAATAAAAATAAATGTTTATAAACAAGAATTCAGCTCGACCTGAATCAATATAGATTCATTTCCGCTAAACTTCAATAAGTTTAATTAAAATTTAAATAATTATTATTTATTTAAAAAAGTTTTTATTTAAACGCTATCTTAAATAATTAAGTTGGATTTTAAAAATAATTATAATAACAATATTAATAGGGGGATTGGAACCCCTGCAATTCTAATTTAGTTTTAGTATTGGGAGATAACAATGAAATTTGCATATTAAATTTAGTTAGAGCTGTTATGAATAAGTTTTTGTTTTTTCAATATTAAGATCATTTAAGTAAAAGGCTAATTCCAGATTTTGGAACCATAAGATGGTTTGATTAATAAAATGAAGAATATTTTTATTAAAAACACTGAGTAGGTTTTTTACAACCATTAAATTAATGTTTTAGTAAATTCTCCCTGAATTTCTGGTTCATACCTGTACCATCTCTTGATATGAGTCCTTAGCTTTCTATATCATTAACTTTGCTTGCATGATTATATTTATTTTAAAAAATAACATTAGTTTCATGATTTATCTAACCAAATTTTAGCCAATAAATAAATCTATGATTTATCATTCATGAAATAAATTTGTGAGTCTCTAAGTTAAGTTTACCAAGATTTTCATCATATCTTTAGCATAGTTAATTAAATTCATTTATGGAAATATTTTCAACTGTTATTTTTATATTTCAGATAAACGTATAAAAGAATTTTCAAATAGAAGTGTATATACCTTCTTCCCATTTTTCACGGATTTCTGCTATAATCTCATGCGACTTGCATTTCAAGATGAAAATTTCCAAAAACTTATCAAAGACGAAAGCCTTAACTATGATCTGGTGATCACTGAATCATTTTTCGCTCAAGAGCCGTTAGTGGCATTTGGACACAAATTGAACGTCCCTGTCATTTCGATTCATCCTCTGTCGCTCTCCCCTTGGCCAGCTTATCTGACTGGAAACGAACTTTCATTGAAATTCAGTTGACTAACTACCGCACGCAGTATACAGACTGTATGTCGTTACTACAAAGATTGGATAATATGTTGGTGAACATATTAGAATTTTCCATTACGTATTTTTTCTACTTACCAAAACAGGTAAATAGTAGGAAATGGGTGAGTTTATATTGTTATGTTTTTATTTAATTTGATTTATTTTTAAATTTAATCAGTGGTTTAAAAGTTCTGTTAATATACAAAAAGGAAAAACTCTGACAAAAGGAAAATTATCTAATTATTACGAAACATTCTTTAATTTATGAACAAATGCGTCTGTGACAATATTATATTAACTAAATTTTCTAATTTACCTTAATATTATTACCGTTCGCAACTGGCCAGATTTTTACTAAATATTACTTATTTTTCTTCTTTTACTTAGTTCTTCACGTTGTACAAGTTTCACAAATTTCAGCAGAACAACGTTCTTTTACCACTCCATCTCCCGGGTTACCAGCAGAACCCGTTAAGTGCTTGTAAGTTACTAAGGTACAGTACTAAGTTATTAAAATGTTTTAATCATTCTAAATCAAAAACCATTAATTCAATGATGTTTTGATGCCATATTACAAACATTTTATTCAAATGTGCCGTATCACACAATTCATTAGCTTGCCAAAAATAATGAGAAAAGAAATTCTCTTAAATTTATTTTTCTTGACTTTTCACTCCAATTTCAGACACTTTCGAAAAAATTCCCAATAACTATTATGAATAAATGGAGCGAAAAGCTGAGAAAAAAAACTTATTAAAAGTTATTTTTCGACAATAAATTAATGACACAGTCTTCTAATATATCATTTTTTCTCATTGTATTTAAACATACAATTTGGCCACCTCTGTCACTCTCATTTTAGATAAACAATCTTATTTTAAAGCCATTCTTCTGTAGTAATTTTTGGGTCTTTCTAATTTTTATTAAATTATTATTTTTAAATAACAGATTTAAATTTATTGGATTCACCGAGACAGTTAATTTTGTGATCCTCTCTGTGACAATTAATTATTTCGTACGGAGTTCATATTACTTTGATCATAATTGGTCTATCTATCTGAACTTTCTCTATTAAACTGTCATTCCTCTAAGTCAAAAAGGGTTTGGAGAATGTTGGGAACCTGATATTAATGCCAGTATTAATGCCAGTATTAATAACATTTTTTTTATTATAATCCAGTTAAATCCCCAACAAATATCAGATATTGATGTAGACAGTTAATTTTGTGATCCTCTCTGTGACAATTAATTATTTCGTACGGAGTTCATATTACTTTGATCATAATTGGTCTATCTATCTGAACTTTCTCTATTAAACTGTCATTCCTCTAAGTCAAAAAGGGTTTGGAGAATGTTGGGAACCTGATATTAATGCCAGTATTAATAACATTTTTTTTATTATAATCCAGTTAAATCCCCAACAAATATCAGATATTGATGTAGACATTTAATTTGTTACCCTAATAAATGTGGTGGGAAAAAATTAAGTTTTCATTTTTTTTATTTTAATGATTCTTTATTATTTTTAGTATCGTGGGGACATCAGGGATAATTTTAATGTCTCTTATACACAAGAATATTTTACATATTATTAATTTGGTAGCCTACCTTGTTTGATAGATTTTTGTTTATTTATTAGCAAGCAGTTAATTCATTATTGACACTTGATCATGTTTTATGGAGTTGCCAAATAGAACCTACATGTAACATTTCACATCTCTAGATCAAACAGGGGACTTGGAATCAACAGACAGACACACAAAGATGAAAGCAACGGTTTCCTGCTTTTAAAAAACAACCTTAATGTATTAAGATACGCCAACATGATTATTTCATACTCTAATAAACTATGTCATCATACCTAAGATATGGGACCCTAAGTGAGGAGGGAATGCGATGCAAACGCTAAATGTTATTTAACTTTACTTATCATCAGCTTCTATCATTATTTAAACAGTTAATAAGATATAAATTCTTTTCAGTCCACTTAACGGTAGTGTATGTCAAATTAGTTTTAATATAATCTGAAACGTGTTGTTGGTCTAGTAGGAAATGTGTGATTAAGTTGTTCAAAATTTTAGAAAATGAAAATTTTTATTTTGAGTCTTGCTTTTTCAATATGCTCGGCTTCCAACATTCTGTTAATGTTTCCACTGTCGATGAAAAGCCATGTGAATTCCTTTGTACCCATGTTTCAAAAACTGTCCGAAAAGGGCCATAACCTCACGATGGTATTATCTTTCAAGCCTAATATTTTAATTCCAAATTGCACTTACATTCAAGTAAGAAATAGGATGTTGGACCTAATGGAAAATGCAGGGCGTAAGTAGATTTTTTAGCTCCGTTCTGATCTAGCTGGCGAAATGTCAACTAACTGAGATGACCTGTTTTTTCTTTTAGCAAAAGAAGCTAGGATGGATTTTTTTCAAAACATCAACACACTAACCCACATGCCTATGATATGGTCAATGCATTTGAAGTTCCTAGAACTTTTTCTCAAAGGAGGCATTCTAAATCCACTCGTTCATGGGGACAATGCTTTCGACTTGATGCTATCAGAAACTCTTTATTTCCAGGAACTATTTGTCTCGTTTGGGCATATCTTCAATGTCCCAGTCATCAACATAGATGCCCATGCGCCAAATGCTTGGTCGAGCTACCTCACAGGAAATGTAAACCCTTATTCATATGTTCCTGACTTCAAATTAAAAGCGACTGATCATATGTCATTTTTTGAGCGAGTGCACAATACAATAATAAACCTCCAAATAGTTCTGGGATCATACTACTATTATTTACCGAATCAGGTAAGCATTTTAGTAATAATCTGCAAATGAATGTACCATTAATATAATAGCTTATTTTAAAAATAAATCCATTTAAAAATCATTCATTTGTTACAAAGTTTAATACCTTCAAAATAATTCATTGTGATTTGCAATAATTCGATGTCGTATCATTTGACATTTGTCATTAACAACCAGTTTTATTACATATTTCAATGCATTTTTAATTTGTGATTTTAAATAGAAAAATATTTGTCATGTGTGCATTTCCTCCATGGATCTTGGAATAAATTAACAAAGTGCTGAAATTTGGGTGTTTTAATTTTCTTTTGTTTTTTTGGACATTATATGGATAGCGATCACCTTAAGACAGATTTCAATTTTTAATGCGGAATCAGAAAAAAAGCTATTTCACCCATATCAATAAAAAAATATTAAGCATACCAAATTTTCGGCAAATCAATTTTTGGGGGTTACTCCTCATTGGATTAAATGTGATGTGAAATAAACGGATATGTGTCAAATATTTATAACAGAATTTTTATTGAAATTCATGATAGGCAGTGAGTGACTATTTTACTGCTAATATTTCATTGTTTATTCAAAAAACAAAATTAACAAATAGCCCATATGTATTTTACATTTAAAGCTTAATTCACAGAGTAATATATGAATCAGTTGGTTACACAATTATGAGAATGAAACCTGGTTATTGTTTTAAATAAACAAAGTTCTGTGACTCATGTTTTCATTTAATGTTGTCATCAAGAATGTTTTCTTACAGAATCTGTTGAAACAATTTAGTATTGGACCCATTGGTCTGCTTCATATTATCAGTTCATGTTATCAGTATCAATGATTTTGGTCAATCACTTTTTTTCAAAAAATCATATATTGAATCCTGAAATATTTTTTGGTGATTCTATTATCTGGCTCTCTTTGATTTGTCGTCTTTTAGCCATCTTTTTGAGGATGTTGTTTTGGACACCTAATTTCAGCCATCGAAATAATTCTTTCTTTACTTTCATGTCCGAAAGTCCATCTTTCATTATAGTTTATATATTTTTAAGCAAGAAGTAAAAGTTGTTTTTTAATTAAAAAATGATAAAAAATTTTCAAAAATAACCATGATGTTGAACTATGTTCTTATTTAATAATATCTACAAAAATATTCATTTATTGGTTTGGCTTGTTTGATGGTGTACATCATTCCTACATAAACTATTCAACAATATTTTAGCATGATTCAACTAAGGAAACATTCACAGTACATGAATTCATTTATATTATTTGATTATATAAGAATAATTTTAGTGCCTTAACTTTCTTCTAGGAAAAGTTAATGAGAAAATATTTAAGCTTTGGGAAATATAATTTTCCTCCACTGTTAGATATGTTGAAAAATACATCGCTGACTTTAGTGGATGCCCATTTCTCTTACGGGTACGCAAGACCATACACACCAAATGTTATAGAAGTAGGTGGTATGACGTTCAAATCTGGTGGACAGCTAAATGAGGTAATACTTTTCACACTTTTAATATTAAAGTAAATAACATTTGGAATATCTGATCACATATGAATATATCACTTTTTGATTTTTAGGAGTTTCAAAAGTTGATGGACGAATCGACTGACGGTGTAATATATTTCACTTTTGGCAGTATCCTTGACCCGGCTTTGTTACCAGACTCGGTGGTCGAGGTCTTTAAATCGGCTTTTGCAAAGCTGAATCAGACTGTCCTCATGAGGTGGGGTGGTAAAGATATGATGAACAAACCGAAAAATGTCAAAACTTCAGCTTGGTTACCTCAAAATGGAATTTTGGGTACTATTTATAAATTTAATTATTTAACCCAGCAGTAATAAAAAAAAAAATATTGGATTCTATTTCACTATACTAAAGTACATACAACTGTCCAAAATTAAAAGAAGGCATAAAAAAAAGAATATGAAGGAAAATAATGACTAGTTGTGTTATGTAATCTAACAGGTTTTATAATTATTAGCCAAAGAATAAAGATATTGACAGGCCAGAGCTGGAATACAGGAATACTCCTGTCAATATATTTTTTCTATAGTTAACAATTATGAAAAAATGATAGTTTGTGCATTCCAAAAAATGGTAGCTCGTGCCTTCCAAAAAATGATAGCTTGTGCCTTCTAAAAAATGGTAGCACAGTATTTTGGTGTAAATAATTGTTTCGAATGAAGTTAGATTGTAGAGTGTAGAATGAATTAGACAGAACGAGCTTAAATTATTTTATTGAAGTTTGTTAACAATATTAAAGGCTTATTATAAATAGTTACTGGTGCTAAGTGACTAGTGACTGTCTGCTTGTGAATGTTGACAGGTATTTTGTTTCCGTTCTGAAATATTTGCCATAATAATTTTTGAGATGCAATTTTTTATATAAACCCAAAGTTAGTTAAACATTTATTTTTCAATCTAATTGGTGTACATTAATTTGACAGAGCCTTTTGATAAGCAATATCTCCCGTTTTTCCGGGTTATTTACTTACCTACTACCTTGGTTATAAATTGTTTTTTTTTCTAAGCATTCTTAAGATATAAATCACCATAGCACCATAGCATGATGTTATTTTTTAATTATTTAACTGTTGATGTGAATTCCGGCCGATGCTCATCTCAGGTAGAGACATCCTTTGCCTACTCATCACTATATTCATCATTTGTATATGTTAATTTTTAATTTTGAAATTATAAGACAATACATCCTCAACGACTTTTACCCTAATGTTTGAATGTTTGAAATGCTGTGCATACCTCCCTGAACTGTTTCAATTTTAATGACATGTTCACATCAAATTATATTCCGCTCTTTAATTATATATTAGTTTAATAATTCTTAAAAAAAAAACTAGAGAAATTATTATTCGCAATATAGAGCTAATAGCTGAATTCGTGGGAGTCAGCAAATAAATTTTTTTAGAACAAAAGAGAACAGAGCAGAGGAATAAAGTGTTAATTGCATTAGAAAATGGCAAGACAACATTGTTATCAGCTTAACAAATAAATAGCCCACTGTTTTGTTATGCTAGTCAGTAGAATTGAGCTTTGTATACACATTTACACACGTGACAATGGCAACCTCGTAAGAAGTCTCAGATTGTGCAATTCATTACTTTAAAGGATATTAGTTTTGAAAAGTAAAAATTTGAGTTCTTGCATGGTGTAGTGAAGGTATGGCAACTCTCCAATGAACTTTTTCTTTTGTAAATTAGATGTGTGTAGTCCCAGCACTAAATTGGAGATATAATTAGATAAAATCAAAAAAGTAATATTTCAAATTGTCTGCCGTGCTTAAACTTGTAAATAAACTGGAATTAAGTCATAGAATTAGTAATAGAAAACTATAAAAATCAAAAGCACACTTTGGCAAGTAGATCAGGGAATTCATCTGAGTTTCTAAAGGGATTTTGCACCCCAAAACAATTCATTTTGTTTGTTAAATCACTTGACCACTGAAAATAATCTTTTCAACTAATAGCAAAAAATTGCAAATCACTTTAAAATTGCCAAAAAATATGTATTGAATTGGCTTGAATAACATTAAACACTCAAATTCTATTATTGGTTCCCAAAAATTAATTTTTGTAACATCTTTGTCTTACCCAGTCATTATTAATGGGGCCCTTAACCCAGGGGAAAAAATCAGAACTTTTTTTAAAAAAAAAATTTTTTAGAATGAATTAGACAGAGTGAGCTTAAATTATTTTATTGAAGTTTGCTAACAATATTAAAGGCATATTACAAAAAAACTACAAAAAATTTTAAATAGCTTCCAAGCTTTGATTTGGGAAAGCTTTTAAGTTATCCTACATTTAAGTTATGCTTTGATCTCCTATTGAATTAATAACATAATCCATTTGCTGTAACTGATTTGTGGCATTATAGAAACAAAATTCAACATCACGACAACTTTACTCTTGCATCAATCATTACTTTTTTGTCATGATATTATATTTTATTTTTAATAGATTTGTATGTGTTTGTAAGTTACCTAATTTTCCTGTTTTAGTATGAATATATTTGCTATCCATTCGTGGTTACAAATATGTTTGCAGTCTGTATCCAGGCTCCAATATTGTTGTATTGCGATTTAATCACCAGCTTGACCAAGGATTTTTCTCTCTGGAAGATGGCTATGGTTTGGTGTTAACTCACCCTTGTGAGGTTAAATGAGTAGCTATTTGAATAAAAAAGTAATGAATGCAGACTGAATTTAAAGCCGAGAGGTTATCAACTAGTCAGCAAGTACATTAGCTCCTTCAAGAGGTGTTGCGCTATGTATTTGTTTATTTAAAACAATGAAAACACTAGGGATATCTGGGTGACGGCCATAATTAATATCATGAGCTTTTATAAATCTAATAAATAACCTTTTCGTTTGTACGTTTCAGCTCATCCTAATTGCCGACTGTTCATATCCCACGGTGGTGTCCACGGGATGACTGAGGCAATATACCACAAAGTACCACTTCTTATGATCCCTTTCGTTTCGGATCAATATTTCAATGCAAATTTTGCTGAGAAAGAAGGTTTTGCTTATGTCTTGAGCAACAGAAACTTAACTGTAGAGAATTTACTGCATGCTATCAACACCATGATTGAAAATCCTGAGTAAGCATGTTTATGAAGCATTTTTTAATATATTTTGTAATAATACATCAGTTGAATTTGTTTAATGTATAAATTGTTTTCGATAGATATAAAAAGAATATTGAAAGGAGATCACTAATCCTGAAAGACAAGCCTTTAAGTGCTGTGGACACTGCGGTCTATTGGGTGGAGTACGTTCTGAGACATAAAGGGGCGAAACATCTCAGACCTGCTTCATTAGATTTGAATACGTTTCAATACTTTATACTGGATGTGATTTTAGCGATATTTTTAGGCGTTACGGCATCAATTTGTATAATTTATTATATTATACGCACTACTTTTAAGTGTGTAAAATCTATTGCATTACAATCGAAAGAAAAATGTGAATAAATTTTTGGATGATTGAATACTAGTCTGTGATTATTTATCAGTGCTTTATGAACTATGATATTTATGTACTTGTATATAGTGTATATTTTAAAATATATTTATGCACCAATCAAAATACTTTTTATGGAACTCCTGATGTGTTTCATATTTGTTTAATTATGTAAATGACTGAACAATGAACTTTACAAGTATTTATTTTCATCAGAACTAGTTTGAAACCCTCCTTCTTACTAGGAACAGGATGGGTATTGCTCTTTTCCTCTTATATAGCATTTTGAATTATTTAAACCTACGAAATCGAAAGATCTAACAGTTATAGAAAAACATTAGAACATTCTAAGGAAATAACCTATAGAATCATAGGGGGTGATAGCATTATTTTCCATCATACCCTATAGAATCATAGGGGGTGATAGCATTATTTGCCATCATACCCTATAGAATCATAGGGGGTGATAGCATTATTTGCCATCATACCCTATAGAATCATAGGGGGTGATAGCATTATTTGCCATCATATCCTATAGAATCATAGGGGGTGATAGCATTATTTGCCATCATACCCTATAGAATCATAGGGGGTGATAGCATTATTTGCCATCATACCCTATAGAATCATAGGGGGTGATAGCATTATTTGCCATCAAGCTTATGAGATTTATTATATCAATAACTCAGATATATAACTAGATATCTATACAGATATATAAATAGATAGCTCAGATTAATTCGTCAATTCATTCATTCCTATTTTTAGTCTTCATTGACATTATATTTGATGACAAACACCATTCAGGTTGAATTTTTAAGTAGGTAACCATTTTTTATGCCAAGTAAGTGCAGTTGTTCACTTCTAATTCGCAGATACATTTTTGGTGTCGGTGTTGGTGATGGAGATTTAAAAACTAAGGATGTCAATGTTTTACCTCGATGAAATAAATGCAGTATCACATACTCTACAACTTCCGTTAGATGGTTTATTCGTTTAGAATAGCGGTTCTCAAGTTAAAATGACTATATAGGACCTTTTTAAAGAAAATTTCTTGTTTTTTGACAGTCAATTTGTGCAAAACGAATTCAACGTTTGAGATACTCATTTATGCAGAATCTAATGTTATTGAATTTATATTAGAATAAAATGTACACAGGAGGTACCACCGGTAGGCACCGGCCGAGAAACACCATACCCCCCCCCCCTCCCAATGCTTAGAAAAAAAAGTGCTTCCACATCTCAGTGCCCTGGCATATCATCGTGCCTGCAGAGTATTTTGGCACCCTCGAAACGTCCCCACCATGGATGGAGGCTGTCGGGAATCGTGTCCCCAAAGGGGAGAGAGGACGCCCGCCGCGGGCTAGGGTCACTACAACCCGGCCGCTGTCCGGCGAGCGTCAAGAAAGAGATAAAATGGGCAAACCTGTGGTCTTTGACCTTTGCGGCCTAGTCGGCGGGCAGCTTTATTCGTATTGATCTGACTCCATAAGATCTTAGAAGGTGTGCCCCGACAAAGCACTATGTTCAGGAGAAGAGGTACAGGGTAGATTTATAGGTAGTTCATGTGGTCTTGGAATGACCAATAATTTACACTCGGTATCTAAGGGTAGGCGAAAACCGTCCGGATCCCAAAGGTTAGTGTGAACCGGAGAGAGGCAGACTGGATCGCCTTGGGAGACGCTACTAGGTATAGTTTGTAGGGCCACGGCGGTCAAGGCCTACCAAGGAGGTGCTAGTTTTAGTGAGAAGAAGGCAGAGAATCCCACTAGGAAGGTGTGGAGTCTGACAAGGCCGGACTAAAACATAGCGAGGTTAGAAAGAGGGATGCAGAGGTAGTTGAATGAGAAGACCAGGGTTTCAGTAGAGCAGCAAGTGCCAGTGTAGAGAGAGAGAGAGAGAGAGAGAGAGAGAGAGAGAGAGAGAGAGACAGAGAGAGTGTTCCTCAGGTGCCGGGTTCTGAAAGTCTGTCGCAAGCCTCAAATCTGTTAAAATAATTAATATTAAAATAATTTCAGAAAAATAATTGTTGCATTTGTTTAAAAACTTTATTTTTTCAATAAAGCTACAAAAAGGCATTTTTCGACAGGTTCCATGTACTACTAAAAGATTAAAAAAAATAATAATAATATAAATAATACAGCATGGACAAGCATTCTATGGTTAATATACTACCGAGAAATAGTAGTTTTCGAGGAAAAAAAATTTCTGATTGTGATGGTATTTTTTTCACTGCGTGACGTATTATTTGGCCATCGCTATTTCCAAATTTACGGCGCTCATGTTTTGTTTTTTCACTGAATAAGCGTAACAATGTCAGACACGTAGTCATGCTGGGGTAAGCATGGTATACTTATTATGATCATTGATTCTGTTCATTACAACATTATTACATTATTTATTTTTGTTTTTATACAATTCAGGCAAAAATATTTAAAAAAATTGCCTCTGCTACGTCCATTATTTCGATTTGTTAATAACCTGATTTTATGCTGATCGTAGCATTTTGGTCACATGAGTTTGGCATTGAATTTATCATATAATTTTATTATGTGTGAAGCATACTCGAGATTGCCAAATAAACACCAAATAAGGGACTGCAAATAGAAAAAACTGCTGTGTTGCCCGGTATCTATGTTGATAACAGCGCAAGATAGCCTATCTAGATTTTACTTGGATATTTTTTAAAGAAGCTGCTGCTTTAGTTTGTCACAGCATCACAGGTAATAATTACTCTTTTGCATAAATAAGTTGATATTTTTAGTTTGTTATTTTATTTGAATTTGCTCCGTTTAATAGTATTAATGGGATAAGTCCGTTTTTCTTGCTAATTTAAAAATAATTTTATTTAAATATTCAAAGTAAAGGGTGTCCCAGAATTAACGCAAGATTTGAATTTGCCGCCATTTTTGCAGTAAAGTGCTGTAACCCTAAAAAAAAAAATTTGACAACTGACAGTTTAGGGTTAGTAAAAATGGAGCGTTACACGATAGAACAACGTGTCTTTATTGTTAAACATTATCTCAAAAATAATGAAATTTTGGCGGTCGCAGTTCGAAAATTTCATGCAAAATATTGTTTTGGCTTCATCAACTGTGAAGAGATCAATTGAAAAATTTAGGGAGACTGGATTAGTTGGAGACACTAAACACACTGGTTGCCTAAAAACAAGCCGTTCAAATGTCAATATCGAAGCAGTGTGTCAGAGTGTTGTTGAAAATCCAGGAACATCAATTCGGCTTCGTAAACACAGTTCTTTGTGCGAAAATAGGATGATATTGATGTGGCCAATATGTGGTTCGACAAGATGGTGGCACATGCCATACAGCCCATGAAACAATTCAAATACTGCATGAGGCATTTCCAGGTCTCGTGTATTCTCTCGTTTCGGTGATCGGAATTGGCCCCCTAGATCGTGGGATTTAACACCTTTAGATTTCTTTTTTTGGGGTTATTTGAAAACAAAGGTGTATGTCAACAAGCCCACATCCACCCGTGCATTAAAAGAGGAAATTCAACCACATTTATGCCAAATGGTCATGGAAAATTTCGACAAAAGAATGCGTATGTACCAGCAAAGTCGTGGAGGCCATTTGCCCGATGTGTTAATCCATAAATAACCCTATCCTATTTACTTTATAATCCTATAAAAATAACAACAGAAATACTAAAAACTGTGTTTTCTATTTAAATCAAATCTTGCGTTAATTCTTGAACACCCTTTATATACCGTTGTGTTAATGACGGTTTGTAGCCGTCTGGAGGCTAGCTACCTCATTCCTTCATAATACCATTCTTTGGGTTCTGCAACTCCACTTTGAACCTCGTTCGAAGAATTGAAGGTCTTTCCTAGAAGATAGTGGGCCATTGACCGGAACA
The DNA here is from genome assembly GCA_930367205.1 of Acanthosoma haemorrhoidale. Lineage (NCBI taxonomy): Eukaryota > Metazoa > Arthropoda > Insecta > Hemiptera > Acanthosomatidae > Acanthosoma > Acanthosoma haemorrhoidale. Next base: position 162,256,363 of record OV884011.1, on the reverse strand, counting down.
TATGGTAGTCGGAAGGCGCTAAGTCCGGACTGTTAGCAGGGATAGGGAGAAGCTCGATCCTATTCAGTACTGAATTTTTTGGTTTTATGTAACGAGAAATTTATGAACAGGCATTATCATGTTGAAACCAAACCAGATTTCTGTTCACTAATCCTAGGTAATGTTGGGTCACAAACATAACACATTCGTTGTAACTGATCACTATAAAGTTCTGAATGAATTCGTAATGAATTATGCCTTCGTTGTTCCAAAATACAGATAGCATTGCCCTTGCTTAGCGACTGGCCCAGCAGGCTGATTGCAATCTAACCATTGTTTCGTGGTCTTAGGGTTTCTCCAATATATCCACTTTTCATTGCAAGTAACAACTCTTTAAAGGTAACGAGGGTCATTCGGGTTTTTCAAAAGTTGTTGACAAATTTCTACTCGACGTCGTGCCTGCTCTGTGGTCAACTTATGGGAAACCAATCTTGATGAGGGAAGACCACTCTTCCAAAGTTATACACCCCAAGCTCACTTGCCAATCCCAGAGTGCTTTTTATTGGGTATGCCTCAACAGAATCGCGCAGAGCTTCTTCAAATGATGATTTTCATCCAGAACCCTCTTTCGTCTGGAGGCTGACGCCACCAGTTTCAAATTTCGGAAACCATCTATTCACAGTCCGCTCAGATAGAGCATCCTCTTTTTCGAATTGCTAAACCAAACGGGTTCCTTCGGCGGAGGAAAACTCACGTTTCCAATAATATTGAGGTTGGCAAGAAAGTAATTTCTGTTTTTTAGTGTGAAATAAAACTCAATTTTTTCTATCTAAAAATGAACTCTAATCAGTCAAATATCTTCCATTTTGTTCGATGAACTTTTGCCATATTTCTGGTAACTTCATGATCCCACGCTCATAGAACTTCTGGTCCTTATCAGCAACCGATTGCGATTTGAGGTCGTCGTTATTACTGAAATTTTTACCATTTAAGAAGTTTTGTAAACATCGAAATAAATGATAATCTGATGGTGCAAGGTCGGGGCTGTTTGGGGGATGCGACATCACTTCCCAACCAAGCTCCAATAGTTTCGTACGTGTTGCTAAAGATGTGAGGCCTTGCATTGTTTTGGCAGAACCCAAATATCGAGCTTCTTAACAAGTCCAAGACGTCTTATATGATTTTCAATCGATGTGTGTGATACGTTTAACTGTTTTGCAATCTCTCACACAGTTATATGACGATTTGATTCAAATATGGCTTTCATTTTGTCATCATCAACTTCAGAAGGTCGACCTGATTGTTGGTCATCTTTCAGGGAAAAATGTCCAGAACGAATTTTTTTCGAATGTCCAGAAAACAATCAACGCCATAAACTTCACATATCTCTTTGTGAGCCTCAGCCACTTTCATGGCTTTATGAAAATAAAAAGTAAAATGTGTCGAAAATGCTCATTTTTGCACTCCATGTTAAAACTGACCGTAAACTGACAGTTATAAACAAATTTCTTTTTGTAGCACCTAAAGGTATTGACTACCAAATCTCCAAAGAAAAAAAATCTAACATTGACAAAACATAACGAAACGAACATAACGCTATCGACTGGTGCAAACCGTAATCACTTTCCACTTTGCCAACCCAATTTTAAAAATTTTAGGCCATTTTGTTTAAACAAATGCTGAGACAAAATTGAAGGCAAGACGAAGTAATTTTGTATACAAATTTATTTAGTAAAGTCTAAGGATTAAAGTGATATCAACTTTAAATGGATTTGAAAAACAAATAAAAGGCGATCAGTGAATTACAATTTCCGAGAAAACAAAATTTGCCATTTTTCATGACGCCCATTTATTTTCAAACGAAGCCATTAGGAAATGGTGATCATTTGTGACTCGCTCTTCTTGCTTGGGGATATGCGAAGACGCTTTGAATGCGTAAATATATGCGTGGTTTACTTGTTCAACCGACCAATCAATTGAATGATTTAGAAATTCAGGTGAATGACTCACTCACTCACTTTCTATTTGTCTCTCATTCAATTTCTATTGTTCACATCAAACATTCCAAACAGGACGCGGTCCGACAGCGTGCACCCGTCCCAAATTCTGTAATGGCTTAAATTATTTTGTCCTGGTCAAACAGAAAGGGGACTGCCGAGTCAAACAGGTGATTCATTGTGATTTTCCACTAAGTTCATTGGACATTTGAAAACATGTGAAAAAATCGTTTTCGTCTTATTGACCTCAAAGCGAACAGAAAAATCTAAGTTCATCAGAAGAACTGTTAGACATGTTGAATTAAACAAGAAAAGAAAAGACGAGTCCAAGAAAGAAAGAATTAGAAAAATCACGTAATTCTGTCCAAACACGCACTTGATTGCGACTCTTTTTTCGCACTGGTTCGCTTTGACCTGTCCGTTCGCATTCTGTTCGTCTATACCACCACTCTGTGACTGACTTCCGTCATTGTGTCTACGTGGGCTCAATAAAAACATTTTTTCTTGAAGTTCATGAGTCATTATGGTCATATTAGTAAAAACAAAAATTCCTGGAGAAGGACAGTAGAAGGAAATAAAACAATAATTACTACATACCGGTTCATTAAGATCTTCAAGACAATATAAAAACTCATAAAAACAATTACCTTCCTTTTAAATGGCACTGTCGGGTTAGATATTGTTGAATATCCCCAAAGTGGCGAGGAGACGCCCGCCGCGGGCTAGGGTCGCTACAACCTCCAGCCACCGTCCGGCGAGCGCCTAGGAAGACATAGAGCGGGTGGACCTGTGGTCTTTCACCCTTGCTGGTGGCCTAGTCGGTGGGCAGCTTAATTCGTTTTGATCTGACTCCATAAAATCTTAGAAGCTGTGCCCCGACAAAGCACTATGTTTTAGGAGAAGAGGTACAGGGTAGGTTTATAGGTAGTTTACGTGGTCTTGGAATGACCACGAATTCACACTTGGTATCTAAGTGTAGGCGAAAACCGTCCGGATCCCAAAGGCGAGTGTGAACCAGAGAGAAGCAGACTGGATTGCCGTGGAAGACGCTACTAGGTAAAGTTTGTAGGGCCACGGCAACCGTCGTCCGCGAGGGAAAGGTCTCTTCTAAGGAGGTGCTAGTGTTAGCGAGACGAAGGCAGGGATTCCCACTAGGAAGGTGTGAGGCCTGAAAACGCCGGACTAAAACATAGCGAGGCTAGGAAAGAGAGAGAGAGATGCAGAGGTAGTTGAATGAGAAGACCATGGTTTTGAGTTGAGCAGCAAGCGCCAGTGCAGAGAGAGAGGAGAGAGTAGTGTTCTAAGTGACGGTCCTGTTCGTTATGCCAACTCGAGCTAATCTCGCTGCTTATATAGGTGGCCAGCCGTGGAGGGGATGGGTCCCCACCAGCGGCTGTTTCCCCTACTAGCTTCTGACCCCTCTCCACCTGACGTCATAAGCTTTATTTGTACAAATATGGAAACAGATATTTTCTGGGCCGAGAAGAGGGGAACTTTTAATTATTTGTAATTAACAGACACTTTTTATAGTCCGGGCGTAGTTTTTTATCTAAGAGCATATTCTAGAATTCGGTCCAGTGGAGGCACCACTTATTTGTTTAAGAAAAAATTTATAGTCGGATGACAATAAATTATCGGCAATAATACTCACAATATAAAAAAATTTAATTCCAAAAATACAATTTTAACATAAAAATTAATTTTTATATTCTTATCTAAGACAAATAATTGTTTAATAATACCTACAAAATTTTACTTGATATAAAAATTATTTATAAGTCAATGAGATCTGTGATACTTTAATTCATTGGCCATTGCTTCACTATTATCTTGTTATTGTGCACTCATCGCGATGTTCATGTTATTATTAACTTCCTTTATTGTGATGAAATTACTATCTGCCTTATTAGGCAATAAGTAATTGTGATAGATTTTCTCATTCATAACATATTTACAATTTTCATTCACCCGCTCATTCATACAGTATTTACAAACAGCCCAAAGACCTCGCAAATCCACATGGTTATCACCTCCCTCGCATGCGAAAGAGAAAGCGGAGTCTTGGGAAGTCCCCCACGCTCCTCCGTCAGCCACGTCACCGGATACGAGCCAGTGGAGGCTGACCGACCAAGGACGCGAGAGCCACAGACGCTCAGGACACGATGAATTCATTTTAAAGCATTTTTATACTCTCGGTATAAAATAACCGAATTTCTTCTAATTTTTGTGACGAAGAGTGTGAGAGCTACATATGCTCAGGACATGATTGGTGAAACTGGCCACTGCCAGGACTCCCACTGTCACGTATTTATAGCAGGTCACAAGGCCACTGCCGTTTTAGTCTCCAAGGAGGATTATAGGGATGAGTGGTGCAGTGCAATGACTGTGCTAGGGGAATAGGGTGGTTGGATAGTTTTTGGAGTTTCATGAACTTGAAAGGGATGAGTTCAAGAATGTAAGTTATATTAAGACCATTATGAAGGGTTTTGTTGCTGACTTAATAAGGGGCATTTACTATTGTTCTTAGGACTTTTGATTGAAAGGATTGGATACGCTTGATGTTCGACTTTTTTTATGTCCCCATAACTCTATTCCGTATGTCCAGATTGGCTCAAGTATAACTTTGTAAATTAGTAATTTGTTTTCTTTTGAGAGATGGGATGTCCTTTGAAGTAGTGTGTATAGTTGTCCGAAGCGTCTGTTTAGTTCTTGTCTTTTTAGCCTCGTATTTGGGTTCCAGGTCAGCCGTTTGTCAAGATGGAAGCCTAAGTACCGTACTATATCAGATACAGGGAGAGGAATGGAATTTAAAAAAATAACTAGTGGACAGGACTTGCGGCAGAGGGTGAAGGTAATGTGGGAACATTTTGCTTCATTAACTTTCATCCACCATTGGTTCCACCAATACTCTATCTCATCAAGTTGTGATGTTCATGTTAAAGTCACATTCTGTACTTTCATTTTATGGTATTTGTTGCCTCTGTGGGATGATATGACGTCACAGGGTATGTTCGCTTAATTTTATTTTTTCCACAATACATTTATTAACTTTTTTAAACTCTATAAACATATTTACCTGGCATGCCAATCCTTCTAATTTTACTATTCACATAACTAATACAATTCAAAACAAACTCCATCTTAATAAGAACATTAATTTCAATATCAAGTATTTGCACGAGTTTTAGACGTATGCACTTCACATACCGGAGCAATATGCAAAACAACAAGACTCTAATAACGTAATTGACTATATTTGATAACAGAAGTTACTGACCTTATGGACCTCTCGCTAGCTAGCAGCTCTTATATCTACGTCTGGCGCAGTCACCGGCGCTGCTCCCCCACAATGTTTATTGTTGGAAACAATGATTCACACAGGCACGTAGAGCTGAAAAACGACTTTTATGATTCGTTTTTCAAGAATGGAGGTTTTATTTCTCTCGACTATATTCAAGAAGTTCTCATTTCATACGTTGGATCGTAAGACAACGCCGTTCTGAAGACCCTGTAGTTACAGGACCAGTTCTTCTGCCCTCAGTTCAACCAAACTCTGCAATGTATGCAGACATTTAGATTAAATTTACTTGACAAGTAAAATTAATTATATAAAAGGTGTAGATTGCCTCCACTGAAGAAATAGCTTTTAAAAACTGACCATGAATAAATTGAAGGTCAATAACTAATGATAAATAATTATTTTTTAAACAAACACTCACATATTAATTACGAAATATTTCTTGAATTGCCGAGTCCGTATTGGCGATAATCTTTATTGCGCTCTTCTTCGGTCAAAATGAAATAAGAGCCTTGTGCGCAGTATTGGGCATGTACCATGTATATAAACTTACAAATCAAATATTAGTTTCCTGGCAATAATTTCCAAATTGTGATGAGTCTACAACGGCACCACTGTATCTAGAATTAAATAACTTTGTAGAGGCGAGTATTTTAAAAGAAAAGAAAGAAAAGCTTTATTATGAAGTACAATCAAAACACTGGTATATACAAATATTAAGAGTTATGTTACTACATACTGGGTGGAATGTCTAGGGACGAGTGTGGGGTCTGGGGGTAAAGCTGAGACATATATCTATAAGAAAAGGATAAGATTCAGGGAAGTAGGGAGGTCTTGGAGGGATGCGGTTGCTTACTTAAAAATAACAGGGAACCATCAGTGACTTCCATGAAGTCACGAGGCAGGTATACAGTTCTGCTCAAGCCCCTTCTACTTGTTCTTAGCATTATAAAACTTAGGATGACTCCAAAGCGGCGAATAAGTTCTTCCCTCATTCCGGTTATATCGTCTGTAGTTGATGAATTCTGGAAAAACCGTAGTGAGGTAATTCCATCATGTGTGGTACCCATACCTTCCTTCACCGCTACAATATTCAAACCCACCATTGCTCTAAATTTGTTGGGGGTTTCGTTTTTCGTCTCCTCCATTACTTGTTTGGCGTCCGTTGCTAAAGGTAATCGGAATTTGATTCTTTCATGTAGAGGAGATAGTTGGATTGCTTCTTCAGATTATGTAAAAGTTGTGATTCGTTCATTTGAGGTTTTGCTTGCCATGGATGGTGCCTGTGTAACTATGCCTTCGGTCATTGAGAGAACCAGTTCATGATGAATGCTGAACGTCTTATTATAAACAACAACAATAGAATCAGTTAAAGTTAGTATTTTAAGTTTTACTTTTTGAACTTCTTCGCGAATCCTTCGCGTTCAGTTACATTTTTATCTGCAAATTTCTGTTTATATTCACTATGTCCAGAAGAGCCGCCGCATCCACATTTAGAAACGAGCATAAGGTCGTAGCTTATAGAATCCAGATCAGCTTCCAGTGTTTGCCATCAAAATTCTCTTGATTTTACGGTCAAGCAGTGGTTTTAAACTTACTTTGGCCCAACTCTCTGCTATTTCAATATTTTCAGGATAACTTTTAGCTTCCAGTACTTGTAATATTAATACAAAGGTAATATTATACGAGATAATATTGTACAAGGTAATATTATACAAAGGGTATTTGTCAAACACTTCTTATTTTGCCGAATGTCTCAGAATTTTATATTTGAAAGAGAGGCATCCATAAATAGTGCCAAAGCTTTTTCAAAACTGAAGCCTAAATGCCCCTTATTACGTCAGCAACAAAACACTTCATAATGATCTTAATATCTGTTCATTCTTCAACTCATTCCTTCCAAGTTCAAGAAGTTCCATAGTAACCTATCCAACCACCCTAATCCCCTAGCACAGTCACATTGGACCACTCATCCATATAATCCGCCTCGGAGACTAAAGCGGCAGTGGTCTCGTGACCTGCTATAAATATGTGACAGTGGGAGTCCTGGCAATGGCCAGTTTCCCCAATCATTTCCTGAGCGTATGTGGCTCTCGCGGTCTTAGTCAGCCTCCACTGGCTCTTAACCGGTGACGAGGCTGATGGAGGAGCGGGGGGGACTTCCTAAAACTCCGCTTTTTCTAACGCATGCGAGGAAGGTGACAACCATGTGGATTTGGGGGGTCTCTGGACTGTTTGTAAGTACTGTATGAATGAAAATTGTAAATATGGTATGAATGAGAACATTTATCACAATTACTTATTGCCCAATAAGGCAGAATGTAATTTTATCATAATGAAGTTTGTATATATCAGTAAATATCTGCTAACGTCATACATGTGCTCCGGTGCAGGTGTCAGATAAGGGAAATCACATTTCAATTTGTCGACGCACTTCTCAACATCAAGGTCACTGGCTAGAATTTATATCTACTATTTCGCGATACGTGCACTGAAAAATTTTCCACTGTAAGACAAAAATATTTTGGATGAGAACATGCCTAAAAAAACTGTAATGAGAGACTGAGGAAAATAAATAAATATTTTCAACTGGAAGAATTGGTGAGTTTGTTTACTTTTTTGAACACTCTTTTACTGATTTGTGTTGGTATTATTGAAATATATACAACAGAGGCAGATCGTTTAGACGAAAATTTTCAGATGAGAATGAAAATGGAGCAGGATGGAGCTCAATAGTTACGGTTTATTAAACATTCGTAAATTCTTGATTCTTTGAGTGTCAACTTAAAAAATATATAGTTGTTTGAAAAAATAAAAAAGAAAAATTATGAATTTGTTTTAGTACTTTTAGTATTTTTTTTTAAATATGTGTGATTACATTAAAAAAGTTTTTGATACATAAGCGACGAATCGTTTTATCTTACTATATAGAAACTTCCTTATTGTGCTAAAATTACAATCTGCCTCATTGGGCAATAAGTAATTGTGATAAATGTTCTCATTCATGCCATATTTACAATTTTTATCCACCTGCTCATTCATACAGTATTTACAAACAGCCCAGAGACCTCTTAAATACACATGGTTGTCACCTCCCTCGCATGCGAAAGAGAAGCGGAGTCTTGACATGTCACTAATGCTCCTCCACCGCGTCACTGGATACGAGCCAGTGGAGGCTGACCGACCAAGGACGCGAGAGCCATAGACGCTCAGGACACGATGAGTTCATTTTAAAACATTTTTATACTCTCGGTATATAATAGCCGAATTTCTTCTAATTTTTGTTATACTCCATAGAAAACAAACTGAAGTATCTCCTATGACAAACATGCTTAGTTTGGAGTTATTTGATCCGTTATTTAATGAAAGACCTTAATGATGGATTATTTCTCGTAGGTTCATTGAATTCCATTGCACACAGCCAATCTGAAAAAAAAAAACAATACGGTACAAAAATAATACAGTATTTACAGAATTGTCTGTGTTACTGGTGGTATATTTGCACTGTGGTGTGAAGGTTAGTGAAAAAGCCGACCGATAAGCAAAGCTGGTAACTAAGGGAAACGACTAACGAAAACTGGAGAAAAAGAACTGGAAGAAGCGACATCTCTAGCGTTAGAAAACAACTGACACGATAGGTTTCCTCTGCTAGAAGTGAGGAAAAACCTGCCTACCCGGAAGGCTTCATATATAATTAAAAGGGTTGAAAAGATCACCTTAGCAAAACTCCAGATGGTAATAACTGGAAAGTAGGATGTTTAGGGACCATGAAGTGAATATTATGGAGAATGAGACGCTCCTGATGTCTGAAAACCACCCTAAATAAACACCTAAACTATAACTGAGAGAACAGATCTTCCTTTGACGACTTCCTATTTAGCTCTGTCTAAAATATGATGTCGAAGGGGGAGGATTCGTTCAGACAACAATTCTATCCCTGGTGTACCTAACGGATTTAGGGTTGACCCCGAATATATACATACATATATACCAAATAAATCTATACCGTAATTCTTAATTTTAAAATCCAATATTGTGATGAAATTACTATCTGCCTTATTAGGCAATAGTAATTGTGATAGATTTTCTCATTCATACCATATTTACAATTTTCATTCACCCGCTCATTCATACAGTATTTACAAACAGCCCAAAGACCTCGCAAATCCACATGGTTATCACCTCCCTCGCATGCGAAAGAGAAAGCGGAGTCTTGGGAAGTCCCCCACGCTCCTCCGTCAGCCACGTCACCGGATACGAGCCAGTGGAGGCTGACGAAGAGCGTGAGAGCTACATACGCTCAGGACATGATTGGAGAAACTGGTCATTGCCAGGACACCCACTGTCACGTATTTATAGCAGGTCACAAGGTCACTGCCGTTTTAGTCTCCAAGGAGGATTATAGGGATGAGTGGTGCAGTGCAATGACTGTGCTAGGGGATTAGGGTGGTTGGATAGGTTACTATGGAGTTTCATGAACTTGAAAGGGATGAGTTCAAGAATGTAAGTTATATTAAGACCATTATGAAGGGTTTTGTTGCTGACTTAATAAGGGGCAATTACTATTGTTCTCAGGACTTTTGATTGAAAGGATTGGATACGCTTGATGTTCGACTTTTTTGATGTCCCCGTAGCTCTATTCCGTATGTCCAGATTGGCTCAAGTATAACTTTGTAAATTAGTAATTTGTTTTCTTTTGGGAGATGGGATGTCCTTTGAAGTAGTGTGTATAGTTGTCCGAAGCGTCTGTTTAGTTCTTGTCTTTTTAGCCTCGTATGCATGTGGGTTCCAGGTCGAAGTAAAGTCTATAAATGTTGTTTCTTTCATTTACTGAGAAACGGAATTGAGTCTTTGTTCAGAGGGAGAAAAACATTACCTACCTCAACTGATTATCCAGATAGATAAAATATTATTACATATTTATATCTATTGGCCTAAATACCCAGTAATGACCTTCATTGGGAAATGCGCAACATAAATAAATGAATCTTGTATCGTTATAATCAATAAGGCTGTTGTTTGCGTAATCATCAAGCCTTCAAGAGAGGTATACTTATTAGAAGAATGTTCAGCCGCATATATGATACTTCCATCTAAATTTTGATTCGTTGAAATAATCAGTAACTTATTGACTCATGAATAAATTAGCCATATAAGTTAAGAATATATTTCTAAGAGTGTGCATTCTGATTTCAGACCATCAAGATGAAATGTCTTGTTGGAGCTTGGCTCCTGTTACTTTTGAACCACGCTTCCGGTTCGAATATTTTGGTGATGTTGCCACTTCCGCTGTACAGCCATACGAATTCCTACCTGCCGATATTTACAGAACTGGCTAAAAGAGGACACAATGTCACCATGGTCAGCCCTTTCCCCCTGAAGGAGCCGATTCCCAATTTCAAAGAAATTACAATTAGGAATAATTTGGAAGAGATCATAAGTAAGTACACAACTTAATTTTAAAAATTTGCTACAACTTTTGGTGATATATTTTGTTGAATGTATAGCGCTTTATAAGAAGAAATAATGAATCAGATGGTACAAAGACAGTTAGCCTTTGCAAAATACCTTGGCTCTCAATACTGAAGCATTGACCCAGACAACGCAAAGAACTGCACCCCATCAGAAATGGGCCTGGTGTCGAAATTCTCATTGCGAAAGTTGGTGGGAAAAGAATAAGAAAGAAAACTTTATTTAAATTTTTATTTACAATTTATATTGAATAACTCATTCTATAGGGTGTCCCAGAATTAACAAAAGATTTTGAATTTGCCACCATTTGTGTAGTAAAGTGCTGGCGACCCTAAAAAAAAAACATTTGACAGCTGACAGTTTAGGGTTAGTAAAAATGGAGCGTTACACGATAGAACAACGTATCTTTATTGTTGAACATTATCTCAAAAATAATGAAAGTTTGGCGGCTGCAGTTCGAAAATTTCATACAAAATAGTGTTTTGACTTCATCAACTGTGAAGAGATTAATTGAAAAATGTAGGGAGACTGGATCAGTTGGAGACACTAAGCACACCGGTCGTCCAAAAACAAGCCGTTCAAATGTCAATATCGAAGCAGTGCCTGAGAGTTGTTGAAAATCCAGGAACATCAATTTGGCGTCGTAAACACAGTTCTTTGTGCCGAAATTGGATGATATTGATGTGGCCACTATGTGGTTCAACAAGATGGTGCCACATGCCATACAGCCCATGAAACAATTCAAATACTGCACGAGACATTTCCAGGTCGTGTACTCTCTCGTATCGGTGATCAGAATTGGCCCCCTAGATCGTGGGATTTAACACCTTTAGATTTCTTTTTTTGGGGTTATTTGAAAACAAAGGTGTATGTCAACAAGCCCATATCCACCCGTGCATTAAAAGAGGAAATTCAACCACATTTATGCCAAATGGTCATGGAAAATTTCGACAAAAGAATGCGTATGTACCAGCAAAGTCGTGGAGGCCATTTGCCCGATGTGTTAATCCATAAATAACCCTATCCTATTTACTTTATAATTCAATAAAAAAATAACAACAAAAATACTAAAAACTGTTTAAATCAAATCTTGCATTAATTCTGGGACACCCTATATTGACATGGTACGGTAATGCTTTGTATCTTATTGTGTACGGTTAAGACGCGATAATATATTTACAAAACTTTCAAATGGTGCGAAAAATAAATAAAAATATTTACAAGTTAAAATTAAAATAATCTTCAAGGTAATCATAATTAAGAATTTTATTTACCCATGTACACGGTAGCCGCTCCACATGATCAAAAAAAAATTTTGGAATTCAAAATATTTTTAATTTATTTCTTTACTTTGATGTTTTTTTAGCAACATGTCCTGTATATAGAAATACTATTGTAAAGGAAGTGTACCTCTGAGGGTGGGATTCAAACATTTAAAAAGTTGTTGATAAAAAATTATTCGGACTCACATAAAAAGTTTCGTCTACTGACCCTTAGGGGTCAAAGTGGACATAAGTCTTGGACACCAGGTTGAGTTTATTTTAAATTAAGTCAATACATATATTTGGTGAATGTCATGTCAGATAGAGCCCATAATGTTCATGCTAATCAAATTTGAACTAGTCATTTAGAATGAAATAGTTCATCCCCCGGAAGTCTCGGTTCAGAAGGATGTTAATTTTTTTCCGCTTATTGCTAAGAGGGAAAGGCAAGACGTGAGGGTCAGTGAAGTTGGCGTGAGACAACCCAGGGAGAGAAGGGTTTAGTTTATATGTTAACAGTATGAGTTAATATTTCATATTATATATTATAATATTATTTTAATTTCTAGAAAAAAAAATGAACGAGACTGATCCACATGCGATGGATGATTTTTTTTTAAAAGTCATCGGACCGTTGAGGTTTTGCCCGACGTTGATTGAGAACGCCATGAACATGAGCGAGCTCCAGGCATTTTTAAATGACACCGATTCCAAATTCGACATGGTCATAACTGAGACGTTCTTCTGCCAGGAGCCGTTCATAGCATTGAGTCACAAGTATGGAGCCATACACGTCACCATTCAGACCATCAGCCTCCTGTCGAGTGTAGCTCAGCTCACCGGGAATCCTCACAATCCCGCTTATGTCCCCAGCTTCAAATTCCCATTCCCGGAACGGATGAACTTCTGGCAGAGATCGAAAAACACTCTTGTCAATATTTTGGAAACCATCGCCTACCGCATAAACTGGATTTATATGGTACTTATGTCACTATTAATTTTGCCATCGTATGTTGTACAGTATATTTTTTTTTTTTCTTATCGACATTTTTAATGTTTCAGGACTACCTTATGAGGCAATATTTTACGCACCCAGGATTTGAAAATTTGCCACCGATTGGGGACATGTTTAAAAATACTTCTCTCATACTGGTTGACAATCATATATCGACGAGTTATCCACGTCCCTATCTTCCGAATGTGATAGAGTTCGGTGGATTGATCGTCAAAGCAGGAGAAAAACTTCCCGAAGTAATCATAAAATAATATTAGTAAACAACTTGCTTTATAATTATTAACATTTATAATTTTTTACGTTAGCATCAATATATTGTTGGTGGTTTATTATCTTCGTCTTGGAATAGTATTCAAGAGTAAGGGATACAAGAGAGAGAGCAGTGGGATTGTCCTCCTGCTATTTATAGTCAACCTGCCCCACCATACAAAGGTATTATAGGTAGTTTACGTGGTCTTGAAATGACTACGAATTCACACTCGTTATCTAAGGGTAGGTGAAAAACGCCCGAATCCTAAAGGCGAGTGTGAACAGGAGAGAGGCAGTCTGGGTCACTGGGGGAGACACTACTATCTCTTCCAAGGAGTGCTAGTTTTATCGAGACGAAGGCAGACTATCCCACTAGGAAGGTGTGGGGTCTGACAACGCCGGACTAAAACATAGCAAGGCTAGGGTAGAAGTGTAGAGGTTTTCATAAATGAGAAGGGCATATCTTGAAACATCAGTGCAGCTACAAGTCCAGAGGTGACCCATAGCTTGAAAGAATAGTCGGCTAAAACTATGGCCAAGCAGACAATGAGCTGAGGTTATAATGTGGCCAATCGCATTTCAGCCAATAAGCTGAGGTTTTATTTTGGCCAATCGCATTGCAGGGCGGGCTGCTGGATACCCGGCAAGGCTCGGAAAGGTCAGACTAGGGCCCAGGGGACCAGGGCTGGATACCTAGCTAAGGACCCTTGGCTGCCTTTGAACTCGTCTGCAGCTACGTCATTTATTGTTTACAAATTTTATACGGACATAACTTTGTGGTTTGGTAATATTATTTACATTTGTTTATTTTAATTTACAACATATTATAACTAATTTACAATATTGTAGTGGGTGATTTATTTTATGTAGTTAGCTGTCGCTACACTGGTCATTCCATTAAGTTTTTGTCCCCTAAACCCATTGAAAAAAAAATTTATTTGGACGCATACAATAACTAAATATGTTTAATGAAATGGGCTCCTTGTACATGCATTTTAAGACGTTAAATGCTAACAAGCGGTAGGACAATTATACAAACTAAAGCGTGACCAGGTGGTGGGGCTCACCTTCGAACTACTAAGTGTGAACTAAAATTAACTATAAACTAGGTTACCCGAGAGGCATGTTGGTCTCTGCAGTAGGGCGTTTAAGCAGACTTGCCGGAACGAACCTGAACCAAGACATTCATATAGACCTTCACCCAGGCTGACGCCGTTTCGAGGATGCTATGCTCCTCAGCAGCCGCGATGATATGCCGGGGGTCAAGCATCGGATCTGGAAGCCTTTTTATCTAAGCATTTGGGGCTGCTCGGGGGTATGGTGCTCCTCTGCTGGGACCTCCCTTGACCGTTGTCTACCTGCTGCGGCTCGTCTCCATCTGGTCGGAGAGCAGTCTCGGAGAGATGCCTCATGTGGACCCTAACAATTCGCGCACTTCAACGGAACCCTTTAACACTGCCGGTGTCCCCCAAGGATCAGTGCTAGGCCCCCTTCTATTCAACATCTACACCGCCCACACCGTAGGAGCCTCGTAACCCAACTGTGAGGTATAGGCGTACGCAGACGACATCGGTGTCTACAGAACTAGCATCAATCCCACCAGAGCCCTGAAATTTGCTGAGAGCGCCAGTCAACACATTGCTGAGAAACTCAACGCCGTCAACATCAAAGTCAACCCGACCAAGACGCAAGGAATTATATTTAGTTATAAATCTGGAAGAAAGAAGTTACCTAAATCCTTCGCCTTAGACGGCAAAGAGTGCACCGTGAGCAACAAGCTATGCTACCTTGGGATTACCCTCGGCAGACACTTGTCGTTCACAACTCATCTCAGTAAGAAGTTAAAGAGTGTTAGGAAAAAGTTCTACAGCCTCGGACACCTACTTCACAGCCCGGCTTTATCGGTACGCCTCAAGCTGCTGATATACCAGAGCGTCCTAAGACCTGCTTTGATGTATGGGACCCCTCTCTTCAAGTATCTAACTCCTAACACTCTCAAAACGCTCCAGCAATTCCAGAACAGAGTTCTCCGCACCTCCCTCAAACACACCCCGTTCGATCAAATGAAGGCAGACGAGATCCACGAAAAATTTAAAGTGGTCACCATCTAAGATGTTATCAAGAGACGACACATCAAATTTTTCGATTCACTTCAACACTGCCACAACCCACTATTCTCCGACCTTCAACCACCAACAATGCCCGTCCGATGGAAGCACTGCTGGACCGCCGAAGCCTGGAGACAGATGGGCTTGATCGAGCCCGAGCCCCCTGACGTGGACTGAACGATCCACACCCAGTCGAGAGATTGAGGTCGATCTCCCGGCCGACTAAACCGAAGCCACATGACCCCTTCTACCTACTAAGGGCAGGTCGATCTCCCGGCCGATAGGCCAACTTAGTACAGGCCCCTACTGGGGCGAGGCCAGGTACGACCTGGCCGACTACAAACCAATGCCTAGTACCCCTAGGCTCCACCATAGGTAGACTCTCACTACCTTCCCGAACCCACCAGCCTCCTTTAGGCATCCCACACCCCATATCCTTCTCATACATCCTTCAAATAGGACTCCCCTTAGTGAAAGGCACCCATCAATCTAAATAATTTTCCTTTTATTTTTCCAACATCCTATTTTTTATAAGTTTGAGAGCTTTGAAAAAAAAAAAAAAAAAAAAAACCCAGTGTTTAACATTATGACCCCACCACCCCTCCCGCATCGATGGCAACAGACTGCCAGGAGGAAATTAGGTTAAGAATAAGTTTGTAGGTTAGTTTTAAGTTTGATCAAAAAGGTGAGCCCTTTCACCTTTTGTTGTGATATTTTGATGTGACTTTTGAAGGTGTTTCTGTTATAAACTCAGAATTAGCAGGCATGAGTGATCGGTACACGACTCCTGGACCATGGTTCATTTATGTTTTGAACACTATTGTTGCGTTATGTCCGAGGGTAATAGTTAACAAATAAGAAAAAATTATCAGGAATTAAAATACAAATGATTTATTATTGAATTGTTAAATTAAATCAAGAACAGTTCATCGTATATATTCATCATATATGAGACAAAGAACATTGGAGGGCAAAAGATATCAATATGGCGGAGATGGTAGTATAAAGGGCTGGGTTCGAGCCAGACTAGGCCTCATTCAATTTTGACCTACACGAGGAGGAGACGCTACCGGGAGAGGACCACGCTCGACACCAACCAAGCCGACAACGAGACGTATTGAACCACGTGCTACAGCTTAGAACAAATGTGTAATGTAAGGTACCGTTTTAATTTTAGATTTAATATTATTCTCTTGTTGCGTACGTACTAATTTGTGTATTAATTTGAATGAACATATGTGTAATAAACAATTATTCCTTTATCAGAAGTTTCCTAAATTTTATTAACAGAACCTTGAGATAACGTCAATGTTGAATATAAAGTTATAAATTAATGAAAAAATATATAATTAAAATATATGTAAATAATAAATATTTGAATATTTTGCGCCCGCAAAACAGGCAAATGTTAATAAGGAAATCTGGTTAAAGGATTGCTTGGATAAAAGTGTGTCACGAAAATTGTGTTTAATTTGATATAAAGGTTAGGTCTAAAGTTAAAAATTAGTATTTGTGGTTAAGATTTGTATTGTTTAAATTTAGTCATGGAAAGCGTAAATGAATCAAGTCGGGAGGAAAGTGAGATGCAAAAGATGCTTAGGTCAATGATAGAAATGAACGAAAATATGAACAAAAAATTTGACGAAACTAAACGTGATATGAACGAAAAATTTGCCGAAACTAAACGTGAAATGAACGAACAATTCGAAAAAATTGAAAATAGATTCAAGAGTATTGAGCAAAGATTACAAAACTCTTTCAAAGAATTGAATATAACAATTGAAAAAAAAATGCATGTTAAAGAAACGGATTTAAAAAAGTTCACGTTAGAAACGGAAAATAAATTAGATAAACAAGTAACAAGTATTAACAATAAATTAATAAATCATGAGCAAAAAATTAGTACGGAATTAGAAACATATAAAAAAGAAAGCCTTGACAAAAATAATAAAATAGAGAAGGAAGTAGAAGACCTGAGAGACAAATTGAAAGAAAATACAAGTAACGCATGTGAACCTAAATTAATAATGGATAACGAAATAATACGAGTGATAAGCAGAAATAACAAATTAGAATTCCAAAATTTTAAAAATTCGGACCCGATAGAATTCTTAAATAAATTAAAAAATACAATAAATAAAAATTCGGAGTGGAATAAGTTAGAATTTCAAATTTCAGCTCATTTAAGTGAGACATCTTTTTGCTGGTTCAATATGAACAAAATGAAATTTAAAAAATGGGAAGATTTTGAAATTGATTTCAGGGCTGTTTTTTGTGGTAAGGATTACAAAGAATATTTAATTTCAGTATTAAATGGAAATTACCTAAATTTCACGTATTTAAACCCGCAGGAATATTTGTCAGAATTCACTACTCGGATGATAACTATGGACATCTTAAATGAAGAATCCACGTGTCAAATGTTCATAAGGCATTTTGGTCAATCGGTCTATAACCTTTGCATAAACAGAAAGGTTGAAAAAGTGGTAGAATTATTAAACATTCTTTTGATAATATGGTCTTCTGTCTGTTCTGGTCGTTTCTTTATTTGTAAAACCGCCTTTAAATCCCGATTGTTGGCCATTTTCAAAATGGTTTTGACTATTACCATTTTTAAAATTACTACTTTGATACCCCCTAAATTTTTTTCTATTTTCCCCAATAAATTTCTGATATGGTCTGTTGAATCGTCCAGTTTGTATGTCATTTGTTTGTCTATTTTGGTAATAATCATCTTTTTTGTCTCTCTCAAAGCTATTATCTTGCCCTTTATCATGATGGTATGGTTTATTATTAGTCTGTTGGTTCACTTGTGGATAATTTACAAAATTATGATTTAACCCGTTATTTTGGAGATTGCCATTTTTTAATTCTTTAATGATCTGATTTTTGTTAAACATCCCTAAAATGTTGAATAATTCTACCACTTTTTCAACCTTTCTGTTTATGCAAAGGTTATAGACCGATTGACCAAAATGTCTTATGAACATTTGACACGTGGATTCTTCATTTAAGATGTCCATAGTTATCATCCGAGTAGTGAATTCTGACAAATATTCCTGCGGGTTTAAATACGTGAAATTTAGGTAATTTCCATTTAATACTGAAATTAAATATTCTTTGTAATCCTTACCACAAAAAACAGCCCTGAAATCAATTTCAAAATCTTCCCATTTTTTAAATTTCATTTTGTTCATATTGAACCAGCAAAAAGATGTCTCACTTAAATGAGCTGAAATTTGAAATTCTAACTTATTCCACTCCGAATTTTTATTTATTGTATTTTTTAATTTATTTAAGAATTCTATCGGGTCCGAATTTTTAAAATTTTGGAATTCTAATTTGTTATTTCTGCTTATCACTCGTATTATTTCGTTATCCATTATTAATTTAGGTTCACATGCGTTACTTGTATTTTCTTTCAATTTGTCTCTCAGGTCTTCTACTTCCTTCTCTATTTTATTATTTTTGTTAAGGCTTTCTTTTTTATATGTTTCTAATTCCGTACTAATTTTTCGCTCATGATTTATTAATTTATTGTTAATACTTGTTACTTGTTTATCTAATTTATTTTCCGTTTCTAACGTGAACTTTTTAAAATCCGTTTCTTTAACATGCATTTTTTTTTCAATTGTTATATTAAATTCTTTGAAAGAGTTTTGTAATCTTTTCTCAATACTCTTGAATCTATTTTCAATTTTTTCGAATTGTTCGTTCATTTCACGTTTAGTTTCGGCAAATTTTTCGTTCATATCACGTTTAGTTTCGTCAAATTTTTTGTTCATATTTTCGTTCATTTCTATCATTGACCTAAGCATCTTTTGCATCTCACTTTCCTCCCGACTTGATTCATTTACGCTTTCCATGACTAAATTTAAACAATACAAATCTTAACCACAAATACTAATTTTTAACTTTAGACCTAACCTTTATATCAAATTAAACACAATTTTCGTGACACACTTTTATCCAAGCAATCCTTTAACCAGATTTCCTTATTAACATTTGCCTGTTTTGCGGGCGCAAAATATTCAAATATTTATTATTTACATATATTTTAATTATATATTTTTTCATTAATTTATAACTTTATATTCAACATTGACGTTATCTCAAGGTTCTGTTAATAAAATTTAGGAAACTTCTGATAAAGGAATAATTGTTTATTACACATATGTTCATTCAAATTAATACACAAATTAGTACGTACGCAACAAGAGAATAATATTAAATCTAAAATTAAAACGGTACCTTACATTACACCTTTGTTCTAAGCTGTAGCACGTGGTTCAATACGTCTCGTTGTCGGCTTGGTTGGTGTCGAGCGTGGTCCTCTCCCGGTAGCGTCTCCTCCTCGTGTAGGTCAAAATTGAATGAGGCCTAGTCTTTTTTTTTTTTTTTTTTTTTTTATTTCAAAACCTCAACAAAACAATACAATGTACAAAAGAAAAATAACAAAATATTTGGATTACATATTTCTCCTCTTACTGCATTTACATGCATTTGGCGGAGTGCCTAAATATAATAAATTTTTATTGTCGTTAATAGTTCATTGTTCTTATACAACACTAGGTGATGAGGCTCACCTTCTATTTGTCACCGACACCAACACTAAACACTAGGAACAAAAACAAAACAAACTAAACAAAACAAAACTAAACAAAACAAACTAAATCTCTACCTAGAACCTAGGACTAGAGTGTTCCAGCCACGACAGCGTCCTGCCATCGATGGGGGAACGGAGCGGGGGTTATAGTGTTAAACACCGGGTTTGTCAAATATTGTAATGAGTCGAAAAATTTGATATGTCTACGCTGGATGAATTCATCCACCGTAGGCAGCTCAAATATCTCATGCAGCTCACTGTTCCGTCGCTGCTCGAGTGAAGTACCTCTGACCACTTTCATCAGTATACCGTTTTGGAATTGTTGGAGTTTCTTAGCTGTCGTATACGTCAGATAGCGAAATAGCGGTGCACCATACAGCAGAGTAGGCCTGAGTATGCTCTTGTAGATCAGTAGCTTGAGTCGCAGTGATAGATTGGGGGAAGTCAATAAGTGCGTAAGCCGGTAAGACTTCATGCGTGTATGCTTCAACTTCTTTGCAAAATGGTTACTAAAATGGAGGTGTCTGTCCATTTTAATTCCCAGATATACTAGGTCGTTGGCTGGTGAATTTTGCTTCGTTCCTACTATGTAACTAGTAGGGAGCGGGCTTTTTCCCTTTTGAAAAGAGAAAATTGCACAGTCGGTCTTACCCGCGTTTACAGAGATATTGAGTCTCCCCAATCTCTCACTGATCTGGTTACAGGCTGCTTCAGCCTGTCTTAGAGCTACCTTGGCACTCATGCTGCTGCTGTACACCGCTATGTCATCTGCGAAAGCAGTAACTGTGGTATTTTTGTAGCGGGGGCCTAGTCTGGCTCGAACCCAGCCCTTTATACTACCATCTCCGCCATATTGATATCTTTTGCCCTCCAATGTTCTTTGTCTCATATATGATGAATATATACGATGAACTGTTCTTGATTTAATTTAACAATAATAAATCATTTGTATTTTAATTCCTGATAATTTTTTCTTATTTTTTAACTATTACCCTCGGACATAACGCAACAACAGTGTTCAAAACATAAATGAACCATGGTCCAGGAGTCGTGTACCGATCACTCATGCCTGCTAATTCTGAGTTTATAACAGAAACACCTTCAAAAGTCGCATCAAAATATCACAACAAAAGGTGAAAGGGCTCACCTTTTTGATCAAACTTAAAACTAACCTACAAACTTATTCTTAACCTAATTTCCTCCTGACAGTCTGTTGCCATCGATGCGGGAGGGGTGGTGGGGTCATAATGTTAAACACTGGGTTGGTTAGATACAAAATTATTATTACAACCTTATTAACCGGGAGTAAAACTCCAAATAGAGGCTAAACAGTATTTATATACAGAGGCTCATAAACAGTTTCTAAATATATAATGGGTAGACAGATGACAAATAAAATCTGTAAAAATTTATTATGTTATTAATTAATTGGTATATTATAAGTATTTTGTGATTTAATATACATTTATTTTTTCTACTTTAATCTAAATTTTAAGTTACAAATAAAGATAAAATGAAAAAATACATGTAAATAAGATTTAATTAAATATTTATTCATGGTGGCAACTTCAATCAAATCATTATTGAAATTCGTAGATTAATTTAATTACTTATTTTTTTTTATTTTGGTTGTCCCTCCTGGAAGAGTTGTCTTCTGAGACCAATCAAAGTATCTTTTGCCTTACTTCCTGGACTCTTTTCCCTGACTATCATTGCCTTTTCATCAGCTTATCTAGTTGACCTAACTCTTTTTCTCCATCCTTCTACTATTTTGTAATGCACATATCTTACTAGGTTACATAAAGATAAACATGTTTTATAAACATATTTTTTTGGACAAGTTTTTTTTATGTTCAGTAGGCTTTATTTTCTAGGACTTGGAAACTTTTATGAATAAAAGCAAAGATGGCGTTATATACTTCAGCTGGGGATCTCATTTTTCCACAACACGTATGAAACCTCAATTCCTTTCTGCTTTAATGTCAGCATTCGGAAAGGTGAAACAAACAATTCTAATGAAAGCCGACCAAGAATCTTTCCCTGGAATGCCTGACAATGTTCACTTGGTCAAATGGGCACCACAAGCAAGCATACTTGGTAATGTTTTAAACTTTTAGCACAAAAATTGATTTATAATTCTTTTTTTACTTCCTGTTGATGAAACCATTATTCTACGTTCAGTCCTGAGCAAATATATTTTAATTACATACAAATAAAAATGTAAGACAATATAATATATATTCACGTATGTTATCAGGTAACCACACCAATTAAGCTATATTCAAACAAATAAGAAAATATAATTGGTGAACTTTTTCTGGATGCCACTTATTATTTTTTCAATCTCTTGGTTTGATTAATCTATCAAACTCTCGGCTTACTGCGTTGACAAAAAGTTATGATAAAATAAAATTGTTTGATAACGATCTGGTTTGATTTTTTTGCACAAGTGAGGTAAAATTTGTTTTGATTATCGGAAGGAATTAATACATTGAAATTGAATAAAATCAAGGTATAATTGAATTTACGATAAGATAAGAAATGTATTCACATGAATGAAAACTAAATGAAATAAAATTATGAATATGACTACATTAGACTTAAATGGTAAATATGATACAATGCTCTACAAAAAAAAATTGCTCAGAAAAATTCAAATATTTGCTTCCTAATAAAATTATTTCGGTTTTCATTTCATTTTTAATTAATATTAAACGTTTTTGATGATAAGGGGCTATTAGGGAAACCCCAATAAATATTCAAAATTGATGAAGATAAATGATGATAAAAATATTTAGTTTTCATTTACCCAATAACATAAAGGATTAAGTAAGGTAAACAAAGCCCTTTATTGAAAAGAAAACAAGTCATTTCCCTTCAAAAATTATTTTTGAATATTTTTTTTTAATTAAAGAATGAACTTTTTATAGTGCGCTTATTTTTTAATAGCTTTTATATCTCGCCTTATCTAGTCTTTCCCATGCTACTTCACACTATCTGGACTGATCGCTTTTTTTGTCCAAACAATATGTAAGCTTTACTTTAATTTCTTTGTACAGAATAACAGCTATTGTTTTTTATCTGTCTTCATCCTACATTGATACACATTATATCTTATATGTTGAGTTACACATATAACAGTACTGTATTAATGAAAGTGCATACATACGACTTATCTTGCCATATTTATTAAAAGCTTCTAGATGATCTTTTAAAAAAATAAGAATAAAGAAAGGTTGAAATCTATAGGACATGAACCCTGCATTATTACACCCAAGGTCCTGAGTTATATTAATCCCACATTTGGTGATTATAGCTTAATTTATGGTAAACTTAAAGTAGATTAGAACTGGAGGCAGAGAAGTGTAACCCGGAGCTTTATTTACTCACTGGTCAAGGGGCTGGATGTCATTACAGTCATCCGAGTCGGAAGGTTTAGGTGGGCCTGAGATGTGGCCATGATCAGCGAACGGGACATTCCTAAAAAGATGCCGGATCAGGTTTATAGATCGAGAAGTATGGAATCGGGTTACAGCTGTACAATATAGGGAGGGATACCAAAGAGTGCTGGAGGCATTGACTCCCTGAGTGGGTAGTTGCGTAACTGTTGATTGATGAGAGTAATGGGAGGAAAGAGGGTTTATTTTTAGGATATCAAAGTTATTTTTAGTAAATTAGTTAATATCTACAGTATATTTTTTTAAAATAGATCAATGTAATATGCAGTTTTTGTACTAAAGTCAAAATGGGGAAGTTAGGGGTAAACAACCACTGTCCTTTTTACAGAACATGTTAAACTGTATCCTTGTTAAATTTGATGAAAATCTATTTATGCAGGCCTTGATGGAACCTAAATGTATGCGTATTTGAATATACTTTATACTTAAATATGCAGTTTTCTGAATTTATTTGTACTTCATTTCTGTATAATGTTTTCAGCACATCCCAACCTACGAGTATTCATCAGTCACGGTGGCATTCATGGTGTTTTAGAAGCAATCAATAACGGGGTACCGATTCTGGGTACACCAATTTTCGCCGATCAAAATTTCAATATCAAAGTGGCAGAAGAAGCTGGTTTCTGCATAAATGTAGATATTGGTACTGCCACTGATGAGATTATTTTAGATGGAATAAATCGACTTATCATGGATCCATCGTAAGTGACTTATTGGCCCACTAATTCTCTTTTTCAAGTTATTTGACAAATATAGTTGTTATTTTTGAGTAGATTAATCGATGTATATCAGAGGAAATGGTTAATATGAGACAGCTATGATAAAATTAAATTAAATCCATGACATGCCATCTCCAAGAGAGACAAGCATGCCCTGGGCTATTCTTGCTGCCTTTATTTCAGTTGTCTTATTAATTAGTATTGTAACTAATTCCTGTGTTACAACATTTAGTTTGATATTTTATTTTGTTAAAATATTTTACCACTAATATTATTATCTTTATAAGAATTTATAACATTCTTTATTGCCAGCTTTATATCAAAGTATTAAACTACCTGCTATAATACAAAACCATAAATTATTGTGATTTTCATCATGTCAGTTATCTTCTATCCATTAATCCTTTTCATTACTTTTTTTTTTAATAATCATTGATTTATTGTGAGCACAAGATACCGAATGATCTTCTCAAATGTGAAATTTTTTTTGAAATTCCATTAGAAAAGTTCATCATTTCTCGACACACGAATTACTATTTAATTATAAATGAGGATACCTTGTTAATGAATTCAGGTCACTATTACTTTTTCATTGAAAACTTGTTATTAAATTTTTAAAATTAAACTTTTTAAACTTGTCATTTGCAGAAATTGTTTTTTCCCTATGACATACCCTTCCATAAATTGTATGTATTTATCTGATGCCAGTTGAATTTCGGATTTTCATTGATGTATAAATAAAAAAAAAAGCGAATTTCCTCTCCCTGAATTTAATTTTTAAAAAGCCTTTCAATGATAACTTTTGCGAAATTTCTAATCACAATCAATTGTCATTAAATAATTAATAATTATTTAGTATTATAACAGCCATTATAAGATCATATTAGCAACTTTAACTCAAACAGGCATTGGCAGTTTCATTTCATGATAAAACCAGTCCCATCAAAAAATAATATAAGGTCTTCAATAAATTAATTAGTAATACAAAAATAAATATTTAAATATAAAAGTAATAAGTGTTGGGCTTCGCTGGACTATAATTGGATAAAATCATTAATACTATCATCAAAATAGTTTTCAAAAATTTCTCCAATTCCTGTTTCATGTCGACGGATGTTATGCTGCATAAAAAATTTAATTTAGTTGTAATTATAAAATAAATATTTTCCTATTTGATTAAGCAGGGTATCAAATAGAAGATCTCACCGTATTATTACGTTTTTTATCTTAATTGTTTATATTTTTTATTAATCTGTTTTATAGAGGTTGTGTTAATATAAAAAAGAATTCTGGCTAAAGGAAAATTGTTTAATTACAAATTGATTCATGAGTTACACGTATGTTACAAATTTACATTGTTAAAAACTAAAGTTAAAATGTACCTTAATTTAATCGCGACTGGTCAGTTTTACCAAGCTGTGTCCTTTGGCGAATTCTTCTTGTTTCTTTGCTCTAAGAGCGTGGTTGCCACATCTCGTTGTCTTCTGTGTGCCATGAGGTCAGTCCACGTTCTTGGGCTTGCGACTCTCCAAACCTTCCTCTCCCAAGAGAGCGTGGGTACCCTTCTCGTTGTCTTCTGTGTGCCATGAGGTCAGTCCACGTTCTTGGGCTTGCGACTCTCCAAACCTTCCTCTCCCAAGAGAGCGTGGGTACCCTTCTCGTTGTCTTCTGTGTGCCATGAGGTCAGTCCACGTTCTTGGGCTTGCGACTCTCCAAACCTTTCTCTCCCAAGAGAGCGTGGGTACCCTTCTCGTTGTCTTCTGTGTGCCATGAGGTCAGTCCACGTTCTTGGGCTTGCGACTCTCCAAACCTTTCTCTCCCAAGAGAGCGTGGGTACCCTTCTCGTTGTCTCCTGTGTGCCATGAGGTCAGTCTACGTTCTTGAGCTTGCGACTCTCCAAACCTTCCTCTCCCAAGAGAGCGTGGGTACCCTTCTCGTTGTCTTCTGTGTGCCATGAGGTCAGTCCACGTTCTTGGGCTTGCGACTCTCCAAACCTTCCTCTCCCAAGAGAGCGTGGGTACCCTTCTCGTTGTCTTCTGTGTGCCATGAGGTCAGTCCACGTTCTTGGGCTTGCGACTCTCCAAACCTTCCTCTCCCAAGAGAGCGTGGGTACCCTTCTCGTTGTCTCCTGTGTGCCATGAGGTCAGTCCACGTTCTTGGGCTTGCGACTCTCCAAACCTTCCTCTCCCAAGAGAGCGTGGGTACCCTTCTCGTTGTCTTCTGTGTGCCATGAGGTCTGTCCACGTTCTTGGGCTTGCGACTCTCCAAACCTTCCTCTCCCAAGAGAGCGTGGGTACCCTTCTCGTCGTTCTTGTCCCTTTCCGCTACCTTTTTGAGTCTTTAACTTCTTATTCTCCAATGCCAGTGGTCTCGGATATTATTAACTTTTCTTGTTTTAAAGTTAACAAATCCAATATTAAAATATTTATACTTCATTTTTGATATTATTTATTTGATAACTATTAATATTAGACATAACGCAACCAATAATGTTCATCCATTCACGAACCGTGATCCACGGGTCGTCTACCGTTCATTTACGCCCGCTAATTTCGAGTTTATATCAAAGGTAATATCACAAACTCACAACGTCTAAATATCACAACAGAATGTATTAAAGGACCTCATTAATAATGTATAGTATTAGCTGTAGGCTTTAGTGAACCTTTATTACAAACAAATATTTAAAGTGTCAATAAAATTGTTTTCAAACCGTCTGCCAAGTTTTATGTGAACAGAAAATTTAGCTGGGAAGCTTCTGATCTGATTTTTTATACATTTATCAAATTGATAGAGATTAATCACGAAATGCTCACTATTGACAAAATTATAAAGTTAACTAAAAAATGGTAAGCTGAAAAACAATTTGTTTTTATATTAATGTTTTTTTTTGTTTTTGTTTTTTATACATTTTTTCTGTCATAGATATAAAGAGAACGCTCTGAAACGAAGGAGAATATTAAATGATCGACCCATGAGCGCATTGGACAACACAATATACTGGATAGGCTATGTGCTCAGACACGGTGGTGCTCCTCACCTCAGGTCCTCGGCAGTGCAATTATCCTGGTACCAATACATATTACTCGATGTATTCGCCGTCTGGGGAACTTTATTCGTCATCGTATTCGTTTCATTTACTAGAATACTGAAATTTTCGTACAGCTCCTGTAAGGGAATTATAGGGAAAATGTCAGGGAAGAATAAAAAAGACTAAACTTTTTCTATGTGATGAATAATTTTATGTGTTACAACTCGAAACTTTTTTCTTTTTTTTTAATGATAGCTTTTTGGAATATAACTAAAAATTATTGTCGACAATAAATTTTATAATAAAAGAAGTTTAAACTTTATTACCTCAATCAATAAATATAAAAGACTTTCTTGAAAGTATATCTTATTTTCTTGATATGTTTATTAGTTCAAATAAAGTATATGTTTCAATTTATTCAGGACTTAGATATAATCAAAATCAGTGAGAATTTTTTTTGTTAAATGGCTAAAAGTAGGAATCTTTAAAAAACGTCAAATTGTCAATTAGTTAATCCATTTTTAATCTCAAAATTATTTTATTGAAACACATGTGTGCATACTCTTTGTACTGCATCTTATTATGCGTTATGGTGAATTATTTATGAGTATAAATAAATGAGTATAAATAAATTTATGAGTATTAAGTTGTCTTGGCCAGCTGTTATTACTATCATATTAAATACATTTTACCTGATATAAAAAAAAAACCATAGCGCAATTTACTTTACTTCGACCCTCTTCAAACCTCTTAGAGGTTTTTTAAAGTTAAGATAATTAACGGGTGAACAACTATGCTGCAGGAATTATATCAAAATAATGTCTAAATGTCCCAACAGTTTGTAATGTCTTTGTTAAAAATAAACAAAATAATGTAATTAATAAAACAAACTTTATGAAATATAGATTTTACTTTAGTTTTATTGCTCTCATAAAATTCCTGCCAAACACTCACACGTTAACTAAAATTCACTTCGCTATCTTTAAACACTATTAACTTTATAAACTAAAACTAAACTTGACAACATGAGTTTGGTCGCTAAATGTTGTTTATCTGTGGGGAAATGTAATTAGTTCTGGTACTTAAAGTTGTCGCCTTGAAATACGTAAATATGATTTTATTAACTAGAGAATGAACGCTTCCATCTGTGTCGTTCTAATCCTCGCTGAAGCCCACTGTCCATCAGTCTAAGACAGAGAATCCTCACATCTCATCTCTCGATCCCTCAGCCATGCCTTTTCTGCATGAGTGTACTCACGATCGCCTAAGATGTTGCACACTCGCAACCTTGTAGAAGACTCTTCTGTATGTTACCCAAGGCTATCTGGCCTTCCACTTACCTCGCGGGTTTTTAGAAGTTGTTCATCTTTTCTGGCAGTGATCCTTTCTACGTCAAGACTCCCACTAATTCTATTTCGTACAACTAAAACAATTTACCAATTCTCATTTAATAAAACTAAATATAAAGTTAATATTTTTCGACATTAAAAATAACATTACATTACATAATCAGATTATAATTTCTGTGATATATCAGAGTTTCTAAAAGAAGATACAATATATTCAAACAGGAGGATTTTTTAAAAATTGAATTATAGAAATTTTTATTTTCAATATTTCTCAATGAGCGAATTAAATATATTTTCTCCAACCAATCGAAATTTCATGAGAGGATCTAAGCAGGAATCAGACTAGTTTGTAAAATATTTTCTGAACTCTGTGAATGAAATTGTGGTATTTTTATTATTCTATATAACATACATTTTACATAGTTGTAGATTAAACTAGCAACTTTATTCAAATGATACGATGGTACTGAATCAAAGATCTTCTACATATAAGACAAATAATCATTTATCTTCAAAAATAATCAAATTTATAAATCAGATATGGTTATAATTGGAAATAGAGTATATTTCATGGTGATTCCTCCACGATACGTTGCGTATTCCTTTTCTTTTCCTGTGAAAAATATTTACAAATTATAATTTAATAGACAAAATTGATTTATCAATATTTAAAGATAACAAAATACTCACACTACTCCACCCTCTCCATCGGGTTGACAGCAGAAATAACCTTCGTAGCAGCAAACCCAAGGATTTTTACAATATGACAATTTGTTACATTGTATCACTTTTGCATAATAAATTTCCTTCTGAATGTCAGCTGAAAAAATACAATATTAACTAATAGTAATAATATATAAATATATATGTAGGTTTTCTCTATTTTTTAACCTTGGTTAAATGTGAACCTGACACGGTTTTGACAAACCTTTCTTGGGCATAACAGTTGGTAAAGGACAACAAAAATTTCTGTTATTAATATTATTTCTTACCTTTCGTTCCATTTCCGCTGGTGAAATTTGTAACGTATACGTATGTTGGCTCAACAGAATGAAGTTTTGGAAACAACTTCCCATCAACGGACTGCAGTATAACGCTTAGTATGCCGACACATACTAAAGTCAACTTCATCCTTAGGCTCTTGACTCAATGGTTTATCACAATTTCGCCAGATAATCTGAATTTATCTCGTATTTAATAATCCTAGAATTATTTCATATAACTTATCTTATCTATGTTGTTTTTTTGTTTTTTTCATATGAATAAGCTTAGTAGGTTTAATCAGGCCTCGCTAATACAATACAAACATTTAATTTATCTAATGTTAATCGAAATAAATTAATTTCAAGGTATATAAGACCATGGATTAATAGTCATGGGTTCGAGACTGACTGTGGGAAGGAATATTTATCCGGGTAGTGATACTGCCTGTATGTTCCATTACAGTGGTAAAATAAAAAAAAATTATTCAATATATTTTAGATTTTTAAAAGGTGTATTCATCGACATTAAAGTTCACACCATCTGTGTTTTTGGTTAAATTATGATAAATAAGTGAATAAAGACAGTTCCGTTTCTCTTAACTTAAAATCACAGCTCAGATGTACTTTATGATTTTTTTTTTTTTCTCGTGGCTAAGGCCTCAAGATTTGTACCTCAAATGGATTTCAAAAACATTCCTAACTATGAACTAACTGTACAAATAAAATGAAGTACTACTAAGACTATATGGATATTATTGGCAGGTCCTTCATAGAAGCATCCCTAGCTTTTGAACTCCCGGCAAGGAATCTTGTTCTTGTGATCAGTGGGGTAAAGGCCAAACACTTGGTTAGGAGGCAAAAAGTGGAAATTGGCAGGTATATAATTGACTTGGTGAACGAGTTTGTACATCTCGGCTGCCAATTAAACACTGATGGAGACGTCTCAGTGACAAAAAGGAGTAGGATAACATCCTTAAACACATGCTTCTACATACCAATAAGTTGCTAATATAATAATATAATAAGTTGCTCGTACCATGGCTAGGGAGTCCAGGGCGAACAGAACATTCTAGTTCATGAAAGGAAGATCCTCTACTGGTTTTCCTGACCGGTACGGCAGGAAAATGGAAATGAAAGACAAACGAGTAAATTTGTCCCTTAAAACAGTCAGCGTGACAAGGATAGATGGATGTAATCAGAATGGAAGAAACAGTTATGAATCATACAATACCCAAAAAATATATTAACAGAGCAGCTTTATGATGCGAGGAGAACAGGAAGGGCAAAATTACTCTGGAGGGATGTGGAGGCTGGTCATACACGACCGCTGCCTTAGTGATCCATGTTCTGCTTTAAAAAGGAGCTTTTCTCGTGATCGGTAATATGTCACTTTCCTGAAAGTAAAAAAATGTACCAGTGATCAGAGAGATCCCGACCACCACTTTTGCGGCCACCTTAATGCCATCTATATCGTTTTCCGAACTTTGACATTTGATAGCGGCCATATTGTTGAAGCTGCATCTGTCGAATTGGCTTTCATTCATTGAGTATGTTTTGCCAAATCACCATAGACAGATATAGCGTTCAACAACACGTGCAAATGCTAAAATTGTTTTATTAATATGGGTGTTCTGTTCGGGCAACGTTCCGCTCACTTCGCCCATTTTACGGTCGCCATAACCTTCCTACCGAGAGGACTATTCGCAGTGTGGTGGATAAATTTGAGTCCACTGGTTCATTAAACAATTAAACAACACCCGTGCGGTGACGAAACGCAAGATCTGCCGAAAACATCGCCACTGTCCGTGAGAGTGTGCAGGAGAATCTGAGGCAGTCGATTTCGCGTCGCTCACAAGAACTCGGCCTTTCGCAGACCACAACTTGGCGAATTTTGCGTCGTGACTTGGGCCTGCACCCGTACAAAATTCAACTGACCCAGGAGCTGAAGGTAAACGACCATATACAACGACATGTATTCGCTGAATGGGCCCTGGAGCAGTTGGAAACTGACCCTAATTTTCATCGAAAAATCAGCGATGAGGCCCATTTCTGGATAAATGGGTACGTCAAAAAACAAAATTGTCGAATTTGGGACGATAACAATCCACATGAGATCCAAGACCGTCCAATGCATCCCAAAAAAGTCACTGTTTTGTGTGGATTTTGGGCTGGCAGCATCATCGGTCCATACTTCTTTGAGAACGACGTTGGCCAGCCCATAACCGTACACAGCGAGCGCTATTGATCGATAATTACCAACTTTTTTTGGCCTAAGTTGGATGATATGGACACCAACGACATATGGTTTCAGCAGGACGGCGCTACGTGCGACACAGCTCATGTCACATTGGCCATTCTGCACGAGCTATTTGAGGGCATGGTCATTTCACATGAAGGTGATATGAACTGGCCACCGAGATCGTGCGATTTGACCCCATTACACTTTTTCTTGTGGGGTTTTCTTAAGTCGCAGGTCTATGCGAATAAGCCACAAATCACAGCTGTCCTCAAAGCCAACATAACCCATGCCATCGGTCAAATTCAGCCAGATTTATGCGCCAAAGTCATGGAAAATTGGACATTTCAAATGCGCGCCACCCAGCGAAGCCGCGGTGGACATTTGCACCATGTTACTTTATATTCCATACATCATGGCATCGATAGGCCTTTCAAACAAATACAAAATTTCGATATCTCACACACACTTTGTGTTATTAAAATTTGAAGATAGGAAGTGCTTAATGAAAGGCCCATTAGTAGCTAGTAAATACTGAATGACGGCGCTAAAGCTGGCGATCAAGTCAAACGACTTAAGGCGTGATTACTGGGCAGTGTCAGTTCTTATAAAAAAGTTATCTACGAGAGAGAGAGAGAGAGAGAGAGAGAGAGAGAGAGAGAGAGAGAGAGAGAGAGAGAGAGAGAGAGAGAGAGAGAGAGAGAGAGAGAGAGAGAGGGTGAGGGAGAGAGAGGGAGGGAGAGGGAGATAATTCGAGCTTAAAAAACTTTAAACGCCCAAAACTCCTAAATGGTTACATCTAGAGAAAGAAAGAACTTTTCCCATGATCCCTATTGAAATTCTGTGGAAATGCTACGAATATGCTTGGGATTCAACCTTAAAAAAGGGTTAAGGCACAAACCTCCTAAACGGTTAAAGCTATGGTCGCTAGTAAAATTAAGGCAAAGCGGTACAAATATACGTGGGTTTCAAAGAACCATAAACAACTTAAAACGCCCATAAGTGGGTGTATGTACTTATGTATGTATGTATTCATTTGTTATTTCACTGTTGATTATAAATGTTTGGGAAATATACATCCTGATCTGCTGGATCATACGATTACTCAGGTCTTCTGCTTAACAACGTTGAAAGAAAACTAAACGTATGTACGAGTAGATAAAATTAAAATAATTCTCAACTTTCATTAAAAATATATAAAACGATACCATTTTTTTTTTTTTTTAATAAACTCTTGAGTCTTAAACTTTTCTTATATTACAAGCAAAACTTATTCCAGGATCTTCAACATTGGGTCTGTGTACAACATCGGTTGATTTCCATGTCCGCCCTGAGGCACAACCATGGAGTTTGTAAAACAAATGTTTCTCAAGGTAGTTTCAATAGAGTAATTAACGAATTGAGGAACTAAATTGGTAGTAGTAGCGTTTGCGGCTTATCAGTATAACCTAACCAAGTGTCTCGGCAAAAAGCCGCCATTTGTGTGCTCACGATCAAGCACAGGCCATTTATTGACTGTGGTTTTTTTTTTTCTAAACCCCTTGGTAATTATTTTTAAAATGTGGATTTCTCCTTATACTGCATTTGCATACATTTTAAGCAGTTTTTGTCTTAAAAACTAACAGTTTTTTTGCGGTTAAAAGTTAATAACATTGCAAAGGGACTCGGTGATGGGGCTCGCCGTCTGGTTCCCACTTGAATGTGTTTTCGTTATCCGCTATGGTTATATTGTACCTGGGTATGGTAATTCGGTGTGATTCATTTACAATTAGGCATTCGTATTTGAATGCGTCATTCGGTGAGGAATATAGACGTATTTTCTCCATCGCTCGTTAAACAGTGAATTTTAAATAGATTAATTCTTTAAATCCGTAGATATCTTTTCTGAACATAGCATTAATTAACATGTTGGCAAATTCCTTCAGTTGACGAATGTAATAATTTTCATGGTTACTTTTGAATTAATAAATCTTATTTTATCTAGTGGTGTGATAATCCCCCCCCCTCAAAATCCCTGAGATTTGCCTGCAGGAATGTCACATTCCCAACAATAAAAACGCAATCAGAGATAAGAGAAAGCTCCACCACAGTTTTTGCAGCCATCTTAATACAATGTAGTACCATTATGGACTGAATGAAAAATATAGAGAGAGAAATTAAAGAGATGCTTGAGATTCAACCTTAAAATACTTTATCCTAAATGGTTAGGAAGAGGGAAAGGTGGCTATTTTCATGTGTTACCCAAACAGTATGGAAACAGTTTGAATATGCTTGAGATTCGACCTTAAAAAACTTTAAACACCCAATAATCCTAAACGGCTAGAGTTGGATCGTAAAGGAGCTATAATCCGTGGTAACTAGTTGAATTCAAATGATAAATAAATAACAGATTATGTACATATGGCCAAAGAGAATGGAAAACTAAATGCATGACTATAGGGAACAGAAAAATAAATAACAGACTGAGCTTATGGCCAAAGGCAATGGAAAAATAAATAAAAAAGATTGAACGTATGGGTATATTAAATGGAACAATAAATAAAAAATATTGAATCCATGGGTATAGAAAATGGGAAAAGAAATAAGAGAGATTAAGCGTATGGCCAAAGGTAATGAAAAAATAAATAAAAATATTGAACGTATGGGTATATCGAATGGAAAATTAAATAAAAAATATTGAACATATGGATATATCAAATGGAAAATAATGAAAAAAGATTAAATGTACGACTATAGCAAATAGGAAAAGAAATAAGAGAGATTGAGCGTATGGCCAAAGGGAAAGGAAAAATAAATAAGAGGAACATATGTTTATATCAAACGGAAAAATAAATAAAAAATATTGAATTTATGGGTATATTGAATGGAAAATAAATACGAGATTAAATGTACGACTATAGTGAGATGGAAAATAAATAAGAGGAACGTAAGGGTATATCGAATTGAAAAATAAATAAAAAATATTCAACGTATGGGTTTATCAAATGGAAAAATAAATAAAAAATATTGAATTTATGGGTATTTCGAATGTAAAATAAATAAGAGAGATTGAATGTACGACTATAGTGAATGGGAAAATAAATAAGAGGAACGTATGGTTATATCGAATGGAAACTATATGACGAATGGTAAATAAGAAAGACGTATACGATTAAATGTATGACTATAGCAAATGGGAAAAGAAATAAGAGAGATTGTGCGTATGGCCAAAGGGAATGGAAAAATAAATATAAAAGATTGAATGTATGGGTTTAACAAATGGAAACCGAAATGACATGGTACTCAAACTACAAATGAAAAAAATTCATAGAAACTGGACCAAAGCCTTGAGTTAGACCATGGACTACCTGTAAGTGCTATTGTTTTTTTTTTCAAAATATAATTACAAGTCATTAAAGTGTTCGCAGCACAAGCAGTGCTTTTTGATATACAGTGGTTCCATAGGTTACCAAATTATCTTAACAATAAAAGGGACCTTGAGAAAAATAATAGTCATTTCTAAATCATATAGTATATTAATTACAAAATAGTTATTATCCTATCATATTGAGTAGGGTATCAAGTTAAAGATCTAAATGTCATAATAATATGTACCGTGTGTTGGGGTTTAATAGACTGTAGTTACAAAGCATCATTAAAATCGTTGGGGGTAATGTAGTGTGAAGAGAAAAGTTTAATGAGACCCTTCATTGTTTGATACACCGCAGGTCCAGAATTTTTTCTAAGGTTTACTAAACACATGTTGTTTTTCTTATTACAATTGACACATAAGGATTACAGCCTTGATGACATGAGAACTTGTGCTGTTAATAAATTATTCAGGAAAGACTAAGTTCTTTATTTTAAATAAATTTTGGTGTCAGAGCAAAATAGTGCCAATTCAATCAAGTTACTGTTACAACTTTGCACACCTCCAATCCGGGACTCTTATTAATTAATTATTTATTTGATACTTACTCTGGGAATATTCCTCTTTAGTGCACATGATACTCGTTAAGGTTATGAGCATTCACAGCTGTGTATTTGCGGTCGATTCAACACATCCATACGGAAATATATCGACTGTGCTGGCTTAATTGCTGAAACTGCTTTGGTGCGAAATAAATATTTTTTGGCAGATAAAACTGTCTTTCATTTTTGTGAAGATAAAACCCACAGCTAGCCTGATTGATAGATGACAGAAGTTGAGCCGAAAATTTGACAGTGAGTGAATCGGGAAAATCATTCTCTGGTATATATGGGATAGTCATTCTTATCCCTTCCAATCAAGTCGTTTCACCTGTGATCAGTCGCAGGGAATTTCCAGCATTATAAAATTAATTTTGAACGTCTTTTCAGAATGGAATGACTTCATGTAAAAAGGGCTTCAGTTAAATTTTTATCAAAGTCGCTACATCAATTATTTTGTCTAAGACGTTCCCTTTCATGAAGGAAAGTCACCAGCAATTTCAAAACTTCTTCGAGGTAAAGAACCACTTGATTTACGGAGTTTCCTGTAATGTCAGCTTCAGTCCAGTGTATGCACTTGTAGGGTCACAAACGTAAAATTCACTCATGAGTAATAATCTAAAGAGTAGCTAACGCCAAACTTACTATTTACAAACAAAGAACAAGGCAGTTTTACACCTGGCTCCCTACTTTAAACTACTCAAAATCAGTTTCTGAAGAAACTACGGGCATTCACAAAGGAATACCAAATTAATTTTACAATCTCAGGATTTACCAAAATTACAATATATAACCAAAAAGTACAAACCCTTCTTCAGAGGGCTCCATTTGTGGTCTATTGCTGATATGAGCCAGAGGGCAAATAAGAACCTTTAAAGATTTTGTATTACATACAATTTTCAATATCTGTTTCACTTCATCTTTCTTAAGTAATTTCAAATTGTATGGATATTAAAAAAAAATATATATAATGAGTGGAGTGGTATCCTTCTTGAATGAAACCATTAACCATTTTTGGCTCAATACACTTTAGTCAGACATTAAAAACTAAGAAAAAAAAAACAATTAGAATAGGAATATTTACGAAAAAAAGTTATTTTAGTAATAATTTGTTTACTTTACATTACCAAAAACAAAATATATGCATTTATATTAACACTAGATTTTCATAAATAAATATTTGGAATTATTTTACATTAGAATTAATTTTTACAGGGTAAGCACAGCTACCAACCAAGCACTGTTTAGAGTGATACAGCAAAACACGAGGTACTAACATCATATTGAGCGGCTCAATCACTGGTAATTTCTTTTCGTCTTGTTTTTCTAGAACATTTCATGTTCCCGCAAGCACTTTGGCGACTGAATTTGTAATAAGAAACCAAACAGGAAAGCTGATCGATCCAGGTGAATGCGCAGGCCATGACACAACATACTCAAGAGGGTAGATCCATTCATCAGGAAATTCAATCACAGGATGGTACCGGAACAGCCAGAACATACCCAAGGAGAGAAGTGTCTGCAAAGATAATAAAAAACAAACCTACTTTACAGTATACATATATATTTTATTGTTATCAAATTTTAATATAGTTATTGACCATAGATTAGTAGGGTGATAGGCAGATTACTCTTCACAAACCCGCTGGTGAAAAACTTAACCTATCGACCTAGCAACACTACCTGAGCTAAGCTCTTAAATTCCTCTCTTTCTACTATTACAAAAGTTGTTCGAGATGAAACATTTATGATCATATAAAATTATTATTTGACTTTTGTATTATATAACTTATATCATTTGTTTACATCGACTAATACTTTATCCTATTATGTACATTCTACCGTCTTTGCGTCCCATTTACAATTGTATACCGAGATGAGTCCCGTAGAGTGAGCCTTAGCCTACACGTTTTAGACCAAGATTTACTGTAAACAGGTACGAAATTCATTAATATCACAGTTCTGTAACAGATATAGCTGTACTGTAAGAAGAGACCAAGTCAAAAATATATAAAAATGAGTTACATTGTGTAAGTCCTTTGTGAGGGCAAACTCGATATAAAAAAAAACATTGTCCAAGTTGAGATGTAAATTCGCAATATGAAGAACATTTTTCCTACTAATTTTAAGTGTGATTTTACATAAACTACGTTTTTTGACTCTGTCACTTTGGGCAGTACGCCCATGATATAAATAGTACCTAACAGTTATAAGAGCGACCGGCACGGGTACAACGAAATAGACATTTCAAATGAAATGAACTTACCATCACTCCCTGTACAACATACTGAATCGTGTAAGAAAGTTTCGATTTTTGTTGTTTAAAATCTTCAACTGAAAATAAAAATTGACATTAAAAAACTGCAAAAGGACAGAACCATCACCAACTACAAACAGCATTAAGGTCAATTACCTTCTCTCCTTCTCCCCTGAACTAATTTTGTCAGCTTCCTCTGTAATCTAGCATACTTAGGAAATTCATCTTTAATCGATAATTTCTTCATCTCAGATTGTATTTCTTCTATCTCTTCCATGTATGCACTGCTCCTTTCCATTTTTTTCATGAAAAACTTCAAGAGCTAGAAAAATTAAGCGTCTTTTAATGCACTGTCGATACTAATAGCACTTCACAGGTAAAAGTAATTATTTTAACAAAATATACTCACCCTGTTTGTTATCGATGGGAGGAAAGCGTTCACAAAACTGACCACTACCGAAAATATTAGCAGACTCATGATTCTGAGTGTAGGCGCTAAGTTTATTTCTAAAATTGACTTAAATGACAAAACTACAAATATAATGTGTCCGCAATGCTAATGAAGAAAATTCATACATAACGCGTGGTAATGAAACCTTTCTGACGGCTTTATGGCAGCTTAAAACTTTCAACTTCGCGCTCACAAACTGAGACGTTCAAGAGAGGGGAGATGGCCAGCGAGCAAAACCTTTGCCAATGAGGCTCGACACATTCGTTCTCTAAAAGAAGAAACTCTATTCGCAAATAGGTAAGATTCAATCGCCTTTCGAGTATTTTTTACTATAGCGATAGTAAAAATTATACAAACGACCTGAAACTCTATAAATATATTCACCATCATCTAGAAAATATACTGGCTAAGGCCTAGTTAAACTAAAATGAAGGGAAGCATCAGAAGAAAAAAAAGTGACAACAGCTGGAACCGGCTGCGATATGGAACTTAAAAACACTCATTAAAAAACCGATCACTGTGAAAATTTATTCTCCGGATACATACAATTTTACATGAATGAAGTTCTTAGTATTTTTAAGAAAATAACAAAGTTTCATTTAAATATAGCTAGCAGTTTAGAATATATAACTATTTTGAATGATAACAGATGTACCTACCGAGAAGTGACATCAGCCTTGCGTTGTATCAGGTCGAGTCATAAGTAACTTCGGATGCAGCTAAGTAGAATCTATTCGTATCTACCCGCTATGAGTTACCATGACAACAAGTTTTTGTTTTCACTATATAGGCGAGGCTTCAGATAGTCTTTTGTCAACTGTTTTATGTGATACACGTTACGCTAAACTGTATTTTTTAACCTCTGAAACGGAGAGTCAAAAAGTACATATTCGTCATGTAATGCTTTGGGAATTTAAACAAGGCAATAGTGCTAGGACGACAGCTGAAAAAATATGTAGTGTATATGGTGAAGGACTAATAACTGATCGGGCAGTTAAAAATTAGTTTATAAAATTCCGTTCTGGAGATACGACCATAAAAGACGAACCGAGGGAGGGACGTCCTTCCGACTTTGACGACATATTTTTTGTTTAAGTCGAACTTAAAAGGCTAAACAATAATCAAAACCAAGAAATATACCAGATCAGGTTACCTGAGTATATCTAGCGTTCTTTATTGAAACGCTTAAGCCTTTTAAACTAATTGCTATATTTAAATGAGATTTTTTTGACAATATTACGAATATTTAACACTGCATTCATATAAAAATTACATGCGTCTAAAGACAGAAGTTTTTAATTTATCATGTTTGTGAGTTATGACAAATGTCTGCTGCAGTTGAATCTAGACGATTACCAGGCATTATTGAATTGTTTATACATTCTAAACTATTAGCTTTATTGGAATTAGCATATTTTATTACAAATACCTTTCAGATTATTATATATTTTTATTGAAATATTTATATGCTGTCAACACATTTATGGAGTGCTTAGATATTCAGTTTTTAACATCTTGTTACTTCTTTTGGGAGAAAAGGGTTTCTCGCCATTAACAAAATGCTAGTTGCTTTGGAGGAGGCCACGAAGTCCCGTCCGCCATAAGTGTCATCTTGGGTTGCTGGAGATGCGAAAGGGGAACATACCATTAGCATACGGATTAGGATGACCAGGGAGATGGGAATTGAAACTCTGGTAGCAGGGAACGGATGCGAAGAGTATTGGAGGGCTTGGCACTCCACCGGGCTTCTATTCCGTAAGACAAGGTATTGTTAATAAAAACAGTCCCTTTTTTTCCTGATGTTATTTTTGAACGATTGTTCATGACGAGAAGAAATATTTTGAATCGTCTGTTAGTTTTTTTGTTGTTTGGAGGTGATGTGGAGGGGGGTTGGTTAGTCCCTTGTTTGATATAAGTCCTAAATAGGTCGTCTGGGATTTAGCAGGAATACTGAAGGACAGAGTTAGCATGGGAGAGCGAAGGTGACATGAGAGAACTTGTCAGCATTCACTTTGAACCTCCGTTTGGGAAGGCGTGGTTCTAAGATGGCAAGGTATTTCTGCAACGATTGGAGCGATAGTGAATCCAAATATTTAGGTCGAGTCATAAGTAACTTCCGTTTTTTTATCAGACATTTATTTTGCTCTCATTAAATAACAAAATTATGTTAATTTATTATGTATTCACCACTATTAACTATAACCTTCTCCCATCTTCCTGGCAGTTTATCAATTCCTTCCTTGTAAAATGTGGTATACCTCTTGTTGATTGACGTAGATTTTGCTCCAATATTGCCTTTAAAAGATTGTCGTCAAAGTCGGAAGGACGTCCTGCCCTCGGTTCATCTTTTATGGCAGTATCTCCAGAACGGAATTTTATAAACCAATTTCTAACTGCCCGATCAGTTATTAGTCCTTCACCATATACACTGCATATTTTTTCAGCTGTCACCCTAGCACTATTGCCTTGTTTAAATTCCCAAAGCATTACATGACGAATATGTACTTTTTGACTCTCCATTTCAGAGGTTAAAAAAACAGTTTAACGTAACGTGTATCACATAAAACAGTTGACAAAAGACTAACTGAAGCCTCGTCTATACAGTGAAAACAAAAACTTGTTGTCATGGTAACTCATAGCGGGTAGATACGAATAGATTCTACTTAGCTGCATCGGAAGTTACTTATGACTCGACCTGATACAACGCAAGGCTGATGTCACTTCTCGGTAGGTACAGCTGTTATCATTCAAAATAGTTATATATTCTAAACTGCTAGCTATATTTAAATGAAACTTTGTTATTTTCTTAAAAATACTTAGAACTTCATTCATGTAAAATTGTATGTATCCGGAGAATAAATTTTCACAGTGATTGGTTTTGTATTATTTGAAAGTCTAAAAGTGATCTAGCTTAAATAAAAATTTGACCTTTTATTTAAGGGCTAGCTCTGCAAAATTTAAAGATTTTCTGTTAAGTTTAAAAAGGGGAATTGATAAAACGGGACAGAGTCGATCGCACCGAATAGTATTTGGAGATGGCTGCGTTTTTCATGTTTCCCGTAAACCTAATTACCTATGAACAATTTTGTCTTTGGCTTGAACAAAGACCGGAACCGGGCGAAAATACAAGAGTTTCTGGTTTTTACAACGAAATAGTTTTAAACCTCCTCCCCCCCAATTAAATTTTTCAAGAAATAAATTGAAAGAGGCTTCAGTATTTTTTCATATTAGAATAGTTTTATGTAGAAAGATCCCCAATATATATAAAGTGAATAAGTTTTATTCCATCTTTTTTTAATTAATTTAATTCATTAGTTTCGATTTTTAATACAGGAAGTAGGTGGTTTTGAAATTGTATCCAGCTTTTTTTTAGGCAACATATGCTTTGTGTATAAATTATAAGTGTATGTATTAATTATACAGCTTAGAAGATTTGTTGGTTGTATTTTCATAGTAAATTTATACAAAACCTGTGTTTGTGATATTTTAATGTGAGTAAAAACTATAACAGTTTGTTTCTGTCAGTTGTAACAATTTTGATTTGTCATAGATCAGTGGTCTAATAGTTTTGTGTCATCCAAAGCTTGTTAACAGTGAAGGCAGATAGAACTGTTTGGTTACCAGACATAGTGGTTATTTGTTATTATTCTTTAATGCGCATTGTTAATATTGTAATGTTAATTATTAAACCGCTTAGCAGGCGCTTCGGTCATGATGTTTTTGGGATTTACACCAAACGAAATCTGTTCAGAGGAAGCCCGAGAAGCTCATATTTGGCCATTCAACGCCCATTGCAGAAGTCCCTCTTGCCTAATATCGAAGGTATCTTCTGACAAATATCTAATTTTAACATAATAAATCAAATTCTGGTACCGTTTAATACATAACACATACTCAGCCCATGGCAAGTATATGCCTACAAGTCTATATGCGTTTATTTACTTCTGCAGTTGACACTTATGCGAGATGGCAGAAAGAGGAGGTGTATGTACTTCCATTTGACAAGATACCCGGGCCGAGGGTGCCTTCACTCGTACCATCAAAGTACATAATCGGACCTATACAGCAAGCCCATAGCTCAGGTATTTTGTTGGTACAGTTTTAACATTTACTTCATCTTATGAACATGGAATAAGTCATCTAAGCGAAGGAGCGGTAAACCCCTTCCCATTTCCAAAAAACCTGGGTACTAATGAGTTATAAGCAAGTAACAAATCAAGTAAACAGAGACTTTACGCTGCTGTTTTGGATGTCAGTCCTGTGATCTGTTCATTCATTTCAATCTGTTGATTCTTATAAGATCAGTGATTCTTATACACAACAGATAACCAAACTTTAATAAACAGCGGAGGAAAGGATCAATGAAACGACCCAATGGAATGACTGCCACTTATAATAGAGTCCTTTAATCTTTAAGTACCTAAATCTGAATTATATTTTTTTTATATTTGTTTGTTCGTCTCCTGTGGTAATGTTAGGTTTCCTTCTATAGAGATGGATCCAACTATGATTTAGAAGCCAAAATTCCGAACAAGCTTCCTCCACACTGCTGTGATTTAAATAGTTCTTCTCACCATATATGAGAAGCTGGCTATTTCATCTCTGTCATTTTAACCTTGTACTTCTAGGTATTTATATTTCTTCTCTAATCATATCGAGTTTTACCCTCCACTTTCCCAAATATGTACTCTCAATAGCTTGGAGTTGTCTGCTATACTTTCTTATTACGGTCCGGTTTTATTAATAATGAACAGCATCCCTTGTTAATTTCTTAATTGTTATATTTACTAATGAAACTATAAACCCGCCAGTAAGTATGTAAAAGTAAAGTAAAAAAAACAACAACATCAAAACCATAATATAAGTCAAAAAACAACTGATATTGGATTTTTTGGTGCACCAACTATGCCTATACGTATGCTCTTTTTGCCCGCCCCAATGTTACAATTATTTCTATGCTACTGTTCCTCTTGGAATCTCCACGAGTACTTAACGCAGTCGAAGATTGGTTTCCATTTGATGGAATAAAATTCCTGTAATGGAATCCTGTCGCAGTATAGTTTCTAAATCCTTAAGTTTGCTGAATGCTTCACGTTCTCCTAAAAATTGGTCTGAGGTTTCCTCCACCAATTTAAATTCAGAACAAATGGAGTTATGGGTGTCGACTCTATTGGTGAGAGAAATGAATCTTTCTAATACCGACGTGCTCATTGGGAAATTCATGCTCATGCTTGGATAACATATTATACAGTGGTGTGAACAAATAGCCAGTCAATATGCTGCATCAATGTTGTAGTGATAAAATATACTAATTATCAAGCCGATTTTTTAGGGTTCCACCCATACGAGAAGCTTTTTTCCACTTATGGACCTTTAGTCAGAGTGAACGGAGACTCGCTGCTGGTGAGCCACCCGACATACATTGCAGCTATCTTGGCCACCTCACGTGCCAACAGGTCTGCATTGGCTACGATGGAGCGCAAGAGAAGACTTTCTTTACCAATACGGATGCCTGAGTACGTATACTTCCCAGACAAGAGTGAAATTGTTTGTGCTTTTGCCCGTTTATATTATATCTTGTCATTATTTCAGATATGAAATGGATTTTACTCAACTGTCTGAAAAATACAATGAACGGCTTAATTTTAAACCTAATCATTTCAATAACTACATTGAAGTCGCTTCTGATCAACTAATTAGCAGGTAAATAAAATTTTAAATTTAAATTATTAATTACATTAAAATTTATATTCATTTTGCTAAAGAATTTTTGTCTGGTTGTGGGATGTTACTTTTGAAGTAACATAACAAGAAAAGTCTC
This sequence comes from Acanthosoma haemorrhoidale, assembly GCA_930367205.1. Taxonomy (NCBI): domain Eukaryota; kingdom Metazoa; phylum Arthropoda; class Insecta; order Hemiptera; family Acanthosomatidae; genus Acanthosoma; species Acanthosoma haemorrhoidale. The sequence continues at coordinate 162,212,124 of OV884011.1, read as the reverse complement.
AATCTTTGAGATTGAGAGACTAAGTCAATTTTTCAGGTGTTATACCCACAACTGCTAATGATGCTATTTGACAATAGTGTCTCTTTGTAATAGTAATGATGTCTTTCAAATAGCACTGTAAGATTGGCAGCGGTCAGCTGCTGAAAGTGTTTGTCTATAATAACAAAGCATACGTATGCTTAAATTGTGAGTGTGACACCTGACAAATTGACTTTTTGTTTTTATATTTTATTAATTTTACCATCAATTTATTTGTAGGATATACTACTGTCGAAATCTTCAACTAGAAGTGCCTAATTTAAATGAAGAACTTTATAAATGGGGACTACAGAGTAAGTTTGCTTTAAAAACATTACAACTATTTTTAAAAAACAGAGCTATGTGGGTGGAGGGCTAGTGCGTCCAACTCCCACACTGGCGGTGCGGGTTTGAAGCCTGTCCCTAGAAGCGATTTTATTTTGTGATTAAACTATCTTCCAGTGCTATGGGTGTTATATAATGGGGTGGCTATCTGTAGATAGCCAAACGAAGGGACTGTGGTCCATCTATGCGGTGCCCGAACAAGAAATAGAGCACTAGCCTTCGAAAATCCTCTAAACATGGCTGCCTTAAAAAACAAAAAATTCTTAGTAGGTATTTCAATAACTTCAGATTTAGCTTTTATCATCACTATTTATCTGTCAATTATATTTATACAGACAAACTTAATTCCATAAAGGTTATTATTTCCATTTATATTCATGAGGTACAATGTGTCATGACATTAAGAGATAAGGCTGACCACTTGGTAAATGGCGCTGAGGGGTTCAATGCTAGGGTCTTACCTCTCAACCTTATTTCAGTTTTCTAAATTGGATTTATTTCTTATTTATCCAAGTATCTACCAATTCTCCTTCACGAGGTTGAAAGGTGAGTGATATCTTTCAAAAGAAATTTTAACTCAGCACTAATCACCATGCTATCTATGGAGGTGCCCTTCAATATCACATAGTTGTCAAAAAATCTATTTGAACTTCTCTTTAATGTATTATATAATAATTACAATATTATACGCTTAACTTTGTCGTTAGGTATGTTCTCCTGCCTGTTTTCGAAAGACTGCGGGTTCCTTCAAGACCCGACTGGAGGGAAAGGATCCAATATTCCCAACTCTGGGAATACGCAGACTTACCAGACATTCCTCCATGCCTCATACTGCCTAGCTGAAGCCGAAGCAGGCCCGCTAGGACGACTAGTTCGCCAGCGCTCTATTGCCAACCATATCGATGTCATGAACGGGTACATGATCCACAAGAATTTTATCCAGGCAACACTTTCTTATAGTTTTCACTTTATTATTTCACTGTTATTCCTTTTATGTGGGTAGATTGTTTAATATCCCCCCTCGAAGATTGCAAAAACAGACTACAACTGAAAAATTCCCCTTCCTATGTGTAATCCGCACCACAGAAATTCAGTCGGATTATCTCATATTAGAGGTCATATTATCGCTGTTGTTTTAATAGTGTTTGTAGCATTGTTATAACGTGATAATCAAAGTTTAAGTAAAAAAATTATCCTGAAACCAGGTATTGACTGCTACTGAGCCAATGATCAGTCGGGAGGGATTCACCAGATGTTGTCTATTTCTATTGAATCCTGGAACCACATAGTAGTACAGGGGCAGCACAGCTTATTTCTCGCTTAAAAGATAAATGATTTTGTGATAGTTAAAAGTATTCACATTTAGGAATATTTTTGTTTTAATAAGTTCCAATTCAAAGCAACAATACAATAATAAAAAGTCTGTTCTCTCAACTATATATTAATACCTATATATAACATAGCTATCATAATTGTGTTAACAAAGTCAGATAATTTCGAATCATGAATGGTCGCATTGGGACTGTTTGATGTTCATTGTATTCCTGTTCAAGGGAGAATCGTGATCATTAGCAGCATAAATAAATTTGATGAACTTCTTACATCTTTCTTTTATCACCCTAAGCCGATTCGGAATAAATAAATCCTCACGGCTGACTATCAACTAGCAACTAACATTTTATTTAAATGCTCTAGCCAGAATTACGAATAAGTCCATAAATTTCTCAAATTGACTTAAATACAGTTTGTTTAATGTTTATTATAATTTAAATTTATCCTAACCAGGATCCTTTGCCGTAACCTGAGGTCTAAATATCTTGAACTCTGGCGAGACTTAAGAAGCCAGGATAAGCAACCGGACCTGGTGGATGCAATGATTCTCCGAAATAAAATGAACTCTGATGATATATTGACGAGGCTTTGCGACATAGTAATACTTGGAGTAAACATTGTTAGTTTATATTTAATTACTATTGTTATTAATTTATTTCAGTTTTTTTTTAACAGCACTTACCATATTCTGACTTTTTTTATACCAATAAAATTCAATTGATCATAAAGCAAGGTGAGCCCCATCACCTTTATTAGTCAGTTTAGTCCAGTCATGTATAATGTGTATCATTATACTTGTTTATTCAATTATATAATTTTTATAAAATAACAAAACCTGTATATAATGTAGCGAAGCTACAGGAAATACAGAAATGATTTGTAAATAGATTCCACCGAGGATCTATAATTGTATATAATTATCTGTAAATTTAAAGGGGCTATGGAAAAAAAACAAAAACATCAATACAATAAATAGTACTTGTAGCTGATCGATGTGCACAACTTCAAACTATTATGTTATGCAAAGAACAGAGTATTTGTATGTGGAAATCATATGGAAAATCGGTATATTTCGATGTAATTTTTATACTTTGTGAAGCAGGAATCATAATTGATGTGATACCTTATGTTTGAACGAATAAGTCCATTTGCAGGTGTCATAGATTATTTTTCCTCTAAGCTTAGGCTTAGAAATACTCGAGGCACTTTTGATTAAATTTTTGAGCAGTGAAGTTAATTCTTTCATAAGATGACCTTCCTATGATGGACAGCTATCTTGTACCGATTGCTGCAATGAAGTGTCCTTCCCCTTCATAGAGTCCCTTCTGGTAGCATAGTAGAAGGATCCTTTAATTCCAGAAGACCGAGTGATGTTAGCTACGACTTAATTCACTACACCGATCGTGGAAGGTAGTGTTGTAAACTAGACTAATGACTATTGTGATATATACGGTATAATCGTGAATAACGTGTCTTATGACAGTTACACATTTATTTTTGGAGGCCAAGATACTTTCATTCTTTCAAATAATTACATACAAAAGTTAAATCTACTCTGAAAATTTTCTAAATCAGGCTTATAGTCTCATTTTATTTTTTTAATCTGTATATCTTAATTTTCTTCAATATGCCTTTTCCTATTTATATTTTATTTTGTTTTAATTTTCTTTCTTAATTCACATCTGTGAAATAAATGTAAAATTGGCGAATGTATTGTCACTTTAATAACTAACAATTGTCACGATGGTTGTGTGAAAGTGCCTAATACTGTTGAGGGGCTAAGAAAGCCATTGAGATCTAAACAAATTCATCAGTTTATTTCCATGGTAATAAAGCTTAGAGCACTGATATTTTACATGTGATTCTCCTGACGGGCTCTTTATTCTGGAGCCGGAGGGGCGAACAAAAGGTATAGTTTAGAAGGAAGTTTTGTAAAATGTCTTTAGTCAATTACAATGTTTACCGTAATTTTCCGTTCACTCATAAACTTGGAATCAATTTTCTGTGATCTTAAAGAGTGCTGTGGCGGCAAAGCACTTGCATTTAGCTAGTTGTTTTATATGAGTAGAAAATAATTTTTGAAAGCATAAACTAAGTAACAGCTAACAAGTGTAATTACAGCGAAGTGCTGATCTAAATCAATTAACCTTCCTCTTGGTTGGTATAACTATTAAGTATCTACCACTAAATTTTATTAATAAGGAATTTTTTGCCCTTTCCTATTTCCTCGCAAGCTTAAAAATGATGTTTTCCTTATTATGCAATAAAATGTAGATTGATTTAGTTTTTCTGTCTTAGTCTAGTTAATATATTAATAAGTAATTCCACCCTGCTCATTGTTAAATACGTTTCAGGTGGCCCACTCTGTTGGTTTCATCGTTTACCATCTGGCTAAGAACCCAATTTATCAGAACAATCTCTACGATGACGTTTCCAAAGCAGACCCTTCAGAATTGCACAATATTGACTTTCTCAACTGTTGCATCTACGAGAGTATGAGGTAAAAAAAAAAAAGTACATCACTTTTAGTCTAGTTTAAGTACAATAAAATAATGTGTGGTGATGATTTTTTATTACCAAATTGACAATTTATTAGAACTAGATTGTTTTTAAGGAAGGAATTTTCTGTTCAAATGAATGAGCGTAGTTTTTTGATCTGGCCCAAGACCTTGCCACCTAGCAAGTAACTGAAACCTGTCCTACGTTTTCCAGAACGTTGTTATAAGTAGCAGAGTTTAGGAACCAGGAGAGGCCTTTGTCTTTATAAGATACATTCATAAGACTTTATAAAAAATAACAGTTTATTTAATAATGATTAAAATCTTAAGGTTTAATGAGTGGTCATCGCTATTAATGATTGCTGGTCACGTACTATCCTATCTGGGCTATCTGAATCTTTTTAGCCGGTCTCTTCCAACCACTCAAAACATCACACGGACAAATTCATTTAAAGGAGACTGCAACATAGTCAGTTTGAAATTTCCGAGTGTTTGTCCTTGGCAAAAGGTCGTTGCTTTTGAAATTTTTCAGACGTTGGACAAGACCAACTAAAAAGATTCGATATATGCACTCCCTTTCATACAATGAAAACTAGCTTAGAAGGAACAGCATCTCACCGAAGATCTGTAGGTGATATAGTAAAGTACAGTCAGAATGGGATCTCTTAAGAGTTGATTTAAACAAGAAAAAAATAGTCTAAACATGACAAAAAATAGTTATTAGGTTCTTAAGTCATGATGATAAGATCTATTTTTATCTTGAGTGTGATCATAGTTGGGTCTCTTAAACTGAAAACGCATTGCACTTAGCCCAAAAGTGCCAACAAATGAACTTTTACAGTCATTACTGTATGATCCGATCTGGCTAAAACCATTAACTTGACCTGTATTTGGCCATAAGGATTCACTTTGCTGAATTTGAAGAATTTCTGTTGTGTGTTTGAAGGGATTTAGAAGTATTGAATAAAACACAAGATATACTATCTCACTAGTAGATTGTAAAAATTGCACAAACTTAATTGAATGAGTTATTGTCCGGATTCTGGCTATCAGGATGATCTGAAACCTGGACTGTATCAGCCTTGAAATCAAAATATACGCTTAGGTGTTTCTTAAAAAAATATAAACCTAAGTAAGACCCAGAAATTGCCTTTTGTCAAGTCGAACCTTTTTCTTTTTGTCTAAGCCACTATAAGGGCTTTCTTAATTTTTTTCATCGGTTGTCTGGTTTTCTTCCTGACTACTTTCTCAAAAACAGAGTCAAATTTATTTACTTATTATTCTCTGTTTTTTTTTTTTAGTTTAATATTTCTACAATGAATAGGCTATCTACATTGTCATCTTACAATCTTTTTTACAAATTGTGTGTCTAATTCACAATTCGAAGGTATAGCTCCAGAAATAATTTATTGTGAGGTAAATTTTCAGAACAGTAACAGTAACGTGGGTTTTCTATAAATCAGTAACAGATCAGTTCACTCCAAATTCTTATTATTGCAATTCTTGAGCAGTGCAACAGATGCATGAAGTGTTCCATGGGCTGAATTACTAATTGTAATATCCCGTTATCTTGTGATCCGCGGAGATGATGTCATTCCGTCTTCCATGAGGCCTTAAACTGTCTGGTCCAAAACAATAAAGTTTTCTCGTTGTTTCATTCATTTTGGTCAAAAATTGGTCATAATTGTGTGACAAGTCAGCTATGTGTGATATTGTATTGTGATTCGTCTTTTATAATTGTATTGTAATACTAATAATTTATCACTCTTCAATGAAGACAAATGAATCAGGCAGTTTTCAATTAAAAATTTTCTAGCAAACAATATTATTTTTAAGAGATTATTTTTGTAATGATGATGTTCCAAAAAGCAGTCTTTTTTTTCCCCTCAGGCTAAGGCCGCCATTCCCATACCTTTCTCGAGATCTCGATTGCGACATCATTTTGCATGGATATGGTATACCAAAAGGAGTAAGTAAAAAACCAATTATTAGTATTTTTATTTTCTCATAATTTTCTTCTATAATTATTTAAATAGTTTAGAAAATATATATAATTATTGGTTTTTCTTGATGCAATAGTGATGTCTTCTATTAAGATCTTAAATCTGACATATAATTGCTTTAAATCAATATTGCTAAATATTACCTCATTTATACACTAATGAAATAAAATTATTTGGGCATTTTGTGTTTACAAACAAGATAAAAAAGGCCATTTACAAACAAATCTAACGACCGGTTTTAACCTATGGAGCATAATCCTGGCCTGGAATAAAGGTGCAGGCGGTCAAGGTAAAGATTCTCCGAAGAGTAATTGGGAAAACTAGATTGGACAGAATGTGGAACACTAGAGTGCCAGAGGAAGTAAATTATTAAATGCCCTTCCGTGATAGATACTAGAGCACTTAAACGGTTAGGTCATATCTATAGAATGCCAGTGAACAGGCTAATGAAGAATGTGAAGAAGGAATATCCAGAGAAAGGCGACACAGCACATCGGAGCTGAAGGGATTGGCATGTACTGGAATTTTCTCCGGGCTCCGAACTCGATATCATAAGGTACCAAGGGGTTTGATAAAGAAGAAGTGTTAACAAAATGTTGCTAGAAAATGGCGGAGGCTTTTGTTTTAATAACTTGATCTTTATGTCATTCAATGAGTTAGTTTAGAACAAATATTAATAATAATCCAAACAAAAATAATAAATGATTTAATTTTTTTAAGATCGAAATGATAAATAATAATTTTCTATTGTGAAGCTTTAAGAATGTTGTACTGATATTAAAGTAAGATGCGTTACCATGTTAGATCCAGGTGCACATGATCAACGAGGTGGCTAACATGCGGAAAGACCTGTTCCCGCAGACTAAGATGTTCCTGCCGGAGCGATGGATACAGATGGGCAAGGACCCGTTACTCCCGTATGGTTACCAGCTCCTCCCGCTGGCTCCTGTAGCATCACTACTGCACGCTCACGTCTCTGTACTCACTGCCAAGGTACAGGTTCTATACGTTAGCCTCTTATCTTTTGCTGTTATTATTAATATAAAGTTGGTTAAATAACTGATCAATATATACAGCAAAATATTGAAAATGCTGTAAAATACTTTAAACATAACTGGTAACTGTAAAATAGACTAAGTTGTAGTAAGTGTCACTCTGCTGTTGCATATGAGACCAGCTAAAAAGACTAGATATTAACATAATTAATTAACATTACTGTTATTCAATAGAATTGGTCCGCTATCCATTTTCTTTGGCTGATAATTATTAAACGAGGGCTTATTTACCACTGCTTATAAGTACATTATAATACATTGCATTTTCCATGTACATTACACTTGCTCGGAAGGATCTTCTTCTGCTTCTTGTCATTGTTTTTTATCATGTATCCTTAAATCCAAATTCTATTCCCTAAATTAGTTTGAATAGTTCATCAGATTTATTTACCATATCAATAAAAAATATATATTCATTGAAACATGTAATATAGTTGATATATCTATAAATTGAGCTAAAATGAAACTTTAAATAAATAAGTAAGAAATAAAAGATGACAAAATGAATTTATTTGATAAAGTGAAGCATAATATCTTAGGTGGATGGTCTTACATTTCTTTTGACAAATTGATACTACGGATTATTAAATTTATATAAATAGTAACTACATTGTTTTCGTTGGAATTTTTCTCTCTTTGGTACAAAGTTGATTAAATAATCCATTTGCTTTGATAAGGCTTGATTGACTTCTCTAATAAATTTTCTATATTATCACACCTATTGATTTCTATTATCAAACAATGATTTGGTCATCTCCCTCTAATTAAAAACTGATCACCAACGCCGATTCCTTTATATGTTATTCACAGCTGCCTGCTGGAAAATTGTGAAGACCTCAAAAAAGTATACGTCTTACATTTTATTTAATTATTTAATGTTAAATTTTTGGTTGCCAAGGACCTCTTGAGTTTATAAATAATAAGTTTAATTTTTTTTGTATATTAGTAACTTGTCAAAATATTACTTACAATACATATATGTTTTACAGTTGGTACGGCATTTCAAATTTGAGTATCACTACGGCAGCATTAAGTCGGGAGGACAATTGCTGGCTACTCCAAACAGACCGTTTGTTTTCAGATTTATTGACAGAAACAAATGAGAGAGAGGTTTCAGTTTCATTTCGACTTTAATAATTCATATCTAAAGCATAATGCATTTTCAAAATTATAGCAAATCTACAATTTATTTTAATTTTAACGTAAAAATTAAATATATACATTCTTGTTATTTTTCTTTTATTTGTTTAGTAATTCCAATACTGCGATTTTTTATTATGTTTTCCTCGCTATGCATTAAGACTTGTAGAAAAATAATCGTTTTATTGTATATAATTGCAAAATACATGATTTATTAGCAACCCCAAAACCCTATTCCTTCTGATATCAAATATAATCTTTAGGCTAACTTCCCATTATCTTTGCTATACCAAAGTTAGAGTTACTATATGTTATTCAATTATAAGTAAGTTTAATGCAGTGGTACGTACTATGTTCTGCGTCAAATCCTTCTATTAGGCATAGTGAAAAACTATTGCCAAGTAAAAAAAATCAGTCCAGAAATGAAGTATTTAACCTCTCGTGAAAAATTTAGAAAAGTGAACATTGATGATAATGAAATCGACACCCTTAAATTGATGATTATTCACATACAGTTAATTAATGGAAACAAAATATTGGTTCAAAATATTTAGTCAACTCTTTCAGTTATCTGAAGGACATTAACCAAGTAGCAGCTCTATTGCACCCGCATAGAAAGATGTAGGTACTTAGTGTGTGTGTCTGTGGCAGGAGTTTAGGAGAATGAGCTACAATTATTGGGGGTTCACTTTTCATCATTAACAATAAGAAAAAAGTTCATTATGAATACATTTTACGGAAGGGGATTTTGGAGAAAATCCAACATGAAAAAAAATGACACATGATCAAGGAACTTTATGGAGTGTCAGTTGCTGACGGGCATTCAGTAGGCACTTTTTATAACAATACAATTTATATGTTGTCAAATCAAAACGATTTGAAAAGCAGTCTGGGAATAAATAAATGTGCCGACAAAATTAGATTTTATAATAATAATTAATGATGTTTGGTCATTTTGAGGAAGTGTCGTTTCATATCTAAGGCCACATAATGATAGAAGGATCAAGAAGGCAATGAAAGAAAACATTCCTCTGGGTCCTAGATTAAGTTGGCTTGGATATTCTAGATTATATCTGTCTAGCGCATCAATTTTAACATGTACGATACTCAGTTGATATTTTTACTTTGATTTAAAGCGCAAGGGAGTATAATTGTTAAGCGAGGAGAAATAAATGTAACAGTAATAAGATCATGATTAAAATGATAGTGTGTGCAGATTATTACTGGATCCGAAGTAATTCTGTTTCATTGATCTATCAATAATACTTGAGAGTTACAGGAGTATTAAGTGAAGGTAATAATAGTTTGAAGACCCTCAGTGAAAATGATGAAGATAGCTAGTATAAATATATTAAATTTTCTTTTTAATAATAAACTCAAGTTTTTCAATTGAGAGGAGGTAAAGAACAACCGAACAGAATAAGAATCAATTTTTTTCAAAAATAGATATTTTTCTTAAATTATAGCTTCATTTAGCCCAAAATTTTTTTTTTTAACAAAGAAAAACCAAGACAATATATAAATTGTATGTATGCAGTCAAATAAAAATTGTATTTCATACTTATTTAAAAAAAAAAAAAAAACCAACTTATTTCTTTGAATTAATTGGGATTTTCCTTGAACCAGCAGTATCCTTTCCCATTATCGTCACCAGAAGTGTAAAGGAAAATTGACAATTTCATACAGAAGAGATTAATTAATTTACAAAATACATATATATTTTTAATTTCTAATAAGAATCACAAATATAGACTGAACGATGTACATAAGTATTTACAATTATTTTCATGGAAATAAATAAACCATTGCATTAAAACAAAAATATTATCAATTATATTACAAAATATAAATATACAAGAAACATTATATAAAAAATAAAATCCATGAAATTTGAGTCTTTCGTTAGTCATTTTCTTTGTATTGTAACATCTGCCACATTACTTTGACAGCGGCTGGTTTAACGTTGTAGTCCCTGAGTCTTTTGTGCAGGTCAACAATTGATTTTGGTCCTACAGACAAACAAATACAAATTACAAAGGCTATAGGCAAATCTAGCTTTGTTTTAATTTTAAATATATTATACTAATCTGAAAACAATAAAATACGCATCGATACAAAACTAATCATTTCAGAAACAATGTATGTATGTATGTCAAAAAGCAAGCGTGGACTCTGTTGACTGCTACAAATTTGTTAATTATTTGAACAAATGTTTCCACATAGATAGAGATGAATATGTGAAAAATTGAGAGGTTCAACTCTCTTCACAATTGGAAGTATCGTCGTGATACTTCACCTTTACACATGCCATGTGTACTTAACTATTTATTGGGATCAGCAGTTATTGGCGGATGTCAGGCATGAGCATCTAGTTAGCAGCATTAAAAATTGTACTAAAGGATAATATAAAGACTCTAAAGCATTAATAATTTATGTTTTTGTAAATTACACAATATGTATAAAGGTCACAAAAGCTGGTTAGTTTTTGTTGCTTTTCTACATTTCTAAAAAACAGTTGGTATTATTTATTCTAAAAAACATAAATTCTCAGAAATATCATTCAGTTTAATTATTAGCCAAATGACGAATATGTATACACCAGGATCGGGACCTCCCAAATATCCGGCCAGGTAGAATTCTGCATCATTTCCCAATTTCTTCTTATATGTATACAGTTAGGTGACCGAAGTATGAAGCAAAACCCATCTACGCCCTCAAAATCAAAAACAACTGGATGAGATCTGCTTAACTGCGCTGGTTGGAAAAATCCCCTGGTATCTGCTTCACATGAACATAGTGCTTTGAATAGGGGATCGCATTCACCAGATGTGAGATCATAGCAGAGAAAACCCATGGTGTAATATCAGTATTATCCTCATATGATTGCCACTCATTCAGAAGGAAGTGTTACAGCCTCCGTTTGTTTGCAGGCTTCGACAGAAATGAATTCCAAGCATTCCCTGTAGATATTTGCTGGTCAACTACAGGGTAAACATTTGGGACGAACCCTTATGATGTTTGGTATTGCCAATTAATGTTTCTTCATTGCAAATATCATTGATTAAGTGAAAAGCTACTGCTTGAGAATGGTGATTAAGTATGTATTATTTGTGGAAGTTGGAGGCATAATGATTCCAAATCTTGCAGGCTGGTGGTACCTTGTTTCATGCCATTCGGACATTTATGACGGCAGGGTAAAGTGGTCGTGGCATAACAAGATGAAGAGTCAACAATGTCATAAATATTTTACTTGACTGGTTTATAAAACACACAGTCAGCTGTAAAAAAGATAGTCTCACCGTTATTATTTCCAATATTGCACGATATACAGTAGAGTCATGGTAGGAGTTTCTCTACTCGTTGAGGGGTCGATAACTGGCTTCATTGCAGTGTGGTCTATCGATATCCTTACTTTTTGTTTTGTTGATAGGATCGTGTAGCGATCTAGTTCCAGAAGAAAGTCTGTACATGGTATTCCCCTCATCATGGGCTGTGTGCCGACTCTTGACTACTTCCTCTGAACTGGCTGTCCAGTGCAAAGTGAGCAAAGATTCAGTTGGCTTTTGTTCCATGGGTTCGTATTCCATTCCTCCAGAGCAAGTTTTACTTCATGAATTACCTGCAGGTCTTTGTTCATCCTTGTTCCACCCAATTCTAGGTGGCAGAGTAAAGGGGATTTATGGATTACTTTTTTAGATTTATGGTTTGTAGTGATTCCTCCCTTGAGTACAACACAGCAGGCATGCTTAGTATATTAATAGCAATTGTGGAGAGAATTGAACCCAGCCATCACTTCTTCGGTTCTTAGACTGTTTGTTCATGGTCAGTTCAATGGTCAAGAGGCAATTTGCTAAAACTCTTACCAGTCAACGAGAACGAGTATATTGAAGCCATGTGTATCTTTTCTTTTTTTGTAAATGTGGGCATTTGCCAGTAGTAAAGACAGAGGTAGAGCAAATAATTTTTGTTGCCATACGCCGTTAGAAGAAGCATTCTGCAACAACTATCGAAATATTCTCCAAAACTTACTCTACTCTTCAGGCAGTGGTAGTGCTGACACAGGACTTCCATGACAAAGATGTAAGAGATCCAAAATTTTAATTAAAAACCAAAATTCGTGCGGTTTTGTTTTTTTACTACAGACACTGTATATCCTATGAGGAAATTATTAGATAATCAGTCATATTACACCAAAATTATACTTTCATAATAAAACGTATTAAAAATGAATTTTTTTTCCCCTTTCACATGCAAAATAAGCCAGAAAAAATATTTTTCCTAATAATCTCCATTGCTAACTGCTAGCAGCCAAAGCAATGAACTATCTGTACAGTTAAAATAGAATAAACACATAATTTAAACAAAAATATGCAACCGAAATGAAATCCATGTATGTTGCCTTGATATATAAGAATTGGATTTACCTTGATCGAAGTAACATTGCTGTAACTGCGACTGGAAAGGTATCCCATTGAAGGTGAGGTAGCCAACGAGAGCTTGCAAGTCACGATCTTCCGCCTTGATCGGTCTGCAATTGATGTAGTCGCTGAGAAGGCTCTTATTGCCTAGGACAAAGTAACAATTTTATATTATATTAGCTAAAAACACCGTTACTGACTCGCTATAAGACTAAGACAAAAACATTAAATATACTACTAACATTATAATAAAGTTTACAACTATGGTTTTATTGAATTTGTTGCCATGGTTGAATAATAAAGGATATACTTGTACAAACTTAATTATTTTTCAATTTAATAGTGAATTTACTATTAATATTAGGTTAATATACAGGTTCTTGGTTGAAATGTCAAGATCTTACATTGTGAATTTTATTCCCATCCAAATAAGAGGGTGGCTTCCAATAGATAAAATTATAATTTAAAATAGCTCTCATTACATTGAATTTATTTTGAGCTTTTAATTAGTTTATACAGAAACTGTACATTTTGGAAAATGAGATTGATTAACTAAAAGATAATACTATTATTTAGAACTAGTCAATTACTGAGCTTATGGGGTAACTTTTTTGAGGGTTTGACCTTCACCCTATTTCTTCTAAGTACCAAATTTAGTGTTATTCACTAAACTGGTCTGGATGGTCCTAGGGTATCCTCAATTTTGATGTTACCAATAAGTTTACATACCATGTCGGATTAAAATATCTTGACAACTATAATCGATACAGATTTAGTGTTATAGATACTCGGTATTTAACCTTTTTTACATGATATACAAACACCCTAAATTTACCTGTTGAAGAATCACAATTAAAACATCAACTAAAATTTGATTAAAATATCCCGGGTAACGCTGGGTAATCCTGTGGTGCAAGGGTAAAAGGGAATAAGTACCTTTTTATACTACTTTCAGAAAACAAAAAAATAAACCTCAAATTATTTTCAGAAATCAAGGGGCACCACAGAATTCTGCTAGTATATTAAATCAATTTTGTTACAGTCATGTTGACATTAAGTACAAACCGTTGCTTACCTTTGAGCCACTTGTTGAGAGCAGCTTCAACAAAGTGGGCTTGAGCAAGCCCAAGAGATGGAGAGCCCTTCGGGTCGGCGGCCATCGTCTCCGCGAGGACTAGTTTCATCTGCCAAAGTATGTAGCAGCTCGGAGCCAACTCTACCCTCATCATTTCCTAACAGCAAAACAATCTTTAGTTACTTTCATGATGAAACTTTTGATGCATATCTTAATGATATGAGTAATAATCAAAGTAGTTTTGGGCTACAAAACAGGACATTCTCCCGTTAATGTCTCCCAACTCAAAGATCTGATTCAACTAAATAAACTGGCTCACTAAAAGTGAACCATTAGTTCATTACATTGAACAACCATAAATAAAGTAAGGACTTATTCATTTATACAAGTTTATTATTATTACAATGTGATGAAAAGTAAATGTTTTCTGGTATGTAGTTATAATTAACGAATATGTATAATCCTTATAAACAGGGATAAATACATTTTTCTATATGTAATTTAAAC